>OX335668.1:72738571-73997857 GCA_946894065.1 Acleris literana | reverse complement strand
ACTGCACTTGCACAATCGATCATGACATACTGTATCTCAGTTTGGGGAGGCGCAACTAAAACCAAAATTCTTGAAATAGGGTAAGGTCAGAGATGTCTACCCAAAGCAATGTTCTTCAAACCATATAGATATCCCACTTCTGAACTTTATAATGAATGCAATATTTTAAGTATCCGAAAACTTTACAACAACATTTTACCTCTAACATTTTATCCTGCGACTCTTAACCGAAGAAAAGCTTACAAAGTTGCAAAAAGTTCCTCCAAGCAAATCCGCTTTTGCCAAAAGGCAGAGGCAGTCTGCGTTTTTGTATAACAAAATACATTAAATACTGCATATTTATCCTTTAAATGCATATGACTGCAAAAGTAAAGTCATGGAATGGGTTAAAGAGCTCAGTTATGATGAAACAAAGGGGCTGTTTAAGCTGTAACTCACACGCTGACACACACACACACACATACACACACACACACACACGCACGCACACGCACACACACACACGCACGCACACACACACACACACACACACACACACACACACACACACACACACACACACACACACACACACACACACACACACACACGCACACACATTACTATTAATAAGCTACTAAAAAGCTATAAATATATTTTAATTTACTTAATTTAATTTATAAATATATTTTAATTTACTTAATTTAATTTATATATATTCATTTATAAATGGTCTAAATTTGGAAGAACGAGGCCTCCTGACACAGGTATTACATACTATTAGTATTAATAAGCTACTAAAAAGCTATAAATATATTTTAATTTAATTTAATTTAACAATTCATTTATAAATGGTCTAAATTTGGAAGAGCGAGGCCTCTTGACACAGGTATTACATACTTAATAGGCAATTATAATTATCACTTAAGTTGTTAAATGAAATAAACTTTATTATTATTATTATTATTCTCAGATATTTATTTAATTTTCTGTAAATTAGGTTTTTTACAATAAGTATTTAAATATGAAAGTAAAATAACAATACTAATACAAAAAATAAACATTATAAAAAACCTAACCTACGAGTGCCGCTGGCAGCAGGGCAGGACTCAAGCTACCGCTGGTTAGGGCTGCAGAGAGACGAACCTCCTCACAATGCGTGCCGTGTCGAGGAGAAATGCCTTCTCCATCTGGCCCTTGATCCAGCCATCTAGCGAGAGTCTCTGAAGGTGTTGGTCGAGACTCTTCGCTATAAGACCGTTTGCTGAAACAAATTGTCGACCGTGCCATCCCTTAGGGCCTTGTTAGGGCCCGGTAGAAGCGTCCGTGTAGCCTCTTGCTTTTTCATACGTTCTTGCGAACTTCAGTGCTCAGCACCGTTGGTCTGCGCCAGTTCTCGTTTACCAAGGGGACAGGCGTGAGGCTTCTGTCTACTGCAACCACATCACTATGCATCCCACACTCATTGGCAAGGAAATAATCCCTGAGATTGCACACCTCGCGGTTGTGGAGATTCTTAGCATTTAAAATGCCTCGACATCCACATTTCCTCGGGATGTACAATCTCATAACAGATGAGCGTGGATGCAACATGCGATGTGATTTAAGTAGTAGACGGATCCTCCTATCCAGGGCGTCCAGCTCAGTCTGAGTCCACCTTAGTATGCCAAAGGAGTATGTGAGCAACGGTATCACCCAGCCATTGAAGGCCACCCGACAAAAACCGATAAGAACTTTTGTCAAGCGGCAAAAGAAGCGCTCCTTCAATGACTGCTTGACATCGCCGTCCATAATAGGTACCCAAAGACTGTATTTGTAAGTTTCAACTTTGGAGAGAGATCTAAGAGTCATTGTCTCAGAAAGTTGCAAATTCGATGAATTTACAACTTTCCCTCGTTGAACATGCATGACCGCACACTTATCTACACCGAATTCGCACTACTAAAGTCTTGTGTGATTTTCAAAAGTGCGATAAGATCTTGACGCTTCGATGCAAATAGTTTGAGGTCATCCATGAATAATAAGTGAGAAATGACGTCAGCAAAGAGCTGAGAGGATTCAAGGCTAGGCAAAACCACAAAGGACTCAGACTTTCACCCTAGAAGATGCCTCTTTGAATCCTTATCAAGTTAGGTGAATCAGAGGGGACATCTCGACTACCTGGTTGACGAAGGACTGTGACCCACTGCCTCATACACACTTAAAAAGGACCTCAAAGGTGCATCAACTTTATACAAATCTAAGATCCTTTCTAGCCATGAGTGAGGCACCGAGTCATAAGCCTTCTTGTAGTCAATCCAAGCAGCCGAAAGGGCCGCCTTGCTTCGCCTGACTTGCTGGCAAATGGTCATGTCTCTGAGCAGGAGCTCCTTAGTACCGTGGGACCCAACCTTACACCCATTTTGAGCAGAGGCCAAAACATTATATGCAATACAATGATTTGGTTTAATAGGTAGTGTAGCATTACCGCTACAAATCGCGTTGGTTCGCTGCCCTCTTTTGTGACCTCTTCCATTGCAACTTAGCGTATACATCTGCTATAATTTAATGGGGGGGCAGGTGTCAATTTGACGAGGGACCAGTGAATCGCGCGCGGAGCCTTACCCCAGCCTGTGCTGAAGGGCCAGGAGAGAAAATCATTCCCCCATTTAGGAGGCCGCAGGATTCCCCATCCCCCATCCTACCGATACCCGTTAGGTAGTCGGGAAGTGCGTGCGTCCGGAGGTTGCTTATATTATAGCTAACTCTAACCTTAAGTGTATGTTAAACACTGAAGGTTATAGCTAGCTCTGGGTTTAAAATATAGAGGTCATTAGAACAAAGAAATAGTTTTTTTTTTAACTGACGTTATTAGAGATGGGGTTAAGTGGGCTGACTGAAACTGGGTACGGCGAGGGGAGGGGGGGGGTTGAAGGGGGGGTACAAGTACGAAGGTTTGGGGGGAAGGTTGGGGGAGGTCTGGGGGTTGTTTTGGCGTAGGATCCAGCCAGGGTCCTGTGGCCGAAGGGTTTGCGTGGTGTCAGATTTCAGCGTAGCGTTTTCCAGATTAGTCCGGGTACCAAACTATTTGTTCCTTAAACACGCTACGCGTACCACTTTTTCTATAAAACCCTTCGTGCTTTCGCGATTGGCTTCTGTTCCCAGCAGGGCTTTCCAGCTTGAGCTATCCGGAGAAAGATTGACTCCGGTCTTTTCCTCAAGGTCGAGCCTGTCCATGCCGAAACGCGGGCACTCGCAGACAATGTGCCAGATGTCCTCATCAAGGGTCGGGTCGCAGATACACAAAGGTGAATCTTTGATCTTGAAACGGTGGAGATAGGCGGCGAAGCCTCCGTGACCAGTAAACGCTTGAACCAAGAAGTTTGTGAGTTTGAGTTTCTTTAGTATGCTGTTCGCATCTCTCACAGTTGTAAAAACTTCTTGGTTGTCGCACCTGTCCCGGATGCCCCGTAGCGAACCTGCCACTGTTCGACCGTGTTTTGTCTTATCGACCTCTTCTCAAGAGGACATCTCTGTAGAGGTTCATGAGATTGTGATGCGTGAGTTGGAGGCGCTAACAAAAGCTGCTCAACACGCTAGCGATAAGATTGATGAGTTTGAGGAGACTGCCCAAGTCACCAAGGAAAAAGTAAAAACATTGGAGAGGCAGATCACCGCACTCAAAAATCAGAACTCCAATCTAGGAACTCAGATCGCCGCGCTCGAGCAGCGGCTCGATGCTACTGAAGAAGCAGCTATGGATGATTGCATTGAGCTTGTGGATGTCCCCTTCAATAATAATGAGGATGCAGTGCAACTGGCCAAAAAGGTAGGAATATCACTAAGCTTCTTAGACAAAAATAGCATGCATAATATACGCTCAGCTTGTCGGCTAACATCCCTTGACGGTAAAACAGGAGCTTTTCTCGTACATCTTAGCGGCCCTGACACCAAGTTACAATGGATCTCTGCAGGACTAAACACTGAGCTTCTGGCCTCCAGTGTTCTACCTGACCTGAACAGGGCGGAGGCGGCTGCCTCGGTAAAAATAACTCTGAGGGAAGCATTAACCGGTCGCACTAAGTACTTACTATTTCAAGCTAAAACTAAACTCAAAGAGACCCAAAAATTCAAGTTTGTTTGGTGCAAGCACGGCAAAGTTCTGGCTAGAAAAGGCGATAAGGACAAGATCTTCTGGGTTCGTAATGAAAAAGATATCGAAACTCTAGCTGAACAAACCTTAACATTTAGTTACGTTCAGTTTTATACCATTGTACATATCAAATATCTTAAGTCTTAAATATGGTTGATATTAGCGAAAATGTTACCGAATTATTTGATTGTATCGATGTGAACTACTTTTTAAGTCAACCACCTGCTATAAAGTTTGATAAATTTATATGTATACATGTCAACTTAAAATCACTCCTAAAATACTTTAGTAACCTACAGCAAATTGTTTATTCTTGCAAAAGGTCTATCATCGACATAATTGTAGTGACGGAAGCTAACATCTCCACTACCGTAAGTAATTTGTTTAACTTGACGGCCTATACTATGCACACGCAGCTGAGGAAGAATAGAAAAGGTGGGGGGATCATTGTGTATGTACACAAAAAACATAATTTTGTCCGCTCAAAAAGCACAAGTAGTAGCTTGGAATGTCTTGCCGGTAGCCTGATAACCCCGTCTATGTACAACTTAGCTCTGTATGCGGTGTCTAGACCTCCAAATAAAAACAAACACTTATTTTTCACCGAGTTAGAACGTATTTTGCACTTTGCACAGGGATCTGATTTAATTGTTTTAGGAGACATGAATATTAACCTCGCGGCAGATAATTTGGATACTGTAACGGAGTCATACAAGAAGATGATGAGCAGCCACGGTCTTGTAAGCGAGATTACGAGTTACACAAGAGTAGAAACCCGAAAAGATGAAGTATCTAAAACGTGTATTGATCATATATTCGTTCGATCCCGCTTGAAAGATGTGTACTGCGGAGCGCTCTGCACTAAACTAGCCGACCACAAAATGACCGTGGCAGCACTCATAGGAGGACCCCGGGTACAGGATGCTCCAAATTATGTTACAAAATTAAATCAACAAAGATTGCAAAAAGAACTTGCAGAGGTTAATTGGGTGTCGCATGAAAAACTAAACCATCCGTTAGCCATTTATAATTTCATTCAGGATAATCTGTCTAAATGTTACGATAACTCAAAATATGCTCAGAAAATAAGCAATTCAAAGCGGGATAAAGAACCATGGGTTTACGGTAGAATACAAATTTAATGTAAATAACGTGATTCACTATATTTAAAATGGATTAAAGGTACTAGTAATATGTTAAACCGTCTTGAATACAATAAACAAAGAAATAAAACAAATAAACTAGTAGAAAGTCAACGTAATTTATATTATAAGCGAAAAATAAATACAAGCAAAGGAGATATTAGAAAACTATGGCAAATTTTAAATGAAATGACAGGCAAAATATAGTTATCAATAAATGATACAATTAGTAGGGCATTCCATTCGCTTAGTTCTGACAAACTTGTGGCTGACGTATTTGCAAATAATTTCAAGCAAACAGTACAGAATATAATATTTAACTGTAGTTTATCTCTGCTTAGTTCTAAAGTCTATAGCAAGCCAATAGATAGGTCCATGTTACTGAAAAAGGCAACCTCCAAAGATGTTTTTAAAATAATTATGAAGAGTCATAGTAGTAAAGCCCCAGGTATTGACAAAATTTCATCAGCTGTAGCACACCTTATAAATAGTACCTTAACATATGGGTATTTTCCTGACGAGCTTAAGGTAGGGCTAGTTCGGCCAATACACAAGGGGGTGATACAAAAACTTGTTCAAATTATAGACCTATTACAATGCTCCCTACTCTAGATAAAATAATAGAAAAATATTTTATCAATCAGATACATCGCTCATTGAATGCAAAAGGGCCACAAATCAAAATGGCATAATTTTACAGGACAGCCATTACAAATTCTAAAACAGGTTTTTTGATTATATTTAATGTTTTTATGTCTTATTTTTATAATGTTAATATACCACTATGTTCGTCAATTAATGAGCTATATTTTTAAAATAATGACATTGTTGTACCATTAACCCACATCAAAAAAAAACACACATGGCCCTTTTGCATTCAAAATATTAACAAATTTTTCAAAAATTATGCCAAAAATATAACTCATTTTAAAAGTAAATTCAATTTAATAGACTTTTCTCATAAAATACTAAATTTTTTTTTTAAAGCTAAACGTATGGTTTTACCGATAGCATAATAAAATACATTAAAAAAAAAATAGGTATTCTTATCACTATACTATTTTAATTCAGGTGTAACAAGAGATCTAAAACAAATTCTTAAGAATTATCAAAATGTTTAAGTTAAACTTAATTAAAGGAACTTACACCTCTAGCAAAATAAAAATTCTAAAAAAAGAACAAACAAGTAAAATATTTATGTTGGTACATAAGCCATAAGGCAATAATCAGTGTCAGGTATTGAAAAATACACGAGTTGTTTGCTGCAGCTAAATCACAAGTTAAATGGCGTATAAAATGACTCACAGCAACAAAAATAAAAAAATCCCCTTACTTATATAAAAAAAGTTAGTTACCCGTATCAAAGTTTAATATTAAAGCATTCTCTCTTTTATTTTGAATAAATTTGTAGCAACTTACTAAGTATTAAATTCTATGACGACAACTTAAACAATCATATTCATTTTCTAATTAATAACAGCCTTATTGAAATCACAGACTCTTTCTTTACCTAATTTAATATTTAAGGCACAAAACATTACAATTTTTTATAAAAAGATTCGGTATACTTAGGTATTATATTTTTATCGATTAGTTTAAGTATACCCTTTAGTTTTGATTCATCTATTTTAAGTTTTTTATTGAATACCTAGTTTTTTTGGCACTATTATATCAGTCTCAATCGATGATAAAAAAAAAACAGCGTAGATACTGAAGTAAACTCTTCGTTTTCGTAAGAAGTCTTGAACAAAAATTTGTTTTTATGTTCTCGATGGACTTTAATAACTTTTATATCCGACCATTTTACTTTATCCCCATCTTCGGTTGTAACAAAATTGCCGACAGCTAGACATTTTAGGTCCAAGAAACTATCATGCATCAGCTCGTGAACTGCGAAAGGTGCCTGATTTTGCCTTTCTTCTTAGCGGTCTTTATAAGAGTAATGTACTGGTCAGGCACATAAATTGGCGATGATTTTAATGCCCTTGCAATGTTTCGTTGAATTAATGAATAAGCGGCGTCCCCTTCATTTTGAGTGTGTCCTTTAATAAGAAACTTATGAGTGACACTTCTCAATTTCGGCAATTTTTGTACAGCATATAGGTACATAGACAAAATAAATTTATTGTAGTAATGGAATGTTGGATTTCTTGTCCAGTTCAGAATTGTGAGTGGAGCAGGCTTCATTTTTGTCTGTTTTTTTATTTGTAGTACCGACTGCCATGTTCAAAATTGTTCTTGCTCAGTTATTCATTCTGTAAATAAAATCCTTATTTGTAATTTAACTCATGAAATATAAGAACTGTTACATAGACACACATTAATTTCAATACCTTACACACTTACACAAACACACACACACACGCCCACGCAGTATACGCAACATGCACATTAACACAGAATGATAACACTCGAACGTCTCAAGCTAGTTAGATTTTTTATTTTTTCGCTATTATTACCTTGAATTACCTTTACCGTAAGTGTTAAATGCCAACACGTCCATATTGTTTTAAAATAATTAAACATTCAACGCAATAATATTCCTACAAAACGAACACATTAACAAAAACATCATTTTAATGTGAAATAATTTTCTACTATCCTGCATATAATTCTATACAAAACGGAAGTTTTTTTCAAATATGGCACAAAATAATTTCACAATTCCGACCAAAACGGACATATTATAAAATATGGCATAATTTGTATCACAATTTTGATCATGCTTGGTTGATATTGGAATACCAAACGGACGTATTTTAAAATATGGCACTATTGTTTTACAAATTTTATCATGCTTGCTTGATATTGGAATGCAAAACGGACGTATTTTTAGATATGGCACTATTGTAGTATAAATTATAAAAATACTTACTTGACATTGGAATGCAAAACTTCCGCATTCCAAAATATGGCACTTTTGTACGGAACAATTCACTCAGTATCAGGTACTTTTTTGGATTGTGGCCGTTTTCCACGAAACTGACGTGCGTTCACTTCGATTTCTGCGACGCAACTGACAAAGTGGCACCTTTGCACCGAAGATATGCCGCTAACCGTTAAAATTCAAAAACGGCGGTTGATCCGTTCAGCCGGAAATCACACGAAAATGACTGGTGTCTTCAGATAAGCTTAAAATTATTATCGATTAAATCACTATTTTGGAATAAAACGATTTTCTGATATTTTTGATTTGTGGCCCTTTTGCATTCAATGAGCGACATACATTCTATAGCACACACAACGTACTCTCTGCTAATCAATTCGGTTTTCAGCCGAATAAGAGTACTACCATGTTGCTGTCCAGGTTTACAGATGAAATTAATCAACACCTTAATGATTAAAAACATGTACTGATTGTTTTTATAGATTACAGTAAGGCGTTTGACACTTTACGGCACAATTTACTGATACAAAGACTGAAGGATACCGGTGTACGGGGACAACTTCTGGAATGGTGTAAGAGCTACTTACAAAATAGATCGTTCCATGATATTAAAAAAAAACCCGCCTTCAAAAATGCAAAAAATAACTTATTTTAAAATGATAGGTCAGTCCAACTGCATTCGGCTTTTGGCTTAAAATATTGTGGGATGCCGACTTCAGTTGGACTGACCTACCATTTTAAAAGAAGTTATTTTTTGCATTTTTGAAGGCGGGTTTTTGTTTTTTTAAACATTTATTTTATTTTATACTTTTTAGTGATCCTATTTATGCTGTTACGTAGCTCCACTTCTAAATAGTAATGAGAACCTATAGAACATTTCAAGCTCGCCGCAGACAACGCCGCGGGAATGTCATAGTCATATTTAAACCTAAATGTGCTTCGTCATAGTCGTTCAACTACCTTAATCGAAATATCTTAAAGCCACCCTTGAAATAGGTACCGTTAAGGAGTTCCGGTGGCCATTTGTTGTCTTCATCATCAGTGCCACTTCACCATATAGTACTTTTCAAAAGCAAATGTACGAGTTGCAGTGAAAAATACCAAAATCGCTATAGGTGTGCCTACAATATTTGAGGAGTTCTCTTGATTTCCCCAAGATCCCATCATCAAATCCTGACGTGTTGACAATGGGACTAACTAGAAAGTATACCCATTCAAACAACGAAAAAAAATTTCAAATCGGTTCAGTGGCCTTCGAGTAATCGGGGAAAATACATTAAAAAAAAACCCGACGAATTGAGAACCTCCTCCTTTTTTTGAAGTCGGTTAAAAATAGGGGAGGCCATCAGTGACAAAATTCTGGTTACAGAAGGCACAGCACAGGGTTCTGTGCTTGGCCCCCTTCACTACTTAACCTTTATGAATGACATGAACAACTGCATCCAAAACTGTGGTATTTATCAATTTGCGGATGATACGTGCATCATTTCTGCAGATAAAGACATAAGGCTAGCTGAGAGAAATCTGCAAAATGACTTCGACCTCATTAAATTTGCATGTGGTCCCACGACGCAGGTCTGGTTCTAAACGCAGATAAGACCGAACTTCTGCACGTGCACTCTTGTCAGTCAAGAACGGTAAGACCGGTCAGTATTGTTGGGCACGGCCACCAGTGCTTACACTCCAAACCGACCGACGCTGGTAATTGTAAATGCCCCCCATTAGAACAAGTTTTTAAAATAAAGTATTTAGGTCTTCTAATTGACAGCAATTTTAATTTCATCGACATGGCACTTCCAGTTAAGGTTCGAGTCCAGAGTGAAACCAAGAAACCTACACTTGTCGCATATAGGCATCGGATTGTTAGGCACGCTCGGAAGTATGTGACAGAGGCAATTAATAGCAAGGTACCGGTTACATCAATTTTCCTTGACCTTAGTAAGGCCTTTGATTTTGTGTATCATTCGATATTATTATCCAGGTTGGATGCGTACGGAATAGAGAATGTCAGCCAGTTTCGATTTTTGGCTTACCGTATTATTGATTAAAAACTAAAAATAGCTGTAAAAAAAAAACATTTCGATACGTCAAATAGTTTTCGAGATATTAAATTTTAAACTTCGTATGCGGCGCTCGAAACCCGGCGGCTAGCGCTCACGGATGATGACGTCATCGCTTAACAGCGGTACGCGCCCTTATATGAAAAAGTAAGTTTACAGGGCTATAACTTTTTAACCGTTATAAGTAGCCAGTTGAATTTTTCACAGAATACGTGTTATTATAAAATCTATCGTTTAAAATTGTACAATGAACAATAAATCAAATCCCAAGAGGGGTCACCATACAAGAAACATTTTTTTAGCATTTTTATACAGATTGTATTTTTATAATGGCTTCTTATTTTGATGTTATTTTAAGCTTAAATTGTAGTCTAATTTTCATAGTTTCCGACTAAATAGCAATCTCAAGCAAAACTGCTACAAATATGTGACAAAACTGATTTTATCAACACGATGTTTTAGGCGGTCACACATCCTGTTATAGACTACGCTTGTACTTGCTTAACTTTGTAAGTCGTAATATTTTTACGAATTCGTTTTGATGTTACTATGGCAGCTATGTTTATCTATTATTTTGTATTACATAACTAACTGTCTGTCACTGACCGGCTTTTCTATTTGTAATGTTTGTCGAATAAGCTGGTTAAATAAATTTAGAATAATAATCAAGCACTTTAAATTTTGGGATAGTGGCAATAATGCCTAGACCTAGCAAAGCGAGAGTGTTGTAGTTGTGTGTTGTATGTAGGTAGGTAGGTAGGTACGTCTATCGACTTGGTAGCGCCCGCGCGCGAAATTTGAAATCGATGAAATGAATACACGAAGTATCAGAACTACTGCTAGGTCAATCAAAAATTCATGTTTTATAGTTCACTCTTTTATACAGTAGCGATATTAATTCTAAATTAACACGAAATTTGTAAAGAAAGGCCTACCACCAAAGTTAAGCAACCACCGCTTACCTAAACATCGATCGTGTTGATTTAAACTAGGCACTTTTTAACATATTTGTAAGAGTTTTACTACAGTTTACTGTTTGGTCGTGTTTGTATGGAGTTTTGATTATTATCTAAACTTAATGTGACACTGAAATAAAAAGCTATTATACAAATACAACCCGTACTTCGCCTTCCAAAGTTAAGCAACTACACGCGTAGTCTAAAACAGGATGGGTGACCGCTTAAAATATCGTGTTGATAAAATTAGTTTTGTCACATATTTGTAGCAGTTTTACTTGACATTGCTATTTAGTCGTAAACTACAAAAATTAAATAAATAATTCATGGTAGGCCATTGACTACAAAAATTAATTAAATAATAATAAATAAATAAATATCAAGGGACAATCTCACACAAATTGACCTAGTCCCAAACTAAGCTCTAGGCTTGTACTATGGGTACTAGACAACGATATAAATACTTACATATAGAAATATATACTTAAATACAAAGAAAACATCCAAGACTCAGAAACAAATACTCGTGCTCATCACACAAATATCTGCCCTTACTGGGATTTGAACCCAGGACCGCTAGCTTCATAGGCAGGGTCACTACCAACTATGCTAGCGCCTCGTCCAATTTAAATTAGACTACAATTTAAGCTCAAAATAGCATCAAAATAAGAAGCCATTATAAAAATACAATCCGTATAAAAATACTAAAAAAATTGATTTATTTTCATGTTTCTTGTATGGGGTATGGGGACCCCTTTTGGGATTTGATTTATTGTTCATTGTACAATGTTAAACGATAGATTTTATAATAACACGTATTCTGTGAAAAATTCAACTAGCTACTTTTATCGGTTAAAAAGTTATAGCCCTGTAAACTTACTTTTTCATATAAGGGCGCGTACCGCTGTTAAGCGACGATGTCACCCCAGCAAGATGGCCCCCGCGCGCTTTAATGTTATTGACCCAAATTTTAAACGTTCATAGAATCAAAACTAATGAGTCTTTCTGAATAAAATAAAAAGTAGTATGTTCGTTTATTTATAAACTTTACTGCTACAAAGTTTCAAGCGATTTGGCGTACCTACTGACATTCTTCATTAGGGGACAAGCCCAAGATTGGTTAAGAAGTTATCTTTGTGACAGAAAGCAGTGTACGGAATTAAATAAAATTGTAGATGATAAGAGCAGTTTTGTTAAAAATATTTATAGATCAAAATGGCACAAAAACAACTCTGCGTTCCACAGGGAAGTAATTTGGGACCGCTACTGTTTTTAATTTACATATAAATGATTTGCCTAGAGCCACCTCATCCAAATGTATTCGCTTTGCCAATGACACGACGTTACTGATTAAAGGCGATGACAAAGACAATTATGAAATAAGTATTAACAACGCTTTAAGCGAGTTGAGTTCATGGTTTCGCTCTAACAACCTACAGAAAAATTTGTCCAAGATGTTCAATTTCAGTCCCACAGATCCAAAAGTTTGCATTGTGATAAGGAGTGGGTGGAAGAAACTGCTAGTATACAATTTTAGGCTTGACAATTGATAAACATTTGAATTGGAAAAATCACATTGATTCCTTGTGCTCAAAATTGGATCGTTTTGTTTTCGCCTTAAGAAAGCTCAAGGAATCTGTCTCCACCGAAGCAGCAATCACGGCCTATCATGGTCGCGTTTCCTACTTATTGAACTATGGCATTATTTTGTGGGGAAACTCAGTTGACATGAATAAACTCTTTAAAGTACAAAAAAAATGTGTGCGGGCTATTAAAAATGCATGGTTGATGGACAGTTGTAAACCTTACTTTAAGGAATTGAATATTCTACACTTGATATGTATGTACATACTTAAAGTTTGCCTATTTTATAAATCACACCCTGAGTATTTTAAACAGCGAAATGAAGTTTTTGTTTGGGAGCCAAGGACACAATATAGACATCTTTTGCATCGTCCATTCTGTCGCTCCGACATTTACAGAAGAAATTCTTATAATACATATGTGCATATTAGTATATAATGCCCTTCCAATAGAAATAAAGGTGCTACAGGGGCGAAACTTAGGAATGACCTTTCAGTTTGGCTTCTTCGGAATTGCTTTTATACATTAAATGAATACTTAAATCATGAGACTTGATAGAATTAACTTAATTTATTAGTTAAGGTAAATTGAACATTTGCATGTCGTATTGTCGACGAAATGCCTGATCTGTAAACTATTTGTAAGACCTTATAATGTAACGCATTTTAGCACATAAATATATTGATTCATTGATTGATTGATTGAAGCCAAACAAAAAGGGGTTGCCGATATAGTGGCTACTAATTTTGGCATTAAGGAATGCGAATCAAAAATCAAGTGTTCTACAAGATCCTGCTACGACAAGATTCTACAAGATGCCTCCAGGTTATCCAGTTTCTCACCCACAGTCTACTAGGTGCTCTCGTTTCCCTGACTTTTTCATCTTTTCACTTCGTCTTAATCCTCACTTAGTACAAATTTAATTACAGAATTAATGACTGTAATCTTGGGCTAACTAAAGAGTTTAGCTGATGCGACTGTGTAAACACTTACTTACTTAAAATTAAGTTACAATTGATATACTTGACAACTTAATACGTGTGATCCCATGGGAACGACTGACGACGACATTTTTGTTTTTTTAAACTTTTTTTTTATTTTATACTTTTTAGTGATCATAATTATGCTGTTATTCTGCCATTTCTCAGAAACAATAGAACATTTCAATCTCGCCGCAAGCAACGCCGTGGGAAAGTCATAGTCATATATTTAAACCTAAATATGCTTCGTCATAGTCACTCAACTATCTTAATCGTAATATCTTGTTGCCACCCTCGAAATATATACCGTTTAGGAGTTCCGGTGGCCATCTGTGGTCTTCATCATCAGTTCCACTTCACCAAATAGTGCTTTCCAAGACCAAATACTTGAGTTACAATGAAAAATGCCAAAATCGCTATAGGCGTGCCTATAAATTTTGAAGAGTTCCGTCGATTCCTCATGGATTCCACCATCAGATCTTCATTTTGAAAAAAATGGGACCAATCTGGAAGCACCAGCTTTCAAATAAAAAAATAATCTTCAAAATCGGTTCACCCAGTCGAAAGTTCTGAGGTAACAAAAAAAAAAAAACTGACGAATTGAGAACCTCCTCCTTCTTTTGTTTGAAGTCGGTTAAAAAGCCAGAAACTTGATTAACTTTCCTCGAATTCACCCAGCACCTTACAAACCATATATCTCTCATAGCTACGCACAGGTTTAGGGAAAATAATCACCAAATAACATTTACACAGTTAAATCGTAAAGTCGGGACATTTTCGTTCCGTCACTCATATAAATAAATAAAATTACCATTGTTACTCCAACGTACTTTTTATGTTTGAGCACGGTCATGTTATTTATATACACTTAATCATTGTCTTCATGTCCATTTTGAGTTAGTAATCTCTATTTAATATAGGATTTTTTGATGAAATCACTTTCGGTCAAAATACAATTAGGCTGACAGATTCCTGTTATAAAGATTTTTTTTTCAAACTATTTTTGACATTGATAATGTAGTGATGTTTTGATAGATTTGATTGATGGTTTTCGTTTCTGTCGCACCCTGCATAATAATACGATGACGATGATGAATATGTATTCAAACATTTTAATAAACTAATTAGAGGTAACATTATTCTCACCTCATCCCTATTTCACCTCTATCTGAAGACAATTACAGTCAAGTATACTTGTTATTGTCATTGGCAGTCCGAATAAGAACAGACTTTTAAACTAAACTGACAAGGGCCTCTATTCAACATGGTAAAAACCGTCAACGTTTTGATAGCTCTTATTTACTTGATAGTAATGGCGGTCGAGGTTAAGAGAATATTATAAAAGGTCAAAAGGGATTTAGCGGCCTTTACACGGCACAGTTTGGACCGCGGAAACGCCACGCGCCATTCCACGCGCCAGTCCGAACCGTAGGTTTTTAACTATTTTACTATTCCAGATGCATTTACACGTACGCTTCGGAGCGAAGATTGGAATGGCGCGTGGCGTTTCCCGCAGTCCGAATTTTAAGGTCTGTTCATCCTTACTTGTCTTATCGTGTAAACAAACGTGACGTCGTGGGTGATACTAGACAATGACTAGTGATTGGAAATATCGATAAAATATATTGATTGATTTTGTTATAAACACTTAAGTTTACCAAAAATTTTAACACAGTTGAATGTTTTCTTTACATTTCTAACTCAAACGCTGTGGTAAATGCTATTTCATTATCCAATCCTATAGTAGTACTTTAGTACTACCTATGTAATATTTTTATAGAGAGATATAAAAAATAATACAAATATATAAATCTGTATGCACGAATACACCGATAATCAAAAGTAGACTTTAGTAACGCACTCACTTAAACCGGTACAAAGAATTATCGCACTATAAACTTCGAATACTCAGATGATCGCTGTCGCTCTTGTAATCATGAAATCATAATAAACTGTGATGTAGTTCCACTTCTTAGTTGATATGAAACTTGGAGACATTTCAAACTCGCCGCAAACAACGCCGCGGGAAAGTCAGAATCATATTCAAACAATTAAATGAATAGGTACCGTTGAGGAGTTCCGGTAGCCATCTGTGGTCTTCATCATCAGTTCTACTTCACCAAATGATACTTTCTGAATGTAAATGCTGGACTTAAAACTAAAAATACAAAAATCGCTGTATGAATGCCAATAATCTTTGAGGAGTTCCCTCAATTCCTCACGGATCCCCTCATCAGATTGAGATTTGGTGACAATGGAACCATATCGGAAGTAAACTCTATCAAACCAAAAAAGATTTTTTAAAATCTGACAACTTTGTAAAATGTTGTGCGTGGTCATACATAAAATTACCGGTGGTAAGTCACACCATATTTTTTTGAGTCGTTACGATATTATGTGAGCGCTTTTTGATGACACACTTCGGCATCTTACGCCTTCGTCGATCAACAGACGACTAAGGTAAGAAGTGTGCTTAAAGGTAGCCTTCCGATACGGGCCGCAGACCGCAACCGCAGGCGACACTGCGGTTGGCCTGTGTAGATGGGAAGGCCGCAGTGTCGCCGCGCTCGGAATATAAATTTCAGAGAGATTCATAGAAACAAGTGGTGTCGCTTGTAGTTTGCTGTTGCAGTTTGCGGTCTGCAGCCCATCTCGGAACCTACCTTAAACCGTCATTGAGCACAATTCTACCGTCCCTCGCGTTTTGCGCGCTGATGCGAAGTTCTTGTGTATAGAACAACACAAACGAACAAACATCCGATCGTATGCAAATCGAAGTCCTTGAAGAGTAGCCAATAGTTGTCAGTTCAGAGAATATCACCGTCCAAATCACAAAAGGTATCACAAATCCGTAAGCAATCCAAGTCGTCAGAAATATCACGAAAAGAGCACCCGTTACGTACGACATCAAGCGAAGTAGTGAAACAAATGACATTTCTAGATTCAACTTAGTTTTTATTTATTTATTATTCTTTCCTCTAGGGGAAAAGAAAAAGGTTGAACACCATACAGGCCACATTTATCCATATCGATAAGTTGTCGTTTCCCATCAATACGATGCGTGGACAATCTAGACATTGCAATGTCAGATATTTTTCAGGTTATTCATTCGTTCCTACGATTATTGAAGATAATCTTATTAGAAATGATATTTTTCAGTGGTTACTTGGTTGATTTCAATACTTCGTGAGTTTCTTTAAGTACCTATACAACAACATTTTAAGTGATGGTTAATCCGAGAGAAAAGTGTGACGGGGGTCAATTCTACTAACAAAATTGTGTTATGATCGTAATAGAAACTCAGTTGGACGGCAAGTTTAACGCTCTTTCTTATTCTACTATCAAGTAACGATTCAATTGTAGTTCGACTTCAACTCAAAGTTAACGATCGATCGAAGTTATGACACGTCGTATTCTCCTAACACAATAGAACTTAAACGGAACGTTAAACACTATTCTACTAAAAATTTGACAGTTGTGTCAATCGCACGTCGATCGGAACACAACCGAATCCCAGCGTCTCATCCGTCATAATTAGCGGTTGGGATAAAGTTCGATATTGGCTACTTTTTGTGGATCGATCGTTCAATAAAATTGTTATTTTCCGTCAACTCATGATGTACTATTATGAATACCTTTGTCCTTGATATTGCTAATGCTGAGGACCGTGGTAAAGTTTGAAGCAGGAAAGAAACCAGTCCTTAAGGCTTCTCGCGACGCCTTCCGTATTTAAAATATTTGAGCACTCCGTCCACAAACGTGTCGCCAGAGTCCTGGCTTCAACAGCTCGGACACGTCCCAGGGCTAAGTCAAGGTGGTCATCCATGAACATTATTAAAAGTTCTAACTGTCTTACAGACGTACACTGATCTTCTTCGGCTTGATTTGATGATATTATATTATCCTGGAGTTATAGCTCTTGCAATTTACGATGGCGAGTGGGCTTTACTTGTGGTAAACACATATCTGTATACGTGTCAAAGTGTGCGTGACAGCGAAAGTGGGTATGGTAAGCATAAAAATATAAAGAGAAAATTCCTATATTCTTCTTGAAGAAAATGAAAAAATTAGCGACCATTGCTCATCCCCACAAACAAAATAAAATCAGATTATACATGGAAAACAAAAAACTATTCATGTTCTTGCCGTGATATACGAACTATTTAGTCATGCATGTAGTAACGCCCTTCTTAGTTGGATCTTCTACGAAATTGTTGTAACTCTATCTTGTCGCGAAGATGACATTTGTAATGTCTCCGTATTTTCTCTCCTAAAATTACGTACAATGTTATGTTAATTAACTATCTGTAGGTTTTATCTTTATTTCAGAGGGCTTATTATGGCTGTGTTTATCGCGTGACTAAACGTAGATAAAACATCCGTCACTCTGGCACTTATATACTTGTCAGAAAGTGACGAATATTTTATCCACGTTTTGTCACGCGATAAACACGGATAGGAACACAGTTCTAAATAAATGTACTTTTTTTTATTTTAGCGTACCTACTTCAAAATAAAAATACATTATATCGCTATGAATAACTGCGTTTTTTCCGGAGATCAGACATGCTGACGGTACTTTGTGGCAGTTAGCGTCGTGGAAACAATATGCACAATTGACTCGAGCGATGGCGCGCTCGCTACTGATCGCTCCAGACCAGATCGATCAGACACGCACACTACCGCAATGTGCATGTACACGTTCAACCACTAATAAAGCCCACTCGCCATCGTGAATTGCAAGAGCTATACAGAGAAAAGATCAAAGTAATATTTTCAAAATAACTGCATAAAATATTGATTCCAAGGTAAAAATAAGCATCGAGAGCAACATAAAGGTTTGCACAGATATGAATTATACTTACCAAAACTAAGCAAAAACTTATCACGATCGTGTTATTGCGTGTTATGGTTTCAGCGCCAAATAAATTTTGAAATTTGACACGAGACATTGACATTTCATTTGGTTTTTTTTTCTCGCTCGGTCGAGGTTTTGTGGTATATTTCGATTCATTTTTTAAAGATGAACGAAGTATCAAATGGTATATAATAATGAATGTGAAATAATGTAAAACTCTCAAATTTATAATAAAAATGACACAATTTCAAATGGTGGTAAAAAAAAATTGCGTTCTGGTAACACTCAAACATGTTTGTTTAGTCTTTGGCCTTATGGTTACGTTTCTATTGTGGTTCAATTGCGTTTCTATTTAGATTAAAGTATTGTTTTGTTTATAAGATAGTAGAATGGCTTATTTTTCCACAGTAGAAACTTAATGGGAATAGTATCTTTATCGAATCTTAATAGATTCTTGAAATATGCACATTAGTAGAATTAAACCCCAGGCCGCTTTCGTATTTTACCGCCCTATAATAGAGGCGCAGATCACGTGTCAAAGCAACTATTAAATATGTCGTGTCATTTCTTTTCTTATAGTAGGAAAACCCAAGGTGCTAATTGGGGATTTACTCGAGCGTCGTGGGGACCTATTAGATTTTGAAGACTAGATGGTAGAAAGGAAAAAACGTTATAATATGATGTGTATCCATTCAGCGGTGAGGGAAGCGTGTACAGGTTTTCAAAAATGTAAAAAAAAACAGTCAAACGGAAATACTCGAGCGGGTCAGATATTGATAGTGTATCACTCCCACGTGTCTCTGATAACGGAGGCATGTTAATCTGCCGGTTTGCATGGTGGGGGTGGCTGTACGGAAGGGTTGAAAATGGAAAAAAATCGATATTCGACCGTGACAGATTTTCAGAGGGGATGTTAAGTGAACCCGAAAGAACCTCCCATTGCAAAGACTGACGATTCGGACGTGACGCAAGATCATGGCGGTTTCTTGAAAATCCAAAAAAAAACGAAATATTGAAAAACTCGAGAGCGTCAGATTTTTATACAGATGGTTCAGCTTGATGTCTAATATGTGTTGACCCATAATCTGACGATTATTTGGAGGGGTTTTCTTAATCTGACGGTTTGAAAAAGATATTTTTTTATAAATCAATGAATGTAGGCTAATATGGCCGAGTAATATGACCACAATAAGAATTCCTCTTGTACGAGTTGTTTATAAGAGATTTTAGCCATCACAGCCTCTATTCTTATAATTTAGGTTGGATAAAGGCTAATATGGCCGAGTAATATGAGACCACAGTAAAAATTCCCCTTATAAAAGTTGTTCATAAGAGATTTTAGCTATCACAGCCTCTATTCTTATAATTTAGGTTGGATAACGGCTAATATGACCGCTAAACTTTAATGATAATTTTTAATACTTCGGCTTATGGAAATCGTCAGAATATTTTTTTTCGATGATTCTTCAAGAATGATTCCTTCAAAATAAATTAAAAAACAACCGCGCTCGAGAAAGTCAAGGTAACGTTTTTTTTTTGCAAATTTGTGACCCCCCACTCCCTTGCGTTACGCTTAAATCATCAGATTATTTCAAGCTATCAATTTATTTTACGATTCTTATCGGCTATCCTGGACGCTCGTTCCAGGATAAAGTGCTCATATACGCTGGAGGTACTCAACAGGGTACAAGGATGTTAATCTGCTGCGCTCGATTAAATCCCGAAATCCCCTTTTGGTTTCCCCTACTATTATATAATATTGCCATTCCAGCGGGCCGATTATGGTCGTGTTTATCGACGTAGATAAGCGTGTATAAAACATCTGTCACTTTCTGACCAGTAAGTAAGTGCGAGAGTGACGGAAGCTTTATCCACCGCGATAAAGGCGACCATAATACGGGCCCAGGGAAGATAGAACTTAACAGACTCTACAATTACTCAATAAAGGTTAACATAAGTACGTACACATAATGGCATTACTTAATGATGCAGTATTTTAATTTACAGATTCAATACAAAGAACTGTAATCAATTTTTGGCAAAGTATTGTCAATTATTGTAAGTAATTCAGTTTTTATCGGAAAACTTCAAACTATATTAGGTAAATAAGATAAGACAGTTCCTTAATAGTACATTGTTGACTAGGTGCGGAAAGTAAGGGATTTCCTGACGAGGTGGTTAATTGCTCGGCCTGCTAAAATACGAGTCAGGAAATCCTCGTTTCCGCCGAGGCATACATAATGCTTTTCTCTAACAATGCGAGGAAATGATACAAATACCTACATGATTATTAGTATTATTAAAAACCTTTGACAAATTCGGAGAGAATGATTGTTTACAAAATACGAGTATTAATTAAGATAGTTTCATAAGCATAATCGGAAAAAGAGATCCCTTAAGCAAGAGATTTATTTAGTTGCAATAAGGCTAAGGACTAAGAGCAGGGCTGCTGGCTGGGAAGAGAGCGGGTGACATCAGTGGACAGTACCTTTGGCTGTTGCTTCTTGCGCGCCTCGCTCCGCAGCAGCGAGCAGCGCAGCGCGTTCCGCTCAGCAACGCGACGCACCGCTGCCTCTTCGGCCTTGGGCCGCACGCCCGCGTCCCATGCCCTAATAAAACATAGGTATCAACATTTTAACCTATAATTTTGAATGGTCAAACTAGGAACCCTTATAGTTTCGTCCGTCCGTCCGTCCGCAGCCTAGCTCAGAGACTCTTAGTACTAGAAAGCTGGTGAATATACATACCTATTAGCTACACCAACATGTAGTCCAGGAGCCCAGTGAATGAAACCCAACCTGATAAAAAAATTGAAAATGCCTACCCTGTAGGCGTAGCTGACCTTTAGTACGAGTAGCTTCTACTGCTCTTGGTCAGCCGCGGCTTAACTTGGCAAATTATGCGTAAATTTTAAAAAAGTGGTGCTAAAATTCATCAAAAAAAACGTTATCGAAAAATTTAACGAAACTGGGTAGGATAGAGGCCTTCGCGGACAGTTAAATAAAAGTGGTAGGACAAATCCTGTGTCGGAGGTTCCGGTGTCCAACCGAATTTGTGGTACCATGTGACCGCTACATTTTACCTCATCGAAAAATTGAATCAAATAAGCGGATAGATAAATAGCTTAATTAAAGCTGTTCACGTATGTCTTGGTCGGCCTAACCTTAGCCTGGCAGTTTTGGCAATCCGACCACATTTATACTTCTCATAAAAAAATTAAACTATTTAAAATATGGTTTTTTCATTGCCTATCTACCGTACCGTAATATAAACATAACCATACTTACCCAGAATATACTTTAAAATCTCTTTTTTTTTACTTACTTTAGGAATATATTATAGAGCCGTACAAAAACAAAACATTGAGTTTTTTAGTGTACCTTTTCCCTACACTTAACTTGGGGTTTTTTTTCTCGTCTGCCCCAATAGTGTTGGGTGCCGTTGGATAAGTCTTTCAAAAATATTGCGGGTTTGATTGTTTTTTGATATAATATTAAGCTTTAAAGAGCTGTAATGAAATATTAAGCTTTAAAGAGCTAATTTTGATTGGAGTCAAGTGCCCCCCCCCCCCTACAGCCAAAACTACAAATACAAAAAACTAAAAAATATCTGAAATGAAAGCACTATCACGACTAAGTAGACTTCATTGGTTCTTGACTTACAATCGAAAACTTATTTGCGGTGTTGGTAAACAGACCGCTACCTATGTCGATGTATGGGGATAACAGTTTTCCAACGTCAAAGTTAAGTTTGTCGCGAGGTCTAATTTGCTTGTAGTAACGGCTTCGGAACCCTACACTGAGCATGGTCCGACATGCTCTTGCCCGGTTTTTATTATAATACTTACTAGCGACCCACCATTTCTTCGTTCTATTTCTGAACTTTCTGTAAGACCCGTACATAAACCAGAATTTATTATACATAAAAACATTCCGTGAAAAATTATCTAACTGATTACCGCATGAAAATCCGTTCAGTATTCTTTGAGATCATCGTGAATACAGAGAAAGACGATGCGGGGGACTTTGTTTTATAATAATAGTAGTAGTGATGAGACGGAAGTTTACATGGAAACATGAAGTTGCTTCCGTTTTTTGTATTATCTTATCGTACAAAACATTGTATTATTGCTAGGGTTGCGAATATTTCTAGACTATTTGAAACGAAAAACCATGACCGACGATCGACGAAAAATCAAGAATATACTTTCTAGCAACACACGCTTAGTAATAAATGGATTCATATTTATAGTATGTCCTGGAGCGATATTCGAGAGCCTTACATTAAAAAAACCAGTAGTTAGGTACCAGTTAAGTACCTATAATAAATATAAGAATCAACTAGATTGTATTGAATTAAAACAAGTTGATACGAGAAATGTGACATTTTAGCCGCTACACTGAATAAAAAATATATAGAAAATGTAGAGACAAGCATGAAAAAGATCCCAATTTCTTTTGGTCTTAAGTTATAGCTATGCGTTGCGGGTCAAATGCTTATCCGTCAGATTTAACGAATGGAACCAAAACTACATCAGATAATGTTGAAATCTGTGAAATGTTCGCCAGTTATTTCTCCTCTGTATACAGTCTTGACGCTCATCGAAGTGATGAATACCAGTCTGAATACATTAAATCACTTGAAACGAATAGTCAGTTATTAAAAGCACCAAACCAATCGTATACAAGAAATTAAAAAGGATAAAAATTGCTAAGGGAGCCGGGACCTATGGGAGTCCACCAATGTTTATTGTAAATAGAGAATGTCAGCCAGTTTAGATTTTTGGCTTAACGTATTATTCATTTAAAACTAAAAATGGCTGTAAAAAAAATATTTTGATACGTTTAACAGTTTTCGAGATATTAAATTTTAAACTTCGTATGCGGCGCTCGAAACCCGGTGGCTAGCGCTCTCGGATGATGACGTCATCGCTTAACAGCGGTACGCGCCCTTATATGAAAAAGTAAGTTTACAGGGCTATAACTTTTTAACCGTTATAAGTAGCCAATTTAATTTTTCGAATAATATACTTTTCAAACGGTGAAATATATTTTAGATGGGTGTATTTGCATAGAGGTTTGCAGAAGAGGTTTGCAGAGGAATGCAGAATTCACTTTGTTTGGCCATAAATTAGAAGTACTTGTGGACTTACGTTCATGTTCAGTAGAAGATTCACTGGCTCTCTGAGATCTATATCTATCCCTGTGGCCTATAAGCCGAACGTCACGTTCAGTAGAAGATTCCCTGGCTCGCTGAGATCTATGTCTATCCCTATCAACTATAAGATGAACGTCACGTTCAATAGAGGATTCCCTATTTCTTCGCAAAGAATTACTTTCTCTTCTATTACACAGCCTGATTTCCCTTTGTTCTTTGATTTCATCATTAAGACGTAAATTGTTTCTATTAACTATTATCCCTAATTCTACGATCTATATTAGAAGGAATATTCTTCGCGTCATATTTAGAGTTTTCTCCTTTAAAAAAAACCAATACCTATTAACCCAAATCCACAAAATTAACTACCTGCTTCGTTGATGGGACAAATACTAAACTAACACCAACCAGGCTAAGGTAATATGCTAAAAGCATAAAAGTTAACATTTATTTTTAAACTTACAACAGGAAATACGTAAGCATCTTTATTCGAATTATTTACAACACAAACAACCTTAAAATAAGAAAAAAATTTATTAACTACCTAATCAACAGACTTTCTCTTTGATAACCAAATAGGAAGGAAATATGTAGGTACCTACTTACATATTCTGATCTTAAAATAAGAAAAATGGATTTTATCCTTAAATCCACAAAATTAAATAATAAACACTACCTCTCGTTGATAACCTAATATTTAAAAAAAGACTTAGGGAAAAAAACACATTTTATTTACCAATATTAATTTATTTACCTATTAACCTTTATTAATTTATTTACCTATATATACCTACTTTGTATTCAAAAATATGAAAAACAAAATAAAAATAAAACTCAATCTAACTACAGGACCTACCAATTTCCCTAATTTAATAATTTTAAAAGCTTGTATTTCTTTATTAGTATTAATATAAGAAGTAACAGTAAAGCTCCGGTGCACGTCTGATAATTCAATTTTTTTGTTACTATTGTATAAGCCACAATAGGTACCGCATAATGCTACTTTTGTTAAACGTCTAAATCACCAAACATGGAGGTAGGCACGGGATGCAGGGAAAGAGGAAGCGATGACGTGATTGGTTATTTAAAGATCGTCCGATCTTTCACCGACCGAGTAGGGATGGGACATACTTATTGTGATGATATTTCTTATCGATAAAGATTCACCCTCTTATTATTATTAAGTACCTATATATCAGTCATGGTATATATTGGCATTGTGAAACATCTGGATCGGAATGTAAAAAAGATAATCACGACCGATATCCTTAGTTATAAGTCTTATGTAACTAACCCAGAATCATTAAAAACTATTAATGAAACGTACCTAAGGCGTGAAATACACAGAAGCGGCGCGGCGCAGGCGCGGTGCAGGCGCGGCGTAGGCGCGGAGTACGCGCGGTCAGGCAAGGCGCGTTAAGGCGTGGAAAAGTCGCAGGCGCGATGCTAAATTATACAAAAGAGGCGAGCGAGCGCAATCGCAATGGCAGTGACTTGAAATCGTATGGGTCTGGGTAGCCACAACCGAGGACTTTCATTCTTACTCCGGCGAGGGCATCACATTCACACAATATAAGTGTTTGTTTCATTGTTTCCACCTCTTTGCGGCACGTTCTACAATCTGTGTTGTAATAAAGGCGCATCTTTGCTAGGAAATGTTTTACCCCAAAGTGCCCAGTAACAACTCCGATAATGTATCGGAGTTGCCTTCTGCTGAGTTTCCAAAGTTTTTTGGTCCAGCTCCTGCCAACTCTTTCTATGAAGAGCTTTGCATATAAGCCTACCGTGGTTTTCTTTACTTCGCATTATTGCTTTAAATATCGATATCTGGAGATATGGGTGATTCCCAGTTTCTGTTTCTCTATTCGTTGTCGGAAACCACTAAACACAACCAGTCTATGTTGAAATAAATCAACCCAGTGGTGGCGGCTATTTTTCTCATTCAGAAATCGCGCACCGAACTAAAAAGTTCGATCACAGCAAAACAGTGAAACTTCTTACCTAAAATAAATATCACCATAGCGACTGTTGTTTAAACGTTACTATAGTAACCAATAAAATATTACTATTAATAATATAGAATAATTTTCGTAGAATGATTATTTTTCAAAGTGAATCCGTTGATTTTAATATTGTGAGTACCTATACGCATCTTATTATGTATTTAAAGAACGGCACTTATGTAGTCCTTTTAGTAACTAATAAAAATTGAGGAATGTAATGAAGGCATGTAAGGTAATGAAATTCGACTAGATGGAAATGAAAACAGTGAAAGGATGGTAATGAAATTGAACCTAAATAAGATCTATGAATTTGCACAGTTTTATAATACTTTACGATAAAAAAGTTGTTTAGGCAAAAACACAAATTTAATTAAATAAATTTAAAGTAAATTAGTGACATTGGCACCTTATTAAGATATTTTGAAAAGTCGTCCTTCACGTAATGTCAAACTGAAATAGTTGCACATATAATGATATGAAACTATGTAAAGTTAAACTCAAAAAAAATAAGGGAAAACTCGTAATTAAATTTAGAATTAAAAAAATAATGCACTTCAATTCTAATCACATCATTATTAGTTTTAAGACAGATACTTCGGGGATAAATTTAATTTTAATGATAACTTTATATACGTAAGTTTAATTAAAAATAAGTGCAGGCATTTTTTTCAAACGACAGCTGTCCTCTTCTGTTTAAAATAAAAATCAAGAATGTTCAAATGTAAACCACAAATCTTAACTTTTTAATACAGACTTTTTTATCAGTCTTATTTGATGTCTTACATAGAGTTATACTTTGACACTGCACTGGTGCAAATAACAAAATGGTAAAAAAATATTCTTTTTACTTAATACTCGTACAGAATATAAAAACACGGGTTACCAACGTAGTTATGCACCAAAAATAAATTTTATCAAATAATGAAAACAATATATTACAACATTTTTACTTGTAAACTAACTAGCATTTTTTGTAAGGTACTTTAATCATCACATCATTAATTTTGGAATAAGAACTTCAGAGATCAATTATTACTTGTAGTTAAATATTGATATTTTTACAAAAATTTACTTAAAATTAAGTTTAGGCATTTTTTAAACGATAGCTGATATCTCCCTGTTTACTTGAGGATCTTCCATACATGGTATTATACGGGATTTAGGGACCCTATCCTCATCACTGACAACTGGCCAGTTAAGCAATACTCCACGAACTAACGCATTAACGGTGTTTTTCTGTACATAAATATAATTGTATTTGTACCTATATATTTGTAACTCTTCTGAAATGAAATGAAATTTATTGTTTATAGATTAAGGTTACAGTTTGCAGGTACATTCGCTTATAATTATGGTTCACTTAACCCTACCCTTACAGTTGTACACGCCTTAGAAAAATAAAAACTATAATAAACAATAAAACATAAATCAAATAACATGAAATTATAAATTGTAACCACAATTTTAATATCTAACTAGAACTTTTGTAACTATTTTATATTATTATTATTTTATAAGGTATAACTATTAGCATTAATATTTTCTTAACATGTATAATATTATTCTATATTATAAGTTATCACAAAGATAGTCTCGGACACTGTAATAACACTTATCCATCTACAATTGTTTCGTCAAATGAGTAAATTTCTTAAGGCTCACTCTTTAAATGCGTTCGGCAGTTTATTAAATATGTCTATACACATCAGCACGGCTAGCACAAGTTGCCCGCTACTTCTTTGTCGCTCGGATATCCCGTTCTATCTAGTCTGTAACGATAGAGACGCACTGAGCGACAAGCGAGAAAATACAACTTGTGCTACCCGTGCAGATAAGTGTTGCTTGAAAAGAGTTTGTCTAGCATGGCTTGTGGATCTTATTCTTATGTCGAGACCTTAATGCTCATGAAGACACATCTTGCTTCTGTTAAAATAAGTTCTTCATACCTCCAGTATGTACAAACAAGGCACAGTTAGTATTTTATCACTATCACTTCACTATCACTATCACTACATGTTATAAAACAAAGTCGCTTCCCGCTGTCTGTCTGTACTTATGTATGCTTAGATTTTTAAAACTACGCAACGGATTTTGATGCGGTTTTTTTAAATAGATAGAGTAATTCAAGAGAAAGGTTTATATGTATAATACATGCATAATATAGTAGAGTTACACTGATAATTTTAGAGGTTTCTAATGTGATGTCGTAAATAAACACTTTTTTTTGCGCTTACATTGCAAACGCTGGCTAAACCTTAAGAGATATATCAAAATAATGTAATGAAGAATTATAGTTCTTTAAAAAAACTAAAGAATAGTCCGCAATGGCATATGTTTATCTCCTAAGATTAACTCAAAACAGTAACCATTTCTATCTTTAAAATTTTATTATAAAATAATAGGTTATTTGCGAAGCTATTTTCTACAATTCAGTATCTATTCTTATCCAGAGAAATACATTAGTTGCCTTGGGCATTTAATGTAGATTAAAACTGTCCTTTACACTATATTATTTAAATAAATACTTTAGAAGATATGTCAGATTCAGAATTACCCCCAATAGATACCGCTTACAAGGCAGCCGATGTTCACCTCTCATATGCGAAATTTAGTATATGTACCGTATAGCGCCGATGACCGCTGTCAGTGTCGACCATATTTGAGACCTATGCGTACGCGTCCCGTTTGAGTTAGAAACATGTCATAAAAAATATACAGAATTCGAGAAATTACTCAAAATGCCTTCATGTTCCGTGAAATGGTGTGGAAAGTCTTCAAGAACATAAAACTTTAAAAATATGGTATTACATTCACCGATAAGCACATTTTAATATTTGATAAACAATCAAGTTATAATCGTCTTTTTCGAAACGTCTGTTTTACTCATTAGGGCAATCCCAATATATAGTCCTTTTCTGATTTCGTGGTGATGTCCGGCGTTGTTTCTAAATACAATATTTGGTCGATAATTTTTCCAATTTCGAAGATATTTGTGAAGTATATTATTGATTGTAATATTTTATTGGTTACTATTGCCCTAATGAGTAAAACAGACGTTTCGAAAAAGACGATTATAACTTGATTGTTTATCAAATATTAAAATGTGCTTATCGGTGAATGTAATACCATATTTTTAAAGTTTTATGTTCTTGAAGACTTTCCACACCATTTCACGGAACATGAAGGCATTTTGAGTAATTTCTCGAATTCTGTATATTTTTTATGACATGTTTCTAACTCAAACGGGACGCGTACGCATAGGTCTCAAATATGGTCGACACTGACAGCGGTCATCGGCGCTATACGGTACATATACTAAATTTCGCATATGAGAGGTGAACATCGGCTGCCTTGTAAGCGGTATCTATTGGGGGTAATTCTGAATCTGACATATCTTCTAAAGTATTTATTTAAATAATATAGTGTAAAGGACAGTTTTAATCTACATTAAATGCCCAAGGCAACTAATGTATTTCTCTGGATAAGAATAGATACTGAATTGTAGAAAATAGCTTCGCAAATAACCTATTATTTTATAATAAAATTTTAAAGATAGAAATGGTTACTGTTTTGAGTTAATCTTAGGAGATAAACATATGCCATTGCGGACTATTCTTTAGTTTTTTTAAAGAACTATAATTCTTCATTACATTATTTTGATATATCTCTTAAGGTTTAGCCAGCGTTTGCAATGTAAGCGCAAAAAAAAGTGTTTATTTACGACATCACATTAGAAACCTCTAAAATTATCAGTGTAACTCTACTATATTATGCATGTATTATACATATAAACCTTTCTCTTGAATTACTCTATCTATTTAAAAAAACCGCATCAAAATCCGTTGCGTAGTTTTAAAAATCTAAGCATACATAAGTACAGACAGACAGCGGGAAGCGACTTTGTTTTATAACATGTAGTGATAGTGATAGTGAAGTGATAGTGATAAAATACTAACTGTGCCTTGTTTGTACATACTGGAGGTATGAAGAACTTATTTTAACAGAAGCAAGATGTGTCTTCATGAGCATTAAGGTCTCGACATAAGAATAAGATCCACAAGCCATGCTAGACAAACTCTTTTCAAGCAACACTTATCTGCACGGGTAGCACAAGTTGTATTTTCTCGCTTGTCGCTCAGTGCGTCTCTATCGTTACAGACTAGATAGAACGGGATATCCGAGCGACAAAGAAGTAGCGGGCAACTTGTGCTAGCCGTGCTGATGTGTATAGACATATTTAATAAACTGCCGAACGCATTTAAAGAGTGAGCCTTAAGAAATTTACTCATTTGACGAAACAATTGTAGATGGATAAGTGTTATTACAGTGTCCGAGACTATCTTTGTGATAACTTATAATATAGAATAATATTATACATGTTAAGAAAATATTAATGCTAATAGTTATACCTTATAAAATAATAATAATATAAAATAGTTACAAAAGTTCTAGTTAGATATTAAAATTGTGGTTACAATTTATAATTTCATGTTATTTGATTTATGTTTTATTGTTTATTATAGTTTTTATTTTTCTAAGGCGTGTACAACTGTAAGGGTAGGGTTAAGTGAACCATAATTATAAGCGAATGTACCTGCAAACTGTAACCTTAATCTATAAACAATAAATTTCATTTCATTTCAGAAGAGTTACAAATATATAGGTACAAATACAATTATATTTATGTACAGAAAAACACCGTTAATGCGTTAGTTCGTGGAGTATTGCTTAACTGGCCAGTTGTCAGTGATGAGGATAGGGTCCCTAAATCCCGTATAATACCATGTATGGAAGATCCTCAAGTAAACAGGGAGATATCAGCTATCGTTTAAAAAATGCCTAAACTTAATTTTAAGTAAATTTTTGTAAAAATATCAATATTTAACTACAAGTAATAATTGATCTCTGAAGTTCTTATTCCAAAATTAATGATGTGATGATTAAAGTACCTTACAAAAAATGCTAGTTAGTTTACAAGTAAAAATGTTGTAATATATTGTTTTCATTATTTGATAAAATTTATTTTTGGTGCATAACTACGTTGGTAACCCGTGTTTTTATATTCTGTACGAGTATTAAGTAAAAAGAATATTTTTTTACCATTTTGTTATTTGCACCAGTGCAGTGTCAAAGTATAACTCTATGTAAGACATCAAATAAGACTGATAAAAAAGTCTGTATTAAAAAGTTAAGATTTGTGGTTTACATTTGAACATTCTTGATTTTTATTTTAAACAGAAGAGGACAGCTGTCGTTTGAAAAAAATGCCTGCACTTATTTTTAATTAAACTTACGTATATAAAGTTATCATTAAAATTAAATTTATCCCCGAAGTATCTGTCTTAAAACTAATAATGATGTGATTAGAATTGAAGTGCATTATTTTTTTAATTCTAAATTTAATTACGAGTTTTCCCTTATTTTTTTTGAGTTTAACTTTACATAGTTTCATATCATTATATGTGCAACTATTTCAGTTTGACATTACGTGAAGGACGACTTTTCAAAATATCTTAATAAGGTGCCAATGTCACTAATTTACTTTAAATTTATTTGGTTTTAACGCCAATGAGGCTGATAATTTTAATTAAATTTGTGTTTTTGCCTAAACAACTTTTTTATCGCAAAGTATTATAAAACTGTGCAAATTCATAGATCTTATTTAGGTTCAATTTCATTACCATCCTTTCACTGTTTTCATTTCCATCTAGTCGAATTTCATTACCTTACATGCCTTCATTACATTCCTCAATTTTTATTAGTTACTAAAAGGACTACATAAGTGCCTTTCTTCAAATACATAATAAGATGCGTATAGGTACTCACAATATTAAAATCAACGGAATCACTTTGAAAAATAATCATTCTACGAAAATGGCCAAATCCGGACGAAACGGTAGAACGACCCTACTGTCTCCCTTAGAGCTATTAAGAGAACAGGGAGAAGCGGAAGAGTTGTAGGCAGAGTAGTAGGACTCGTCGTCAGACATAATATTTGGAAGCAGGTACAATATAAATAATATATTAGAGATGAATAAATTACTCGAGTTTAGCGACCCGCCCTCGCTTCGCTCCGGGTTAAACGTAATAAAATATAGCCTGAGTGACACTCACAAATAACGTGGCTTTCTAATGGTAAAATGTTTTTTTTAAATCGGTTCAGTTTATCTATAGACCCCTACAACCTCACAAACTTTACCTCTTTATTATTTTATAGCGGCCCGACCCGGCTTCGCACGGGTGCAATGCTGATACTAAATATACTACAGAATGTCTTTATACCTCTATACAACGTTTACAGCTTTTTTGTCATTAGACAATACCTACAAACATTTTTTCTTTAGAGGTTACTCTTGCAAGAGCGACATATAAATGTGAAAAACACTCAATGCTCAAATCTAAGCCTGCAACGTTGAAAGTTTGATCCTGCGATTTATTAATGGTAATTCCAAAAGATGTATTTACCGGAAATTGTAAGCGTTTAAATTGGAACGGTAAATCCGATGGTATCAGAGGAATTCGGGGAATCAATACATCTTCTCCGGTACCACATCCGGTGAATATTGTGCACTCTATTATGAAAGTTTGCCATTGCAAAGTTTAGGTGGATTCAGGTTTCTTAATAAAATAACAGGACAATCTACTTTCAACACCATTTCATGACGAGGGAGTCCAGACGGGTTCAGAGAATTAATTGATATACCTATTATGGTTTTAATCTAATCCTATCTAACCTAATGTACTTACTATAAGTGCCGTTTAATAATTAACCTTAATACCGACTAAAGTACGAACATATAATTTCGAAAAAATTGTCGCACTTAAAAAAAATCGTAAAATCGATTTTTTTTTAAATTTATCGTATCTTGCTTATTAGTATGGATTACGTTGTCGCGCTGAAAACGCACGTTTTTATTAAATAATTGTTATTTTCCTCGCTAAAGAGCTCCGACAAACGCGTGCGCCTTCGACGCGCTATTACCGCCGGTACCGCTGCAACCGCTATGCTATGACCCTGCATTTTAAATCTGTAATATCTTCGAAAATATTCATTTAAATTACATGCTGTAAAGTACCATATTGATTTATATTAAATGCACAATGTATTTAAGGTACTTAATTGGATAAGGATAAATGATTACTTAAAATCGCTTCGTAAATAAGCCATTATTCTCGTAAAAAGTAAAGGATAAAAACCGGGCAAGAGCATGTCGGACCATGCTCAGTGTAGGGTTCCGAAGCCGTTACTACAAGCAAATTAGGCCTCGCGACAAACTTAACTTTGCCCTTGGAAAACTGTTATCCCCATACATCGACATAGGTCGCGGTCAGTTTACCAACACCGCAAATACGTTTTCAGAAGGTATAAACATTTAAACCGTTTGTAAGTCAAGAACCAATGAAGACTACTTAGTCGTGATAGTTTTCCTATTAAATTCATTATATATCAGCTTTCATTTCAGATATTTTTTAAATTTTTTGTACATGTAGTTTTGGCTGTAAGGGGGGGGGGGACACACTTGACTCTAACAAAAATTAGCGCTTTAAGGCTTAATATTTCATAAACGGAAACCTTAATCGAAAAATTGTTTCAACAAACCCGCAATATTTTTGAAAGACCTATCCAACGACAATACATCCCACCGATAGGAGTAGGGGAGGTACACTATAAAAACGTTTTTTTCAAGATTTTATTTTACCACTTTGTTGGCGTAACTAATATGTAGGTATAATCATGCCAAATTACAGCTTTCTAGTACTAAAAGTCTCTGAGCTAGGCTGCGGACGGACACGGCGAAATGAACGAAGGGTTCCTAGTTTGATTACGGAACCCTAAAAAATGGTTTTTGTGGGTTATCCCTAAGAGATAGACATATACCATCGCGGACTTTTTTGTAGGCCTTTTTAGGGTGTACAATATTCAAATTCAAATTCAAATTCAAATAATTTATTTCAGAAACATGTCCATATTTGTTAGTTACATAGTTGGCTTAAGTCTAGTGTTAGTACAGAAAATAATAAATAATAATAAAAACACATGTCAATTTTAATACAAGCAGTGCACATTATTCCAGTGCTCCTGATATCGACCCTGGAATTGGTCGGCAATGGTGCAGAGTATGCTGTTCGGGCTGCCCCGAATCCTCCGCACGAGGGATGCAACCCTTTTGCGCATAATAGCCGCAAAGCCATCAGTGTGTGCCTCTGCGAACATCCCTGATGCGCTGCAGAATCGTGGCAGCCCCAACAGTATCCTAAAACCATTATTGTATTGAACACGTAAGGCACTGATAGCCTTCTGCGTATAGTTAACCCACAGGCTGCAGGTGTAGAACGACTGACAGAATGCTTTGAAAAGCGTCAATTTCACGTTATATGAGCACCTTGCGAACCTGCACCTGATATTGAAGTACATTATTTTAATGTATTATTTTAATGTATCTCGTAGGGTTCAGCCAGCTATTACAATGTAAGCGCAAAAAAAATATGTTTATTTACGTCATCACATTAGAAACCACTAAATTTATAACTGTTTCTCTACTATATTATGCATGTATTATACATATAAACCTTCCTCTTGAATTACTCTATCTATTAAAAAAACCGCCTCAAAATCCGTTGCGTACCTAGTTTTAAAGATCTAAGCATACATAGGGACAGACAGACAGTGGGAAGCAACTTGGTTTTTAACCGACTTCAAAAAAAGGAGGAGGTTCTCAATTCGTCAGGTTTTTTTTTTTTTTTTTTTTTTATGTATGTTCCCCGATTACTCGAAGACCACTGGACCGATTTGAAAAATTTTTTCGTTGTTCGAATGGGTATACTTTCTAGTTGGTCCCATTGTCACCACGTCAGGATCTGATGATGGGATCATGGAGAAATCAAGAGAACTCCTCAAATATTATAGGCACACCTATAGCGATTTTGGTATTTTTCACTGTAACTCATGCATTTGCTTTTGAAAAGTACTATATGGTGAAGTGGAACTGATGATGAAGACCACAGATGGCCACCGGAACTCCTTAACGGTACCTATTTCAAGGGTGGCGATAAGATATTTCGATAAAGGAAGTTGAGCGACTATGACGAAGCACATTTAGGTTTAAATATGACTATGACATTCCCGCGGCGTTGTCTGCGGCGAGCTTGAAATGTTCTATAGTTTCTTATTAATATTTAGAAGTGGAGCTACGTAACAGCATAAATAGGATCACTAAAAAGTATAAAATAAAATAAATGTTTAAAAAAACAAAAAACCGCCTGCTTTTGGTTAAAATATTGTTGGACGCCGACTTCAGTTGGACTGACCTATTTACCTACCATTTTAAAGAAGTTATTTTTTGCTTTTTGAAGGCGGTTTTTTGTTTTTTTAATATACTATGCAGTGATGATGATAGGTGAAGTATTGATGGATCGACTAGTCGCCGACTAGTCGGGAAAGCCGACTATCCGTCCAGATTTACAGTCGGTGAATAGTCGGCTAAAGATACCGAATAGACGGCACATTATGACTTATGGAAAACAAAAAATAAATTACCATTAGTTACTTCAAGTGTTATTATTCAAGATTTTCTAGCATTTTATTTGAATACAACAAATAATCATCATACAACAATAGAAACTTTTTATTTTCATTATATAGAGTAATTTAATAATCAAAAATGACAAGTAGTTTATGTGTGTACTTCGCTAGGTACCTACTTTGACCGAAACGAAGGTTCCCGATTGCACCCACAGAACTATATCGAGATAGAATGAAAGAGTGTATGTACCTCGCGTGCCGAAAAGAAGGGCCGAGAGCCCCATTGCTCGCCGCGATGCTCAGTCCGCTCTCGACCGGGAACCGCGTGTGACGTTCGAATATAAAAACAAAATGCCCTCTTGCTCGATAATCAACTGTACAAACACCACCAAAAAAGTAGGAGCTGTAAAACAGGATATTTCCTTTCATCGGTAAGTACTCTTAGCCCTAAAATATCTGTTATTATTTATAAAACAATTAATTTTGTTGCTCAGTATTAATTTCATGTAAACAGTAGCGGGCGACTCTGTGTCTAATGCTACTTTTCCATTGCTGCTTTAATTTGACGCGCCAGACTTGGCATTCATTGAAAACCAGCAACGAAAATAAACCAATCCAAACTGTCGAGCACTTGTCGAGACGCGTTCAAGGTTGAATTCTCATTTTTCTGTCAAAAGTAAGATGTAGTGTTGTACCCTCCGATTTTCAATGCCGATTTCTTAGTCGATTAAAATCGACTTTGAAAACAGAAAAAAATATAATTATTTTTACAAGCTTTTATTTAATTTGCAATGTATGTATGTCTGTATGTAAGTATGTATGTATGTACGGGTCAAACCTTGCAAATTAAATTTGACCCACTTCCCGTTAACGGAATGGGCTGAAATTTGGACCACATATGTAAACTCGATAACAATGCAATATTATGGTAGGTACATTAGAGGTGATCTGATGATAGAATCGGAAGACCCACCGTGTTAGAACTCAATAGTTTGTTCTTGATAAGCAGATAAAGATTTTGCAAAAAAAAGTACAGTCTGCAACAAAAGCTTATTTAGACCTACTATTATGTAGCCGTGTGATGAGTGATGAAGTAGTAGGTAGTCAAAATTAAATATTATTGCAAAAAGGATAATAATTATAGATTTATATAGATAATTTAAAAATATAGTTACTATATTGCAATTTTGTTTCAGTTTTCCGAAAGATCCTCTTATAAAAAATAGATGGATAGAAGCAACGGGTCGCAAAAACTAACTTCCTACAAAACACAGCCGAATTTGTTCTATACATTTTCACAAAGATACATTTACTGGCCTATCAACATCAAAGTACCGGCGAATAATAATCAGTACAGCTCATCCGATTATAGATGTTCCGTTGCGTTGCTATTCCGTTGCGATCGATGACACGATTGGAAACGATTCTGTTTTAGTTGTGCACATCACTAAAAGACTCGCGTGACGTCAAAGTACCTACGCAAAATGTTACACGCTCGGTTCTCATATAAATCGACGAACTCTTTCCTTCTATCTCGATATAGTTCTGTGATTGCACCCGAACTTAGCCGAAACCACCTCGTCGGCCGCCTCAGCCGCCTATTGGTTGCCGATTAGTCAGTTAGTCGGCTAGTATTATATTTTACATCACCCTGTTGAGGTTGAGGCGCTGAACCGCGACGACAGGACAAACAAACAACACCGTTTCGCAATTATGCACGATACATTTACGAGTATGCACTGCACTATACATTTATGTACGAAACATTTTCAGTACGACCGACCCTTCAAAGATAGCTCTGACATGTTTTTAGTGTCCCGTACTTCCTTGGACAAAAAATAAATGTTTTAAAAAACAAAAAACCGCCTTCAAAAACGCAAAAAAATAACTTCTTTAAAATTGTAGGCACCTAATAGGTGAAGTCGGTGACCACAATATTTTCAACAAAAAGCCGACATCAGTTGGCCTAACCTATTAGGTGCCTACAATTTTAAAGAAGTGATTTTTTTGCGTTTTTGAAGGCGGTTTTTTGTTTTTTAAAACATTTATTTTATTTTATACTTTTCAGTGATCATAATACGCTGTTACGTCCCACTTCTTAGTTGATATGAAACTTTAAGTTATTTCAAGCGCACCGCAAGCAACGCCGCGGGAAAGTCATAGTCATATTTCAATAACCTCCTTTTTTGAAGTCGGTTAACAAGTAAATATTCTTCGTTGTGCTCAACTATCTTAATCGAGATATCTTATCGCCACCCTTGAAATCGGTACCGTTAAGGAGTTCCGGTGGCCATCTGTGGTCTTCATCATCAGTTCCACTTCACCAAATGATACTTTCTGAATGCAAATGCTGGACTTGTTACTAAAAATACTAAAATCGCTATATGTTTGCCTACAATATTTGAGGAGTTCCCTGAATTCCTCACGGATCCTCTCATCAGATTCAGATTTGGTGACAATGGGACCACCTCGAAAATATACACTATCAAACCAAAAAAAATAATTTGAAATCGTTCGACAGTTGACGGAGTAATCGGTGAACATACATAAAAAAAATACATACAGTGGAACGTATAACCTCCTCCTTTTTTGAAGTCGGTTAAAAACGGAACCCTTATAGGATCACTCGTGTTTCTGTCTGTTTGTCTGGCAGTCTGTCACAGCCGATTAAGTTGAAATTAGGTACACTTATATGTATGTCTGGAACTTAAACAACACATAGTTTTCCAAACTAATCAAATGAAAGAGTTAACTGAGGGTAACCTTAGCTCTTTTTATTATTTTATAAATATCAAAAAGCATACCTACATAAGTTATTTCAGAAACTATATGAAAATAGACCCCTTTTATCTTCGAAAGTAAATATTTTGTACAAAAATAGTAAATAGGTATTTACTTATCATATGTAATATAAATTACTTACCTACTACAGAAAAACTTTTAATAAGTCTGAACTTCACCTCTTTTTCGTTTTTTTCAATTTCCAGTATAAACTGAGATTCACAGAACGTGAGTGCATAGTTAGTATGTAAATACCATACTTACATGATAAAATTGGAGACGGCATTATCTACGTCAACGACATAATAATATGTAGATATAGGGCACATTGAACAGTTTCCAGGTCCCAAGAAAATAGAGATAAACGACTCGGCCGGCGCGCCCAAGTCGCCGGCAAAACGCGGTCGAATAATATTGAATTTAACCACAATATAACCTTTGAACGAATTTTCTTTACACATGTTCGGTTGCACCCTCACAATTGAGGAAAAAACGTAATTGTAGGTCTTCTAGAAAATTGAAAACTGCTAAAATTATATGTATTTCATTATTTAATATAGGAAGATTTTAAGTACGATGCGTTGCGCGCACATGGGTGAGTTGAGACTCCTTTAAAACACAAAAAATAATCTTTATAGTTTGCTGTAAGTTGCTGTCGAAGAACTTGTCAAATTATCGAGCTTCGAAGGAAAGAGAACTTTGAGAATTAATGTATTTACCATCCCTCAATATCTTAATTTCGAAGTTAATGTTGCGGCTCTGCCTAGCGTGAATCAGTTAATTAGGCTTACAGGCTTACCTCAGAGTTTCCGAGGTAACCAACTGTGGCTCAATGGCGGGCGGCGGCGGCCGACTGCTGTTGAACAGCTGTTGCACGGCGGAGTTCGGCTTCGGAGTTTGATTAGACACTACCAATGGTGCTTCCACTCTGCGAACAAAATGTAATTTTAAATACATTTTGAATTATCTCACAAATTGATTAAGTAGTAGCTGTGTTTTACGTTGGCAGATGATATTATGATATAGATATCAATCACGCCATAGGCACTCGGTATGATCTCTAGTTTATGAGCTAACAGAAGATCGGTAAAATCGTCACTATAAATATTACTTAACTATTGATCTTATTTATATTTAGCATACTATAATTCAAACGTTATGGTTGCTCTTACTTACTTGATTGTAAAGGAAGCTGAGTCGCAAAAAAGTAACATTAAATATTTTTTATTTAATTTTCCTCTAATAAATCTTGGTTGTAGAACCAATGGCCGTTGGGGCGGAAAGGTTGAGGATGTGGCAACCACGTACCGGAACGCGCGATGCAGCCAGGCCTCCCGCGTGATGGGCAGACGTGGTGATCTGATATAGGTCGCGAGGGACGCCTGGATGCGAGTAGGTAGCACAGGATCGATCTTGGTGGAGATCTTTGGGAAAGGCCTATATTTATAAGTACATTTCGGTAGTATTTTGGCTGACATGATGATAATTACTGATACAACTCGAATAGGTACTGATTTTTAAAGATTTTTTGTTTGTATTTCGAGTGATATGATTTCAATGATGTGTAACACTACACATTGCATTTTACCTTTGTGTATGGCTTGTAAAGCCTTTCTGTGGGTTAGTTTCTGTGTCGGAAGCATGTGCAGAGTGTTCGCTCTTCTGAGACGGATCCTCTCTGCCGGGCTCCTTCGGCCTCTCGACGAAGCGCACGGAGCGCGGCGTGAAGGATCCGTCCTCGTCGCTGGCCGTGGTGTTTGAACGCTGGTCCTCATTCTGTTTAAGTACGAGAGAGGCTAGTATAATTATGCAACTAATCAGAACCTATATTCAACATTGTGTCAGTGTACCTCAGCAAGGGCCACAAAACACCGCCATGCCGTCATCAAGTTGCGCACTGTGTGTCTTGTGTCATCGATCATACATCGATATATTTACTTAAGTTTGAACATGTGGAGCAGACCACGAGAGCAATGAATAAAACCATTTCATTTCCTTGTAATGGTAATAGCTAATTATTTCATCTTAAATATTCATAAAGACCGGTATTATTAAAAAAAAACCCTTTTTAAATAATATTGGTGTGCAAACAAAATTATTGTTTATGCCACATGTGCCCATTGGTACGATTTGGAGCCACTTGCGGCACGAAGATAAATTTAGTTTTAGTCTGTAGCCTGGGATTCGGACCACCATTTCCTTACATTTTAAAATAAATTTAAAAGATGAAGTTAAGTATAAATCTTTATTTTGTTTTTCCTGCAAGTGGCCCCCTAAGTTTTTACCTATTATTATTGGTCGAAACTTTACAAACACTGAGTTATTTTGAGTAAAAATTACCTACTGCTCATAAGAATGTTACGAAGAACTATATGTGGCATTATTTATGAAAAAGGACCTTATTGTCGATGGCCCTTCCGCCATTATTAAAGATGCTCCGATATAAATACAACGTCGCGTGACGCAGTGCGGCGTAAGCGCCATCGACAATAAGGTCCCTTTTCATATTATTTACGAATATATAGGGTTATACTAGCTTTATAAATAAATAAACCGGGGAAGAGCATGTCGGACCATGCTCAGTGTAGGGTTCCGTCCGAAGCCGTTACTACAAAGAAAGTAGACCTCGCGACAAACTTAACTTTGCCGTTGGAAAACTGTTGTCCCCATACATCGACATAGGTCAGTTTACCAATACCGCAAATAAGTTTTCGGGAGGAATAAACATTTGAACCGTTTGTAACTCAAGAAGCAATGAAGTCTTCTTAGTCGTGATAGTTTTCTTGTTAAATTTATTATTAACTATGTGCTTTAATTTAAGATACTTTTCAGATTTTTAGTATTTGTAGTTTTGGTTGTAGGGGGAGACACTTGACTCTATAGCGCTTTAAAGCTTAATATTTCATAAACGGATCCCTTAATCGAAAAATAGTTTTTCCCAAACCCGCAATATTTTTGAAAGACCTATCCAACGACACCTCAAACGAAGGGGTAGGCGAGAAAAAAAAAACATCCCCTCGTTACGTGACCGGAGGTACAAAAAACACAATTTTTAAACATTTTATTTTACCGCTATGTTGGCGTGACTAATATGTATATTCACGCCAAATTACAGCTTTCTAGTACTATGAGTCTCTGAGCTAGGCTGCGGACGGACGGACGGACGAACGGACATGGCGAAACTATAAGGGTTCCTAGTTTGACTACGGATCCCTAAAAATGCAATTGAATTGGTTCAGGGAGTTACCTAAAACATACGTGATCAACGCAGTCTCGGTCCACGTTTTAAAATAAACGTTACTTATTATCACATAAAAATGTAACCGAGATGTACTATATGGCACCCGTAGTCTATTTAACTTACAGCTACAAGCTGATCTTTCTCGGAACAGAGAAGTCATATCATTATTAACTTTTAAAGTTTTGAACAAGTACCAACGAGGCTTCCGACTTGTGGTTGTGTGTGCCTGCGGTATAAGATGTCGAAGTAGAGTAACGAGTAGTCGGAATGTTTTACACATAATTATAAAGTGCTATGTGTAAGGAATGGGACACTATATAATATAGTACCAACCTACTAGGCAGGTAAGAAATCAAAATAACAGTACTCAATCTAAGTGGTAAATTGCTTTTGAGCACAAAATTTGTATAACCCTATAAGTACTATATAGGCAATCCTAACACATTGCACAACCATGGATTTCTGAATACCTATCTGTTGATAATTTTGACCGCAGTTGACAATGCTTCACTAATTGGTCGGGTGTGTTTTATTTTTAATAATAGCATTGTTTTACTGCTGTCAACAGCATCAATATTCAGAATCTTAATAGTTGTGAAATCTGTCCACACTAGAAAAGTTGATACCCATGGGCAATTTACCACTTAGCATTGAGTAAGTACTCGTAATTAGAAGAACTTCTGATAAATTAATTATAAGGCTTCAGTAAACTCAGAAGAGATAGAATTGTTTTTTTTACTTAAAAAGAAAACAAAGGCGTTCCTAAAGTATGAGAATTTCAATTGAATTAATATTGCCACAGTATGGGTAGGGGAAGATGGGGTGGCTTCGTACAAAGGGAGAATTCGTACAGTGGTCATATCTCGAGTATCCAACATGCTGAAGAGTTCATATTTGTATGCGTGACTGCCGCTCATATGCATAGGCTACCCTCAAAAAGCGATGGCAGTGCGGCAGCAGATTTCGCCAGAAATAATTAATATGTGTTTTCGCGACCCGAAAGTAATTTTTGGTTCTCCTTTGAATGCGTCTGTCTCTAATAAGTTTTACTCGTATTCGTTTTTTTTAATATAGTTTGTAATTAGATGCTCCTGATTAATATGTATACAATGGTTTTGGGATTACTGCAACAGTTATTTTTTTATTTAGATTTTTGTTCGGATCGTTCTGATTGGGGTACCTTTGTACAGTCAAAATCTATGTAATTTTATACTGCACGAATGCACCCCATGAAAGTTAAAAAAATATATATAAAAAATAATTATAATCAAAAAAACCAGGTCAGTAAGATATCCGTAAAAGATGACTGAAACAGGTGAAATAGCTGAAAATCCAATGAACCCTGGGAAAAAACGAATAGTGTACGAAGCCACCCGACGTATGGGGTGCATTCACACGTTTCCCACTTTTTGGGAAAACCATTATATTTTGGCACAGTTGCTTTGTATCCAAACTGAAATGCACAATTATTATAGCCAAATAAGTGGAAGATGAAGTAACATTCATCTCATTTAAAAATAGCGGTTAGTTTTTTTTTTACAAGGCTTAGAGTAAAAAGTGTACGAAGCCACCCCATCTTCCCCTAAGTACTCAATATGCATAGGTATGGGTGCCACTGGTCGTATTTTATAAGTAAGAACTTAATCTTCTGACATTGCCGATTGAAAAATCGGATGTGGAAATGTTCTGGGAGGATAAAGTAACCTAGTTAGTACCTAGTACACAGTCTTACTCAGATTTGTCCGACCACAGTGCAGATCAAGGCGATACTGAAACATCTAAATTTCCTTATAATTATTATGTTTCATACATATCTGGCAACCAGTTAAACTATTATATGAACAATTATGGCGTCTATAACCGAATGCGCCGGTATAGGCAAATGGATTTTCCCGGCAGTTGAATATTAAATGACGCATCGACACCAACCGATGCTGCGGCGGCAACGTTGTTTGAATCACATCCGCATTTTGAATAGGTTTAGATGTAAGTATCGGAAGATTCCTCAACTTGACAGATATTGTGATCCTGAATAATGAAAACCGTTATAATGTACACCCCAAAGCCAGCCCCTCTAGTGGTTCTTATGACTTATGATTATATCAGTAGATGTCACGTGCGATGTTGGTCGTCACTCGTGAGTTTCTCTCTGCTATTATTAGCTATATAAGAAGTTACTGAGTTCGACTCGTTAGTTGATATTCAATTGAGTTATTGAAAGCAGATTCAAATCAAGAGTCCAAGAGACATGTTTTCGGACGGAGGATTATGCGACATAATTACCTAGCAAAGTTTTAATATAACCTCTGTCACTCTCAGAGGCACAAACATAAGATCAGGCTGGTGCTTTTGAAACAACACATGTCCTGATAAAATTGTGAAGAATATTTATTGTATAAATTGAAGTGGATAGTAAATAAAAAGTAAGATAATAATAGAATGCATGCTTTAAAAAACTTTACTGAATGTATGGTCGTCGATATAACATAAGTATGTAAAAAAATCGTTATGCTTATTATTCTCGTTTCTTTGATTAAAATAGTAACCTTTCACACCCACAACCAAGACGAATCTAAGGACACCTCACTCCTCAAGATCGGTCAAGCCGCTTAGGCCACAGGACGGCACAATGGAACGCACAGATACCTACACAGACACATACCCATATAGTCAATACTCAATAGTTACTCAATTATTTTATTGCAATCATAATGTTTACAAAGATGGAAATATAATAAACACACATACCAACCAACATACATACATACGCGCGAATAACATAACATTGAGTAGGGTTGCTTACAAAAGTCTAAATAATTAAGAGACCGACTGTTACTCGTACTCAAGTAACTAGTCAAAATATTTTGTTTACTTAATCCTTACAAGTATCCGTATAACATAATAATATAAATTAGGACTATGAATGCAATCTGAGTGTAATTCGTATAGGTACCTACTCTATAATAGTCCCCGCAACATAATACCTATTAGAGCAGTAGGCATAAGAATAAACAATAACTACACGTAGAAGCGAATCTCCTTTACCCAGGCCCCAAATGCCGCGCTTTAAATACCTACTTCCCCCTTCACCCCGCTACGTCCCTCCGTCTTCCGCGCCCAAAGTCAGGGCTGTCACTTGTGAAATATTTTAATCGGTTTATGGATGTGTTATACAAGTTTAGTCACGAAATGTTATTTATGTTTTTCTTCAACGTGGAAACATAGTTGCAAAATGAGTTTTTTACATTTAAAGTTAAATTAGGTAATATTATTTTCTATGATATTAAGATTATCTCCAGAAAATTAAATGGCTTATGTGGCTATTAATCATCTATAAAACACAGAAACGAGTCTATAAATAAACAATCTTTTAAGCTCAAGAAGTTTTAAGTATAATCTGGGATCCTTTTACTATCCTTTCCGGACCATTAATTTCAATGTTTATTAAGTTGAAAAAGCTTTATTACAAAACACTATTCTTAATGTTTCCCTTTTTATATCTTCAACATCTAGGGGATGTACTATTTAACAAATAAAACTCCTTCATTCAATCAATTACCTATTTCTAATTATTTTGCCGAAAATAGTCGTTCACTTTTACAACACGACCTTAGGTCAACCATAAACACTAAAATCAACATAAATACGAAAACCAATTCAAGACACAATAACAATATCTTGGTTAATACATATATATTCCGTCTGTGACGCCCCTGACTGACTAGACACCTCAGGTGTCGCCAGGCGGTAGGTATTTAACGCGCCGAGCGCGCGTCCGGAGCCGGGAGTTTCGCTTCTACGTGTAGTTATTGTTTATTCTTATGCAGTAGGTGAGGATGAGCGAAAGGGTACCGTGTAGCTAGTATAACAGCAATTAGCGATGTTAACATCATAATTGTCGTTCGCTCGCTTCCAAAGTATAAACTCTTTTTTTTAACGTCTTAGAAAACCGTTTTAGTTTCCATACAAAATAACCTCCAACGACTTAATTTTACTATTTAAAGATATTATAAGAAAGTGTATGATTTGTAAATATGCTAAAGTTAGGTAATGTAAAAGGCCAAAATAACAGGAATAACCTCTGATAAAGTACACTCAAACGCCAATATGGGATTTCGTAGAAGGGTAACTTAAACCCACAAAAGCGTCAAGAAGTTTCTAACAAAAAGGTTAAATCGCCGGCTGAACGAAAATTTCGTATCGATGAAAGTTATAAAGTATGAAATCACCTGTTCAATAATATCCTTGTCGGTGTCGAGCGATTTCCACAGCCGCCCCCCTTTTAATATGCCGCCCCGGCGCTGCCGCGAGGGCGAGCTCTCGGCGGACTGCCGGCCCTCCGCATCCCCCGTGTCACTTTCCTCACCTAATCGGAATAAACAAACTTAATGTAAACAAACTGTAGGATTTACATAGATTCGACAGGGACAAGTCTTTGTCAACCCTTCTCATCTGTTATTGCAATCGATGTCACTTCTGTCACATGTGCGGTTACCACTCGTTCATTCATTACACATCCGTCGTGGGCTAGCATTAGCGTAGTAGATAGGGCCCGAGACATGATTCATTGCTAGAACGCTATCGTTATCGAAAATTGAATTGAAAATTGAAGATTGACGTTACGTCAATATCACTTAATATACCGACCTCGTGTGACCCGCCTAGACTAGCGTAAGAAGATAAGCTCTCATCGTCTGTTTTATGATCCGTCTATCAATAGGCATCTTAGAGCAGAGTAGAATCACGTCGAAACGAGCGAAGGTAGGTACTTATTAAGCATGAGAAAAACAATTTATGAACGCGCCAGTAGCTCACACAGGTCAGGTCATTGAGTTCTTTGAGAGTTCAGAAGTAAAGTATTAACACGTTGGATGTGAAGAGTACTACGGGTGGGAACGAAACAATTATATTATAAAAGAAATAATATTAAAATTCAAAATGTAGGCAGGCAACGAGCTTACACATACGTGTGAGCTAATTTTATTGACGACCCCTTCTTTGTTGCGTTTGAGATACCATATAGGCGGCTCCCGGCTTCAGCGAGCCAGGGTCATAATTATTAATAAACTGATGTACCTACCTCGTTAGTTTCAAGACTCGTCAACTTAAACGTCAAGTAGGTAATAGAAAACATGATCTCTGACGAGGGTAGAGAGGGATAGTTCTATGGATATTTAATATTTTAATACAGCGCTAAATTTCGGAAATAGATCTCAAAATATTTCGTTTCATAAAGCAAATTCGGATACCAACAAATAGATAACAAAGCAATCGTAATATAACGTGAAGCAATGTGCCAAATAAAAAACAATCGAATGAGGGACGTGAAGCTTACCTCGGTTCGGCGATACTATGGAATAATGGGCATGTTACATTCAGCGGAGGTTCGGTAGGCCGTTTAAGCATAGCTAAGTGTGAACACGTCAACTGTGAAGGCCATCTGTTCATGAAAAGGAATGACGCACAGACTTACAACGAGCGAGAACTAAAGAAAAAACTATTTAACTATGTAAACAGGTGGGTTCAGGGATCGTTGCCCTGACTAGATTTCCCCAGGGTATAGGGATATTCTCGTTTCTTCATTGGACCTTTGCTTTAAATTGTGTTTGTCGTGCCGCTTATGAAGCACTACCTAGATAGGTATAACTTTTTATTCGACTATTGAAATCAGCAAGTTACTTCTATATTTTTGGTCGGAATCTTTTGTCATTGCTTTTAGCAGAATTAATTCGAAACAACATAAAAAAGGTCTTAAAAGTCTTTCAGGTTTGGTTTACTTATCTCGGTGTGAGCAGTATAAGAGCATATTGTCCTATTTGTACTTATGTACGGGGTGGAAAGTTGAGATGGGTTAATATGAGCAGCTACTGAAGGCCTTGCTGCCACGCTAAAATGACCTGAACAGACCATCTCCAAATTAAGTTAAAAGAGTATCTGAATATTTGATTTTTCCCCTCACAACAGAGGGCCCTGCAAAGATGCACTACGCTAACTAACGTTTCTATTCAATTCGTTTTTAAACCAATCGCGTCACTGGGAGATGACGTGATACGAAAAGTCACGTGGTCTACCAGTGACGCGATTGGTTTAAAAACGAATCGAAAGGAAACGTTGGTTAGCGTTGTGCATCTTTGCAGGGCCCTCAGACAGATACCACATGCGCAAACTTACTTGTGAGCGGAGCCGACAGCAACTCGTTGTGGGCCTCTGCTAAGAACATTTCTGGAGGACATTCTAAAACAAAAAGAAACGGACGTATTTATCTATGTACTTAAATGCGAAATAATTGATATGACACTTGTTTCATCATGTTTTAAATAATAAATAAATATCGAGGGAATGTCTCACATTTATATTGATCACTAGCTTCTTTCCGCGACTTCGCGTAGATTTCGATTATCGTTATTCCCTCGGGAACTTTTAAATTTTCCTGGATATAAACTATCAGATGTCCGATTCCAGGAGCTAACCTGCATGTGTGCCGAGTTTCACCCAGCGATCCAAACATCCCACCTTCCTCGTTTATAATATTGTATTAGTCAGCTTAGATTAGGTTGGGGATTACCCAAACCAATTGTGAATTCATTACGATTATGTGACATAGCATAATGTAATTTTCAATATGAAATAAATGCCTACCTACCTACCTAATGGTCAAAAATGACATGTAATATAAAATTTATGAATAAAATATGATTATGATTATGATTATGATTATATGCTCCTAGAATGTCCTTCGGGTTTGTATTTCTCTCGCTTGCACCTAAGCAACTCCAACCAACTTTATCCAAACCCGATAGACTTTTCAAGAGCTCTTCACTGTACGATACGAGTAGGTTCTAGGCAAAGATGAACATATTTATACATTAAACAAATAAATACATTATTAAATTCATAGAAAACACCCAAGACACAAAAAATATTCGCGCTCAGCTGATTAATTGACTAGTTCACGTTTGCTTGCATATTGTTTTTAAGACTATCCGATCCGAAATATCGGCTTTGTAACCGCCACAACACACTGTTAAGTGATGTTGATATGTCCTCCTGCTCCCGTACCCGGTTTAGAGCCGCTAAGTATCATTTATCTATAAAAGATAGGAAAAGAAATATGCCTGTAGGTTGTTTATTAAACTTGGATTTTCATTTTAGCATGTATTTATAAAAATGTATTGTTTCCCAGTACGTAAACAAAACCCTGTAGGTAATAGGTATCGCATGTTGCTTACTAAATTTTACTTATGTTCTTAACCTTTTCAACGCCATTGACGGATATATCCGCATCACTGGTTCAACTCCAACGAAGGATATATCCGTCATGGTTAACAGCGGAAAATAGACCCGAGTGTCTATGACGTAAGGTTGATATTAGCTCTGGTGTTTAGCTGTCATTGGCGTGTTAGTGACGATGAGTGAATTGCCATAGCGTTGAAAAGGTTAATGAGATACGAGTATGTTTAAACAGCTATATCTAAACTATTTTGTAAATTAGTTCATAAGTTTCAGAACGAATGCATTGTTTGTTTCTGTTTTATCTCCAATGTAGTAAATAGGTAAATAAATAAATAGATCCTTAACGGTGATAATCACTAAACTTATGGCCTGTTGTTTCATCGGTAGTACTAACGAATGGTCAAAAAACGTTACTAATGGTTAAAATCTCAAGGAAATGTGTCAAATTTTCCATTCCTTTTTCGAATTTTGACCATTAGTTAGTTTAACTACCGATCAAACAACAGGCCATTAGTATTGTATTGTTTTTATGGTAATACAAAACACTTCATTGTGGCTCAGTTAATGACGAAAAGTGTATTAATTTACTCAGTTGTTAAAATTAGTCTCCTTTAATTATCGTTATCTATCTACTAATATTATAAAGAGGTAAAGTTTGTGATATTGTAGGGAGTAATAATCTCTGGATCTACTTAATTTTTTTTTACCGCAACGCCACGTGAAAGCTACGTTATTTGTGAATGTCATAGGCTATACATATATTAACCCAAAAAATATATGTATTGCCCAACGAAGTGGGTATAGGAACAGCTAGTTTTATAATGAAGCTAATAATTAAAATCCTTGAGTGTGGTTACCCTACATTTAATACCTTAAGGGCCACTTACACCAGAAATTTAATTCTGGGTTAAGACAGTAGGGCCGAGTTCACCAACCACTTGAACAGACGGTTAAGTCTTAATCAGCTGTTAATCAATACATTTGACACCCGTTAAACCGCTAACCGTCTGTTCAATTGGTTGGTGAACGCGGCCCTAACTCGAGTTAAAATGACAGTTTTCGTATGGATCTGACGTTTACTAACTCGAGTAAGTATCTTAACCCAGTGTTAAATTTGTGGTGCAAATGGTCCTTAGGCTTGTAAGTTTACACTTTGTAAAGTAGCAAGTGTAATGGTGTATATTTGTAACGATTTCAAAGTTATTTCTTATACTTTGACATAACATGCGATGTATAGGCACTGTGACATACTTTAGATAGTACTAAAATATTATTTATCCATTGATTCATTAGTCACACAAATATTTGCCCATACCAGGAATCAAACCTGGGACCACTAGTTTCGTAAGCAAGGTCAGTATCAACTAGATTAGACGCGTCGTCTGTTGCTCGAGCACGAACATTTCAATCATACCTACGTCACGCTTTCGAAACTCCTTTACTATCCGTAGCACGAAACCCAAACACGTATACTTCACCTTCTCTACTTACTCCAAGACGATACGAGAGTCAACGTCAATATCAACCTGCTATCAAATGTTAGTGCTAAATACGGACACGGGGCGCTTTAACCAATAGCCATGCACATTTTCTCCATGACGATACGTTAACGTTACTCACTCGGTACAAGCACAAAGTAGAAGGTGCAGGACACGAAAACGTAGGCAATGGAAACCGGGTAGTGCGCATTGCAGGGTTCTTACGCCGTCACTACAAACCAGGGATCGTATACTTACCGGTATTATCTTCATACAAAAATAAGTACCGGTATTCAATTTCGGCATCTCGCTTATTATTGAATATTTTTGTTGTGCAATGAATTTATATAATAGAATAGTGTTATTATTACCTAAATTACAGTCGAAAATATCAAGGAAATAACGTAACTCTAGGGAAAATGGCAGTTTTAGAGTTAAATATATCCTGAACAGCCCCCCAAATCTAAAAATTTATAATAACATTCACACAGTTTTTAATAGCTATCCAACAATATATTCCACGATGTTATAAAATAAGAATTAAAAAAAAATATATATTTCTTCATTGATATTATATTACAAAATTTTAGTTTTGTTTCTTTGAGATTTTTTGAGAAAAATTGGGTATTTCATTCAGACAGACAGACCGACAGACAGACCGACCGACACCCAGACAGATGGAAATAGAGAAACTATAAGGGTTCCAAGTTTGACTTCGGAACCCTAAAAACATTACCTACTCTCCTTCTTGGGTATTCGGTTTAAAAGGAAGGGGCTTCCTGGTATTAATAGTACCACAGATGGTGGCAGCAATTCTTCGTTGTATAGCTGTACAAATGCTGAAGCATTGCCAGAGTACACTACCAGTTCTGTGGGCTTTGGTTGTTACTTAGCCTAAGTATTGTTACTATGACTTGTAAAGGTATCGTTTATGTGAAGAGAAACACTGGCTTAAAGTGCGTTGCCGATAAAGGCCCTACTACGGGACGAGAAAAGGTGTGATACGAGTAAGGGCTCTGTTTATGTACGGAACCCTGAGAAGGCCTTCGATCAGATGCAAATCATTTTCGTCGACCCCATGGTGCGGCGCGGTGGTGAGGCGTCGTTGGATAGGTCTTACGAAAATATTGCGGGTTTGTGGAAAAACAAATCGATTGAGGGATCCGTTTGTGAAATATTAAGATTTATAGTGCAAGTTTTTGTTAAGAGTCAGGTGTCAGCAGCCAAAACTACAAATACTCGAACTAAAAATCTGAAAAATATCTTAAATAAAAGCGCGTAATTATAACGAATTTAAAAGAATAACTATCATGACTAAGTAGATATCATTGGATCTTGAGTTACAGGCGACTAAAATGTTTAATACCTAAGTACTGGAAAACACCTATGAGACCTAAGTTTAAAGGGAAAATTACTTAGTTCATACTTGTTGTTTTCCGAGATAGTTTTTTGTGTTTGTATTTAACGCTTTCTGAACCCTACACTGAGCACGGTCCGACATGCTCTTGCCCGGTTTTTAGGGTTCCGTACCAAAATGATAAAAGTCTCTCTGTATGTCTCAGCAGTTTTTCTATAAAAAAAAATAAGAAACTATAGAAGCTATCAACGAAATTTGTGCAAAGTTGTATATAACTTGCTTGCCCGCAGCCGTTTTTAATAAAAAGAATATGGAATTAATTTTTAAATATTTAAAAAGGTCCTGTCTGCCTGTTCAAATATTTGGGGGGTTGAAAAATGAAAGTGGTTTTTTTTATTATTATATAGCATACGGGATGTCATATGAAAGAGCTCAATTTCTTAATTTCAAAACTATTTTTTTAATAATTTTCTATGACGTACTTTTTGATTTATAACCAAAAATGTGCATAAAATTACTGTTCCCCCTTATCTCCGAAGTTTAACGACCAAAATATCTGAAAAAATCCTGTGATAAAAATAAAATGAAGTTGTCCAATTTTACATTTATTAAAATTTAGGCTACCTAGTCAAAATGGACCGTATTGCATAGAAAATAAAGTTCATAACATAATGAGTATATGCTTTTCAACCATATCTATATCTAATACCTTTAATCGAGCAATTCTTGTATATAAATATATAATCTGAATCTCGGAAACGGCTCCAACGATTTCGATGAAATTTGAAATATAGGGGTTTGCTGGGGCGAAAATTCGATCTCTCAAGTTGTCATCTTCGGGAAATTTCGTTTTCAACCCAAGCGACGCTCGGTCTTCCAGGTACTTATCTTCAATACAGAACCCTCGGTGCGCGAGTACTTGACCGGTTTTATACATAAAGTTACAGTGAGCTTTGAGGCTAGTTGTGACATGGCCACTGGTGTATGAAACAACTATTTAGTCCTTCGCTTGGCGTTTTGCGGCACCAGAAATGAGCCTAATTTTACTTAGTTACATTAATAAAAAGCGAAATGAAAACCGCCCATACAATAACTCGTCAAAATTAATGAAATAGTAAAAGCCGTGAATAATTTAAAGCTCTTACGAGCAATAAGCCCTCACAGCGTGGGTGGCCATTGTTCGACGCGTTGTTCCAAGAACGCGAACGAGATGCGAAGTGTTATCGAGTGATTAAACGACCAGTGAAGGGTGCTCGAGCGGCTGACAAGTCTAGCCGCACCGAGCCCCGCCGCTGTTTGTAACCTCCCATCGTTTGGGCCTTATTTGACACCTAAATGCAATTATAAAGTGCCGATACCATTTCAAGTAGAACGTCGCCGTGTGAAGGCACTGCGACTTTAGAAGCGTGTTATTATTTATTCCTATGTTAGAAGTAAGTAGGTACCTAACTACTTTTAGATAGGTACCTACAGCCTTCGATCAACAATCCCAACTAGATAACTAGTCTCATACAAAATCAAAGCTAAATGCTGTCCGCGTGAAAATACCCTTCAGTTGCATGTGTTTACTACGGAACCGAGACAAACGTTTTAAAACGGTTTTAAGTTCAACCTAATAACAAAAATGATAGTGTTACGCCCATGGGATAGGGTGTCTCATTTTCAATCGTGAATTTTGGCGTTTTCAGCAGGCTGAAATATCATTTCAGTCCGTTTCGGAGGTAGCTCTATCACATAACAGGTTATCAAAGTTTGGACCAACTTGCCGTTGTTTTCAGGCGCCTGAAACATGTTTTCAATCCATTTCAGGCCACCCTCTATCAGATTACGCCATAACCTGAAAACCCATTTTCAGGCGTTTTCAGGACCCCTTATGGGCCTTTGAAGTACATTTCAGTATATGGCAATTTTCCAATAAGAGTGAGAGAGATAACATGATTAGAAAGAGACAGCCATAGTGAGAGCTTTCGAGGAGCGTGTGAAAGAGATAACACGAATAGAAAGAGACAGCGATACTGAGAACCTTCGGAAAGCGTGTGAAAGAGATAACACGATTGGAAATGAAACAGCAATACGCAGAACATTCCAGACCCGTGAGCCAAGGACGTCGCAATTGTAAACAAAAACAAGGTAGTAAGGCGTAGAACATTCCAGCAACGAATAGTCTCGATCGTCCTCGAAGGGGCGAAGTACATCGAACATTCCAGAAGGCGTTCTGGAAGTATCGGATACGGGAACTATAAAAGGTGGACCGCGATTGCGGGTAGATGAGTCTTTACTTGGAAAGCGAACAGTGCAAACAACAGCGACCCGAGCGATCATCTGAGTATTCGAAGTTTATTGTGCGATAATTGTTTGTAAGGCCGGGATTACATCTGTAAGTTATTACGTAAGTTTTGAGACGCAACTATGGGTAAGAGTGAGTGGCAAATATCTGCATCTCTCTCTTGCATATAGCTTTGTTTCAAAACTTACGTAATAACTTACAGGTCTAATCCCGCCCTAACGGTTTAAGTTACTGCGTTATTAATACTAGTTTATGCAACTGATACATAATACGAGTATAAGAGGCCTTAAAATACGAGTGAGGTTTTATGAAACGAGCGTCGGCGAGTTTCATAATAGGATCACACGAGTGTTTTAAGGCCTAATTATGTACAGTTGCATACACTACTTTATCTACACACATATCATAAATACTCTAATGGCCGTATTAATAAACTCGTCTTGATTGAGATGCCCATTTCGAGAGAGGTCAAAGTAAACGTCAACCCATAGGAAGCTGTAATGCAAACCATAATGTGTTTATATATATGTATATATATATTTGGAATGGGCTATTTACTAGCTTTCATTTGAGATCCATAAGTTATGATAAAAAAATTAATACTTGTTTTTATTCCCCCTCCAATATAATTAAGACGAATCGAATGACACCTCGTATGTTAAAATCCGTTTAGGCTGCAGAGCGTGCCCAGAAAAAGACATATATACATACATACATACATACATACATACATACATATTTACATACTTACATACTTACATACTTACATACTTACATACTTACATACTTACATACTTACATACATACATACGCTCGAAAAACATAACCCTCCTTCTGACGCAGTCGGGTAATAGTAGTTTACTTGATGGTTACGTAATGACCGGCATTAAAACGTGAGTGTGGTTTAGATCCCACGAGTGTTGTAATGCCAATTGCGCAGAGTCGCGTACAATACTTTATCTACACACATATTATAAGTACTCTAAGATGGGGTCAGAAGCCGAAAGGCAAATGACCAGCATTACCTGTGGTAGTAGGTGACAGCGATGACAGCTGTAACGTAATTTCATTACGTTATCGAATATTGTAAGATAATGAGATCAAAATTTGGAACATCTTACAAAATTAACAGCTGTCATCACTGTCACCTAATACCACAGGTAATGCTGATCATTGCCTACGGGTTTTGAACGCATAATAGAGGACTTATGATATGTGTGTAGATAATAGTAGTTTACGTGACGGTTGAGTAATGCCAATTACGCAGAGTCGCGTACAATACTTTATCTACACACATAGGTATTATAAGTACTCTAAGATGGGTTCAGAAGCCGGAAGGCAAATGACCATCATTACCTGTGGTAGTAGGTGACAGCGATGAAAGCTGTAACGTAATTCTGAAATTACGTTATCTTAAACTTAATTCGTAAATTTGGAACATCTTCTAAAATTAACAGCTGTCATCGCTGTCACCTACTACCACAGGTAATGCTGGTCATTGCCTACGGGTTTCGAACGCATAATAGAGGACTTATTATAATATGTGTGTAGATAAAAATTTACTCCATACATCCACTGTTCTGTTAAGCAAATGTTTGCGTGTGTAGGTATTGGCCGACCATGACGAAGGGTACAGCGAACCCTTAAAACAAACGATCTATAAAAGATGAGCTTGAGTTCGTTATTCTAACGTTAGACTTTGGAGAGACTACGCCTTCAATCGTTGACTCTGGTAGTGATAAAGTTCTTTAGCATATACAAATGTAACTAAAAGATGTTTTTTTATATTTATATTTTATAAAAATATATACTATTCAGGGTGGGAAAAAACGAACGCCACATGGACGGCTTAACTACTTTAAATATTGGATTTAGCAAATAGTAACCAAAGGAGAATTAGGTACTTTTATTTTTAAAAGCAAAAAATAAGTACAGCAATATGGATTTTTGAAAATTCCGGCCAAAATCGGGAATTGAACTGGTCTGATATGACCAAAAAGTCGTGTTATTTTTATCCTCTTATTTAGTTTAAATGTGTATGTGCTGTAGATATAATTGATATATAGGTATAAATTATCACTATCCATGACGCTTTAAATTGTATCATAAAACGATGAAGAGTTGTTGAATGAAAAACGAAAGAAGACTGGTTTTGACAGTATGGATTTATTTCACAAGTGTTTATAATAATATTTTGAAATTGTTGTGTATTTTCGGCCATGGGGGCAAAAGGTGTACGGCAAGGTAGCGTTCCTTACGAGTACCTCTAATATTTTCGCCAAGTTCTGGGACATCCTGTATAGGCATGCTTATGTTGGTATATGGTATAGGACCTGAAGCGTGCTGGCTGCAACTTATGCCAGCAATGTTTGATTGAATTTAGTAATTAATTCGAATATTTGTGCGGTTGTTCTAGCGTATTTCAACAAACTTTTAGAGTAGCTTAAGACCCGATTTCACTATACGATGTTAAATTTAATCAAGGTTAATCGACTGTTACTTCATACATTTTGACAGCTGTTAACGCTCTAATCGTCTGTTAAGTGGTTAACATCGTTTGGTGAAATTGGTACTAAGCCTTCTACGATACGAGGCTTTTATTGTTTTGATAATTGAGATGTGATGATTATGTATGACACATAAATATCAAGTAAATTTTACCAATTTGTGTGTAATTGTCTCCAGATAGGTACTCGTATTTATTTGTTATGCGAATGTATATATTTATTTGGAAACATAAATATGAGAGCATTTTACTGTATACCTACTTCATTTGCCTAGCCGTTTTTTATCTAATAATTTACCTTCGTTGTTTGCTTGTTACGCTTTTACAGCTAAACCGCTCAACCGATTTCGATTTAATTTGTTTAGATTTAATTTCCTAGGAATCGGTTTTTAGGAATCACGATATTTTCAAAACACCACGATACTTAGAGTTGAATACTCTTTCAAGATACAACGTGAACGCGATACGAGGCACATTCGCGCGTCGTGTCGAACATCAGGCAGATCAGAGAACTGGCGACAGGATGCCACGTTTCTTATGAAGAAAAAACAACAGTTTGCATAAAGGAAGTCCGCCCAGCGTAGTAAGAGCCGCGTGTTTCTGCAATAACGCTGCCGAGACATATCGCGCGCGGAGGCTAGAGGGGTTGAGAGGGTCACGCGAATATCTGGTGGCTTTAAATTTGAGATAGAGCGTTGGCTCCGCGCCAACCTTCTTACCAGGTTCGCGTGTGGGGAGCTCGCGGGACTCGTAATCAAACATGTGCCCAAATATTATAAAATAAGGTTAGTTGTTCTGTTACCGTTAATTCCATATTAGTCGACCAGAATTTCAAGTTGTACGATGTTGTCCCGAAAATATAAGTGCCAACTTCAGTTTAATTATATATCCCGGAATCCTTACCTAGTGTTTAGTAATTTCCCATTTCGTATTTATTTTTATTGATTGTTATCACGTGGCACAAAAGTTATACAGAGTCGGGTGACTGCCTTTAATTACTCGACTGCGTCATAAGGAGAGCGAGTTATGTTAGTCGAGTGTATGTATGTATGTATATCTCTTTGTCACGCTCTGCAGCCTAAACGGCTTGATGGATTTTAACATAAAAGATAAAAAATAGGCGGCCTGCACGGGCGGTTTTACACGTCAAAAATCACCACTGCTGAGATAGTCTAGGAACATTTTTGAAGAATTAGAATGCAAGCGTCAAATCGTGTAACAGTTGAGGTGACAACGTTATCAGAGGGTTTTTCACGCTGCAGAATACAGATCTGCCAGTCGCCATTCCGAAATTTGAACCGGAAGTATGCTATACCGGAAAAGGTGCAGCCTATACAAAAATGTTCGTCCTACATTTTGTAAATCGTTATTCGCCGTCTATGGGGAACTTGCGTTAAAAATAGCTACTTTTTTCTAGTTTTCCTTCCATATTTACGTTTTGGTGCATTTTAGCGGAAACTGTACTTCGGCAATATTGTAGAGTACAAAATTTACTAAAACTTATGGGTTCAAAGATTTTCTCCACGACCTCTAGGAAAAAAGATATGGAATCGTCTATGGAGTGCTAGTGTTAAATCAATTTCTTTTGCGTTACTGAATATTTATTTAGTCTTTCAGGTGAACGTATGGGAAAATGCTCATCATACTCGACCGGTGGTGATGGAAAATAAGTTATATGGGTGAAGACTTCATCAAAACCAATATATTCGCATTCTAATGACCCTCGAGCCCATCCTCAAAGCTTGCACAGACATTGTATCTTTCAATTGTTCATCCCAGTACCTGAATACCATGTGCTCGTGCATGAAGAACAGATTGGCATGCATGTTGTGCCACCGTTTCGTCAATGTTTGACTTTTAACTCCATTTTTTATGATGTGACTATCAATCACAATTTTTACAAGGTTTACGAGCTAAGCCTTAGCATTCCATATTACTATGACTACGTATCGTAGAAACTTTCAATTTGTAGATAATTTTGTCTTCTATAAAATAAATGTTTAAAAAAACAAAAAAACCGCCTTCAAAAAGCAAAAAATAACTTCTTTAAAATGGTAGGTAAATAGGTCAGTCCAACTGAAGTCTGCTTTTGGTTAAAATATTGTTGGACGCCGACTTCAGTTGGACTGACCTATTTACCTACCATTTTAAAGAAGTTATTTTTTGCTTTTTGAAGGCGGTTTTTTTGTTTTTTTAAACATTTATTTTATTTTATACTTTTTAGTGATCCTATTTATGCTGTTACGTAGCTCCACTTCTATATACTAATAAGAAACTATTGAACATTTCAAGCTCGCCGCAGACAACGCCGCGGGAATGTCATAGTCATATTTAAACCTAAATGTGCTTCGTCATAGTCGCTCAACTTCCTTTATCGAAATATCTTATCGCCACCCTTGAAATAGGTACCGTTAAGGAGTTCCGGTGGCCATCTGTGGTCTTCATCATCAGTTCCACTTCACCATATAGTACTTTTCAAAAGAAAATGCATGAGTTACAGTGAAAAATACCAAAATCGCTATAGGTCTGCCTATAATATTTGAGGAGTTCTCATGATTTCTCCATGATCCCATCATCAGATCCTGACGTGGTGACAATGGGACCAACTAGAAAGTATATCTATTCGAACAACGAAAAAATTTTTCAAATCGGTCCAGTGGTCTTCGAGTAATCGGGGAACATACATAAAAAAAAAAAAAAAAAAAAAAAACATCCCGACGAATTGAGAACCTCCTCCTTTTTTTGAAGTCGGTTAAAAAGATTGCAGAACTTCGGTTTGCGCTAAAATGCACTAAAACGTAAATATGGGAAGAAAACTGGAAAAAGAAACAATTTTTGACGGTAACACTACATGGAAGATTCCATATCTTCGTTCCTAGGGATCGAGGAAAAAAAACGTGAAGTCAAAAGTTTTAGCAAATTTTGTACTCTACAATATTGCCAAAACATGATTACCACTAGAATGAACTTCAACGACAGTATCGGCAAAAAACAGAAAAAAGTGACAGTTTTTGCAGGATGGCTGAGAAATAAATAGACCTGGAGGGACGAAAAATTTGGGTTACCATGGCTATATAGTAAAAAACCATAACAATCGGACCTTTTTTAGGTTACCGGAACAACGATTTACAAAATGTACAACGAAAAATTTTTTATGGGTTGGACCTTTTCCGGTATAGCATACTTCCGGTTCGAATTTCAGAATGGCGACAGGCAGATTCGTATTCTGCAGGGTCAAAACCCTCTGATAACGTTGTCACCCCAACTGTTACATGATATGCCGCTTGCAATGGTTTAGAGACGCGTTTTTCATTTTGGGGCCTAGTCTAAGAAGAAACGCCGCAAGTAACTCTACAGTCAGTCGTTTTTAGGGTTCCGTAGTCAAAGTTTCGCCATGTCCGTCCATCCGTCCGCAACTTAGCTATAAAACTCTTATTTCGCGAAAGCGTTTATTTGACCTGAATATACGCGTCTGTATGTACATATCAGTCACGCCGACAAAGTAGTAAAATAAAATGTTTTTTTTAAATTTCCTAATTTGTCCGCCGAAAATTACAGTTATTTAAAAAAAAAATCTTTGCCCATCTGTGTTTGGGTCAAAGGATTACATCATCCTACCAAATTTCACCTGATCTGGTCCAGCAGATCCGGAGCAAATTGGCTGTGACAGAAGGACGGACTGATAGACCCACGAGTGATCCTATAAGGGTTCCGTTTTGTTCATTTTTTGTACGGAACCCTAAAAATATAGGTTTGTGGAAACAATTTTTCGATTAAGGAATCCTTTTGTGAAATATTAACATTTAAAGTTCAAAATTTTTTTTAGTCAATTGTCCCCAAATGTCAAAACTACAAATACAAAAAATCAGAAAAATATCTTATTTGAGAGCACATATAACGAATCTTAAAGGAAAACTATCCTGTTCCTGATCCATCGGTTCCTGAGATACAGGCAAGGCGCCCGCACTCGACCGGTTTTTTTGAGATAGTTTTTGTGTAGTAACGGCTTCGGAACATATTGTTATGTTGACTACCGATACCAATAGTCGCGTCTGTACGAGGGTTGCTTAGCAATGTACAAGTTTAGCAGAACATTCTCAGAAGTTAAGAAATCTTCTCAAGAAATTACTGATAATATTATTGGACACATTTGAGAGCGTTGGGAATGTTCTCTTCCCATTAAAAATTTAAGAATATTCTTAGAAATTTCCGAGAATTTCTCATAAGAAACTTTCACAATTTGAGAAATTACTTTTCAGTACAATGCTAGGGTTGCTGCGATTTTTTTTAGTTAAGTTAAAATAATTCATTATTTTTTCTAAGGGCTTGTTGTTTGATCAGTAGTTAACTCAACTAATTGTTAAAATTCGAAAAAGGAATTGAAAATCTGACACATTTCCTTGAGATATAACCATTAGTAATGATTTTTAACTATTAGTTAGTTTAACTAGGTACTGATCAAACAACAGGCCCTAAATGACTTTAATATTTTTCAGAATATACTCCTCCAATTTCAATACATCGCCTCATTCTGAAAAACGAATCCTCTACATATTATAACAATGCATGACAGATTCGTCATTTTTGTAGTTAGAAAAGTGAAAATTGGTATTTAGGCTACTATTTACTAATAAATTTGAAACAAATATTCCTAAAGGGGTGAAAGGGGGGGTAGAAGTATGTATCCAAGTTAAATAAACTAATAGCTATGAGCTATGATAATAGCTGTAATATACTGGGAATAAGTACCTACAGTTTGTTAGGTTAAGTTTTTTTGCCCACCCTTATATGACTCGGGGCACTCCGAATAGGCTTAAGTTCAAATTTCCGAAAATTAAACATATAAAAAATTAACCTACACTAACTATTCTTTATTATATTACCCATTCAAGTTTAGAAGTAAAACCTAATGGGGCACTTACACATACTATATTTAATACTTTACGCACTAACATATAAATTATAGGTACAATTTGTTCAGTGTGAAATTGTGCGACTTTAGGTATATAGGGTAGGTAGGTACAGCGACAAATTTCTTCGCAGCGTCGCGGACGCCGGGGTATAAATAGGAGCGTAAAAGCCCGCTCGCGCTCACTGATCGAAGAACTTCGTCCTTATTTCTTTGTTTGGAATATAGTCAGTACAAAATTATGATAAAAAAAAATCTGCAAGCCATTATTCTTTTTATCGTATCGTAAAAACGATAAAACACACAAGTGTCAAATTTGGTATGATTATACAAACACTAAAAAAACATACAAATAAGTTCTGAAAACCGGTCAGGTGCGAGTCGGACTCTCTTTCCAAGGGTATTTTTATCGACTAAGATTTCGGCCACAGCGACTGTGTGCGCTGGATATACCTAATTACATCCTATCCTATATAGGTATATGATCAATGTTAAAGGTTATGTGTGCGTGAGTTTTTTTACTTCTTCGCTAAAACGGATGGACGAATTTGGTTGGATACATTTTGGAATAGAGTTTGCTTATACACTGGATTAACACACAGGCTACCTTGAATCCCGAAATAAATCACTGTTTCCGTGGCATGGTAAAATTATTAATTCTACGCGGACGAAGTTGCGGGCAGAAGCTAGTATATTGATAAAGACGAAACAAGAATGGTTTCCCTGGCTAGATGTTATTGGTACCGAAAAAGGTAGGGTAACTTACTCACTACAAAGTTCACTACCTCAGGTTTGAAATTAACCTTGTTCTAATTAATTATAGATTAGGGTGTATTTTTTTTTCATACAAACATTATAAAATATACTTTTCACTTCTAATGCTCAAAAAGTGTGTCATATTAGACTTATCAAGCGAGACTCAAGTAGTACATGTAAACCCTAGGGAATACATTATATTCATATTTCCCCTAGGGAAAATATGAAATGGAAAATAGAATGATTTATTTGTACAAAACATTTTAATTTGGCCAATCAAAATACTTCACCAAATTAAATCCACCAATCAAAATACTTCACGAAATTAAATCAACCTATCACAATACACATCGACTGTCAATCGGAACGTTAGGTTCTTTTTGGCACGTATACTCTTTAACTATATTAACTCTTTAAAAAAAAACCTTTGTATTTGGTATGAACCAACCAGAATACAGCTATATTAAAATCAACCAATCAGGGAACAGAATTAATTTCTCAAAACATTAGGTGTTTTTAGTCCCTATTTTACAATCGTTAAAATATGATTAACTCGATTGTGCAACGCTTTGAAGCGCTAAATACTCACACGGTCAGTGGCGTTTATTTGCGGTGTCTATATTTTGTATCTGTGTTAAAGTACTTTAAAAAAAAACATGCCGCCAAATTAAAACAATATTTTCGCCGTAGAATATGTGGTGCTATCTTTGCTAATTTTTTACCTTTGTATAGGTAATGTTTTTATTTTCTCGCAATCGAAGTGAAAAGTAGAGTGTATTACTCGGGTCTAAAAGCCATATTAGGTACCCCTCGAACAATTTTCCTCGAATAACCATCTCGTGGTACTAAGTATGGCTTATTTTAGACCCTAGTTGTACAATCTACTATTACAACCTGATCTCATACCTATCAAATACAAATAATCTACATATATTAAAATTAACCCCTATTTCTCCTGGTCACGCTATAACTTGAGAACGGCTGAACCGACTTGGCTGATTTCTTTTTCGTTGTGTTCGTTATTGTCAGGATAAGGCTTAAATGTCAGAAAAAAAATGAAAAATCCAACAGGACGGTCAGAAATTTACAGCGGGGCGAAGCCGCTGGCAGGCAGCTAGTTACATTCATAAAAATTGGTCGATCCGTTTCGGAGGAGTTCGACCACAAACACCGAGGCAAGAGATTTTTATATAGATGTGTAAGTACTATAGATATTCATATTCATTCATATATTCATATTGTTTATTAAGTATTGTACATACATCGTCAAAGTACATAAATATATACATACATACATTAAATCACGCTTGTTTCCCAGAGGGGTAGGCGGGTAAGTAAAGATATTATAATAAAGTGTTGCTTATACACGTTACAAGTTCGATCTCCAAATTAAAATAATTAAAACCTTTACCACATCCTTTAGGTTAGGTACGTATTTACTTGGTAGATAGATACAATAACAATTCATGTGTTTATGTGTTGTTGACGATATTTGGTATTGTTACTTAATTTGAGCATTGATAACTAAGTGCATATTAAATAGTTGATCAAGAAAATTGGGTTGACGTTAATTTGTTCTATACCTACTAAAAGCACGCCTCTGGATATTCTGAGCGGCCCAGATTACCGGGTCAAGGTCAACCTCTACCCCGCACTCCCCGTCGTCCCACGCCGTCCCCCACCGTCCCCCGCCCAGAGAGGTTCGAACCTCGAAATCGAGGGTGAAGCACGGACGTATATTTTTATGATCCCATACTTAATACGTACTCGTACGCGGTACAAATAATTCGGAGCAATGCAAGCAAATTTACAGACGTTACGTGTTTCCTTTTCCGGTACTCAAATTGCTAGCCGTCACCGTTTAGGAATTTAATATGGTTTCCCCCAAATTACGCGTGTCTCCCGGTTCGATCAAGCTTTCCCGCCCACCCCCCCCTGTTATTTACGGTATACTATACGGTCCGTTTATGACGTACATATTAGTTTCCGAATCCCTGTCGAGTATAAGTTAATAAGGTGTAGAATCTCAAAGCCTCTTCAGGGAGTTGTTGCTGAAAGGAGATAGATATATTGGAGATATTTTCCAACTTGGCACACACAGAAAACAACTAGATAAATTACTAATGAAACGGGACTAATAATAAATCAAACAAAATATTAAAAAAACACGGTGTATCATGGGGCAATAACAACAGACGTAAGTAAATGTCATACCAACGGTTATGATATGATAGGTACATTTTAAGGTCATTCAAACTCATTCAAACCAGCTGCTACTGTTCTTGTAAAACATCTTATACCATGCTCTTTGTATACACTCCTACATGAACTCGGACTCTTACTACCAAGTTAGTTAGTAGGTATATAAAGTTGGTAACAATATACATGGGCAAAAATGACAAACCAATTATAGTTCTTGCATTACAGTTTGGTGTGGCTGACACATGGTTGACAGCGATTATTGTTACGTGACTAGTGATGAACTGTGATCACTGATCATGATTTAAGAAGATCGATAAAGTTCGCTTTCATTGAACTGAAATTAAACCAGATCAAAATCGTAATAAAAGAATTTAGAACTTTAAAATTATTATCAGGGCCTCTATACAACTCTTTAAAACCACCCACGTCACGTCGTCTTTCACGTGTTATCGTAACGTTTTTAACACGGCCGCCAATACTGTCAAATAAATAATAGCCATGGTGCGTTTTTTAAGGTAGTTTTATGTTTTTTATAACATTTATTTTATTTTATACTTTTTAGTGATCATAATACGCTGTTACGTAGTCCCACTTCTTAGTTGATATGAAACTTTATCTCCACCCTTGAAATCGGTACCGTTGAGGAGTTCCCTAAAAAACCAAAACATGAGTTAATAAAATGGAATCGAGGGCTGAACTCGCATCGCCATACCCTATCTTCCAATTTGTCGACACGGCGGGCGCGCTGTAATCGTGTTACTCGAGCGAGCAGCGGAGTGACACTCGTGTTTGCATGTCATTACGTCACTCCCGTAAAATGGTCAGGTCAGCTCCAATCAACAGTAATCAGGTGACTCCGGACCGATGTCAGCGTGTGTGATACCTATTATTTTTTAACTGCAATTTCGAAATCTTTAAAACTGTGTGTTTAAAATTCGAAGCTAAGTAAAGTTCGATGCATTTGTAATGTGAATGATTTTACATGGTTTGGCAGCAAATAGTACGAATGGCAAATTTTCAACGATATTTCTACGTAACAGCGTATTATGATCACTAAAAAGTATAAAATAAAATAAATGTTTTAAAAAACAAAAAACCGCCTTCAAAAACGCAAAAAATAACTTCTTTTAAAATTGTAGGTACCTAATAGGTTAGTTTAGAAGAAGGTCAGTATATATATTTAGGTTAGTTAGTATATATGTGACTCTTTAAGAGAACTTTTTAAAGAAATTAATATCTTGACTGTAGCGTCTCAATTTATTTATGAGAATATTATTTACGTTATTAGAAATTTAGATTCTTTCACCAAAAATTCTGATATACATAATTTAAATACCAGAAATAAAAATAAAATGGCTATCCGAAAATTCCGCGTCCGTAAAGTATATAAATCATTTGTTGGTCAATGCATTCATTTCTATAATAAATTACCTGACGAAGTTTTAAAGTTACCCTTTCCAGCACTTAAAAATTACTTGAAAAGGTCGTTAATGTCTAAAGCGTATTATAGGATCGAGGACTATCTAACAGACAAAAATGCATGGCCTAAATCCGAAACTTAGTCAATAATAATTTATTCAAATGCAAAATCTTTATCTTGTCTAGGGGACACCGTTGATGTAGGAAAACATATCGAAACTTTTATGTGGTCGTCTCGCACCATCTTATATACACATACGAGGGGCGGCTGAAAAGTAATCTACCTAACAATGAAACAAAAGACTGTCGTGGCTAATTTTTTTTTATTTTTCTATATAGTCCCCTGCTAGTAAAATGCACTTATTAAATTTTTCAAATATTGAATTTAAACCATTAAAAAAAAAATCTTTCGGTTTGTCGTCAAAAAAGTCAGTAACCGCAGCCTTCATTTCGTCATCGGTCATAAACCTTCGTCCCCTGAGGTCTTTCTTGAGAAGTCTAAACAGAAAATAGTCACAGGGGGCTAAATCTGGACTATAAGGGGGGTGGTCAATGGTTTCGAAGCCATTGTCTTTAATTGCTAGCTTCGTTGTGCGGGCGGTATGCACTGGTGCGTTATCGTGCAAAATCAGAATACCTTTGTTTAGTTTACCTCGCCGTTTTTCTTTTATTGTCTCTCTTAGTTGGTATAGTAAGTTTGAGTAATAATCAGCATTCATTGTAGTTTTCTTCGGTAAATAATCTATGAGCAAAATCCCTTCTGTGTCCCAAAAGATTGTAGCCATAAGTTTACCTGCCGATGGACAGACCTTGAATTTCCGAGGCGGCTTCTCATCCTTAAATTTCCACTGTAACGACTCTTGCTTACTTTCCGGGTCCCATTGTCGAATCCAAGTCTCATCACATGTTACAATTCTAGAAATTATTTCTTCCTCTTTCCCTCGACTCATCTCCAAAAACTCTTCGCAACATTTGACACGCCTCTCCATGTCAAATGCAGTCAACATTCTGGGGACCCAACGTGCACTAACCTTGGACATGTACAAATGCTCATGAATTATTTCATTGACTCGCTCTTTACTGACGCCCACATCTCTAGCTATCTCCCACTGCTTCACTCGTCGGTCCTCTAATATAATTTTTTTCACCCTGGCTACATTTTCATCGGTGACGGCCGAAACTGGTCTTCCGCTACGAGGATCATCTTCCAGACTCTCACGACCTAACTTAAACTGCTTTGACCAAAACTTTATAACAAATTCGGAAGAACACAAACTGCCAAACACACGTAACATACGCTGTCTGATCTCCGAAGGCGTATTCCCTTCTTTAGTCAAAAACTTAATCACCGCACGCTGCTCGATTTTATCCATTTTCACTTTTTCTACCGACATGTTTGAAACAATTGTAGGAGACAAATAAACGTGATGCAATAAACAAATGAATGTAATACATTTTGAAAATAGAATAACAAACGAATATAAATCCATACCAGCCAGCATTATTTTTGTATATATTTCTGACCAAGGAGATTACTTATCAGCCGCCCCTCGTAAGTATGTGTTTTTTTTTCTCTATCTCTCCAGTAAGATTCTTAATTGGCATGTTTTCCTGCATATTATGAATGGTACCACCTCGGAAGGTGGTACCATTGTCACCACTCTATCAAACCAAAAAAGAATTTTCAAAATCGGTCCACAATTGACTGAGTAATAGGTGAACGAACACACATAAAAAAAAAATACAGTGGAACTTATAGGTAACCTCCTCCTTTTTGAAAGTGGGTTAATAAAGCCCACATTTTACCATCTTGACGAAATCGTGTCATTAATTAATTATTGTTTAGAAGCCACACTATTTAGGACATTAATCGACAGCTCTTTTATTTAAGTACTAGCGACCCGCCCTCGCTTCGCTTCGGTTATAATATAAAATTAAAATAATCCAAGTTCATCTGGAATAATATACTTTTCAAGTTATAGATAGGTGCACAAGCATAGAGGTTTTATTTTATGACGATTTTAGAAAGACGTCCTATCGGACACTTTTTGCGGAATCGATTTTTTGATGCCGTTAGATTTTAAATTCAATTCAAATCATGACTGCCAGCTATCACAGAATCTCTCTATGTACAATGTTTACAGCGGACTTTTCATTGCACAATACAAACAAATTTTGCCTGGAAGTGACGCGCGAAAGGGCTACATACGTCCATGGGATAAAAAAACAAAAAACCGCCTTCAAAAAGCAAAAAATAACTTCTTTAAAATGGTAGGTAAATAGGTCAGTCCAACTGAAGTCTGCTTTTGGTTAAAATATTGATGGACGCCGACTTCAGTTGGACTGACCTATTTACCTACCATTTTAAAGAAGTTATTTTTTGCTTTTTGAAGGCGGTTTTTGTTTTTTTAAACATTTATTTTATTTTATACTTTTTAGTGATCCTATTTATGCTGTTACGTAGCTCCACTTCTAAATATTAATAAGAAACTATAGAACATTTCAAGCTCGCCGCAGACAACGCCGCGGGAATTTCATAGTCATATTTAAACCTAAATGTGCTTCGTCATACTCGCTCAACTTCCTTTATCGAAATATCTTATCGCCACCCTTGAAATAGGTACCGTTAAGGAGTTCCGGTGGCCATCTGTGGTCTTCATCATCAGTTCCACTTCACCATATAGTACTTTTCAAAAGCAAATGCATGAGTTACAGTGAAAAATACCAAAATCGCTATCGAAATCGATCGCAAAATCGATCCTGACGTGGTGACAATGGGACCAACTAGAAAGTATACCCAGTCGAACAACGAAAAAATTTTTCAAATCGGTCCAGTGGTCTTCGAGTAATCGGGGAACATACATAAAAAAAAAAAAAAAAAAAAATTTTAGCTCTTTCGCCGCGGCTTGTTGTCGGCGTATGTCCGGTGGTGCGATGTGTGCAAGCACTGGGAGCCATGGTAAGGGGGTGGGCTGTAGCGTACCCGAAATGATGCGCATAGCTCTGTGTAGGTGGTAGATCCGTTGGTATTTATGGACCCGGGGAATTAAAATGACTTTTCCATCCGCACATCCGGTCAGTATTGTGCACTCTATTATGAACGTTTTTAAAGATGTTATTTGTGTGGATTAAGGTTCCGTAGTAAAATAATAGGACACAATTGTCAACCAATTAATGTGGGGCGATCCAGAAGGTTGCAAGGAATTGAGAAATTCCGTTGGGAAATGGACAGCCTCTTCCATCCAGGTCGAGCACAGTGTGTATGTGTGTGTGTATATTTATGTTTATGTTTGTGTCGGTGCATTGATCTTCGATAGAATTAAGCCATTTTATATACCTACTTGACTATTAGTTGGTGATAAAATAGCTCTCTCCTTAGCACCGTCTTAGAATTAATATTATTAGTTTCGGAATAAACATTGTCGACTGTTGCAATGTTTGGAAGGAGTTAGCGGAGAAACAGGCAGACAGGCGCAAAGCGACTTTAATTTATACTATTTAGAGAAGAGATGCATCGGTTAAGTTTAATTAAATGTTTAGATACTAAGGGCTGAGTTCACCAACAATTAAGCGGACGATTAGCGGTTTAACCGGTGTCAAATGTATTGATTAACAGCTGATTAAGGCTTAACCGTCCGTTTAATTGTTGGTGAACTCCGCCCTAACCTTACACTTAACACTTACCCCTTACTAATAACCAGAGGTCGGAATAGGTAGTGCTTATTAACCTAAACTTGACTCACGTTCATTCATGCGTGAGTGAGATGGGGATACGTTATTGAATGAAGATGCAACAAGTTTAGGTTAATAAGCACTACCTATTCCGACCTCTGCTAATAACCTTAAAGTTTATTAGTAAGGGAGTTAAAGTGAAAAGAAAGAATTCGTCTCTGCCTACCCATCTGTGAAACAGGCGTGATTTCATGTACCTATGTAGGTATGTATATTGTATGTACATGTACACTCTTTGATGGTCTGCTGAGGTGCTGAGGGATATAGGCGTGATGTTACACTCATTAACACAATATGCAGGAACCATTTGCGTATCTATCTATTCTCTGTTGTAGATAAAACCAATTAAAGTCAAGAGGGCTGTTTCTTAAATTTCAATTTTGATAATTATTACATTCATGATAACTTTTGAATGGTATGTCCGATTTGAATAGTTCAAAAAGTAATTTACAGGTACTGATATAGCCTTGAAAACGAAGTAATTTATTTGGATAAGGATTAATATCAAGGTACGAATAATGGGGCCTAGTTAGTACCGGCGTTACAATTGCATATTTTAACATGAAAAAGTAGTTATTGTGACATAACTGTAATAGTTAAACATATGGTATTACGGACTTTTTTGTAGAATTTAATATCTTCTATAAAAGTGTAGTACATCACTTTGCTCTATTGTCAATAGTTTCCGCAGCGTACGCTATATAAGGATTTTTTTTGGTATTTTTTTCACACCTTGGGTTACATTATCGAAGTTTTCATACGGAACCCTAACTTTTTTGAAAATATACTATAGCCTATGTTCATCAAGGATAATAAAGGATTCTAATGGTGAAAGAATTTTCCAAATCGGTCCAGTAGTTTCGGAGCCTATTCAATTCAAACAAACAAACAAACAAACAAAAAATCAAATCTTTCCTCTTTATAATATTATATAATATATAATATAATATAATGTATATTATATATATATATATATATACATATAATATTATTATTAGTGTAGAAATAGAAACCGCGACTGCCAACTCTATCTATTTTTGCTTATTTTCAGATAAGCTTTTTTACTACGTGTACTTATTAGACGAGATTATCTACCTAATATGTAAAAATATATGTATTACAGGAAAAATAAAGGAATTGCTGTACAACATTCACGGTTTTTTTTTTACTAACAAGATAAAAGAAGATTGTATTGGTATTTAAACGGTTCCAACGGAAGACCAGCGCTGACTTTAATGCCAGCCTTACGCCGAGAACTTTTTTCTTGTGCGTATTAATTCGTTCTTTGTTATGTATGTCACGAATAAATTATGGTCTATATTTCTTTCTTAAATATTTTCCGACGTGTTGCTGCATATTTTCAATTTGCTATAGCTGCAGCTGCAGCTGCTATGCGCGTGGTATTTAATTTTGTTTGATAGGAATGAAGGTAGGTACTCACATGCGCTGGAGTAGGTAAATTATAAAATTGGACTATTAGATCACAAGTCGAAACAGTTGTTGTGAGCAGTTGAACTCCAAAGCTGTGTACAGCATGTAACAGATTGGATTTCGCCGTTCGTTTCCTTGCTGAATAAAGCAGAACACGAGATTACTCATTTTGCGTTCCTTATACAAATTTCATTTTCTTCTTCATTCTAGGCTAACAAAACAATAAAATAATCTATATTTTTCAACGGCAGCGGCCGATAAAAAAAAAAGTTTCATTAAATACCGGGTGGCGGGTCATTCTGCGTGAAATTATCTTAATATTCGTAATCTTCAAAATAGTATGGTCGAATTAGCAGAAAGTATGGAATTAAGTCGTGTAGTCGTGCATTTATGGCAATCGTTAGAGGGCTTAACTAGATAGTTTTCCCCGGTTTGCACCGTTTCTATTATGTACGGAAAGCCTTTAAATGTTAGGTATAAACTTTAAAGTGCCGTAATTTTGGAGTATGTTAAAAACTATTTGGTGCAAGTTTAGCCGCGTGTAAAGACCTCTTTAATACTTAACGTATCTTAATTAAAAAGGTGTGCGATGTATCAAAATTAAGTTATTTGTTTTTCTTAGATTGCGGCTCGAGGATAATTCAGTCGGTTGGTGCAAACTTACATTAAGCTTTTTAAAGCATAATAAATGCCCAGTTTAATTTGCACCCCTGTGCGAATTATGGAACATGAATTTTTCATTATTTTATAGATTGTACTTCGGGACAAATTAAGGTAGTCGTGAAAATTTATTCATGGCACTTGTTCTAAAGATACTACATTCGCACCTTATAAAAAAAAGGAGAAAATAACGGGAAGTTTATCAAATGTAATCGCAGCGAACGCCAGGCGACCGCGGGCATACCTATTTAATCTTTGCCGCGGGTAGTGGGAGCGCGGGGCGCCGGGCGGGGAAGAGCGCAACGCATGGCACCGCTCAGTCAGTTACTTTGTGAAAATTGTTGTGTGATCTGCACGGGTAGCACAAGTTGTATTTTCTCGCTTGTCGCTCAGTGCGTCTCTATCGTTACTGACTAGATGGAAAGGGAGATCCGAGCGACAAACAACTCGCGGGCAACTTGTGCTAGCCGTGCTGATGATCTCTGTGTATCCCATACAGGGTGGAAAAAACGCATAAGAACGGCAACTTCCTTTATATTCAAAAAAGAAAATTCTACACGAAGAAGACTTACATTTATTTTTTAAAACAATTATTACTGCATTTTTGGAGTTGGTCTGCCTTAACCGGGAATCGAACTGGTCGAATATATGACAAAACAATAAAACCATGTATTTTTTACGGTTTTTAATTAATTTGAAGGCGTATGTGTTGTAAGTTTAAAATGATCACTATCATGACCCTTTCGATCTGTATCATAAAACAAGACTTTATTGTTGTTTTGTCATATTAGACCAGTAGTCCAGTAACCATGTCGCCTGAAAGTACGGGGTACTTTGCGTCAAATTCGGTAGTTATGATTTTTTTCAGACTTGTTTATGATGTTGGCCAAATTAATAATCCAAGTTTGTGACTTCAAGCGCCGAACGCAACTTTGTCAAAAATAAAAAAAAACCGTTAAAATTTCGGACTTTTCTCAGACTGGCGATTATAACCCTAAAGGACTAGTTTTTGATAGTAGCTTCTTCGGACGTTTTAAATAAGACTAAATTTGCTACAACATGAGACTAGAATTGTCTCTGTGATAGTTTTCGAGAGTCTCGTGTAGGCGGTAACCTGGGCAGATTGAAGCTGGTTTTCGTCGCAGCCCTGGCAAATAGTAAGTTGGTATCGCAGTTCGTCGAGGTTGTTCAAAAAAATTGCGAAGTTCGACAAAAGTTGAATTTTGGAAAGCTTAATCTCGGAAACTATTGGGTCGACAGAGACAACTCTAGTCTCATATTGTAGCAAATTTAGTCTACTTTAAAAACATCCTAGAAAAGTACTATCAAAAACTAGTCCTTTAGAGTTCAATCACCATTATCTGAAAAAAAAACCGAAATGATCACGGTTTTTTTATTTTTGACTAAGTTGCGATCTTCTCGGGGTCACAAACTTGAATTATTCATTGGGCCAACATCATAAACAAGTCTGCAAAAATTCAAAACTACCGGATTTGACGCAAGCCCTCATGTATTATAAAGTTACTGGAGTACAGTACAGTTCGATTCCCGGTTAAGGCAGAGGAATTTCCAAAACTCCATAAATGCAGTATTAATTGTTTTCAAAAATAAAAGTAAGACTTCTTTGTGTAGAATTGGATATTTTCAAAATTTAAGGTAGTCGCCATCTATGTGGCGTCTATTTTTTCTCTTAATTCCGCATGATGAAAACCTCATATAAAAACGGACAAAGTTAAACTGAGTAAATATACCGATCTTACTTTCGAGGTTCCACCACCATGTGGAATGATCACTCTATAGTTATTTTCCAAATAGTTTAATAGCTAACGGCATCCTCGAACTACACCTTCAAAGGCCTTGCTAGGCTGCTTGATCAGAGCTAGATTCAGAAGGCAGTGAATATACTTCAGAATGCACAAATAATGATGACATTATTATTGTTTACATTGTCCGCTCCAATATATTTGCTGGTAACTATACCGTTTTGATATTAGACACTTACTTTGATTATTGACGATCAGAACTCAAAATTGAATTTTTTCTTGATTATTGCATTCCTTAAACCAACTTTATTTTTCATTAAAACTTGTATTACAAGTTAAAAAATTCCAGTTTCCCACTTAATATCCAATTAATATGATAAATGCGAAAGTTTGTGTATTAGTTTGTTACTCCCTCACGCTGCAACGGCTGGATGGATTAGGATGAAATTTGAAATGGAGATAGCTTAATAAAAGTTCCAAAGGAAATAATAATAACCGATATCTACAGAAGCTATAAAACATAAATAAATTAATAAGTACAGTCTCGGAAAGGGAATGTCAAAGCATAGTTTAACTAAAATAGGTTATTATTATATTTATTTGTTTATTTAATTAAAAATTAATATTTATTTAACTAAAAAAGAAAATATAACCGACTACTACGCTACTTTTGCCCATGCCTCAAGAACCGTGCATCATCGGTCCGTTTACGCGTGCGTGCGCTTCTGTGGCTTTATTGCTCTATGGTAATAAGTAATTTACAAACATACAGAAAACTGCATGATCTCGATAAGAATGCCAATTTTTTATGGGGTGCGAATTTAAAGTAAATCAAATGAATACGATTGTGACGATTTTCAATTGTTTCAAAATTTCCCCCGAAGTACGAAGACTGTTAAACGTAGATAACTACTTTCCGGGGGTTGCACCCCGGTGCAAATTAGATATTGTATTTAGATATTTTTTCTAATCATATCCTCAATTTGCACCGCGTTCTATATTTTCCCCCGAGCCACGATGGCCGAAAGTAAGTTTTTACTTATATATATTTTTATTTATATGTTCCGTCGGTTGAATTAATAGAAATAATACGTGCAAATGTAGATTGAGATGGATTAAAACGTATGCCAAATTGCACCGAGTACACCTTTTTTCCCTCGTTAGTTATGACCTTTGCAAGGTTTTCAACCAATTGCACCCCTTTCCGGGGGGGCGAATTTATTAAGGGATGCATTAAGCTCGATTTTTAACCCGTACAAAGCAATCAGAAATGTTTTTATCAATTCTTAGAATTATTTCCAGACTTTAGTGAAATTTCATCTAATTTGCCCGTACTAAAAAGGGATTCTCTCTCAATTCGTCGATATACGAGTATATTTTGAAATACTTAGAATTATGTTTCATCCTTGCATTGTTGAGAAAAGCATCAGGTGAACCCAGTTGTTTGCCTCGACTGTATAACTTAAATCAGAATCTATTCCAATTAGATAATTAAAATTAAAATTTACTATTTTACGTTAACTTAATTTCTACTTTAAAAAATAATTTTAATGCGGGAATGTGTTTTTGTCGAAGGCAAGTTTGGGATAGTTGGAGAGAAGCACTATACAAGCCTCGATCGGGAAGGACGGTGGCGACACCTTGTTGCTGGACTCGTTTCCTAGCGAATAGCCGAGCTTACTACTTTCTCATACTGTCCCTAAATAAGTAACAGAAATCCGTGACTGACCGTCAGTAGGCGTGGTCTGCTGGCTGGAGTTGGTGCGCGGGCGCTCCTCGCCGGCGGCGATGTGCTTGCCGGCGCGCCGGGCCGCCGGCCGCGGCTCCTTGCCGGCGTCGCTCGCCTCCTCCTCGTACTCGTACTCCATCTCTGCACAACCAACAGTTTGTTACTAACTAACGTGACCATCACATGGGGGTAAGGAAAACTTTCATGGAATATCGATAATGAACAACAGTGGCTTCAGACAAATATTTTAATAGGTGAAATTAAATCCGCGCATAACATCAAAATTACACTATTGTAGACAGGTTTTTAATAGGTATGTACGAGTATATTATCGTATTTTTTTATTTAAAGTGAATATTTGAAGATGAAGTACAAACGCATCACTGTTAACTGACCACTAGTGAACCTTATTGTAAGGTGACAAGATTCAAATATGGTCAGCTAACTGTGTGGCTGATGGTACAGTCGAGTTCATAAGTATGTATACACTTTAGTACCTTGTCTATTTAATTAAACGTAATTTAGCCGTGGAAAATGTAGAAACTCGGCAAATTTACGTATAGTATTATAGCTGGTCTGATAGTGCAATCCGTTGTATGGGAACCTTGCACTTTGTGACTATGCGCTGAAACTTGGCACAGTTGATTCTTAGCTGGTCTTGAGTAGATTCAGACCGGGAGCCATCGAGAGCCATGACGCATTTAGTAGGGGGAGGGGGGGAAAGTTTGACGCTGCCGCGATTTAATGGTAGGAACATTTCTCTAAAACTATACATGCGATATATCATTTTCAGATAAATCAAGGACGAGGAATATATTTTTCGAACAAAATAATGCATTTTCTAACAAAAAAAATGAATAAAGTAGAAAAGACTAAAATACATAATTTGTTATTTTTTTTAATATATTTTTTAAAATCTCAGAACAAAAATGTAGTCCTAAAGCTACACTTATGTAGTTTTCAAAAATACATATTTTATTTATCATATATATCTGTTAACACATGGCAGAGAAAAAATAATATTAAGCGTAGTAGCTGGTTTCATAGTGCGATCCGTTGTATGGGAACCTTGCAATTTTTGACAATGCGCTGAAACCTGGCACCAGTCGATCCTTAGGTAGTCTAGAATCAATTCAGATCGGGAGCCATCCAGAGCTACCGTGCATTTGTTGGGGGAAGAGGGGGAGGGGGGGGGGGGAGGGGGAGTTTGACGCTGCCGCGCTTTAATTGAAGCCATATTATTTCTCAAAAACTGGGCCGGTATTGTAGGCGGTAAAAACCATATCGTATTTGACCTGTTATCATATTGTCAACTCCTATTTACTTGACAGTAATGACGGGATGAGTATAAAACAATTCCATAGCAGGTCAAATACGATATTTTTTTACCGTCTAGAAAGACCCCCTATACTTGTTATGGCGTCCAATATATCATTTTCGGATACATTAAGGATGTGAAGTCTATTTCTGAAATAAAAATAATGCACTTTAGAACAAAAAAATTAAAAAAGGGGCAAAAGACAAAAGTCATGTCTAATTTCTTTTCATTTCTACCTTTTTTTTACTCACGTGATCTATGTTAAAAATAATAATATATGTATGTAAAAAGGCGCAGTAATCTATTTTTCAAAAAGATATAGTTTAGTTTTATGTCCAAGATCGGCATAGAACTAATTTGCGTAAACGTAAACATAACATATTATAAGTAGGCATTCTTGGCAGTTCAAATATTGTAATTATTGTATGTTTTATAATTTTCTAATAAATTATTCATCCTAAACATACTTACATAGAAATATTGTTTGTTCTACTTATTTTTAATTCGCGAAGATAACAAATAGAGGTAAGTAATTACAATAAAACTTTACTAACACTCCATCCTGTACCCTTACCATGAGTTACAATTACCGTACTCGCTAGCGATTTTAATGCTCTGTCCCTCGCAGACCTCGCAGTATTCTTACAGAACATTCGACTCGCTAGCGAGTAAGGTATAGAGATGGGGAAAAGCGTTACATTTCAATCGCCGTGACTGTCGTTCCCGTTCCAAAAAAATCTCTGCGAAATATCACCGTGACTTTGACACTCCTGTTACTCACATAGCGATCATGATATAACGTAATTTTAATCGCACCTGTAATAAAATCCTTTCAAATGCCGACTTTACCTAAACTTCGTTCAATGGTATAGGTAAGAGAAGTGCTTTTGAAGCTTGGGAAGCCTTTCCTGACCTAACTATAGGTTTCGAGTCAGCGATCGAGGGGCGCATTGAGGATTTGAGAAGGCAATAGCTTCCATCGAAAAATACGTCGTAACATTATATACGAGTAACAGGTCAGACTTCCTGCCTTTTTAAACAGATATAATAGGATCTCAAAGCTTTAACCAGAATATTGCATATCATTATTATTATTTCCGATCAGCTTCGCGTACTTCAGTAAATGAGTGCCGTAACTAAGCATAAGTCTCTTAGTAAGTCAGTCAGTTATTCAGGATAAGACCAGAGACTCCTAAAACTTGTCCAACTACTGACCAATGCTACTCGCCTTTGTAATCGCTAAGGTACTGCACTGTTTGTTTGACCGGTAAATGGACAAGCACTTGACAAGTAACGATGCACAATTTGGTCTTAGGACGATTTTTTCCACGGAAAGTGCTTTTCTTTGCAGATAGTGCAGTAGGGCACCGACTAAAGCTGCTTTATATCAGCATTTTTTAAGAGGCATATATGAATGGGTGCATGTTTTGGGGCCAGTTAGCAGTGTTAGCACCAGCTCAAAATCTGCTCTATCTGTCTACTTGGGGTTGGACGAAGGTCAAAAGCAACTGGGAGCCTACATGGACGGACTTGACTGTTGCTGCAGAAGCATGTCTAGAAATTGTAAGGTGCAAATGCAAAAAACAGTGCCGTGGCTGGTGCAATTGTAAAAAAATGCAGCTTAAATGGTCAGACCTCAGTCTGAGCAGTGGATCTTGTAATATATAAAATGAATTTGCATTGCGTTACCTTTCATGTGTTAAAAAAGGACCTAAACCTTACTTTCACGGATGATCATGCATTGAGATCACCCTGACCCACGCTTATTATTATTTTCTCTCTCCCATGTGTTAACAGATGTATATGATAAACTATATATTTATAAAAAATACATAAGTGTAGCTTTACGCCTACATTTTTAATCTGAGATTTCTGTTATTATTTTTAAGCACCTATTGGTAATTATAAAAAAAATACAAATGATGTATTTTAGTCTTTTCTATTTTATTCATTTTTTTGTAGAGAAGTTTATTTTTTTTCTTCGAAAAATTCCTCGTTCTTGATTTATCTGAAAATGGTATATCGTATGCCATAATATGTATAGTTTTAGAGAAATGTTGCTTCAATTAAAGCGCGGCTAAATGCGCCCTGGCTCTCGATGGCTCCCGGTCTGAATCTACTCAAGACCAGCTAAGAATTAACTGTGCCAAGTTTCAGCGCATAGTCACAAAGTGCAAGGTTCCCATACAACGGATTGCACTATCAAACCAGCTATATTAATTATATGGCAAAATGTCAATTATAGACATAGGTATATCGACGACAATATAAAAAATGCAGTCGGGTTTCTAAAGCTTGCTTTTCATTTACTCAGTGCCATTAATAAGATCTCTTAATGTATTTTGTTAAATGTGTTTTGAAGCAATAAATATTTGAATTACTTATTAAAATACCCCTTCGTGACGTATTTAAAATACTAATTACAAATTACATTTGTATATGCTGCCCAGCCCTGGCCACAGCAACGGCTTATATTGTATGAACGTTTGCAAACACTCTGCACCGTTAAACTTCAGAAGCATGCGTTCAAAAAGTATATTTTGCGCACGAATACGTTCCGCGATTTTGATGGAGAGGATGCTACGTTATTACACGGCTCGCGAACAAGGGGCGCTCCGCGTTGTCTCTACCTATACACCCACCGCGCATGATACTATCGGGTTACCTATTTAACTTGGCCGCCATAACCGATCATAAAACGTTGACAATGCGATACAATAGGTTTAAGGTCAATTTAATTTCAGGCTTAAGCTAAAGCCTTTATAATTTAGTAAAAAAGAACCAACACGTAAATACTCTAATGTAGGTAGGCTAATTTTGACATTAAAATTTTACTTAATAATTAGTACAAATTTTATGAAGCATGAATGCTGACTATCACGTCATGGTCAATTTTATGAAGCATGAATGCTGACAAACACGTCATAGTCAATTTTATGAAGCATGAATGCTGACAAACACGTCATAGTCAATTTTATGAAGCATGAATGCTGACAATCACGTCATAGTCAATTTTATGAAGCTTGAATGCTGACTAACACGTCATGGTCAATTTTATGAAGCATGAATGCTGACAAACACGTCATAGTCAATTTTATGAAGCATGAATGCTGACAAACACGTCATAGTCAATTTTATGAAGCATGAATGCTGACAAACACGTCATAGTCAATTTTATGAAGCATGAATGCTGACAATCACGTCATAGTCAATTTTATGAAGCATGAATGCTGACTATCACGTCATGGTCAATTTTATGAAGCATGAATGCTGACAAACACGTCATAGTCAATTTTATGAAGCATGAATGCTGACAAACACGTCATAGTCAATTTTATGAAGCGTGAATGCTGACAATCACGTCATAGTCAATTTTATGAAGCATGAATGCTGACTAACACGTCATAGTCAATTTTATGAAGCATGAATGCTGACAATCACGTCATAGTCAATTTTATGAAGCATGAATGCTGACTATCACGTCATGGTCAATTTTATGAAGCATGAATGCTGACAATCACGTCATAGTCAATTTTATGAAGCATGAATGCTGACAATCACGTCATAGTCAATTTTATGAAGCATGAATGCTGACAATCACGTCATTGCCAATTTTATGAAGCATGAATGCTGACAATCACGTCATTGCCAATTTTATGAAGCATGAATGCTGACTATCACGTCATTGCCAATTTTATGAAGCATGAATGCTGACAATCACGTCATTGCCAATTTTATGAAGCTTGAATGCTGACTAACACGTCATAGTCAATTTTATGAAGCATGAATGCTGACTATGACGTCATTGCCAATTTTATGAAGCATGAATGCTGACTATCACGTCATAGTCAATTTTATGAAGCATGAATGCTGACAATCACGTCATAGTCAATTTTATGAAGCATGAATGCTGACTATCACGTCATAGTCAATTTTATGAAGCATGAATGCTGACAATCACGTCATAGTCAAATTTATGAAGCATGAATGCTGACAATCACGTCATAGTCAATTTTATGAAGCATGAATGCTGACAATCACGTCATAGTCAATTTTATGAAGCATGAATGCTGACATTCACGTCATTGCCAATTTTATGAAGCTTGAATGCTGACTAACACGTCATAGTCAATTTTATGAAGCATGAATGCGGACTATGACGTCATTGCCAATTTTATGAAGCATGAATGCTGACTATCACGTCATAGTCAATTTTATGAAGCATGAATGCTGACATTCACGTCATAGTCAAATTTATGAAGCATGAATGCTGACAATCACGTCATAGTCAATTTTATGAAGCATGAATGCTGACAATCACGTCATAGTCAATTTTATGAAGCATGAATGCTGACAATCACGTCATAGTCAATTTTATGAAGCATGAATGCTGTCTATCACGTCATTGCCAATTTTATGAAGCTTGAATGCTGACTAACACGTCATAGTCAATTTTATGAAGCATGAATGCTGACTATCACGTCATAGTCAATTTTACGAAGCATGAATGCTGACAATCACGTCATAGTCAATTTTATGAAGCATGAATGCTGACTATCACGTCATTACCAATTTTATGAAGCATGAATGCTGACTATCACGTCATTGCCAATTTTATGAAGCATGAATGCTGACTATCACGTCATTGCCAATTTTATGAAGCATGAATGCTGACTAACACGTCATAGTCAATTTTATGAAGCATGAATGCTGACTATCACGTCATAGTCAATTTTATGAAGCATGAATGCTGACAATCACGTCATTGCCAATTTTATGAAGCTTGAATGCTGACTAACACGTCATAGTCAATTTTATGAAGCATGAATGCTGACAATCACGTCATTGCCAATTTTATGAAGCTTGAATGCTGACTAACACGTCATAGTCAATTTTATGAAGCATGAATGCTGACAAACACGTCATAGTCAATTTTATGAAGCATGAATGCTGACAAACACGTCATAGTCAATTTTATGAAGCATGAATGCTGACAAACACGTCATAGTCAATTTTATGAAGCATGAATGCTGACGAACACGTCATAGTCAATTTTATGAAGCATGAATGCTGACAAACACGTCATAGTCAATTTTATGAAGCATGAATGCTGACAAACACGTCATAGTCAATTTTATGAAGCATGAATGCTGACAATCACGTCATGGTCAATTTTATGAAGCATGAATGCTGACAAACACGTCATAGTCAATTTTATGAAGCATGAATGCTGACAATCACGTCATAGTCAATTTTATGAAGCATGAATGCTGACAATCACGTCATTGCCAATTTTATGAAGCATGAATGCTGACAAACACGTCATAGTCAATTTTATGAAGCATGAATGCTGACAAACACGTCATAGTCAATTTTATGAAGCATGAATGCTGACAATCACGTCATAGTCAATTTTATGAAGCATGAATGCTGACTAACACGTCATAGTCAATTTTATGAAGCATGAATGCTGACAATCACGTCATAGTCAATTTTATGAAGCATGAATGCTGACTATCACGTCATGGTCAATTTTATGAAGCATGAATGCTGACAAACACGTCATAGTCAATTTTATGAAGCATGAATGCTGACAATCACGTCATAGTCAATTTTATGAAGCATGAATGCTGACAATCACGTCATTGCCAATTTTATGAAGCATGAATGCTGACAATCACGTCATTGCCAATTTTATGAAGCATGAATGCTGACTATCACGTCATTGCCAATTTTATGAAGCATGAATGCTGACAATCACGTCATTGCCAATTTTATGAAGCTTGAATGCTGACTAACACGTCATAGTCAATTTTATGAAGCATGAATGCTGACTATGACGTCATTGCCAATTTTATGAAGCATGAATGCTGACTATCACGTCATAGTCAATTTTATGAAGCATGAATGCTGACAAACACGTCATAGTCAATTTTATGAAGCATGAATGCTGACAAACACGTCATAGTCAATTTTATGAAGCATGAATGCTGACAAACACGTCATAGTCAATTTTATGAAGCATGAATGCTGACAAACACGTCATAGTCAATTTTATGAAGCATGAATGCTGACAATCACGTCATTGCCAATTTTATGAAGCATGAATGCTGACAAACACATCATGACATACCGTACTCGCTAGCGAGTCGAATGCTCTGTCCCTCGCACTCTATAACAATACTTTGAGGGACAAAGCATTTGACTCGCTAGCAAATACGGTAATTGTAACTCATGGTAAGGGTTCAGAATTCTGTCGATATGGAAAAATAGGTATCTTGCTTTTATATTACCGTAAAATGTGCCTACTTTGCTCCTTACTGGGTAACTTTGATCCGATTCTGTATTTAGTTTCATTGCCCTGTAAGTCGAAGTCTTTGGGTCAATTCGTTAAAATTGCCGAAAGCATTCGATACATTTGCAAATTAAGAGGCAAAAATGAACGTGAATTGTTCGCTTCGCCATTTCCGTTTCCTGTCAGGCGTCGCTCAGTGCCAACAAGAAAATTTACTAAAAATTCATTATGAGAAAAAGCCACTTCCATCTTAGCAATTGTTAATCGAATCACGGTTAGAATGTTTTGATGTGTTCCTGTATATAATCAGCTATTCCATGTTAACAATAGTTCTAGTAGTTTTTAGCTTTTTCAAGGCTTAATCTTAAAAAAAAAAATACGTACCTACTTTACTCCACGTGTTGGGGTAACTTTGATCCAGGAACATAGTTATATATCTTTCATGAAAAATGTTGGAAGTGGCCAAAACCGAAAGACGAAATCCATTATCATTGGAATAAAATTGTAGAGTCCATAAGTCCACCAAAAAGAAATGGTCGACGTGAAATTTTTGCAGTTCCTGGAACTAAACCAAATTTGGGGATAGGGGATAAGATAACTTACAGCATGAGATTATTTATATCGTATAATGTTAATTAACAGGGTTATGATACCCTCTCAGACGATCATTTTTATTTTTTGTTGAATATTGCTTAAGTAAAGTGATTAACAGGGTAATAGGTACCTAAAATCAAGGTACGTACCCTTTTTCAGAAGACTTTTATTTTATTTTGATTATTTTATTTATTTTATTTTATTTTCTAAGCGAAGAAATACTAAGATTTAACAATATTGTGATTATATTAAAAATAAAAAACTTTAAGTAAAAACCAATATATTTTTGTTCCTAACACTTAATTCATTTCTTACTTTGCTCCAAACTTAGGCTTACATGATAGTTACTGGAGCATACTTTGACTGACGACAGTGTGAAACTGCACCAAACGCTTTCTGATACAAGTTTTAAAGCAAATTTAATTCAGGGGCAAAGTTTCCCAAACACTGGGTAACATTGCTCCTAAAATCAAGTTTATATATTTATATCAAAACAATATTTCGATGTTATTTAAGTATTACAACATGATAGTGGGGATGTTCTTCTTTACAAAGATACATAAATCAAAATACCACAGTATAATGATTTTCATAAAAATAAAATGATTTCGAAATTTGGAGCAAATTTTGGAGCAAAGTAGGCACATTTTACGTATCATATTGCTGACATTATTGTAGCTCTTATTCACTTGCCAGTTAGAACTATGAGTAAATACTACAATGCTGACGATATGATTACGATATTCAAGCAAGAAAGGGTTAAAACTAAGTGAAAGAGAGGCCAAGGGCTGAGTTTCAAACTTGACTAGCAGTCGAATAGAACAAACTGTTTTCAGAACGCGTAGCGCGCGTAGTTTACCGAACCTAGTCTACGAGCTACGCCCAGTTCGTAGCAGACGTGATGTTTTTCGCTTGCGGTGGTCATCGACCCCGCCGTACTTCGGACCGTGACTTTCAGGGAGTGCCTAGAACGACCTTGTTTCAATAAGCCCTTCTATCAGCTCGATTTAAAGACTTTAATAAAAATGAAAATCTATAGAGATGAAGACTTAAACTAAGAACATGGCTGGTTCCTGTGGCTAATATTGTTACCTATTGTATTAGTGATTTTACGAGGTAGGTAAGTTTAATCATTTACTTATATTAATTTACCCTTTAAGAGTATATGTAGAAGTTAATATAATAAGGCTGTTTGATTTTTCATTGATTAAGTATCTTATTACCGTAAGTATATACTTGCTGATAATAAGAAAATAATTAACTATTAATCACTATTTTATATAATACTTTATCTTCTAGCATAAAAATTGTTTAACCTAAATATTGACATACATTATACACACATAGCCTTTGTTACCAACGGCCGGCCGGATGTGACCGTCCCAACATTTTCACTGATATTATTTTCGTTTTAATTTCATTTATATTCTATGAAACTAAATAAATCGGGTATCGGTAAAACAAAAGAATACGGAGGAATACAATTTCAAATACAAAAGTATACTTTCCGGCCAAGGTAACAAAGAAAAAAATCGTTACAAAATCAAAGATAATCTATAATTTGACATTTTTTTTTCAATTTAGTAATTACGTTATTTTATTTGTATTTTTTATAAAACACCGTCATTGTACGTGTATATGTCGTGATTTTTTTACGATAACCAAGGATAAAGTATAACAAGAAGAACCAATACTCTACCTACTTCAAAGTCTTGTAATGTTATCACAATAAAACCTATTAAAACCCGAGCAAGAGCATGTCTGACCATGCTCAGTGTAGGGTAAGCCTTTACTACACAAAAACTATCTCACAAAACAACAAGACAGTATGAAATTAATTCTCTATATAAAGTTATTTGATCTTAGATGACTTTAGTATAAACACTTCAGTCGCCTTTATCTCTGGAACCAATCAAGTCTACCTTCTCAGCTGTGACAGTTTTCCTTTAAAATTCGTTATATGTTCTTTCATTTAAGATAATACATAGTTTGGCTGTAGAAGGGGGGACACATAATTCTAACAAAAATTTGCACTTTAAATGTTAATATTTCTCAAACGGATCCCTTACCTAATCGAAAAAAATTTTTTTCACAAACCCGCAATATGTTTGAAGATCTATCCAACGTCACTCAAGATGGGATCGACGAAAAGAAAACATCCCCAGGTTACGTGTAGGGGAGGTAAGGGAGGTAATTACCCTAAAATTTTTTTTTTCTCTATTGAACTTTACCACTTTGTGACGCGACTACTATGTATATGTAGGTATTCATGCCAAATAACAGCTTTCTAAAGCTGAGAGTCTCTGAGCTAAGCTGTGGGCGGACGTACGGACGTACGAACATGGCGAAACTGTGTAAGACCTGTGTTTAAGAAAGGTGGTAACCCTAACGACCCTACCAATTATAGGCCTATATCAATCTTGCAGGCTATCTCCAAAGTTGGCGAAATAGCAACGGCAAATATAGGATTACAGGCTTCTTAGAAAAATACAACTTGCTTGATGAAAACCAATATGGATTCAGAAAAAACCATTCTACGACACTTGTTGTGTTTATAAGTACATCAAAGAGACATTGAATTGTTTTAGAGAAAAAAAAATGCAGTCGGCTTATTACTCGACATTTCAAAGCTTAAGAGTGAGTGTTCGCGCAATTAATACTTACTTATCTTTAATTGTAGCTTTAACTATGTAATAGAATAGCCGAAAGTGACCGTGAATTAGGTACGGAGTCAAAATGGCTATGACACCCCTCCGCTCCGCCCACTAGGATCCATGAAAGGTTCAAGTGGACTTTTTGTACATTCAAATCCATTACTGGAGTTAAATCCGTTTGGAGTTTTTACACTTTTTAATACGCTGATCAATGGATTTAAATATACTATGAAGTCTGCAAAGATCCATGAATGAATTTAATACAACTTTTTATACACCGGGACCCATCAACGAATTTTAATATAGGGACTACAATGTCCACGAGCATCCATTAATTGATGGATCCAAGAGTATTTAAACGTTTAATAAAATCAACCGGTCGGCCATATAAACTCCATGTTATATTCTGTTTTGCTAGAAAGAGATAGGAACAAATCTTTGTTGGCTTTTATCTTGGTTATTTATATCTACCCAAAAAATGATTATTCTCATCTTTTTGTTACATGAATCAGCTTTTATTGACGCTGGGAAACGTCAAGAATATTCCCTATTAGGTTAAACATTTAAACATGGGCATAAAGTAAATAAGTTTTATGCTAAAAACTTAATTTCCTGTAAAATATAGATATAAATGTTTCACTTTGTACGAGGAGTCGGTGTCCTAAATACTGACTGCGGGTTGTAGACTCGTAATCATGTGGTACCGAGTGCGGTCGACCCCGGTGGAAGTTATATCAAAGAGTTATTGTAACTTAGGTACATTACCCGATATTCTTACGGTGTTTACCTTGACGGTCTTTGAAAACATCGTGAGTAAACCCTCACATTTGTATGGTAGGTAGGTATTTATTTCATATTGAAAATTACATTATTCTATGTCACATAATCATAATGAATTCACTATAAGATCGTCAAAATGTAAAAAATAAAATAAAAATAGTAATGAAATAAAATAAACAAACGCAGTCAAAATGTAAGAATAAGAATTAAATTAAACAAAATAAAAATATAGCTATTTAGCTACAGTCTCAAATGTCAAAAAATATATTGAATAAAAAGAACAAATCAAATTAAAACGATCATGTCAAGAGGTAATAATAATAAATAAACAAAAACAACAAATCAATTAACCCTCTTTATCACTATACTTTTTTACGGAATATAGTGATTGCGTCAATAAAAGATCTTTAAGTCGGCGACCAAATATTCCATCCGAAGATTCATTTTTTAGGTCTGCGGGTATAGAAAGCAGGCCCTCCCAAGTAGCACGTAAGTGTCGGCAACATCAATATACCAGCCAATTTGAGTTCTCTAAGAGACGCATAAGAGTTTCAAGAACAGCTTTAATATTTATAAGAATTATTTAACACTTATTATACAGCTCATGCTGTATAAAAACATTATAGAGGAATCCGTGTAAGCTTAGGGTGCCTTATCAGAATATAAAAACTCTACTATAAAACTTTAAGTATTGTGTGACACTCCAAGCTAATTATTATCGTTAAAGCTGTATACTGGCTGTATTTTACATGTAATCACTTACTTATTACAGCTTTAGGTTCTATTATAGTATCACTTGGCACTTGTTGCTGCGCAAGGGTATATGTCAACTCCGTTTTAAAACTATTTCTGGTGGCGTAATTTTACACTCTTATAAGTCTTGTAGTTTTATGATTTCTGTCTATGAGTGTATTATAAAACTAAAAGAATAAATGACAACTATAGAACAGCTTTAGTCTGTATTTAAGTATAGTAGTTTGATGACTTCTGTCTATGAGGGTATTATAAAACTAATAGAATAAATGACAACTATAGTACAGCTTTAGTCTGTATTACTGACAGGTGCACGAATCTATTCAGATCATTTGTGTTTAGGACGTAAAATGTGGAAAAATAGATCGGGTTCAGTCAAATAAGGATTGAAAATGAATATTTAAATATAAAAAAATACGGCACAAATATACGTAATGATAGTGAACCATCATTTGTTGAGGAAGAAAACAATGTATTAACCAACAGTCAAGCGCCAGTTCGATCGATGTCTAACAAAGGTTCCGTAGCAAAAATATTTAACAGTGACAATACTGAACATAATAGTTATTTCAAATGTGTGGATTCATTTAAATCTTCGGGACCTGACTATGAAGTTTTGTCATGCAGCAGCGCAAGTAGCTCAAATGATGATGATGACGAATTTAAAAAAAATCTGTTGTTTCGTCAGCAAATAACGACCGACGGTCTACCAATATTCAATGCCGATATTCAGTTATGGCCAATTTTGTGTACTATATTTGAAAGACCCGATATTGAACCGTTTGTAATTGGAATATATTTAAATAGCAAGTAAAAAAAATGGCTTACTATCACTATCGATGTATCGTCCTATTATCGTCTGGCAAAAAGAGAGATGACTGTGCTGGATTTACAAGTAGTAAATTGTACAACGAGTACCTACGTATTAAAAACCAGTCATATCTATGCGACGCCAAATAAAATAGGGACTATAATAAAATTCGTCAAATAAATATTCGTTCAAATAAACCGAAAAGCCCGGTTTGCTTGCCCCGGTGATGACATTCAAAGTAAGTTCAAATATTGCTTTGCCTTCATATAATAAATCTTTGCGACCACGAGAAGTAAAAATAACAATAAACCACGCTTGCCAATTTTAAAAACTTATAAAATAAAGTGAGGAAGAGATCAGACGTTTTGACCTAAGGGTTTTTCATTTGTTATATGGACCTAAAGAGAATTATAAGTTATGTATGAAGAATCGAAATACAGCCAAACGAATCAATATATTCTATTATAAAGCTGATTAAAAGCTAAAAGCTGTATAAGTGACTCCATTAATTACATAGTGCAGCTACTAAGCTTATAATGCTCTCCAGATATCGTTGAGGCTGTTTAAGAATTGTCGCCATTTTGGAATGAATAAAAACACGTTTGGAAGTATAAATAAAGAAATACTTGACAATATTTGACAATAACTAAAGCCGTATTATGATTAAACAAGAGAAGTTTGTCTCAGATTTAGTATTTACAATATATTTTGCTGGCGCGTGAATATTTTGCCGCAAACAACACACTAGTTTACCATAAATTTTAGCGTGCGGCTCCACTGAGGCGGAGACGAGCGGAGCGGTGCGGAACTGTACCAATATTAACCAATAGAAGGCGCATGCGGTCACGTGGAGCTCGCCTTGCGCACGTTAGTTTAGATTCTATTGGTTAATATTGGCACAGCTCCGCACCGCTCCGCTCGTCTCCGCCTCAGTGGAGCCGCAGCTTTAATCGGCACTTATTTTCACAGTTATACCATCCGCTGTCCAAGTGATTAAAGCCTATTACTTATTTTGAGTTCTGGTTAATGTCACCATTAATAAGTAAAAGCAATGCTCAATTTGTATAGACATGTCAATTCTCAAATTATTTTTATTCTTTTGTAATTCTCTTCAAAACCTTATTTAAAACTGTTATTCTTAAAAGATACTTATAAGAGACTATCTGTAGTGTTATAGTTCCCTTGTACACCGAATAACAGCTCTAATACAGCTATTATACAGCTTATCTATTACTTTTACAGCTACTATACAGCTCTAATAACGCTAAAAGCTGTATTATTTGGGGCCTTTTTCCTCTTATAAGGGCTGTATAAGCGCTTATACAGCATCTATACAGCCAAAGTATACAGCTATTACGCGCGGGTTTTGTATGTAAGTATGTAAATTAAGTTGTCCGTTTCACATCTTGTTAGTACATTTTTAACCAGTTCCCTTAATCATCATCATCATGTAGAGACGGTGACAGTTCAATATTATGGTAACTAAGAGCTGATCCAATGATGGAGTAGAAAGATGGCGACAGGATCTCCCCTAATACTTAACGTGGATTCACCTTGTTGGGACTAATTCGTTTGGTCTCGAAAGCAAATAATGACTTAGCAAAAAGAAGTACCTGCAGTCCACAACAAAAACTTGTTCTAAAAAATAAATTTATGACTTAAACTTATAAACTTTTTGTTTGGAAAACCATCATAAACAGAGACGCGTAGGTAGAAATTGACATTTCCTTTGTTTCTTAGACCACGAAGCAAATATTTCTATTTCGATTAAAGTATTTCTGATCAAAGGCCCGTTTGCGCCCGACGACGTAGCCCGTTGACGCTGTCGCTGTCACGTGTCGAGGTGCGGGATAGCTCCGCTTGTATGTATTTGTCAGGGCGGGGCGAGGCGAGCGAGGTTGACTGTACCTATTGTCGAAAATCGATGCGGCCGTGCGAAACGGCGATTACACGCGCGGACCTTCGTCTCGTGGCAGCCTCCTGCCTGATTACAATTAGTTTTGTTAGCCTACATTGTTTCTATATACCTTGTAATTAGTATCTCTTAATGTCACACAAGAATAAGACCGACTATAAAGTCTACAACATGATATCGAAATAGAAGCAGGATGAGCTAGCATTTCTTACCCGAACGACCCGAACTGTCCGTATAGCATATGAGAACGACAGCTCATAACAAACCAAAACCCGCTTGCTTATACCCCGTTATCAAGCGTGCAGTTTGGTGGCAAACTTACATTAGTAATGTGTAGACGCCGGACTTTATTCGCGATGACGTCACAAAAGGGTAGTTGGGGAGTAAATGGAACGGTGTTAATTTTCACGACAACCTAGTCTATTGGTGTTTAGAATATTTTTTTTATAATCATCGGGCATTCACGATATAAATTACCTATAAGTCAATTGTCAATTGATTAATTCATCGACGTTGTTCTTTCGTTAACTAACGCTCCGTAACAGGTCAAAAGTGGTTTTAAGTAAGTCTTCTAGCAGAATATATCCACTTCAAAAAGGAAAACTTCGACAGATGTTATTGGCGCATATTTGCAAAGCTTGCGGTTATCAAAGCAGGATTTGTAAGCAGGAGTTAATACCTATATATCTAAAGTTAAAATTGTGTAGTCTAAAATATCGAAAGTTGCAATATTGAACGGTCAAAACATCTACAGTCATAATATCTACGTCTGAAATAATGTTCAGATTTTCCACATTTTATGACCTAAGTTTAGGTCTTTGCAAAATGTTAGGCCGCTGATTATTGCTATTTATAAATTGTGGGTACATATGCATTGCTGCTTAATACAACAGAAATACACATCAAAAGGCGATGAAACGGGCGATGTTGGGCCTCTCTCTCCGCGACAGAGTCCGAAATACGGAGATCCGGAGACGAACAAGGCTCACCGATATAGCCAAACTAATCACTGTAAGGAAGTGGATGTGGGCTGGACTGGACACATATGCCGCAGAGACGATGGAAGATGGGTTGTGGTTAAGTGGAGACCCAGAACCGGGCGAAGAAACTTTGGCAGACAGGAAATGAGGTTGACCGACGATCTGGTCAAGGCGGCAGGAAGGTGCTGGATGAGGAGAGCACTGGACCGAGATGGGTGGCGAGCAATGCAGAATGCCTAAACTCAGCATTGGGTGGCTATAGGCTGAAGATGAAGAAGAGACACATCAAAAACGAATATAGTTTAATTTAAAATTTAATGTAAAAAACATTTTCAACTGTGTTGCTTCTGTTTCTCAACAACGACGGTAGGTATGAGTAATATAATTACTTAATATGAAGAAATATGTTTTAGTGAAATGAGCGAAAGAACCGGTCGGTTTAATGCGAAACTTTCTCTGTAAGGTTAGGTTCAGAAGGCGATGCTTAGCCTTCCATGTTGGGTTTTTTTTATTGCTCACAAAACAATGAACATATGTATACTGAATAAACAGATTGAGTAATTCAGGTCGGTCAGTACCTAGGTAAATAATAGCAGTTCATCTTAACACTCCTCCTCGCTACGCTCGTCGTCGTACATAACTATTATAATTCAACTACAATAACCGTTTGATATTTCAACTTTCGACATTTTGGACTTCGATATTTTAACTTTGCATGTATCCACTTTAGATATTTGATTACATACCCAACAAGTACGTTCGATATTATAAACATCTGCATAATAGCCGTTCGATATTTCAACTTTCGATGTTTTGAACTTCGATATTTTAACTCTCGATATTCAGATTATGTACCAGTTGGTTGACTTTAATTTTGATCTGTAGACGACACAGAAAAGCACAACCAGACAAAAACAAAGACGCAGACAACAGCTAGACCACGTCATCAGATCAGGTTTTGAACACCAACAGTCCGTTTACAAACCTTTATACCAACATAAGCCTAAAATAGACAAAACTGCCGAGAAATAATAGCTTTGACAGTGTTTTTTGTGTGCTTGAGAAATATTTGTCCTTAGATAACAGCCACACACACCGCCTGCGTTGAGCCTCGCGCTTCAGCCATGCACATTGCACACGCTGACAGCACCGCGTACGTCATGACACTCGTGACAAGGATTTGCAATATCCGTTTATTTTTTTTAATTCGAATATGTAATATGAATAGTTCAATTGATGAATTCGAATATTCGATTTTTTTGTACAATTCGGATATTTTACAAAATACTTATTACAAAATATGGATTTCGAGTCATATATTATTCATTTCCAAAAAAACAACATTTTTAAAGTTAAATCTAACGTTATTTGTTGGAAATAATTAAAATTCAGAACTATGAGGTACAGGAATTAGTATAATCAATCACATTTAGTTACATTAATATACTACAATCTTACAATGTTTCTTTTAATGTAGATTGTTTTTTTTTAACTCAATAAACTAATCCTTAATCTGTGAATGTTCATTATATGTTTTTTGCCCTTTCCATTTTATATTGAAACTATGAAGTTCGATCTTCATGCCTCGCATTGATGAGCAAAACGATTCCTCGCTGTTCCTAACACTATTGTAGGAAAAATATTTTAAAACCTCACGTTCACTTTCCCGTTTTTATTTTATTCCTGCACCTCATGTAGTTGGTATGAGAAATAGCTATTCTAGCGTCTCATTAACGGTAGATAATTTTTTCAATCGTATTTTAAGTCGAATAATTTCAAATGTTAGCCCGTTTGTCTGATTTAATAAGCGTGTAAGCCACGTCATTAAGAAATATATAGTTTTTCTAAATAGGTACATAATAATTTGTGAAACAAGTCGAAAAATGTACCTCAGTACCTTAAAAGTTGATTCACCCAAATTCTATTTACTGTCGGTGGAAAATCGTTCTCGTGAAATAACCATTCTGAAGTTGGGTCAATAGTAATAGTACCCAAAGTGAATTTAGTCAAAATGTAATTGTGCTGAAAAGTATTTATGACCAAATTTATTTTCGTTGTAAATTAATTAAGCCATTTTTCAAATTTTACAAATAATTTCAAGTGGACGATTTTCCATTTGTACGTAATGACAGTAAATCCCAAATTTGAAGTTTATTTTCGGCGGATATTCGAATAATTTGAATATTCGAATTGACAACCCTAGTCGTGACGTTCGTGTCGCATAGATCCATCACACATCGTACTGACTTATTAATAAATGATGAAGTTATATTCTTAAAAAGTATAGTTATAACCAAAATTATTTTAACACAATTTCTATTTATTAGCGAAAGAGATTTGTCAGGATCGTAGCAGGAGGAAAGAAGTGGTCTCTGCCTACCCCTCTAGGAAACAGGCGTGATTTAATGTATTTAATGTTTGTATTTATTTCCCCTCAATAATTTTAATGTCAGCCCAGTAAACGTCAATTTACTTTGTCTCAATAACAGTACCTACGACTGTGCGGTAATACATATAACCGTAAAATGTTATTATAATAGGCAATAATATGCAAAGTTTGAATTATATGAGGAGTCCGTGCTCTTTGTTTACGTAAGGACCGTATCGGAGAGAAAGTAGACAACTTCAAAATTATATTATTTTTATTCAGTGTGAAGACTGGTAATGAAACAAAAAGGAAATAAAAAATAAGGTCTTTGTAAAAAACTATTTTATATGAATTCGTCGTATTATATCTATTTTGCCTGCAACCTAGGTTGTTGTAGTCCTTAGTTGTTAAGAGGTAGGTAGGCTAAGAATTAATTAGAACGAAAGTGCTACGAGAGCTTTTGGTAGGTAGTTAGGTACATACATAGGATGCCTCTTATATTTCGGGATTTAAGTAAACTAGTGCTGCCACCTGGCTAGTGACATTTCTGTAAGTATTATAGTTTGGACTTTTTGGCGGCAATATAACCAAAAAAAGTTTTGATTCGATCGTATTTTGTTTTTTTTCTGTCACTTAAGAAATAATCATATCGGTTAAACATGGAATTGAATCGTGAACATTTTCGGGCGATTATTTTTTATAATTTTCGACGTGGACTGAGTCAACAATAGTGTATCGAAGAACTTAATTCGACTTTTGGCGATGAAGCACTGTCTAGGACAAGTGTTTATCGATGGTTTACAGAATTTAATCGTGGGCCTAGTTCGCTTGTGGACTTTCGCGAAGGTCGTCCAAAATCAGTGGTTGTTCCGAAAAACATAGAAGCTACGCGTGAACTAATATTGCAAGATCGACATGTGACCTATCGAGAGATAGAGGCATGTTTGGGCATTAGTGGGACCAGTGTACATACAATATTGCTTGAATATTTGAGCGTCAAAAAAAATTGTTTGCGATGGATTCCACATAATTTGACAGCTGCTCAAAAACAGGCTCGTGTCGATTGGTCTAAGGAAATGCTTAAAAAATACAATTGCGGGTCTTCGAAACACGTCTACGATATTGTGACAGGCGACGAATCGTCGATCTATGCATATGAACCGGAAAATAAACAGCAGTCGACTGTGTGGGTCTTTCAAAACGAACCTAACCCTACAAAAGTTGTTCGTGCACGGAGCACCTCCAAACAAATGGTTGCCTGTTTTTTTAGTAAAACCGGGCATATTGCAACTGTTCCCTTAGAGGAACGAAGAACCATCAATTCTGAATGGTATACAACCATTTGTTTGCCAGAGGTCATCGAAACAATCAGGGAAACCAACCGCCGAAGACGAATCATACTTCACCACAATAATGCGGGTCCTCATCGGTCGGCACATACATCGGACTTTTTGAACACTCAAAATGTCGATTTGATGGGTCACCCGCCGTATAGTCCTGGTTTAGCCCCCAACGATTTCTTTTTATTCCCGCAGATTAAAAAAAAACTGCGAGGACAACGTTTTTTGACACCTGAAGCAGCGGTTGAAGCGTTTAAAATGCATGTTTGGAGGTGTCCCAATCAGAGTGGTCAAAATGCTTCGAAAATTGGTTCAAACGCATGAAAAAATTTATAGACCTTCAAGGAGAATAGTTTGAAAAGCAATAAAGCCATTTTGTCGAAAAATATTTTATTTTATCTTCAAATCCCGAAATATAAAAGGCAACCCTCGTACACACGAAATCGTCTTACTTTGTAAGTAGAAGCTAATAAGAGTAAAGTGAAGATCCAAACTGTTTGGCTTGGCAAGTAACAAACCGCTTATAACCATAACTAAAATAATTAAATTGAAACCATTAAAAATGATTGTCGTCTGCTTAATTATGACGGACGGGAGAAGGATAGGGATGGCAGTTCAGAAATAGTTAATTCTAGCCTTTTCAGTCGGCTGGATACGGTTCGAGAGTTTCACACCGCACCCTGGACGTGCCCGGAAGGCTTTGCAATGCAATGCTAAGTAACGGCACCTATTACCGTGGGAGTTAAGGTAGTTTTCAAATAAGAGCCAGAAATTAAGGGTATCAAGACACACTAACGACCAAAAGGATTTTTTTTATAAGAGTGTGGTGATTGAACTTTGTAATTTGCACCTTTTTGGGCTTATTTTAGGTGATTATATGGGATAAAATAAATATTAAACACAAAAAGTCGGGTTCTCCTATTACCGAGGTATTGGACGGGCTTTGACCCTATTACCGCAGATGAGGTTCCTATTACCGAGGGTAGAGGATTAAAGTATTTTTGGTTCCGTACATTTAATATTTAACATATTTGTTTATTGTATATAAAGTCCATCTATGCTAAATACAATATAACAATTTCGATAAGTACAAGATGACTGTATTGTCATCAGATTTACATAATTATGTATATAAAAATGTCATATCAATGCGATACCTGGAAGCGGATTATTCAACATTGTTTTACCCTAAACTGGCTAACTAACAGGCTTGTCATGTAAAAAATAACTATTTTATTGTTTGATTCTTAACAAGAAAAACCACATTAGTAAAGAATTAAGTTCAAACTTATACATCTCGAAATATCAGATACGAGTTTTTTCTTAAGTAGTAACGATATACTCTCTCGTGCGTAGGTATGAATATCCACGTTTGATAGTGAGTTTAAAATAATTAGTACTTGTGTTCATAATGTAAGTACATTATGGATGCCGCTGGCTTCAAAACATAAATTAAAACTATAAAAAGAGCAAGTATTACCAAAATTTTTGAAATACAAAATAAACATACGCCTAGTATTATTATCCCAGTTTTCGACCGACTAACATAAAACCCAGTCTACCAGATTTAGCGTTGTACCATCAGTTAGTACAACAGTTTCCAACAGGTAAGCTTTACTATCAAAAAAATCTTAATTTTATTAAGGAATCCGGACTACGGTACCCTATCATTGTTATTTCATTTAATGTCACACGGTAACAGGAGATAGTATGGGATCCTAACTCCGACCCATAAAAAAACCTAAACACCTCGGAACTAGGTTCCCATACATCCTATTACCGAGGGTTATCTTTTCTTACCCTCAGTAATAGGATAAATTCACGGTACTATAAAACCTAATTACGACCCATAATAAAATAAAGTTATCGTGACGTTGGTTAAACAAAAAAATACCTAACATTTTAACCATCTAATAAAACTAAAATCATAAAACTAATAAGAATATTTTTTAATTTATCTTTATATTTAAACGACTCAAACATTTAGGGCTTTCTATGGAAACAAGTAGTATAGTGCACTAGTTTTTAATAAAAAATAAGTCCTTTATTAGTATTTTTCATACCACGGAAATTGCTCTTTAACTGCTTAGATAGATAAAGTTTTTTTATAACACTAAAAAAGTAAATAACCGACAGCAGATATAAAAAATAAAGGCCATTGAACCTGAAGTACCATTTTAGCTATTACCGTGGTATACCTCGGATTTAGGAGCCATAGCAAAAAACGAAACCGATTACCGAACCGAGACAAAAACACATAAAAATAGTATTTGGAAGTCGTAAAGAAACAATCTTAGCATTAGTTTAGTCATTACAACTATTACGCAAATCACTTAATAAAATGTGAGTTTTCTTACGTGTGGCGTCTCGCGTTTCTATGGCACAACCTGCTCCTGCGCCGGCGTCGCGGATTTTGGCGGTTTGCGAGTTGTTTATTTGATGCATTAACACTAGAGCCAAAAAAAACGGTACTCTACAAACTGAGCTTTGCTCGTGTAAAATAAGTTTCTTAGTGAGTAAATCGACTTGTTCATAAAACGCAGTTTTAAAAATACCGCGGTAATGGGTGCCGATTTTGGGGGGAGCGGTAATAGGTGCCCTTACCTTACTATGCATTCCAGAGATCATGTAGTGTAAAATATCGGTCAAGTGCGAGTTGGACCCGAGCACCGAAGGTTCCTCCGTACCTACTTACGACGTATTTCTAATAAAAAATTGAAACCCCGTGAAATTGAAGTCCTGCTGTTGCTTGCTGTCTTCACACTTTGTTTACCCTCTGGCCGTTTTAATATTTTTTTGCTAAGAAAGATAAGTTGAAAGATATCGTTTTTTAACACCGCGCCATGATATGTCCTAGTCAGGTTTCTCTTAACAAACTCGCTTTGCAATAGGTACAACTGGTCGAACAAATTATTAACTGGCAAGGTAAAGTTTCTCCATCAGGGCGTAAAAACCATATTTAAGAAGGTGCATTCTCCATTAGGTAGCTTAAACTTGCTCGTATCGTATGACTTCGCTCAATCGATTAAGCCGTTTATAAGAACATAACAACTCACAGAACATAGTAGGGTTCCTCTTTTACAAACGCAACGCAAAACAATGCTCTATACCTACCTAGTTGTTTTTTTTATATATAGACTATATTACAAAACTTATAACATTATTATTTTATTAATGTAAAATACATCCAATCAATATACTATTGTATTGGGTAATTTTTACCCACGATCAACGACTTCCACCTGCACGGAGTCATGGGCAACAGCCAGTAGACTATAATGTTCCAAAGTGATAAATTAAAATCGTTTATTTTTCCGTAAATACTGGACCGATAGTTATGATTAGAGTTAGGACTTTTGGTGGCAAATCGAGGTTCTAGAATCCATGGAGTCGCTATTTCCTATTTATAAATGTCACTTTGATTCTGACCTTCAGTATTTGAATATTTCAAAGTTAATTTATTCATTAAACCGCTAAACCAATTAAATTAATGTTGGTATGGAGGATATCTCTGCTGTGAAAGCGTTACAAACAAGCAAATATTAGTAGGTATGGAATAACCGAACTAAAAATGTATTTAGTTCATTTTGAAATATGACCATACTGAAGGACAAAATCAAAGTGTCATATAATATAATAATTAGGAACTAGCGACTCCATGGATTCGAGAACCACGATTTCCCACCAAAATCCTAACCCTAGTTATGATACTTTGCAGTTTTGTTTTAAGAGGATTGTGAAGCTAAAAATGTCCATACAAATTTCCATCTTACGAGGAAAGACTGCACGTGCTGAAACTCACGACTCTAAAGAATCGTAGATAGTGTGGCGATTTAATAGAATCCTATAAGATACTCACAGGACATTACGATTTACAGGAGTTTCATAAATTGTTCAAGCTAAATACCAACACTCGTCTCCGGGGCCGTCAATTTACTCGTAATATCCTAACTGAGCTTTCACACAACAATCCTCGCAGACACTTGTTACGTAACAGAGTAGTGAGAGCAGTAGTCTCAGCACTTAACGTCAATCAGTTTAATAAAAACCGACTGGACCATCACATAAGCAGTACAAAGACACTTGATCAAGGAACAGCTGTATACTCGTACAGGCATCTTTCAGCTGTCGCAACGGCCGCCTGATATAATTATATTATAAAAAATCTAATTTACAGATTTTTTTATAAATATCTGAATAACAATAATAAGGACCGGGATTCCCATAGTCCTGTGATTGATAAAGACATATAAATAATAATAATAATAAAATGCGGGAACGTTTCTCTTTCCTTCAACCTACCTGAGGGCCCTGCCAAGATGCATTGCGCTAATTACCGTTTCTATTCGATTCGTTTTAAAACCAATCGCGACAGTGGTAGATGACGTGATACGAAAAGTCACATGATCTACCAGTGACGCGATTGGTTTAAAAACGAAACGATATAATTGTCATTCCGATGTATACTCGTCAATATTATGTATGACTTTTAACATTCTGCCTAATAATAAGTATAATGTAAAACGTTTTGGACAACAATAATCGAAGCTTTAATTTTATGGCAGTCATAGACCGGAAGCACAGACCTTAATCTAACTAGATGCCGCGAGTGTACGTACTTCGCGTGTCAAAAAGCAGTCTAAATGTCTGCTTTCTACGCGGCTTCATTTAGTACGCGTTCGACCGTTACCGCCTCCAGACATCACCGATATCTAGAAAAATGACTGGTTGTTCCGTATTAAGTTATAAAAACTGTACAGGAAAAGCTGACCCAAATAATGGACATGTTTCCTTCCATAAGTACGTAAATTTCTTCTAAAATTACGTTTATTTATTTAAAGATAATTTATTTTAGGTTTGTCGTGGTTTTACTATGAAAAATAATACTGTGTGGGATTACTTCATGTTCATAATACATTGCCTGCTTTACTTGCAAAGTTGTAGGCCCTGTCTATATTAACGCGCAATGGAAATTTAACGGTCGATGTTTAGCTTGTGTCGCTTGGCTTCTTGGTACGAGTACTATTATCATTTTTCTGTCAAATTAAGCAAATAGTGATGTACACCTTCCGATTGTTTACGATTCTAACCGATTCTTGAAACAGGAATGATAATACGCTTAGGTATTTTGTGACACGTAGGTAAATTTTGCTGTTCTATAACGCTTTTCATCCTTATATCCGTCACCTGCTTATTTTTCTTTTTCTTTAAGTAGTTTTCCTTATCTTTTTCTTTTCTAAGTTGACTGAGTTCTGGATCTGATTTTATTTTATTATAACGTAATTTACTAGCTTTTCTTTTCGCAGATAAAATTTCTTCTCTGGTTTTTTTATTTGGCTAGACATAATTTACCTACAACAAAGTAACGAGAATCATTACAAACCATAAGAAAGCATTTTGATTAAATCCAACTGAAAATGACTGCCATTACCTAAGAGTAAGATAAGATTTATCATTTTTCTGTCCTTTTATCATTCCTCTGGCAAATCGATTGAAAAATCGATATGTGAAATTCACGGACACATAAATTCGCGCTTGTAATTGCTTCGATCGCTTGAGACAATTTTGTAAGTGTTCTAGTAAATATTTCTATGGCAGTAGTGTGTATATCTATCTACCTCTTTGTTGTCAAACAATTACGTACTTACGGTCACTTTCTTGTAATCGAAAATATCTAGTAACTATACACATCTTTTTTTACGTATATGTGACATCATAACTTACCTGAAGAGCGGTGAAATTATCAACTTCCAAGCCACGCAGACACGGCGACAAGGCGCAACACGCGCGCGACCTCTTACTACAAAGACTGACCTCATACTGACTGATTGATACGAGCCGCACGGCGCGGGCGGCGGCGCCTTTGTATCGATTTCGCGCGGACAACGGGGAATTCACATCACTAATTCGTTCTTGTGACGTCACAGCAGGTAGAAAAAAAGTGACACGGTTGGTTTTCATACAAATTGAGGTGTTTACGTTATCTAGTTAGATTAAGGTCTGTGACCGGAAGATACTGACACAAAATTTCCGGTCATTTGTACCAAGTATGGCGACCCTTCAGGGGTCTAATTATGTAATGACAAAAAGGAAAATGATGGTCATAGCGCTGGTACCGGCGGCCCCAACGCGTGGGCGTTAATCGAACGTGTCGGATAAATTACGAAAGTCGAACGAATTGTAAAACAAAAATTCTTGTATTTTCCGATAGTCGATGGAAAAAGAAGTAGGCGGTAGCGTAATGACATACTTCTCCGGTGTGGCTTACAGCCCGCCATACCGACGAAACCACATTATAAAAAAAAAACAATCCAACCATTTGTACCAGGCTAATTTTTGCACAGCTAATCATCGTCGAGAAGCCGTTCACGAAAATCACCATGCCATACTTTTCCTACGGTTCCAAAGGGCCGCAAAGCCGTTTTTTTTTTGCAAAACTATTAGTACCTTTGTGGCATTTGGGTTTTTGGAAAGTATATGATACAATGTGACCGTTATTATATTTTCCATACTTGTAGTAGGAGGAAAAAGTGGTGCCATACATGAAAAACTTATTTATTCGACACGTTTTCAAAAAACAACTACACTATGTAAAATAATTTTTTACAGCATGGTATCATTGTATTCTGTTCGTTTGGGTACAATTCTACCTAAAAAATATTATCACATATATTACCATGGGGCGGACGACTGTAACACTTGAGCCAAGATAAGGACCAAAAATTTTTTACGGTTTGTGCCAGGATGGCAATTGGATTTTTGGAAATTATATCATACAAAGTGTCTTTGAAACTTACAATAACGTGGCATATTGTGATGTATAAATAGTCGTTGTACACGCCAAGCATTTTTAACCGACTTCAAAAAAGAAGGAGGTTATACGTTCTACTGTATGTTTTTTCTTATGGTTGTTCACCGATTACTCCGTCAATTGTGGACCGTTTTTTTTTTTAGTTAAGTAGAGTATACTTCCAATATGGTCCCATTGTCACCAAATCTGAATCTGATGAGGGGATCAGTGAGGAATTGAGGGAACTCCTCAAATATTGCAGGCAAACATATAGCGATTTTAGTATTTTTAATAACAAGTCCAGCATTTGCATTCAGAAAGTATCATTTGGTGAAGTGGAACTGATGATGAAGACCACGGATGGTCACCAGAACTCCGCAACGGTAGTGATTTCAACGGTGGCGATAAGATATCCCGATTAAGATAGTTGAGCGACTACAACGAAGAATATTTACTTGTTGAAATATGACTATGACTTTCCCGCGGCGTTGCTTGCGGCGCGCTTGAAATAACTTAAAGTTTAATATCAACCAAGAAGTGGGACTACGTAACAGCGTATTATGATTACTAAAAAGTATAAAATAAAATAAATGTTTCACTAACTTCTTCTATAATTGTAGGTACCTACCTAATCGGTTAGTCCAACTGAAGTCGGCGACCACAATATTTTCAATAAAAAAGCCGACATCAGTTGGACTAACCTATTTATTAGGTACGTACAATTTTAAAAGAAGTTATTTTTTGCGTTTTTGATTTGTAGGGCAGATGGGTATTTCCCTTAAAATAGTAAATGGAAAACTATTTCAGTCTTTTACACCATGCCATAGTAAGTAAAAACCTTTTATTAGGCGAAACTGCCATATTGTTTGACTGGGTTAGCACGTCTGTTTTTAATAAAGAATGATAACTCAATTCTAAACGGCACAAAATTGTAACCTTCGTCCCGAGTTCCAAAAATTATATAATTAATTCATTAATTATACTTATTTATAATTAAACCTAGGATTTATGAAATAGGACACCGCTTTAGAAATAAAAACTAACACCAATATTGAGTTCGTAGAACGATAAACTTTATTAATTATTAATTAAAATGTAGTTAAGACACAATATTCCCACTTGGCTAAAAATTAAACTAAGTACCATGATTATGGGACTCCATATTGCTTAACGTCCACGTAGACATCGGTAATCGCTATTCCCTTGGTTAATGTTGTATTTTCCGGAATAAAAAGTATCAAATTATCCTTTCCTAGGATACAATCTACATCCTCGCCAAATTTCACTATGATTTGTTCAACCTGATTTGTAACCACAAGCTTTTTCGCATTTATAACATTATACGGATTATATCATTGACGAGCGTACCTAATTCAGACAGAGAGTCAGAGAGAGAGTTGGGTGAGACTGAATTATTTAAAAATTGGTATTATTCGGCCGCAATCGGAAGAGTGAAAAGAATCATATCAGCGTTAGGGTAATGTATGTATATTCATTTATTTAATATTATTACAGTCACAGTGGGAGAAGCGTCATCTACCGGGTAATGTATTAACACGCACACATACATATAGTATTAACTATAAATGATTATACATAGTATAGTAACCAATAACGTAAAATATATTTTAGATTTTGCATCATAATCCATTGCTGTGAGCTGTAAGTGACGGTGTTATGGAGACAATAACGTGATGAAACATTCAAGTAATGTACTTTACTTCACTCAGTAGGTACTGTGAAGGTTGAAGACCTTCACGTCACCTCTATGGCCTGATATTTTAAAATAAGAACTACGGAGAATAACATGTCGTTGTCATGGTCTGGTACGTCAGAACCTCTCACGCTTTTGATATAGAAACGTTATAAATAAACAACCACTATAATATTTTAAATAAATGTATGAACATATATTTCAAGGTTCAATTGAATAGCACCCCACCACCCCACAGTACCTATTGATCAAAACAAAACCCTTATGTTTTGCGCTCTTTTAGTCGAATAAAAAGTATAAGTAGGTACCCTAAATGTATCCCCAGGTCATAACCTCAAATTACTATCAAATTTCATAGTAATCCGTCCACCTTTAGTTAAAAGCGGACACAAGCACGCACACAGACAACAGCGCTAGAAATAATTAATTCGGTTTCAGTCTTAGGTAACTTATTTTTTTCCTAAATCGTAACTTATAAAGAACGTCTATTATTAAAAAAAAAAAATTCAAGTTTGCCATCCTTATTTTATGAGTATTTGAAATGAACAGGCAAAACATAATTTAGATTCAAGTAGATCAACAAGATGTCTCTAAGGCCGGGATTACACCTGTAAGTTATTACGTAAGTTTTGAAACAAAGCTATATGCAAGAGAGAGATGCAGATATTTGCCACTCACTCTTAGCCATAGTTGCGTCTCAAAACTTACGTAATAACTTACAGGTGTAATCCCGGCCTAACATCAATTAGAGTTAGTATATTTATTGTAAATGTGACAGCCCTAGTACCTACAATGCTAATGTAGAACGATTATTAAATTGGCTCAAGGTCCAACGCGGCGAACAGCGCTCCTGTGCTCCTGTGTTTACTGCTATTCAACAGCACTAAAGTTCTACGGGTGTGCAGAACGAATATAATGGGGTCCTAGTGAAAAAGGGTACAAGTCGACTTAACTCGTAATAAGAAAGGGTATACTTATACATGAAGTATACTAGACTTAATACCCTTTTTCACTTGATCTTCAGACGACTTTTCACTAGGACCCCAGTAATTGTAGGTAACAGAAAACTTGCTGTTACTGTAACAGCTTAAACATCAGTAAAATTGATCAACTACAATGTTGTCCAGCTCTGAGAACCAATAAAAATCAATCAATCAATCAATTTTCATACGAGTACTTATTAAGTGCAAACGAAAAAATTGAATGGGCCAATCAGAACATTCAGGCCACACCATTAATACGTTAATACCATTATGTTTCGTAAAACATTAGATATATTTTGGCAGAACAAACACAGACTAAAAACTAGGTCACTATTTTTTGTAAGGTCATTCACACTCGGTCCCAATTCTCGAACCACTTGAATTTAAATTACATGAGAGATATTTTTATGCAGTAGTCCGTTTCCTATTAGGAAACGATCACCCGTTTAGGTTCACTTCGTCCACATTCCCATTTCGTTTACAATCCTACTTCGCCCACAATCTCACTTCGTCAACATTCCCATTTCATCCATATTCCCATTTCGTCCTTTTCCCACTTCGTCCATATTCCCATTTCGTTCACATTCCTACTTCGTTCACATCTCCACTTAGTCAACATTCCCATTAAAATACAAATACAAATTTCAATAGAATTCATGAATTTTTTCACAGCTTCAATATGGACGAAATGGGAATGTTGACAATATAGGAAGTGGACGAAGTAGGAATGTGAACGAAATGTGAATATGGACGAAATGGGAATGTTGACAAAATAGGAAGTGGACGAATTGGGAATTGATTGTAAACGAAATGTTATTGCTGACGAAGTAGGAATGTGAACGAAATGGGAATGTGGACGAAGTGAACCTAAACGGAATCGCCGTATGGAGAGTGTTACACTTTTGAGTATAGCATTGTATTTTTTGGTGCCGTGTTGGTGCCGGTACCGGTCGAGAAATAGCACCACCCCATCTCTTCCCGTGGGTGTCGTACGAGGCGACTAAGGGATAAACCGGAGGATGGGCAGCAGCGTCTTCCGCGGACTACATGGTATAACTGCGGTCGCCAACCCGCCTGCCAAGCGTGGCGATTACGGCATTTTCCACCCAACGGTTCTAGATCAAAAGCCTTAATTAATATGAATTTAAAACAACAGCCCAGACCCCTAGTCCCCGGCGGCCCCGCTATTCCTGGCTCCGGTAGCGGCCATGGTAACGGCGGGGCAGGGGGTGCTTTAGGTAATCTCCGGTAGAGACCCGGCTACCAGAAACGACGACCTTTGGCCCTGGCAACATACAACTGCCGAACATTGCGGACCGACGAAAAGTTGCTGGAACTGGAGGAGGAATTGAGCAGGTTACGATGGGGTATCATAGGGTTGTCAGAAGTCCGTAGAGAGGGGGAGGACATGATAACCCTGAAGTCCGGTAACTTGTTCTATTTCCGGGAGGGCGACCACCAGTCCCAGGGAGGTGTCGGGTTTATCGTCCACAAGTCCCTCGTGAACAACGTGGTGAAGATCGAGAGCGTTTCGAGCAGGGTAGCGTGCCTTGTACTCAGAATGACCCAACGATATTCGTTGAAGGTCATACAGATATATACGCCGACCTCGACACACTCCGACGATGAGGTGGAGGCTATGTATGAGGATGTTTCCGGAGCCATGCATAGCTCCAAAACTCACTTCACGGTTGTTATGGGGGACTTCAACGCAAAGCTGGGTAAGCGAGACGGTGAAGAGCAGAGAGTGGGGAATTTTGGAGTGGGGCATAGGAATCACCGGGGCCACCTACTGGCCAGTTTTATGGAGAAGGAGGGACTCTATATGATGAACTCCTTTTTCAGAAAACGTGAGCATAGGAAGTGGACCTGGATGAGTCCTGATGGTGTAACGAGGAATGAGATAGACTTTATCATGTCGACGAAAAAGCACATATTCAATGATGTTTCCGTGATCAGTGCGGTTAAAACCGGGAGTGATCACCGTATGGTACGAGGCTCATTGAATATCCAGTTCAAGCTTGAAAGGTCTAGACTGATGAAGTCTACGCTCCGCCCGGCACCCGCTCAGCTCCAAAACCCCGAGAGCTTTCAGCTCGAACTTCAAAACCGTTTCGAGTGCCTAGGTAGCGACGTGGACGATTACAACGACGGGTTCGTGGAAGCTGTCCAAACGGTCGGGTCTAAGTTCTTCAAGATCCGCCTTACAAAAACCAAGAAGCTCTCGGACTCCACCCTTAGACTCATGGAGGTGAGGCGTGAAATGATTCTGCAGTCCTCTGGTGACGCTTGTCGCTATCGGCAGCTCAACAGACAGATCTCGAAGTCTTTGAAACTTGATATACGCCGATTCGATTGAAGAGGCTATTGAGCGTAACAGGGGCTCTAAGGTGTTTGCCAGGGATCTGTCTGTTGGCCAAAGCCAACTGATGAAGCTGAAGACCGACGACGGCAGAGTCATTTCATCCAAACCTGAGCTATTGGCGGAAGTTGAGAAGTTTTATGGACAGCTGTACACGACAACCCGAACACCCGTCGAAAATCGAGCTAAAGACCCGAGGGCTAGATTAACCCAACACTATACCGAAGATCTCCCCGACGTCAGCCTGTACGAGATTAGTATGGCCCTCAAACAGCTTAAGAATGGCAAAGCCCAAGGAAGAATGGCATTAGGGGCCTTCAGACGCTGTTCAGCTCCGTCCTCCACGAAGGGAGAACGCCGAAAGCATGGAACAGAAGTGTGGTGGTTCTCTTCTTCAAGAAAGGTGATAAAACTTTGTTGAAGAACTATAGACCCATCTCACTTCTGAGCCATGTTTACAAGCTGTTTTTGAGGGTCATCACAAATCGTCTCGCGTGCAGGTTTGACGATTTCCAGCCTCCCGAACAAGCCGGTTTCCGAAAAGGCTATAGTACCGTAGACCACATACATGCGTTGCGGCAGGTTATACAGAAGACCGAAGAGTATAACCTCCCCCTTTGCCTTGCATTTGTGCACTACGAAAAAGCCTTCGATTCGATCGAGACCTGGGCTGTACTACAGTCTCTCCAGCGGTGCCAAGTTGACTACCGATATATCGAAGTGCTGAAGTGTCTGTACGAAAACGCCACTATGTCCGTCCGACTACAGGACCAGAGCACGAAGCCTATTCCTCTGCAGCGGGAAGTCAGACAAGGAGATGTGATCTCTCCGAAGCTGTTCACCGCTGCATTGGAGGATGCTTTTAAGGTTCTGGACTGGAAAGGACGAGGCATCAACATAAATGGCGAGTACATCACTCACCTTCGATTCGCTGACGATATCGTAGTCATGACTGAGACCATGGAGGCCCTCAGTGCAATGCTTGCTGACCTCAGTGGAGTTTCCGACCGAGTTGGCTTGAGGATGAACATGGACAAGACGAAAGTCATGTCCAACGTCCATGTCGCGCCAACTCCCATGATAGTCGGAGGCTCTGCGCTCGAAGTTGTTGACGACTATATTTACCTGGGACAAATGGTCCAGTTAGGTATTTTGAGAAAGAGGTCACTCGTCGAATCCGACTCGGCTGGGCAGCGTTCGGGAAGCTTCGTAGTACCTTTTCGTCCAAATTACCGCAGTTTCTGAAGTCAAAAGTCTTTGACCAGTGTGTGTTGCCAGTGATGACTTACGGATCTGAGACGTGGGCGCTAACAATGGGCCTTATAAGGAAGCTCAAAGTCACTCAGAGGGCTATGGAGAGGCCTATGCTCGGGGTTTCTCTGCGTAATAGAATCAGAAATGATGATATCCGCAGTAGAACTAAGGTTACCGACATAGCCCGAAGAATAGCCAAATTTAAGTGGCAGTGGGCGGGGCACATTGCTCGCAGTACTGATGGCCGATGGGGTCAGAAGGTTCTTGAGTGGCGTCGCGTACCGGGAGACGAGCTGTAGGTAGGCCTCCAACAAGATGGAGTGACGACCTTGTAAAGATCGCGGGAACGCGGTGGATGCGAAAAGCACAAGGCTGGTCTGAGTGGAGAGCCTTGGGGGAGGCCTATGTCCAGCAGTGGACGTCTTTCGGCTGACATGATGATGATGATGACTGTATTTTTAAGTGTGATTGTCTGTGTTTCCGCTCTAAATAATAGAATAAGAACATATAGCATGTAGTGTTGTAACGACTCAAATTTTTGAAGTCTACATTGCAAGAACTCGACTCATATTTACGAAACTCTGAGCTTAAAAGACTTCCCGAGTCTTTTTAGTCGTGAGTCGACTCCTTTTTCGAGTCTCTTCTATAATAATTATTATAGCATTGTTATTAACCATTGTAACGGTCATTCCGGATATCGTCTTGGCGTTTATAGGTCTACCAGAATCTCTTGAAAATTTTTAAAGTTAAAATTCGATTTTTATATGGCAATGTTACCTTACGCCCGTCAATTCAAATTTCACCGCTTGTCAGGGTTTGTTATTGTTTGTTACTTTTACACAAATATAACGTTAGTTATCAGGCAAATTTCCTAAAAGCCCTTCGTTCGCAAGCGAAAAATATCATTAATCATGTGTACTGTAATATTTGTAAGGAAGAAGATGTGAATCAAACACAATCTTTGATTTAGTGCCGTGTTTATAAAAGACTAGTAAATGAAGCCAAATAATATTGATACTTTAAGGTTCGTTGTACATTTGCAGGAACTTTACTTATCACCCCATTTGGCTTTTATGTCTGACACGCAAAAGTCTATTTAGCACCCTTCATAATTAAGTGCCATTTAATTCCAGGATTACCCATTGCCACCATAATTATGGCAAATCGTGGCTGTGCGGCACGGTTTTCATGATGTTTTTATGAGGAATAAAAAAAAACTCGCACCTCCTCAGAATACAACATTGATTTAAATTAAAATTGCATAATATTGTCGCTTAGCTAACAATACCGCGTATCTCAATGATTGAACGCGAATTAAGAGTTAGTTTATTATAATACAAACTTCAATTTTGACCTGTACGGTATTGTTAGCTAAGCGAGGATACGTCATCGAATTTTTGAAGTAATTTTGAACTAAATCCTACTAAATAATTACATATTATTTGCTCACGATTGTTTCAATTTAACCGACTTATTATTTAGTAGGAAATATAAGTCCAAAGTTGATTTAGGCTGGGTTTTGTAAAGATCCGTTAGATCAAATTTCGGTCTGGAATGTCAAAACTTGTAAGAAGTTACTAAAATTTAATCTGACATATTTACTAACGGACCTTTATAAAACCGGGCCTTAAAGGGTTACTTAGGTAACTAATCGTTACTAATATTATAAATCTTAGTTGCACAAACGTGATATTTTAATTTTATCCTAGAAAACTTAATAATTCCCAAAGAAGTAAAGACCTCTTGCGGACTGAGTCCGCCACACCATGCTTTTAATGATCGCGGAATATAAAGTATCAAGACCTTTAAATCCTATTACTCCAGAGTTGCAAGCCCTAAATTTAAATTTCCCTTTTTTTCATGAGATTCTGGTAGACCTATAGCATCGAAATAAACCCAATGACCCAAAGACAGACGTGTAAAGTATTTTTTTTTATAAGTGGCATTTTTGGCAAATTAAAATAAAAAGTTTTGCAAACCTTACTGTGTCATATATCAAATGAAAGGGCTCAAATATATTTTTGTTATTATTGTAAAATAAATAGTTTTGATTTTATTTATGAAACATGACGAAAATTGACCATTCCCGCCCTTTTTTCTTCTGTAGGTGTGCATAGCGTTGAAAAAGTCCGGAAAAAAATCACGTTTTTTTTCCAAAAAACTCGTGTGTTTCGGACATTTATAGAAAAAACAATGAAATTTTCTGCTCTTATTTTAATCTATGTATATTCGGTCTTATTTGCACCTACAAATGAGCGACATCGACGACATGGAGGCCGGGGCAATCGAAATAGGTGGCGAGAGTGACAGTGATTGACTATGAATAAGTGGTCATTATTAATTTGTTATTTTTCATAAAAAACCCGAAAATGCCCGAAAAAAACGGGAAAGAAACGAACATATCAAAAACTAAAGGAAATAACATTCGTTTTTTCCGGAATTTTCAACGCTAGGTGTGTATCAAAAAGACTCGAGTCCTAAAATGAAGACTCACTTTTGAAGTTTCTATTCAAATCAATCGATATCAATCATCATCATCATCAATATCAATCATCAATCAATACATAGTATAAAATGAAGTCGCCCTCCGCGTTGTCTGTATTTCCGCTAACTCCTCCTAAACCACGCAACGTATTTTGATACGGTTTTCACTGCCATTTAGAGAATTTATTCCGGATGGTTAATATGTATATTCATTGTAATTAATTAAGTATTAATAAAGTTGAGAAAACTCAATCTTTTCTTACCAAGTCGTCAAAAAACCGATTTTCGGGTGCTTACATAGCTTACGCTGGCTTAAACTTAAGAGATATATCAAAACAATCTACTGAAGAATTATAGATCTTTAAAAACCTAGAGAAAAGTCCGCGATGGCATATGACTATTTCCTAAGATTAACTCACAGTTACCATTTTTAGCTTTAAATTTTTATTTAAAAATATTAGGTTGTTTGCGAAGGTATTTTCTCCAATTCAGTATTTATACTTGTACAGATAAATACGTTAGTGATCTTGGGCATTTAATGTAGATCAAAATTGTCGTTTACACTATATTATTTAAATAAATACTTTAGCAGATATGGCAGATTCAAAATTACGCGCATCTGTATTATCGAAACGGTTGGCCGGGCCTATAGCCGCGCTTCGCCCTATAGTACAGTCAAGGACTTTATTGTTCAGCCACTATGGAACCCTGTCATAATAATGTCATAATGCATAATGATGTCAAGCCACATGAAAGAGATTACGCTAAAATTAATGATTAACTTTAAGCGACAGGGTTCCATATTGGCTCAACAATTAGAGTCCTTGACTGTACAACAAACAAACATTACACATTAATAACAACCATTTAGAAATTATCAGACGTGCATCGGAGCTGATCTCCTACCTACTTTTATTTATTTTCCGATTATTAAATTCAGGAAATGGGTAGGTGAGTTAGATTGAGTTTAGGTTTTGATTAAAAGTTATTTTTGTCTTGTATTTCATATTTTTGAATACATAATATATATAGGTAAATAAATAATTTAGGTAATAGGTAGGTAAATAAATTAAGTTTTATGCTTTTGGCATAGCCTGGCTGGCGTAAGTTTTTTACATTATGTTTTTATGTGGTATTAAATTTGAGGGATATTTGATGTGGATTTGAGGGATAAAACTCATTTTTTTCTTATTTTAAAATTGTGTTGTAAATATTTCGTTTATAGACTGTTATAAATTTAAAAATAACTTATATGCTTTTAGCATGTTACCTTAGCCTGTCGAGTGTTAGTTTAATAGCAATTTGTGGTTAATAGATTTTTTGAAGTGATATCTTCTTATGGGAGGGTAAACCGCTTCGTTACGTAACGCGTTACGGCGACAGTCTGTCTTAGAGGTGCGCGCCGTGAGCCACTGACCAACCATTCGATCAAACGGTGCGGCATTGAGACTCTCTGTTCATGGGCTTAAGACAGACTTAAAAAGTAGTACCTGTGCTTCATGGGTACAATACATAATCTCGAAATATATTTTTCCGACTTTGATAAACACGAATTTCAGAATTCCGATTTTGAAATTTCCGGATAACACAATTCCGAATATTCCTATTCCGAATCCCGAATATTCATTATTCCGAAATTTAAGCAGCCCGAATTCTCTAAGATTTTAAATAAACGCCTGATAAAATATTGTATAATACCGTGTATAATGTTTGCATGCACGCATAATGCTCAAAAACTGTAAGAAATGTCAGACAACTTCGAAGGATCTCCCCTTGGCGGAGCTGCTGTTCCGCGTAACTAATAGGCGCTTCGCACCTTGATGCAACTCTAACCTAACCTAACCGATCAAGGTGAGATTGACCTAATTTAGTATTGTACTAGTCATCGCACCTAACTTTTGCTTCAAGTAGACTACTTCAATTACATTCAAGTGGTTAGTTTCATAATTCCCAATTTTACATTATCGATCTGGTTTGTGAATTTTCGGAATTCAAATATTCGGAATTATAATTTTCGTAAAAAAGAAAATTCGGAATTGTCAACATTCATAAATTTAATATTCGGAAAAACGTTTTCGTGATTTTAATATTCGGTAATATAAAATTCGAGATTTTGATAATTCGGCCTTATATTTTTTTTTAAGTGAGTGGCAGGGTCTGAAGAAATACTGGAAAAGGGCCGAATCTTAAGAAACCGACGTGCATGCATGACTCTATGTATGAACGTGTAAGAAGCGAAAGAGATTTTTCAGGATCGTAGCAGGTGGAAAAAAGTGGTCTCTGTATAGCCCTCTGGGAAACAGGCGTGCTTTAATGTATGTATGTTAAAAAACTGTCAAAATATGGTCTCGCCGGCGTGGCGCTGCCAGGCCGACCTTGCTGGGTCGGCGCGCACCTCTCTGTCTGGCTTCCCTTTCTCTCACGCATACGGCAGCGGGGCGAGGTGGGGCGGGGCGGTATAGTTTATTAGTGTAGTTTAGATTAGTTTAAGTTATCACTTCTATCGGGCGTCCCGAGACGCACACGGTTCTTTTAAGGAGAAAACTCAAAATGAATTATGCCTCTAAGAAGTCCTTCTAATATAGGTCGTTGGACTAGGGATAATAATAGAAACAATTTACGTCTTAATGATGAAATCGAAGAAGAAAGGGAAATCAGGCTGTGAAATAGAAGAGAAATAGAGAATCTTCTACTGAGCGTGACGTTCGGCTTATAGGCGACAGGGATAAACAGATCTCAGAGAGCCAGATAATCTTTTACTGCACATTAAAGTAGGCCGAACGTAAGCCCACAAGAACTTCTATGTGGCCAAATAAAGTGAATTCTGCATCCCTCTGCAAACCTCTCTGAAAATGCACATATCTAAAAATTCTTTCACCGTTTTAAAGGTATATTATTCCAGATGAACTTAGGTTATTTTTACTTACATTAACCGAAGCGAAGCGAGGGCGGGTCGCTAGTACATAATATATGAAACATGACTACCTAATGAAATTGACATGTCATGTTCCAGAAAGGTTTGAAATGAAAATAAAAATATATAAGTACATGAAAGGTTTTTAAACAATAAGTAGGAACTAACTAAAACCTTTGTAATAATTTGAATCCGATATGATTGTCAATTTCTTTGAAAATAAAAATTTGGTGAAAGATTTTAAGCAAAATCGGCAAGAAATGGATACAGTCTAGTTGAGTTCTAATAATAACTACGTAACAAAAGCCTTAAGCGTAAATAAAACACTCGAGTCCTTATAGAAAACTCTAGTCTCTATAAAACACTGAGTCTTTAGAGAAGACTACAGAAGACTCAAATCCCTCCCAAGTTTAAAAGAACTCGAGCTTCGATTCAATGACTAGAGTCTAAAAAACTAAGTCGAGTCTTAGAATTGGAGTCTTGAGTCTTTACCAACAGTAGCTAGAACAGGCTAGTAGGTACTTATTCTATGCTCTATATTATAAAGACCGTACGACTGAATCTCTCTCTCTCCATCAACTTCAACAAAACGGCTGTCAATTTTCGTGTCGACCCAATTTTCACGTGGATGAGAGCTACCATAACGTTAAAACCATGTGGATATGGTTTTTGATAAAGTTGAGAAGAGGCACTGGAGGCAACATTTAACAATGAACCGCTGTTCTGCTGTGTCTCGATTACGCAGGAAAGTATAAAATAACTCGTTTTAGTTGTATAAGTGCCGGTGCCGCCGCACGTGACGTCTTTCGATCCGAGCTATCCTATTGAAACAACACGTGTCTGGCTCTGCGCAACGCAATCTTTTGAGATAGCTGCAGCGAGGGCGTGATCCCGTGAGGCGGTCACCTCGGCGGGTTCAGCGGCTCAGTGACTGTCTGAGCCATTACGATCAGTTTAATACATTTCGGAACCAAACAGCACTAGCATGCCTCATAAATTGTAAGATTCCATTTTATTTTTAATACGGTCTGATAAAATTACCCGCGCATCAATTAAACCCTCTCCAAACCAGTAATGTAAAATCTCGTGAAGAGCCTCAATGTGCTACACATACGCTTACAGACAATATTCTATGAACCCCTATTAAAAATAATAAGTAGGTACCTATAGCTACGCTAGGTATGGTATGGTATGGTATGGTATGGCACTTTACTTTACTTAGTCTTTACTGTCGAGGAATCGTAGCATTTGAGTCCGCATAAAACACATTGGATTTTTTTTAAGAATAGTTTTGATATTTATAAAGCTGAGCAATTCATAGCCGGCAACACAACAATAGCCTTACTCTAACTTCCATTGCTTAAAAAATGAGCGGTCATGCTCCCGGTTGACTCTGCGGAGTACCTCTAGTCGTGTTTGTCCTTTTTGACGCTAAACAAATAAAGCCTTTTGGGTCAAAATTAACATTACACACCTTATAAAGTCGCCGTCAATAGAACTTGTGAACGATGTAAACAAAATAATACTGTTTGACACATAACCTCAAATATTCACTATGCGTGTTTTTATTAAAAATAACGTATAGTAATAATAATAATGATCTAGTGTATTCATAAGTCATTACAAAGACCTCACTTAAAAAGTACGTGATTATCGAGTAGAGTAGTTCCACGGTTTTTTTTTGTAATTGACTCTTTAAATGCTTGCATATTTAGCCAACAGATTCAAACTTGAAACTATTTTAAAACTAATTGGACCATGCATAGTAAAATGAATTCATCCTTAATATTATTAAATGGATTCATATTCGCAATCATTAATCGAAACCGATCGAATCGATCGTATCGATTGTTCACGAAACTAAACCGATTTTTTAAATTTTTGCTCAGTTTTTTTTGTGGTTTTTTCCACGCCCTAAAAATGGTCTATACACAATCTCTGACAAAGGCTATAATCCTCCATTCACAAAAACCGGGATTGGTTGTTTAGGGGTTTTAGTCATTTAAAAAAATACTTTATTCCCTAGAGATTAATAAGGAGCTTTAGTCCCGATGTGCAGAGACTAAAGTAACATTTTAAGAGCACGAGAAGTAAAAAAAAAAATGTTAATACTTTTCTACTATAAACTTAAGACGCACGAGATAATTTTAAGCGAAGCCACAACATGTTTGCTTTTTATTATTAACTAGCTCTTCTCCCGCGATTTCGTCTGCGGAGAATCAGTACTTCTGTTAAAAGTACAGATATAGTTTACATCACCTTCAAAGGGTTTTTTTTATGGAAAAAGTCCAGAACGTCATTTTAAGTACATAACTGTCATTTCCTTTAAAACAACAAATTTGCCATACAAGTAAGTATAGAATAGAATGGAATTTAAGAAAGAATAGAATAGAATGAAGTTATGAAATTATGAAACTTATTCTTCGTGTGTAATATTGTAAATACATTTTGAAACCGGAAATGTTTTTTGATTGTTCCGTTGCGTTTGACGAAAGTAGTAATTCTTCCACAGAGGTAATTAAACGCGCAATGGAAATATAACGATCGATCTTTAGCTTGTGTCGCTCGGCTTCTTGGTAGAGGTACTATTATAATTTAATATTTATCATAATCAGGACCTAGTTTAGCTCAGAAACCTATTTGCGATATATCAATCTATATGTTATCTAGCATATTTTAGTTTATCATTAATAGATAACAGATGAGGGTATATATTTCTAATACCGTATCTCTTACCTACTATGTAGAAAATCTGGTAATTACTCTCTAGTCGGCTTGACATATTATGAGCGACGTGCTCATGCGTGTCTTAGATCTTGGTAGATCACGTGATCACGAGCCTCTAAGCAAGGGTCTAATAAGACTAGTACGAGTTTATACTCGTATATTAATATAATCGTATATATATAATAGCTTATGCTATTCAACGAACTCTTAGCGGTTATAGAATAAATCTGCTTTAATATTTAGGGGTTAAAATAAGTCGACCAGCTGCAATGAAAGTTTCGGGCAACGAATACTTAGTTACGAACTTATTTTCGACACTTATTGTACCTTTTTATAATCTCTAACTAAGGTTTCATAACCTTAACACACTGGTCACAGTCTTAGAAAGAGAACGCAATGGTTCGGTTTCAATTTATTTCAAAATAATGTTTATATTTCATTATTTATTAATCTTATTAGGTAGTTATTAACAACAGAATTCAAAAATACAAATTACATCCACAACACAGGTTTCCTAGGTTTCAATTATTTTTTGAAGTCGTTGAGTCGCTGCTGAAAATGGAACTTTAAAAATGGGTTAACGCATAAACAATGTGGAGACCGAATGACTGCCGCTTTTAACGTGGCCGTGTCCCTCAAGGACGACGTGCGAAAAGGGCTACCAAAATCGGCAGTCCCGCAAGAAAACATCGATGGTGTGCGTCAGCTGATAAACGAGGACCGGTATGTGGCACAAAGGGAGATTCAAAAGTGTTTGGGTATTGACTATTGGAATGAGTCAAATACAACATATTTAAAAAAGAAGAATTAGGCGTGCAAAAGTGGATCCCCCTCACTTATTGCCCGACGAACAGAAAATGACTCTTGTCAATTGGTGCCGCAAAACTTTGAGTACATTCATCTGAGGAAGGTCTAATGCATCGTATCAGTCGGGGATACATGCATTGCATATGAGCCTGAAGCTGGTCAATAAATGCTTTAACGATTGGTTTCAACGCATGGAAAATTGCATGAAATAAAAAAGGCAAATACTTGAAAAAAAACAATATAACTGCATTTCTTTTCTATTTCCCGACCGTCATAATTATTAAAACCCATCACCTTGCATACTTAAAGTCCCGTTACATTAGCTCAACGAAACGCACGCGGACGAAGATAACGTATAACAATAGGTCTTGTTTAATAACAAGTAGACATAGTGGATCATCTCGCGCCGTACAACGCGCGCACCCGAGAGATAACAATTGTACAATCTCGAGTTTCTGTGTTCAGCTGTTTTCATTACACGTTGGTGAGTCAGAGACCTGTTCCACTGTTCCCTTCGTAAGTTCGTACACAGTTTTGTAATGAGACACCTAAACGGAGGCGCGAGTGGCCCGCGAGTAGTTACCTACCGACGCACCCGCTTTCCTGTCTTCGAGTTGTTCTGGCCTTCTAGATATAATTTTATATTAGTTAGTCGCGTTGCCGCCCTAATAGATAGTTAATAGAATGCCCTAATATAATTAAGGCTTTGCGCTAATATCCGGTTATAAAAATAAATTTAATACGGTTTTCGAAGGGTATGGTTTTTAAACGTAATATGTAAAAAAAATATCATTTCCAGTAGTCCAAAAACAATTTCGAAAGCTTATTTGGAGAGTTCACACTAATTGCACGTCTGAAGATAATTTATTTAAATTTATCCTCATTCTTATTATTCTATCAATTTAAAGTTTTTAATAATAAATATAGTTCATATGTGATGCCTATTTCCGTCACCTCGTAATAGGCGAAAGTGGTTTAAAAGCTGTGACTGCTGTTTATTAAATCTGTGGTAATGGGATCAACATCCTGTTTAGGTAATAAGGGTGTTTGGTTTTTTATTAGGTATTAGGTACTTCCCATATAGCCATTTTTGGTCGCAGACTTTCGCAGACTTCGTAACTGTTTCGGCACATTGCGACTGTGTAAGGGTTTGGTTTCTAAGTGTAGTAACAGTTGATACACAATGCTACCACTAAATAACTAGTAACAATGTTTAGCCGCTGCGTCCACAAATAACGGAAACATTTGTGTCACACATTTTTATACACTTTGCATTTAGTTTGTGACTAGTGTACAAACTAGGAAATAATGTGTAGTAACCGTGAGGTAACTCTATAACCAAGTTATAAACAATAAACGCGAAGTGTAGTAATGTTACGTCAATGTTTCGGAACTTTGTAACGGTAAATGACGGTGTCCGTGAAACTTTGAGTCTCTGTAAATAAAAAAATACATGGAAACATTTTGTGATTTCAGTAACTTTGTTACTACTTTAAGTTTCACGTCGACACATGTCGACACAAACTAGTAACTGTGTGACCACTTGTGACTGCAATGTTTGTCCGTCATAATAACATATTTATATCATATTTAATAAGTTTTATGGTTTATTCTTGCTTTTATATTTATTGTTATTGCTCAAATATATTATTCTGTCTATGAAAGCTTCAGAGATCTTTAAATTATAGACTTATTCAATAATGCAATAATACGCAGTACAGTCATGTGTTTCGCTAAATTGACTAAATTATGATTTTATGATGGCGCGTTGATGAATTTCATCCAGTATGATCAAATGACACGTTGAAATTATTTTCCCATTGAAATTTGAACACAATCATAATGAATTAATACTAAAACGAAACATTTACGTTGTATATTTTTTTTATGATGGCGTCTCTTCTTCTATATTTCTTTAAATCACTATGAAAACGACATCAGACATTCCAACGAATTTCATTTAAAAGAGTGAATCAACGAATGATTTCTAACGAACTGGTTTCGAACTGGGAACATTGTTACCACACAGCGACGGAACAGTGAAACCAAAAGTTACTGTGTCGACTCTTCCCCAATTTTAGTCGCGGTGACGTAGCAATTACGAAGCAGCGACCAAACGTGTTACTAGAATCAGTCAGTGTCTATACATAAGTTTCGACAACTTTCGTAACGGCTACCAAAAATGGCTATATGGGTTTCTATCAAATAATATATTTTAAAACCCACAATTCTTAAATACAAAGACAAAATAAATGATATAAGTAGTAAATAAGTGCTTTAATCGATTCAGATATTTTGGTATAACATTTACGTCAATATAATAACTCATAACAAAAATATGTATCCGCAACATCCCTAGTGTCGAGATATTTATTTATTCATTTATTTATTTAAGGAGACCAACAGCTTTTAATGTGCTACGTATAACCTGTATTTTTTTGTGAAATTAAACGTTGTGCTTTGTTCTTTGTCACTATTTCCTTCGGGGAAAGTATTCCCTTTGGATCCCAATTTGCGATGAATATATAGAAGAATTACTACATAATTACATATTCATATATATTCATATAATGAAATTAAGGTGTCTTTAATTTGACCCAAAAACTTATCTTGACAGGCCTTTAGTTGTTATGGTATTGTAGGTATAAAGAAACTGTGACAAGTTGGTAAGGTGGTGTCGACGTCAAAGATACCTATATACTACAATAATCTTGGATGAAGAATACCGTGGATCTGACACGCAAATGACAATACCAAGATGGAGGGAGATAGTTTATGGAATTCTCAATCAGAGAGACCGAGAAGAAGACCTTAATTTTTGTCTTTGTCATTGACGCGCCTCTTTTATGTTTGCCACTTGGATGAGTAGCTAAACAAACGGCTGTCATTTCAAATTGTTTTTGTGAACGTATGTTTTAGAAGCAAAATTAAGACAAGAAATTGTGTTTTCAACGATTTGTAAGCTTGTGTTATGTTTGTATTATATTTATAAAATGGTGAATTGTTGTGTGATCGGCTGTAAAAGCCGCAGTGAGCGAAAATTGGAGAACGGAACTTTTCATACGTATGTACAGTATTTAGCCATTTATAAAGTGATTTTTGTGTTTTAAACGCGGGAAATATAGCAACTAAGCTCTACAATGTGTATAATAATTAATAATACAAGATCATTAAAACAACTCTAAAATTCGCTTCAAAACAATTAGATTATTGCAGTATTAACCGCCCAAATTACGTAAGTTGCTTAATGTCAATAAAGAACGGCTGGCTGGCAGCCTGGCAGCTCTCTGTGGTATGTGCAGTTTGACCAGTTTATGAAATGATTCGGGGTTGCCAAACAAACATTATTATTTTTACCTCATTTAACAGGAAAAAACCATTTTATTTTTTCACACTCACTAACAGTCACATCGAGAAGAATAGGGTAGATGCACCATTAACCAAATGAGGTAAAAGCATATAGGTAATTCTGATAAATACCAATCTAAAACTTAGAACCCTCATCAATATAAGAAGAGTTTCGTGGAGTAATCTTGTGAACACAGTTTAAATAAAAAGTATATGTGTGATTTTTTTATTACTTAAGCTCATACATTTCGCTCGATCTCGTACCTATGGAGCGTTTCAACAAGGCCTCGCGAGGTAGCTTCTCCGTCAATTTTCAAATCATGTTATGTCAGAAACAAAAGCTAGTAGAGCAGTAATTTTAACGCAGTTTTGACAATTTCTATCGATATTTTAAATCTGAAATATGCACATGACCTATATGGAACTTACTAACATGGGGTAATTTTTTACCACTTTGGTAACCCTATGTATTTAATGTAGAGTATATCGATCCCTTACGGTAGTACGCACTTGTCAAGTCTAGGATATACCGTATATACTTAGTTTATGTTAATAATTGTTCCTTATCTGTTTGCGCCTTAGAAAAACTAAAATACCTACGTCTGTGACGTCGACTGTACAAGCATCTCACTTTTGCATAGTTCATACGGTTTTTTATACATAACTCGTGTTAACATATATAACTCGTTTCTGTTGCTAGCGTTTAAATACAATATTACTTCCTTTCTTGGATTCTTGACATAAGTCAGTATGATGACAAAGATTTAAGGCGTCCGCCTACGATCAAAGACCTTAGGGCTTGTTTACGGAGACGCAGGGCCGCGGGGCGTCGCGCGTTATGTTGGGCGGCACGGTCTGCACTAAATTCAAACATATGGCGTTGTATAAAAGCGTTTACGGAGAAGCGGATTTACACGCATTTGCTTCAAATATAACGTTACTTGCGGCGGAGCCTGCGGATGGCATGGCCGCGTTGCACGCAGCGTCGCATGCGTCAATAACGGCGGTTCCCGCCACTGCGCCCGCAGCGGGGGCCAGCGCGTCGGCCGTTTTTTCCGTTTACAGTGAGGCGGCGCGTGCAGCGAACCGCGTCATCACATGCGCAAACACAAACATATGGCAATGTACGGTGTTGTTTATGAAGATGCGGGGCGTGATGCGGCGTGGTGCGGGGCGTGATGCGGCGCGTGGTGCGGGGCGTAGAGAGTAGCGGTGCCTCCCGCTGCATCCGCGGCGGACTCTCGAGCGTGTAGCGGAGCGCGCCGCGGAGCACAAGACTGTCAGAAACTCAGAAGGTTCCGCCGCGGGCGCCGCTGCGGACCCCGCTGCGGGCGCAATGGCGGGAACCGCCATTATTGACGCGTGCGAAGCTGCGTGCAACGCGGCGATGCCATCCGTGGGCTCCGCCGCAAGTAACGGTGTATTTGAAGCAAACGCGCGTAAAACCGCTTCTCCGTAAACGCTTTTATACAACACCATATGTTTGAATTTATTGCAGGCCGCGCCGCCCAACGCTACGCGCGACGCCCCGCGTCTCCGTAAACAAGCACTAACTTGACCCTTGGACGGAAAAGCGACGCGCGGAAATTAGATGAAATTTCACTAAAGTCTGGAAATAATTCTAAGAATTGATAAAAACATTTCTGATTGCTTTGTACGGGTTAAAAATCGAGCTTAATGCATCCCTTAATAAATTCGCCCCCCCGGAAAGGGGTGCAATTGGTTGAAAACCTTGCAAAGGTCATAACTAACGAGGGAAAAAAGGTGTACTCGGTGCAATTTGGCATACGTTTTAATCCATCTCAATCTACATTTGCACGTATTATTTCATTTAATTCAACCTACGGAACATATAAATAAAAATATATATAAGTAAAAACTTACTTTCGGCCATCGTGGCTCGGGGGAAAATATAGAACGCGGTGCAAATTGAGGATATGATTAGAAAAAATATCTAAATACAATATCTAATTTGCACCGGGGTGCAACCCCCGGAAAGTAGTTATCTACGTTTAACGGTCTTCGTACTTCGGGGGAAATTTTGAAACAATTGAAAATCGTCACATTCGTATTCATTTGATTTACTTTAAATTCGCACCCCATAAAAAATTGGCATTCTTATCGGGATCATGCAGTTTTCTGTATGTTTGTAAATTACTTATTACCATAGAGCAATAAAGCCACAGAAGCGCACGCACGCGTAAACGGACCGATGATGCACGGTTCTTGAGGTATGGGCAAAAGTAGCGTAGTAGTCGGTTATATTTTCTTTTTTAATTAAATAAATATTAATTTTTAATTAAATAAACAAATAAATATAATAATAAACCTATTTTAGTTAAAGTATGCTTTGACATTCCCTTTCCGAGACTGTACTTATTAATTTATTTATGTTTTAAAGCTTCTGTAGATATCGGTTATTATTATTTCCTTTGGAACTTTTATTAAGCTATCTCCATTTCAAATTTCATCCTAATCCATCCAGCCGTTGCAGCGTGAGGGAGTAACAAACTAATACACAAACTTTCGCATTTATAATATTAATTGGATATTAAGTGGGAAACTGGAATTTTTTAACTTGTAATACAAGTTTTAATGAAAAATAAAGTTGGTTTAAGGAATGCAATAATCAAGAAAAAATTCAATTTTGAGTTCTGATCGTCAATAATCAAAATAAGTGTCTAATATCAAAACGGTATAGTCACCAGCAAATATATTGGAGCGGACAATGTAAACAATAATAATGTCATCATTATTTGTGCATTCTGAAGTATATTTACTGTCTTCTGAATCTAGCTCTGATCAAGCAGCCTAGCAAGGCCTTTGAAGGTGTAGTTCGAGGATGCCGTTAGCTATAAAACTATTTGGAAAATAACTATAGAGTGATCATTCCACATGGTGGTGGAACCTCGAAAGTAAGATCGGTATATTTACTCAGTTTAACTTTGTCCGTTTTTATATGAGGTTTTCATCATGCGGAATTAAGAGAAAAAATAGACGCCACATAGATGGCGACTACCTTAAATTTTGAAAATATCCAATTCTACACAAAGAAGTCTTACTTTTATTTTTGAAAACAATTAATACTGCATTTATGGATTTTTGGAAATTCCTCTGCCTTAACCGGGAATCGAACTGTACTGTACTCCAGTAACTTTATACATGAGGGCTTGCGTCAAATCCGGTAGTTTTGAATTTTTGCAGACTTGTTTATGATGTTGGCCCAATGAATAATTCAAGTTTGTGACGCCGAGAAGATCGCAACTCAGTCAAAAATAAAAAACCGTGAACATTTCGTTTTTTTTTTTCAGATAATGGTGATTGTAACTCTAAAGGACTAGTTTTTGATAGTACTTTTCTAGGATGTTTTTAAAGTAGACTAAATTTGCTACAATATGAGACTAGAGTTGTCTCTGTCGACCCAATAGTTTCCGAGATTAAGCTTTCCAAAATTCAACTTTTGTCGAACTTCGCAATTTTTTTGAACAACCTCGACGAACTGCGATACCAACTTACTATTTGCCAGGGCTGCGACGAAAACCAGCTTCAATCTGCCCAGGTTACCGCCTACACGAGACTCTCGAAAACTATCACAGAGACAATTCTAGTCTCATGTTGTAGCAAATTTAGTCTTATTTAAAACGTCCGAAGAAGCTACTATCAAAAACTAGTCCTTTAGGGTTATAATCGCCAGTCTGAGAAAAGTCCGAAATTTTAACGGTTTTTTTTTATTTTTGACAAAGTTGCGTTCGGCGCTTGAAGTCACAAACTTGGATTATTAATTTGGCCAACATCATAAACAAGTCTGAAAAAAATCATAACTACCGAATTTGACGCAAAGTACCCCGTACTTTCAGGCGACATGGTTACTGGACTACTGGTCTAATATGACAAAACAACAATAAAGTCTTGTTTTATGATACAGATCGAAAGGGTCATGATAGTGATCATTTTAAACTTACAACACATACGCCTTCAAATTAATTAAAAACCGTAAAAAATACATGGTTTTATTGTTTTGTCATATATTCGACCAGTTCGATTCCCGGTTAAGGCAGACCAAATTCCAAAAATACAGTAATAATTGTTTAAAAAAATAAAAGTAAGCCTTCTTCGTGTAGAATTTTCTTTTTTGAATATAAAGGAAGTTGCCGTTCATATGCGTTTTTTCCACCCTGAATGGGGTACACAGAGATCATCAGATCACACAACAATTTTCACAAAGTAACTGACTGAGCGGTGCCATGCGTTGCGCTCTTCCCCGCCCGGCGCCCCGCGCTCCCACTACCCGCGGCAAAGATTAAATAGGTATGCCCGCGGTCGCCTGGCGTTCGCTGCGATTACATTTGATAAACTTCCCGTTATTTTTTCCTTTTTTTTATAAGGTGCGAATGTAGTATCTTTAGAACAAGTGCCATGAATAAATTTTCACGACTACCTTAATTTGCCCCGAAGTACAATCTATAAAATAATGAAAAATTCATGTTCCATAATTCGCACAGGGGTGCAAAATAAACTGGGCGTTTATTATGCTTTAAAAAGCTTAATGTAAGTTTGCACCAACCGACTGAATTATCCTCGAGCCGCAATCTAAGAAAAACAAATAACTTAATTTTGATACATCGCACACCTTTTTAATTAAGATACGTTAAGTATTAAAGGGGTCTTTACACGTGGCTAAACTTGCACCAAATAGTTTTTAACATACTCCAAAATTACGGCACTTTAAAGTTTATACCTAACATTTAAAGGATTTCCGTACATAATAGAAACGGTGCAAACCGGGGAAAACTATCTAGTTAAGCCCTCTAACGATTGCCAAAAATGCACGACTACACGACTTAATTCCATACTTTCTGCTAATTCGACCATACGAGCCAATACTCGTACGTACCAATCAAGCGTATCATCATAATTGCAGATGGCACCGTGCGGCGTGCTCTCGGTGAACCGCGACTCTATGTATGCCTGGGTGAATATTTCAGAGCGCCAAAATGTATGTCTCGCTATAATACTCATAAATGCTGAACGAGTTCAAAGCCAAACATTTTTATTCCACTAAGTACCTAAATAAATAAGGAAGATGCTATGGGAGCCATTTTGAGCTTCAATCACACATAATTAAGTTACAGAGGATTTACTGTGAAAATCGTCAATATTTAGCGTGTCGCCCGGGCATATTTTCCAACATTTCGTGAAATAAAAAAATCACTGTAATGAATGTATTAAATTGTGTGGATAAATATAGAAGTTAGGTAAATGGAGAACTTTTTTCATAATAATAATGTTAGAAAAGTTGATTAGAAGGTACTCTAAAATCTAAGCAATAAATGTCCAAAAAATAATCGTCATTAGCGGCAACAGTGTAAAATATTAAAAAAAAACGTATAACGAAAATCGAATCGAACGGGACGATGTTTCACCCCGAGCCTCAGCTGGCCGGCTCGTTTTGAAGGTAACGGACGTCGCACGATTCGAACACTAAGGATTTGAATTTGATTCTCCAAAATGTGTCATAACAATCGTCATTGTTACTTTTGACTGTATCTCAATTATTTATTATTAGTTAAGTGTTTTTACGTAACAACGTTGAAGAGTGCGTGAAACTAATTACTGCTAGTGCACTTTATCTCGCTTGATGTACTTAATTCTTTTGTAAATGGCGATCTTTCTAGAATTCGTCATTTGCAGCAACCTAGCAGGAGACGACAGAGACATGTGTTGCTTACATTGCATTGTTACCAATAATGATTTTAGCACATGAATTAATACATAAGTTATTCGTCTACACCTGGCTTTCAGTGTGTTCGGCCAAATTCGAAGAAAAAACCGAGTGATACCTGCAGTGTGCATATTTACACGAACCCGTTCAGCCCTTTTTCCAACCCTCGTAACTTTTTTCCCAGTACAGCCAGGAACCTGATTTTTTTACAGATTACTAAAGTCAGTGATATCTCAGCCTAGTATTATAATCGTTAGTAATGATTCATTACCCTTTAAAGAGTTATTAATTTCTAAAAACGGCTTATTTTGCTGCCTAACTGACTTATCAAAACCTAAAGTGTACTTCCCGATGACCTAGAGGTTTAAAAATTGGTCATGGAGGTAGGTGTTACAGCACAAATAACGATCCGAAAACTACAAATATTTTTTTACTTGATCAGAAAATAGTAAAATGATTATCCCTTATTAAACTGTATTAAAAATGTATTATGTAACTGCTAATTAGTATTGTGATATGTCATGTTTTATTTTTAACAGAACTATATTTAGAAAGTTCATATCCATATATCGACTACCTACCAAAAAGTACTGATATCCCACCAAAAACATAAATGTAAAAATAGGCCAAGTTCTCATGGGCCACCAAAAGTAGCGTAGCGATATATAAAAAGGTGCCAAGTTTGGCACTAGATGTTATGTTAATTTACTGCAAAAAATAAAACACTACTTGCATTTGAGCTGTATCTTGGTAGTTTTCATTAGAGTAGGTGTAGTACAGTACAGTGCCCGTCTCCTAGCGGACGGAGTGTGGGAATCGGGTTTGTGGCTAGACGCTTGCATCGCCGAACACAGGAACTTTATTAGATTCTTCAACATTTTGAATTGCAACTTCACTCCGCTTAGGCGCATAATGTTGTGTTCCTCACCGCTGCCAATGTGGCGCTAGCTTCGATCGGCGCGGTCGCCACGGTTTATGCTGTACGCGAAGTGCTGGTAGATTTTCCCGTCACTCCAGCTTTAATGATGTCATCCTTCGGGCTTTTACCTGCGCCAATTGTGCGGCTATTTTGGAACCAAATGGTCTAATGCGCGACGATGGTAAAAGACCTGATGGGATGACTCTAGTTCCGTGGAAGTTGGGCCGGCCGTTGGTTTGGGATGCCACTTGCGTGGACACCCTTGCGCCGTCGTAGAAGTTACATATTTGAGCCTTTTGGGGTCGAAACTTTACGACCGTGGGGACCAGGAGCTCACCGTAATTTTAAAGATGTATCAAAGCACCTGGTCGAAGCAACTCGTGACCAAAATGCTTACATGTACTTGGCAGCGGTTTGTTAGATTAATGTAGTTTTACTCGTAAGTAAGTTTGTAAGTTCGTTCGTTTTTTTTAATTGTTTCTTTAGACTAAAAATGCATTTAGTGACACTAAATTGATCTGACTGTTAACAATCTACTCCCAAAAATGGCACCTTTTTAGATATTGCCACTTTTGGTGGCACATGAGAACTTGACTTGGCTTTCTTACATTAATAATGTCTCTTTTAAAAAAATCTAGTAACTTCGATACGTAATCTCATATAAAAATAGATAAAATTTAATCATAATTAAACGATTTCTACATGAATGCATTTTATTTTCCTCGTTCCAATCATAAAATCATAACAAAGAAATATCTAAAATAATATATGTTATTATATAATTACTCACTGTCGGCAACATTGTGTCTTTATTTTCTGCAATAACATCATTATTCTCACAAAACGAAAACGACGCAGGTAACCAATTCCGCCTTTTCAACTGAGTACAGTCAACATCATAAATAAGTGATCATTTATGTACCTTTTCACTTTAACGTCGTGTTTGAAATGTCATACAAAATTGTGAAACGATTGAAAGCGACAAGGTAAGGCTGTTGACTTTACAATTACAAACTGCTTTTTAATATAAGTGCTTGACAAATATTTCCTGCTTTTCTCCTAAGATGAATTGGACACAAGCGTCTTTTCAATATGATATAATTATAATATTGATATTTTAAACAACTACGTTTACTCAAATAAAATTGTAATATCTTCTCTTTTTTGACATGTAGGTAGTTCAACTGCCACCGGTAAAATAAATGTTTTGAATTATACTAGTTTGCATATTAACAATGTTCTAAGGTACAATCAGGAAAAACAATAATCAAAAAACCGTATATAAAAATAAAAGTTTATTACCCCTTAACTTGATGTTGTCCAGTATACCGGACGTTGTAAAAACAAAAATCTACTCGTAAAACTAAAAATATTAGATAATAGATTTTGTAATATAGGGGAATCTCATATTAATATAATACAAAAACTATACTACATAAAAAATATAAAAAGCCAGTGCGAACGGTATTTTTTCGTCAATTGCCGTCAGAATGTAAATGAGGAATGATCCTTCTCACTTACTTTCTGTAAATGTTTTTTTCTATAAATGACATACATTATGATTTATGACTTATTTGCATATATTATAATTTTAAAAAGTCCCATTTATGTATTAAAAGCTTGCAAAGTTAAATATTCATTGTACTTCCCATTGCCAATGCCGCGGTGTTCTAACTAGCGTTTGCTACGTCCAGCATACTTCCCATTGCCATTTAATATGTACAAAAAATTTAAACTTATACTTCCTGCTTAGTCTTATAATAAAGTATTTACATGAACAATAACAATTGCTCGCTTAAGTTTCACAAATAAACTGTAGCTTATTTAGACAAGGAAATGAATGCTTTTTTTGTGTTATGGGGTATCTCAGGTCACCCTTCCCCAAGCCACACTGTCTTTAATCGCTTACATATTGCTTTGTTTTGTAATTTTTTAACCTATCTTGGCTGTTAAAATAAGGTTTAAACAAAACTATTCGATTCAAACCGATAAGGTCCCAGCAAGATTGGTTGGAATGAAAACTTATAAATATTTTATAAACCACGAATAGTTATTAGTGCATAAAGTACCTACACTTTATTCAAATAATGCCTATCGGGTGAAAATGTGGTTATTTCCTTGTTAAAACCACGGTTCTCTGTCTTCAGGAATACTAATTTCTGTTCAGCTCTTTAAAAATATCCTGAATTCAAAAAAATGTTTATTTGATTCTACAACTCATTGTCCCATCAGACTTCAAATAAAGGAGAAATAGTATAGCGTTCCTCAGGGATTTTGTCCCTCTTATCGCCATTTATTTGCAATAATTATTAGCCTGTTCTGCCCCATTATTGGTTAAAGACTTTACCTTTTTTTCCCACGCCGCTCCTCACAAAGCGGTAACTGATCAATATTTTCCAAATGTTTGCTGTTCATCCCGCCACCTCCGTAGACATCGTAAACGTCTGCAACTACACTTGCTTTTAAGAACTTGGGGGAAGACTTCAATGCTCAATTTGATGCCGTTGGAAATTAGCTTGGTCTTTGACATGTTTTTTAGTAGTCCAAACTCAAGGCTTACTCATACTTCGCTTAGCTGTTCCTAAGTTCTGTAGCCGACGCTGGGAAAATAACGCTGCCATCAGCAAACTTGCTTGTTTATTTGTTTCTTCTTCATGGCTCAACCGCCGAATCTAAATGAATTTGAAATGAGGATAGGTTGAGACCCGGGGATGACCGGACATAATAATATCTACAGCTAAACTCGATAAACGAGTTCCATGCGGACAAAGTCACCAACAAACACTATCATGTTTCAGTTTTTATTAAATTTAACCTGTAAGCGGATTTTTATTAATGTTTTACTAAATGATATTTGGACTAAAACAAATTTATAATTCAGAAAACATATCTTGAATATCTATAGCAATGTCCATCGTGCTGGACATTTAAGCCGACTTTCTATTCTCAGCAAAGTTGGCAATGTCCAGTATATTTGACATAGGTTTTCTGGAAAACTAAAAACGAAAGATTTTTTTATGATTTTTCCGGTAGACATAACCTCCTCAAAATAATGATACTTAATTAGTTTCCATATTTTTTCTCCTTGCCAAATTATTTGACTGACATAATTTGAACTTAAATGCACGTTTAACTACTTCTTTTTAATTTTGTACTATAGCGAAAATAAAATATAGATACATCAAAATCAGCCGCTATTATCACGAGCATCCTAGTAAATTAGCAAAATAAACTATTGAACAGTCGCAAGTTGTCATAAGCGCCTTTTCCTCTTAGTTTAACGTGTAGATGCGTCTGTGTTAACACAACGTTATCAAGGTCTGGCTAAGTAGGCGGGTAGTTAGTGGCATCAACCTTGCAAATGTTCAACAAAGGAACCGCTTGGCATAGGTGTACCTAGTGGTCATCTGAGCTGATTTAGCCCGGTACCCACGTGGTACCACCCTGCAGGTAGGAGGGGAAGGGGAGGGAGGGGGGATCCCAGCCACCGCACTGCACTCTTACGCCAATATCTCCGTAAGTTTAGCAAATAGGTCGTGGTTGATATCGTTTTCGTATAATTCAAGGACGAGAAATTCATTTCAGGAACAACATTTTCACTCGTTCATAGAAAAAAAATGAAATCCGTGCTAAAGTAGAAAAATAGGAAATAAAAATTCTTACCAAATCTATGCCTACCATTAAACTACAAGATTAAGCTTTATAAAAAAAATTTATTAAACAGCCCTATTTACTTATATAGAATATATAAACATAAACTTTCCCCATAGATTTAACTTATAAACAGACATAGGAATTTAGGGGGCAAAATTTTATGACAGGTATGGATTTCTTATTTCGATAAACTCAATTATAGATGCTTGTTTTATATACTAGTGATCACTCCAAGTTTTGCGTGTAAAAACATTTTTTTATTAAAAGTGTAAATATACATACATACATAATCTCACGCCTTCGTTCCCAGAGTGGGGTAGGCAGAGCTACAGAATTACAAACATCTCTAAAAAAATGTTGATAATTCTATAACCACAATTTGCACAATTAGGCTAAGATGTTTACCAGCGTATTAGTGACAGGTAAGTGTAAATATTAAACAAAATAATAACGTAATTCTGTTCTTCATTTTTCGACGACTTTTGAAACTATACTTACTCATCATTATTTTTTCTTCATTACCTACTTACTATTTATTGTTAAAATAAACTATCAGAATATGTTCCAAATTTTCGGGCATTACACGTCTTCGTCTCGGCTGATAAATCTATTTCAGGTGGCTGAATGACTTTTCAATTTCTGTGGAGGTAATAGGGGCATAACATTTTTTTTTTAAATATGCTTTGTGACACTCGTCTACAGAAAAATACTTACAAAAAAAATACATACAATGCTGGGGGCGATCACTAGTATATGGAAAAAGCACCGATAATTGAGTTTATCGATATGGGAACTCCCTACCTGTCATAAAATTTTGCCCCCTAAATTCCTATGTCTGCTTATGAATGTGTTAAATAAATCATTTGCTCCGCACGGCGGAGCAGGCAACGGGAGAAGTTCGTATTTTAGATAGGATATGTCACTTATTGTGTAATAATTACTATGATTTGTATAAGTGCTTCTATTTCTAGAGATAGTTTTCGTAAATAAATATCGAAGGATAATTCACAATATAAAAAAATAATCACTGAGATAACCACACTATTCTAATCTAACATGTTAGTTCAAATTGATATTCCTATAATTTTCCTTTAAAAGAGAGCTTTGGTTAGCTTAGTTTAGTTTTGGAGAGGTATATAATAATAATGAAGTAAACAACAATTTTTTTGAACAGTTTCCGCTACAGCCACACAGTTCGGAGCACCTTATTTATCTTTTAAAACACGCTCCCATATACCATTATTTTTGTGCCAACCCCAGTCAGCAGGACATGACAGGTTTTGTGGTGATTTTAAAAGCCAACTCCATACATGTCCTCCCTGATAGGCCCCTCGCAAAATATGGTTGCGCAGGGCGTCTTTGACAAGTGGTAAATTCTCCAGCTGTCTGTCCTTTTACGTAAATAGCACTTTTCTACACTGAATGATATCAGCGCATGTGTAAGATCTAAAATGAAATAGATGTTACACGACATGCATGCCCACAATAACCTAAATCACTTCAAATCACAAATAAAAAAGCCAACCACTACCTTAACTTACTTTTCATATAAAGCAGTGACAAAATTTTCTGATATTGGAAATGCCTGCTCTACATTTCCTTCTTTAGCCTGCTTAAATCCCCATGTTGCAGTTGGATGAGCGAGTCAAGCTTCGAAGGCGCTTTTTTTCCCCTTACCAGCAAAAGACGAAACGGTATCACACCCGATAAAGACGTGGAATAGTGGCAAAGCTTTCGCCTTTTCTGATCCTAAAAGAAAATAAACTTATATGTATCTGAATTACTTTTAGATGGAAAAGTGTAAATATACTATATTTATTTGGGTTGCCTAATGAAGCTGCAATAGCATGGCATGGCAGGAACTGGTGATTTTTTCCCGTGCCAATATGAACCCATAGTTCCTCAAGCGGTGGCAATTATGATACACATGAAATCGCAAGGACAACAACATGAGTATCCAGTATCCGCACCATGACTTGTGTCCTTGGGCTGCAGCATCACCAATGTGGACCATTACGCGCGTCCCTGCCTCCTCATGGTTGCATGGTTCCATGGTTGTCTCTGGCGCTGTTGCTAAGATCTGTCACATAAAATTCTTTGCCAGTTGTAATGCCATGCTATTGCAGCTTTATTAGGCAAACCAAATAAATTTAGTATATTTACACTTTACAATCTGAAAGTAATTCAGGTACATATAAGTTCATTTTCTTTTAGGACCAGAAAAGACGGAAGCATTGCCAAAGTTCCACGTCTTTACCGGGTGTGATACCGTTTCGTCTTTTGCTGGTAAGGGGAATAAAGCGCTTTCGAAGCTTGACTCGCTTATCCAACTGCATCATGGGGATTTAAGCAGGCTAAAGAAGGAAATGTAGAGCAGGCTTTTCCAATATTAGAAAAAAAAATCATTGCTTTGTATGACAAGTAAGTTAAGGTGGTGGTTGGCTGTAAGGGGGAGAACGGCAACAACATCTAGCTGGCCCCAAAAGTCAACCTCACATGCTCGCGCTGGTTATTCATTCAGAATTTTCATTTGTCGGAAAAGGTTTCAGTGACTTTGGGGGCGAAATATCTCCCAGAAGTCTGGTACAGAAGGCAACGGGAAATCAGTGCACTAACATTCACTAGTCGTCAGCGACACATAAAAACCATGGAAAAGTCCTATAAAGCCACGGCCCCGAGTGCTCGGCGTCCCTTAAGTGGAACAGGGGTGCGGAGAATTCCCGAGTGTAGTTTTACCATCAAAAGGAGAAAAGTTGCCTACCTAGGTCATGTACTTAGGCACCCAAGATACGAACTTCTGCAATTAATAATGATGGACAAAGTTGCTGGAAGAAGAGCTGTCGGGCGCAGAAAGAAATCGTGGCTGCGAAACATTCGGGAATGGACTGGAGTCACAAGTGCAGCGGAGCTTTTCAACCTCGCCAAAGATCGACAGAAGTATGCGGAGCTGACTGCCAACCTTCAGTAGTTGGAGAGGCACTATAAGAAGAAGATGTCGAGTAACATTTAATTATTTAATTTTAGATCTTGCACATACACTGATATCAGTCACTGTACAATAGTGCTATTTACGAAAAAGAACAGACAGTTGGAGAATTTACTACCAACCAAAGACGCCCTGCGCACCCACATTTTGCGAGCGGCCTATCAGGGAGGACATGTATGGGATCAGCTTTTAAAACCACCACAAAACCTGTCATGTCCTGCTGACTCGGCATTGGCCAAAAATAATGGCACATGGGAGCCTGTGTGGACCGCCGTACTCCCAGCAGCCACTGCTTGCATGGAGTTAATTAGGTGTAGATGCAAGCAAAAATGCGCAGACAGGTGCAATAATTTGAAAAGAGAAATAAGGTGCTCCGAACTGAGTGGTTGCAGCGGAACTGATCAAAAAAAAATTGTATACTTCATTATTATTATATACCTCTCCAAAACTAATCTAAGCTAACCAAAGCTCTCTTTTAAATGAAAATTATAGGAATATCAATTTGAACTAACATGTTAGACTAGAATACTGTGGTTATCTCAGTGATTTTGTAATTTTTTTATATTGTAAATTATCTCTCGATATTTATTTACGAAAACTATCTCTAGATATAGAAGCACTTACACTAATCATACTAATCATAACAATAAGTGACATATCCTATCTAAAATACGAACTTCTCCCGTTGCCTGCTCCGCCGTGCGGAGCAAATGATTTCTTTGACACATTTATAACTTAAATCTATGAGGAAAGTTTATGTTTATATATTCTATATAAATAGGGCTGTTTAATCATATTTTATTTATAAAGCATAATCTCGTAGTTTAATGGTAGACATAGATATTGTAAGAATTTTTATTTCCTATTCTTTTTAGCACGGATCTCATTCTTTTTCAGGAACGAGTGAAAATGTTGCTCCTAAAATGAGTTCCTCGTCGTTGAGTTATACGAAAACGTTACCAAACACGACCTATTTGCTAAACTTACGGAGATATTGACGTAAGAGTGCAGCGCGGTAGCAGGGATTTACCCCCCCCCCCCTCCTCCCGCTCCTACATGCAGGGTGATACCATGTGGGTACTGGGTTAAATCAGCTCAGATGAAGGCGCAAGTGGTCACTAGCGCCCTTTTCATTAAGTATTTAAGTTAGATGCGTTTAAGTCAAAATAATGCTTTCAAGTACTGGCTTATTTAGTTGATAAAATAAAATAAATGTTTAAAAAAACAAAAAACCGCCTTCAAAAAGCAAAAAATAACTTCTTTAAAATGGTAGGTAAATAGGTCAGTCCAACTGAAGTCTGCTTTTGGTTAAAATATTGTTGGACGCCGACTTCAGTTGGACTGACCTATTTACCTACCATTTTAAAGAAGTTATTTTTTGCTTTTTGAAGGCGGTTTTTTGTTTTTTTAAACATTTATTTTATTTTATACTTTTTAGTGATCCTATTTATGCTGTTACGTAGCTCCACTTCTAAATATTAATAAGAAACTATAGAACATTTCAAGCTCGCCGCAGACAACGCCGCGGGAATTTCATAGTCATATTTAAACCTAAATGTGCTTTGTCATAGTCGCTCAACTTTCTTTATCGAAATATCTTATCGCCACCCTTGAAATAGGTACCGTTAAGGAGTTCCGGTGGCCATCTGTGGTCTTCATCATCAGTTCCACTTCACCATATAGTACTTTTCAAAAGCAAATGCATGAGTTACAGTGAAAAATACCAAAATCGCTATAGGTGTGCCTATAATATTTGAGGAGTTCTCTTGATTTCTCCATGATCCCATCATCAGATCCTGACGTGGTGACAATGGGACCAACTAGAAAGTATACCCAGTCGAACAACGAAAAAATGTTTCAAATCGGTCCATTGGTCTTCGAGTAATCGGGGAACATACATAAAAAAAAAAAAAAAAAAAAAAAATATCCCGACGAATTGAGAACCTCCTCCTTTTTTTGAAGTCGGTTAAAAAGGCACAAGTATTTAGATGCGTCTTTTTATTGAAGTATACGGTGATCGATTATAAGTAGGTACCTTACGTCTTTTCTTTTACTAAACTGTTGAAAGTTTCACAAAACAAAAGGGCGCATTATACGTAGTTACGTCTTTTTCATGAAGACCACCTACATGTTTCTGAAATGCGTCTTTTTAATTAAGTTTTTGTAACAATGTGAGTGAAATAACCCCGTCTTTGCTTATGGTAACTTGTAATCTAGCCTACCTAGGAATATACTAAAAAAATCAGTAGTTGGATCTCTTTCTGCTGATCACGGCAGTAGGTATAATAACAAATTTTTGACTAAAGTGTTAGATGCGCCTTTTTTACTATCGGGGGCAGAATAGCTATGGTTCATACAAGAGAAAACATTTTAATTTGCGCTTGTTAAAACTCAGCGAAAATAAGTTGAACATTGCCTTATTAACTTAAGTTTCAAAATAACTGTCAAATGGAGTTGCGAAGTTGTCAGTCAGTCAACCTTCAATAGACCGTGAACAAAATGGTACCTCTACAGACCCATTGTGACACTCAAGATACCGAGTAGGTAGACAATAAATTCCGCTTGTTTAAAAACATAACGCCTTAGGTACAGTCAAGGACTTTAATTGTTATGCCACTATGAAACCCTGTCATAATGACAGCGTCAAACCATATGACAGAAATTATGCTTAAATGAATGATTAACGATATGCGACAGGGTTACATCGTGGCATAACAATTAAAGTCCTTGACTGTACTCCTTACTTACGCCACTAACTCCACAAAATGTACCCCTTGTGTCCCACGCTCCGCAAGCTCAAAAAGCAGCGTAACCCACAGGTTTTAAAGACACTCACCGCGTTAACGAATTGATTTGCTTTCCACGTCCTATCCACTTACTCGTACTCGTACACTTTTTTTACATAGAAATGTACATTTTTAGAAAGGTGAAAATATACCTTACCCAATTATGTCCAAAATTAAGCGGAATAATGAATAATCCAGTGTATGCAGCCAATTGATTTCAAAGAAAAGTTAAACTGAGACAGTTTCCCAAAAACACTCATATCTTTTTTTTTCGTTTATTTTTCAAAAAAGGTACATGCGTTTTTAATTAATTACATGCTCGCCAAACTGTTATCCAGTTTGTTGGCGAATAAAGCGCTCAAACTTATAGCTAATCATGCACCATCTAAAAAAATCATCATCATCTAAAAAAATACCACACAAACGTATATATTTTTGTAATTTTCTGTTTCTCTATGTTATATTCTATAAACAAAGTATGAAAACATATAGTAGATCACATAAATTAAACAGATATAGCTCTGCACATGCACTCACTCAACGATTGGATAAAGTAGACTGAAGTTCACCATGAGTTCACCTGACCATATTTAGATTTTTTCCGTTTAAGTGTTATGTTGGTTTATAGCTAATTTCACACTGAATCCATTGACATACAATTTATGGGAATTTATGTATTAATGTGAGAGACTAAGGACACAAAATCGAGTCATGGTGTACCGGAAACCACCCGGCAGCTACAGTAAACCGGGGTGAATAGAAATCGCGGGGTGACTAGAAATATTCTCGGGATTTTTTTCATATGGCTATAAAAAGAAACATTATCACTTGTGACAATTTCATTGGTTTTTAAATTGAAGTGCAATATTTGTTCCTTACTCTGGTAACACTCGATAAACAGGAAGTTGGTCACAAGTGACAGATATTTTAGTGCGAAAACAGACGTGCCCAAGGTAAGAAATAACGGTTCTTTAAACTGTTATAATGTAGATTTTAGTGCTATTTATACTTTTGTAACGAGTTTAACTAGTTGTCCTGTATCTGCAGTGTCTAAAAAATACAAAATAACCCCGAGTTTCTTAAATCTTAGGCGTAAAATGTGTAAAAATAAATCCATAGCCGTTTTGACTTAAAACTGAGGTGAATAGACACGACATACGGGGTGACTAGATACGCTATACGGGGTCACTAGACACGCCGTACGGGGTCAGAAGACATGAGAGGGGGGTCAATAATAACAGATGGGGGGTTATTAGAAATAAATGTTATAGGGTTGTCAAAACTGGTTTTCATTAATTTACCTAATAAATTTTATTTATTTTAATTTTTGCTTTACTTTCCTTCTTATATATTTTTTAAAAGATTTTCATTATTTATCCTAACTACCTAGGTACCTACGTATTGTTTATTTTTGATTAAGATTTTCATTGATCTCTGTTTGTATGACAGTAAATAAAAGAAAAAAAAAACGTATAAATTACGTGTTGTTTATATTTAATTAAGATGTTCATTGATCTCTGTTTGTAAAACAATATTAATAAAAAATAATTTACTAGTAAATACTTTTATTTCTTATATGTCTACTAATTTAACACTAGACAAATAGTGACAGCCCTGATTGAAATTTCTAGTAACCCCATATGTCGCGTCTATTAACCCCATTTCACGGATACGTAAAAATCATGAGTTTTTTCAACTTTTCCCTAAATTTAGAGCAATAAGGCTTCTTTTTCTGACTCAAACTTAAAGAATTCATTAAGACTCACAAATTAAAAGCAACTTTATTTCGTCTGCCAATGAAATTATATTCAAAAAACGTGTTGGAAGTTGAATATCGTTTTTTTTCACCCCGGTTTACGGTATGCTTGCCGGTGGGTTACGTTGCTTTTTGGGGCCGACAGCTATGCTTGCCGGTGGGACACAAGGGGTAAGAGATTAATTTTAAAGGTTCCGTATTCGCACTAGGATCCTTTATAGATTTTCCATGTCTGTCTGTAGGTATGTCACACTTACTTTTTAAACGATAAAAGTTCAAAGTTAATATTATAGATATTTATACCGCGCAATAAGATCAATATTGAATTGGATAAAAAAACAGATTACCTCCTGGTAGTCGAGTTCATAATAATATGTTTACACTTTAGTACCTACGTTGTCTATTTAATGTCATGTGTCTAAACTGCCATAAGTACATGAATTGACAAGGTACGGTGGACTACAAAGATATGTATCCACTTTTTCATCTTATTGCATTGAAATAAGATCCAAAAGTAGATACATCTCTTTCTAGTCGACTGAACTAAAGTTAACACATATTTATGTACTCAATTGTACACGTAAAGTAGGTAGTAAAGTGATACTTTTAGTTATGTGTGTAAGCCAGAACTAAATACATATACAAAAAACCGGCCAAGTGCGAGTTGAACTCGCGTGGAGAGGGTTCCGTACATGTATACTTAATTATTTTTTTGGTAGGATTCTTATTAAATAGGTTTCCCTGTAATCTACAAGCAATGAACTATATTTTGTATTTTTTTTATATTTTAGGCTCAGTAGTTTCGGAGATCAGGGGGAATGGTCAATTTTCGTCTTCTTTCATGAATAAAATCAAAACAATAATAACAAAAATGTATTCGAGATTCTCGTAGCGAGCCCTTTAATTTGATATAATTATGACACAGTAAGGCATGCAAAACTTTTTAATTTCCTGATTTGTCCCCCGAAAATGACCCTTATTTTAGAAAAATATTTATTTACTTTGCACATCTGTGTTTGGGTCATCAATTTACATATGTTTACCAAAGTTCAACTCAATCGGTCCAGTAATTTCGGAGCATTTTGGCTGTGACAGGCAGACGGACAGACAGACGCACGAGTGACCCTATAGGGATTTCGTTTTTTTAATGTTTTGTACGGAGTCCTAAAAATCTAGAAAACATGGTACCTACCCAATGAAGCGAATCTACAGGAAAATTATCACGACTAATGGCCTGTTGTTTAATCGGTAGTTAAACTAACTAATAGTCAAAAAACGTTACTAATGGTTAAAATCTCAAGGAAATGTGTCGAATTTTCGATTCCTTCTTCGAATTTTAACAATTAGTTGAGTTAACTACTGATCAAACAACAGGGCCTAAGTGGACTTCATTGGTTTTTGAGTTACGGGCGATGTCAAAGTTTATACCTACTAAAAATCATCTAAGATAGAACCCAAATAACTTTAAAAAGAAAACTTATTGATAGCTACCTTTGGTTTATAGAAATTGTGTCTCTAGTTACGCCGACCGAACCCTACACTGAGCACAGTCCAACATCTTCTTGCCCGGTTTTTAACGATTAACATTAATGAGGCAATTCAATATTCGCATATTCTGCTAAGGGCCTCTATTGGCGGTACAAACGATATCGTATTCGACCTGTCATGGTATTGTTTTTAACTCGACCGCCATTGCTGTCAAGTAAATAAGAGCTATCAAAACGTTGACAATACGATAACACCCAACAACGCTATGGTTTTTACCGTGTTGAATAGAGGCCAAGTTCACCAACATAGAACAAAAAACTGATAATGCTGAAGCAGTATACCCGCATAGATTAGCTAAGCAGCAAACACTCGCAATGGCAATTTTTGACATAAAACAACAGATAGGTACCTACGTTACCTAATATATTTTAACGTTATGCTTTTTAATTAGCTTTCTATCGAAGTAGATATTGAAAGACCGTAGCTTGTACTGAAAAGTCTGAAAATCACATTATTTTAAATAACGCATATGACACAGCTAGGAAAGTCGTTTTTGTAAGGTTTCACTAGTGTCGAGTCACGATCGTAAATAGCTGTAGGTAATCCCTGAGCACCGACAGAGAAGTTCGCATCGAGACGAGCTGGGGAGTGGACGGGTGACCGGAGAGCGTTCGTCCTTCATTGTCCCTGAGGTGACTCACCGAGCGGCTGGTGGAGCGCGGCGTGCGCGTCGCAGTCCGCACAGATTGTGGAGCGCAGCATTCGCTCGCGCTGCAGGCGCCGCAGCAGCTGCAGGTGCTGCGGGGTAAACACCGTGCCCGAACGCTCCCCCACCAGCAGCACATCGCCAGTCTCCCACCACGCCTGCTCCCGAAGCGTGCCGTCGCGGTTGAACAGTCCCAGGTCCTTGTACCCCTCCGGAGGGCTGAGGGCTCCAGGCTCCGGCTCCTGGTAGCGCTCGCACGCGCCGCACCCAGAGCACTCCTCGCCCTCGCCTTCATCAGAATATCCGCACTCATCGCGTACGACAATAATGTAATCAGCTTCAAAAAATTCATTAGCGCTCTCGTCAAAAATGACTCTGTGCTTTTTGGATTTGCCGCCCCTTTTTAGTGATGATTTTAAATTGTCATGATCCTTGTTGTGACGGTTGTCGCGGGCGGCGCGATCGCCGCGCATGGTCGCGTCGCGCGTCTCGTCACGGCGGGGGCGGTCGCCGGAGTGCCGGAGTGGCGCTGCCGAAGTGCCGTTGAGGCTACGCGTCGAGACGGTGCGGTCGGCGGCGGGCGCGACACACAGCGCACGGCGCGGCGCGGCGGTCGGAGAGGCTCGGGCGCTCGGCTTTCGACTAAACTCAGGCGAGAGTCGGCCGCGCCGGCATCTACCAGCCAGCCGCTGACTGCAGCGCCGCCCCCGCCCTATCGATCGCCTTCGCCCGCCCTTTCCATACTTACAGTACTACCTTACGACTAAACCGAACACGGCCACCATTTTTACACTAAACACAAAGCATAATAGAACCACAGCTCAATCCGCGACTGTTGACGTAAAGGGGCGAGTGTTCTCGTATTAAGAATGTTTTCTCAATAGGTATTTACCTAATTCATGAATAACTTTATTTGCTTACCCATAGTGACATGTTTTTTTGAGAATATCGTAGTAACAACATAAAATTCTTATGTTCAGAAAATCATTTAACTTTAATTGAAGATTTGCTTTATCTATTTGGTTACGGCCTACCAATGTTCCTGTGTGTATTTAATAAAGTTTTACCCACGAGTCTCAATTTTTATTGAACATGTATTTTAATGTCATGTAGTTAGATGAAGAAACAAGTTTACTTACTCTTTTTTTACTTACGGTGTCGTCTGCGATCAAGTAAATTGCTAGCGACCATAACATAAGTAGGTACCTACGCTACAGATCTGACGTTTCGATCCGTCGGTTCAGACGAATACTATAGAATGGGGATCTTTTAAAGGATTGTGCGACCCTTTTAAATGCAAGTGCTTTGTAATTATCTATGCTTTTTACACAAATGTTTTTCTTATTCATGTCATAGTTTTTTCTCTTTCTTCCACTTAACTTTTTTAAACAGCATACAAGTCAGAAAGGGACAAATTAGGTGCTCACGTTCATAACTTTCAAGGGGATTTCCCGTAAACAAGTGCTAATTACAAGAAAACTGTTGCCAGTTCCCCCTTGGGCTTTGTTTCCTGGAAAAGCGAAATATTCAATTTAACTTGAAAAAAAATGAAAAAGATAAAAGTTAAAAAAGCCGAATTGGACCTTCGTATGTTGATATAACCTTTTTAACTCCATAATAACCTCAGGAATGCGCTGTTAAAATCTTTCGGGTTAATCGTCCCCACGCCACGGTGCATGTAATGTGCGGTCATTGAATGAACTTTACATAAAATACGCTTTTAGACATCAATTTTGCTTGTGGTATGGAATGCCTACTCTAAATTTAATTTAATTGAATTAATAACATCTACGTCACTAGTAACTAATTAAAAATCATATACTCGTATCTCCGATTTGTATTTAAATCGTTTCAATAATTATTAGCTATATTCAGAAGGTTCCTTTATTAATTTACCTACTAAGTAAATAAATGAAATGTGTCCAAAAATTTGTTTTATTTCTCATGATATCTAAAATAATGTATAAGTATCAGTTACCACCATAATATCAAAAATATATATTATTTTATAGTATTTATTTATTTATCGTATGGCAATTATTATGTCACTGCAATTATTGTTACTAAATATATTATAATCATTACAAGTTAAGTATAAGCTAAAACCTAAAACCAGCGTTCCCAAAGTATTCCACAGCTTTTCCAGACAGCCTCTTCAGGTCTTCAATACTGCCATCGAACTTAGTATGCGGGCATTCAAGCACAATATGGCGGGCGGTTTGCTTCGGGTGTCCACATTCACATGCCGCCGACCCACACCAACCCCATTTATTCCTGTGATACGCGCAGTTCCCCACATCGGTTCTGAAGCGGTTCAGCAAGCACCAAATTCGACGCTGCTCAGTAAAGCCCGGGGGTCTTGTGCGGGGATTCAGCTCGAACAGATCCGCGGGCACCGCGCTGGATCGCCATTCGTCGAGCCAAGCGTTCTCAATTTTCCACAAGGGGTCGCCGGTGTTCATCTTGGCTATTGGTAGGTTGCGGGATTTTAGTCTCTGGGAGCCCGTAGAAGGTATGTAGTCATTGATGGGTAGAGTTGAGTCCCTTCGTATTTTGTCCAACTCGCGATGTAGTTAGGCACTGCTCCCGGCGCAGGCTCCCGGCGCATAGTCAAAATTAATTATTGTCATGACTAAAAAAGCAATAATATTTTTTCTTCTTTCCGGGATTGAACCTGGGATAGCGCCGCAGGCCAAAATCACAACAACACTCGTGATATGACTCGGGCACAGTATCACTTGCACGTCAACGTTGAACAGTAAGTCCTTATGTAATATCATGTTGGGACTAGGTCAATTTGTGTAAGATTGACCCCAGGGATACTATTCTACATTGTCTTTACACATTGTTATCGTATTGTCAACGTTATGTCGAAAACAATATACGAGCCCCAATGCACAATAAGTAGTCTTGTCGCAGTTCAAACTACGATATTTATTTCAAAGACTGGTATATAAACTCAGATGGACTTTGGTGATTGGAATACCCTACACTTGAAGTCATTAAACCTACTCGTAATAGTCGTAATCTTGCGTTGTACAGAGTGTATAATTTTGTTTATTTTAATATATGGCGATCGTCGCCATAGTAAAAATACATCATGTTGCCAAGATCTATAAACTGGCACATGTTTCATCGTCCTTTATCAATCAGCTATATGCTATAAATGTGAAACAATGACCTGAGTTCTTTTTTAATGTTTAGTTTTAGTTTTTGAGTGTGGTTTTAGACTTAAAGTTGGCATTCTTTAGCAAATATGATCGGTTTTAAGGTCTGATTTCACGTTGAAACAAAGTCGTTAGTTAGGTTGTTAGTAAAGGAGCCGCTCGCGCGCTCGTGATCGTGAGTCGCCTTACTTTGCTACCGCCGCCACAGACAACACGGGCGCAGGGGACGTAGTAACTTGTATATAATCTGTGGCAGGGGGCTTGAGAGCGCCGGCGCCGACAGCGACGCATCTTTGAATGTGTCGCGAGCGGCGCTCGGCGCCCCCTGAGACCCTGCGCCCGTGTGCGCCGCGCACCCTGCACTAGGTAAAGCCGGCTCTGGGAATAACCCTGAAGAGTGTAGAGAGTTCGTAGATACAATGCCACTCAGGATCAATGCCGTTTTTATTTTTTTATTTTATTGTTTTATTTTTATTTATTATAGAAAACCAACATTACAGCTAACATTATATATTAATATTACAACAAAGGTGACTTATTCACAAGCCAACAAAGTTTTCCCCGATGTATGTTACACTTTTAGGAATTAACTACACAAAGCTAGCAACTTATATAAAAACACAACACGTCCTAAGATACAGAGTGTATCTCCCCATTACACGGTTATACTACTAGGCCATTTTCGTAATCTACGACATCGACTTTACCATATCCCTACACAAAGAAAAACCTGAAAAAAGTTACCAGAACATATATTTTTTCAAATGTGTAACTCTTCTATTTGCATCCGTTGCTAATAAATCTCCAAAGAAAATAAGAATAATTGCCTCTTATTCAACTCTACGCGGTAAAGTGCTAATCCGGCGGATCCGACGGATTCGGGCGGATTTCTTCAATAAACTTTATTAAGACAAATAAAAAAAACGGTAAATATATAAAAACATTACTTAATTTAAATACTAAAATAAATTAACTTCTAAACGCCTGAGCCCATTTAGATGTGTGGGGTATCGTTTTAAAATTACAATTATTAACATAGGTATATCGACGACAATATAAAAATGCAGTCGGGTTTTTAAAGTTTGCTTTTCATTTGTGTGCGTGTGGATTGAGTGAGCACCCTTCTGAAAAAAAAAGACAAAATGCGGTTCATTTAGTAAAAGTTCTAAAACAATTGTAAAACTAATCCCTGTATTTGTAAAACCATAAATAAAAAAATAAAAAACTTTAACATTCGCTCACTCAGTTCTCACAATGTACCAACGAAATCAGTGAATGTATTTATTTAACATATAATATTTATATACTAATATTTAGTAAAACCTATGCTAACTTACCTTTATAATTTGTAGATCACCTAGTTACGTATTTAAGGTTTTACAAATAATTTCTTATGCTCACTCAATCCACACACTTTTGAAAACCCGATTTCTGATGAAAAAGCTGAAGATTTAAACTGCTATAAGTAAAATTAATATCGGACTTTGTAAAATACAAATAAATTTTTGTGAGTGCTCACTCAGTCCACATATTATAAGTAATAATAAATAATAATAAATAAATAATAATTAGATTGATATATTGTTATGAGATTTATCTTAATTTAATTGCGAGTATTGCGACAAGTGTAATATAATATATAACAATAACTGTCTAAATACAATTTTGTGACTAGTACGGGCATAAATTTTCGTAAAAAAACAATTAATGCAAATATTTATAAATAGGCATTAAGGGCGTGACCATAGTCCAACGTCACATGTAGAAAATTAAGAGAAAATGCGTGGCGGGAACGGCGGGAAATATAGAAGTGTGGTCAACCCATGGTCAACCTAATTGATATATTTACATTAGAAAAATTACAATTGAATGTCTTTATAAACAGATTACGAATATAAAATATTAGATGGTGGATATTAAGTAAAAAAAAATACTAAAAGTTGAACTAATTTATAGTTTCTGTGGTACTACAAATCTTAAGATATTTATATTTTTAACTTACTTATTATATGTGGACTGAGTAAGCACTCACAAAAATGTATTATCCAAAAACCTGCCACGTTAGTGGTTCGTTTTGTATTTTACAAAGTCCCATATAAATTTTACTTATCTATTTTCATCAGAAATCGGGTTTTTGAAAGTGTGTGGATTGAGTGAGCATAAGAAATTATTTGTAAAACCTAAAATACGTTACTAGGTGATCCACAAATTATAAAGGTAAGTTAGCATAGGTTTTACTAAATATTAGTATATAAATATTATATGTTAAATGAATACATTCACTGATTTCGTTGGTGGGTTGTGAGAACTGAGTGAGCGCATGTTAAAGATATTTTTTTTTTATTTATGGTTTTACAAATACAGAGATAAGTTTTACAATTGTTTTAGAACTTTTACTAAATGAACAGCATTTTGTATTTTTTTTCAGAAGGGTGCTCACTCAATCCACACGTGAACTTTTCATTTAGTTATGTATCACATTATTTTAATTTGGTAAATAAATATAATTTTCACTTCTCATGCTCGTAAAGTCCTTCTTTATACTAGGTATAGGCTGCATAAAGTCGCATTTTATGCACTGGTCCATAAAGTGTTGTCGTCATCTAGACTAAGACAAATAAGCACTACAGACAAAACCAGACAGCCGAGTGTCTAAGCCAGACAGACTAGGTGGCATTAAATAAACTTGTACCTAATGTGAATACATTTACTATAATTTATTTGCCTTCTTTATGTTGAATCTAACAAAAAAGAAATAAAATAAAAACTATTAAAAACAAGCATTATTAACAAAAACATAAAAAAAATCACCGTATGACTTGGCAGTATTGCGTTCGACCTAAATTAAAAATCTCATGCAGAAAAGAAAAAAAAAATACAGTGGCGGGAAAGAGGTTTTTCGTTTTGGACTATTAATTAGTAATTTTCTTTGCGAAACTTGTTGTGTTACGGAATTTTCATTATCACTGTTTTATTTCCTCGTAATTGAAGTGAAAAGCAGAGTGTACCTTTAGCTCAGTCTTAAAACTCATTTTATCCTCGACTTACTACCGGCTCGGATGGATACCATAAGTATTGGATAAAATGGTTTGTTTTATGCCCTTGTTGTACAATCTACTATTATAATCTCTATTTTTTTTATGTTACACGTTTTACCAAATAGGTATCTAAGTCATCCCAATTTTTTAGGTTGAAGTAGTAAGGTTAGTACATTTTTTCCTGCCAGACGAACTCATTTGCATTGGGGCGCGTAAATGCAATAGGAAATAGAAATGGAGAAGTCATTTTTTTATTGAAAATCGCAATTGTATGGTGTAGTGTTTTGATGTATCTATATTCATAAGCAGTGATCGGAAATAGGTGAGCTAATTTGCCTAAACTTGATGCATGTTCATTCAATAATGTATTCCCATCTCTCTCACGCATGAATGAATATGCGTCAAGTTTAGGCAATTTAGCTCTACCTATTCCGATCACTGTTCATAAGTATACTTTATAGTATACTCTGCACTGTCTCCTGCGCGCCGGTAGTGGGGTTGCGCAGTGTCACGAGAGCCGTAGGCGAGAGTGTGTGTGTTCACCTGCATACTAGCGTGTTGTCGAGCCAGTGATATCGCTCTTATACGAAAGGATTGTGTGTTCTACATATGGGTAACTAGGATAGGAATGTTAATTCCGGATTCTTTTTGGGACTGCAGAACGGAACCCTTATAAGGTGACTTTGTTATCCGTCTGTCCGTCTGTCTATCAAGGCTAAGCTAAGCTATCGATCTGAAAATAGGTAGGTATATATTTATTTTATAAATAACAAGGCTTTACAATTAAAAAGTTGAAATTTGAAACTAATGTTAGTGACTTAACCCTACAATCCATGACTTTTTATTTATGGAAAAACATTAAGTATATGATATTTAGGTATTAATTGTGGTTATTGGGTTATTTAGTTATGATAACTCTGCCCTACTAAGCTAATCAGCAGTATCCCAAATTTAATAACAAAAGCAGTTTTAATTCTCATCTGTTAGAAATAAGGTTGATATTGCTACAGGAGTTTTATCTGAAATACTGCGTATCGGATTAGCAGGGCAGAACTCCAGAGAAAACATTTTTATGTACAAGTCGGTACCTACTAATATGAATTAGCAAAAATGAACTTGTAATGTACAGTCCATTCGCTTAGATAGTGTCGCTACACGCGCAAGTACTTATTGCTATTGTAATAAAATACGAATATAATCACTAAGCGAATGGACTACAAGTATAGTTGTCGCTGAGTTTTTTTAAAGCTTAGGTTACTTAGGTAGTTGTTACATTCGCACCTTTAGAACGAAAGTGACCTAAAACTATTTTTTTACAACATGAGGTTTTAATGTGAAACGACCCTTTATGGAACAACTAGGTTCTACCCATGACTTCGTCCGCGTAGAATTAGTAATTTTGCCATACCACGGGAACAGTGATTTATTTCGGGATTCAAACTAGCCCGTGTCTTAATCCAGTGTATAAGCAAACTCTATTCCTAAGTGTATGTAACCAAATTCGTCCATCTTTTTTAGCAAAGAAGCAACAAACCCGCACACGCATTACCTTTCGCATTTATAATATAATGTAGTATAGGATGAAAATAGGTAGGGACATCCAGCGCAAAGAATCGCTCTGGCCGAAATCGTAGTCGATAAAAATACCCTCGGTATGCGAGTCCGACTCGCACTTGACCGGTTTTCAGTATTTGTTATTTTTTTAGGATTTCTTCTATGTATAATCATAAAGAAGCTTGTGTGTTTTATCGTTTTTTCGATACAACAAAATGAACAATGGTTTGCTGATATTTTTATAACAATTTTGTATTTGAATAATACAAACTGACAATATCCCTAACAAAGCAATAAGGACGAAGTTCTTCGATAAATGAGCGCATTGAGCGCGAGCGGGCTTTTCCGCTCCTATTTAAACTCCCGGCGTTCGTGACCCTGCGAAGAACTTTGTTGCTGTACTTTTATGTATAAACTAATGTCGCACAATTTCACCCTGAATTAATTATATGATTTAGATGTTAGTGCGTAAAGTAGTATAGTAGGTGTAAGTGCCCAATTAGTTTTTAATGAATAAAAAACAGTTAGTGTTTTTAATTTCGGTCCAAAAAAAAATGAACCTTACCAACTGTACTTACTCCCAGTAGAGAGGGCAGAGTGAAAAGTCAGGAAAAAATTAAACATTTTTATTTTTTTGGTAAAAGTAAATATTTATTTTTCAACGTAGTCTCCATGTAACTCAATACACTTGGTCCATCGCTTTTCTAGCTTTTCGATTCCCTCCGTATAGTACGATTTCTCCAACCCTTCAAATTACGCATTGGTTTCTGCGATGATTTCTTCGTTGGAACCAAATCTTTTTCCACCAAGCCATTTCTTCAAGTTTGGGAAAAGAAAATAGTCGCAAGGGGCTAAATCAGGAGAATAAGGCGGATGCGGGAGCAATTCGTAATGCAGCTCGTAGATTTTAGCCATAGCAACGGCACAAGTGTGGACCCGTGCGTTGTCTTGGTGAAAAATGATTTTCTTTTTCGCCAAATAGGGTCGTTTTTCCACTAAAACTTCATGAAATCGCTGTAACAAGTTGGTATAATATTCGCCGATAATCGCTTTACCTTTCTGAAGGTAATCAACATATATTACACCACGAGCATCCCAGAAGACAGAGGCCATTCGCAGATAAAACTGCTTTGGCCTTCTTTGATGCAGGTTCACCTGAAGCAATCCATTGTTTTGACTGCTCCTTGGTTTCTGGTGTATGATGATGAATACAGGTTTCGTCAAAAGTTATGAAACGACGCAAGAAGTCCTTTTCCTTACACCTAAACTTCGCCAAACATGCCTCTGACATGGTCACCCTAGTGCGTTTTTGATCCACTGTGAGCAATCGCGGCACCCAATGGGCGGAGAGCTTCTTCATATCCAAACATGTGTGAAGGATATTACGAACCCGTTCGTGTGAAATGCTTACAATATCAGCTATCTCACGGACCTTTACTCTTCGGTCGTTCAATACGATGTCATGGATTTTGGTGATCATCTCTGGTGTATTGGCTTCAACGGGGCGTCCGGGTCGGTCGGCGTTAGCAGTGCTTGTACGGCCACAACGAAAATCCGTAAACCACTTGTGGATCATTTTAATCGATGGAGCAGAGTTCCCGTAATATTTGTCTATTTTTTTTTTGTTTCCGTAATTGTTTTTTTTCGCAAAAAATAATGTTTAATCAGAACACGAAACTCACTTTTCTCCATGTTTGCAAACACCAAAGTGATTGTTTTATTTTCATACCTGTCAAAAAAAAACTAGCCGTGCGAACTGGCTGAAAATATACGATTTACCTCCAAAAAGGCTGCATTACAACTTGACATTAATGAATTTGTGAAAAAAATACCCCTAATATGATTTTTACCAGACTTCTCACTCTGCCTTCGTATTATCATAGCTCATAGCTATGAGTTTTTCAACTTCTTTATAGGTACTACTTCTACCTCCCATTTCACCCCCTTACGATTTTTTTTTCTGAATCGCCAATAGTAATACTTTTTATTTATGCGTAGTCATACACGCGATTTACTGGTGTGTTATTCTCTCAAAAAACGGCGGCCGGTCGGACGGAAGAGCGAATAAAAATGGCGAGTTTAAGTATTCCCGTCCGACCGAACAAAACACATTTTAGCGCGTGCATTGACAATTAGGGAGCCTTACGTTCGAGAAGTCATGATGCCAAATTGAATACACGCGCTAAAATGTGTTTTGTTCGCTCTGTCGGGACTACTTAAACTCGCCGCTTGGACCTTCACTCGAGCGAACGATCACCTTTGCTTGTTGACAGAATCACAACCCTGAAATTGCTTTCTCTTTACGTAACTGAGCACGCGTTGTCTTTACAAATATTTTAAAATTAACTTAAATACGAAGTAATAATCAAATATTTAGTAAACTTACGCGTGATACGAGATCCCTTGAGCTTTATTAGCTTTCATTTGGTAATTTGTACACCATTTTTGGCGTGAACTGTCAGCGAGACAGGACAATTGGGTCTTTTATGAAATCCAACTCGGGCGCGGTAGTGGCATAAATATGTACTTCTTGTTTATATGTAAGGCCGGGATTACTCCTGGGGAACGTTTTATAAAGCTACAAGACTTGTACTATTACTTATTCTGTGCTACAAGTTACAATTTTACAGGTCTAAACTGGTAACACTGCTCAAATAGCTGGTCGTCATTGGTCGAGGTTGTGTCAAATGGAAACTTGTAACCTGTAAATTGTTATTTGTAGCTTTATAATACAGGCTCCTGTAAGTTATTACGTAAGTTTTGAAACAAAGCTATATGCAAGAGAGAGATGCAGATATTTGCCACTCACTCTTAACCATAGTTGCGTCTCAAAACTTACGTAATAACTTACAGGTGTAATCCCGGCCTAATATCATTGGTTTTAAATTATTAAATAAGTGGAGTTTCGTTACGACTTTACAACGTTAAAATACACCGAATTGTGAGGAAGATTGTATTTAAAATGATGAGACGTAGTGTTATAGGATGTGGAGCAAGGAAAAGTAGAAATCATTAAAGTTTAAAATTGCACCGATGTAGGTAAGTTTAATGTTTTTATTGAAATATCGGTCAGCTTTAACAATATTGCAATATTGCTTGTTTTCAGTATGTAACATATAATTATTAAACTATAGACCAGGATTAATTATGCGTATAATAGGATTGTGTTTTATTTTAGATATGTTCGTACTTAATTAAACAGTACTTTAGACAGATAGGGTTGTTCGTAATTGAAATATCGATAAATAAGTTACCGTAAAACTACACAACTATGGTCCTAGCCTGCAACGATAGTCCAGTTTTCCTCATTACATTATTCTAAAATATGATACCTTACTGATGTTATTGCTGGTTATATGTACTGTTTGGCCTACAATCGATTGCTCTAAACTCTAGCTATAGCTAAAGCCAGGATCATAGTTGTGTACGTAGTTTTACGGTGCGATGCATACTTTCGGCATATTCGTCAGTTTTTATTAAATTACTAGCTAGTACCCGGCGCGTTGCTGCCAATTCATCGCATAGTGCTGTGTAGCGTCAATTTCGACGTCACAGAATCACCCATGGCAACATTATGTTACAATTGTATTTTATTCCTTTTCTTCATTGTTTAATTTTGTTTTCTGTGTTGCCATTGTTTGTTTTATGTTCAATTTATTTTGTTTCTTTTTTCTTGTGATCGTCGAATAAATGTTTCTATTTCTATTTCTATTTCTATTTCATTTTTTTTGTTTAAGGTTTGGTGACCAGTGATTTAGACATATCAGTGTCAACACTGTCTAAAATAATAATAATATCCAATCGCTACCAAACTTCACAGGATCACTTGCCGGGGTATCCGACGATTGCCTGTAAACTTCATCAAAATCGGTCCAGCCATTTCGGAGTCCAATAGGGACATACATACACACAGTGTGTCCCTGGATAAAGTGCACAAACGAATAGGGATGTAAATAGATGCAATTTCACCGACAAAAAAAGTAAGAAAAAAAATATTGTCCTTTTTTTAACCCTATCGGAACAAACAGAAATATCTCGCCTCATATGAGGTCTATTGAGACGAAATAAACTGTTTTTTAATCCCTGAGCATTTACAGTGTCAAACAATTTAAAAAAAAAAGCCATTATGGACATTGATTTACAATAGGGAATATGCATGGATTTTTGAAATCGTATCTCTCAACAAAATATGAAAATACCGTAAAAGAGATCACCAAAAGCGAAATTAAAATTAAAATCGGTCAAGAAATACGGATGATACAAGCATTTTAAAATGCTAATTAGACAGAGAGATCCGAAGTGCACCAGTGACGTCATTGTGCAGTTTGGCCATATAAACCCACGTAAAATTCTCTTTTGCTAGAAAAAGATAGGAACAAATCTTTGTTGGCTTATATCTTGGTTATTTTTATACTTAGCTATTCAAAAAATGTTTTTTCTCACCTATTTGTTACATGAATCAGCTTTTATTGAAGCTGTAAAAGGGATTTACCAATAATAGTTTAGTAGTTAGTTTTCTTAGATAAAATATTATTGAAGATAACTCTGTAATTTTCTTTTCAGCCACCTGCCACTCAAGGGAATTCTGCTACATTTACTGAAAATAGGCCAGGGGCACGTTTTATAAAGCTACAAGTTACAATTTTACAGGTCTAAACTGGCAACACTGCTCAAATGGCTGGTCGTCATTGATCGAGGTTTTCATTTGAAGCTTTATAAAACAGGCCCCAGATCTTACTCAGTTATGTTTATTACGTTTTATAGTGGGCAAAGTGCTTTTCTCAGTGGTTCCATTGTATGCTGCGATGTATTGATGTGAATGGAATGGACACTATTTTGAAAAGATACAATAAAACTAATAACTTGCTAGTTTGCTCAGTTTTTGATATTCTAAGAACTTTCAGTTTGGCCCTCGTATAAATTACATTGATTGAGTTATTACTACTTTACTTTATTCCTTTTCAGCCCCAAGTCTTTTTTAGTTCGTTTTTTTAGATGTGCAGTTCAAAACACAGACACACACAAAGTAGGTATGTTAGGATTAATAGGTAGCTTCAAATGCCCAGAAATAGGTGCTCCGCACAGCGGGGCTCCGCCAACTTCACTATCACTATCACTATCACTACATATTATAAAACAAAGTCGCTTCCCGCTGTCTGTCTGTCCCTATGTATGGTTAGTTCTTTAAAACTACGCAACGAATTTTGATGATGTTTTTCTAAATAGATAGAGTAATTCAAGAGGAAGGTTTATATGTATGATACATGCATAATATAGTAGAGAAACATTGATAATTTTAGAGGTTTCTAATGTGATGTCGTAAATAAACACATTTTTTGCGCTTACATTGCAAACGCTGGCTAAACCTTAAGAGATATATCAAAATAATGTACTGAAGAATTGTAGTTCTTTAAAAAAACTAAAGAAAAGTCCGCGATGGCATTTGTCTATCTCCTAAGGTTGACTCACAGTAACCATTTTTGTCTTTAAAATTTTATTAAAAAATATTAGGTTATTTGCGAAGCAATTTTCTCCAATGCAGTACCTATTATATTGGCCCTGGACACGCAAACGGCCGCCACCCATTTTTCCCTTAAAAACTGTCCTCTGGAAATCTAAAATGAAAGGTAAAGAATTTATTAGGCCACCAAGTCAAATTGGGTTCCATCTCTACTAAGATGGATAACTAAATAAAATAAACCAACTTATTTGTCGATATACTTAATTTTCAGCACTATTATATCCGTAGGTACATATAAAAAATAATAATAATACATGTACCAATATTCAACTAAATATATAGGTTGTTCTGCAATTCTACGCTTTTAAAGGCACAAAAGCACTGAGGAATAACTAAATAATAACAAAATACCGACTTGCCTGTGAAAGCTAATGTATTCGGATGCATTTTCTTTAAATACTTAGGTACCGTGCGCGATTTACATCCTAGATCAGCGCAGGCCATTATGAATTATAATTTTGGATTATACTTTCGTATCAATAATGAAATTCACAATTTGTTGTACCGCGTAGATACTATTGTTTTGAAAGCAATGTGACAGTATTATACAACAAAAGACAATACACCGCAGCTTCTTTGGAGGTTGGTTAATACGTCCGATTTAAGCCGAAATGCGCTGCTATATATCTCTTTGTCAAACTCGTTATCAATCTGCGTTAAAATTTATGCGATAGATATACTCGTACTTTTCAAGTGTGCTTCTCATTAAGTTTCTTCTATGAGAATCATATTTCTGTGATATTGTGTAACATAAACGTCATGCAGTGGCACGTTTTTTTCGTAGGTATTTTGGTTTATTTTTTCCATAGTCAAAGATACAATACAATAGGCTTTTCTCAAAAATGTTCGGAAATGTTGACATTACTATCTACATAATGAGACGCGAAGTACATAGTTTACTGACAGGTCTCAAATTAAAAAAAAACATGGCGTGCTCGCTACACAAGCCCGCAATTTTGCATACAAATTCCATTACTATCTAGCTTGTAACTTTTTAAAAAGTGAAAAAGCCCATAATAAAATGGTGGTACAAGTCTTATACATCCAAATTTTATTCGAAACATAACTTTACTACCTCTATGGTTTCTCCTTGTCATAAACAAAAAAGCGGTAAAGAGTGATGGTTTTTTCACATGAAGTTTCTGTTTGTATGCAATTTAAAAAATGAGTTCTAGCGATGAAGATTTTACTCCAACACAATTTTTTTCTGGCGATTTTTGAGAAAAGCACTATATTTGCCTCGGCAGGAACAGCAATTACGGGCTTCGTATTTTTAAATGTATTTTTTTTCGTTTAAACCAATACTCGGCCCGCAATTGCCTACTTACATGCCTAGGCAATAAATGTACTATTGAAACACATTGAAAGGACGGAAAGGACAGCAAAACTGACATGTCTATGGTCACCTGACGTGACGTGACTAATAACTTTGTACCTTATCTGTGTACGTACTGGTAGAATTCTTGTTGATATCTTTAGACGTTAAGAGTATCATGCTAGTTCTTATTCTGTGAATACATATCAGGGGCACGTTTTATAAAGCTACAAGTTACAATTTTACAGGTCTAAACTGGCAACACTGCTCAAATAGCTGTGGCCCGTTTCACGAAGCTACAAGTTACAAATTACAAGCGGAACTCCTTTTCTAGCAAAAGGAGTTAGAAAGAGACTTCCGCTTGTAATTTGTAACTTGTAGCTTCGTGAAACGGGCCTCTGGGGCCTGTTTTATAAAGCTACAAATTACAATTTACAGGTTACAAGTTTCCATTTGACACAACCTCGACCAATGACGACCAGTGGCCCGTTTCACGAAGCTACAAGTTACAAATTACAAGCGGAACTCACTTTCTAGCAAAAGGAGTTAGAAAGAGACTTCCGCTTTTAATTTGTAACTTGTTGCTTTGTGAAACGGGCCTCAGCTATTTGAGGTTGTGTCAAATGGAAACTTGTAACCTGTAAATTGTAATTTGTAGCTTTATAAAACCGGCCCCTGAGGCCCGTTTCACGAAGCTACAAGTTACAAATTACAAGCGGAAGTCTCTTTCTAGCCAAAGGAGTTAGAAAGAGACTTCCACTTGTAATTTTGTAACTTGGAGCTTCGTGAAACCGGCCTCTGGTCGTTATTGGTCGATTTTGTGTCAAATGGAAACTTGTAACCTGTAAATTGTTACTTGTAGCTTTATAAAACAGGCCCCAGGAAAAGAGAGCCCTTTCGTTAAATACTGGCCCCACGCGAACACTAGCGCCACAGACGGTAATTGAGTGAATTAAATTGTATTGTACATACGTAAACATTAAACTCGGATTCATAATTAGATTCCATCAAATCTACCACGGTTTTGCCATTGAAATGAAACGTTCCATCATTAGTAAGTTTACTCTTGGCGAAAGAATGCACGTAAGTAATTAATTACTTGGTAATTTTAACAATAACATTTCAATGCTCTGTTTAAATAAACATGCTTACATAAAAACCAGTTGTATAAATAAATATTTAATTGAAGCAATTTTGTGGTAGAAATATTCATGTTGCAATGGTAAAACTTCAGGTCTCGATAACATTTGGTATCCGTTTTGATACAATAATATTATCGTTTGAAGATTTGCGTATATTATTAAATATTATACCTAAAATACGTAAATTCGTAAATAATTAACCACTATCTAGTTGTGTTGGCTATTTTTAAGGCATATTACATTAGCATCCTAACCTGAGGAGGGGCGTTAAACTATCTCACTAATTAGAGCGAAACAATTAGGTATCTTTTTACTTAGAATCGGAATGTATGAAGATAAATATTTACTTCGATACATAACAAATATCTAAGAATCAAAGTAGTACGTTTACGTAATTGTATAGTGCCTGTGTACAGAAAATGGACTCTATATTTGAAATATAAATAGAAATAGAAATAGAAACACTTATTCGACGAACACAGAGAAAAAAAAACTGAACAGAAAAACATCATAAAAAAAAGGATGGCTACACAAAAATAAAAACAAAAACAATATAGAAGGAAAGAAAAAATACAATCATAGAATAATGTTGCCATGGGTGATTCTGTGACGTCGAAATTGACACCACTCAGCACTATGTCACAGCATAACCCGCGACGCTGGTTTTCAGTGGCGCCAACGTGACACACGAACGAAGAGAGTGTTTAATTAAAGAATATAATAAATAGTAGTAGATTAACAAGTAAGATAATAAAAAAATGAATTAAATACATTTTTAATATGAAAACGGAGTAAAATAGGTACAAAAATCGGTCAAGATAATTCGAACAAAATAAAAAAGGAAGGCAACTGAACACAGATAAAGGAAGAAGAGATTGAAAACATGCAATAGGGTAAAGAGACAAACGGTACCACCAACATTAACCCGCAATGATGGGCGGCGGTCGGCAGCGGGATAACCGGTACCTACCCTTGTTTACCTCTTCTCACCTTGGGGTGTGACTGGATCACGAAACTAATTTACACTTATTTCATTAAACGTTTAAAGCTTAGTGCGTGTAATAAATTGTGATCTATTGGTGTTACATGTGCAGCGGAACAATGGTTTACTACGATTTAATATCAGTCCAATAAGGTAAACATTACAGCTTCAAAAAAATATATTTAATATACTTATTGCTTAATTGGACGTAACTTCCCTTAGTTCTCTACACTACTACAAAGACTTTTGTTATGTTTTGCACCTGCAGTAAGATAATATATATATATTTTTTCTTAATGGCTTTCACTCCTGTTAAGGTGTATTTCGCCAATGTCGAGTTATTTATAGACACTCCCATGGACTTATTAGAGAAATAAGTCCATGGATATCACACGCGAAGACAATTGTTCGGTAAAAGAGAATTATCTCAAATGGACTAAACAGAAGTACATGGGGTTAGAGTCTATCTAATGAAAGCTGAACCTGGATTTTTCTTGGCTGACGAGTCTGGCAACACTATTTAATATGTCGTTTGGACTTTGTTGTTGTTAGAAACTTGTCAATTCGAGATCTAAATTGATAAAAATACGGAGTAATCATGCCGTCGACGATAAGAGGCGGTGTCCGGGAGATTCTGTATACTATTATACAGAAGTACAAAGAAAAACAAGAAGAAAGAAAAGCATTATTGATGCAAAAAATTAATTGTTTAGTTACGGTGACCAAATTTATAGGTTAGTACGGCTTTAGTACGGCATGTTCATTTTAATACTTCTTATTTGTCTATGTGCAATCCTAAGTTTAATTTACCTTTTTCTGTCTATTATACGATGAGATTAAGAAATTAAACGAAATTAAATTCGTTTCAGAAAACCTGGACGTGCACGTTGACAAAAGTGTGCTGGAAAACGTAAAGCAGCTGAAAGAGGTTGAGGAAACTGAGTTAGCCTGCCAGACTCAGACGAAATATTTGGAAGAAGTATCTTCAATGACCGGTAATTACTAAAATTATCATTGTCTTTCCCTATATAATAGGTGTAGGTACCTATTGTCTGTCCCTATATCATGTTGAATCTCTTAGCATTCACAATTTTATTAAATTAATTTAATAGACAGATGATTAATGTAACTGACACTCATAGTTTCAATAAAACAATAAGGAGGTGTTTAGTTAAAAGATATCATAAACATATTATTTGATATGTATTTTCTGTGTGCGGAGCAAACAGCATTTTGTTGTTTATGAACCAAATGTACACTGTACAGTCGATTTCATAAATATGTGTACACTTTAGTACCTTATCTATTTATTTAATGTCATTTTTGATCGGCCAGATATAAAAGATGTTCGGGTTATATGAGTCTTCCTTGTTCTTAAACCGTTGCGATTAGAACCTCACCGATGCAATTTCATTTCACCTAAACCCAAATGTTTTTAGGGCTGTCGGACTGTACAATGGGGCTGTACTGCGCAACCACACAATGTATTTCTAAATGGTGTTCTGTTTATTTAACACTTTCTTTCTTCTTACAGATATCAGTGTTTCATCTTTAAAAAGAATAAGTAATGAGGGAAAATTAAACAACGGTGTCTTTAGTACTCCCGGAAAAAAGCGACCTCACAAGGCCACGGTGTCTAATTTGGATAGCTTTGACATCCAAGCTATCCGAAATAAAATAAATGAATTTTATATTGTAAAAAAACAAGTGCCTACACTCAGATGCTTATTGGCAGAGTTGAGAGAAAGCATCGGTTTTACCGGATGCCTTGAGACTTTACGCCGAATACTAATGGCAAATGGATACGAATTTAAACAAAATACTGAACAACGTTCGATACTTATTGAGCGTTTTGACATAGCAGCTTGGCGACACCGCTACCTAAGGACTATTGCATCAAAACGTGCTGAAGGTAAAAAAATAATATACCTGGATGAGACTTACGTTCACCAGAACTACAAAACAAAAAAGTCGTGGCAGGGGCCTTCCACCCAAGGTGTAGTTGGCAATATCTCAGCTGGAAAACGATTTATTATTGTTCACGCTGGATCAGAAGATGGTTTTGTGCCTAATGCTTTATTAACGTTTAGCACAAAATCAATCAAAGCAGACTATCACCATGACATGAACGCCACAAATTTCAATAAGTGGTTACGTGAGAAGCTTATTATTAATTTACTCAATGTTATTGAGCGTACATTTGTAACGACTAAGTTTGTGTTGTTAGAAATAATTATTAATTACTTTACTACCTTGTAATGTTACTTTTAAGAATAATTGTATTTTATGATTGGAAAAAATGATCTGCTGGAGTTTCTTGCGGCGCTTCTTCTCCAAGATATAATTGTCGTTAGATAGAGGTGTAAGGGTGATGAGAATAATGTTACCTCTAATTACTTTATTAAAAAGGTTGAATATAATATTCCTCATCATCATTGTTTTATTATGCTGTGTGCGACACAGACGAAAACCTCTCGTATCAATTAAATCTATCAACAGCACGACTAGCACAAGTTGCTCGTGACTTGTTTGTCGCTCGGATCTCCCTTACTATCTAGTCTGTTACGATAGAGACGCACAGAGCGACAAGCGAGAAAATACAACTTGTGCTACACGTGCAGATCACTATATTTTCATGTCAAATATATTTCGAAAAACCAAATGTGCTCCAGTCACTGTCATCGTATTTTACCTAAAGTGCTTTTCATCAAAATATAGCGCTCGTAATAATATATATGAAAATATAGTACGCGTTTCCTCTTCCTTTGTGCCCACCAAAATAAATAAAATAATAAAAGTATCAATATCGTTTATTCCTTCATTGATCGGTAATACCATATCAAGATTTTTTGAATTTGCCGCTTTTTCCCAGGTTCAGCTTTCATTAGACAGACTATAGCTCCACGCGCTTCTGTCAAGTCCATATTTTTTTTTTCTTAATTAATGGCTTTCACTCCTTGTGTTTAACAAGGTGTATTTCGCCAGTATCGAGTTTTAGACAATCGCCATGGACTTATTAGAGAAACAAGTCCATGGATATCACACGCGAGGACAATTGTTCGGTTAAAGAGATTTACTCTGGTGGACTAAACAGAAGCACATGGGGTTAGCTCCACGCGCTTCTGTCAAGTCCATATTTTTTATTATTAAGAAAGGGTTTGTGGCATCTGGAACGACATACTGACATTGACAGATGTTATTGTGACAGTGACATTTCTTGGTAGATTTGATGGAATCTAATTATTAATCCGAGTTTACACAGTGCGTCTACTTATTTAAATCATTGTATTGTATGAAGCTACCTCGGTTCCTTGATACAAAGCGATGGCGATGGCGAGATAGAACGAACCGTGAAACACAGAATTAGCGCAGAGTGGATGAAATGGCCACAGGTTACGGGAACAATTTGCGACCCTTTTATGCCCCTCAAGATTAAGGGACAAACAAATAAGAGCGTAGTAAGACCTGTCGTCTTGCATGGATCAGAGTGCTGGGCTTCAAAGGAGAAGGAAAAAAAAGAGTGCATGGAGCTGAAATGCGAATGTTGAGATGGATGTGTGGTGTAAAAAGAATAGATAGGATAAGAAACGAGTATGTAGGGTACACTTTTTCGTGAAAATGCCCAAGCACAGCGTACTTACCCGCCCGTTCACCCCTTTAAGAGGAAGTTTGAAAGTAGCGCTAGTGATAGATCTTATTTGAAACATTTCTAGATTTAAAGTGTTATTGTACTTATTGTGAATTAAAATAATTTATCAAATAAAATAAACCTCGTTTACTTACTGTGCAAAAATAACGAAGTTATTTACCTGAATAAATAAATGGAATGTTTTTTAAGTGGAAAATGTAAAAAGCGTATAAAATAAGTCAATCAATTAATTTGAAACATTAAACTTATTAACAAAATAGTAAAATTTATATACATACTTAAAACGGAATACATGACTGCGTTAACGATGTCGTCTAGTACGTCATAAACAAATCACAAAGTATTTACATTATGTTTACCGTTTGGCGTTAGATGTCGCTACTGTCTTTGTGATTTGATCTTTGTTCTAGCTTTACCCCCATGGATACATACCCTTATTGTCTGTGGTTCGCATCAAAAATTGGTTAAGTAGGCGAATCGGTTATAAGTAGGCGATAGGCGATTTGGTTAAATATATAATGCAACCACTCAGTGTTCATAACAACTTTCGTAAGACTTAGCGCTTCTCGCGGACTAAGATTAAACGGATTATCGATACCTGTAGCCCGAGTCTTTAATTCTGAAATGATATGAGACCCGACTTAGATTTGCTGTAAGTGAAACTTCGTCAATTGTTATGATTCAGAACCATTCAGTAGAGTAAATGTTTTGATTCTGGAATCTAGTTTCGTCACGTTATGATTTTTCAGGCGTTAATTATTATTATTTATTTATTTATATGGCGTTAAGGCATTAGTATTCGAAAATATGACACCTTTTCTCGGAAGGTTTTGTTAATTATTATGTATGTTTAGGTAGATTTAATGCCAAGATCGGCGAATCAAACAGGCTATTTTATTTGGTTTATTTATCGGTTAATAGTATGTGTCAGCATTAACTCAATTCTGTTTTCAAATAGTAAAATGCTTTCAGATAATGGGTGTGTGTTGGTGTAAAAGCAAAGGTCCTGAGGAAAGAGATGTGTATGGCCTGCCGTCAGAGCCACGGGTGGGCACGCCGGTGGCAGTGGAGCACAGCCGGCACCGCCCCAGCAAAGGAGTGGACCCCCGCCTTGTAGACCAGCTGGTGATGGAAATGCTTGGACTTATAGCTTCTATAGTAGACAAGTGAGTGTTATGCAAATTTCATGATTTGAATGAGTCGTCGTTAGGTATATCTCCTCTATTTGTTAAAATTAATCAATATCAGAATTGTTTGCTCCCGCCTTGCTAAAACTGATTCCTGGACATACTACTTTCTAGGTTTGAGTAAATTCTAAATCAAGGCTGCTCAACTTTTTTTAACATTAAGGCCAAACTGACAATTCTGATCTTTTTGGCGGGCCACTAATGACCGACTACCGTGCGCAAGGTACCCAGCCTGTCTTTCCATAGCATGCAACACATTTTCAACTTGGCTTGTGCAGGCCATTGAAAATTTGTCCACATTGTGGCCAGCAAGCCTGGGGTTGAGCAGCTTTGTCCTATAACAATTTTTGAAGATCTCAGAAGGTAATACGCACATTCTCCTAACTACATTTTGTAAGAATATGTATCCATGATGGCCCAGTTGAATAAGATTAACCCCTCTTATCTCTCTTATACGTTTTTGTAATTTATGAAGCTTATTTTTTTTGGGCAACCTACAGTGGTGGTCACATAATTAGGGACACTTTTTTCTTTCCCATACAATTGCCTACAAATATGACTTTTAAATTTTGACCACCATTCAAAAAGTTCTTGACCAATTTTATTGCTAAATACAATTTACCTTAGATCATTAACTAAGGTTTAAATTTTTGTACAATGAACTACTGTTAAAAACGAACCTTATATTTTATAGGTATTTAAAAACTTAGTGCTGACCCGTCCATACAAAGTTTTACAACTTTGTATGAAAGCGAGGTATTTATTTTTTCAAATCCTTATAAAATGAAAGATCAGTTTTCAACATAGATGAATTGTACAATTATACATTTAAACCTTAGTTCATTAATGAACGATGAGTGTAACCAAATATTAAATTAGTTTAGAAATTTTTGAATGGTGGTCAAAATTGAAAAGTCATATTTGTAGGCAATTCTATGGGAAAAAAAATGTCCCTAATTATGTGACCACCACTGTATATCATAGCCTCAAGAAATTAGAATTGGTATTATTTTTACTTCCAATATGTAAGGGGTTAATGTCTAATAGACAACAATTATCCAAGAACAATTTCACATAAATTGACCCTGCTCCAGACTAAACTCAAGCCTTGTAATTTTGGGTACAGTCAAACTCAGTAGTTGTACATTTTAATATCTTGTTGCAGTATAATATTAAAGTGATAGTGGTTTTAATAAGTTTACTATATCAATAGGTGTGACAAGGCACTACAATGTATAGCTACTTCTTAGACGATACTAGACAACAATAAATATACTCGTATATCGCACATTTACCAGAACATGCCGTGATATCTTAATTTCTTGGAGATGTTGGGTATTTCTACATAATTGCAAACTGCCGTCCAACGGCAGAACGCTGCAACTCGAGTTACAGCGTTTTGTGTTTACTTGCATCAAACGATTCCTCATGAGTGCTTCTATCATACCTACTAAAGAACTTTTAAAATAATTTCTAGTTTAGGTGGTAGAAAACTGTCAAAACGCGGTAGCTCTGCATAAGACTAGCCAAAACATCATGACTGCAATTATGGTGTTTTATACCAAAACCGTCAATGCCGTCTGATTACCACAAAACGCTGTAAGTACTACATGACCACTACCTCGGAACAAGGAACGAATCACCTGCAGCCATCAACACGTGGCAACTGAGTGCAAAATAATAGGTGATTTCTAGCCTGAAACTTTAAAACCTTTAAACGCGTTTTTCTCGAAACTAGGGTCTTTTGATTGATTTAAATACCAAATGTAATGTTTCGACAGAATACTTTATTTTTTTATATGGCTATGAAACCTAAACTAACTTATGTATATATAGCAACAAAATTATGCATTACTAAAATAGCTCCAGCATAACATATCATTCACAAAAATAAAAATTCAAGACAAGTGAATATGATAATGAATAAGATATCACATTGGTCATGTGAACCTGTCATATGTTTTATTATTTATTTATTTAATGCCATGTCAGAAACAAATATTGATAAAATTAACAAAATTGGGGTTTTTCAAGTTCAGAAATCAATCATGTACATGGTCGTCCAGGTACTAGAGAAGAAGAAATGAACACATCGAAAACATTCAACACTCAGTAACACACACACACACACTCAGCACACACAGAAATATTTGCCTTTTTCTAAGAATTGAGTCTGAGACAGGGTTACTACTGATTAGGCATCTGTTCATCAAGAAGCAATAGTTTCTACTTCCAAGCTAAAGTTTAGACTATTTCGGATATAAAAATGTACTGCTGAGTTCATAAATATTTGTACACTTTTATACCTTGTCTATTTAATCTCATGTTTAAACTGCCATACATGAATTGTCACAGAGTTTAAAGTGACAAGGTACGAAAGTGTACACATATGTATGAACTCGACTGTACATATGTAAAGGCCTTTCGTGCATGTAGGTAATGACTTATGCATCATATTATTATTATGTTCTTGCACACAATATTGCATGCTAATAATTACTTAATTGAAATTTTCATTAAATTTATTTAAGTTTTATCTTTGGTATTGCCTCTAATTATAATGGGTTGGTTATATGTAGACCCCACTATCGGAGGTGCAAATTGGTAGCTGTCAAGTTCTTAGGGATGAGTAAAAATATTTATGATTTCGATATCGATATTCTTACTTTTTTCTGTACAATACTAACTGTAATACCCGAGGTTACAAAAAAACATTCATTATTACATTTGCATCAACAAGGAAAACTTAAAAAAATGCGGACAGTGTTACATAATAATCCTGGGTTCAAACTATACAAATTATACATAGTTTATTGGATTCCAATAGTGCAAATTACAGATGTAAATAAGAATACGATAGGAAATTACACCAAATGTAAATGCTTGCCCATTACTTCTGTCGAAGTAGAAAAGTAATTTTCCTTCTTAAAATCGATATTCAGCTACAGAAGACGAAGTCTAACGCCCTGTAACTTATAGTAATATATTACGAGACATATATTTCTAAAAATGAATAGGGGTAATTTATATTGGGCTTATTGTTGAATATATTCATCGTGACTGCAGTAGATTACTGCAGAGAAACTGAAAAAAAAACTGATCGTTCATTAAGAATACGATATCCCTTTTGGTGGAAATAAAAGAGAGATTTATTAAATATTTAATTTTTAATTAATTTATGAATGGTTCGTGCTATGAAGATAACGATAATTTGTTAGTTATGATGAAAGATTGAAGATTTTTATTTATTAAAATGAAAAATATTTAACACATATTCATTTTGTAATTATAGAGTCCTGTTTTATAAAATAAACACGTTTAATTAAAGTCCTAGACTCTCAAAATGGTAAAGAAAAATTATCGACATATAGCTAGTATTTCAAAGTATTTTTTACCCATTCCTAAGAACTTGATAGCTACCATTTTGCACCTCCGATAGCGGGGTCTAGTTATATGTTATAATCTTGATACAAGGATAATGTGTGTTTATAATTACAAACCTTTTTCATATTTTATTTTCCTTACAAATGCATTTTGCGTGTTGTGGCTAAAATGATGATGAATTTGATGAAGATACTAATAAACGTTGAGTAACGCTGGTATAGCTATACAATGTTTTGTCCTTATCTGTCAAATTCAAATCCCGCCAAAAACATAAATGTGAAAATAGGAGCCAAGTTCAATATTTTAAGAATATGCGATGCATGGTGAAGTCGATACTTCACCAACAAAAGAATTGAGATTTAAATGAGTGCCTAGTTCCGTAGATAATCCTGATATTTATTTATTAAGAACATACGACATTCTAAAATAAATTAAAAACGCAATTTCTTATTCTTTCTGCTACAACAATGTTTGCTGTTTAACAGTATAACTTCTTAAATTTGAACACTCGAATTATTTACACAAAGCAGATAACTTAGGATAAACTGAAGCTCAAAATTTGACTCTGCTAGTTACTACCAGCAAAACAATTGTTTGGAAGAGTAAGATATGACCACACAATATAAATACAGTAACTTGCGTAAAACATAAAGGAGATAAGTTGATTAGCCAAATGTAACATAGCGCATAGGTACGTAACTATCAAGTATAAGTGAAAACTAGCCAAGTCCAATTTTAAGCTTCATCTTATCCTAAGTTGTCTGCTTTGTGTAAATAATTCAAATGTTCAAATTTAAGGACTTATACTTTTAAATAGCAAACATTGTTGTAGCAGAAAAAATAAGAAATTGGGTATTAATTTATTTTAGAATGTCGTATGTTCTTAATAAATAAATATCTGGATTATCTACGGAACTTGGCACCCATTTAGATCTCAATTCTTTAGTTGGTGAAGTCAATAACCATGCATCGCATATTCTTAAAATATTGAACTTGGCTCCTATTTTCACATTTATGTTTAAGATGTGATATCATTATTTTTTGTCAAATAAGTAGGTATGCGTTTCCTTAAATAAATAAAATAGGATTAATATTAAATAAATTACCATTAAATAATATTCATTAAATCGCAACCCATGTAATACTAATAATTATTGAGTAGGTAGTTCCGGTGAATCTCTGATCTTCATTCATCATCATCAGTTCTACTTCACCAAATGGTGCTTTTCAAGAGCAAATGCAAGAGTTACTATATGCTATACGAAATACCCAAATTGCTATAGGTGTACCTAAAATATTTGAATATTTATTTGTATACACACAATTACTCATCTTGATTCCAAATTTCATCTTTATAGGTCACCTGGAAGTGGGTTGGGTTTTTGATGATTAATCAATCAGTCAGTCAGTCAGTCAGTGGTAAAAATGCCGATTTTTAGACTTTAATATGCAATTCTTATGAATTTTAGGGTTCTAGTGGATCTAAAGGGGTTTAATACATAAACCAAATTTCGTGTTTTTATGATAAATATATTTGGAGTTCTAGAGGCGTCAAAAGTGGCTCAAAACGGTTCGTGTAAATAACATGTCAACAAGTAAATAACACACGGCTGCGCTCGCCAGTTCCTTTTGCGTGAACTTGGCTGGACACGCTGCCGCGTGTCTAGGTGTCACAATGACAGATAATGACAAAACATTGTATAGCTATACCACCGTTACTCAACGTTTATTAATAAGGGGGTACATGTATATTTATGTATTTATTGTTATTGTATATATGTATTAAGTATATTATAATATTAAAAGATAAAAAAGATAAAAGACATTTATTCAGTATTGATTTTGGGATAGTGTATTTACCCATTGTATATTGATGTTTTTGTTATTATTACTGGTTTTCTTTTATTCATGACTGTTTGTCCGTCATTAGGTAGGGTACTTATTTAAGCATTTTTTATTTTTTTCGACAAGGGTTATCTGGAAGAAATCCCTAAAAGGGTTGAGTTCGCCTTTGTACTTGTTTTTTTTTGGTATAAGAGTTTTGTAGCCTGTGTTTTGTATTTCTTTTTTATTCTTGTGCCATAAAGAGTTTACATACATACATGCATACATATTTTAAGTCGTGGATATTTATTCCACTGGTAAGTGCTTGCTTTTGTTCTGAATAGGCAGGAAAGTGTAAAATATAGCACAGGGTTTAATTTATTAGGAAATATTTTATGCAATAGATTTTGAAGATATGCACGTATAGTTTACACACGTTAGCTTCTGCTGGTGAGCCATGCGAATGCATTAAACTATTAAAATAATCACTAATAATATGATATTCGGAGGCTGAACCTACATTAACCTCGTCATTAATTTAGATTCCGTTTGGTATGAGTGCTAGACAATAGTACCAAGGCCGCAAGGGTCGTATTAATTAACAGATTTTGAGTAAGATGATTTAAGTAAGACACTTTTAAGTAAACGTAAACTTAGCTCATGCGTAAAAGGTGCATGAGTGGGGTGAATGAGGGTGTGGGCAATGATCAATATATTATAGGTAACTTTATAATAGCTCTAACACTTGCATTACATCGTCATATTATTACAAAAACTGTCCCTAGTCGGTTTAAATCTACCTTCAGCACAGTAGCAGGTTTTACCTCCACTATTGGACTAAAAAGTAAATCAATAATAATGAATAGATGAAAACCCCTAATGTAATAGCAATCTTTACTTTCGGATTCGATGTATGTTAAACAACTCAACCGATATTCATGAAACTTAGCCAAGATATCTCGGTTAACTTTCTCTGCATAAGAATTGTATCGGTCGATTTCGTTCGGCAGTAACAAAGCCACAGACCGAAATAGAGATACACAGACGCTCGGATATACAATACGCACGTTACACCTATAACGCGCCTCGTTTTGCGTCGTGAATTAAAAACATATGAGTTATCTCGTTCATTGCATCTCACATACCTACCTGAACTCGTATTACATTTGTTTCTCTGAATTTCCATAAACTACATTGAGATACAAATCTTACGATGAAGAGCATTAATATATATGGAGCCATGGCGTCAAATATATAAATACATATACCTTATTCTCGGTGGCATAAGGGGTGTAGGTATCTTTGACTTTGGTAACGTGTGTATATTTATGGATTTGACTGAGTATACAGTAATTGAAATAATTAATCACTTCTTTTTTAAATGGCTTACTTGCGAATATTGAAAATGTTTAAAGGCTATAGCCGGGTTTCCATAGTAAGTCGGCCCTTACATTAAATGGGCTCGGGGATTTTTTTGTGAGTACCTCCTGTAATGAAGAATATTTTAGCCGAGTATGAACATCCTACTTGTAATAGTTTTTGACTTATGATTTTTTCAAGTATTTTTTTTAATGTTTGTTTTTTCTGGATGTATTCAAACGATTTGCTTCAAATTTTTAAATGATATTCTTTAGATAGATTTGCATCGCCACCCAAAAAACGAAAACTAGTTATCGTATAAAAAATATAAAAAAATACAAATTTAAAAATATACATTTTTTTTTATGTGGCTGTGAAGTAGTGACGCCTCTAGATTTTTTCTCAAAATAGGCCATACATTGGCCTACTACTTGCCTAAATATTTTTTTTTTCCAGGCGGTACTTCCTACAAAAAATCAGCAGAATGTGTGGCCAAGTTGTGTATTCAATCGGTGTTTTTCAATTTAGTATTCAAACTCTTCGATTATGTTTGAGTTTTCTTATCAGTTTGTTGTAATTAAGAGTAAAATGCTAATGACAAATTAATGTCATCGTTATGCAAGATGTTTATCGCATTATTTATCTGCCATTTATGATTAAACTAGCGTCATTCGATAATATTTAACTGCAGGGAATCCGTTTCATGGAAATAATAATAAATAAATAAATAATAATAATAATAATAGATAAATAATGCGATAAACATTTTGCGTCACGATGACATTAAGTTTTCATTAGCATTTTACTCTTAAATACGACAAACTGATAAGAAAACTCAAACATAATCGAAGAGTTTGAATACTACATTGAAAAATACCGATTGGATACACAACTTGGCCACACATTCTGCTGATTTTTTGTAGGAAGTACCGCCTGGAAAATTTTGATATTTAGTATTCGTTTTTTGGGTGGCGTGGCGACGCAAATCTATCTAAAGAACATCATTTCAAAATTTGAAGCAAATCGCTTGAATACATCCAGAAAAAACAACCTTTGAAAAAAAAACTTGAAAAATCATTAGTCAAAAACTATTACAAGTAGGATGTTCATACTCGGCTAAAATATTCTTCATTACAAGAGGTACTCACAAAAAAATCCCCGAGCCCATTCGATGTAAGGGCCGTCTTACTTTGGAAACCCGGCTATAGCCTTTCCAAATCTATTCTTCTAACCTAGGTATTAAAAAAAGGATGTTCTCAGTTTGACCTGTATGTATGTATGTATGTACAGTATTCCCAGCTTCTTAATACCTTTCGGCTGGCTATAGCTATCACGCTTGCACTCGCAAATGATAGTATATTTGTCACTCGTGTGTCATAGAAAAACGATGATTGCCGATCGCTATTAAGAAAATGGTTGCACTGTATTTATGTTTGTCCGCGATAATCTCGCGTTTGGCTGAACCGATTTTGATGCGGTTTTCAGAAAAATATTTGTTACACTTAAGAGAAGGTTTAACCGACTTAAAAAAAAGGATGTTCTGAGTTTGATGACCGATTTCTCCGTCAATTATAGTGCGATTTCAAAAATTATTTTATTCTTTGATAGAGTACTTCCGAAGTGGTCCCATTGTCACCAAATTGTTATCTGATGAGGGGATCCATGAGGAATTGAGGGAACTCCTCAAATATTATAGGCGTTCATACGGAACGGATGGCCTACGGAACTCCTCAACGGTATCTATTTCAAGGGTGGCGATAAGATATTTCGATTAAGATGGATGAGCGACTATAACGTAGAACATTTAATTGTTTAAATATGACTATGACTTTCCCGCGGCGTTACTTGAAATGTCATAAAGTTTCATATCAACTAAGAAGTGGGAGTACGTAACATAACAGCTTATTATGATCACTAAAAAGTATAAAATAAAATAAATGTTAGTACCTATTAGTACTTAAAAAAGTCGGACCTCAGACAGGATTCTGTAATATTGTGATTTGTTTTTCTTAATCAAATCTGCTCAGCGAAACTCCGTTATGTGCTACTTTTGTTATAAAATTGCTTTTTAATGTACCTAAGTATTAATGTAATCCCCATTAATTCTTGCCGAGTTTGTTATTATATCTTACCAGCCTTCGCCCGCCACTTCGACTGCGAAACACTTATTTATAGTTTTATTTACCCCTATTTGATTTTTTTACATTTAATAGAGTTAGAATAGAGAAGGACGCATTCCTTTCTTTGTTGGATTAAAGGCAACTGGGTGAATAATCAACAGTATGAAAAAAGGTGTCCGCGTCATGTATGTTTATATAAAGACGAAATCCCTTTAGATTTCTCATTAACTGTTGCGAGTGGCGCAGTCACTTAAAATTGTCATTCTGTTGTTATAAAAAAATAAACGCCTTATATTGTACTGAACGCTATCGTTCTTCGTGTCCCAACACGACCTACGATTACAAACCAATTTTAGTGTATAATTAAACTTATAAGGTACATTTATATACATTATATTTATACTTTACCATTATTTCAGAGACATTTGCAATTATTTTAATAAATTGCATTTCATTACAATCTGGCAGTATGGCCTGTCAAGTTTAAAAACTAAAGCAGTTCTAAGCATTATCTGTGGAAGACTATATTGAAAAAAGTTGACAAACTCTTTTAGCAAGTCGGGTTCATTTGTTTGATTGTTGTTTTTTTCTCAATTTTTTTTTATTTCCTCGCAAATGTGATGAAAGTCGGGCTTCTAAGTCTCGTTAGCAATCCCCTTCTTACAGCCCTTGATGCACAATGTACTATATCAAAGCCAAAAATAATGTCAAGCCTACTAAGCCGTCGTCTCAGTTATTATAAATGGGCATGGACTATTTTAACAGATGTGTAGAAGATATTTGTACCTATTTTACTTACGATTCTTGTTTGTCTCTCCGGGGTTATTAGATAAGAATGTGAACAGACTTTCTGTGTTGTTTGCTCTTTGGTTTATTAAAGTGGGGTTGCACTCCAAGAATAATTGTTTTATTTTTTATTTAAATGGAATGGAAATTGTCAATGGACTCCTTAAAAGGTGTCATTTTACCCCCTTTCTGCTTTACGGGTATATTTGTAACACCCTGTATAGCGCTGAATCGGCTATCACTTGACTTTTCGCTACCGACTCGACAGAAGAAAATAATTAAATTGAAATAGTTAGGTATCGTACGTAGCTCGATTTTGATGTAATAATGTCGTCGTTCGCCGTTTAATGGTATAGGAGGCATAGGGACCCAAAGAAAGGAGAAATACTTTTAATAAGGTTATGAAATTGAAATATTCACCTACTAAATGTCATAGCCGATGAGACGCAAAAAAAGTAAAGTAGCTACTTACCTAAGTTAACGTAAGTAAGTTTTGGATAAAATCAAGTGAATGAATTTAGAGGAAAAGTAGGTATTTCGATATTAAGTCAAATTTTTATCAACGCTTGTATGTTTATTTCATTTTTTGTTTGAAAAGAGAGACAACGGTATTGTCATAAACGATTTTTAGCCTAAATTATATTATTGATGGTTATTGAGTTGGGTATTAAAATAAAACCTTTTAGTTTCAAAGAGTGTGGGAGACTAATATATTTCAACGTCATTTTTGTTCGGTGTTAGTCGTCTTTTATATTTTAAATGTTGCTGCCTCATCATTGTTAAAGAATAAATGAACAATAGTTTTTTTAGACCGTTTAATTGGTCCATGATATAGAGAACGAATCATCATAATCCGTTGAGGGTTTTGAGAGAAGTAATATATTTTTGCGTAATGTATGTAAGGTCAAGTTGGGTAAGTGAAACATACTTTATTTGTTTCTAAAGAAAATCAACCGGATTTACTAAACTGTTAGGTCTATCACAGCAGCAACATAAGGTGTATCTTTGCAAAAGTAAGAAGATTTATAAAATGAACAAAATATTACTCTAGATGCCTTCATTACAGGCATTTAAAAAAATGTACGCACACAAAATACTGTTTCACTTGCCTCGCGATCGGGGCAAGTGAAACAGTCGTGTTTGTCGTTCAGTACTTGCATTAAAAGTTATTTTAGATGCAAAAGACATTTTGTACGGAAGTAATTATATTTTGATCTTTGCAACATTAAAAAAAGTTGGTTTTTGCATAGAAAAGATAAAAACGTTATTTTGGGGCAAGTGAAACATATATCCCTTTGTTTACTTTACCCGCAAACCGCAGCGATATCTCTTTTTTGAATTCAGAACTATTATTACAATAACTGCTTTATGCTTTATTAAAGCTATTATTTTAAGAGTTTCACTTACCCAACCTGACCTTACAGGAAAATTTTAATTTATTTATGATAGCTATTCTGTTTGTTTTATACAAACCTTGACCTGACATATTATACAGACACAATACAAAGTTTATGCGAGACTAGCACGGCAATTGATTTTCATCATGTCGACTACATAACATGTTGCATATATTCATATATATATTTAAAAAAGTATTTGGACAATCTGTTTGCGATTCAAGTCAATATAGCGCTAAATAGTCATTAACGCTTTCAGGGGCAGAAAATTAGCATGACTTGAAGGAGACTGCGTCGCTCAACAGTGGGTTATGGATTTAATGAGTGAGAGAGGAGGGGGAAGGGTCGTAAAAATTTTGGCGAATTGCTATTTAATTTTGATGTTCAATTGTTTAGTGTATAAGAGATTGCCTAAAATTTATTTTAATGTGTTGATGCAATCATGAAACTGTTAATTTTTTGCCGTTTATTCATGCATTATCTGTTCTTCGTGATCGTTTTGACATTATCTAGCTTTAATGGAGCTATGCTGGGGTCCTATTGAGCAAAAGTGTTACAATATTGCGTCGAGTAATGCCACTTGGCATGGTTATTATACAGGTCAAACTAAGCTGAAAAAGCCCGTTAGCCAACCTTGACTCCGCGACTGGGGGGAGGAGGACGGGGTTAATATACCGAACTGCCGGCGTTTGGAAAAAATACTAATGGATGCAATTGAGGTAGAAAGTCAAGTTCGGTGTCCTTTTCGGATAAATCAAAGACGGCCAATTCATTAGCCATCTCATTTGTGTACGTTATCACACAAAAAAATAAAAATATCTACAATTGTGTACTCCAAGTGGAAAAAATATATAAACAACCCTAATATTTTAAGATTTTTAGATGGGAGATGGTAAACAAAAATACTCAACAAAAAGCCCTTTAAATGTAGATTGCAAAAACATTAACATTAAATAACTTGGTACACATTAATAATAAAAAAATATATATTATACGTATGGCGGTGTTCGGTGCCATAGTACGAAAAAGAGGTAAAATATGGAAAATAATCATTTTGATTGTCGTTTCATAGTGGGATGCATACGAGGATTGCCTCTTAAGTTGTGTCGTTTCAAATAACCATAGACAATTTGGAAAGTGTATAATCATGTATTGTCTGTCGAGAATTCACCACGATATTTGATACACTTTACCATTCTCTCGAACCAGTTTTGAAAACACTTATTCCACTCCGAAGTGGGGGTTGCCAAAATGGCCGATTTGTATGCGTCCACAGTTTCTTCGGGCGTGTGACGTGAAAACGTTGATAACGAAGACTTTTATTTTTGGGAGTGTAAAAAAATCGTTAGGGCTTAAGTCAGGGCTAGGTATGTGGCGGGAAGTCTAGAATTTCGACGTTTTTCTTTGCTTAAAAACGGTTTTGTCACTCGGGAAGTGTGAGAGCTTACATTGTCGTGGTGCAGTATCATTCGGCGTTTCGAGTTTTTTTTTCGGAACTCTTCGATAACTTGTGGTAAGCAAACTATCGTAACCGTTAACCGTTAACCGTTAACCGTTTTTCGATCTTGTAGCACAATAGTGGCAACGTGACCAGCCTTTGCCACGAACGACGCGACCATTTTCTTCGAAGTGCTTCTAGAGCGTATGACTTTTGACGGTTTTGGCTCACCTTGGAAGACCCAAACAGTCGACTGCTGCTTGGAATCTGGATCATAGGCATAAATCCAAGATTCATCACCAGACATAGGATTCTTTGGGGCAAATTTTCTTCACAGGTAGGGACTTCCTATATCGAGAAAATTATTTACAATAAATTTAAAAATGTTTTTCACAAAAACTTCGGGTACACTTCACGACACTATGAAAAAAATAAGTATGCTACCAAAAGGTGAAAAAGTCATTTTAGAACCGAATAATAGACGAAGTACAGTTGATCACTTTATGAAATTTTGTTATAACCTCCTAACCTTGATATAACCTCCACAGAAATTGAAAAGTCATTTAGCCACCTGAAATTTATTTATCAGCCAGGACGGAGGCGCTTAACGCCCGAAAATATGGAACAAATTCTGGTCGTTTACTTTAAAAATAGTAGATGGGACATTCATGATGAACAAAATTATAACGAGTAAAATTTTAAAATCGTTTTGAAAAAAGAAGAGTGTTAGTTATTATTTAATTAGATTTTTACACTTTTAATAAAAACATATTTTACAAACAAACCTAAGTGATCACTAGTATATAGAACTACTATCGATGATTCAGTTTATCGATATAGGAAGTCCCTACCTTTGAAGAAAATTTGCCCTAAAGAATCCTATGTCTGTTCATCACCATTGATCATAATATCGTAGACATGTTTTGACTCTCCTCGGCTATAACGTTGCAAAGTTTTTTGACACCATCTAACACGAGCCGTTTTTTGCCATCCATCGCGAGATTAACTTTGTTACACCGAGCCCTTCATGCAAGATTTTTCTAATTGTTGTCCCTGAAATACCCACAAGTGCCTCTATTTCACGGTACCTACCTATGTCACGTGATGATCTTCGACGATCAGCTGTCGCACAGACAAAGAAGTCTCACCATAAGGGTTCCTTTTTTACCATTTTGGTACAGAACCCTAAAAAAGAGTATATATTTTCATATATGTACATTTATTAAAATGGTAACGTGAAACTCAGTAATTAAAACCTCTTGTACTCTGCGGCCACCGTTCCATAACCTGGCCACCTCATACTAAAAATGATATCTATTCACATATAATATAATAGAATTAATTTTTAGTATAAAAGGTGTATTTTCATCTACATTTAAATTTCAACAGTAATAAATTATTCACCTTAGGCCGTGCCAGTCTGCTAGAGGCGTTTAGTTAGCATTTTTCATAAATACAATTTGTTTAAAATAAATACAAGGCCCTGAGCGGACACCCGCTCCTTGCGAACGGCATGGCGTGAAACAAAAACAATAAAATAAGAAACTGAAGAATATGCAAACTATGATACGATGCGACGACGGCGAAAGTGTTTAAAAAGCCACAGAGAAGAGACACTGTTCCTTCCACAGAGAACATAATAACTCTCTTCGGACTGCCGAAGCTGTAAAACCTGTCCCAGACGAACAGGGCATGCAGTACCGGGCCCGGTTCCGAAACTTCCATTTCCCGGTTCTAAGCAGGGACGGTACCGGGATTCCCGGTTCTCACGGTTCTTTATTTTTTACCTCAAATCACCGCAATCATGGACATTTGAGATAAAAAACGATTGAAAAACATTAGGAAACTTAAAATATAATAAATATGCAATAAAATCATGCATGTTTTCTTCAGCAAAAAAATATCTTGATTAAGTAAAATACTCACTAGAAAGTTATTTGTTCTTCCTTTTTACAAATCTAGAGATTAATTATTGCAAATATTCCACAAAATATGATGGATGTTGATGCGATGTTGCCGCTTGTAACGGCTTCGTCGCTCAGGTGTGAATTGGATATATGTGATACGCGCCACGATATTTGTTTGGTATTTATGGAAAGAACCGGGAGAACCGGGATGTAATCTTCAGTACCGGTTCTTTAGGACCTGTGAAATTCCCGGGATTTCCCGGGAGCATGCCCTACAGACGAACCAATTTAACCTGCATGCAGTCCTTCAATAGCAGATCGGAACTTATAGCTCCGTATTGCACTTGTGCGAAAGAGATGGAGCACCCCTTTAATCCATTTCTTTGGGTACATACGTTTTCCGCATTCGCACATCCGAAGGTATGGAATCAATATAAATACATTTACTGCCGCACACATTAGTTTTTTTTCCGAAGGGATAAATTCCGTACGTAGGTACGTTCCGAATGCAAGCCGGTGCGTTCGGATAAACCTAATGAGGTCATGCGGAAATTTCGATTCAGTATCGCGCCCGTGCCGCGCGCATCGGACGTATTTTCGTATATGCAATTTTAGGTACCTACTAACATAGTTATTTAAATTCTGTGTGTAATACTAACAATATATGGACTCCGTGGTCTGAAAGAAATGCATTTTATTTATTTTATTTTATTTATCTTATTGCTAATAAATCGTCCTCCTCCATCGTCGTGCGTTCACCACGCTATCACTATCCGTACTGACTGTATTAATTCCGAATGAAGAAAAACGAATGTGTGTGCTAGTCTCACGGAATTCCAAATCGGAATTCCGCATTCAGGAAACGAATACGGAAACGTATGTATGCGGCCGGCCTTAATCACAAACCGTGGTTTTACAGTCTTAGGGCCGAGTTCACCAACAATTAAACGGACGATTAGCGGTTCAACGGGTGTCACATGTATTGATCAACAGCTGATTAAGACTTAATCGTCCGTTTAATTGTTGGTGAACTCGGCCCTAAGCAGGCCATAACCCTTAATCAAACGGGTAAATTTTTAGAAGATAAAGTAATATAAACTTTATTAAGACAGAAACAAAAAACAGAAAAATAAATGAAAACTATAATATTAAGTGGGAAATTCAATGATTAAAGAAACTAAGTTTCTATTGTCAAAGGTATAATTAGAGACCAAATGCGTCTACTTAAACGTAAGGTGTTAAGCGAGACCGATCCGAAATTAAAGACGAAATGCGTCTACTTAAACGTAAGGTATTAAGCGAGACCGATCCGAACGTTAGCCGAAACATTTCGAAACAATGGCCGACGGTTCAAATTGTGATCGAGATTTCATTACGTGATTGAACAAAAAATACGCAGCGAAACCGGTAAATTTTATGCTCTTGTTCTATTCTCATGTCTAGAAAAAAGATTTCAACAGTTTATTCTTCGGTTACGTGCGTTGTTTTCGAGAAAAGTGTCAACAAAGTTCTTAAAATTTGTAAGTTCTGGTTTTTTAATTTTATATAATAGATTATAGCACGCCAATTTTCCTTAGAGATTTCTATTTTCACAAGAGACTCGTTTACTTTGATACGACGCTACAGACCAACTACAGAAAAACGTTTCGAACAGTGAAAAAGCATTTTTATTTTTTTTATTGGAGAAAAAAACAGATATATACAACATACAAAATTTAGAATATGCTAAACAGAAGTAATTAAAAAAAATCTTAATCCTAATACAATTTTCACTAAGAATTAATAGCTAGAAGTAAAGGTAGCGGCATTCTTTTGTTTTTGTCGTCTAAATTCAAGAAGTTTAATTTACTAATATTTATTTTTGCGGGAGATTTGTAAACGACGAGACTTAAAAGACAGCCAGCTTATTAAGGGTGGAATCTTTCATCAAACCAAACAGAACAATCCTTCGAAAAGTTGCCCCGTTAAGCGATGATGTTGTATCGCACCCAGTAAGACAATGGAATAACGGCAGATCGTGTGTTCTATCAGGACGTAAAATGAAAAAAGAGAATTCCTTAAAATACCCATTTATAAAAAACTGTGCAGAAATCAATTGATTTTACATTAATTACCTAAACACAAAGCTATTCTGTGGCAGGCCAGATATTGGTGTGATTTCCTGGTGAAAATTTGCACTTACAGTTTGAAACCTCCCAACTACCTAAGTAAACTAAAGCACCAAAAACCGACTTCATATACTACTGCCGCGCTAATCCCTAAAAAAGAACTTTTAGAATTGATCTAGTTTGTAGCAAATACGGAATTGTAATGGCCAAGTGATCTGTCTAGAGATAAAAGGACTAGAAACCTACGTCATAACCCGAAATGTAACCCAAATACTTTTGACAAGTGGCTACTGAGTGGAACAATCCTACGAAAGATAGAAAACAAATTAGGATCTCCTGAACCAACCTAAGGAAAAGACAAACAAAACAATTTGGAAATCTAATGAACACTGAGGATTTTAGGAAACTATTGAGCTGATGCGTGGAATGAGCGGAATGAGATTAAGTATGAAAGTAAATATTAACTAAACTAAGTACATGTTTGGAAAACATTAAAGGTTTGCGGCTTAAAGGTAGAGCCCACACCCGCTCTGGAGCTGGTAGTGCCCCCTGGGTAACGCCAGACCTATGGGACTCGACTCCAGACTGGATATCCCTCTAGCGCGTTCTTAGAAGCTAGGATGATACTAAAGAAATTCCCTATTTTTGTAAGTCTGTCTATCTGTAGTCTCTGTCAAGCTAGGGGATGAGTGGTACCCTCAGATAGAATGCGTAGATTGTGATTTTGGATTTTTTTCGAACTTCATCCGTTTTTGAAAAAATAGCTCTCTTTTAGGGGAAAGATTTTAAATAGCCAAAGGGAATATAATGAAAGACTTGATATATGAATGAATGAAAGGTGTAAAAGGAAGCTTAAGTAGTATATCTTTGGATACAGATACATCAAGCAATTAATTCAAGCTTTGGGCATTACTTTTTTCTCTTTTGTATTCCCGTAGGAAGTTTAAACTACTGTAAATTGTCCGTAGACTTGAATGGTCATATTTTTATATCAGTTTCTCAGGGACAGCGTTCAGCGAGACCTTGATCTTCATCTGAACTTCGATTCATTAATCGATGTATGAGATCCTGGACACTAGAACGTTCATGTCAATGGGACTTTCCATCAGATAAATATATCAGTTTGATTTTCTTTATTACATGAATTACTTAATTGTAAGATGAACAGTTCCAGAAGTTGAAAGAATGTACTGTACTTTACGATAAAAGCTGAGAATAAATGATTGATAACATAAACCAAATTAGCGAGCAAGGGAATAATCTATTTATACTGGTACAACAAAACTGAAACAGATAGATACTTCCCTGAAACACATTCAGTAACACACCCTATCCATTTTTATCATAAATAAAGATTGCTGTCCCTGCCGCATGCCATGCTGGCGAACATTATCCGATTTCGTAGCGCGTATTATTATGTGTTATGTATTTACATTCGTGTACGTTTTATTTACTAATAGTTTTTATTAATCTTTCATGTTTTTTTCCATTTTTTTTCCCAATTCCCCTTCTTTTCTTTTTCTATCAAAAAACCATAGCTAAACCTATTGCAAAGGTTTTGCTTGCTATCCAAGATAAAAAACTCCTTCATCAAAAACATAATTCAAAACTTAGATATTATGGAGGCGTTACATTATCTATAACTGAAAGTCTACTTCTTTATGCTCTATCTCAATAAAATTATATATTTGTGAAAGGGACAGACGACTATAGCAAAGTCGTAGTGTCACAAGTTCTTCCAGTCCTTGTATTTTTGGAACACATGGCACTGCTAAAACTACTACATCTGTGTCTACGGTTCTCACCAATATACTTTTGAATGTCTTCTTGAAACCGCTTCAGCTAGGTTAGGTGGAGCAACATTCGCGTATCGGTCTCCTCGTGCAATAGTTTTACTGAGAGCTTATTCAGAGGCATCGGTGATAACGAACTCTTTACCAGTTGGAATGGCCATGCTCGAAAGTTAATCCACTCGTACATCATTTCAGACTAAGGAGGTGTAAAATCAGCCAAGGTTTATTTCCTATAGACAAAACTTGGCTACAAACTAAATTTACTGTATAATTAAACTTATACGGTACATTTATCTGCATTATTTTAATATTTTACCATTATTTCAGAGACATTTGCAATTATTTTATTAAATTTCATTTTGAAAATCGGTAAAATCTGGCGGTTTAGCCTGTCAAGTTTAAAAACCAAAGCAGTTTTAAGTATTATCTGTGGAAGACAATATTGTAAAAGTTGACAAACTCTTTTAGCGAGTCGAGATCATTTGTTTGATTTTTGCTTTTTTTCTTTAATTTTCTTTTTATTTCCTCGCAAATGTGATGAAAAACATTGTGTGTATCACGGGCAGTAAGGGGATTACAAACTCGAGTCATTAAAATTCTCTCGTTCTCATTCTAAGTCTCTCGTCCCTTCTTACCACCCTTGATGCACAATGTACTATTTTTTACATTACTAATAGTTAATAAGTTATTTGATGTTTATGTTTTTATAATCAACATTAAATAGGCTTTTAGTAACCATTTTTGTGTAATCATCTTCCATATAAAAATCTGAAAATATATGTATCTGATTATAATTTTATAATTATATAATTTAAGGCGTTTCGTAACTTTTCTCTATTAATACCTACAAAAATATTATGCCCAATGAATCGGCCATCATCGATTTATCCGAAAACGACACCAGACTCGGCTTTGTATCGCAAATGTGGCAACTAGATTATTTTTTTCCAATACCGGGAGTTAGGTACTTTGACCCCCTCCCCCACTCCCCTGACTCGGAGTCGTGTGTGCCAACAGGCTTTTTGGGCTCAGTTTGGTCTATATAACGTCCATACCAAGTGGCATTGCTCGACGCAAAATTGTAAAGGTCTCCATACAACGATGCTCAATAGGACCCCGACTATTTGCCTTGTTTCAATCCTCTTGTTTATTTTACAGTGATGAAGAATCACCAGTAGCCCTGGTTAAATTACATGTGATAGCTGACAAAGAGGAGGGCTGGATACAAGTGGTTACGTCCATGGTCAATGTGATCCCGCTAGAAGACCCATTTGGGCCGTCCGTCATCACAATACTGCTCGATGATTGCGCGCTGCCGTCCAAAGATTCAGTTATAAAGGTAATCATTATAAGAGTCCTGAAGCTCTGACTACTTTGATCTCAGTCTAGATTCTAATGGACAATAAGTTCTGGTCTGACGACGCAGCAATTACGTCACATTTGGATAGTATGCAGTTTTGTATATCTTGACGCATATATGTGTTTTCCTGGCTTTCACACAGTCCGTTTACCATGCGCTGAAAGCAATGAACGCGTCTGTTCGTTTTATCAGCAGGTATCGTAAAATGCGAGCAAAATCAATTGAAATGACGTATGACAACTACGTAGTTAGGGTTTGCGATGGTTCTAAATTTATGAACTAAAATATTATGTACTAAAATAAACAACACAATTCGAAACTCAGTTTACTGGCTTTTATATTTTTTATTATGTTTATAATTTCAAACCAAATAATTCCCAATTTTACACTTGGGATGGTAAGTAATAATTTCTACTAGTACGATGGCGAGACAATGCAAACAATACAATATGATTGACAATCATGACAAAATAATACTCGTAAATCTATAGAAAGTGTACTTGTCAATTCTAATAAGTTTTAGTTTAACATTAAAGATAAACTATGAACACTGATAAGGGCAATTTATTACCATAATGATAACAAGTGCTTTCATAAGTATAAGCACATTCCTCAATACATATTTAATTTATTCCATTAAATTATAAGTGACAACCCTAGCACTTCAATGAATTTTGCTCGCATTTTACGAACCCTGTTTATGCGAGCTTTGTATAATTCAATAGAAACTGCAGTTAGGGAAATAAAACCTGACCAGAAAAATAAAAAAACCTCTTAAAGGGTCGCAACTAATACTTTTTTATCATGTATTACAGAAGCGGGCTGTACGTGCTATATGTCAATTGGGGTCTCGTGTTTCGCTTAGGGATAAATTGAAAGAAATCAATATTCTTACCGTCGCGTCGCAGTATATCTTTGAGAATATCATGTATGTACGCAAACACATACATGAGTTTAGGCATAATTTAAATACTAGAAATAGGGATAAGCTCGCTCTTCCAGGTCACCGTCTCCGTAAGGTAAGCACTTCGTTTGCGGGGAACTGTATACGTTTCTACAATAAGATACCGTCTGATATCGTCAATATGCCGCAGGGCATACTATACTGTAAATGACTTCATTGGTGACCAAGATGTATCTATACTCAAAACTCTAATTAAAAACCAAAATCTGACAGTTCCCATCTTGATTATTTCGTTATTTTAACATTATTTCATAAAAATATGAATGAGAACTCGTGTAACCAGTAATATTAGGGTAAGTTTTATTGATAAAAATACCTAAACTTTAACCAAAATGCAATCACAGCGAATGTGCTCCGGTTGAGGTTAGGATTTTGATCTTAAATTAGATTTTCGAGTATAAGTAGTATCTATTTAAGGTAATTTCTTAAGACTAGGTTATTTCTGATATTTCTATCTTGATAAAAATGCTTTTAAGCAAACTGTGTATTCAAACACGAAATTGTATGTTTACTTTTTGTACTTTATCTTTATTAGTTATTGTGTGTACAAGACGCTTTTAAATGAGAGCACACTGTAATGTTTCTCGCCGGACAGCTATATCACACAATATTACTTTAGTGTTGTCCGCCAGCATGAGCACGTCATGCTCGCTCAAAGGTCTTTGCTTACGGCGGCGTCGTTGATCGGGTCGCCACCTTCCCGAACACATGGTCGAGGGAGGCGATGGCTGAGATATGCGTCATACTCGTGAACGGGTGCTGTTTGTGGGGTCCGGTCTGTTCACGTCTGCAAGGGCTTGTTGCTCAGTTAATTATTCCAGTTATGGCTTTTGACGTAGAGACCTCGTGGTGTTGTTCTCCTAGTCATTATTTTATATAAACTGGCTTATACCTTACTTTCAAGGACTTCCGCTTTTGTTTGTTTTGTCCCTGTATGAACACTAGGAGGTCGTAAAAGGGAAATGATTTTCTGAATAAATTGAGATTAAATTTCCTTAGTTTCAGAGCCAGATTGGCAATCAAGTAACTCTCCCCAATAATAAAGAATATGCTTGAATGTTTTACATCGCATTTCTCCACAAAATGTGAAAATAACGTAAAAGACATCACCAAAAGTGAAAAGTAAATGTTCGCCTTCAGCTCTCATTGTAACCCACGTCACTCGCCTTTTTTGACCTCATTTTTCGCACTGTTGCAGAAACTACTACGATTATAATACTAAAATAACTTTTTCCTACTCCCGTACTTTTATCTGTCATTTATATAGTCACGAACACTAATATATAAGAACATACATATATGTTCGCAGAATAATCCGGAGAAAAATCTTTCTAGTCTATTCCCCATAACAGCACTTGTGCTTTTTTGAGCCAAAACGACACGCCTAGCTGCCAAATCTTACTAAACCTTATGTTAAATTATTAAGCGATAATCACAAACTTTACAACAAAATATATTTTTACCAACATAACAAACCACAGAATTTATATGTCAGAAAACAGGACCGTAACGAATTGGTCTATATCGTCTGACATTAATAACTACAAAACTACTAATCGTAGAAACATGAATTTAGTGACATTATTTAACGTAGTCAGCTCGCTGCTAAGACCTTGAGTTTGCACCGGGGCCGGGCGGAGCGGCGGGGGAAGGGCACTGAGTAGAATAACGGAAACCGGCGCTCTCGCTGGTTTCTATTCAATATAACTCTGGTTTTCTTTCAATCTTTAACACTAAAAGCGACTCGCTGATATAGACGTTTCACGTTTAAACCAAGGGCCGTGTGCACCGACACAGCCCCACCCGATTTTTGCTTAATATTTTGATATAAGTGCATCACTGCCAACTTAAGAGAAACTTTTTTTAAATATAAAACCTGGCAAGTGCAAGTCAATTTAAAAACAAAGTTAACCATAGACACATATTTTGTCGTCGTTTGTTGTTCTGTGCTTCGTTCGTCCGCTCGTACGTTTTTTCGTTTTATTTTGCATTTTATTTGAAACCTAGTCGTAGAAAAAGTATTTTATGCAACGGTGTATAACTAAGTCGAAAAACACTCGTAACGTCTTCCTTTACGATGTTCGCCTTCGGCTCAGATCGTAACACACGCCACTCGTCTTATATAAATGTTGCATAAGCTACTATTATTATTACTTCAAAATTAAAGATTGCTTAGGCACAGCACTAATTTCGGAACGCATCTCTACTGCTTTTGACAGATAAAACTCTCTCTCGATGTTTCTCTTGGCGGCGTTGTGTGCTCTCCATATGATAATTTGTGTTTTTTCTAATAAATCGTTTTCTAAAAGGTAACCCATCGTTTTATCTAATTACACTTCACCGATTGTATCATTTCATCGAACCTAGTTTCTACTGAAACCATGATGTTTTCAGCATATCTTAAATATTAATTACGTTGGTTATTATTTCCTAAACTCTCGGTAGCTTTAGTAGTTTCTGAGAAAAAAGGAGTGATATACAGACACACAGACAGACGGACATGGCGTAACTATAAGGGTTCCTAGTTTGACTTCGGAACTCTAAGGAAAACTCTCGCATTATACTTATGTTCTGATAACAAAATACCTACCTACTAGTCGTACAATAGTAAAAATCTACTCCATGCATTTACTGTTCTGATAAACAAATGTTTGCGAGTGTATTGGCCGATCTTGGCCAAAACATTCTTAGCAGAGATTTAATAGTAGATTATACACAGAAGGGATAAAGCACCGTTTTATGTCACGGGCGCGATATTTAATCCTGAGCAAATGAGGGAATCCAGATTTAACTCCCGAGCGTAGCGAGGGTGTTACGAGTTAATTCCTGAGCGAAACGAGGGAATTAAAACGGGCTCCTGAGTGCAGCGAGGGATTCAAGCTCGCCCAAGACGAAAACAGCTTTATCCCAAAGGAGAATACTCTACTTTTCTCACCTTTTGTTTTATTTTCTTTGTTTTGCGTATATGGCTTGTAGTGGCCAGTTCGGTTTTCAAATAAGTTCTGTTTGCTGTAGGTTTCTATGGAACAATTTTTCATACGAAACAAATCTCATTATAAACCGCTGGTTGACGATGGCTATAATCACTTACTTTTGGTGAGGTTTGCATGATATATAATAGGGCAATTTCGAGCATGTGGTGTGAAAAAATTGTTACTTTGTTGGAAATATCACTTCATTTGCTAGTGTAAAGTTTAAATTATTATATATTTTACATGAACTTACCGAAAGTAAGACACTCCGACTGAAACATTGCTTTATCGGTAGCTATTTTAAGAACTTTTGAATGCACATTGCGGCGTTGTGAAACTTGTTGACATTGGCTGTGTGCGGGGACCGGACCCGCTTACCGTAACCCGGGGTTTTTAAAGGGTTTTTATAGCGCTGATTTTTATAAACCCGCACATTTCGGTAAGCGCTTAATCGGATTACACATTAAACGGATAATCCATTCGATTGAGTTAATTTGACTTGCCGCTTACCAGTATCAAAACCCCCGAATCGGTTACCGCTTAAAATATTGACTGAATACCTTCAAGCAATTTTAGTTCTTAGACGAACTATATACGACATATTATTCAACTGCTTAAACTCAGGCGACGCGCGCGCTTCAAGGTCAAAGTGGCATGAGACGCGCGCGAGAAGGGAGCGAATGGGTTACCCCAACCCGAACGGTAAGCGCTTAAATAAACAAATATCAAATCCAACAACATTCGGTATGCGCTTACCAAAGGGTTATGGTTAGGGTATCCCGGCTTATTAGGGCTACCTTATCGTTGGGTAAGCCGATCACGAGGTTACCGAAACGATTGGGTTATCGTATGAACGGGTAAGCCGTTCCAACGGCTTAAGCAAAGGTACGGGTTATCCGGTCCCTGGCTGTGTGTCAACCGAACTAATCAAAATAAGACCTCAAGTCAGGCGTTATTTACCGAGATGTAGGTATTTTTGGCGCCGACCCGTATTCTTGTTGGTGTATTGTTGATCGAAGAATACCAGAGGAACTAGACGGGTGGCATAATTTTGCGAAATGTGCATAGAAATTCAGAAAGTAAGCGGCCGATAAAGGTCAAACAAAGGTCAAACTTTATTTTACATAAATACCCGAAATCCACGAATACCCGATTTTTTTTACCAGTTTGTTAAATAACTGTTTAATATCCCTATTCCTCGAAATGGGTTCGGAATTAGAGGAAATTGTAAAAAAAATAACAATGCCAATTACGATCAGCAAGATAAGCTGTATTTTGTAAAAAACGGATATTTACAAAGAGTAAAGATCCCAAAGTTTAAAACAAAACTTTAATTATATGTTATTTGTATTATAGGTCACAGAAATCCTAGGATTGTCATCCGCAAGAGCTTGTTGCGAGAAGATGAACGTGCGGGTCGAGAGGAACATATGCGTCATCCTGGGCTGCCTGGCGGACAAGCTCGCCGGGCCCAACAGCGTCGCGGTGCTCACGCGGAACACGCTGGAGTACCTCGTCGCGTTCCTGGTGAGTGTTACAGGGAAAGGGAAACATGTTTATGAAATCACCAGTCGTATCAAGAAACACATCAGTGTGTCCGGCCAAGTTCGAAGAAAAAGCCGAGCGATACTGCAGTGTGTATATTTACACCCATTCAGTCCTTTTTCCCACCCTCGTAACTTTTTTCCCAGTACAGGTAGGAACCCAATTTTTTGTCAGATTACTTATGTCAATGATCTCTCTCCGTCTAGTATTTATTTCTAAGACCGGCTTATTTTGTACTGACTTACTGACTCACCCATCAAAACCTAAATAGTATTCCCCGCGACACAAATTACAGTACAAATAAAGGAAAAAATCCAAATGTACAAAAAACCAATTTATGGATGTTTGAATGTTTGTGTTTTAATCTCGTCTAAACGGCTGAATGGATTTGGCTGGGATTTGGCACGCATCTTCATCCTGGATTGACAGTATACTTTTTATCCTGGAAAATTTGTCAATTACCGAAGGAAAAGCGATGAACGACTTCTACGTGGATGAAATCGCAGGCATAAGCTAGTATTATGTATTGGTATTGACTACCTAACAAAAAGTATTTAGATGTTAGATCACACCAAAACATAAATGTAAAAAAAGCGGAGAGATAAATCCGGCCAAGTGAGAGTCGGACTCGCGCACGAAGGGTTCCGTACCATTATCTATAAAAAATCACGTTGGTTGTATGGGAGCCCTTGGATATTTATATGATTTAATTATTTTTTTTGAGTGACTACAACTAAATATTCTGTGAATATTTCAAGCGTCTACCTGTTGCCGTTATTAATGTCGAGCACAAAACGACAAAAAAATCACAATACTTTAGTAGTTTACGTGACGGTTGCGTAATGCTAATTACGCAGAGTTGCGTACAATACTTTATCTACACACATATTATAAGTACTATAACTTATAAGATAGGTTCAGAAGCCGAAAGGCAAATGACCAGCATTACCTTACCTGTGGTAGTAAGTGGCAGCGATGACAGCTGTAACGTAATTTTGAAATTACGTTATCGAATATTGTAAGGTAATGAGATCCAAATTTGGAACATCTTCCAAAATTAACAGCTGTCATCGCTGTCACCTACTACAACAGGTAATGCTGGTCATTGCCTACGGGTTTTGAACGCATAATAGAGGACTTATGATATTTGTGTAGATAAAAATATTCATTTTATTCTGTTTTAATATTTGTTGTTATAGCGGCAACAGAAATACATTATCTGTGAAAATTTCAATTGTCTAGCTATGACGGTTCATGAGATACAGCCTGGTGACAGACAGACAGAGAGACGGACAGTGGAGTCCTAGTAATAGGGTCCCGGTCCCTTTTGGTACGGAATCCTAAAAATGGCATAGTTCTCTTATTCAACCAAAAGTAGTGGTATCTGAAAAGGTGCCAAGTCTGGCACTAGATTCGATATTTATTTATTTATTCAATTGCATTATTTTATTTAGATGAGTTGTGTCTGAAAAGTTGTCTTGTGTGCACTGGATTGTTGACAGTCAAACCGTGTTGTTGTTTTTTTTTAATAACTTTAATGTCGTGGTCTTGTTATTGATTTAAGATGATTATCTTATCAATTTAAAAATACCTACCCTGCCTACCATAGACCAGGAATAAGCCAGGAACTGAATTTTTTGGTTCACTAATATGTTCTTAAATTTGATGAGTTGGTCATAATTTCGTTTCGAATAGCAGCCCTTGGCAGAATCATCATTTCGGAGAATTACTTTCCGCGTAAATTTCTTAGCATACTTTCATTTCGCACAATTTTCTTTGGCAGAATGGTACATTGGCATAACTTTGAATAGAATAATAGTTCTATGATGAAATAATTGTCTCAGCAGAATATATTTTTTATTGTAATTATGTTATAAGTAGTAATTATTTAGAAAGCTTTTAATCTTATTCATCCTACTCCACCAATTGCAATTCGGTCCTGGCTGTTTGCAGTTCTAACCTAACCTAGCCTAATTTACTGGTAGCAGTTCTTTACTAATATTACGTACGATCCGCCAACAAAGTGGTCTACCAGTTTTGACAAAAGTTTCTGTGAGATCTAATTATCGCTAAGGTTGACACTTGTCACTGTCATTATCTTATTGCAAGTGAAAACCGAATTGTTGCATCATGACGTGCAAATGAACTTCAACCGTAGGGTGATAGACCACATTTTTGGCCTACTGTACAATTATGCCATAAAAAATCAGACGGAAGATGCTACATAACATTCTGCTACATTAAAGTCTGCGATATTAGTATTCTGCTATTAAAAATTCTGCCAAATGAATGTTATGCGTTATGACAGTTATGCTAAGTATACTATTATGCTAAAGTATCATTCGGCTAAAAATGTTTCTGCGACAAAATGTTATGCGAAGTACATTTCGGACAATCGATGTTATGCAAGATAAAGGGAACCCGTATTTTTTTTATCTCTTATTTTATTACCCGACTGCGGCGGAGCCCAAAAGGAGGGTTATGTTTTTCACTGTCATGTATGTATGTATGTATGTATGTCCAGTTCTATGTTCCCCGCTACAGCAAAAACGGCTTGGACGATTTTGACAAATGAGGTATCATTGGATTCGTCTTCGCACCGAGAGTGTCATAGGATACCTAAACTGTTAAAATTTTAATAACTACAATGGCCAAATGACAATTATTAACATATGTTGGTATATCGACGACAGTATAAAAAATGCAGTCGGGTTTTTAAAGCTTGCTTTTCATTAATAATTATATTAATTATTTAGTATTTAACTGAATAAGATTGATGTTGTAGGTGACGCGACGCGAAGCTTGTGTCGTGCTATTCGCGCTATTAGCATTAGAAAAGTTTGCCCACACGACTGAGAACAAGCTGACGATAAAGAGGTGTCTGGAGCAAGAGCCCGAGAACCCTTTGCTGGTGCTTGAGCGGCTTTCGGGCAGCGAGGACTCCGTGTGGCGGCAGGTCGGCTTCTGCGCCGAGTGGGCGCTCGACAACCTGTGTGAGTTACACATCTTCATCCATTAACCTTATTATGATAAAAACACTAATGACGGATACCATCATGATTGACTGTACGCGTAAAGGAGCGTCCCCACTGAGAGCATTCGCGTGTAATGCTCTCAGTGGGGACTCTCCTTATGTTGAAACTTTCCGTCAGTGTCATTATCGGGTGTATTTTTTTTTCATAATAATGATTAGAAAAAAGTTCATTATAGGTTTTCCGTATGGTTACAAACAAATGTTATTATTATTTGATGTTTCTTTCTGCAAAATACCCAAAATGCGAGGCATTTCTTCAGAAAAACGTAAAGTGATCGTGCACAAATGGTATACAATTCCGAACATAACTCTTAAACAGTTGGCCAAACATACAAAAACTGAAAAACCAAAACGAAGTGATAAGCACCCCGCATGAGCTCGAAAATTTTACGACTATCTTTTGTGCCCAAAATCAGCATGTATTCATTATGGACGACGAGACACATAAAGTTGGGATTTGATATCGATAAATTAGATGTCGATATATATTTATACATAAGCTCATTGGTGGGTCATGGGTTGATACTATGAAAGAATAAATAGATTTATAATAGATAAAGAAATTAATCAGAAATCAGCTTTGAGTACTTTTAAATATTTGAAGAATGCTTCGTTAACCACTTTGGACGTTAAGAGAACGTTTAGTAATCTAAAGTGGATATTTTCATCTAGACGGCATTCTTTATTACCGACCAATATGAAAAAATATTGTATGTTTACTGTGAAAACTGTACCAGAATAAAAAAATTATCACTTGTTCATTGTTTTTATTTTAAAATGTAGAGAAAATAAAGAATACTTGTTCATTGCTTTTATTTTAAAATGTAGAGAAAATAAAATGTTGAATATCATCTTGATCTTGACAGTAACATCGATATATTCTGCCGTCGCAAAAACGTTTTGCTGCATCACTTTAGTATTCGTGCCCCGAGTTAGCACACGTCTGCTATCGGGTGATAAATTTTATACCGTACGAGAGTGCCAGGATATCAGTGATGCCGACAAATCCATTTACCCGGAAAAATTCAGTAAAAAAGCAATGGCGTGGCAAGTTATCCAAACAATTTGTTACTACGCAAACAATGCAGTCCGATACTTACATCACCGAGTGCTTAAATCGTCGCCTACAGCCTATCATCCCCAGACATGATGGACCTGATCTATTTTGGCTGGATTTGGCATCCGTATAATACTCAAAGACTACGTTAGCTTGGTATAAAGACATCAGAGTCGAGTACAGTCGAGTTCATAAATATGTGTACACTTTCGTACCTCGTCACTTTAATCGCTGTGTCAATTTATATATGGCAGTTTAAATATGACAGTAAATAGACAAGGTACTAAAGTGTACACATATTTATGAACTTGACTGTACGTGCCTAAATCCTTATGAATCCTCCGAACTGCCCAGTAGGCAGGCCTATTGGAAATGTTTGGGCACTTACCAAAGCATATCTTCGGAAAAATACAGTGGAAAGGCAATGGATTCCATTGAGGCCTTTAAAAGAAATTTGTTGAAAGCCTCAAAGTCGTCGGGAACAGTTCTGTGCTAAAACTTATGTCTATTGTCAGGTGCAAGGTCCGGCATTTGGAATACCTTTAAAGGTGTTAAAAAAATTGTACATCATTTCTTTAGATAATAAGTTAAATGTTTAATAATTTAAAAAAAAATAGTCTGAATTTTAGCAACATTTTCAGCCAGGAAATCTATATACCTAATCGGGCCATAAGTTCTGTTATTAAGGTTGAGACAAATAAAACTAACTAATGTTTTTTTTTTTTTTTCAATACGTATAAAATTAAAAGCTCAATTAATGTACATTTTGAACAACAAATAATCATTCTACATATTATATAGTGGCCGCAATTTCCGAGACGATGACGTTTCTGTATATTTCAATTTTTAAAAACTCTTAAAAGTTAATATTTGTTTACCAAGGAACTTTTTTTGTTTAATACCATAAAACTCCCTATCTCTGTGTATGTTGGAAAATTATATTTACCATATAATTATATTTTTCAAGACTCAATTCCAGCTTATGAAGCAATAAGGGATTTGGTGTGTTTTCTTATTGCTGCAAATTCATGTGAAATCGTAAAGTCGATTGAATGAGACATCAAGATTGAGCGGTGTACAAGCGGGTCTTTAGTTGCTTGAAATACACTTGTATCAGAATTTAAAGCTTAAAGTCTTATATATTTTACTTTTTAAAATGTCATTGATTAAAAAGTTAACCTTTTCGAACAACGTTTTCAGCGTATGTAAAAGTGTATCAATTTCAATTAGTTTTACATATTGCGTTCATAATTGTTAGAGCTTGTAAACCTCTATGATCTTAAACTACATCTTGTCTACGGTTGTAGAGTGTCCTAGCAGCGTTAGGCTGCTGTTATAAAATAAAAGTTATAAATTCCTTTATAACATTACTACCTATGGTTCTTCCTGTAACTAAATCCTATCCTCTAATATGGTAGCAGAGCGTGTCGTCGTTTAGAGTGGTTAATAATTTATTACTTTATCACGTGAAAGTTACGAGATCGCGAAAATGAGCAACCAAGCCATTGTAATTGAAAAACTCTCCGGAGTAAATAATTACACCACATGGAAATTCCAAATGAAGATGTTACTCATTCATGAAGACTTGTTTGAATGTGTCAATGAGGTTGATAATAAAAATAAACCAGAATGCGACGACAAGAAGAAACAGGAGAAAGCGCTGGCACGAATCTGTCTCAGTGTTCAGCCATCTGTTTACTCAGTTGTCAGAAATTGCAAAACTGCGTTTGTTGCCTGGAAGAATCTGCAGAATTCGTTCGAGGACAAAGGTCTGTGTAGAAGATTAGGTGTTCTCAGAATGCTATTTGGCTTAAGCTTACAGCAGTTTGAGAGTATGGAGGCGTATGTTACAAAAATTCTAGATACAGCCCAACAACTGCAAGACATAAATGCTCCTCTGGAAGACGAGTTCGTTGCTATAATAATGCTCAGTGGGCTCCCCAAGCAGTTTGACCCACTCATTATGACCCTAGAGCATAGTAGCCTTTCTCTCTCAAGTGAACTGGTGAAAACTAAACTACTCCAGGAGGCACAGAGACGAGGTGATGCAGAAGCTACGGGACAAAATGCTCTAACGACTTCAAATTCGAATTCTAAGCGTCCCAAGTGCTTTAGATGTAAAAAAGTAGGTCATTACGCAAAAGATTGCAAGCAGAAAGCTTTGCATAAGGACAAGCCATCTAGTTCCAGTTGTCAAGAGGAGAAGGTTCAGAAAACTTCTGGTAGGGCGACTATGTTGTCGGCTCTGACGGTGAAGCTGGATCGAGATGTGTGGTACGTCGACAGTGGTGCATCTAGCCACATGACGAATAACAAAGACATTTTGCATGATTTTGTGTACGATACGCCTAAAGAAATAAGCGTTGCGAACGGTGAAAAACTCTTTACAGCGGGTCGTGGTAATGTGAAACTTTTTTTACAAAACCAATGGGTAACTGTCAGTAATGTAGTTTTTATACCGAAACTGACATGTAATCTTTTATCTGTCAGTGTTTTGACACGAATTTTTTTGAAGTAAAGTTTACATCGAATATTTGTAAAATTTACGAAAACGGAATGGTAGTAGCTGTAGCAAAACGGGATGTATGCGGTCTTTATAAATTAGAAATCGGGGATGCGTCTACAAATCTTGTTTCGCGCGAACACAGTATGCCAGTAAGTGTCTCCTTGGATACCCAGGTGTTAGATGTTCAATCCCAGGGTTTATGGCATCGTCGACTTGGACATCTGAATAGTCGCAGCATGAACATACTTAAGAAGGGTATGGCGGCTGGTATCGACTATGATGTATCCACGTTCGAGCAATGTATCACCTGCATTGAAGGTAAGGTTACCAATTTACCGTTTCCTAAGAAATCTTTTTCACGTGCAAGTGAGTTGTTAGGCCTGGTTCACACGGACGTGTGCGGCCCTATGCCGGTGAAATCTATAGGTGGTGCGAGATATTTGCTAACATTTATCGTCGATTTTTCTAGGAAGACATTTTGTTATTCAATAGAGTCGAAAGACAAATGTTTTGAATGTTTTTTAAATTTTAAAGCTATTGTAGAGAACGAGACTAATAAAAAAAGTAAAATCCTTAGAAGCGACAATGGTGGCGAGTACATCAATACGAGATTTAAGCAGTATTTGAGCAAGTGTGGAATCCGACATCATACTACAGTTCCTCACTGTCCACTGCAGAATGCATTTGCCGAACGCGCGAACCGTACGATTATGGAGGCGGTGCGCTGTATGCTTCTGGAAGCAGGTTTGGATCAACGGTTCTGGGCTGAGGCTGCGAACACTGCGGTGTACATAAAAAATCGCTCACCTACGAAGGCAGTTAGAGGTGCAACTCCAGAAGAAATTTACACTGGACGTAAGGTAAACTTAGATAACTTGCGTGTGTTTGGTTGTTTAGCATATGCTGTACAAAGTAATCGTAACAAACTGGATCGCAAATCTAAACCTTATATTTTCGCGGGATATTGTGAAGACTCAAAAGGATATAGGATTTTGGATGTTGAGAGCTATAAGCTAACAATAGCGAGAAATGTTAAGTTTATTGAGAATAAATTCCTCAAGAATCTGAACCTCACCAAAGTGGAATCGGGTGTGGTTATAGAACTTAAGACTCCTTGTGTATCCGAGAACAGGGCAGAGTCAGAACAAACTTCTGTGACTACTGACGGTGCTGATGATAGCGAGGCTTCAACCAGTAGCTCGACCACAGATAATACCTCAGATGCTACTTATGTTCCAGATGTTTCATTTGAGACGGATGACTCTAGAGCAGAATACATGGAAGCTAATGAGGATTCCTTCCTGTGTGGTTTTTTGATGGGGGAAGCGTGCGGAAGTGATGAGCCGAGAACAGTTGAAGCAGCGTTGAATGGTCCTGAAGCCAGGCAGTGGCGAGCTGCGATGAAAGACGAGTATCAGTCCTTTTTGGACAATAAGTGCTTTACCTTAGCAGATTTACCTAAAGGTGTGAAGCCAATAAAGACCAAATGGATTTTTAAGAAGAAAAGAGGGCTTAATGGTGAAATATTACAATACAAAGCACGTCTAGTGGCAAAAGGATTTACACAAAAGTATGGAGTGGATTATTTTGAAACTTTTTCACCTGTAGTGAGATACGAAACCATAAGAATGTTATTAGCTTTGGCAGCGGAGTACGACATGGAGATTGATCACATGGACGTAAAAACAGCTTTTCTGAACGGTGATTTGAAAGAAACTATATTCATGGAAATACCACAAGGTTTTGAAAAAGTCAAAGACGAGAGTAAAGTGTATCGACTACGAAAAGCTGTGTATGTTCTAAAGCAAGCGCCTAAGTCATGGAATGAAAAGATCAATCATGTCCTTGTCAACAAACTCAAGTTTAAGAGATTTGACTCTGAGCCATGTGTATACATGAAGAGAAATGGCGAAAAGTTTGTAATTATCGCACTATATGTCGATGATTTAGTTGTTTTTAGCAATTGTAATGCGGAAAAAACTAAAACTAAATCATTGCTGATGAAAGAATTCGTAATGAAAGATCTTGGTACTGTAGAAAGAGTTCTAGGATTAAGAATCAGGAAAGAAAATGGCAAGATCACACTAGATCAAAGTGCCTATATTAAAAAGATATTAGAGAAATACAAAATGCAAGACTGTAAATCTGTAGAAACTCCTATGCAGTGTCAAAAACTGAACAAAGCTGAAGAAAAGGATGACAGCTTGGAGTATCGGGAATTGATCGGTTGTCTTATGTACATAACTGTCTGTTCGCGTCCTGATATATGTCACGCAGTAAGCGTATTAAGTCAGTTCAATAACTGTTTCTCCGATGTCCATTGGAAAGCAGCTAAACGCGTGTTGCGTTATCTTAAAGGTACAGTAGATTATTGTATTACCTATAAGAAAACTGGTTTAACTGTGACGGGTTTTGCAGACGCAGACTGGGCTTCTAATGAAATTGACAGACGGTCTTATACGGGATATGTTTTTAAAATTGGGAATTCTATTACGTGTTGGGAAAGTAGGAAACAGCGTACCGTTGCGTTATCGAGTACTGAAGCGGAGTACATGTCGCTCTCCGATGCTTGTAAAGAAGCACTGTTTATAAAAACTTTCCTGCAAGAATGTATAGGTAATAAAATTGAAATAACTATGTTTAATGATAATCAGTCGGCCTTGAAGTTGACTGAGAGCAGTATGTTTCATGGTAGGTCGAAACATATAGACATACGTCATCATTTCGTCCGGGAGGCGGTTAGTAATGGTGCAGTAAAAATAAATTTCATGCCAACGTCAAAAATGACGGCGGATGTCTTAACGAAACCTTTGTCGGTAGAAAAACATAAGTACTTTGTAAACGAATTAGGTTTGACTACCGATGTATGTTAACAAGATAAGTTTAAGGGGCGGTGATAGAGCTTGTAAACCTCTATGATCTTAAACTACATTTTGTCTACGGTTGTAGAGTGTCCTAGCAACGTTAGGCTGCTGTTATAAAATAAAAATTATAAATTCCTTTATAACATTAATACCTATGTTTCTTCCTGTAACTAAATCCTATCCTCTAATAATAATAAAACAATCCCGAATTAACTTTAACGTGTAATAAATAAATATTATAATTTAAACACCAATTTATTCAAATTAATTATATAATAATGATATAGATTTATTTAATTATATATTACCAGTTATCAGTTTCATACTAACTAGGAACTGTCCGGCTCTTATTTGGTTTATTTTGATATACTTATGTTAGAGAGTAGTCTAGAATAACAGGCACTTTTTTTTAGCTGCCCAATCTAACCTGTTTGGAGAAATTGTCCTCCAAAGTACTGAAAACTGACTAAACCCTCTAACTTCTTAAGAGAATAAAAAAAAAAATTAGCTTGTTACCTACTGGTTTTATTATATGTTAAAGAACATGAAAAAATAATTAGCGTGTTTTGTTATATTGGCACAAAGTCATATTTAAAAAAAATACCCTTCAAAGTTATATAGTTCTTATCGAAGATCACAGAAGTCACTTTTCAGTACTTTCGTGGACAATTTCTCCCAACAGGTTGAGATTGTGCAGCTAAAAACAAATACGTGTCTTTTATTTTAGCCTACTCTCTAACATTTATCAAAATAAACCAAATCGGAGCCGGACAGTTGGGTATCCACAGAGCACTGAATCTTCACCGCGCGCCTCTACTAGAAACGGCAGTGAAGGCAATATTCGTGCTTCGCAGTTGCGCTGAGCGCAATTGCTGGAGGTAAAGGCCGTTAGTTTCTATATGCACGTTGTGGAGTGCACATGATCAAAAAAAGCGATATTATGCCTCATTGTGCTGTGATTTGGTGTGATATCAAAGTAAAAACGTGAATAAATAAAATTCTGGCGTATCATATGACAAAAAAGTATTTAAAAACCATTTTGAATTATTTGAAAAATGCGATTTGAGGTTATCTTGGAACACAAAACCTCTTCTTCTTCTTCTTAACACAAAACCTCAACACCGCTGTAAGCAGTCGCACCAGCCAGTGACGCCAGTAAATGTGTTAGTGAAGTGTAGAGTTGTATGGCATCATATCGATAGAGTGCAGCGATGTCCATAATCCATAAAGTATCAATGCATTTTTGAATTACCATTTAAACATTATAAATTTTAGTTTAAATTATAGTAATTTTCCTGTACTAACTTTGTTTATTTACATCCAACTAAGTACAGAATTCAACATTAATAAAATTAAAAATTAAAACGAAACGTATTTAAAGTAAAATTAAACTGAGCTGCACTAACTGTTATTTTTAGGTTTCTTAATTATGCTTACATAAAAGATAAATGGATATTAGCGACGGGAAAGTTACACTGGTTTCCTCAGAAACATGATACGATTTGTTCAGATCATTTCGAGACAGGAAGTTTCACGAAAATGAGCACCAGAACATATTTATCTTCTGATGCTATTCCAACATTGTGAAACTCCATACTATTTTTACCGAGGTAATTCTTTCACAAACTGATTCATTTCTTAAGCATATAATTTGGCAAACCGCTTTTTTTCCGAAACTGCATATATTTTGGGATTTATTTCAGGACTATCGTGTCAAAACTCTTTAGGATAGGTAAGTTTCATAAAAATCCTGAAATATTTACAGTTTCGGAAAGAAATGTAGTATGCCAAATGATAAGTTTGTGAAATGAATCCGTTTTTAAAATGTTTTTGAGAAAACATGAAAACATACGTGAATGTCTTTATTGTTATTTGGTTTATGTACTGAGAGTATTTTGCATTGTAGTAAATTAAATAGAAAATTTTAATAAACAACACGATAAAATGATTCCTTTTATTTTGACACCTAGTTTATAATGCATACGTACAGTTATTATGAATAATTTTGAATATTGGCAAAATATTGTTTTTAAAATAGTTGTGTTCGATTTCTGTTCATAAAAATATCGATAAAAATATCGACGCCACACCGCAGCACTCTTAGGCACTTGTGACTTTCTTGTGGCGCACAGATGGTTGACATCTAAGACAATACGAAAACATCATTTAAGTAGTAGTGCGTGTACTAGTGTGAGTAAATGGTGACGCCCACTGACACGCTTTGTATGGAAAGTTTGGAGCATACCGTCTCTAGTAGGGGCGCCGCTGTTCTGTGCTCTGTGTGGGTACCTGTCCATGTAAGACGTTAGTGTTTCTAATGTAATGGATGAATTTTGTCTATGATAATGGCGACAATGCCCCTTTTTTAAGGCAATTTTGGGACTGTGTTTAATATTATTAACAATTGTGTTACGTTTTTTCATATTGTTGGAGAATAGCACCATACGAGCCTCGGCCGGGAAGGGCGGTTGCTAGACTCGTATAATAGCCAACGCGGCCAACTTATACTCGTCCCGCAACGGCCTTTTTCCCGGTTCCTGCAGTAGTGGACTATTACACCTGTATAGCATTAAATAAAATCACTAGAACACCCTGTATTATCAACGGAATCATTGTATTCCACAGTCATCGTAGAGGGACGAAAACTCTCGTACGAGGTGGTGGACATGTCCAGCATTAACGTGATCCTGAACTCCAACGACGTGAGCGAGTACTTGAAAATATCGTGCAACGGGCTCGAGGCGCGCTGCGACTCCTACTCCTTCGAGAGTGTGCGGTGCACCTTCCAGGTAACCAACGATCTTTGTACAAGGATTCAGTCAGATAAACGACCAGCGTACCATTTAAGACGTAATAGTTAGCAACGCATTTGTATTTTTGACATTGCAATTTTCTACAGACCTCGGAGCCTAGTGGTCTAATAGGTGTTTACGTGAAAAACTTAAGTAAATGACCTCTTGCATGTAGTTGTGTACAAAACTAATATGGAATTTACGTCAAATTTCAAATATAGAATGTCGAACGGTCTCTGCGGATGTGTTACAACTACATGCAAGAGGTCATTTACTTAAGTTTTTCACCTATAAGTAGTTGTCCCTCAATAATCATCTAATTCAACTCTGGTGACCAGTATCGGATCGGACGATTAGAGCGTTAACAGCTGTCAAAATGTATGAACTTACAGTCGTTTAACATCGATTAAATTTAACATCGTTTGGTGAAATTGGTACAAATACCGTAGCGTCTCAAGAGTATATCTTCGATCGGTATGTTTTGCAAGTGCCGAACTTTATCTTCTTATTCCTTATCTTTTATTTATTTATACAGAAGAAGACAGAAGGGACCCACCCTTCGGGTATACTTCGACCCTTAGGGATCTTTTATTAGTAGGGGAAAATTTAATAAAAATTAGGCCAACCTTGCATGAATTACAAACGGATTTTTTTAATTAAATATGTTGAGTATAGATAGGAGAGCGTATTAAGATGTATCCCGCGAAAAATTCACCCACCGCGCATTCTTTTTTTTAAGGAAATTACGTTTATCAATTTAACTTTGTAGATAAAATATTAACAGGCATGTTTTTAATGAGTATTTGTAGAAGAGATAAAGTTTTATCAGTAGGTTAGGAAATTAAACATGTTTTCGCGCATCAATGTTTTTTGTTGTTGAAGAAACTTAAAATTTAACTTTGATTTCAATTCAACTATGATTAAGAAAATCAAACTTATATTACTTTGCCTGTCAGAGATATCAAAAAATACCAAATATCGGTTAAGGCAAAAATTTAACAGAACTGATAGTTGTTGAATAATGGAAAATATACACCGTGTCCAATAAGTTCGAATACACTTTTTCTAGTACTGGTTTGAAAAACTTAAACAACTTTCAAAAAGTTTTCTAATTATAATTTGACGTGTATATTGTCCTGAACAAATTACAATATTTTAAAAATAAACCTAACCTAACCTAGTTTATACTACAATTAGAAAGTACAGGGAGACCTTCTCTTTAGAAGACCGCAAGAGATCTGGTCACCCGCGTTCAGCAAGACCGGATAGGGCCGTGAAAATCGTGAGAGAGCGTCTCCGCCGGAAAAATCACCGTTCGGTCTGAAAATTAGCTGTAGACTTAAAGATTTTAAGAGGTTAGTACACAACATTTTGAGAGCAGACCTCGGGTGTCACGCTTACAAGAAAAGAAAAATACACAGCATTTCCGAAGATATAAAGAAAAAAAAAACGTGTGCGTCTCGGAACGCCCGACAGAAGTGATAACTGAAACTAATCTAAGTTGAACTATACCCTCCCATAAGAATTTATCACTTCAAAAAGTTCAAAATGGCAGCCATTTTTTTTAAATCTGATTCCGGGTTCGCATCTGTCTCCAGTGCCCACGGATCCTCAGATATCGATTTTGAACAATCGAACCAGTAACAAAAAAGTTCAAAATGGCGGCAACTTTTTTGAAATCTGATTACGGGTTCGCATTTGTAGTCCCAAGCGGCCCTCAGATATCGATTTTCAAGACAATCGAACCAGTAACAAATAACTTTTTCACTTCTCATGCTCTTAAAATGTTACTTTAGTCTACGCACATCGGAACTAAAGCTCCTTATTAATCTCCAGGGATTAAAGTTTTTTTTTTTTAATTTACTTTGGAAACCTCTTAACAGCCAATCACGGTGTTTGTGAATGGAGGATTATCGCCATTTTCAGTGATTGTGTATGGACCATTTTTAGGCAGTGGAAATAACCTCAAAATGACAACTGTGCAAAAATATTTAAAATAACGATTTAACTTCTTGAAACACGATTAATGATTACGAATATGAATCTTTTTAATTATATTAAGGATGAATTCATTTTTAACCGACTTCAAAAAAAGGAGGAGGTTCTCAATTCGTCGGGATATTTTTTTTTTTTTTTTTTTTTTTATGTATGTTCCCCGATTACTCGAAGACCACTGGACCGATTTGAAAAATTTTTTCGTTGTTGGAATGGGTATACTTTCTAGTTGGTCCCATTGTCACCACGTCAGGATCTGATGATGGGATCATGGAGAAATCAAGAGAACTCCTCAAATATTATAGGCACACCTATAGCGATTTTGGTATTTTTCACTGTAACTCATGCATTTGCTTTTGAAAAGTACTATATGGTGAAGTGGAACTGATGATGAAGACCACAGATGGCCACCGGAACTCCTTAACGGTACCTATTTCAAGGGTGGCGATAAGATATTTCGATAAAGGAAGTTGAGCGACTATGACGAAGCACATTTAGGTTTAAATATGACTATGACATTCCCGCGGCGTTGTCTGCGGCGAGCTTGAAATGTTCTATAGTTTCTTATTAATATTTAGAACTGGAGCTACGTAACAGCATAAATAGGATCACTAAAAAGTATAAAATAAAATAAATGTTTAAAAAAACAAAAAACCGCCTTCAAAAAGCAAAAAATAACTTCTTTAAAATGATAGGTAAATAGGTCAGTCCAACTGAAGTCGGCGTCCAACAATATTTTAACCAAAAGCAGACTTCAGTTGGACTGACCTATTTACCTATCATTTTAAAGAAGTTATTTTTTGCTTTTTGAAGGCGGTTTTTTGTTTTTTTAAACATTTATTTTATTATGCATGGTCCAATTAGTTTTAAAATAGTTTCCAAGTTTGAACCTGTTGGCTAAATATGCAAGCATTTAAAGAGGCACTTCACAAAAAAAAAACCGCGGAACAAATTTATAACAAACTTTTTTATAATAAATATTGTAATTTTGTAAAGAACGTCGTCGGTGCCGGATTAAGCAAGCAAGGGGTCCGTAGAGTAAATTCTATAAAGAGACCCCTAGTTGGTTTTAGGTTACAGGTTGTGGCGGGCTCTTTTCCGCAACAAGGCGACTTATATATGCGCCTATTTTGAGTGGGGATTTTTAGGTTATTCTGCTGGAGAATATCGACTGGATTATCCATCTTATCATCAACCCTGATGGATATGAGTACAAACATACTGATGTAAGTACTAAAACAGGGGAATTTCTACCAGACAAGCATTTTAGAGGTTAGATGTGGGTGCGCGGGACCACCCAATGCGCGGGGCCCGTAGTCCCCAAAACAAACAATTGTTGTACATTGAATGAGAAGGCCAACTATGAATTTAAATTGACCAAAAATGTAAAATTGTTGGTCTGTTCCAATGAGCAAGTCGACCAATCACATCGGTCCGCTGATCACTGATTCGACCAATCAGAACACGATTTGTGCTGCATATGAAATTAAATTGGCCAATGAGAAGTCGTTTTATTTTTTAATAATATTCATCCCTTCACGAATAGGCAAAGGAATCAGATTCCATACAGCCATATGTGTCTGTTTTTAATTATCTGAAATATAGTTCTGGCACGGTCAGAGTCGTCGGTTTAAAAAACGCCTTTGGTTGACTGGCCACTAAGTAAAAATTTACGGGAGAGCGTAAAAAATTTAGTGTGTTGTAAATCTATTATATAAAATGCTAAGCTGATTGTTGATATATCAACGCACAGCCCAGACCGCTGGACCTAGAGACTTGAAATTTTGCACATAGATACCTTATATAGTGTAGATATCCACTAAGGAAGGATTTTTGGAAATTCCACCCCTAAGGGGGTAAAATAGGGGAAAAACATTAGTATCAAAGTCCGTCAGTTTTGAAGTTAGACGCTTCAAATTTTGCGTTTAAGTTGGCGATTGAATTTTAACTTATACTTTTCCCAGCGTTTATGATAATTTCAACCCCGAAGGGATGAAAAGGGGTAAAACGGATTGTTGATATATCAACGCACAGCCCAAACCTTAGGACCTAGAGACTTGACATTTTGCACATAGATACCTTATATAGTGTAAAGATCCACTAAGGAAGGATTTTTGGAAATTCCACCCCTAAAGGGATGAGAATTAGTATGAAAGTCCGTCAGTTTTAGTTTAAGTTAGACTATTCAAATTTTGTGTATAGGTTGAAAATTGAAAATTAATTTATACGTGTTTCAGCGTTTTTGATAATTTCATCCCCGAAGGGATGGAAAGGGGTAAAACTAACTGACTGATCGATCAACGCACAGCCTAAACCGCTGGACCTAGGGACTTGAAATTTTAAGGGAATATTCCATGGGGGTACCCAAGTGTAAGTAAGTGTACACTAAGAAACGATTTTTGGAAATTCATCCCCTAAATGGTTAAAATAGGGCGTAGAAATCTGTATAGGAGATTAGTTATTTTTAAAATAAGCAATTTGGAAATTGGTATTTAGGCTACTGTTTATAAACAAAAAATGCTTCTTTCAGCGATTTAGAAAAAAATACCCTTAAACTACCCTGAACTACCCCTGGGTAAAAGGGAGTTTTAGTTTGTTCCTCCTTCACGCTGCAATGGCGCTGGATGGATTTGGATGAAATTTAGAATGGAGATAGCTTATACCCTGGATTAACACATAGGAAAATCCCATCCCGGAAAATTTAAAGGTTCCCGAGGGAATAACGACAATATCTTTGGTGTTTTTTGAAAAAGTCATCATGGGTGTCGTTTTCTTAGGTTGCGTTGACGCAGATTTCGAAAATGATATCAAATTTGGGATTCAAAATGGCCGCCATGATGTTTATTGAAAAAGTCTTCATTGGTATCATTTTCTTACATTTTGGGGACGCAGATTATGAAAATGATGTCAAATTTAGAATTCAAGCTGGCGGCAATGATGTTTTTTGAAAAAGTTGTCACGGGTAACATTTTCTTAGTTTTTGGGGACGCAAATAATTACTAATATAGAATAAGATTAGTAATTATTTGACAAAATTGCGCAATTGAATAATTTATTTCTCCTATGGCTTTTGCCATCCAGTGTGACAACATGAGACAGGCTTTGTACCTACATTCAGTTTTGTTAGTCTATATCAAAAGGAGCGGTGTCAGATTGAAGTTGTCAGCGTTGACATATCCAGATTTTAACATTTTTTTCCGCTATTTTCAATACTATTCACGGCGTATTAATTCTACGGCTGTTATTTAATATTAGGGCGGTTATTATGATCACTTGAAAATAATTACGGACAGGCATTTGATTTTTCGGCGAATTGGTAGGTTTGAAATGACATTTTAGAATTAAAATGTCATTTCAAACAATACACAAGTGGTAAAAAAACTATACATCGATAGGTATACATAATATTGCTGTAGAAAGAAAATCCATACTAATAGTATAAACGTGAAAGTAATTATGTCTGTCGTCTGTCTGTTAATTAATTTGTATCTCGAAAATCACCCCTAAGGGATGAGATTTGGGATGGTAGTTTGTATGACAATTTGGTCATTTATGTTAATTTTTTTAGTTGGAAACGTGGTAATTGGTGTTTAAGCTGCTGTTTAATAATGTTTAACATATTAAAAAACTTTCAGTGATTTCGGTAAAACTAACACTACAAATATGCCAGGAACTACGAGTACACCATGATACACAGTCGGGGCAATATATGCGGCAGCTCTACTAAAAATTGGCGAAGATCGTATGGCGAGAGATAGTAACGATTTGAATACATTAAACCGCGAATTCTGTAATATTGTACAAAACACAGATGATCTAAAAAATACCCTGTACCCTGATCTAAAAAACAATATAAAGAATAGAGAATGTTTGTGCGAGAGGGCGATATTAGCACCGACAAACGAAATTGTCGGGCGGATAAACATAAAAATATTTCTCATGTAGAAGGCGATGTTGTGGAGTATCTCTTGGTAGACAATGTCATAGACACAGAGCAAGTCACGTCCTACCCTTAGAGTTCCTGAACTCTTTCGAGGTATCGGGAGTGCCCTCCCGTACGAGTTAATGGTTAAAGTTGGTGTCCCGGTAAATTTCGAGCTCAATATAACATGTGTTTGAAAGATCATTCTTGCCAGGGAGGACGTCAAACTATAGAATTACTTCATCATCATCATTAATTTACTTAAATGCGATAAACGAGTTCAACGCGGACGAAGTCGCGGGCAAAAGCTAGTTTATTATAAGAATTGATTGATTTTTATTTCCTCGCACTAGCCGTGAAAAGCACTATGTTAAGCCTCGGCCGAAAGTGCAATAAATGGACTCGTACTTTCGAACTAACTCGTCCATCTATTGCTTACTTTTTAACCTCTGCAACAATTAACTATAACTAATCACTTTCAAAAACGGTGATAGTTTTAGGTTATATGCTCACTGTCAACAGTATTTATGCTTAGAAACGCATTACGGGGTGACGTCAGTAGGTAAGATCAAATACTGTTTACCATTTTTGTCCATACCTGTAACTTATGATTAGCCTAGCGGCTGAGAGGTAGGTCTATGACGCCATGGCGCCGCGGTTTAAATCCCATCCGATTCCAGTATCTTTTTGTATATTAAAAATGGTTTAAAAATTAGTTCTACCGCTGCCGTATGCGTGAGAGAAAGGGAAGCCAGACAGGCTGTCGAGCAACGCGCGTTACGTAACGAAATGGTTTACCCTCCGTTAAGAAGTTATCACTTCAAAAAGATTAGATCGATCACACACTATACTTTCCTGGCACGCGGGGGATGAATTCGTTTTTTCGGACGAAAAAATATTCGTATTAGAGCAATCTCACAATGCCCAAAATGATGGTTTGTGGGCAGCAAAGTGCACCATCATTGATGGTTTGGGGAGCAGTTAGTTAGATCGGGGTAAAGTTCCTTTGATATTTATAGACCACGGGGTAAAAATCAATGCCGAATAGGTACTATAAAACAGAAGTCTTGGAAAAATGTTGCTCCAAATTTAAAAATGATGTTTGGGAACGACTACTATTGTTTCCAATAAGACGGAGCTCCATCCCACACGGCAAACTCAGTTCAAGCGTGGCGTCAGGCCAATTTAACGGATTTCTTGCCAAAAAATGAATGGCTCCCAAATTCTCCGGATTTAAATGTACTGGACTTTTTTGTATGGTCGTACATGCTCTCAAAACTTAATAACTATAAAATTAAGAATTTGGGGCATTCAAAAAAACTTATCGTACAAATTTGGGACGAAATGCCAATGGACGCAGTGCGTGCCGCGTGCGACGGATTCGAAAAAGGTTTGATGCTAGTAATGAATGTTGAAGGTGGAGTTATCCCAAAACATTTGTTATGAATATTGTATATAACAATATCTTTCATGAAATATAAGTTTTATTGAATTTGTTATTAGTACTTTGTTTTAATGATAGTTTATAATCAAATAATTACCTACAGCGTCCCACGCCCCGCCTTACCCCTCTCTCGCCTGTCGCAAAATTACAATGACGGGTTGTCACAAGTATATGATACTAACTGAGCCCGTGACCTCGTTCGCGTAGAAATAGTTTATTTACCTGTAAAACTATACGTTAAAATAAAATATACTAAATATAATAAAACTAAAATGTCCGTAAAATTTCAAATCCGTAAGACTAAAGCCAATAAAACTAATTTAAGGAGTGGTTCAGTAAAAAAGTAGCAATGTATTATCTGGTATATATTTTTTATTTATTGCTAATTATGAATCAGTTTTGTTTTAGTTATCTGTAGATATCATACTATGAAATAAAAATACAATCATATTGAAATGTATGAGATTCTTTAAGTTTTCTCAATATTTATTGCAGGTATTTTATAACCTTATGAACAACACAATTTGACAATCTTCGCTTGCCGTTTTCTACAACGCCACAATTGAATTTCCATTTTCACAACTTGTTTTATGCTTTTAGGAATATCATCTTACGGATAAGTTTTACCAATAAACTGGATTTTACTTTGGGTAGTAAGGAAGTCTTTCCAATCTAACCTCTGACAGAGGTTTTTATAAAAATGGTAAATACACCAATGTTGAAATTCCATGTAACTACCTCAAAGTGAAGTCAAATCAAAAAAGTTAACTATTGATCAAAAGACAATTTAATAAGGTATTAAGTAGCCCATCAAACTTTAAGGAAAAACTATGTTTATGACAAACACCTCATTAAATCTCTCAGAAGACGCTGTTCAAAAAGTTTTAGGTAAGATGTAGTATAAAAGGCGAAAACTTTAGATCGCCCGTTCATTTTTACGATTGTAATTATTTTTTTATTGAATAGTATCTACAGATTACTATAACAAATGCACTGCTTAAAAATTACCACAAAATAAAAAAAATAATCCATATTATGTGCTGCTACTTTTTTTCCGAACCACTCTTTATATAATGTAGGACGTATTTGTCCATTTTATTAATTAATTTAACAACTCTTCCCTTTATAACATTACCATTGAAATAATAACTTAGACTTACTTAATTACGATTAATATTGGATAAAACATAAAGTTCATAGGTAAATAATATATTTATTAAATTCTTTCATTTTAACGCTCTTTACTTAATGTGTTTATGTTACAAATAATAAATAAAGATTCAAACTTCGTTTATATTGTCCTACAATAATTATCGTAAAGCACGTGGTCAAATACGGAACTACTCGAAACAATTTCGTATGGTAAAACCACAGTTTGCATAGACAGTGGCGCCTTTGAGAGCTTCATTTGAAATATTGTGGCACGTTTACTCCAAGCGCCGATTCCGGGTGGCATGGCAACCCGCTAGTGTTTGCTGCAATAAGTAGTCCTGGACTGTTGACAGGCCACGCGAGAGCACGCGTGGTGGGGATGAAGTTACCTTTCTAATAGTATACGCGTGGGTGTCAGTGGGGCGTGCAGCGGGCGGGGGCGGCGGGTGAAGAGCACAGCACGGCCGCGGCCGGTTTTGCTTTAAATTCAGTGACCTCAAAACACATCATTACGTTCAAGGCGCTGTCACCTCAGACAGAGAGAGAGAGAGAGAGAACTTTGTTTTGTACCTTTCATCACCGCGTAGCCCAAGTCTTTCCATAAAGGCCGTATTGATACTGAAACATCCGCAATCGGCAGACAGGCATGAGACGGTAAGAGGGTCAGAGGGTTCGTAGGCCTGAGAGCAAGCCACCTCGAATTTATTAGAATAAAACGCGCCCTGGGTAAACTCACTACAAACAAGGATGGTTTCTTGTTACAAGTGAAACAAAAATGTTGCTCTCTTTGGTATATTGTTAAGATCACATATTTATATCACTGTTATCACATACACCCATTCACAGCCTACTGTAGCAACAGTAGCTTTTTATAGAAATTACAGTAGCATTATCGACTACAGAAATAAGAAGGTACACTTAATTAGGATGAAGTACGCGTGTGGTCAAGTGTGTGTAAGGTGAGGTTAAGTGGCAAGCGAAGGCTCGTAACACAGGGGGAATTGCGAAGAGTAGGGCTACTGCCCCGAGGCTCTCTAGGTCGCAACGCGTGGCACTGAAGTCACACCCATGCGGTTGAGCACGAAGTGCCCCTCACAGTCAATCCGGTGGGTAAGGCTACGCCTAAACGTAAAAATAAAACCCAGCAACAAGAATTTCAGTTGTTAATGAAAGAAAATTTACTTGACAGCTACCCTATCAGCCCTAGCCATAAGGTGAATATAAACACTTACCACAAAGTGGGTTTTATGTAGCTTTATAACGTGAGGCTAGTTGAGACCGGCATAAGCACGGTGCCTCCTTATAACGTGGCACTGGCTGAAAGAAAACGTAGCTTATTAGAATTAGGTTATGACGGTTGGGCTTGTCGATAGCAACGTGGCTTCTTACGATATTCACCTTAATCAGGCACGTATATAGCGCGTCAGCGCTTGGGATTCGGTAGGCTGCATTAAGCTATAACAAAAGAGCTTACGTGAACCGACAAGTCAAGTACAAATACACCTTTAACAATGTGGGACGCGAGAACTACTTACGGTTTATTGTCTCGTGGTTATAATGATAATTGGTTGCCCATTTGTTTAAAAGCACGCAGATATAACTGCCACGATGCATGAAATTGGCATCGTATAATTTGCCTGAAACAAAATGTAAATGGACGTAAAAACAAATCCCACTTGGGCACGATGGAAAGAAGCATCGAATAAACACCGCAACTCACCGCTAATTGTCCATTTGTAAAGGTTTTAAATTTAATAAGACGAGGGCAATGCTGCCCTTTCCACAAGCGAAATCCGAATCAAAGAGAATAGAGCGGACCTAGATGATGTGGCTAATTCTATAAGTCATTATGGTCCCGGGACCCGTTTCACTCTTAAACGCCGGCAACGCTCGTACACTGTTTTAACAATTTAGAAATCAAAACTAATCTAAGATAATTCAAAACATAACTCTAAAGATATTCCATGAATCCTGAAACAATATAATTTTACATGCCGAAAAGTATCGAACGATCCGAGCCTCAGTCCATATGTCAAAGCGCAGGAGCAGTGAAACGTAACGCACGCTCACGCTTGACCGAAGTATTGAAAGCCTCCGTCCCACTCTTTCTCCATTCGGAACCAAAGCGAGAGAAAAGGACATAGCTATGTGTATTCCATCCTCGATTTTGGTGCAGAAGTCCGCCCGCGGTAGTGTTGCTATAAGAAAAAGCTTAGCAAAAAAAACGGGTGTTACAATACCTCCTTAAAGTCCTAGCGAAACGCACAGAGTGATAGCAGTCATATAGCTCTGTCCCTTTCGTTGCCTAGTACATGTCAGTTTTAAGAATTTGTAATACGGCCCTCAGGCATATAAAAGTGTCTAAAGTCATACATGCCATCAGAAAATAATAACTGTGCATTATACACCGTGCCCGGGACGTACCCGAAGGATTTTGACCATGGATTCTAGACCCTATTTGGAGTATATAATGTGGTAAAACATGTAGTCCAATAACGCATAATTTCCGAGATTTTTATTATTTAAAAAACAATTCCATAGTTAATTTAATTTGAACTCTGTCACCTTTACCTAAAGCATCATTTACTAAGAAACATTAATGTTGTAAGTAGCAATATCATCAACGTACAACATAAATTAATTTAATCAATTTAAATAAGTAAATAATCCTTAAGTTAAGGTGACAGAGCTCAAATTAAATTAACTATGGAATTGTTTTTTAAATAATTAAAATCTCGGAAATCATGCTATATTGGACTACATGTTATACCACATTATATACTCCAAATAGGGTCTAAAATCGATGGTAAAATCCTTCGGGTACGTACCGGGCACGGTGTATATAGGTCTACCAGAATCTCATGAAAAATTTAAAAGTAAAAATAAATCGTTTTTCTTATGGCAATGGTATCTTACGCCTGTCAATTCAATTTCACCGCTTGTCAGAGTGTGTTATTGTTTGTTGTTTCTACTCAAAATAAAGTATAGTACAAAAATAAAGTACCTATATCAAAGCATTCCTCTACATAGTTTATTTTTGTTTACGATAAATTAGTTACTTATGTGTCAAATTTAAATTTGTTAAGTGGTCATCTACTGGTTGCCCAAAACGTTTTGTTTATGCCAAAAAGATCTAAGTCTTATACAAAATGACATCTAGTAAATTAAAAACAGAAGTAGAATATTCTTGCCTACTGCTGCGTGTCATGATCTGTCCAAAGACTTTCTCATTCGATATCTTTATTAGATGTGAGAAGCTCTATACATCTTTATATGAAACAATTTTAAAAGCATGGGCGGCCTGCAAAGTTTATTCAATTGCAATAAAACTTAGTATTCTGATACTCTAATATTCTGAAAATTTATAAAAACTACCAAATGCCGCGATATTTTCTTACTGGCAACATTACTTTAAACGCCATTGTTATCGGCTTTGACGCTCCAGTCGCAGTTGATCGCTGCTAGCGTAAATGTTTGAGCAACATGCCGTCTCGACAGACAAGGGATTTTTGCGCCTTTTGGGTGATTCGCAATAACCCCAACACTCTATAAACCATCAGTCTATGAGTAGTAAGATCTACTTTTCAACTATTTCGGAATTACCGGGGCATATTTCGTATTTCCCTCAAATGACCAAAAAAAGGTAGACATGACAATAAATATGCATAAAAAAGAAACAACAGCGTATTTTTGTGTGTAATGTCCACTAATCATAAGCATAGTTGTAGCTTATTTTAGGTGCAGGGTTATTAAAAAAAACGTAGGATTCTATTACTGAGTTTATAATGAAGTTAAACACACAAAAAAACACGCAACTGACAACATTTAAACAAAATATGGCAAAAACAATATTATACAGCGACGCGGCGGCCATGTGCAAACAGACTGGGTGTAACGCGCCGCGCTCGCGCGGCTCACCCCACGCGTGCTTCCGCCCGCTCCCCGCGCCCGCTGTTGCCAAGCGTAGCAAGTACTTAGCAACAGCGCGCGCGGGTAATTTGAATTAACGAATAAAATGTACTACGATAGTCGCGCTACTTAACAATAGTATAAATAGAAAATAACTCGACTTCGGCCCTTTAGGAGATTCTGATACCTATTGCCGCTCGGGCGTCAGGGTTGTCCAAACATGTTTATCAATCTTAGTCACCTACTTGGCCATACTTTGATCTGTGATTTATAACCATACTAATTTTCATAAATTACACAAACCTAAAGTAAGTATAACTATTGTTTGGTAAGTACCGAATTTAAATTATTTTACTTACATACCTTTTTAACTGTTGACACTAAATAATATGTTTATAGGTAATAATAATGTACAGAAAATTAAATAAATATCTGAATAATAATATCACGGGAAAATCTCACACAAATTTACCTAGGTAGTCCCAAACTAGGTTCTAGGGTTGTACTTTGGGTACTAAGCAACGATAAACATACCTATGTAGTGAAAAATTAATATTATATAGGTACATACATATAAAACACCCAAGACTCAGAAACAAATACCTACTCGCACTCATCACACGAATATTTGCCCTGACCGCGAATCAAATCCACGACCGCTAGCTTCGTAGGCAGGGTCACTACTTAGTCACTACGAACTACCTAGGCCATCCACGTCGTCACATGTTACATGTTACCTGTCACGTCCACTCAATAATTTAAATTACCTACTTAATACGTATTTCACCTAGGTATACTATAGGCCGGTACGAAATACCTAATTAATTACGTAGGTATTTATATTAATCACTTGCAGCTTTTTATTAAATCTGTTTAGGCGTTTTGAAACGAATGAAAATGTCACGCTGACAATAAAAGAGATTTAACAAAAGCTGCAAGTGGGCTATAACTATAAATATCAAAACCGCATTCTTCACAACATAAACTCTAAATAGATACCTACGTAGGATAGCTTCGGATTTTGTATAGGTACTTTTTTTTAGACATCGTATACAGAACAATATTTACGACTTTTCGGCACAGACATTGTCGCTCGATAGGCAATTACGCGCACTACAACCTAACGTGACCGAACGCAATGACGCCGCGGCCCCGACTAAGTTAGCTTGTAATATCTTGAGATTTCGTTTCGTATTGGTTCGCCCCGCCACAGGCCCCGCCCACAGCCGCAAGCCGCGCGATGTACCTTTGTTTGAAGACGATCTACTGTTCTCTATACTGTGTCATAAGTCTATTCATCAATTTTCAAGAGATACACAAATATAGGCAGTACATTTTAAAAATAAAATGTTTTTTTAACTGAAATACTGTCGTTTACTCAACTCGTCAAAATTTCTATCGTAATTACCCCAATGCACTCTATAGCGTATTTTCGTGTATTTTGAAATAAAAAGAAACTTATGGATACTTAAACAATATTGCACACTTTTGTTTTTTGGACCACCCTAATGAGCATCGGGTAATGTACCTATCCTTACCCAAGCTAAGAGATACATATTTCCCACATGAAATCTATTAAATACGAGGGGTGCCTTTTAAGTTCTGTCGTTTGAAAAAACTAAAGACAATTTAAGTGTTAAATGGTATTTATTGTTTTTCAAAGTAATCACCGTGATATGTAATACACTTTTTCATTCGATCGAACCAGTTTTCGAAACACTTATTCCATTCCGAAGTCGGGGTCTCCAAAATGGCCGTTTTGTATACCTCAACCGCTTCTTCAGGCGTCCGCTACCGTTGACCACGAAGTCGTTGCTTGATTTTTGGAAAAGTGAAGAAGTCATTAGGGCTTAAGTCTGGACTGTACGGCGGGTGATCCAAATTTTCGACGTTTTGTTCTTTTATTTAAAAACGCAATTGTCTTCCGGGCGGTGTGCGAGCTAGCATTATCGTGGTGCAGTACTATACGACGTCTTGGGTTATTTTTTCGGAACTCGCCGATAACTTCTGGTAAACAAACAGTGGTATACCAGTCAGCATTAACTGTTTTACGATCTTCGAGCACGATGGTCGCAACGTTGCCACTTTTCGCTACAAACGTGGCGACCATTCGTAGGCATATATCCAAGATTCGTCACCACTGATAATGTCATAAACGTGTTTGGAGTCTCCTCGGTTGAATTGCCGCAGAGTTTTGCGGCACCATCTAACGCGAGCCGTTTTTTGGTCTTTACTAAGTAAATGTGGTATCCAGCGTGAGATCAATTTTTTTACACCTAAGTGATCATGCAATATATTTTGAACACTGGTCCCTGAAATGCTTAATGAAGCTTCTAAGAAAGCTTTTAAAAACCGTAGTCAGCTCTTCAAAGCACTGAAGACGCGTTAAACCCCTTTTAAAGTTGTAAAATATTATCGCACGTAAATTTTCCTTCGAAATTTCCATTTTCACAATCGACTTGTCAACTTTGAACCGACGCTGTACTAAAACGAATCGACCGATCTCGAGACATTCTTTTGTTTTTGAATTCTAAATTCAAATATTTTAAGATGATACTAGTTTTTTTTTAATAATCACGGGAGTTTTGCAAACGACAGAACTTAAAAGGCAGCCCTCGTAGTGCCCAATTTTATGTGAGTAAGAATAAACTTGACTGTGACTTGCGATCTGTCATCCTGGTTAAGGGTAAAGTTAGAAGAACTAATTGGTACGTGGCAACCACTGGGTTTTGACCTCGGTACGTTGCGGTAACCTTAAGCTACTAGGTCTAAGTCGTCTAACTTTCTAATGTTAATCTAATCTTTCGGCTTATATGATGGTAATGAAAAGTACTTTGAATAGTTACCCAACTTGATGAGAGTTGTGGTCGAGAGTGGAAGATACAAAAGTCGTATATCACGCCCCTAAACTCGTTTCCGAACAAATCAAAACTCTCATTTTAGGTCGACGAAGGCTGCTGGTACTACGAAGTCGTGGTGGTCACGCCCGGCGTCATGCAGATCGGCTGGGCAACGAAAAACAGCCATTTCCTTAACCATGTAAGTACATAAAGTCTGTTCCTATTCATTCCGTCACTCTTATAAACAAATCAATTTACCATTATAACTCCATATCCACTTGACAGTCCCACGATACCATTGTATTCAAAACCAAAATGCTCTTAACCGTCCGCGGATACCTTATTTTCCAAAGGTGTGGAAGAAGGAACAGTTGATTATAGTGCCATCTAGTAAAATATGCGGGCATTATTTACAAATTCTACTGCTAATTTACAAATGCTTCACAAACGTAGCCTAACCAAATTACTTGCTCTCAAAAATATACATGGCAGTGTCCGCTAGCTGCATATCCATTAAAAAATATTATTTGCCGTGTATCGGCGCGTGTTTGTGAAGGACTCGTGGTTATGTCGTAAGTATTCCACGTTTATTTACTTCTTTTTGGGGGTTATCTATTATATAAAACGCTAAGCTGATTGGTGATATATCAACGCACAGCCCAGACCGCTGGACCTAGAGACTTGAAATTTTGCATATAGATACCTTATATAGTGTAGAGATCCACTAAGGAAGGATTTTTGCAAATTCCACCCCTCATCATGACATCATGTCAGCCGAAAGACGTCCACTGCTGGACATAGGCCTCCCCCAAGGCTCTCCACTCAGACCGATCTTGTGCTTTTCGCAAATTCATACTTAATTAAGGCTTTTGATCTAGAACCGTTGGGGGGAAAATGCCATAGTCGCCACGCTTGGCAGGCGACCGCAGTTATACCATGTAGTCCGCGGAAGACGCTGCTGCCCATCCTCCGGTTTATCCCTTAGTCGCCTCGTACGACACCCACGGGAAGAGATGGGGAGAGAAATTCCACCCCTAAGGGGGTAAAAAGGGGAAAAACATTTGTATGAAAGTCCGTCAGTTTTGAAGTTACCTAGACGCTTCAAATTTTGCGTTTAGGTTGGCGATTGAATTTTAACGTGTCTCAGCGTTTATGATAATTTCAACCCCGAAGGGATGAAAAGGGGTAAAACGGATTGTTGATATATCAACGCACAGCCCAAACCTTAGCACCTAGAGACTTGACATTTTGCATATACCATACCATAGATACCTTATATAGTGTAAAGATCCACTAAGGAAGGATTTTTGGAAATTCCACACCTAAGGGGATGAAAATTTGTATGAAAGTCCTTCAGTTTTAGTTTAAGTTAGACTATTAAAATTTTGTGTTTAGGTTGAAAATTGAAAATTAATTTATACGCATTTCAGCGTTTTTGATAATTTCATCCCCGAAGGGATGGAAAGGGGTAAAACTGACTGACTGATCGATCAACGCACAGCCTAAACCGCTGGACCTAGGGACTTGAAATTTGAAGGGTATATTCCTTGGGTACCCTAAGGCTACACTAAGAAAGAATTTTTGGACATTCATCCCCTAAAGGGTTAAAATAGGGGGTAGAAATTTGTATAGGAGATTAGTAATTTTTAAAATAAGCAATTTGGAAATTGGTATTACGCTACTGTTTATAAATAAAAAATACTTCTTTCAGCGATTTAGAAAAAACTACCCCTAAGGGGGATAAAAGGGAGTTTTAGTTTGTTCCTCCTTCACGCTGCAATGGCGCTGGATGGATTTGGATGAAATTTAGAATGGAGATAGCTTATACCCTGGATTAATACATAGAAAAATCCCATCCTGGAAAATTTAAAGATTACCGAGGGAATAACGACAATATCTTTGGTGTTTTTTAGTCATCATGGGTTTCGTTTTCTTAGGTTGCGTTGACGCAGATTTCGAAAATGATATCAAATTAGGGATTCAAAATGGCCGCCATGATGTTTATTGCAAAAGTCGTCATTGGTATCATTTTCTTACATTTTGGGGACGCAGATTATGAAAATGATGTCAAATAAAGAATTCAAGCTGGCGGCAATGATGTTTTTTGAAAAAGTTGTCACGTGTAACGTTTTCTTAGTTTTTGGGGACGCAAATAATTACTAATATAGAATAAAATTAGTACTTATTTGACAAAATTGCGCAATTGAAAAATTTATTTCTCCCGTGGCTTTTGCCATCCAGTGTGACAACATGAGACAGGTTTTGTACCTACATTCAGTTTTGTTAGTCTATATCAAAAGGAGCGGTGTCAGATTGAAGTTGTCAGCGTTGACATATCCAGATTTTAACATTTTTTTCCGCTATTTTCAATACTATTCACTATTCACGGCGTATTAATTCTAAGGCTGTTATTTAATATTAGGGCGGTTATTATGAACACTTAAAAATAATTACGGACAGGCATTTAATTTTTCGGCGAATTGGTCGGTTATTTAATTCTAAAATGTCATTTCAAACAATACTCAAGGGGTAAAAAAACTATACATCGATAGGTATACATACTATTGCTGTAGAAAGAAAATCCATACTAATATTATAAACGTGAAAGTAATTATGACTGTCGTCTGTCTATTTGTTATGCATTCAAGGATATACAGCGGAACTGAACTAGATTAAATTTGTATCTCGAAAATCACCAATCACAGGGGGTGAGATTTGGGATGGTAGTTTGTATGACAATTTGGTCATTTATGTTAATTTTTTTAATTGGAAACGTGGTTATTGGTGTTTAAGCTACTGTTTAATACTGTTTAACATAAAAAAAACTTTCAGTGATTTCGGTAAAATTCCCCCTAAGGCGATAAATGGGGAGTAGAAATTTGTATGGGAGATATCGAAATGGCTACATTAGGAAATTGATATTTAGGCTACTGCTTATAAATAAAATATACTGCTTTCAGCGATTTAGAAAAAACTACCCCTAAGGGGGTAAAAGGGGGTTTTAGTTAGTTACTCCTTAACCTCCTCCTCGTGTGGTTGCCGAGTTAGAATAGTGCCACTCCATGTCTTCCCGTGGATGTCGTAAGAGACGACTAAGGGAATAAAGGCTTGTAGTACTGTTAGGCGATGGGCTTGCAACCTGTCACTAATACGCTGGTAAACATCTTAGCCTAATTGTGCAAATTGTGGTTATAGAATTATCAACAAGTTTTTAGAGATGTTTGTAATTCTGTAGCTCTGCCTACCCCACTCTGGGAACGAAGGCGTGAGATTATGTATGTATGTACTCCTTAACGCTAGATGGATTAGGATGAAATTTAAAATGGAGGTAGCACCCTGGATTAACACATAGAAAAATACCATCCCGGAATATTAAGTTCCCGAGGGAATAACGACAATGTTTGGTGTTTTTTGAAAAAGTCATCATGGGTGTCATTTTCTTAGGTTGCGTTTACGCAGATTTCGAAAATGATATCAAATTTGGAATTCAAAATGGCCGTCATGATGTTTATTGAAAAAGTCGTCATTGGTATCATTTTCTTCTTACATTTTGTGGACGCAGATTATGAAAATTATGTCAAATTTAGAATTCAAGATGGAGGCCACGATCTTTTTTAAAAAGTGGACATAATTGTCATTTTCTTAGATTTTGAGGACGCAGATTCCGAAAATGATGTGAAAGTATAGGTAGAAATTAAAAATGGCAATTCAATTATGTCTGTCGTCTGTCTGTTTGTTACACTTTCACGGATTAACCGCGGAACCGAATTAGATTAATGGGCATTGGGTAAATTTGTTTGAAGAATATTGTCTTTTTTTTTCAGCGGCCACGGATGTTGTTTGAGAGTTCCGCCATTCTGGTCAGGGAGGGAGTCAAACTATAGAATTACTTAAAACTATTAATTTACTTAACTGTGATAAACGAGTGCTACGCGGACGAAGTCGCGGGCAAAAGCTAGTTATACATAAAAATGATTAAGGAATGTGTACTTTCCACGATTATGTGTATTATTTTCCAGTACCTTGGTGTGATGTTTAAAACAATCTTGTAGAATCTTGTAGGCTTTTTACCGATTTCATAAGTTTAACCTTGATTTAGTCACTAATCATGTATATTTTTATAATTCTATACAAAGTATTTGAAAAAGTGTACGTTCATGTATGCCTCGGTATTTTTTTCTTTATTATAACTTTTGTAGTTTAGAAGATACAGACGTTTTTGTTAGAAAGTTGCGGATGCGCGGCGCGGGGCGTGCGTCGCTAAAAAACCCGGACGGTTGAGGGCATATTGGTCTCGCGGGCTGAAGTGTCAAGTGGATATACGCGTACTTTTGAAGATTGAAAATAGTCATATTATTTATTTATACACTTAATCATTGTCTTCATGTTTATTTTGAGGCAGCAATCTCTATATAAATAACCATGTAGTTTTTGATGAAAAGCGCTTTCGGTAAAATACGATGACACTGACTAGTGCTTGACATATACAGATCTAGTGAATAATCCTTTCACATCGTGAAAACTCGGAACTCACGTCTACTTCCGAATGATGCCGACGTGTCTATGAATTATTGAATTATTAAGTGACATGTTTGTATTAAATAAATAGAGTACTTTAGTTATCAGTGTCAAATGTCAAACCACGAGTTTGAAGTATATCACACCGAGATGTTAAAACCACCACGATCAAATATATAAAAATTAGGTGTAGGTAAACAAGAAGAAATATAAATAGATGTTGAAAATAATTACACAGGCTTGTTCATCTAAACGTGTCCCAGTGGCCCGTTTCACGAATCTACAAGTTACAAATTACAAGCGGAACTCTCTTAATATATAATTTAAGGAAGAGTGAAGACCGCTTTTCATCAAAAAATACAAGGTTATTTATATAGAGATTGCTGCCTCAAAATAATCATGAAGACAATGATTAAGTGTATAAATAAATAATATGACTATTTTCAATCTTCAAAAGTACGCGTAGCACTCGTTTATCACAGTTAAGTAAATTAATAGTTTTAAGTAATTCTTTAGTTTGACTTCCTCCCTGACCAGAATGGCGGAACTCTCAAACAACATCCGTGGCCGCTGAAAAAAAAAGACAATATTCTTCAAACAAATTTACCCAATGCCCATTAATCTAATTCGGTTCCGCGGTTAATCCGTGAAAGCGTAACAAACAGACAGACGACAGACATAATTGAATTGCCATTTTTAATTTCTACCTATACTTTCACATCATTTTCGAAATCTGCGTCCTCAAAATCTAAGAAAATGACAATTATGTCCACTTTTTAAAAAAGATCGTGGCCTCCATCTTGAATTCTAAATTTGACATAATTTTCATAATCTGCGTCCACAAAATGTAAGAAGAAAATGATACCAATGACGACTTTTTCAATAAACATCATGACGGCCATTTTGAATTCCAAATTTGATATCATTTTCGAAATCTGCGTAAACGCAACCTAAGAAAATGACACCCATGATGACTTTTTCAAAAAACACCAAACATTGTCGTTATTCCCTCGGAAACTTTTAAATATTCCGGGATGGGATTTTTCTATGTGTTAATCCAGGGTGCTACCTCCATTTTAAATTTCATCCTAATCCATCTAGCGTTAAGGAGTAACTAACTAAAACCCCTTTTTACCCCCTTAGGGGTAGTTTTTTCTAAATCGCTGAAAGCAGTATATTTTATTTATAAGCAGTAGCCTAAATATCAATTTCCTAATGTAGCCATTTCGATATCTCCCATACAAATTTCTACTCCCCATTTATCGCCTTAGGGGGAATTTTACCGAAATCACTGAAAGTTTTTTTTATGTTAAACAGTATTAAACAGTAGCTTAAACACCAATAACCACGTTTCCAATTAAAAAAATTAACATAAATGACCAAATTGTCATACAAACTACCATCCCAAATCTCACCCCCTGTGATTGGTGATTTTCGAGATACAAATTTAATCTAGTTCAGTTCCGCTGTATATCCTTGAATGCATAACAAATAGACAGACGACAGTCATAATTACTTTCACGTTTATAATATTAGTATGGATTTTCTTTCTACTGCAATAGTATGTATACCTATCGATGTATAGTTTTTTTACCCCTTGAGTATTGTTTGAAATGACATTTTAGAATTAAATAACCGACCAATTCGCCGAAAAATTAAATGCCTGTCCGTAATTATTTTTAAGTGTTCATAATAACCACCCTAATATTAAATAACAGCCTTAGAATTAATACGCCGTGAATAGTGAATAGTATTGAAAATAGCGGAAAAAATTGTTAAAATCTGGATATGTCAACGCTGACAACTTCAATGTGACACCGCTCCTTTTGATATAGACTAACAAAACTGAATGTAGGTACAAAACCTGTCTCATGTTGTCACACTGGATGGCAAATGCCATGGGAGAAATAAATTATTCAATTGCGCAATTTTGTCAAATAATTACTAATCTTATTCTATATTAGTAATTATTTGCGTCCCCAAAAACTAAGAAAACGTTACACGTGACAACTTTTTCAAAAAACATCATTGCCGCCAGCTTGAATTCTTTATTTGACATCATTTTCATAATCTGCGTCCCCAAAATGTAAGAAAATGATACCAATGACGACTTTTGCAATAAACATCATGGCGGCCATTTTGAATCCCTAATTTGATATCATTTTCGAAATCTGCGTCAACGCAACCTAAGAAAACGAAACCCATGATGACTAAAAAACACCAAAGATATTGTCGTTATTCCCTCGGTAATCTTTAAATTTTCCAGGATGGGATTTTTCTATGTATTAATCCAGGGTATAAGCTATCTCCATTCTAAATTTCATCCAAATCCATCCAGCGCCATTGCAGCGTGAAGGAGGAACAAACTAAAACTCCCTTTTACCCCCCTTAGGGGTAGTTTTTTCTAAATCGCTGAAAGAAGTATTTTTTATTTATAAACAGTAGCGTAATACCAATTTCCAAATTGCTTATTTTAAAAATTACTAATCTCCTATACAAATTTCTACCCCCTATTTTAACCCTTTAGGGGATGAATGTCCAAAAATCCTTTCTTAGTGTACAGCCTTAGGGTACCCAAGGAATATACCCATCAAATTTCAAGTCCCTAGGTCCAGCGGTTTAGGGTGTGCGTTGATCGATCAGTCAATCAGTTTTACCCTTTCCATCCCTTCGGGGATGAAATTATCAAAAACGCTGAAACGCGTATAAATTAATTTTTAATTTTCGACCTAAACACAAAATTTGAATAGTCTAACTTAAACTAAAACTGACGGACTTTCATACAAATTTTCATCCCCTTAGGTGTGGAATTTCCAAAAATCCTTCCTTAGTGGATCTTTACACTATATAAGGTATCTATATGCAAAATATCAAGTCTCTAGGTCCTAAGGTTTGGGCTGTGCGTTGATATATCAACAATCCGTTTTACCCCTTTTCATCCCTTCGGGGTTGAAATTATCATAAACGCTGAGACATGTTAAAATTCAATCGCCAACCTAAACGCAAAATTTGATGCGTCTAGGTAACTTCAAAACTGACGGACTTTCATACAAATGTTTTTCCCCTTTTTACCCCCTTAGGGGTGGTGGTAAAACACGGCTGAACGAGTATGTTGAATTAAGTCATAATCAGTTTGGTTTTCGTCGGGGACTATCTACAGAAAGTGCAATTTTGTGTCTTAAGCACACTGTCAAGTATTATGTGGCCAGAAAATCGCCAGTTTATGCCTTCTTCCTTGACCTGTCTAAGGCTTTTGACCTGGTTTCCTATTAGTAGGAGATCCGAATAGGAGACGATTTGCACCGGGCTGTTTATTCGATAAAAAGTATTTTATACCAAATTTTATATACTAAGAAATATATGGCGAATAGGTAGGCTGAAAAATTTCAGTCCAGTATATAATTAATAAAAAAAATAAAAATTTACTTTGCTTTAAAAAATTGCAATAGCTTTTTTAATGAACAAATTACATACCAATCGAAAGTATGAAGCCTATAGAATATGCAAACGTTAAGTTGACAATTTTTTTCCCGTCAAACTATTGGGTAGGCAAGTATAAACAGGTAAGTCGGTACTAATAATTTGCACCGAACCTAACGTTCGCATATTCTATAGACTTCATACTTTCGATTAATATGTAATTTGTCTATTAAACAAACAATTGCAATTTAAAAAAAAAGGTCATTTTTAATTATTTTTTTAATGATATAAGTACTGGACTGAAATTTTTCAGCCTACCTATTCGCCACATTATTTAGCGTATTAAATTTGATATAAAATACTTTTCATCGAATAAACAGCCCGGTCCAAATCTTCACCTATTCGGATCTTAGACCATATGAGGTTTTATGGAATAAACTGGAAGTCATAGAACTTCCCTCTGGGCTGGTTCAAATTTTCAGATACTGGTACGGAAACCAGGTCAATTGCGTTAGGTGGGCGGATGCGCTTTCAGACCCATATAGGTTGGAGTGTGGGGTGAGGCAGGGGGGGTTAAGTTCGCCCACACTCTTTAATTTATACATAAACTAGCTTCTTGATGCGCTTAATAGAATGCATGTCGGGTGTCATATTGACGACGTCTGCGTCAATAATATTAGTTATGCCGACGACATGGTTCTACTGAGCGCATCAGTATGCGGCATACGTAAACTATTGGGAGTGTGTGAAACTTATGTTGGTACCCATGGCCTTAAATACAATGTCGCCAAGAGCTAATATATGGTATTTGAGGTCGGGCTTGGCAGGACACTTGAAGTGCCACCCATCAAGCTTAACGGGGCAGCCCTTGACAGGGTTGATGATTTTAAATATTTGAGGTACTAGTCTCGTCGGACCTGAAAAACGATAAGGACATCGAACGGGAACGGAGGGCTCTGTCGGTCCGAGCCAACATGATAGCTCGTAAGTTTGCGCGCTGTACGAGGGAGGTGAAGCTTACATTGTTTAGAGCATACTGTACCTCCCTGTACTCGTGCAGCTTATGGAGGTGTTATACGCAACGGGCCTATGGAGCCCTCCGCGTCCAGTATAACAAAACGTTCCGGGTGATAGTGGGGATGCCTCGCTTCTGTAGCGCATCAGGGATGTTCGCAGCCGCCGGGGTCGACTGCTTTCATACCACAATGCGCAAGCGGGCCGCATCCCTGGTGCGCCGCGTGCGGGCCAGCCCCAACATCATCCTCAGCATGATAGGGAGCAGGTTAGACTGCCCCTATTTGCGTCACTGCTGTGGGCTACAAGCTCCATGTAATAAGTAAATTTAAGGATAATAATTAGTATAAGTGTATTTTATTAACATATAGGATTAAGCAAACACTAACAATATGAGTTGTAACAATTTTTACTCGAAATAAATTATTATTATTATTATTATATTATTATTAAACGTTTCCCAGGTCTAATGTTTTTGGCATGACTATTAAAAAGAACTGAAAACTTAATCTTAATTAACAAAAATAATACTCTGGTATTAACCACTCTATATCGATTATCACTCTCGCGATGCGACGTTCCCCCACGTTGGCTTGATGGGTACTGAGCCAGACCGAAGTAGCATGACAAATACGAACATTTCCGAGAAAATACGATGTGAAAGGATATTTCACTACATTTGTATATGCTTTTATCTTGCTTAAATTAAGTTTTATTGTTTGCAATTTCTGGCTTATTGTTTGGTTGTTTATCCCTTTTTGCCCTATACAAAATTTCTAAAATGCCTGTGCGATTTTCCAAAAAATGTTTAAAATCATTTAGAGTAGGCCACTCCTTAAGAGTGCTCCTGTACTCTTCCCACTTTATATTTGTGCTTGGGTCTAATTTCACAGATAACAAATGCAATAAGATTGTGTCCCAATGTTCAGTAGGCTGACCAAAGTTTTCAGCGCTCTGAGATTCTGGGTCACTTAGAAAACGGAAGGATCGGTCAGACTCCCGTTGCAAAGAATCAATGTTAAACAAAAAGTTTAAATGATTAGTGATCAACTGCTTTTTATTACTATATCTTTCACACAAGAGTTCCCAGCTTTCAGTATAATTAACAGCAGAGACCTCCAGAATGGAGACTACTCGAGCAGGCTCGCCCTCCAAGTATGAAATCAAATAATGAAACTTGTGAATTGACTGAATTTTATCATTATTATGAATTAAAGATTCAAATAAATCCCTGAACTCCGTCCATCTGTGACACGAGCCATCAAAGCGATTGATTTTAATTTGTGGTAAACCGAGTTCATCGGCATGATGACAGTTCGAGGCACAATTTTTAAGAGACTGAGCACGGGTTTTTTTTTTAGAGGAAGGAGCCCTGTCGAATATACTTTGTGCAATTGCAATAGCTAAGTTAATATTATCCTCGAACAGCTCTTGGTATTCGAGTTCACTGTCCAGTTCATCACTATTTATGACCTGAATCGAAGTTTGCAGCTCATCAAAGCGCGCAGATAGCTCAATGATTTTATTTAATCTCAAAGTTAAGTCATTAGATTTCACAACATCTAATATTTCATTCTGATCAATTGCATCTAAGTATCTTGTGAATCTAGTTACTTGTCCTTTCATAGAATTGCGCTTAATTTTTTAACTCGGCGAGCTGAGCAACGACATCCTTTATATCAACCATATTGAATAATTATTGTTAGTTGTACAAGAATGATAAATAAAACACTGAAGCTATCCGCTTGCAAACAAAACTAAAGTTATAATTCGCAAGCAGCTGACGCCCCTCGGTTTCCTTGGCCACGTGGAGGCGTCCGTGACGTTACCCAGCAGAGCACGAAGTAGGTGAAGAGACACGTCAGCACGCGGGGCTTGACACGTTGACACGTCGACGCGTTAACGCGTGGCTGAAATGGCGTAAACAGCAAGGTGCATATGCGGCAAACAAAAGAAAACCAAGGGGAATTTAAGTGCAAAAGAAAGAAAGATTTCGCAAATACCTAAGTCAAAAGGTTATTAAATTTGCTGTTACACGAATAAAATGTCATATAGAAGGCGCAAATATGTGCAAAACAAGTGAAATGCGGGGTTAATTACGTAAAACGATGCATAAAGTTACATGCGCAGGTATTAAAAGGTTAGGTTATAGGGTTAAAAACTTTACTTTAAGAATTTATAGTGGTCAAGTGCAAAATAAAATTTAATTTATTGAAATTAGGTACGTAGGTCAATTTAAGGTAAACAAAACACGAGGTGCACGGCACGGTGAGAAACGATAAGTACGTAAGTTAAGTTAAATAACGGTAACGGTGTAAACGAAACACGAGTAAAGTTAAAAAAGGATTCGTACGAAATGAAGTTAAGTTAATAAAAATAAGAAGTGCGTGGCACACAAAAAAAGAGACACAAGGCGAAGTTAATTTAATAAAAATAAGAGACGCGTGGCACACAAAAAAGGAGACACAAGGCCTGCAGCAGCAGGTTATTTAGCGGCGTCCCTCAAGTTAAGGGCGCCGCGACGCACTTCGCCCGTGGGAGACCGACCGGCACCTGCAAATAAAGCAGCCAGGCCTGCACTCGACCACAGTCTTAAGGTAATGGGCAAGAAGGGATGGGATGGGCTCACGGCCCTTTGCTTAGGCTCAATGAGGCGCGCAGCGGTGGCCGACTCTGGCCGGGTTTCTCCGCGTTGTCGGGCTTCTTGCGCGGCTTCTTCAAGGCGCGGCTACGGCGTGCTGGACCCCGAGGCTCCGCGTTTTTGTCGCGTCGGCGGTGCCAACGCGGCGCTGAATGCGCCGACACAAGATGGCTGCCTCGTCTCTGGAAAGCGAAGTGAGCACGGTCGCATGTCCTGTCACGGTCGCTACTTTTTATATTTGCGCATAGAATAGAATAGAAACAACTCTAATGTTAACAAAATTTTTTATTTACCATCACAAAGGTTGGTTCTTTGTTGTAAGAGTTTAGGTAAGTTAGGTTTTAGCTCAGGACACGCGACTTGTGGTGGTTTCGGTGGTTAGAGAAGAAGAGACCGATGGCCGCGGTCGGCGGCAGCTCCAGGCTTCCCGAAGACTTCACACTATTGGTCCGCGGCGAGCTCATGTGATTGGTTAGCGCCTCGCGCATGCGCGAATCCTTTGACATATGTGTAAATCCGCGAGCCGGTGCGCTGTCTCGTGGAAGCGCCGTCAGATGGCGCGAACAGTTGCTTAGTAATAAAAGGACCCAAGTCACACAAAATACACATTTATTTTAAACTTTAAACGTTTATCCTTACGTTAAAGTATGGAAAAGACATATTTAACACTAACTCGCGTTTGACCTATTCTTATGTGCTTGCCATGCTAAGCCCACTGTCCCTTTATTTCGATCACATCATAACTGTGGAATAATTGGTATTTGGAGTATAGGTGTTTCGGAGTAACCCACCTGGGTCAATTGTGTGACGCTTACGAAAGCGCGACGCCTACTCAGGGTCCGTGGGCGCGGAATTTTGCGCTGCGTTGGCGTCGCGCCACGTGGATGTTGCGCCCTCTAGTGCCAACCCTTTAGTTTTGAACTTTTTGGTAGAAAAATAATGTGACGTCTAATTCACGACAGGCATAGTAGACCAACTCAACGAATTGTCTGGCTGGTCTGACATTGCAAAGCGAAGCCTTGGCAACGCGAATTACGGACTGTGTTTTCTGATAAACAAATATTAAAAGACTTATATTATCTCAAACGTATTCGTTATTTGATCTCGCAACAAAACTAACCCAGAAAATTACCGCCACGGATTCGTAAAAAAGTCATTGCAATTCAATTTACTCAAATCCAATTCTCTGTTCGTGTGTCCGGTGGAGAAGCACCTTCAAAATTATTATTCGGACATATAATACGATGATGATGATGATGAATATATACAGGGTTGGGCAGATTAAGTGTCCTAGTTTTGTATCGGCATTTTACTTCAATATAACGGAACTTTTTTTCACATTATAATTTTATTTTTAATTGAGAGTTTATTCGTATTTATGATTTCTAGACATCAGCTTGATATCTTTTGTTTTTATATTGTTTTAAACTATGGACGCGCAACGCCAGCTCGTTGTTAATGTATACAAGCAAAAATTCCGACCGTGCGAGATATTTAAGAAGGTAAAACATTTAGATATCATTGTAAGGTTCATATCGCGGACCATTAAGCGATTCAAAGAAACGGGATCTTCACGAATCAGGCCTGAACCTGGTCAAAAACCGTCTGTTCGCGTCAAAAATATAATTAAAAATGTTCGTGAGCGTATTAGGCGAAATCCAGCCCAAAGTGCAAGTAAACTCGCTAAAGATTTGAAAATATCCCGACGATCAATGAGTCGTATATTAAGATAAGATCTTGGATTGAAGGCCTACAGAAAACAAAAAAAACACGGATTAACAGATGCCCAGAAAAAACTAGAGTAAAAAAATGTAGGGACTTGCTAGCTTGGCATGAGAGCGATGAAATTATTTTTTCCGATGAAAAGATTTTCCAATTGCAAGACAGTCACAATCAACAAAACGATCGTATTTATGGTGCTTCATTGAGGGATATTCAAGTGGTCAAATTACCCGTACAACGGTTTCAAAGTGCCTCAGCTGTCATGGTATGGGGTTCGATCTCAGCCATCTCACAAGGCTAAACGTACTCCAGACTGGTGTCGAAGAAATTTGACGGATTTTATACCTGCAAGATTGGCCGGCATCTTCACTAGACTTGAATGCATTGGACTTTTCGATATGGGGATATATGCTTACCAAGATTGGAAGCACTGGGTATGAATTTAAATTCATTCAAGGATCGTTTGGTCAAGATATGGGATAACATACCCGATAAGGTAGTGCGTGCCGCGTGCAATACAATTTATAGTAGAATGCGTAAAGTTATACCTACTACCTAAAGGAGAGCGATTTGAGCGAATGAATTAATTTTGTAAATAATAGAGTATGCTTTAAATAAAAACATGTTCAGTATTGAAATTTGAAGTTTTCTTTTAATTTTATGGCTATTTTAAACTAGGACACTTAATCTGCCCAACCCTGTAGTCAACCTTTTTAATTAACCAATTAGAGGTAAAATTATTCCCATCACTATTTCATCCTCTATCAAAAGACAATTACAAGGAACAGACTTTAGTATAGTTCGTCTCACGAGTGCCACTAATCGATTAAATAATTGAATGAACGTTTAATACAAGTTGAAAAAAAAAACAAGTTTCAGTTTAAGGGGCTACCTGCCCATAACAGACGTTTTTGATGTAGTTTAAGTTCTTATAACTCAGTCAATACTGAATGTAAATTTACGAAAAAATATATTATAATTATCCATATATTCATCTTTGATTCAGACGAGCAAAATTTTAAAATAACCCATGGTTATTTTTTTATAGATTTTTAAAAACATAACTATAAAAACAAAATTGGATATAACTATTTCATCTTGGCGTCAATTGATATGGAAACTACATCTAAATATTCTTCATCAATATATCTAATAAATCGACGAAAGTTTTTTTTCTAAAGAGAAAGATATGGAAATAAAAGTTAAAAACTACTTTTTTGGAGTTAAAAATGTCATAATCTCACATCAGTGAATTATAAAAGAAAAATTGAGATGACAGCTAGTTTAGAACAGCAGTGTTAATGCAAATAGGTTATAACAACAACTGAAAGTTTAGAGCTCCAGATCGAAGGTCATCTGCCCATGGTAGCCCCCTAAAATTGAAAGTCCGTTTAAAGAATTACATAAATTAAAGGAAACATTCGTTATAATTATTATGAGTAAGTCAGTCAAGGACTTTACCGCCTAAAGCCGTCATATCGGTTTATTTTATTCGACCGCTCCCAGTCTAACACGAAGTCTGTTTTGTATTTAGCCAATTATTTAGACAATTAAGGGAAAGCCTGTTACGTTTTTAAAAAGGATTGGTATGACATTGGATTTGTAGGATTGTGCAACTGGAGACTTAAATTTTAAAAGAAAAACAGACAAACCAATGCATGTAAGATTAAGCGAAACATTTAACCTTTTCAACGCTGTGTCAAATACAAAAGACGTCACTCACACGCCAATGACAGCTTAAAACCAAAGCGAATATCAACCTTGCCTCATAGACATCAGGTCTATTTTGCGCTGGCAACCACGACGGAAATATCCGTCGTTGGCGTTGAACCAGTGGTGCGGATATATCCGTCAATGGCGTTGAAAAGGTTAAAGGGAAGAAAAAACTTGCCTCTTCACAGCAAATCTCCTTTTCGAGCGAATAAGAGCAAACGTAAATGCTGTACAAATCAGCCTTTTTTTCATTGCAATACTTACTGTAAAATTCTAACTTTTACCAAATCAAGAATCATTGACAATAAAAGGAAACTAAAACTATTTATTTATTATACTTTTTGTAACCACTACTTTACTAGAAATTCGGGAACAAATGTTAATTGGAACGTGACGTCACTGTATTTAAGTACGGTCGATGTCAAAGATGTGTTTACATTTTTTTAACCATATTCCATCGGAATAAAGTGCAAAAATGAAATAATATCTTTCACTTTGACTGTACAGTACTGCTGAGGGCCCTGCAAAGATGCACTACGCTAACTAACGTTTCTATTCGATTTGTTTTTAAACCAATCGCGTCACTGGGAGATGACGTGATACGAAAAGTCACGTGGTCTACCAGTGACGTGATTGGTTTAAAAACGAATCGAATTAGTTAGTTAGCGTAGTGCATCTTTGCAGGGCCCTCTGGTTACTTAATAGCGAACTGCAAACTTCGTTTTTCTATGAAATACTGTGATAGTGTCATTTGCGATTGATTGTAACTTGCTGTTTTCTGCATACTTTTATAATAAATAGGAAGGCTACGGCATCGGCGACGACCTGTACTCGCTGTCGTACGACGGCTGCAGGAAGCTAATCTGGTACAAGGCGCGGTCGGAGCCCGTGGTCGCGCTACCCGAGTGGCGGCCCGGCGACGTGCTCGGCTGCCTCATCGACCTCACTGCCACAAAGGAAGTCATCTTCTCGCTCAACGGCCACCGATTGCCGCCATGCCAGGAAATTTTTGAGAGCACAAGGTAATATAGTATATTAATATGCCAAAATATACATTATATAGCAATGCATCTTACGATATATTTTCCGTACTAGTTGACAAGAGTCCACGCACGCAGCTATAAGATATATTTATCTCTTTCCTTCGCCACTATAATGAATGGGATGGATATATATTTTCATATCCTAGTAATGTGTGGTTCTTTGCTGTAATGTTAATATAATTATATTATAATTATATTATAAATATAATTATAGTATATTATAATTATATTATATTATATTATAGCTCTGTTTGTGATCGGCTTTAGGCCGTGCAACGCGGCGCGGCGCATCGTTGTATTGGTTCCACCGCGCATGTCGCGATTTGATTTTTTAAACGTACCTGTTAAATTAGCCATGGGAAAACATTATTGCAGTCTATTTGGTAAAAGTCAAAGTGTCAAAAATTAATTAATAGATGAGAATAGTATTTTGTACTAAAGCTTTGTCAACTTAATAAAAAATCCAAGTAAAATCGTCCGGACGTTCGACGTTCCTTTGAACGTAAAAAGTAACTCCAGATCCCAGACAATTAAACTTATTGAGCTTAGAAAGTTGTTTACAGACTCGTTTCTGTGTTTTATATTTTATATAATTTTACGTAAACGTAAAAAACTCATTTTGAAACAATGTTTCCACGTTGAAGCAAAACATAAAATAACATTTCGTGACTTAACTTGTATAACACATCCATACACCGATTAAAATATGTTCGACGTTCCTTTGAACGTAAAAAGTAACTCCAGATCCCAGACAATTAAACTTATTGAGCTTAAAAAGTTGTTTACTGACTCGTTTCTGTGTTTCATATTTTATATAATTTTACGTAAATGTAAAAAAACTCATTTTGAAACAATGTTTCCACGTTGAAGAAAAACATAAAATAACATTTCGTGACTAAACTTGTATAACACATCCATACACCGATTAAAATATTTCGTAAGTGACAGCCCTAACTTTGAGCGCGGAAGACAAAGGGGCGTAGCGGGGTGAAGGGGGAAGTAGGTATGTAAAGCGCGGCATTTGGGGCCTTGGTAAAGGAGATTCGCTTCTACGTGTAGTTATTGTATATTCTTATGGTATGCGCCTGACACCCTGTATATAATTGCGACACTACTGAATAATATTTTAGTGACACCATATATTTTTATAGTTATTTGTGATAAATACGAGGGCTGCTACTTATGTAACCGGAATAGAAAAAAATAACAAACGTATATGACTAAATATGGTTTTATTGTTTTTCAAAATATTCTCCCTTATGATCGATGCACTTTTGCATACGTTGAAACCAATTTTTAAAACATTTTTTCCACTCTGACTGAGGTATCTCCAAAACGTGTTGTTTGAACGCGTCGACTGCATCTTCACGGGTCGAAAATCGTTGACCACGTAATTTATTCTTTACATTTGGGAATAAATAGAAATCATTGGGTGCCAAATCAGGGCTGTACGGCGGATGACCCGTTAATTCTATATTTTGACCTTCCAAAAATCGAGTCGTTTCGCGTGATGTATGACAGCTGGCATTGTCATGGTGAAGAACGATTCTGCGTCGCTGGTTGTTTTTACGTATTTCTTCAAATACCTCCGGCAAACAAATGGTCGTGTACCATTCCGAATTAACCGTTTTACGATTCTCTAGTGGCACTGTAGCCACATGGCCATTAATACCGAAAAAGCAGGCGACCATTTGCTTCAAGGTGCTTTTTGCACGAGTTACTTTCGTAGGGTTCGGCTCATTTTGAAACACCCACACTGTTGATTGTTGTTTAGTTTCCGGATCATACGCATAGATCCAGGATTCGTCACCTATGTAGATATTATAAACAGCTTTTGAGTCACCACGGATATGTTTTTTTAACATTTTCTTGCACCATTCGACGCGAGCCTCTTTTTGATCCTTAGTTAAATTGTGAGGGATCCAACGGGAACAATTTTTTTTTACAGCTAAATGATCATGTAATATCTTATTAATGCTCGTCATACATATGCCAAGAGTCGCCTCTATCTCGCGATATGTAACATGACGGTCATGCATTATAAGTTTTCGCACAGCTTCAATATTTTGTGGTACAACGACCGATTTCGGGCGACCTTCCTTAACTTCGTCCGTGAGCATACTACGTCCACGATTGAACTCACTAAACCAGTGGTACACAGTGCTTTTCGATGAAGCTTCATCACCAAAAGTCGACGTTAATTGATCTATGCACTGTTGTTGCGTTAAACCACGCCGAAAATCATAATAAATCATAGCACGAATATTTTCACGAGTGAGTTCCATTCTTGCAGCGAGATGTCATTTTGATCCCGCCAAAAACAAAAGACTAGCGTACATAAGAAAAACATTATAGCGGCCAGTATTAAAAAAAAGTTAAAATTTTACCAGGGAGGTCAGATATAACGTTTATAAATATTGGAATCCCAGATTCCGGATACATAAGTAGCAGCCCTCGTAGTAATGTTTTTTTGGAGAGGTGTTCCATTAGGTTCAACACGGCAACACAAACATTTATTGTAAAACCTCGTGATTCTAGAATCCATGGAGTTCCTATTTCTTAATTATTATAAACATACAACCTCGATTTTGTCCTATAGTATTGGCATAATTCAAAATTCATTCGTTATAGTGCTAAACCAGTTTAAATGAATGAATGAAAATTTGGTACACATGATACCTACGCTGCTGTGACAGCGTTACAAACAAACAAACAAATATTAGTAAGTACCGATGGATAAAACGAACTAAAAATGTATTTAATTTATTTAGAAATATCAGAATGCTGAAGGCCGAAACCAAAATGGTATATAGCGTTAGTTCAGTCACTCGTTATAACACTATGAAATAGCTACTCCATGAATTCTAGAACCACGGAATGCCACTAAAATCTTAACTCTGCTCATGATTGAAAGTATCGGTTCGGGATTCATGTGATATGTGTTCAGCAAATGTACTCCAGGGAGAAGGGTCATGCAAGAAATGCGGTGTAAATTGAAGTCTACAGGGTGACTGGTAACTCGACCTATTCCATGAAAGGGGTTATACTAGAGCCTATTTGAAATAATTTGGTCCCAGTTAACCGGGGGTCTAATGTCACTGGTTTCCGAGTTATTTAACTTTTTAGTTATTTCAAAATTTTTACGTCTTTTGATATAAAACTGTCGATTGTGAAAAAAATATGTCACTCTGGGAACTGAAACTGCATTTTCAATGAATAAGCAAATGCTTCAAACAAAAACACTTGGCAAAAATTCCAAAAACCACAGAAATAAAAGTTTCTTAAATCACAAGTCAGTGATTTTTTTGAACCATTTCGTTTCTGTCGAAGAGTATTACTCCAAAAAAATGTATGACACTTGGCGTACAAATCACGGAAATAACTTCCTCAATTCATAAGCTTTCCAAAAAGGTGCAAATGTTGTCCACTTTAGGAAAGGTTTTAAAAATTAGGCATTTGGAAAGCTTATGAATTGAGGAAGTTATTTCCGTGATTTGTACGCCAAGTGTCTTACATTTTTATGGAGTAATACTGACAGAAACGAAATGGTTCAAAAAAATCACTGGCTTGTGATTTAAGAACCTTTTATTTCTGTGGTTTTTGGAATTTTTGCCAAGTGTTTTTGTTTGAAGCATTTGCTTATTCATCAGCTTTTAGAAAAATGCAGTTTCAGCTCCCAGAGTGACATATTTTTTTCACAATCGTCAGTTTTAGTTCAAAAGACGGACAAATTTAGAAATAACTAAAAAGTTAAATAACTCGGAAACCAGTGACATTAGACCCCCGGTTAACTGGAACCAAATTATTGCAAATAGGCTCTAGTGTAACCCCTTTCACGGAATAGGTCGAGTTACCAGTCGCCCTGTATGTAATAAGCAATGGCCCAATACTAATAATAGTCAAAGATAATTAACAGAATGTATTGCGATTTTTTGGTTTACATGACGTCTTTTCAACATATTTTTTTCAATATTGCTGCGTCATTTTGTCGTAAGTAGGTGAGGTAAAATTTGTCTAAGAAATTATTATAAGCAGAGCCCGTAATTTTCGCGGCAAACCAAAATACTGTCGCAATCTAGCTAGTGTTAAAAACATTTTTTTGTGCAACTTTGAACTCTCTACAAGAACTCTTACAAAAATTGTGGCCGTTATCAGTATCATCGTCGGCGGTGCTATGAACTATGATTTTCTAGTCCCAAACGGGAATACTACAAGCTCGTACATCAAATATTGCAATATATTATATTATAATATAAATATTTTTTTAAACATATATCAAAGTTTTGATTAATATACAGCTTTTGAAAAACTCCTTTAATATATTTTTTAAATTATAATAATCTAGCGACCCGCCCTCGCTTCGCTTCGGTGAATATAAGTAGAAATAACTCAAGTTCATCTTGAATAATATACTTTTTAAATGATGAAATATTTTTGAGATAGGTGCAGTTGCATAGAGGTTTGCAGAGGAAAGCAGAATTCACTTTATTTGGCCATAAATTAGAAGTCAGTATAAGATTCCCTGGCTCGCTGAGATCTATGTCTATCCCTATCAACTATAAGACGAACGTCATATTCAATAGACGATTCCCTATTTCTTCGCAAAGAATTACATTCTCTTCTATGACACAGCCTGATTTCCCTTTCTTCTTTGATGTCATCATTAAGACGTAAATTGTTTCTATTATTATCCCTAATTCTACGATCTATATTAGAATGACTTCTTCGCGTCATAGGTATGAGTTTTCTCCTTAAAAAAAAACAAACAATACCTATTAACCCAAATCTACAAAATGAACTACCTACTTCATTGATGGGCCAAATACTAATCTAACACCAGCCAGGCTACGGTAATATGCTAAAAGCAGAAACGTTAACATTTATTTTATTCGAAATATTTACTACACAAACAACCTTAAAAGAAGAAAAAAAAAATATTAACTAATCAACACACTTCCTCATTATAGGAAATAAGTAGGTACATATTCTGAATATTTATAACACAATCTCAAAATAAGAAAAATTGAGTTTTATCCCTTATATCCACAAAATTAAATAATAAATATTACCTTTCGTTGATAACTTAACATTAAAAAAAAATCTTAGGATTTCTTTTTATTACCAATATTAATTTATTTACCTATTACCTTTATTACTTTATTTACCTATATACTTTGTATTCAAAAATATAAAAAATAACTTATAATCAAAACATAAACTCAATCTAACTACCTACCCATTTCCCTAATTTAATAATTTGAAAAGCTTGTATTTCTTTATTAAAATAAATATAAGTAAGTAACAGGAGAGCTCCGGTGCACGTCTGATAATTCCGATTTATATTATAATACAGATTTAGGTTGCGCGTAATTTAGAATCCGCCATACTTTTAAAGTACTTATTTAAATAATATAGTGTAATGCACAATTTTAATCTACATTAAATGCCCAAGGTAACTAACGTATTTATCTGGATAAGAATAAATACTGAACTGGAGTAAATAGTTTCGCAAATAACCTAATACTTTTTAATACAAGTATAAAGATAAAAATGGTTACTGTGAGTCAACCTTAGGAGATAGACATAATATGCCATCGCGGACTTTTCTTTAGGTGTTTTGAAGAACTAAAATTCTTCATTACATTATTTTGATATATCTCTGCAGGTTTAGCCAGCGTTTGCAATGTAAGCGCAAAGAAATGTGTTTATTTACGACACCACATTAGAAACCTCCAAAATTATCAGTGTTTCTCTACTATATTATGATTATTATGCATGTATTATACATATAAACCATCCTCTTGAATCACTCTATCTATTAAAAACCGCGTCAAAATCCGATGCGTAGTTTTAAAGATCTAAGCATACATAGGGACAGACAAACAGCGGGTAGCGACTTTGTTTTTAACCGACTTCAAAAAAGGAGGAGGTTATACGTTCCACTGTATGTTTTTTTTTTTTTATGTATGTTCACCGATTACTCCGTCAATTGTCGACCGATTTCAAAAATTTTTTTTTGGTTTCATAGAGTATACTTTCGAGGTGGTCCCATTGTCACCAAATCTTAATCTGATGAGAGGATCCGTGAGGAATTGAGGGAACTCCTCAAATATTGTAGGCAAACATATAGCGATTTTAGTATTTTTAGTAACAAGTTCAGCATTTGCATTCAGAAAGTATCATTTGGTGAAGTGGAACTAATGATGAAGACCACAGATGGCCACCGGAACTCCTTAACGGTACCGATTTCAAGGGTGGCGATAAGATATCTCGATTAAGATAGTTGAGCGACTACAACGAAGAATATTTACTTGTTAACCGACTTCAAAAAAGGAGGTTATTGAAATATGACTATGACTTTCCCGCGGCGTTGCTTGCGGCGCGCTTGAAATAACTTAAAGTTTCATTTCAACTAAGAAGTGGGACAACGTAACACTGTATTATGATCACTAAAAAGTATAAAATAAAATAAATGTTTTAAAAAACAAAAAACCGAACCTAACCTAACCTAACCTAACCTAACCTAACCTATTAGGTGCCTACAATTTTAAAGAAGTTATTTTTTGCATTTTTGAAGGCGGTTTTTTGTTTTTTAAAACATTTATTTTTATACTATTTAGTGATATCAGTAACAGAACTCATGACCCGTACAGGTAAAAATGTCGCAAATTTATTGAGAATACTAATAATACCTTTCGGTTGATAGGCAAGGTTTCTTCGCAGCAGCTAGTTTCATGGCGTTCCAACAATGCCGGTTCAACTTCGGCCACGAACCGTTCCGGTACCCGCCCACCGACCGGCCCTTCACGTCCTTCAACCAATTTGGGGAGTTGACCGACGATGAGAAAAAAGTAAGTCCAATGCCCAAGTGTTTTATGCTCAGGCTATACCTACGGGATTCGGTTAGGTTCAAGTAATCACGAAATGTCATACCCAAAAGTTCATAGTTCGGGGTAAATACATCCGTGTGAAGAGGAATAAAGTAATGTTCATATAGAATTGGTACTAATTCGCTCTTGTGACGTCACAGTAGGTAGAAAAAAATTGACATGGTCGGTTTTCATACAGATTGAGGTGTTTACGTTATCTATTTAGATTAATTTGGGCAGTGGCCTGTGGGCAGCAGGCTAAATCTGGCCAAAACTTCACAGGAAGGCGGTGCTGACGAATGAAGGGCAGATCACGTTTCTGCAGGCACTCTTTGATATAAACATCCGACTTCATAGAAGAAAATGTCACGAAAGCGCTGGTTTTAAGACCACAACTACAGATTCCTTGCCATATCATATGTTTTTTTGGATATGTCTTAACTTTATGAACTTGTATTTTTCGTCGACATTCGCCGTAGCAACAGCTAAGTAAAATTTTGAACCAGGTGGCTGTTTAACCTTTAATTGACGAAGTGGTTTCAGAGCATTCTCAAAATAACACTTAAGGATGGTTTCCACCAAACGGTTCGCATCGCATCGGATCGGAAAGGATACGTACGGATGCGGCGACAGCCGATCGCGTTCGGCAGCATGTCGACGCATATGATCGGGCGGTAACAGCCGTTCGCGGTCGACAGGATGTCGACGCACTCGATGGGCACCGTACGGTTGCTTGCGAACGTATCCGCACCCATTCAAATAGTTTCGTTCCTACCACGTGTTTGAGTGCACTTTCACGGGCTCGCCCGGTCACGGCCGAATGGTTCTGATCGCACACGACGACAAGCGAACGGGGCCGATCGCAAGCGAACGGAGCCGATCGCGGGTCGCAGCATACTTTCGGTGACGTTCACATGTCGCGGAAGAAGCCCGCGGTCAAGCTGTTGTGCGCAGCTTGGTAATGTCGACTTAAAAACAGTTCATATATGATTAAACATCGGTATCAACGTTCAGTTTTCATGGCACCCGGTAAGGGTAGCAAAAAAATAATTACATTCGAATAATAATAACTTTTACTTTTTGTTATTTTTTAAAACATAATTATGCAGCAGCTAACTGTATCTATATTTATGCAGTACTTATGCTTAAAGAGGTTTATATTCTAAATAATGTCATAGAACCTTAATACTTATTTTGCTTTCGAAAAAGAATATATGCCGATTGCATACATTATGTATGTACGTTTATTTATACTATATTGTAGAATAATAAAATCAAATAATAGTTCAACATTTTTCCAAATTTAGATAAAAGGAATTAATTGTCATTTTATTGCACCTACCTACTTTTTGATTTCTGTTTCACCTTAAGGTTGACTGGTAGAGAATGCTTGTAGCATTAAGTTCGCCTTTTGTACACTTTTTTAAATTTTATGCAATAAAGTATTAAAATAAATAAATAAATACAGCCCTGGATTCTGTTTAACAGCTCTAAACACTTTTTTCTTCAGTCCTTGGTACCAAATTTACGGTTGACTTGTCTTCCTATCGAAGGACAAGGTATCCTTGTATCGTTTTAGGATCCTACAAACTGTACTTTTGTGAAAATTTAGTGCCTTCGCTACCTTTAAACCAGACCACGAAGGAATTTCCGTGAATTTGTTCACATTTATTTTTCTCATTTTAGACTAGGCCCGAAGCTGAAAAACGCGTCTTTATACCATTGCATGCGGCAAATTATGTAACAGTTGAGGTGACAACGTTATCCGAGGGATTTGACCTTGCAGAATACGGATCTGCCCGTCGCCATTGCGAAATTTGAACCGGAGGTATCCCATACCGGAAAGGTGCAAAATTTTTCGTCGTTCATTTTGTAAATCGTAGTTCCGGTACCCTAAAAAAGATCCAGGGGTCGTGCCACAAGTCTTTGAACCCGAAAGTTTTAGCAAATCTTACAATCTACAATATTGCAGAACTATGATTAACGCTAGACTGAACTTTAACGACAGTATAGGCAAAAAACAGACAAAAGTGAGTTTTTCCAAGATGGCAGAGAAAGACAGCTGGAGGGACGAAAAATTTGGGTTACCATGACTATATTGTGCTTTACAACATATCAAAAAACCATAACAATCGGATCTTTTTTAGGGTACTGAAACTACAATGTACTAATTTTAAGACGACATTTTTTGTATGGGCTGCACATTTTCCGGTATAGCGTACTTCCGGTTCAAATCTCGGAATGTCGACAGGCAGATCCGTATTCTGCAGGGTCAAAACCCTCGGATAACGTTGTCATCCCAACTGTTACATAATTTTCCGCTTGGACTCTAATTCTTCAAAATTGGTCCTAGACTATTTCGAGTTCCATTATAGAAATCTTTGAAATAAATTGAGCAACGTCAACTTCAAAATATTGTCAATAATTTCAATAAATTATGATTTTCAATTTTGAATTAAGAACACTACAATTATTTTTATTCATTTTTAAATATGTGCCAATTCTATGTGAACTATGCTTTACACCTTGCAGCGCTGTCGGTAAACTGTCACACATCAAAGGATTTTATCGCGATCGAGCGTCCCTCGCGTGACAGGTAAATGTAAGTTAACGTTCACAGTATGACAAATAAAGGATTCATCATTGGTTTGTCTGTATGGGTAGTTTGTGGCATCGCGGTGTGAGGGATATTTGCATTTTCACGTGGTGCTTTGGGTATAGTATGTATAGTGATAGGAAATTGAAAATATTAGTAAGTGAAATATTTCCATCGCAGGAACTTTCTCATGAAATATTTTTGATGCGGTAAAATTACACATTACTTACTTCTTGAGTTAGATCTCGCAGTTCTAAGTTTTTGCAGATTAGATAGTTTCGAAGGCGCAGGAGATAACCTGAGCTTTCGACTTTCGACCTCGAGCACAGAACGCATCCTTACCATCGACACAATCTGAACAAGTCGTCTTTTTGTCATTACTAGTCATTGGAAATATTGAAGATTGAAGATTGTGTCGATTGTTACCCGAAAATATTTTAGCTTTCGGTAGTAAGTATGGGAAACAGTTTTTGAAAACTGCTCCAATTTGAAACTAGTTTTCAGAATATAATATTTTTTATAACTAATGAAAACTGACTGCTATTATAGCGTATATGTATATGTATACATTTATACGTCCATGACAGGCAGTGTTCGGTGCACGTCCAAACGCTTCTACATAAAAACGCGTCCTACAGGTGTCGGTAAACTTACGTACTTAGCAGGAATGTTACGAATGCGAATGTTAAGGGCCTTCAATAAGTCGCGCGGGTGCACGGAGCAGGTTGCACGCCTATCAAAAAATAGTATGAGCAGCGCTAAATCGCGCAAAAAACGGAATTTCATACTATTTTTCGACGCGCGCACCCGCTTCGTGCACCAAGTACTCATAAACTTTAATAATATATTCAATAGAGGCATATTATATTTAAAAAAACCGGTCAAGTGCGAGTCGGACTCGCGCATTGAGGGTTCCTTATTTAAGATAATATGGTTGGAAAACCCAAAAGAAAATACTCATTTTGTTATTAACTTTATTTTCTAAGCAATGTCCATTTTGACTAGCCTAAGTTAAAACTTAGTTAAAACTTATTAAAATACCTTATAAAGTTTTATGATATTTTATCCAAAACTGTAAAATTCGACCACTTCATTTTATTTTTCACGTAAAATATAAGTAATAATTATCTTTAAATCAGGATTCTTTCAGTATTTTGGTCCATAAACTTCGGAGATAAGGGGGCGAACGGTACTTTTTTGTACTTTTTTGGCTATAAATCAAAGAGTACGTCACGGATAATTTCAAATAAAATATTTTTGAAATTTGCTGATTGAGCTCTTTCGTATGACAACCCGTTTGCTATACTCAAATCACTTTCATTTTTCAACCCCCCATTTTAGACCCCTTTTCAAATACTTGGAAAAATAATTTCATATTGTTTTTACTAAAAACGGATGCCGGCAAGTAAGTTATACAACTATGCCAATTTCAATTTGGTAGCTTCTATAGTTTCAGAGAAAAACTGCTGTCCCCTCTAGTGATCTACGTTTGCTACGAGCCAGTGAGTAGGTGTTAAAAATGGTCATTGCAGAAACTAATTATCTAAAGAAAAGAGCAATTTAAGATTTACTCGACCATTGTGCAGTCCTAAATAATAAATCAATTACATGTCAACTAACTAAATGGAGGAAGAATGGGGTCGAAAAACCTAATCTTTGCTTTTCAACTTGGCCAAGTACTTCCAAGCACGAGTGTCGCTGACTTGTTTATAAAGCTGAGATACTTTATGGTTTCATTTTATCTTACCCATAAAAACGATTTCACAAAAAAAACTTAAACGGCGAAATCACGTGATATATATTTTAAAAAACGCTCCGAACAAGACTTACATTGTAATAATAAAAATAATATCGAGCATGCTAGGCTGGCGTGTAAAAAGCTAGTGAATCAATCGACGTCCCATTTTCTCGTATAAGTTCGTATTCATCTGGGTTTCGCAGTTAGCTTCAGTACCTATTATAGAAAACTAACTGAGCTAATACGAAGTTATCCGGTAAAATACAATGTCGTTTGGTTATTATTACGTATGTACTACGTTCGAAATCATCGTTGCCTTTACTACTACACTCAAGCGTTGCAATCCTGAAAGGAATAACGTTTTAATGAGTTTTTAAGTAACTGTCTCCTTTATAAATTAGTATTGTTGTTGTTTAAGGTTGTTCCCCGCAGGATATACCTGGAGCAGCTAAGGTTCTCTAGCGTAAAGGAAGATTCGTGCACGCTCTGTTTCGACGACACCGCGTGCTGCGTGCTGGAACCCTGTGGACACAGGTAATAGAGAATGTCAGCCTGTTAAGGTTTTTGGATTACCGTATTATTCATTAAATACTAAAAATAGCTGTAAAAAAATCATTTCGATATGTCAAATAGTTTTCGAGTTATTGAATTTTAAACTTCGTATGCGGCGCTAGAAACCCGGCGGCTAGCGCTCACGGATGATGACGTCATCGCTTAGCAGCGGTACGCGCCCTTATATGAACGACTACGTTAACAGGGCTATAAGTTGAAATTTTCACAGAATACGTGTTATTATAAAATATATCGTTTAAAATTATAAAATAAACAATAAATAAAATCCCAAGAGGGGTCGAATCTAGTGTTGTGAATTTAAGCTTTGAGGCGTAAACTACAAGACTCGAGTCGCGACTGCTGAGTCTAGAAGCCTCGAACCTTAAAGCCTCGACTATATAAGCCTCAAGTTAATAAGTTCGTGCTGCTGTTTACGATCACTGAAACCTCGAGTCTTTAAGCCTCGAGCTTTAAAGCCTCCTAAGCGTTAAAGGTTTAAGTCTATAAGGTTTGAAGCATTATAAGTCTTAAAAGCTTTTAACAAATTAGATCAATCTATGCCATATTTGATACAGGGTGATCCTGAGGTCATTAAAAGTAAAAAACATTTATAAAAATTTGTGAAAAAGGGAAAAATATAAAAAAAAAAATCGGACTTTATCGCATTTTTGTTTGTAAAATATCAATTATTGGATAAACAATACCTCTAAACGTTAAGTAAAATAATTTTTTTCGTCGTAGATCAATTTTATGAGTGACTTTTTAATCTTTAAATATTGTCAGGAATACTCGCTTAAAACTTCTCGCAATCCTCACGGGCACATTGTATATATATGACATTGCATTACTTTTCAGATATTATTAACAATATAAATCAAATAATGTCATATATTTTCAATATAACTTTCTTTAATGTGCTATTTCCACTCGACAGTCACGTTATGAACGTATGTGAGGTATCTCAATGTTTAAAAAACAACATTTCATTGTAATTTAATAATATGAACTTACGGCGAAGTTGTTACTATTTGAACCAAATTTGAGTTAGCCGGGGAAAAAACTGGTTAAGGGTGTAGGTATTAACTTTTATTTCTAAAGAATAGTAATAACATTCTTAAATAAATACACACAATAATACTTTCTGCCTAGAACGCTCATTATTTGAGCTCTTAACGCTTGACTCAGGCCTTCGAGGTTTGGAGGCTAGGGCTTTCAATAGGCCCGAGTCTTTAAAGCTTGAGCTCTCTATGAAGCCCGAGTCTTAAGGACTTTTTCTTAAGAGCTCGTAAAAAGCTTGAGTCGTTAGGGTTCGCAAGCGTTTTTGAGCTCAAACCTTCAAGGCTTAAGGCTTCAAAGTTTGAACCTTCAAGGTTTGCGAGTCTTCAAGGTTTGAAAGTCTTCAAGACTAGTCTTTTAACAACACTAGTCGAATCCCCATACAAGAAACATGAAAAAAATACGTTATGTTCCTTATAATAGGCCACCAAGTATGACGTTTCAGGTGCGGCTAGAACAAGAGGTCGTTAATGGAATTTCATACAAATCGTGCAGGCCTAGGCCGGCAAAGTCCTTTATTTTAATTTCCATTCCACATAAATTTGTGGCACAGGCATCATGACATTCTGCGTATTAAAACAATAATAGTACATTACTACAGAGGCCGGGATAAAAGGGGTTGCCGGCCGAAGACATATAGACGGCCGAGCAAAGCGGGGCCGAATAGGTCTGAGGCGGGTAACCCCATATTTCCCGTCGAGGTATGTATAGTGTTTTTCTCAAACATAATAATAATTCATTAAAAAAAATTAAATCAAAAATTACAAAGTCAAATTACTAGGAATGCATAAACATTAAAAGTAACCTACAGTGCTCAGTCATCCGCGCTGTGTCGGGTGCCCCCGCCCGCCCGCCGGTGCCGTGCAGCGCACCGCCTGCGATCTAAGTTGCGCTACGCACCCCTTACTATCTTTGTTCTCCTGGTACTTTAAATAAACATGCAAACGCTTTGGTTGGATGCACGGCATAGTATATTTAAAAAAAAAACAGCTATCTAGCCTGTTCATAAACACAGCCGCCACGTTTAAACTAAAATTAAAAAAAAAAGTTTATTGATTTTTTTAATACGCATAGTGGCAGAATGTCATGATGCCTGTGCTACAAATGTATGTGGAATGGAAATTAAAAAGAGGACTTTGCCGGTCTAGGCCTTAACGATTTGTATGAAATTCCATTAACGACCTCTTGCCGCACCTGAAACGTCATACTTTGTGGCCTATTATAAGGAACATAACATCAATATTTCATTGCATGTTTCTACACACACTAAAAATTTTACGCTCTCCCACTAATTTTTACTTTTTTTTAACGATACCGTTCTTAGTAGCCTGTCATTCAAACGCGTTTTTTAAACTGGCGACTCTGACCGTGCCAGAACTATATTTCAGATAATTCAAAATAGACATATATGGCTGTATGGAATCTGGTTCCTTTGCCTATCCGTGAAGGGATGAATATTATTAAAAAATAAAACGACTTCTCATTGGCCAATTTAATTTCATATGCAGAACAAGTCGTGTTCTGATTGGTCGAATCAGTGATCAGCGGACCGATGTGATTGGTCGACTTGCTCAATGGAACAGACCAACAATGTTAAGATTTTTGGTCAGTTTAAATTCATAGTTGGCCTGCTCATTCAATGTACAACTATTGATTGTTTTGGGGACCAAGAACAGACCATCTTTCGCCACATTTCCGAGCAATGGCGTGAAAACGATTTTTTTTTAAACCTGGCGCCTGTGTTTATGAACAGGCTAGATAGATGTTTTTTTTTTAATATACTAAGCCGTGCATCCATCCAAAGCGTTTGCATGATTATTTAAAGTGCGAGGAGAACAATAGCACATTGTTGCAGAGGATAGAAAGTACGCGATTTTTGGACGAGTCAAGTTGAGGCCATAAATTGCACTTTCTACCGAGGCAGACATAGTGCTTTTCACAACTACTGAGAGGAAATAAAATAAAAATTCATATTCAAAACTCAAATTTTAATTCATGTTAATGTGACATCACCGCCAATTTTACCATAGATAACTTTTTTTTAATCCGGACCCCTATTCTCGTGGCACTCGAGATTAATAAACTAACATGCGAGATGAAGATGTCAGCTCCATATAAAATTGCATTTTTTTCGCCATATCTCCCATGTAATTTCATTTGTAGCGGTTCGAGATTAGTTTGAATTACATTTAAAAAAAAGCAGTGACATAGTTTTTAGTCTGTGTATATTTTAGCAAAAATACACCTAATATTTTACGACACAAAATGGTGTGTTCTGATTGGTCGATTTCAATTTTTCATTTTAATGAGCTATGACACAAAAATTGATCGATTGGTTTTCATTGGTTCTTAAAGTTGGACAACAATGTTCTCGACCAATCGGCAAACACGCCGACAAAAACATTCTTGGTCTGTCCTTATAAGTGACGTTTTGTGACCCCAAACAAGACCATCTATGGCCATATTTCCGAACAGTGTTGTGAAAAGGTAATTAGGGGCAATGATATTTTATATTTAGATACGTTATGCTCATACTAAACGCACATAAAATCCGTCGCCAATTACTAACAGTGGCTACGTTGCCAGATTTCTACAGACAAAGACGGCAATCCGTAGCGAACACTATTGTTAGAAAGAGATAAATAGTTGTTTCAAATTGCTTACCCGAATGACGTGGCGTGCCCGCCATGGCCGCGTGATGGCCGCCACAAAATATGGCGATGTAAACAAAAAATGTAAAAAATATTTACGGTATACTATCCGCAAAACTATCTGGCCGGTAGGGCAATAAACGTCTGCTACCGTTAGGGGTGTAACATGTCGATAACTTATAATGTAAACGTCGATATAATCATTATATTTTGAAATGTTATTGATATTGTTTTTAAAGTTATCTAATGAATAATAATGAATAAGACTTAAATGAAGCGATCGATCATGTTACAATCGACGACTGGGTCAAATGTGTTCGCCACGCTGAAAATCTCCAGAACGAAGACCTAGCTAAAGCACTTTTTATTGACACCAACCGTCTTGTTATTAACCTACAAGACGATAGTGACACTGAACACGAAGAAGAATAGTATTACTAGTAATAGTGATATTTAGTAATATTAGTACTAGTATTTTCCTTGTTTAGTTATTTATTTGGTTATACCTCCTTATTATTTTATTGTAATACTTTATGTCAATAGTTCAATATACCTATTTATATTTCGATAGTAACTATACAAGACTGTTATATAAAACACCACGTAATTTATATTCTTTGTTTCATTACTTTATGGACATTCCTTTTTATGCGTAACGCTACCTGCCCTATTGCTGCTCGGCCCGCTCCATAAGCCGTGCAGGTGTGAAAGAGATAGCATAATTCCGATGATTTATGACCTGACCGGCCAGATAGTTTTGCGGATAGTATAGTTACGAATGCAATGAGATATCCTTTCGTCCTTTTATAGTTACAGTATAATTTCGGCAGCCTGAAATAACACAAGACGGCATTTTTTATGACTTATATTTGTTGCATTTTGGTAATAAAACTTTACTGTTTTTGTCGCGTGCGTGTCAGCGGCCACGGCGCGACTGAACGATAGTAAGGTAATTACCTTCCTTTTCGGGGAACGCTTTTGCGCGCAGATGACGAATCTTAATATAAAATATCATTGATTAGGGGTGCGTAGCGCAACTTAGATCGCAGGCGATGCGCTGCTGGGCACCGGCGGGCAGGCGGGCGCACACGACACAGCGCGGATGGCTGAGCACTGTAGGTTACTTTTAATGTCTATGCACGCCTAGTAATTGGACTTTGTAGAATAGAATAGAATATAATCATTTATTGCTATCAAGTTCATTACAATTATAAGGTGGTTAGTAAGTGGTCAGGAGTAGGTACTTGATACCCTGTCAGGGCACTGCAATGTCTTATTAACTAGATTATAATAAATGTCCGAAAAATTATATCAGAAATTAAAAGTTGAAAGTTTCAATTTATACAATAAAGTCATGTTTAAATGTTCGAAAAATAACATCTTTTGAAAAGATGCAATAAAGTTAGGAAAGTTGCATTAAATCTATCAATCAAATTACAATTAATTAAGAAAATAAACAATAATAAATTACGTACCAATTAAAAATAAATAAAACTATTATTCAGGTTTTTTTTATTATTTCTCTTTAATCGTTTAAGAATTCGTCAATTTTGTAGTAGCTTTTCTTCACTAGATATGACTTTAATTTATTAAGGTAGGTTTGGTCTTTGGTTTCTGTTTTTATATGTTCCGGGATTTTGTTATAAACATTTATAAGTCTATAGTGGGGGCTTCTTTTAAACATAAGGTTAGGCTTGGGCGCGACCAGTTGGTGTTGATGGCGGGTTGTAATTTTTGAATTATTATACATACATACATACATAATCTCACGCCTTCGTTCCCAGAGCGGGGTAGGCAGAGCTACAGAATTACAAACATCTCTAAAAACTTGTTGATAATTCCATAACCACAATTTGTACAATTAGGCTAAGATGTTTACCAGCGTATTAGTGACAGGTTGCAAGCCCATCGCCTAACAGTACTACAAGCCTTTATTCCCTTAGTCGTCTCTTACGACATCCACGGGAAGATATGGAGTGGCACTATTCTAACTCGGCAACCACGCGAGGACACGAGGATGAATTATTATAATGTTTGAGAAAAGCACTATGCATACCTCGGCGGGAAATATGGGGTTGCCCGCCTCAGACCTATCCTATATGACCTATATGTCTTCGGCTGGCAACCCCTTTTCTCCCGGCCTCTGTAGTAATGTACTATTTTTTTATCACTTTTATACGGATTGTATTTTTATTAAAGGGTATTAAATACTATTAAATTGTCGCCAACATTTTCCGTTTTTTTTTCTGGGCTCGCAACTTTCCTTGGTTAAACTTATTAGGTTTCAAATTTAGGACGTATTTGCATGTTTTAGTCATAAAAAAAAACATTCAATTGTTGTTATTAGTCAAGATACAGTCAAAAGAAAAAAGCGTTCGCGAATTAATTTTGCGAGATTTTCCTATAAATCCCTATGTGTCTACTTCGGAGCTTGCAAAATCGTGCAAAACAAGTCGGAGACCAGTGCAAAGGACCCTAAAAATACTAAAATAAGGTAGAACTATTGAAAGAAAGCAGCGAGAGGGTCATCCAACAAGAAAACGGAACAAAAAATTGGAGTCGAATGTGTATAAGCTGCTTGATCAGAACCCGGCAATCTCTTCTCAAGATGTGTCCTAAAAATAGTACAAGTCAAAAAAAACATTTTTTTTAAAAAAGTGTGGTATTTCTACTTAAACAAAAAAAGCAAAAAGCTCCAAAGAGTACGGTAGAACAGTATAAACGAGCAATTGGACGGGCTAGATTACTCTACATCTTGTGGGTTCAAAAAACAGGTTACCTAATTATTAGAGATGGGCCGACTAGTCGACGATTAGTCGGGAAAGCCGACTATTCGGCATCATTTCTAGTTTTAGATTAGTCGGCGACTAATCGGCAAAACATGCCGAATATTCGGCACTTTATTACCTATAGGAAATATCGTTAAACCATGTCCACACACGCGATTTTCTTTTCGACGTAGTTATAAAAAGCATTAGGTAATTCGTTTTAACACACACACTTCTTCTTCGTTTTATCTTTCATACACGAAATAACACAGTAGATAATAATGCTCAAACAGAGACCAACACTACGTTCTTGCTACAGTTGGCGTAGTCGCCGCTAATGCCTAGAATTATCTAACCGTGAGTGAGCGACTTCTTAGCGTCCGCGCACGAAATTTGAAATCGATGAAATGAATACACGAAGTATCAGAACTACTACTAAGTCAATATAGTTCATTCTTTTATACGGTAGCGATATTAATTCTACATTTACTCGAAATTTGTAAAGAAAGGCCTACCACCAAAGTTAAGCAACCACCGCTTACCTAAACATCGTCTTGATTTAAACTAGGCACTTTTTAACATATTTGTAAGAGTTTTACTACAGTTTACTGTTTGGTCGTAAACTAATATACCTACGTTAGTATGGAGTTTAGATTATTATTTAAGCTTAATGTGACACCGAAATAAAATGCTATCATACAAATACAACCCGTACTTCGCCTTCCAAAGTTAAGCAACTACACGCGTAGTCTAAAACAGGATGGGTGACCGCTTAAAACATCGTGTTGATAAAATCAGTTTTGTCACATATTTGTAACAGTTTTGCTTGAGATTGCTATATAGTCGAAAATATAAATAATTAGACTACAATTTAAGCTCAAAATAACACCAAAATAAGAAGCCATTATAAAAGTACAACCCGGAAAAAAATGCAAAAAAAAAATATTTTCATGTTTCTTGTATTGGGATTGTATTTATTGTTCATTTTATATTTTTAAACGATAGATTTTATAATAACACGTAATCTGTGAAAGTTTCTACTGGCAACTTATTACGGTTAAAAAGATATAGCCCTGTAAAATTACTCGTTCATATAAGGGCGCGTATCGCTGTTAAACGATGACGTCACTCCAGCTAGATGGCCCCCGCGCGCTTTAATATTATTGATCCAAATTTTAAACGTTCGTAGAATCAAAACTACTGGGTTTATTTGAATGAAAGTAGTATGTTTGTTTATTTATAAACTTTACTGTTACAAAGTTTCAAGCGATTTGGCGTATCTACTGACATTCTTCATTATTCTGCTTTACTTGTCTCCCTATTGTCCCAAATCGTTATCTCCACGATATATTATCCCCGCTCTAAAGTCACCTGGGTTTACTCAGCCCAGCAAACATTGATGTAGCTCAACAGACTTGAGTACTGGTCATGGTCGCACCCGAGCGTTTCTGCACCGATGTGGTTGGATTGAATCACATGTGAGTGTGGCGTCCCAAACCAAGACATAAAACATATCGTCCAGGATTCAGGATTGCTGACTTACCAAGTACGACGGAGACCCGGCGGAACCGTTCACTCTAGCACATGACTCAATGCAATGGAGACAAGGGCTGAAATTAGTGTTGTAGTTATAATATTAAAATGAACGATTGTAAATATGCCGTACGAATAAATAAATCTCTACAATAGTGAACAGTTGCAGATCCAACAACTAACACAACAGTGCCCGCAAATTTACTTCACGTATCTTGAACACATGTGGGAAATATTTTTACAGAACATTTGTTACGAGACCGAGAGACTAGAAAGACAACGTTGCTTCTAATTCCTACCAAAGTACGTTCTGTCCTATTCAGAAACGATTTTCAAAGTATACCGCAAACTGTGTGACTTTCTTTTTAACCGGCAACAGTAAAAGAGGGGTGTTGTACGTTGGACGCCTATGTCTACAGGTGGACTGATTCGGATACGGTATTTTTTTTAAAAAGAAAGCTAGTAAACAGGGATGGTTCTTAGCCAGGCATGATGAAAATCGGTTTCGCCGTTGAGTTATCATGTCTGAAAGTAGCCGTCGCAACATATCAACGGTTTATAAAAAAATATTTACAAAAAAATATTACTAAAACATGTACTTACCTAAATAATACTTATTTAATTTTCTGGAAAAGTATTGTTATTGTAATAGGATACAATAGGGTTATATAGGGTTTTTAAGATACAATATACTGGGTAATAATAATTGAGTAGATTAAATTGTTTAGTTTAGTCACCCCTCTGTACCCATACTAACTTAATAAATGAATTTATATATTTTTTTAATCTCCAGTGGATTCTGCTCTGTATGCACGTCGCAGCTGAAAGAGTGCCCGATGTGCAGAGCGACAATCCTCAACATCAGGCGGGAGGACACATGACATGAGAGCAGCTCGCGGCGCCTAAGGTCCCAGGACCGTAGCGAGTCGAGCCCTAACATAACCCTGGACGAGTCTCCCACCGCGGACCGCCACTCGCCGGCGTCCACGCCCCCGTGCGACGAGGACGCCGATACCGACGACCAGGTGTTCGAGCTGCCGGTGCACGACCGCATCGCCTGCTTCAAATATCATTTAGCTTAGTCGCGCCCGAGGCGCCTCGTAGCGATCGATCATACCCCTTTTTTTTACTATTTAATGTTGATTTTGATAATAGACATTTTCTTATACTACTTTTTCTTGATAGTCATCCTTTGCCACTTCTGGTATGCATGAATATTTGGCCGATAAACCCGAAGATATTGTTCTGTATAAATAATGTTGATGTGATGAAGCTAACGTGGCTGTTGATTAGTGTTTGTACTCCGTATTACTAATAATTGAACTGCTTTTGAATCATATTGTGGCCAAATGATCTAAACGAATTTGTCACATACAGTTATTTAGGATTTAATTATAGATTAAAATATGAATGCTAAAATGTTATAGTACCAACATGTATCCATGATTTTAAAATATTTTTATACTTGTTGTTGTCATAAGGCCTAATATCACGTGGGCACGGCGTGAAAACGGTGCTACTTTAGCGCGACACTAAATGGAAACGTTGGTTGGGGTCACTCATAAGCGTTGCACTTTAGTGCCGTCTTCGCGCCGCTGTGTATCCTACTGTGATGGATCGAGATTCGTCGCTCGGGCGCCGTCAAGCGCGCTGCGCGGCGAAGGCTGATTAACTTTGAAAGATGTAACTTCAAGGTGGTGCTAAGGGCCTATAAGTGGTTAAGTTATCTCTGTACAGCGTAGTTACATAGATAAAGTGGTGAATGGCTCAGGGACCGACAGTGAAGTTTAGCTGCATTGTTTGATTCGCCTATAGGTACATAATATTTAGTTATTCAAGTTAATTCTTTACTGATGCCTTACTGATTACTTGAGTATGAAGAAGTGATTTGGTTGATCTCCGTATCTTTAACGTAACTTGATTAATATAGCAATAGGTAGTATTTTTCTAAATTCAAATCAAGTCCATATTACCTCAAGTTTTGGTAACTTGTATTATTTTACAATTTACTTTAATTTCACAATCATTTTTTTACATTTAATAATTACATAATTGTAAAGTGTCTTTTAATCCGTAACAGACGCTGCTGTTAGAGGGCTGAGTGGCATTTTACGATGGTAGTATAGCGTAATAATAACTAATCGTGAGCGCACTCCTTTGTTCCGGTGTTACACGCCGACAATCGGTTAGACCCGGAAAATGTGTCAGTTAATAATTTTAACCCGTCAGGTGTCCAACCTTTCGCAGAAGAAATTGCTGAAAATGTCCCATACAATGAGGAAACGCATCGCTTTCTCTCAAAAAATTGAGATGTTACCTATACCCACCCTTTATATAATTCGGTCGGTAGGGATGAACTTCGCTAATGTTTTCGTTGGTAGTAATTTAATAATGTATGAATATTAAAATCAGACCACCAAACTAAGAGAACTTACACGTTAAAAGTCTCAAATATTTTTTAATCTTCGAAAAAATTTGGCAACTCTGGGGAAAATGCACATTTTCCATACAAAACCTAGGCATAACATCGTCCCCTGCGTTACAAACTATATTATTATCTAAAACTGTACTATTTTAAATCAAATCATTTACCCTTTATGCACCATGTTTTTGTTTATTTCTGATAACTTCGGCATATTATTGGGTATCTTCATAGGAACCAAATGATAGAATAGTTTTTTGAAATACGTTTTTTTTTTCACTTCTTAGTACATACTAATTAAATATTGCATCAACGGTTATTGTAAAAGGGTCTCTTAAGTTAATCTAAAATTAGTGTCAATTATGACGATGTCCGAATGACATCATACACACAAGTAAAGATAACATTTGACAGGTAAACAACTTATTGGCCGAGTAGCAGATACCCTTACTCACTGTGTAGGAGGTCACGGGTTCGATTCCCAGTTGTGGATTGTTTGTTTTTATTTTTTTATTTCGAAACGATGCGTTTCAAATATACTTTTTCTTTCAACGTACCCCAGACGTAATAGTCAAGAGCCGTCAAATCAGGACTTCTAGCCGGCCATGCAAGTGTCGGACTTCCGCGACCAATCCATCGCCCAGGATAGGTTGCATTTAGGTACTCGCGAACTCGTATAGCATAGTGAGCGGGAGCACCATCATGTTGTACCCACATATCGCGCAATCTCGCTAATGGCACATTTTCAAAAAAATCTAAGTTTGGAACAGATTGTAAGAAACTTAAATAATCTCCGCCATTAAGTCTTGATGGGATTTCGATAGTTCCAATAAGCTGGTTATTGAATATTCCTGCCCACATGTTCACCGAAGACTCGTGTTGATAAGAGAGTTCTTTCACAAGTTTTGGATTGTCTTCAGACCATGGGTGCAATTTTTTTAAATTAACAATTCCTGCCCTCGTGAATTGTGCTTCATCCATCCACATAAATTTTCCTATTATTTGCGGATCTTGCAACAATAGTTCATTCATCCGTTGACAGAAAGCAATGCGTGCGACATTGTCATTTGGCAATAGGCCTTGAACCTTACGGTAATGATAAGGATGCAAACCATATCTTTGCCATAAACGCAACACTTTATCATGATCAGGGTTCGGAGTTTTCGTAGCACGGTAAGACTAATGAGATCTGTGGATTCGACATGAACATTAAAATTCAACTCTTAGTCATACTCATACTCATTTGTACATTTAATTCCAAAATCCTCTTATATTTGCCCTGAGCCCCAGAGTAAAGCTGCTAAGCTAAGTAATGAAAGATTACAATTATAAGCAAAATATTTTCATGTACATTATTTAATATTAATCTCATAATGTTATGAATATTAAAAGTGAAAGTTATCATCCCTATTTACAATAAAATTAAATTTTGCAATATAATAATCGAATGAGTATGAGTAAGTATTTAATTTTTATGGTTATGTCGACTCCACAGCTCTCTTTCGTCTTACCGTGCTATCAAAACTCCGAACCCTGATCATGATTGACATTAAAAATACGTCCTACGCGTCTAGTGGATAGGGTCGGGTCCTCAATTATAAGATTCATAATTCCAACCTCTTCAGTCACACTTAAATCCACAACTCTATCATGGGGAGTTGGCCGTAAGCCGAGTGCACTGAAACGTCTATGAATCTGTAAGAATCACAGAAACTACTCATCTCCACGTCTCAGAATTCAGTTTGAAAGTAATGACAATAAGTACATTTTTGTACAAAACTTACATTAATAAACGTATAAGGGTCCGGCGTCTGACGATTGGGGTAACGTCGTCGATACTCTCGGGCCGCTTCAGAGGCGTTTCCATTACAAAACCCGTAAATAAAATGAATATCAGCCTGATGGTCCGGTGCATAATTATAACGCGGCATGACAAGAAAACCACGAAGCGAAAGCAAGTTTAAGTGCCAATTTCAATTCAAAATTAATGTGTTTATTTACGGTTTGTCAGTTTCGCACTTTGACATGACATGACAATGTAAACTTTTTTATGTAGGTACATACTTGAAATGTTTTAACTCTTTACTCACAATAATAAAAATAAATTTTGTGGACCTTTTAGACTTGTGTCGGGAGCTTAATTCATTTAAATAAATAATTGAATATCCTTAAAATAGTGCGAGTTAGAATACAAGTGTCTTAGAGAAATTAACTTAATTTAACCTAAGCAATGTTTCCTTGAAGTTATCGGAAAAAAAAACACGGTGTATAATTCGGTCGTCGGTAGGGATGAACTTCGCTAATGTTTTCGTTGGTAGTAATTAAAATCAGACCACCAAACTAACAGAACTTACACGTTAAACATATCAAATATTTTTTAATCTTCGAAAAAACCTGGTAACTCTGGGTAAAATGCACATTTTCCATACAAAACCTAGGGATAACATCGTCCCATGCGTTACCAACTATATGATTATTTAAAACTGTACTATTTTAAATCAAATAATTTCAAATGTTAGCCTATTTGTCTGTTTTTATAAGCGTGTAACGTCGTTAGCAAATATATAGTTTTTTTCTAAAATGGGGAGCACCGTAAAAGTTGATTCACCCAGCTACCAGGGCGCAAAATCACAAGACCAGGGGCCCAACTTTGAAAATCTAAGTTCAAAGTTACGTTAGCTCCATCCTTGTCACTCGTCACTCGAGACTAAATCGAGAGAAAGGGATGGAGCGAACGTAACTTCGAACTTCGATTTTCAAAGTAGGGCCTAAGGCTATGTTTGTTTATGACAAGGTAGGTAGCTGTCAGTGGCACATCAGTCACTTTTTTTTTCAATATTTGACGGACTAAGCTTAGGTTAGGGTCCACCTTAATCAGTTTCCAAAACCCGTCCATCTAAAACTTTTTATTTTTTTATAATTACGAGTATATGACGCAACCAAAAAAATCTGATGTTTTTTCATTTATTAAGGTCGCTAATTACCTACCAGCGAAAACATATCAAAGCATGTTGGCGCAGTTCATCCAATTATATGTAACGTGGTGTATATCGTCAGAAAGGTGAATAAATTCTCTATCCAACAAAATATAATACTATTATTCCACTTCCTTGAATTGCGATGCATAAATTTAATTTTTATTCTCACGTTGTATTTTTTTTTCCTTTTCGCCGGCGGCTCACATTTCATATACATACAAAGGAATAATTTGAAGCTTAATAGTTTACACGTTGATTATATGTCATTTCACTATCACAATACACAACTCTCTTTACAATAATTATTTATTTACGCAACTGATACAATCGCGTCCCCCCCTCCCATTGGTTAAAAAATCAAATGGAAGGGAATGGCGGTCGGCCGGAGCGGACGCCTGCGAATTAGCGGTGGGGGGCGCCGGTCTGCCCGCGGCGCACCGAGTAGTGGCCCTGGCGGCTGGTCCAGACGGCCGAGTTCCGTCGTCGTACCTCACTGTTAGTAATTATTACGCTATGATGGTAATGTCGGCGGTGGCTTGCTAAAATATACCCATAGTTTTGGTTCTTTAGACAAAATTGACACAAAAATTAGGATTGCACAAAAAACATAATTGAAACTGTAATTTCATCAGTTATAGTAACCATAAGTGTCACCTCCTTTTCAGTTTCTGAACTGAAACTGAAAAGTTTAATAATAAAAATATGTAAAACGCCACTTTTGGTAGAAAACGACGTTATTGGACGAAAGTATTTGTTTAGTCTTTAGGTCAGTCATCTAAAGGCGTTAAATAATTTTCTTGTTTTTTAGTAGAGTCACTACTTGCAAAGAATCCTTCTATTCAGAACCCTCGGTCGCAGGTATACTCTAAGAGATACAAAGTATGAATAATATGAAATCAAAAATTAAGTTAACTTTTCTTAGTTTTGTTCAATTTGACTAATTCAGTAAAAAAAAAAACTATGTAATGTATATCGATGAAACTATTATGTAGTTACGTTATTAGCTCTGTTTACTTGTAAATTATATTTCTTTGTTACTATCTAATTACTTTTTTAGTAATGATTATTTTTACTTGAATTGTAGCTGTTAATAAAAGATATAATGTTATCTAATTGGTAAAAAGTTAGCTAAGCTATGTCATTAATTTCGCTAACTCTTTAAATCTTATCAATGAATAGTACGGGCGGTAGTGTCACCCAATGTATGGAGAGGTCAAAATTTAGTATCGGATGAATTCACTTGGCACAGATGTATCCTAGGATAAACTGAGCTGATTTAGCCCGGTAGCCACCGGCAACCCCCTGGGGGGCAGGGAGGGGGAAGATTCAAAGTTACAAGCCGCCGCGCTTCGGATAAAAATTTATATCGGCTTCGGTTTACCTATTACCTCGAGTGTGGTACCATTTTCTGATAAACCATAGATGTGACTTTCATTTTTGATATAGTAATTACACTCATTCATATAAATTTATTCAGATACACAAGGAAGTTTCACAACATCAGCTTATCTTTTTTGTTTCAACACACGATATTTTATAATACATATATTACATCATATTCACAAAAAATATGGTTGAAAAGCCCATTGTATGCACAATTAAAAAACATATAGTTTAATTTATACTATTTATTTCAGACGACTAGACGAGTAGAATAAATAAATATACCCGCGCTGCGGCGCGAATTAAGACAGCGGACGGAACTAACTGAGACGCAAACTCGCCACGAAGCATTAAAATTTATCTACCACCCCGATTGTGGTGTCATGTTTTGATAAACGGCATGAGGAATTTATTTTTGAGACATTTAATATACAGTTTTCTATAAAATAAGAAATATTGATGAAAATATCAAAACTGGTTTATATTTCTTTAATAAATAGTCAGTATCTTTGAAAATACTAAAGTTTTTGCAAAGAAAAAATAACATCTTAAAGAACATTTATTCAGCTTTAAAAAAAAAATATTTTTTATTTATATAGTTATCATTCAAAGTCTATATGAAAAAAAACGAACTTTTGGAAGTTCGCCGTAATTTATAGTTTCTGTGGTACAAATCTTAAAATATTTAAATTTTTAACTTACTTATAATATGTGGACTGAGTGAGCATTCACAAAAATGTATTACCCAAAAACCTGCCACGTTAGTGGTTCGTTTTGTATTTTACAAAGTCTCATATGAATTTTACTTATCTATACACGTATATAGCAGTTTAAATCTTCAGTTTTTTCATCAGAAATCGGGTTTTTGAAAGTGTGTGGATTGAGTGAGCATAAGAAACAATTTGTAAAACCTTAAATACGTTACTAGGTGATCTACAAATTATAAAGGTAAGTTAGCATAGGTTTTACTAAATATTAGTATATAAATATTATATGTTAAATGAATATATTCACTGATTTCGTTGGTAGATTGTGAGAACTGAGTGAGCGCATGTTAAAGATATTTTTTATTTATTTATGGTTTTACAAATACAGAGATTAGTTTTACAATTGTTTTAGAACTTTTACTAAATAAACAGCATTTTGTTTTTTTTTTTCAGAAGGGTGCTCACTCAATCCACACGCACACTGCAAAGAATGCCATCAATTACAATATGAACGATAGACATAAAAATATATCTTAGAAATGTAAACTATTGTCACATTAAGTAGTTCCAGACAAGCTGTAGCAGCAACGGGTGCAGTAGTCGAAATTGGTTTTCAATTGAGATTCGATTGTATTTCCCATCCCCAATCCGCCGGACTGGGAAGAAGAATCGGCACCATCGCTTGGCCCCATACGCGCACACCCTGGGAAACAGCTTTAGGAGATGCTGCTGGAAACTGGCATCCCTAGGCGGAATATTCGTTAGTTATATATTTATTTATTTTACACGTCTCAAATAGATGATATAAATTAAAACTTTATGTTTTTTAAATCTGCATAAATTGGGCTTTTAAACCGTATTTTTGTGAATATGATGTTGTACATATATTATAAAATATTGTGTGTTGAATCAAAAAAGATAACTTGATGTTGTGAAACTTCGTTGTTTCTTAATAAATTTAAACGAAGGAGTGTAATTTTTTATCTGAAGCGCGGCAGCGTGTAACTTTGAATAGCCCCTCTCCCCACCCCCAGGGGGTGGCTGATTGCTACCGGGCTAAATCAGCTCCGTTTGTCCTAGGATACATCTGTGCCAAGTGAACTCATCCGATACCAAAATTTTGACCTATGGTCGTTACCGCCCGTACTAGAATGTTTGAAATATGAGATGTGCTACGCTATTTTTGCTACGTCAAAATTGCATACTGTAAAAATGGGTATATTCGTATGAATTAAAGTCAACGAAGGTGTTTGTAGTAGGTAGTAGCAGGAGCGAGTAGTGCATGGTAGCCGCCACGCGCCGGCCCGCCGCGCGGCGCGGGCGCTCCACCGCTCCGCCGCGGACACAAATATCCCTCTTTGCTTTAAAGTGAGGCCTTGGTATCAATTACACTTTCGGTAGGTGATAGTTGTAAGGGTTGTTTGAAATTTAGATAGAATAAACAAATTCATTAAAAAAATTAAGGGTTTAGTAAAATCCACAGATCCATCAAAGTGGATAAAATGAGATTGTGACTAGTTTATGGATGAGTGGCAGCCGAGGCAGGTTGGACCTTTTGATTCAATTCGGTTACATTTAATTAGATACCTATATAAAAAATCATTATTACATACATACATATATACATTAAATCACGCCTGTTTCCCAGAGGGGTAAACGGAGACCACTTTCAACCTTTCTTAAAAGTCATTATTCAAATCTTGAAAGTTATTTTAGTCATGGTTTATTATTAATAAGAATATTGGTTAAAACCTACGCATCGGGTCCCTAAACGTTTACAAGATTACAAGATTGATTACTTCATTTAGCCAGTGCACAATAGTACGCCGTAGCAGCTTCCTTTTCTTCGATTTAAGACTCGTCAACATATAAAACTTGTACGGTCACGAGCGTTAATTTGGGACCCATTTCAGGAAAAATATGCTTGAAGTCGTCAATGTCATTAGAGATGTCAAGTCATTTGTAACTTTTAGGAAACTCAACCTTATTGTTGTAGAATGTCAGATTGATTTTGGACCTAAGGTGGGTCCCAAATTTAATCTCGTGACTGTACGTTCAGTTTAGAAGTAACTAGGTATAATTTATAAACAGTGAAGGTCACTAGTTTGTCACATGTTATACAGTACTCAGCTTCCTTACAGCGCTCGGCTCGCTACTGCTATCGCATTTGCACTAGCGACCAAGAGAATTTATGTAAAACTTATGTCATAGATGAACGATGCGGGAACTGGTAGTACTGTATGTACCGTTTCAGATGATAGACGGCTAAGTTTGAGTTGCTGTCTTATCCGTCAAGGGACTTGTCCCATATATAAAGCGAATGTCACGTATTGTAGTTACAAAGGAAAGAGATGCTAATAAATTATTTTATTTGGTGTCTGGCCGCACAACAGGGCCTATGTTCCACTTTGTATTGACCTGAGCTACTGAAACGATAACAATATAAAGTGGAATAGAGGCCCTACCGAGAACTCGCCTAAAAGTTCTTGAGCTGCTCTATCTAACCGTATGGAACTGGCACTTTATTTGGAACTTCATCTGAATGTTAACTGATTTAAACACTCTGATTTAAGCACTCTGATTTAAGCATGTCATTTATACAGTATAGATATAATAAGCTTATGGTTTATAATTAATTATAAACAACTACTCGATCAGCCCAGGTATTGTAGATGGTAAATTATACTCGTAGGTATTTATTACTAGATCCGTTATATATTCTTTGCAAGGAACTGTTTTTCCTGTCGTGGTAATTGCCTTGATGCTTGTCCCAGATGGCCAGTGCCAGCTTTGAACAAAATATATGAGGTGAATTATTATAATATCATTTTACGTTATTGAACGAATGCCGTTACGAGTATTCTAATTTGTGCGCTGATAGCATACTTAATTACGACAACTTTGCCAATACAAAAAAAAAACATAGTTGACTAAAATGCAGTAAAGGGATAAGGACGAAATGTTAATTATAAATATTTATCTAATTATAAAACCAGCTTTTTAGTAGGTTTGACGATTTGCACGTCACATAATTATACCTATTATAACCATTCCGCTACTACTGCATTGTAACATGTTTAAATATTATTTGTATTATGAGAACGAACATGATGAAAGTACATTATACAGGGCATTATAACGACGTTGTGCGGACTGGTTGAACTGGGAGTCCAACACAATCTGCTAAGACTGTTTTATGAGTATACTATCGTCGGAAAGGTCGCGAGCGCGCTCAGGCCGGTCGCTCATTGGACACGAATTCCTGTCGTACGTACAAGTACAATAGCGGTCGTACGAATAGAGTGCGCACACTGAATACCTGCTTGAAACATGTCAGTGATTTGTTGACATTGACCTAGGGTTTTTGGTGCAAAATGAATAATTTACAAATTTTAGATGATTCTCTTCTAACTAGAAGACAGCGACGGAATTTATTTGACCTGCCAACAGCACATAAAAATTACAAATTGAAATAGGTATGCGCCAATAACAGGCGGGTGGATAATCAACAGTATGAAAAAAGGTGTCCGCGTCATGTATGTTTATATAAAGACGAAATTACTTGAGTATTTGATGCCTTTAGATTTCTTATTTACTGTTCAGTTACTTAAAATTGTCATTCTGTTGTTGCAATGCAAAATATACCGTGTCACATATCACATAAAAGGACTTGTTGTGAGGGGTCATATACCATTGAAAATTGCAACCTAGTTACAAACCGAACAGAGTTGAATCTGCTTTGGCTAATGAATTTAGATATTGCATTTTTGTTTAGGAAGGCAGAATTGTAATAAACAGAGGTCGGAATTTTCACGGCATAACATAAGACTGTCGCAATCTTGCTAGTGTTAGAAACTTTTTTTATCGATATCGATAGTTGCGTAATAGAAGAAAAAACGGTTCACCAAATACAAAAAAGTATTTAATACAAAAAATTTACGTGAGGTATAAAATTATATAGAGACAGATGCAATTTCTTCTTCGAAGTCCAAGTCAGTACACGCAGCAGCACATGACATTTTATTTGGTTTGTCATAGTAATAAGAGTAGATAATCATTAATTTCTCTACATTCTCTGGGAGTAGATTGTTTCGTTTATCACTAAAAGCCAAAATGTAGGGTCATTATGATAAAGTATAGTTAAGGTTTAGATGGAATCACACACACAAATAAAACAATCCCGTAACTTAACACTTCTTTTGCATATTTTAAATTAAATGTCACGAATGAACATAAAATAATGTAAATATCTCGACTCGACTCTACTTTTCTTTAAACTCGACTCGACTTTTTTTAAATAATACTAGATATCGATAAAAAAAGTTTCTAACACTAGCAAGATTGCGACAGTCTTATGTTTTGCCGTGAAAATTCCGACCTCTGGTAATAAATATATTTACATACATATATAACAACTCTAAAAACGTGTTGTTCAATATGTAACCACATTTTGCACAAACCAAAAATGAATATATATAATAATAATGTATATATAGATATATAGGTATATATACGAGTATATATAAATATATGTATACATATATATATATTTATATGTACGAGGATATATAAATATATATATATATATATTTCTTGTAAAATTGTTATAAATATATTTACATATCGCACCTTCAGAACAATAGTGACCTAATTCAGAAAGTTTAAATTTCGAGTTAGATCTCTATAATTATAAATTTATGGCTTAAAGTTTGAAAGCTGAAATTTTGAATTAGGTCACTATTGTTAATAACTATTGTTATAACAACCCTAAAAACTTGTTGTCCATTAACCACATTATATAGATATATGTATAATATACCTATATATATTCATTTTTTCATTTCTTGTTTGTGCAAAATGTGGTTACAGAATGAACAACAAGTTTTTAGAGTTGTTGGTACTTCTGTAGCTCTGCCTACCCCACTCTGGGTATGAAGGCGTGAGTGTATGTAGGTAGGTATGTAATTATAAACTATTTTTTTTTAAGATAGTTAATAAAACAGACAAAAATTCAAAAACTCTACTATCTAGCAGGTATAATTTAATTCCAATGAAATTCCTCAACATGGCCAAACCTCACTGACTACATTGAAAAATTTCAGGTAATTTCGTTTCTTATTTTTAGTACCTAATTAACTAGGTACAATCTTTCTAAGAAACGCCCGAATACTGAAAATGCAAATAAAAACATTCATAATATACATTTTTGAGTTTTTCATATCAATGCTCATAAAGAATTACAAAACGTCATTATCGAAATCAAATCCTCATTATAATCTCAACAAACTTCCTTAACCGTACATTGGCATCATTATGGTCGACACACAAAAACAAAAAATAAATGATTTCTCCGAAACTATACTTCAGTGAGCCGTGCCCCATATAGGACGAGTTTTAGCATCGTCTAAACTAGAGAATAAGACCATTTGAGTTGCAATAGCACGAAATTTATTACAAAGAAAACCGTTTCTAACAAAATAATAAATGCTCAATTATTCACCCAGGCACGCGCCAGCAATCATTCAGCAGTCTATTAGGGACTAACACTAAAAGCTAAAATAACTAATCTTGAATGGATACAATTAAAAATTACACTCTTAGAATAATATGAAATATTAATAAATAAGCTAAAATGGGTTACCAAACATTTATCAGACACATTGTAGAAGAATTAACATGCTAGGAGTAAATTAAAATAAAAGAATCACGAGGTTAATAAGGAATCGAGCATTTTAAGCCTTAGGACAGCTTTGAATCAAGGTAATAATAGTACATTATTATCTAGGCAGGAAAGTAGGCAAAATTGCTGTTCCTGCCGAGGCAAACATAGAGCTTTTCTCAAAAACCGCAAGAAAAAAATTGTGTTGGAGTAAAATCTTCATCGCTTGAACTCATTTTTTGAATTGCATACAAACAGAAACTTCAAATGAAAAAAAACCATCACTCTTTACCGCCTTTTTGTTTATGACAAGGAGAAAGCTATTCCAGACACAGATAAAAAGTTCTGTTTCTAATAAAATTTGGATGTTTAAGACTTGTGCCCTCGTTTTATTATGGCCCTTTTCACTTTTTAAAAGTTACAAGCTATATAGTAATGGAATTTGTTTTTTTTTAAATTTGAGTACTGTCAGTAAACTATGTACTTCGCGTCCCAATAGTAATGTCAACATTTCCGGACATTTTTGAAAAAAAATCCTTGCTTGTCATATATATGACGAGTTAGCAACACAAATAACGCACGAACATATTTAAAATCCCAACAATTCCGGATTCATGCGGACGTCGCACCTACGCGTGAGCGCGCTCCCGTAGGTAGTACCATAAGAATAAATACTATTAGAAGGGCATCTTCGGCGTCGTTGTATGGATTTGACAGCAAAGCCGTCAAACAATTGCCTACAGCGCCCCACGCCCCGCCTTACCCCTCTCTCGCCTGTCGCAAAATTAGGGTTGTCACAGGTATATAATACTAACTGAGCCTGCAACCTCGTTCGCGTAGAATTAGTTCATTTAATACTATACGATAAAATAAAATATACTTAATAGAACTAAAATGTCCGTAAAATTTCAAATCCGTAAGATTTTCCAATAGATCCACTGACATCTGAGTGTGACAGCGGATGACAGCGGCACAAGTTTACGCTAACTAGTCTATGTAAAAAATAAATTACTTTTATTACAATTAAATCTGATATAAAGTTGTAAAAACAAACGCAAAGCCAATAAAAGTAATTTATATATGTAGGACATATTTGTCCATTTTATTAATTAATTTAGCAACTCCTTTTATAACATAACCACTGAAATACTATCTTAGACTTACTTAATTACGTTTAATATTGGATAAAACATAAAGTGCATAGGTAAATAATGTATTTATTTAATTCTTTCATTTTAACCCGTTTTATTGAATGTGTTTATGTTACAAATAATAAATAAAGATTCAAACTTCGTTGATATCGTCCTACAATTATTATCGTAAAGCACGTGGTCAAATACGGAACTAACAAGTTCGTATGGTAAAACCACAGTTTGCGTAGACAGTGGCGCCTTTGAAATATTGTTGCACGTTTACTCCAAGCGCCGATTCCGGGTGGCAACCCGCTAGTGTTAGCTGCGATAAGTAGGTAGTCCTGGACTGTTGATAGGCCACGCGAGAGCGCGCGTGGTGGGGATGAAGTTACCCTTCTAATAGTATTTATTCTTATGGTAGTACTTTCAAGGTCGGGAACGTTCGCGCGGCTTCGTGCGTGTTCGGACGAGTTGGTATATTTCGTACGAAAACGTGTGCAATGGGCAACCGGCCTTATGATTAAGAGAATACGCGTAGGTATAGTATTCGGGCCAACAACAAGTGGATGTTGCCAGAGACGTTACCACGGTCCGTGCGCACAACCTGACTGATCATGAACGCAAGCAGTGCTGGGTAGTTCTACTAGCGTTTCAACCGCTATCACTTTCCTGGTCGCATTATTCACCATTTCCCTGTAGGTTCGAATAACCGTTTTCGGTTATTTTCTAGGAGTCCAGGCATTCTTCAAAACAACTCAAAATGGTAATCCGATCCTACAGGAAAATGGTGAATAATGCGACCAGGAAAATGATAGCAGTTGAAACGTTAGTAGAACTACCCTGCTGTGATCATTGAAACGATAAGATTGAATTGCTAACAACATTATAAGCAGGTCTAACCATCCTGTGTTTTTTTTTATATTATTGCTCGTTATCTGTTCTGTCATGCTTCTTATCGCGTAAAATAAACAATGAAGCATTTTTGTTGTGGGCTTCTTGTAGGATGAAATGCTTACAGCCACAATTAAATTGCAGAGTTTAAAAAGGAAACCAAATGCTTGCAATTGAAATCTTCTGTTAATCACTTCCAATTAATTGTAATACATTGTAGCACTCGAGCCTTTAGGTACCTCTTACTTACTTCTTTTGATTTCTTAATCTTCGCCGCCTATTTTTATTTACATTTTGCTTAAAAGTATAATTACCAATGTTGCCGATGATATTACCGTGTGGAGTGAGACGCTCAGGTTGTTAAAGTAATATTGTTTGTTTTGGACATTAGTGTAGTCACCATGAAGCGACGCGAAGACTGAAGTCGTCATAAGGGCTTGGGTGCGCTCTTTGTTCGAGGTCTTGGTTCATACAACCTTAGACTTTGGCTTCGGCTTAGCATCCTCATTACTATTATTGTGTTTACTAATAAACCTAAGAGGATTGTGAAGCTAAAAGTTTCCATCCAAAATGCTATAACGTTTCTCTCCTATATGTTGTAGAATGTAGATATCATGAAAAACTGTCTGTATGTTTACCTTTCCATGAAAATATTTCTTATATAGAATGAAACAAATTTAAAAAACAAAAAAACATAAACATATAGACCTCCTACTTCTTTATAATAACTACATCATATTCAAAAATCGTAGAAATCAGACTTGAATTAAGTGGGGAGAAAAACCTTTTATTTTGTGTTTGGCGTATTTAAAATGAAAAAAATCTGTTTGCCACAGGAAACGCTCTGGGATTAAAAAACAGTTTATTTCATCTCAATAGACCTCATATGAGGCGAGATATTTAACTTTGTTCCGATAGGATTCACACACAGCAATTAACGTTTTTTTTTTCAAACCTTATAAAAACGGCAACTTTTTTTTTACGGAGAAATTGCATCTAGTTTCATCCCTATTCGTTTGTGCACTTTATCCAGGGACACACTGTATAATTAATTTTATCATTATCAACATGCTATACATTTGTATTCATTTGTACAACAAAAAACCATCCTTCGATTTCAAGACTTAAGTTTACTAGAAAACACAGTAAAATAGTAATGAGGGTGCCACTGGACGCTCGGTGCAGGCATCGAACTCGTCCGCACCATTAAATTGTAGGTACTCTTCAGAAAGTGACAAACCGTTATTAATGTAAATACGCGATAAAGAATAGTGTCCTTAACCCGCAGGCAACAATCAATATGTTCTTGGACTTTTGTTATTAGTTATTAATACTGGCTACTTATTCGAAAATATGACAGCACTTGTATAGTTTTTTTTGGAGAACACGTGTTAAATAGGTTTATACATCCAGACTTGTAAACTTGCTTATTTGTGTCAAGTTTGTGAAACATTTATTTTCTTAAGCAAATTATAAAGAAGTTAATAAATTCTCGGTGTATTTATTTGTAAGGTACCTTGAGTTCGTGTTCAAAATAAGATCCGTTTTACTTTAAATACCTTTAGGGTAGACAGTTGAGATGGGTTATATAGTAAGGGTCAAGATTTACCGTTTTTGGTAAAATGTACTGATTGCGGTACATGAAGTAATATATAGCTCTTGCAATTTGCGATGGCGAGTGGGCTTTACGTGTGGTAAACACATATCTGTATACGTGTCAAAGTGTGCGTTAGACCGAAAGTGGGTATGGTAAGCATAAAAAAATTAAGAGATTATATTCTTCTTGAAATTAAAAATTTGGTGACCATTGCTCGTCCCTACAAACAATATAAAATATGGTAAAACATCGAAAACAACAAACTATTCATCTTCTTTTCATGATACACGAACTGTTTAGTCATGCATGTAGTAGCGCCCTTTTTGGTTGCATCTTCTACAAAATTGTTGTAACTCTATCTTGGCGCGAAGATGACATTTGTAATGTCTCCGTATTTTCTCTCCTTAAATTAGGTCCAATTTGATTTTAATTAAAACCTATCTGTAGGTTTTGTCTTTATTTCAGAGAGCTTATATTATGGCCGTGTTTATCGCGTGACTAAACGTGAATAAAACATCCGTCACTCTCGCACTTCTATATACTTATCAGAAAATGACGAATGTTTTATCCACGTTTTGTCACGCGATAAACACGGATAGGCCCACAGTTCTACATAAATTTACATTATTTATTTTAGCTTCAAAATAATTGTACGTTATATCGCTAAGGATAACTTTGCGTTTCTTCCGGAGATTAGACAGAGTGCGGGGAGAGGACTACGGTGACTAATCGAAATCTTTCGTAGTGTCGAGTTCATAAATATGTGTCTTAGTACCTTGTCACTTTAATCGCTGTGACAATTCATGTATGGCAGTTAAAACATGAAATTACAACAACACATACAACACATTGACAAGGTACTAGAGTGTACTGTACACATATTTATGAACTCGGCTGTACCTCAACCCCGCACTTCATGCTTACCCTGGCCCTCTATTAAGTTGTACCCATAGATGTAGAAAAACATAAGTGTAGCGTGTAGCCAATTGTCAAGCGTGTCAGGTTTGTGCAAGTGTACAACACAGCTTGTAGCCAGATGCCCATTGGTCAATGCCTGACATGTGAACCTTACTATATTAAAGACTTATAGATAGAATAAGCGGCTAGTCGGATAAAGAATTAAGAAAAAGTGTCACTCAATTTAGTCGGATTACTGTTGTTGTTCACCCATCAGTCGGAGTTTTTAAATACGCAACTTCGACTAGATAACAGTTAAATAGTAAAACTTAGTTCTTGTGCAATGGCTTGTGTATTTCGTGGGTGGAAATCGCAAATGGGAAACTCAGAAAATGAACCTCGAATATAAGCTTAGACATTAGTGGTGTTATTCAACCAGTCTGTTACTTTTCGGCCATAATGCGGCTGTACCTATTGCAAGTATAACTAGGAACATTATCATCTAATCTTATTGGTGGAGTCCTTATGGATACACTAAGACCCTATAGGATATTTTGTGTAATTACCCCTCCTATAATTAGCGCTTAATCCAATGCAGCCTTTTATAAAATGCGCGAGCGAGACACGATATCCTCGTCTCAGATTCTACAACACAACGCCGATCGCCGCTCCTCTCCGCACAATAGTATTGTTGGTAGTGGTAGCGCGTCGCGTCAGTCAGACATCAGGGCTCATCGTGTTCGTGTCATTCGTATGTGTTATCGTGTATTCGTGCCCAAAGTGCATACACAAGTGGCGCGGAGGTGCAGCTTTACTTGGAAAGCGAACAGTGCGAACAAGAGCGACCCTAGCAATCAACTACCTACCCCCACGTACCTACGTAGCATTTAGTGTCAGAAGTGGGATAGAAAATGCCAGTAACTCCGCAAGATGAAGAGCAGAAGGGATCAAAACCCGGAGCCATACTGTAGCCGAGGACTCCGCGGCTGCCGTCTGTACGTCCACCTCTACTGTACAGTCGAGTACAAAGATATGTATACATTTGTGGACCTTATTTCAGTGGAATAAGGTGAAAAAGTGTATACATCTCTTTGTACTTGACTGTACCAGCTACTACAACAGCGTCACCTGAGCCGGAATTTGACCTCAACGAGATCTTTATCCTGTTGAAGGAGCAATCCAGAGTCCAAAAGGAACAATCGAGGTACCGCTCAAGAGGAACGTTTTAGAACCCAAGAGGAACGCTTCAAAGTCCAAGAGGAACAATCGAGGGTAATTCATAATGAACCACGTGGTCAAAAGAAATCTAGAAGCCTACGGAATGAGATACTCAGTCAGAAGAAATCCCAAGAGGTATAATCGAGAATTCTCCTTGAGCTACGAGAGGCCACTTCCGAATGGAAGAAGGACATGACTGAGGTTCAAGGAAAACTTGTGGACATGGACATTAAGTTCGATAACCTTCTTCAGGGAGTTAATGAAAACGTTGAAAATCGACTCCACGAATTCGAGGAAAAAGTTGAGGACTACGAAAATCGCCTCCAGACCATAAGAAACGAAGTGAAAAAAGTAGAAATCAAAGTATTCAACGGTACCTGTGGACCTGAGATATCTATCCCGGTAGCTGGAAGATTCAAAGTACCTCTTTTTGATGGAACTTCATCATGGACGGCCTATAAACTCCAGTTTCTCAGGCGAATGGCTGGAATAAAGACCAGACGAAGACGGCCTTAACCTTGGCGCTAAGAGATGAAGCCCTCTATTCTGGAAGCGCTGGGAAAAGACAGGACATGCGACCGCCTCTTTGGAGGCACTTTATGTTGACAGCCATCTCGAACACCTCTTTAGAGCTTAGCTAAAAGCATAAGAATAAATACTATTAGAAGGGCATCTTCGGCGTCGTTGTATGGATTTGACAGTAAAGCCGTCAAATAATTACCTACAGCGCCCCACGCCCCGCCTTACCCCTCTCTCGCCTGTCTCAATATTAGGGTAGTCACAAGTATATAATACTAACTGAGCCCCCAACCTCGTTCGCGTAGAATTAGTTTATTTACCTGTAAAACTATACGATAAAATAAAATATACCTACTTAATAAAACTAAAATGTCCGTAAAATTTCAAATAAGGTAAATGTACACTATACCGGCATAGTACATTATGCCGGGACATTTTGAATTTTGTCGCAAAATAAGAAAACAGTCAGTAAAATTAGGATTATATACAATACCAAATCAACTTCAGATTATGTACAACCAAAATACAATTTTTGAATATAAATAATATAGTAATTAAAGCCGTGTCGCGCTTCCGAACGCGTCCGTCACAACCACAATGCATTTCCGTACGGTGTGTTGTCGGTGAGCGTAAGGTGTGAGGGCAATTTTCATAAGGATCCCATGTGATACCGGTGAGTTTATTTAATTAAAATTTGTGAAATTATTGATAAGTAGTTATCAACGGAAGATTTTATAGCTATTTCGAGTTGTTAGTAAGCATATTTTTAGAGAAATCGTCAGTTTTATGAGTCCCGGCATTATGTTCACCGATCTGAGCCGGTGAACCTAATTGCGTGCGTATCACGCAGTAAGGGAAAATCGATCCGAAATGTTTTAATCTTTTAATTATAGCTTGGGTTAAATTATCTAGTAAATTTGAAGTAAATAAATTAAGTAATGACCGAAGATTATTGGGACGTAATTACGGTATATGTTTTTTTTTTCATTTTAACTCTTATAATCAAGTCTGAAGTGAATACTTTTTGTGTCATACTTATGAATCGATGGAGTAGATCATCAAACTTAAATAATTTATATTTTACAAAATAAAATTAAAATACCTATTTATTTCGATGGTATACATATACTTGTTATATTTACTTCTAATCTATTTAATTTTTTTAATAAAAATATTTAATTAAAACCATTTTTTTGACTGCCGTAATAAGGTACACGTCATTTTTCATTCATGTCTTTTATTCCGGGATAAAAATATCTGTAATTTAAACAACATTGGAAAATAATAAAAATAAGTGGGGGGAGGGATCTATTGGATTTTTAGTGTGTCTGTTGCAGGCATGTATGTTGAGAATAATTTATAATTCATAATTTATTGTTAATATTCATTATATCTCATCCTTAATTCTAAAATAATAGTTCATTCCGTTAAATACAATTAAGCAAATATTTTACAAAATAAATAAATTAACTAACGATACGAGAAATCGAATATTTGAGTCAAATAAAATATGGCTGATACTAATTTTGAATAATATAGCGGTTTAATGGTGAAATAATTATTCAAAATGAAATACAATATAATCAGTAAATATTTATTCTAAAGTCTGTTCATCCTTACTTGTCTTATATAGTAAACAACTTTCTAACCTCAAAGTGAACCTTTTTTGGCTTAAACAGTTCTTTTATCGTAAATAAAATAAACCGAGTTAACATTTTGGACATCACTTGGCCAATGTATTGTCTGTGATTGCTTTGTTTTGTTTAAAATAGCTGTTTTAGCAAAAAAAAGGTTCATGTTGAGGTTAGAAAGTTGTTTACTATATAAGACAAGTAAGGATGAACAGACCTTAAGTATGAATTTAATTTCAAGCTTTTTGATTTTTCAGAAAAAAATGGTTCCCATTAAGTATACGCCTGAAACCTTTCAAAAGGCGTTGAAAGAAATAAACGACGACAGTACAGTGTATTGTACAGTTATGAGCATCATTTTGTTTTTGGTCAAGAAGTTTCCTTTTCTTTTCAAATTATATCTAATTGTGTTAAATTGAATTTTCATTTTACCATTCATAATTACGTGTATCCATTTAAGTAAGTATAAGTATTCTTAAAGGCACTCATATTTTTTAACTTTTAATAAAATCGTGTTCTTCGAATATATCACGGAATTAAGTACAACGCTTTCCGGAATTAAGTCAGGAGCCAAATTTTATCACGGAATTAGGGACAAACTAGAGGTTCCACAAAATAACGATTATTTCTACAAACTAGAGGCTACGACGCAAAATAAGGTTCTAAATCCATCTTATAACAACAGTCTACAGAATAAAACAATTTCCAGTCCTATAACCGTCCAACTTTTTCTAAGAATCATCCCTAAAGTAGAAAATGCCTTAATATGCCGTAATATGGTACATTTACCTTACGTAAGACTTTCCAATAGTTCCACTGACGTATGAGTGTGACAGCGGATGACAGCAGCGCAAGTTTGCGCTAACTAGTCTATGTAAAAATTAAAGTACTTTTATTACAATTTAATCAGATATAAAGTTGTAAGAACAAACGCAAAGCCAATAAAACTAATTTATACATGTAGGACGTATTTGTCCACTTTATTAACTCCTTATTTTATAACATAACTACTGAAATACTATCTTAGACTTACTTAATTACGATTAATATTGGATAAAACATAAAGTGCTTAGGTAAATAATGTATCTATTTCTTTCATTTTAACGCTCTTTACTTAATATGTTTATGTTACAAATAATAAATAAAGATTCAAACTTCGTTGATATCGTCCTACAATATTATTATCGTAAAGTACGTGGTCAAATACGGAACTAACAATTTCGTATGGTAAAAACCACAGTTTGCGTAGATAGTGGCGCCTTAGAGAGCTTCGTTTGAAATATTGTTGCATGTTTACTCCAAGCTCCGATTCCGTCTGGCAACCCGCTAGGTAGTGCTTGTTGCGATAAGTAGTCCTGGACTGTTGACAGACCACGCGAGAGCGCGCGTGGTGGGGATGAAGTTACCCTTCTAATAGTATTTATTCTTATGGTAAAAGACAGAACCCAGGGATGTTAGGAGTCATGACAACATTGGGCTCTGGAAATAGAAAACTTGGTCAGAAAGGCGTATCAAAGTGCATCGGGCTCATTTTAGTGGGCAGCATACTAGTATAGGCCTTCATTGACGGAATTCGTGATTTAGACGTCAGAGCTGCTGTGCGACTAGGACATCATGGGAGCCTAAAGGATGCATTTGCTACGCCTTAGAAGTGGAAGCTGTACGCCAGGACTCGAGGCCTTTTAGGGTGCGAGAAGTTTCGGCCATGGAGCCGACTGCTCCTCGCCGTGAATTTGGGTCAAGGTGTTATTGGTGTGGAGAACGCGGTCACTTACAATCTAGTTGTCCAGAACGAAATAGAATACAACGATATGCAGGCCCAACAGAGAGGCCAGCGGGCTCTAATGCATTAGAGCCGCATCAGGGAAACGAGTAGAAGCCAGGACTAAGCGACGAGTGCTGAATGGTGGTCAAAATCAGTGGGGAGGAGTGGGGGAAGAGGGATAATGTTTTCTGGAGTGGAGGCGGGCCGGCTCATGGTGTTGGGTCGTCCACATCCTCGTCCTCCTCGTCCAGGACGATAGGGATGGCGTTGTTGCAATTTCACCCGTGGCAAAAGGAACATAGGATAGAGCACCTGAGCCCAGCCTGTCCGCAAGTGCACGACCCTAAGCAACCTCTTTTTGCATTTGCAAGTCACCATTTTAAGCAGGGTCTGAGGAGCGGGCTCTGCGCACATCGCCCATCTTCGACTTGCTGTATCTCCGCAACCAATGGACATAGTGAGCTCAGGTTACGCTCAAATTGAAGCAAACTTTTTTTTTTTTAAACCAAAGGTTCTTGAAAAACGCTTCCTTACGGTAATTTTTTCGAAAAAACTGAAACAAGTGCCAAAATTTCGCAGCTTTTTGAACACCATGGGGGTAGCACAGGGTTTTCAAGGTTGCAAACTTGGGTGTTAACTACTCTCAAGGGACCTAACAACAAATAAAAAATCGTAGTTACATGCGCGTTTGCGATCTATGATGTCGATATAGACTGGGCTATAAGTTAAGCTTATTAATTAATTTATTTTCTATATTTTCACACCTTTCTTTGTTTCTAATACTTCGAACAGTTGATTAAGCATACGAATTGGAACTTCAATTACCTACTATATTCATATTGCTATAGTCATATTGCAAAACAGACGAACCAATTAATTTTGATGATCTTTACTTGAATACATAGTATTGTTTCTTTTAAAGCTTCAATTATTTTGAATTTCCATTTAAATTGCTGTAAAAAAAAATATGTTAATATGTAATTTAAAATAATATAACATTCGTTAGTATAAATTAGTTTAGGAGATGAAAAGAACATAATAATATTTTAATTTTTTTTCAATGAAAAGTATAAATGTGGTCGGACTGCAAAAACTGCCAGGCTAAGGTGAGGCCGACCAAGACATATGTGATCAGCTTTAATTAAGCTATTAAAATCCGCTTTTTTGGTTCAATTTTACGATGAGGTAAAATGTAGCGGTCAGGTACCTAACACAAATTCGGTCGGACACCGGAACCTGCCAACACAGGATTTGGCCGACCATGGCTATCCCCGAAGGCCTCTATCCTTCCATACAAGTTTCGTTCAATTTTTCGATGACGTTTTTTTTTGATGATTTTTCGCACCACTTTTTCACCATTTACGCAAAATTTGCCAAGTTAAGCCGCGGCTGACCAAGAGCAGTTAAAGCTACTAAAGGTCAGCTACGCCTACAGGGTAGGCATTTTAATTTTTTTTATCAGTTAGGGTTTTTGCAGTGGGCTCCTGGACTATGAATGATGCGAACAGTCAGGTTGTCAAAGGAGAAATTGGTGGAATACCATGTCACCTTACTATCGACACCGGAGCTTCTCGAACTGTGATCAGTTCTCGGCTATTGAAACATTTAACCGGAGATCATCTAGTACATCTTCAGCTGCAAACGGCTACCGGCCAGTACCTACATTCCGTCCTGGGGGAGCAAGGAGTGGTGGTGCAAATTGCGAAAAAGAACTACTGGCATAAGGTCATTGTTGCTAACATCATCGACGATTGCATTATTGGATTGGATTTTATGAGAAAACATGGCTGCAAAATCGACTTTAAAGAAGGAGTCCTGAAATTCGGAGTTGATGAAGTCCCTATTGAAGGTGGCATAAGTGGACAAGTTTACTGCGCTAGAAGGACCATTCCTCAACCAAGATCGCAAGTTCTAGTTCCTGTGAAATTACCACATTATCAGTGATCGGAAATAGGTGAGCTAATTTGCCTAAACTTGATGCATGTTCATTCAATAATGTATTCCCATCTCTCTCACGCATGAATGAATATGCGTCAAGTTTAGGCAAATTAGCTCTACCTATTCCGATCACTGCACATTATGCATGACGAGGATCTCATCGTTGCATATAGGTAGAAAAAATTGAGTGCAGTCAATCGTGGCTAACAGCTCGCACGTTTGTGAGAACGTCATCTGCAGCATTTATAAGCGTCCTAAATCTAAGCGAACGACGAATACGCCCTTAGTAAAGGAATCCTTATCGGGTCTTGCGAAGAAATTTCTTGGATACGAAGTTGCCAGGGATCGAATGGAAACGGAAAACCTGCAGGTACAGGAGTGGACATTACAGGATTATGTGATGGTTGCCAAAACAATCTCACCAAGGAAGAACTCCTCAAGGCGCGTTATTTACTGCTGCGTAACAGCAATGTTTTCTCTGCGCGCGACAGTGATATTGGAAGAACTGGGGTTGTACAACATGAGATCGACACTGGTGGAACCATTCCGTTTCCGTGGAACGATTCCGTAAGATTTTGCGTTGACTGTCGCCGACTTAATGATGTAACCAAAAAGGATCGACTGCCACGAATCGACGACACGTTAGACACTTTAAATGGAATGAAATTGTTTTCCACGTTGGATTTATAAAGTGGCTACTGGCAAGTGGAAATCAAGGACCACAATAAGGAGAAAACGGCCTTTTCTACCGGAAAGGGACTGGAAGTTCAATGATATGCCGTTGTGTAATGCACCAGCAACCTTTGAGAGATTGATGGAACAAATACTTGCTGGTCTACTAGGAGATACTTGCCTGGTATATCTGGATGACATTATAATTGTTGGGAGCGACTTCGATGATCACCTAAGAAAATTTAAACAAGTTTTGGCTAAGCTTCGAGATGCGAACCTGAAACTCAGCCCGAAAAAATGCTCACTTTCAAGCGTAAGGTGAATTATTTAGGACAAGTGGTGCCAATAGACGGTATCCAGACAGATCCTGAGAAGATAAGTGCCGTTAAGGATTGGCCGACACCGAAGGACAAGACCGCAGTTCGTCCCTTTTGGGACTATGCTCGTACTATCGACGTTTCGTGAAAAACTTCTCAGATATAGCGAAGCCCTTGCACGAAGAGAAACGTCGGTTTGCAGCACCTTTTGCCGATCTCATAGAAAGGCTTTGTGAAACTCCAATACCCAGACCCTGAGAGTGATTTTATTGTTGACACAAACGCAAGTAATACTGGTTTCGGAGGAGTTTTGTCACAAAAGGAAGGAGATCAGGAAGTTGTAATCGCGTACTTTAGTAAGTTGCTATCGAAGCCAGAGAGAAATTACTGCGTCACTGCGTCGGAGAGAATAGCTGGCAGTTATCAAGATGTTGCAGCATTTCAGTAAATATCTGCTTGGGCGCAAATTTCCTATCAGAACTGACCATGCTGCTTTAAAATGGTTATTGGAGTTTAAAAATCCTGAGGATCAAGTAGCGCGCTGGATTGAACTACTACAGTTTTGCTACGATAGTTGATCATTGATGCATCAGCTTTCCACTATTTCTAGATTTTTCCCATAATTCCCGATACTGTTCCTGGAAACTTCCCGTTGATAAGTATCACGAGATCATCTGCATACCCAACAGTTGTGGAGGGGGCCGATGTTGAGTTCTTCCAGGAGAGAGTTTACAACCAGACTCCACAGAGTTGGTGAGAGGACCAACTGGGGACATCCTTTTCTCGTAATGGCGAATAAGGCGTCTCCCAAAAGACTTGACTTTATAGCCCGCTGTTTAGTATGTTGCCTATCCATTTACATATGGTTGGTTCAATGCCGTGCCTAGCAGCCGATGTGCTTATGGCTTCGAACTTATTCACCAAATGCTCCTTCCAAATCGAGAAATACCGCGAGACTGATTGCGGTGATCTCAAGGTTTCTTGGCTAGCGCTAGCACCCTTTTTTCCGGGCAATTATTGGTATCGCCCGTACCATGTGGTCCGCTTCCAATTGAATGTAAACAATAGTCCTAAACATGTAGGTACCTAAGATACCTACTTAGGTACCTACATGTTTAGGACAGCGGATAAAGGTGTAACCAGGCCCGTATTATGGTCTTTATTGCGGTGGATAAAGCATCCTTCACTCTCGCACTACCGTACTGGTCAGAAAGTGACATGTTTTGTCCACGTCTATCCACATCGATAAACACGACCACGATAGGTCTGCAGATGTATAAAAATCGCTTTCACTTCTCATGCTCGTAAAGTCCTTCTTTATGCTGGGTATGGGCTGCATAAAATCGCATTTTATGCACTGGTGCATAAAGTGTTGTAGTCATCTAGACCAGCGTTCTTAACTTTTTTTGTCCACGGATCCCTTAGGAAATCAAGCACAATTTTAAGGACCCCGGAATTTCGGACTATTTATTTTAGTACTACAAATTACAAAATAATATACTTTTTCATATAAAATAGATTAATGTGAAGGTTGGTGCTGCTTTTTTGCAACTAAATTAATGATATTTGGGTTGATGTTACTACTGAGTGGTAGTCTAAAATCGGATTCCACTTGTAATCTGTTTCTGTATTTGTTTTTAGTATACAGGCATTTATTTATTATTGATGGTCCATAGATAAGACTGCGGACCCCCATACATATGCTCGCGGACCCCCAGGGGTCCGCGGACCACAGGTTAAGAAACGCTGATCTAGACTAACGGTAGGCGTCCACTTATCAGTTGTCGGCCGAAGTATGTTCGGGCGTCGCCGTCCGAACTCGGCCGATCGAATCAAACGTATGTAAAGGAACGAGGGCGCCTACACTGCTACCGACCGACGACGATCGACCGACCAACGGTAGCAGTGTAGGCGCTCTCGTTCCTTTACCATACGTTTAATTCGATCGGCCGAGTTCGGACGACGACGCCCGAACATACTTCGGCCGACAACGGATTAGGTGGACGCCTACCGTAAGACAATTAAGCCCTACAGCCAGACAGACGACGTGACTTTACATTAATTTATTTGCCTTCTATTTTGCATCTGAGCATTTGTTTTTTTTTGCCACTAATTTTCAAAGTTGACCAAAAACAAAAATATCGTTAAATATAAAGTTTTTAAATTAAATTTGATAGAATTATTTACTTAATAAATTTTTAGATTTTGTGCAAGTAACCGCTTTTTAATCGATTTTATTGTGAAAATATAACAAAATATTGAGGGAAGGTAGAATATGGGTTCTTATTGTGTTACTTCTTTTTTGGTCATAAAAATTTGCACGTTATATACCTCAATGAATGTATTATATAAAAATATACAATAAATTTAATGTAATTAAGCGAAAAAAATACATTCAATTATAGATTATTTTTTAAAAAATCGTACTGTTTTTTTTGTGTTATCTTGACCGCAAAGTATACTTAAGGTTTTGTTTAAATGTAAGTAAGCATATTTGATTAAGATTTTGTGTTTTAAATTGTAATTGCTTATTCATTTGTTTTATCGGTAGCCGGTTTATTTATTTTTATAGAATAGAAATGTAATAAAACGAAAATAACGTCAGAGAAAATGTTGGGACAGTAACAAAGAAGGACATTGATAACAAAGAAGGAATTGTAAGGCTATGTGTATGATGTACCTCAAAATTCGGTAAATATTTTTTATAAATACTTGAGGTGAAATTATTAAATAAAAAAATGATTTCCTCTCTCTAGATTATTCTTTATTTGCTCAACTATTTTTTCTGGACTTATTGATTTTAACCGCTCTCTATAGCGCCTCATCTTTTCAACTGCAGACATAGCTTGTGACAATAAAAACTAGCCTTTACAATTTGCCTCTTGAGTAACCTAGCTTTCCTTTTATATGTTACCTCGCAAATGTTACACTATGGGAAGTAACACAACGCATGTTCAATGTTTTTGAAAAATATTCTACGCTTGTTTTAAAGCAAAATGTTATATGATTATATACCAAACTGTACATAATAATATTAACTATCCTAAAGAGTAACTGAATATAAGTAAATGATTAAACTTATCTCGTAAGATCACTAACACAATAGGAACCAATATCAGTCACAGGAACCAGCACGTGCTCTATCGGAGTTTTTATATCACAACCGACCGCACAAAACATGGCCGCGTGAGAATTTGACATCTGTTAGAGTTGTCCGACGCAAATAACACCAGTTTTAGTAATTTTTATTTTATTTAAGCTAGTAAAATGGGTAACACAATAGGAAATTACATTTTGGAACTTTTTCTGTGTCACGAGTAAAAAAATAATTTCTACCATATTACTGGTGCTAAATCAACAAATTTAATACACAATGAATCGTAATACTACTAGGCACAGATTACAATCAAAACATAAAGGTTCCTTGGACAATCATGAAAATATTTAAATTCAAAGTAAAGGATTTTAGAATGGGACACTCGGTTTTTCATACTTCGAAAATTTTGTTGATTTGTGGTTTATTAAATTTTAAATGCAGTTGAAGCTTTTATTGTAATAATAAATATCTTTCGTCAGCTAATAAAACGAGCTATGAGTAAAAAATACAATATACTCACTTTATTTACACGAACTATTTCTCTTATAAATGCAAAGTGTAAAAGTGGCGAAAAGAAAAAGAAATACTCATCTAACAAAAAATAAATTTAAAACGAAATATTAAAAACAAGCATTATTAATAAAAACATTACAAAATTAACTTATGACTTGGCAGTATTGCGTTCGACCTAAGTAAAAAATCACAAGCAGAACAAACGCAGAAAATAAAAAAAATATATTAAAAACGTAATACACTGGCGGGAAAGAATTTTTTGTCTATGGTTTTGGACTATTCATTAAAGTAAGGCCAACGAGACGAGATACAGAATGTAAACAAGCATTCAGGACATCAACACGTTTTTATTTGAAATCATGCCACTTCGAACGCAATCCAAACAGGAAAACACTTCACAAAATGGCGGCCCTAATGTTGACAACTTCTGTACTGACAGCTTTCCTGTACCACGAATCATGCAACGACAGCCGTCATCGACCAACTGAAGATATTATTGCGTACGAGAAATAAGGACAGATATACTCGTAAGTAATAACATTGAGGTATATTAACTAGAGAAACAAATGTCAATCAAAAGCGACGCATAAAACGTGCCAACTACTAATAATCTCGACGAGCTTTGAAACCAATAATATTTGAACAAAAAAACTATATCTATCTCTTTTACACTATAATACTCTAGTAATAAACAAACAAAAGAATAGACAAAGATGGCTAACTCACCCGACATGAAAAGTTCAGTATGGCCTACAACATGAAAATTTCCCCCAAAAAATCGAGTAAATTCTTTGCTAATAGGAATCGTTACAGATAATAATAATTGTTTAAATGTATCATTTCTCGCTTACAAGAATGGTATAAATTTGCAATTATTTTATTTGACGACGTCGTAGCCATAGGAATAAATACTATTAGAAGGGCATCGTCGGCGTCCTTCTATGGATTTGACAGCAAAGCCGTCAAATAATTACCTACAGCGCCCCACGCCCCGCCTTACCCCTGTCTCGCCTGTCGCAAAATTAGGGTAGTCACAAGTATTTATATATAAAAAAAAAATTGAAAAAATTTTGCTTAGAATGGTGCTATGATCAAAACATTGAACAAGGGTGTTCATTTTCGAAAAAAACCTAAAAGTCCAAATATCTCGAAAACCGTGTGACTTTTACCTAACCTATTTTAGCTTTTTTATAACGTCCTAAGTGTCCTCTATCCATAATTCAAGGATTATCCACTCATTACCTAACACCCTGTTTATGTAGGATGTATTTGTGCATTTTATTAATTAATTTAGCAACTCTTTCTTTTATAACGTAACCAGTGATATACTATCTTAGACTTACTTAATTACGATTAATATTGGATAAAACATAAAGTGCATAGGTACGTAAATAATGTATTTATTTAATCCTTTCATTTTAACGCTCTTTACTTAATGTGTTTACCTATGTTACAAATCAAATAATAAATAAAGATTCAAACTTCGTTGATGTCGTCCTACAATTATTATCGTAAAGCACGTGGTCAAATACGGAACTAACAATTTCGTATGGTAAAACCACAGTTTGCGTAGACAGTGGCGCCTTTGAGAGCTTCATTTGAAATATTGTTGCACGTTTAACCCAAGCGCCTATTCCGGATGGCAACCCGCTAGTGTTTGCTGCAATAAGTAGTCCTGGACTGTTGACAGGCCACGCGAGAGCGCGCGTGGTGGGGATGAAGTTACCCTTCTAATAGTATTTATTCTTATGTCGTAGCCTAGTTCGGTAGTGACCCTGCCTATGAAGCCAGCGGTACCGGGTTCGATCCTTGGTTTGCAAATAGTTTCCTTTGCATTTTATATTCTTTCTTCTTTCTTTAGTTATTCGACTGATTGTTTCCAAAATCGATATCTGGGGATCTGTGTGGTCTCCGACAACGAATCTGTTGACAGATTGAGAAAAAATCTTGAATTTTCCAGTTTTTGGGCCGAATTCTTTCAAAGTCGATATTTGGGGATCTGTGTGGTCTCCTATAACTCTCGAAATTGACACTTGAATGACAACTTAATGCAAAACTTTGTTAGAAAGCTTTTAATGCTTGTATACTTGTACATGATATATATATTGTTATATTTATCAGACGTTCGAAATGGCTACGCTTGTGTAAAACATTTTGACGCTATGGCTATTTTACAGGGAACGCATCGCAAAAAGCTTAAAACGAGTTCATTACCAGCTTTCCTTCTACCAGATATAAAAAAAGATATACAAACGACCACCGAAAGCTGCGACGTTGAAAGAAATATGTACACAGACTGAAGAAAATACAGGGTGTTAGGTCGCTAGGTGCAAAGCTTTAAGGGGGTGATAGAAGAGGTATTTTAGAACATTTTGAGCTGTATATTTCTTAGACGACAATTGGTAGTTTTTTATTGAAAATTTAAGGAACTTACAGAAAATACCTGGCAATGAAAAAATGTGGATGAAAAAGTCGAAAGCAGAAAGTTTGACTTCGGAACTTTGTTTGGACTAGTTAGGCGATAAACATACTAAAAGTCCCCACCCCTTGGAGGTGAGCCCAAATGACAACTTTTACGGATATTTTTGAGAAAAACCTTTTTTATTGAGTTCAAATCTTAATAAAAAATAGTTTTTTTTTAAATGAATATGTAACATAACCTGAAATCTACGGTTGCATCTGATACGAGCGAAAGTAATGAGCTTTGCAATATATTCGTGTGAAATATTTAAATTTGCCGAAATTTTTAAATGTGGTATAACTTTTCAACGGTAGATGATATATAAATATATGTATATATATTCTTAAAAAGGGAATTAAATTCTCTACAAGCTAAGTCTTCTTCTTCGTCGTTTTCACTCTTGACAGAGTGGGCGTGGTCATCATATCAGGCGCTGGTGGAAAGCTTCACAACTCGGCTCCACTACTCTGTGACAGCTACCTTCCTCGTGCAAGCTATGTAGGGGGCTGTTTTCTACAGACGATATATATGCAAGTTGGAGAGAAATGTAAGAAATAAAATAAATGTTTAAAAAAACAAAAAACCGCCTTCAAAAAGCAAAAAATAACTTCTTTAAAATGATAGGTAAATAGGTCAGTCCAACTGAAGTCTGCTTTTGGTTAAAATATTGTTGGACGCCGACTTCAGTTGGACTGACCTATTTACCTATCATTTTAAAGAAGTTATATTTTGCTTTTTGAAGACGGTTTTTTGTTTTTTTAAACATTTATTTTATTTTATACTTTTTAGTGATCCTATTTATGCTGTTACGTAGCTCCACTTCTAAATATTAATAAGAAACTATAGAACATTTCAAGCTCGCCGCAGACAACGGCGCGGGAATGTCATAGTCATATTTAAACCTAAATGTGCTTCGTCATAGTCGCTCAACTTCCTTTATCGAAATATCTTATCGCCACCCTTGAAATAGGTACCGTTAAGGAGTTCCGGTGGCCATCTGTGGTCTTCATCATCAGTTCCACTTCACCATATAGTACTTTTCAAAAGCAAATGCATGAGTTACAGTGAAAAATACCAAAATCGCTATAGGTGTGCCTATAATATTTGAGGAGTTCTCTTGATTTCTCCATGATCCCATCATCAGATCCTGACGTGGTGACAATGGAACCAACAAGAAAGTATACCCATTCGAACAACGAAAAAATTTTTCAAATCGGTCCTGTGGTCTTTGAGAAATCGGGGAACATACATAAAAAAAAAAAAAAAAAACCCTACGAATTGACAACCTCCTCCTTTTTTTGAAGTCGGTTAAAAATAGATGAGGTCAGAAATTCCTTTTTGAAAATCGACAACTTTTTGGAGCTCATATCTAGACAACGATTGAAAATAGGTGAAAAATGTATAGAATCAAAGTTGTAGAGAATCTTATCAGCTTTAATAATTCCATACAATAACATTTCCTATCACGCATCGTTTTCAAGATGTAAACAAAAAACAAAAAAACGGGACCTTCTTTGTGCCTCCTTGCTTGTGGGGGGGAACCCCCTAGGGCTCACCTCCGAGGGGTGGGGACTTTTAGTATGTTTATCTCCTAACTAGTTCAAACAAAGTTCCGAAGTCAAAATTTCTGCTTTCAACTTTTCCATCCACACCCCCCTTTCGAGCACTCTTTTACCACAGTACCTAGAATTTGATAGTACGTGCTTACGTGTTAAGAATGCCCCAAATTCGGTTTTTACTCCTTAACACAGAGATTTGGCAAGCGATGTGAATGACTGATATCTTAAAAGAAAGAACAATAAGCAGGCATATTTTTAAAAGTGTTTGAACATTTCAAAGATTTTCTTTTAATTTTTTTTAAGGCTCAATATAACTAAATCCGAGGAATTTTTAATAATTTCAAATGCCTCAATTTTGTTTTTATTACAAATTTTACAATGAAGACGCTTATAACTTATTTAATTTGGTCCAATGGACATTACACTATCCAAAATAAATTATTTTGTTTACAAGGTAACGCTTATTGGGGCATCATTAACACGTAACTATCAAATTCTGGGTATTTTCTGTAAAATCCCTAAATTTTCAATAAAAAAACAACTAACAAAGGGGTTTGGGTAAAAGTATAGTCATTTGTAAAAGTCATACATTTTCAAGGTGAGCGTCCATTCGTAAAAGTGGTAAACGATAATAGAATTATTCAAAATAAACATATTTTATTATAAAATGTAAATACTCTTAAGTGCATCGGAGCCGAGATATTTAAATATTCATACCTGGGCGAACTTTTAGTATCAAGTCTGAATACTTCAATCTTTAATATCTCCGCTCCGATATTATTTTGTGACGGTGTACGCGGACGCACACTGCGACAATGCCGAGTCCTGGGAGGGCTCGACTTAAATACCTCTAGTTCAGGGATCCTAGTAGGAGTTTCACGGAAACAACGGAAGTTTTACCCAAACCAACACCTTTAATATAAATAATATGTCACACAACACAATTCACTTAACCTAAATCACTTCGTGAAGACACGTATGGGAGTGAAGCTCCTGAATAACGGGGTTTGGCGTGAGGCGCCTTTTATGGGAAGAAAGACGGTTCTTTGAATCGCGGATGGAGTGAAGCTCTTAATTCTGAGGTTTTGGCGTGATGCGCCGTAACGGAGAGAAAGACGGTTCTTTTAATCGCGGATGGAGTGAAGCTCCTAAGTCTGAGGTTTAGGCGTGATGCGCCGGGAAAGGTAGGTGGAGGGGTTTTCCCAAATCGCGGATGGAGTGAGGCTCCTTAATAGTATCTGACACTGCTAGCCTAAGCGCCCTCAGTCACAGTTCCAACGGGACGATAATCCCCGAGCCGCTGAATACACTGGACCTAGGGAGATCAGGGGTTTGGTGTAGATACTTTTCCAAAATAAGTACGGTAAGGTTCCAAAGCCAACGGGACGATAATCCCCGAGCCGCTGTCGCTGTTTGGACCTGATTTGGGAACGGGATTTCGGAGTAGGACAAGGATAGACACTTCGACAGTTAGATCTGAAGATAGGGATGCAGCGGGACGATATTCCTCGAGCCGCCAGCGATCCGCACCCTCTGCGAGCACACCGCGAAGTGTCCCTGCCGCTCCTGCGCAGGGCGTTATATAGGCGTGCGGGGTGCGGTGCGCGGCGCGGGGGCGGTACTACAGTATGGAGAGGCGGCCGCGTCGATTTGTGACGTCACGCTGGCCTACGTGATCTCGGGCACGCAGGCTGCGCTCCGCGTCAGCCCGTGACGTCACACTCCCTCCCTGGTTACGGAGATTTTTACCTGTGTAAAAATCACCAAAATAAGACACAAGTTAGTTTAATACAATGGTTAGGTCTTGCACCTTTGTTTGTCGGTTATGGTGTCAAGAATGGTCACGGTCACGGGTCATCTTGTGTTCCGGTTTAAAAAAATTATACTAAACTGGTTATAGATTTGCAATTATAGTTTGTTCTTCTTATGGTTTTGATAACGTAAGAACCGGTTCCGGTTGTTCGGTTTTCGGTTTTTCTGGTTTTGGTTAATGTTTTCTTACGGATTTGATTAATTAAGAAAAAAAATAACCGGTTTCGGTTTTACGGTTTTGGTGTTCCGGTTAAAGTTAATGTTTTCTTACGGATTTGATTAATTAAGAAAAAAAAATTAACCGGTTTCGGTTTTACGGTTTTGGTGTTCCGGTTAAAGTTAATGTTTTCTTACGGATTTGATTTATTAAGAATACCCGTTTTCGGTTTTTTCGGTTACGGTTTATATTCCGTTTTGGATTTTTAAACCGGTTTCGGTTTTACGGTTTCGGTTTTATGTTTTCGGTTTATATTTCTTCTCTGTTCGGGCTTTCTTCTTCTTCCTTTTCTTCCGGAATATTTCCCTGACATGACTGATATGTTGTTCTATAGTTGGGCTACAAACTATTATATCGTCTAAGTATACATATGCGTATGGTTCCATTTCTGGCCCTATTACCATATCCAGTAGTAGCCTTTGAAATGTCGCTCCGCTTGAATGTAACCCGAACGGTAATACTTTGAATTGGTATAGCCCTCTCCCTGGGACTGTGAACGCTGTTACTGGTTTACTTTCTTCTGCGAGTTTAACATTCCAGTAACCGTTTTTTAAATCAAATTTGGAAAAGTATTTTGCATTCCTCAGTTTTTCTAATGTATCATCTATTTGTGGTAACGGATATGCGTCTTTTTCGGAAATCTCGTTTATTTTCCTAAAATCTATACAAAATTTTGTTTCCCCATTTTCTTTTTTAACTAATACCACCGGTGAGCTATACGGGCTGTTTGATTTTTCTATAATTCCCTGTTCTAGCATTGTTTTTACTTTTTCATCTATTATTTGTTGTTGTTTCGGGTTCCTCGGATAATATTTTTGTTTTATCGGTTGGCTATGCTTTAATTTGATTTTATGTTCGACCCATGTGTTACATTTCGGGCTTTCCTCACATTTTTTAAATTCTTCTTCAATAATTTCCTTAAATTTTCCGTTTGCTTCTTCTTCTATTGTATTTAATGATTGATGTTGTTCCTCTTGTATTGTCTCGGTATCGGTGACTTCGGTATCATTTTTTGTTTTCTGAGTGTGCCATTGAATTGTCATCCCGATCCTTTTCAGTATATCCATTCCAATGATGCACGAGGTTGCTTGCGGTAATACTCTGAGGCGATGTATTATGCTTTTGCCGTTGATTTTTATATTAGCTTGGATGTAGTTACATATTGTTACTGTATTTCCATTGGCCAATATTATGTTGCGAGTTTTCTTCTCGCCGGTTGCTCCTTTACGTAAGCACTCTCTGTATATCTGTTCGTTGATATACGAATTGGTTGAGCCTGTGTCTATGAGACTTTTATAGCTGCTTCCCATTATCTTAACCTCGGTAAACATACGGTTGTCTTCCCCCGGTGTTTCGGTTGTGGAACCTATTCGTCCCTCGGTTCCATTTTCCTTATATTTCCTGCAGCAATGCATGCTTAACACTCCTGTTTTACCACACTGGCTGCAGAATAATTGTTTTCTGCTGTAGCATTCTCGCGACACGTGACCTGATTTCCCACAATTCCAACAGCATTTGCCTGGGTTATAATTGGGGCTTATCTGTGATGTCATCCCCTGTTTATTCTGTGGGCCTCGTACCTTATTGTTGTTCGATGGACCTGGTCTCTGGCTTATTTGTGGTTGTTGGAAATTGGTGCGTTGCTGCATTACTTTATACTTTTCCTTTTGTATGTTTTCGAATTCTCCTGCTAGCTGGATTAGCTCGGATATGTCGTCGAAGTCGTTTCTTTTTATATATAATTTATAATTTGGATGCATGTTCTCGTATATTCTATACATTTTATCTTGTTGAGAAATGTTTCCGTGTTTTCTCATTAATGTTTGGAGGTCTGTGGTGTATTCCACTAAAGTTTCTCTAAATGTTTGCTTCCGGCTCATTATTTTTTCTAAAAGGTTTTCTGTGTAATTTGCTGGGAAAAAGTATATCTTGAAGAGTTTTTCGTAGTCTTCCCATTCTTCCCACGTTTCTTTATTATTTCGGTACCATGCAAGAGCCTTGCCTTTTAGTAAACGTGGTAATACTGTCAATAGCTCGGTTTTACTTATTTTGTCTGCTAGACTTAACTCTTCGAGTCTTTCCATAAATTCTACTGCATCGGATGTAATGTCGAACCAAATTTGCCATTTATTGATTATTTTTGATATGTCCCTACTGATTTCCGTTTTTTCTTGTTCGTCCGGCATTGTGTTATTTGTTTCGTTGGAACTTCCCTGACTAAGAATTTCTTGGTTTTTTATGTATTCGGCCAAATTCTTTCTTAATTGTTCTACGGTTAGATTTTCGGTTGGCAAGTCCCTATCTTGTGATTCTTTAATTATTTCGGATTTTTTTAACTCGTATATCCACGACGTCGGCATTTAACAAAGTCGTTATTTATTTTATTTTATTTTATCGGTTTTTGTACGGTTCGGTCGGTAATTTACCCGGGATTATTTTTATCGATGTTTTGTACGGTACGGTCGGTAATATACCCGGGTTTATTTTTATTTCTTTCATGGCAAGAAGACGGATTTTTACGGTACGGTCGGTAATATACCCGGGGTTATTTTTACTTCTTTTACGGCAAGAAGACGGATTTTCACGGTACGGTCGGTAATATACCCGGGGTTATTTTTACTTCTTTTACGGCAAGAAGACGGAATTTTACGTTACGTGAACGGATTTTTACGGTAATTTCTTTTACGCGGTTTTGTTTTTTCCTTTTTAGGATCCTAGAACCTGGGCTAGAGACTCTGAAAGTGAGTTATTTCGTTGGGCGCCAATGTGACGGTGTACGCGGACGCACACTGCGACAATGCCGAGTCCTGGGAGGGCTCGACTTAAATACCTCTAGTTCAGGGATCCTAGTAGGAGTTTCACGGAAACAACGGAAGTTTTACCCAAACCAACACCTTTAATATAAATAATATGTCACACAACACAATTCACTTAACCTAAATCACTTCGTGAAGACACGTATGGGAGTGAAGCTCCTGAATAACGGGGTTTGGCGTGAGGCGCCTTTTATGGGAAGAAAGACGGTTCTTTGAATCGCGGATGGAGTGAAGCTCTTAATTCTGAGGTTTTGGCGTGATGCGCCGTAACGGAGAGAAAGACGGTTCTTTTAATCGCGGATGGAGTGAAGCTCCTAAGTCTGAGGTTTAGGCGTGATGCGCCGGGAAAGGTAGGTGGAGGGGTTTTCCCAAATCGCGGATGGAGTGAGGCTCCTTAATAGTATCTGACACTGCTAGCCTAAGCGCCCTCAGTCACAGTTCCAACGGGACGATAATCCCCGAGCCGCTGAATACACTGGACCTAGGGAGATCAGGGGTTTGGTGTAGATACTTTTCCAAAATAAGTACGGTAAGGTTCCAAAGCCAACGGGACGATAATCCCCGAGCCGCTGTCGCTGTTTGGACCTGATTTGGGAACGGGATTTCGGAGTAGGACAAGGATAGACACTTCGACAGTTAGATCTGAAGATAGGGATGCAGCGGGACGATATTCCTCGAGCCGCCAGCGATCCGCACCCTCTGCGAGCACACCGCGAAGTGTCCCTGCCGCTCCTGCGCAGGGCGTTATATAGGCGTGCGGGGTGCGGTGCGCGGCGCGGGGGCGGTACTACAGTATGGAGAGGCGGCCGCGTCGATTTGTGACGTCACGCTGGCCTACGTGATCTCGGGCACGCAGGCTGCGCTCCGCGTCAGCCCGTGACGTCACAATTTAACGCCATAAATTATATATATCTGTGTATTTAGAGGTCCTCTAAATAACTATGTGAAACCTCTGAAAAAAACTATGTCAATTTCCTTCATACAAACTTACCCAATTCCCTTTCGTCTAAGACATATACAGCTAAAAATGTTACATATTACCTCGTCTATCACCCCCGAAAGCTTTGCACCTAGCGACCTAATACCCTGTATAACAGTTTTTTTTTTAATTCTTAATTAATGGCTTTCACTCCTGTTAAGGTGTATTTCGCCAATGTCGAGTTATTTAAAGACACTCCCATGGACTTATTTCTCTAATAAGTCCATTGGAGTGTCATCACACGCGAAGACAATTGTTCGGTAAAAGAGAATTATCTCAAATGGACTAAACAGAAGCACCTGGGGTTAGCTCCACGCGCTTCTGTCAAGTCCTATAACAGTTTTATCGAGTGATTGTACTCAAACTTCCAGATCTCTTTCATCGAGCTCACCTGTCAACGGATTCGTTGTCGGAAACCACACAAATCCCGAGATATCTATCTTGAAAGCAATCAGTCGAATAAGTAAAAAAGTTCAAGATGGCGGCTACTTTTTCTCATTCTGTCCACGAATTTGTTGTCGAAGACCACAAAGTTCCCCAGATATCGATTTTGGAAGCAATCAGTCGAATAACTAAAAAGTTCAAGATGGCGGCTACTTTTTCTCATTCTGTCCACGGATTTGTTGTCGGAGACCACAAAGTTCCCCAGATATCGATTTTGGAAGCAATCAGTCGAATAACTAAAAAGTTCCAAGATGGCGGCTACTTTTTTTTATTCTGTCAGCGGATTCGTGCTCGGATATCACACTGATCCCCACCAGATATCAATTTCGGAAGTAATCCGACGAAAAACTAAAAAGTTCAAGATGGCGGCTACTTTTTCTCAATCTGGTAACGGATTCGTTGTCGCAGACCACACCAAATATCGATTTTGCTCTAACAAACTGAGATACAATAAAGAACAACTTTTACAAAAATTTAAAGGACATCCTCGAAAAGTAGGCCTAGCTTCTTTACTGCTTTAGCTATATATATACTGTGGTTTTAAGTTGTTGAGTTTGATTGTTTTCCGTTAAAGTTAAGAACTCCAAATACCTAGATATAAGGCTACACCGCACCACTATTAAGTACGTAACTTGTTAATGTTCAAGCAGTAAAGTTAAGCACCCATAAGTGTAAACGTTTAGAAACATTAATTTAATTATTAGATCTAAGTAATTTTATTTATTTAACGGATGGCCGTAAATATTTGATTCCCCGAAAACTCGAGGAAATGAAACAATGCTTTACTTGCAACACTGGGCCTACAAAAATAATATTTGCTATTTTATTAAAGTTTTAGTGTTAATCACATTGATTTAGATACACAAATAATATAGTTAAATGTGAAAAGTAATTCCTTGTGCCTTATGGGCGTTTTCACTAAAATGTGTAACCCAATTGAGGACTGAAATTAAGGAACTTTAACTTTGTCAGTTTTTTGACGAAAATTAGCCATAATTATAGTGTACCCAACACTTTTAGTGAAAACGCCCTTATTGTGTCTTTCAGACTTTGTTAAGCACTCTTTCATTGCGCATTTCCCTATTCTTCGCAGCTTCTTCTACGGTTGGCGTCTGTTTGACAACTAACTTGACAAATGGCCGATCGGTGACTGCAGTCACCATTGACGTGGCAACGGGTTATGCGTGGTTACTGCCCCTCTAGTTAATATACCTCAATGGGTAATAATCGCCCGCTTTCGCAATATAACTCAGTAATGGTCAGTCTGTTTACATTCTTCATCTCGTTTCATTGGCCGTACTTTAGGTAGTTGTTTTCTTTGCTTGTGGTGTAGTGTTAGCGAATTTAGTGAAGAAGAAATAATGTTCACACCTAAAACACTAATAGAAAAAAATGCAAAAGAACTTATTGAACAGAAATTGCCGCCTAAATCAAAGAAAATTTACTTAAAACGTATGCAAATTTCAAAGTCTGGAGAAGCGGCAAACAAGTCAATACATTCTCATTCATTTAAGTTTTTTTGCATTATCACTGTTTTATTTCCTCGTAATCGAAGTGAAAAGCAGAGTGTATAACTCGGTCTTAAAACCCAGTTTATCCTCGACTTAATTATCCAACCTCGCTTGCCGGCTCGGATGGATACCATAAGTCTTGGGTAAAACGTTTTGTTTTATGCCCTTGTTGTACAATCTACTATTTTGATAATATAACACTCCTCTTATAGATGTTAATAACTACACATTTTCTACCTTTTTCAAAACAAAAGTACCTACCTACAGCCTGGGCTATATCTACTGCCAACAATATGTTCTTAGGGTAGGTTGCAATAAAACTTATAAATACTAGATGTAACAATTTATTGTGCACAAAAATTAACAAAAGTTGGTAAATTAAATAAACTCATTGAAGGAAATACTCGAACTTATGTTCCAGCGAAGCACCGCTTAATCTGTAAAGTAAAAAAATATAATTGGTTAATGCCATGATTTTCTGTTTCGATTTACGTATGTAGGTACTCGCAGCAAGTAGCAGTTAGAGCAGGTTCACATGACAAGCGCTTACCGCGCGTTTTGATAACGCGCGTTTACAACTACTCAAATTTTACTCAATTTTGTCATGTGAACCTGGTCTAAGGGAATCCTGCCTTTGGTCGAAATATGTTTGGCCAAATGAATTGTTTCCCAACCGTTTCATTTGCCAACCCAATTGTTATTCATGTCATGTTGGGCATGGTTGTCAGAGCCTGTGTTGGGCATGATTAAAGCGAGGTCAGATATGATCTCCTTGTGCAATAGGCATAGACCTAGAAAACATGATAACACATAATTTTATCGAATTTCACTTCGTCGATTGTGTAATTTCACCGAACTTCATTTCATCGAACGCTATTTTCCGCTGAAACCACGATGTGTTCAAAACGTGTTCTGATAGAAATCATGCTTATAAAGGTTCGTCTCAAAAGCATATTAGTTTTGTGTGTAACCGCGTTCAGTAGCAATAGCTATGACGTAGAAAAGGCCATGTGGCGTTTAAGCTCTTTATCCATTAGCACTTGTTTATTTATTTTCTCAGTAAATAATGAACAAAATAAAGAAAATAATGGTATACTTTTCAGACGAACCTAAGTAGGTAGGTTAATACAGGGTGCCTCTGACCTTGGGGCTTTAAATGCAACGATCGATTCTACTCGCTAAACTGAACTACTTTTGTTCTGCAATTTAAAAGTTCCTGCTGTCAATTATGAACCTCCTCGGCGCAGCGTTGGACAACGAGCTCTGTTAAAGTGATACGTCTCAACTAGCTGACTCTCGTATTTGATGTAGATTTTTTTTATATAAATTATACCTAACTTATAAGACAAAGTGAACCAACAAGGGCCAATAATTTAAATTTATTAAATCCATCTTTTTTCCTAACATCACGCTGTAAATATAGGTACCAAGATTAATAATAATATTAATATATAGAAAAAAACAGTGACTTAAATGGGTCCATGGACGCGGGACCAGTGAGTAACTTGGTCTACGGGAGTATCGATGGAGCGATGCGACGCGCTCTTTAGGCCCTGTTACAACGATTTTAGTGTCGAAATAGTCTATAAAGTACAGTATAAGTACCTCGTCATTGAATGTATTGTTATGGGTAGACCTGACAATAGAGAACAAATAACACAACGAACTCTTACTACAAGGAAAACTATAATTAATAATAAAGATGTTAGTACTTAAGCCTACTTATCTAATTCTTAAACTAATGTTGAGCGCCAGGAGGGTTTAAATCTTTTACGGATCCCTGCCAATCCCAAGTGCCACCGGCTAGCAGCAACTTGCTTATTTGTTATAATAACTAAATTATTTCTGTATTTCGAAGGGCGTATCCAAAGGCTAGAACAAACAACCCTATCGTGACTAAGTGTAAATACATTTTAGATAAACAAAACGCTACGTCTTAATGACATCTAAACTCACCCCTTCGCTGTATCACAAACACAAAAACTATATCCTTTAATTACGTTAATATTTCCTTAACTACTTTCACTTCATTACAACTTGAGGGTAATTTTCGCTTTTGTTATTAAATGTAACACAGGTATAACCTCCTTAGCAACATGAGCTGGAATGAATGACTTCACCGAATTTTGGTTTACTTAAATAAAATTAGTTGCTTAAAATAAATAAATAGAAAAAGATACGCGCGCACGGCGCGGAATCGAACCCTGGACACTATGCGCAGTAGTCTCACCGTCAATCCCCTGCACCACTGAGACAGATAAGAAACGTGTTGAATTAAGCTTATACTTTATGAAATAGACGATTTAACCGAAGAACTAGCAAAAATGGCCTTTATCATCACATACCCCCTCCCTCATGAAAAAATAAATAAACTAAATTATTTATTTTTTCCTCTATATGGCTTTAAATCTTTTATGTGCCACCTGCCAATGTTTTTTCCAACAATGTTATTTAATCTAAAGATGTTATCAGTTATTTTTTCAACGACAATGGCCTTTTCAAATTTCGGAGCCAGTTTAGCCATAAACTTATTACGAGCATTTGATAGGTATTTTGTTCTTTTCCAGACTATATCACCCAACAAGAATGACCCCGGTCGTGTTTTAAGATTGTAATGCCTACTGCTATCATAATGCGCTTTAATGATTCTTTCCTTTACTGTGTTGAAAATTAATTCCCTTTCTTCTATGTTTTGAATGCAGAACGCCGTGTCAACATTACCCGCAAGGGCCGAATTTAACGCTTGCTCACTTAATGGTATCGCAGAAGTAGGTGTTGAAGTTTCCCTACCAAAGAACAGATATGATGGCGTGTAACCAGTGGTCTCGTGAACCGCAGTCCTAATGGCATGACCTATGTCGTCCAGATTGCTATCCCATTCGTTATGTTTCCTAGATTTTATGTAAGTCGAAATCATTGTGCCTATAACTCGGTTGACTCGCTCCGTCGGGTTGCTCTGCGGATGATAATGTGGTGTATATGACGACGCGCTAGCTTACTTGGTAGTGACCCTGCCTATGAAGCTAGCGGTCCTGGGTTCAAATCCCGGTAAGGGCAGATATTTGTGTGATGAGCACAAGTATTTGTTTCTGAGTCTTGGATGTTTTCTATGTATTTAAGTATTTATTTCTCTATATAAGTATTCATACCGTTGTCTAGTACCCATAGCACAAGCCTAGAGCTTAGTTTGGGACTATGTCAATTTGTGTGAGATTGTCCCTTAATATTTATTTATTTATTTATTAATTTATTTATATACTATATTAACATTGTATTTATTGGCCAGTTCCTTAAATAGTTGCGACTCAAACTCATACCCCGGTAGGCACCGTTATCACAAATTATGGACTTGGGTGCACCGTATAAAAGATACTGCTTTTCTATTATTTCACACAGTTTATCCGCCTTACCTGATCGAAGAGAAAATAACAGAGTGAACTTGCTGAATATACAAGTTATGACTAATAACATAGTATTGCATTTCTTACTTTTCGGGAACGGACCCATTAAATCTAATGCTATAACTTGCCACGGTTGAGTTACATCCCTGTGTTGTCCCATGAGACCTAAAGGCAACTTCTGTGAGACTTTGTGAGCGGCACAACTTTCGCATCTATTTACGTACTTCTTCACATCTTCCAACATGCTTGGCCAGTAAAATTTCTGCTTTATTTTAAAATAAGTTTTCCTAATGCCAAGATGGCCTGCAGAAGGATTGTCATGACACTCTTCCAAAACCTTAATTCGTAGAGCTTCTGGAACATAAAGTTTCCACAAGTCCTCCCTGTTAGGGAACTGTTCCATTTTGATATTTTTGTAAAGTAGTCCATCTTGTACTATCCAACCCCGTTGCTTTCTCTGAGACGATACCGTAGCGACCTTCTCTTGATACCAATTATCCTTATGGTTTTCCAAAATTTTTATTGCGCTAATCTCCATATCCATATTTGCCATATTTCTAGATAAAGCATCAGGAACCACATGACACTTACCTGGTCTGTGGACTACGTCGAAGTCGAATTGCTGTAGCTTCATAGCCCAACGCGCAAGCCTGCCATGCGGGTCCTTCATTTTGTGAAGCCAGAGCAAAGCGCTGTGATCTGTTACAACCGTAAAGTGGGCCCCGTCAACATAAGGTCTAAATTTTTCAATGGCGTAAACTACACTTAATAACTCCCTTTCCGAAGTAGAGTATTTTGACTCACGATCGTTTAATTTGCGACTAAGGTACGCAATTGGTTGCTCTGTACCGCTAACCTCTTGACACAGGACAGCTCCCACACCCTTGTTCGACGCATCACACTGCATTATAAAAGGCTTTGTGTAGTCTGGACACATCACCACAGGTGTTGTGGTCAAAAGAGTTTTCAACGTTACAAAGGCTGTTTCCGCCTCTTCCGTCCACACTAACCTTTTGGCCTTTTTGCCTTTTGTTAATTCATGCAAAGGAGCCGCAACCACTGAAAAGTCTTTAACAAATCTCCTATACCAACTGGCTAGGCCAATAAAGCGTTTCAGTTCCGTATAAGTGTTTGGTCTTGCAAAGTTTATGATCGCCTCGACTTTGTCCGGATCCGTTCTAAGTCCATCTTTGTCAATGATGTATCCTAAGAATCGTAAGCTGGACCTCGCAAACTTGCACTTATCAACGTTAATTGTCAGGTTAGCTGTCTTTAAAATGGTCATCACTTTCCTCAATAATTCCATGTGCTCTTTAAAGTTTGTCGAACAGATCACTATGTCATCCAAATATGCCCAAACCTTGTCCTCCTCTGCATGGAACAAGATGTCCATCAACCTTTGTTGTGTTTGTGAGGCGTTGACCAAACCGAACGGCATCACCTTAAAGTGGAACAATCCCCTGCCTGGCACAGCAAACGCCGTTTTTTCTTTGCTTCCGTCTTCTAGCTCTATCTGCCAGAACGCCGATTTCAGGTCAATGGTACTTAAAAATTTGGCATTGCGTAAATTGTCAATGACGTTTGCAACTCTAGGCAAAGGATAGGTGTCTCGTTTAGTGACCCGGTTTAGCTGCCTGCTGTCCAAGCAAAGACGATTATCACCATTTGGCTTTTTGACTAATAAAACCGGTGAGCACCATGCGCTATATGACGGTTCCACTACATCCTTGGCTAGCATCTCATCAAGTTCCTGCTCTATGGCTTTCTTTACCACTGGTGAAAAGTTATACTGCTTTTGATGCAAAGGTTTATGGTCCGCGGTATCAATATTGTGTTTCAAGATGGCAGTCCTTCCGAGTCCGATCCCAACTGACTCTTTCATTTCCTCGATGAATTCCGATAATTGCCGTCCATCCTCATAACTAAGGCCTTCTCTAGCAATAATTGCTGGACTATTGATTGCTATAGAGTTTAACTGTCCGACAGTGCCTAGAATATTATCACTTCTAAATTGTAACGCTACCCCAAACGCATCAAAGAAGTCTTTTCCAAGAATAAGCGGTTGGTTTAAGTAAGGCATTACCATGACCGGAAAGACTTTAAACTGACTATCAAAACTAATGGGCACGTCAAAAATGTCCGTTATATTATGTGTAGCCCCGTCAGCGGTTGCCATACCAACCGGTTGCATAGATGTCGCTTTTAGGCCAAGATTGTTCATGACTTCCGCGAATTGTGCATTCATTACTGTACGATTTGCACCGGAGTCTAGTAATCCCTCACATTGATACCCAAGAATACTTAATATAACATACGATCTATTATCATTAATTTTATTTATAACTAAAGGACAAAGTACATGATCATCGCTATGTACGAAAAAACTTCTGACTGTACATAGCCATGCCTGCCACTCACTGCTGTCGCGACTGAAGGAGAAATTTAGTTGGCAGGTTCGGAATTTCCCCCTTGCGCGTTTCCCTTGCATTCACAGTCTTTAGACGTTACTCCAAAACGTCCACATTTATAACAAAATAATCTTTGTTTTGGAGTGCTGCATTCTCTAAACAGGTGCCCACTCTCTCGGCAATTCCAACAACGTTTTGCCGCGATAGGGTCTGCCTTAACTTCTGCTATGGCTACTATTTCTTTTAACTCTTTATTATCAGTTTCTACTACAATTCTGTAAGCTAAATCTGGTTCTAATGTTTTTTTGTCAATTTTGGGTTGATGAAAGTTATCACAATTAATTTTAGTCCTTTCTATGACTCGAAGTACATCAATCAAGTCGGGGATCGAACTAAATTCATCCCTGCATACAGCTCTTTGATAATAGGGCTGCAGATTTTTTAGAATTATCATGATTTTTTCCTTTTCCGTCATCCTATTCGGCAATCTCTTAAACATATTTTGCATGACCGCAATGTAAATCAAGACTGATTCCTCATCGCCTTGTGTCCTGGCCTTAATTTCCGCTAATAACTCCTCTTGGTAAAACGGTTGTTGAAATGTACGCTTAAGTAAGATGACTAGATCCTCCCAAGAGTTGGCATACTCTTTATTTGCCCGGTACCAAATAAGGGCATCGCCTTCAAAAAAATCTATGGCATAGCGCCATAAGTCTAAGTCAGATGCATTCCTGGCATCCTTTAGCTCTGATACACGTTCTAGGAAAGCATTTACACTCATGTTATTCCCTCCCGAGAATTTCAGTCCCCATTGATAAATAGGAACTAGTTTCCGCTTTGTGAAGTCCTCCTCGACAGTAGAGGTGCGAAGCAGCCTCGCCCTACCCCCACTATCAAGCCTATTAGTGTCCCACTGTCCAGTCAAAAAACTAACATTTCTGCTACTTCCAGCCACTTGTTCTTTTATTGTATTACTTGGAATGTCAACTTTATCTACGTTTTTAGATGAACTTGCCTTACTTTCTAATTTCTGTATGATTCTAAGACCTAACTCACCTAAAGTATTTTGCAAAATTTCTTTGTCCTGAACAGTTAGATTGTCATCTTCTATTAAATCGTCCTGACCCTCAAGCTTTTCCAATAGAATCCTACACTGCTGTTTAAGACCATCCCTTCGAATACCGTCATCCTCACTTTCATGTTTCATTAATTCTAGTCTATTGTCTACGTGATATAGTCTGGACACTAACCGTTTAAAAGTCGCCCTGTCAGGCTTCCCCACAATCTCAGTAATATAGTTTGAAAGAACATTTAATTTAGCAGCGCAAACCTCTAACTCAAACCCTATATCCTGCGCTCCCCCATGCGGTGCTTTTGTCTCATGTGGAAGTCCCTCAGACTGTTCACTAATCATGAGCTCCTTTAATAAGCCTTTCATAACCGGAACCGTGCTTTTTATCTTAATTCCGCGGCTTGCCAATTCATATTCCAGCTCATCTTTTAACAAAAAAAATGGGTCCGTTGTTGAAAAATATATATGTGCCTATCTACAAGTACTAAACACTAGCCAGCAGTTTGTATTTAACTATTAATATTGACCCCGGAAATATATTACACTACTCTTATTATAAATCAAACGTTATCTAAATCTGCGTCGAAACTACTAAGTATGTAATTCCTCCTTCAATTAATTATTAAATGACGTACACTAACACGTAATATTAATATGTAACCGCCTAAAACTTCCAAACAGGACTACACTAATCACTTTAATAACATTTATAATAAAACCTAAAATCACTACGACACTTTAATCAACACACAATCTGTAACCATATAAAAACAAACTACGTTTAAAAAGACAATTTCACCCAGTCACATAATATAACCATAAACGGTCCGACCGTTACAATCACTTGTTAAACTAAAATTTAAACGAACTATACTGTCCTCTTAACAACCCTCTTGAAATTTAATCGTTAGGCGCCACTGTTATGGGTTGACCTGACAATAGAGAACAAATAACACAACGAACTCTTACTACAAGGAAAACTATAATTAATAATAAAGATGTTAGTACTTAAGCCTACTTATCTAATTCTTAAACTAATGTTGAGCGCCAGGAGGGTTTAAATCTTTTACGGATCCCTGCCAATCCCAAGTGCCACCGGCTAGCAGCAACTTGCTTATTTGTTATAATAACTAAATTATTTCTGTATTTCGAAGGGCGTATCCAAAGGCTAGAACAAACAACCCTATCGTGACTAAGTGTAAATACATTTTAGATAAACAAAACGCTACGTCTTAATGACATCTAAACTCACCCCTTCGCTGTATCACAAACACAAAAACTATATCCTTTAATTACGTTAATATTTCCTTAACTACTTTCACTTCATTACAACTTGAGGGTAATTTTCGCTTTTGTTATTAAATGTAACACAGGTATAACCTCCTTAGCAACATGAGCTGGAATGAATGACTTCACCGAATTTTGGTTTACTTAAATAAAATTAGTTGCTTAAAATAAATATATAGAAAAAGATACGCGCGCACGGCGCGGAATCGAACCCTGGACACTATGCGCAGTAGTCTCACCGTCAATCCCCTGCACCACTGAGACAGATAAGAAACGTGTTGAATTAAGCTTATACTTTATGAAATAGACGATTTAACCGAAGAACTAGCAAAAATGGCCTTTATCAAATTATCTAATTAAGCATACACTAATCATACACAAATTGTTTTGTAAGCGGTTGGATCTCCGATAAATCACAAATAAGTAAATAAACAGAGACATAATTTTATCACGATTTGTCATGTCTCATATATTATCCTGTATGCGCTTACTTAGGTACCGTTGATACATATAATAATACGTTAAAGAGATAAGTACCTTATACATCCATAAGTATTCATTTTAACCCATTGACTGCCGGCAACGCATAGGTACCTATAAGCCTGAGCGCGGTGTGAGTGTGACTTTCACCCGGTGACGGCCTGAACGCGCATGTGAGTTTTTACAGTATGTGAGTTCCAAACACATTTAAAACATTACAGCCTGGCAAATATTCGTAAAAAAGAGATTATCAAAACCTAAACACAGAAATAACGCACACAAATATACATGAAATTTAATAAGCAATTATGTTTTAGTCATTGATTGTGCTTTAGGCAACATAGAAGTCAACAAAGCTGGCTGTGATATGTGCTGGAAACAGTAAACCACGTCACAACCACTTTGCTGGCTGCTGACTGCGCCTTACTTTTCGGGCTTCGCTGCTCGGCCGATGAATACCGTATAAACCGTTGCAAGGGAACGACTCGCCGCTCATCAAAGCTGGCTGTGATATGGCAGGTAAACGCATAGTGACAGCCACTTTGTGAGCACTAAGTCGCCCAGCCGCTTCTGGAGTTGCCCCAACACAGTAGCACCTATCCACAGCCCAACTCGTCAAAAATGGCTGTGATATGAAGGAGCAACACGACACAACCATTTTGACGAATGGGCCACGGTCTGGCTTCGCGCTCGTCGGTCACGCTGCGTCGAACTGGTCTCCGAAAACCGACCACATCAAAGTGGCTGTGATATGAAGAGAAATAGACATCTCACCACCACTTTGAAAGGCTAGTCCCGAGAATAATAATTCAGTTCCATCGGTAAGTAGTCTCCAGTCCACCTTTAGAAGGCTGTACAAATGAGGCCATGCTCATCAAAGCTGGCTGTGATAGCTGCTTCGTGACCTATAACAAACCGACTTTGATGGCAGGGCCTCATTGAAAGTGCCTGAAATCGACATGAAACATTATTAACAATTATTTTATCTTAATGTCGGTTTTCATCAATCAATTTAACAGGCTGTTACTTCAATCTTAATCGGATGTTTGTTTACGACAGGCGTCAAACCTCTATTTAATTGTCTGTTTAATTGTTGGTGAACTCCGCACTAAGACCTCATTTAATGAAAGTTCATAATTAAGTCACAGGAGTAAGTGATAAAATTATACTCGTATGTAATTATTTAAGCTCATGAAAGTTTATATTCGTATAGGTACACGTGTTCTAGGTAAACCCTTTCGGGTCGTTGTGGGATGATGGACGGGTCTAGACTATAAACTTTATGTATATTGGGTACATTTATGCAGTTTTAAATTATAACTATTACACACCAAAAAATGTCTAAGGATCGAAATTATCCTTAAAGGATATTGATATACATAGTTATTGCAATGTACTGCGTTGCGATACATTTTTATATTTTTCAATGTACTACGTTGCGATACCTTGCAAAACATAATTTTAATGTCGGGTTATTTTTGATAAAGCTGGAGGAGGAGGAAGCTGGGCGCAAGTGTCCAAAATCATGTTTTTATAATCGGAAAATCACTATTTCCCTTTTGAAGAAAAATATTTCTACAAAAGAAAGGAATAATCTTGTAAGAACCCTGAAATTTAAAAAAATCTTGTATGAAATAAACCAATTGTCATCCAACAGTAGGTATAGATGAATTACCGATAGCGTGGAATATGTGTTTACAGGCATTCTATACACTTAGTTTACGTTAAGAATTATTCGAGGACCTTCAAGCAAGTTTGCTTAACTGCTAAGTCAAACTTTTTAAAGTCTTAAACTCAAAGCTTCTGATAATAAGGTAAAAACGGTGTGGAAAATTATAAATAGAGAAACGGGTAAATCTAAAACTCGTGATAATCAAGTCACCCTAAACAAGAGTGACAAACAAATAACGTCAAACAAAGACGTGGCCTTAGCGTTCGAAGATTATTTCTCCACTATAGCTACAACGAAATGTCTTCAATCATCTGCGATTGTAGCTCAAAAACTACTTTGTGCTAATGTTACTAAATGTAATGTAAGCTTTGATTTTAGCCATTAAGATTCAGTTTCTATTGTTAAGGTATTTAAATCGCTCAGTTTTAAAAAACTGAGGATTTATGGGGAGCGTCAGTTAAAGTGATCCATCATGTCATAGATATGATTGCACCTCACTTAGCTTTAATCTACAATAATTGCATTTCAGAGGGGGTTTTTCCAAATCTTATGAAATATAGTAAAGACCACTTTTTAAATCGGGCAAAATGAGTGATTTAACGAATTTCCGTCCCATTTCTATTCTACCGGTTTTAAGTAAAGTTTTTGAGAAGTTAATGTTAAAAGATATGTTAGGTCACTTCAATAGAAATAAACTGCTTAACAGTAATCAGTTCGGCTTCACCAGAGGACGATCCACAACTGATGCAGTATCTGTACTCATTAAATATATATACAATATTTGGGAGAAATCCTGTGATGCAATAGGATTTTTTTGTGACCTTTCCAAAGCTTTCGATTGCGTAGATCATGCGACTCTTATATTAAAACTAGAACATTGTGGTCTGTCAAATAATTCTCTAAATCTTGTCTTCATATCTTAGTGATAGAACACAAACGGTTGTTGTAAACCAAACACAGTCCATCGGAGCAACTGTTAAATTAGGTGTGCCTCAGGGCTCTATATTAGGTCCTTTCTTATTTCTGGTCTATATAAATGCTATTTGCTGATGATACTTCATTAATTTTCAAGGTGGACCGAAAATCTGTCGATTACAGTAGGATAAACGCCACGCTGGTTAAAGTACTTAATTGGTTTACTATTAACAATTTGCTACTTAACGCTAAGAAAACTAAATGTGTTAGGTTCGTTTTGCCTAATGTTAGACCGGTAGAATCTAGTATATTTCTAAATGATGAATGTTTGGAGATGGTGGACAAGGCGCTTTTCTTAGGGATAACTATAGACAAAAACTTGCAATGGAGTCCCCATATAGCAGTACTAGCAGGTAAATTAAATTCGGCAGCGTATGCTGTTAGGAAAATCAGGCAACTTACCAATGTTGAGACAGCTCGCTTAGTTTATTATAGTTATTTTCATAGTGTTATGTCGTACGGTATTCTGGTTTGGGGAAAAGCTGCTGACATACAGACTATATTCGTGTTACAAAAAAGAGCCATTCGTATATAACCTAAACTCCCGTGATTCCTTAAGATTACTATTTAAAGAAATTAGTATTTTGACAGTAGCGTCACAACTTATTTATGAGAATATTATTTATGTCTTTTAAAATCAAGACTCTTTTGTTAAGAATTGTGATATACATAATTTGAATACAAGAAATAAAAATAAAATTGCTATTAAAAAATTTCGTGTCCGTAAGATATATAAATCATTTGTTGGTCAATGCATTCATTTCTATAATAAATTACCTGACGAAGATTTAAAGTTATCATTTCCAGCACTTAAAAATTACTTCAAAAAGTCGTTGATGTCGAAAGCTTATTATAGGGTCGAGGACTATCTAACAGATAAAAATGCTTAGCCTAAGTTAAACACCTAAATAACTTAGTAATAGCTTAGTCAGAAAAATATGTAAACATTGTAGATATAATTATTGTCTAGGGGACACGGTTTCTGTAGGAGAATGTATCAAAACTATGTGGTTGTTTTGCACCGTCATGGGTAAGTATATGTATATATATATATATATATATATATATAATTATTATTATTATTACTATTTATGAGTTCATCTGAACATACTGAGTTTTGACACATTTTCCTGCTCAACTACGCATGATATATATATTTTAATGTTAAATTCATTGTTTTATATAATGCTAGGTTAAGTTCTATAATTGTATAAGTAATTTTTAAAAAACGACTGACTGTTGAGTTTCTTGCGGAGTTTCTTCTCAGCAGTGGTCTCTTGCGAAGCGCTGGTAGATTTTTGACGTGTAAAAGTGCCCGTGCGGCCTACTTACTGAATAAACATCTTTTATCTTTATCTTTTTTTATCAATATGTATATTTCCTCTACTTCTCATACCATCAGCATAAAAAGAGTTTTGTTATATATTAAAAATTAAGTACAAAAATAATGTCAGGAGCAAATTCTAAATACTTTTTACAATGCAATTCTAAAATATAGGTACCTCTTATTTTATTGTATTCTAGCAATTTTCAGAATTATTATGACTGGGCATGTACGACTGTAAGTTACACAGTTTGCAGAAATTATGGCAGAACGTAGCAGTAATTTTGGTCCGCTTGAGAGTCAAAGTAAACAAATGTCAATAAATGCCATAAATATTTTGAACTCGAAATAATGAAAACTTTAAATTCACCTAACACCGCTGCCCAATTAGTTGAAATAGCTACAGGTGTTTCTGTCTCGACTATTGTAAGAAAATGTTTGCACTGTACGTATCTTTTTCTTAAGGTACGCCCACACCGCTGCTTAAAACACGGCGAATGTACGGAATCGCAGTGACGCATCGTATCCGTACCGTTTTTATCGCATGCTTTTTACTGTCAGTTGCGAATGCAAGGGTGATAACGATAGCCAGCCGAACTCTATTAAGAAGCTGGGAGTACTGTACCTACTTGTCCGTCGGCAGTAGATGATTTAGATGAAGAAGTCATCAGGAGAACTATATATAATTTTCATCTGTCCCATAAGTAATAACCAACCTTAAAGATGAAAATTTAAATAAATGATAGCGACTAAAAGCAAAAAAAAGACATACCTACTTATTCCAGTTGTTTAGGGAAATCTCATTAAATTAAGGTTTTCCTTTTCATGCGTACGGTACAAACATTACGCAATTCCACGCTCTCGGTAATTCATCTACTTATACCTATGCGAAGTTAAGGGAAGAGATGTTTCTGCAGAAAACGTGACGTTACTGTTTACATTTTGCTATGAATATACCTACAATTAAGTATGTGAGTTATTACATAAAACAACATTTATAGCAAATCGAAAAATATAATGTAAACTGACCTCAAATGCTCATACTAAATAAAATAATGTTGAAGAAAAATCAAGTTACATTGGATGGTTTTTACTCAAAAAACGAGGGCGAATATCCATAACTCACATGAATGAAACCGATCACTGGTGGTTTTGTCTAAGGATCCGTAATAGTTTAGTAAGTAGGTATGTTCAAAACGCAATTGGAGAGAATGGTTTCTAAACCCCAAATATTTATTTATGTATTAAGCTTGAAATTTAATGTTGGCAAATACGTGAATAATTCTAATGACAGCAACGTCGATAATGGCCCTTAAAAGAGCTCTGACGCGTATCTCTTTCCTATTTTAAGTACGTAAATCGGATTCCATGTTAACTGCGGAATAGGGTTATTTCGGGTCAAGAAACTGTTCAGTTGTTATCTTCGGCGAAATTCGTTTTCAACCCGAGCGAACCTCGGTGTCCCAGGTACCTACTGAATATATAAAACAATGACGTGCTTATTTTTAGACTTAGAAATAGTTGGTTCCTCTTGTAAAAATTAATTAATGAAATTTAAGTCGTTCATAACCACCATCTAAATATAATTTCTACGCGCCAGACGTGTCGCCGGCGCTTGTTTTGTAAATAAAATTGGATCTGTATGAGCGTATAAATACCTCGTGGTACCCACCCTTTAACGTGGACTCTCCTAACAACTCGAGTCACGCTTAACGTCAGCTAAGTTTAACTTGTGGTGCTGATCGCGAGTTTCACATGATTCCAAAGTTCAGAGATCGTTTTATACCACTTGGTACTTAAACTAGCTCTAAGAACCAGCTACGTTTTAGACAATTTGCTATTTGGACGACTTGATAATACTTGCTTCTAGAGGAGTTGCTTCTAGACCACTTACCTACTGCCGTAGACCAGCGTTTTAGAAGATATGATAACCCATTTAAGTCGTTAATTGTCTTGACGTAATAGAAAAGTTACCGTTGATAATCTTAATCCTAATGACAAGCCTAATGTTCAGAGGTTGTGGGATGACATACTCTGCAAGCAGAGGTATCAGTGTTTGTTGAGTGGCGCTTTGGGAACTGACGTGGCCCGTCTTAAGGCCGTAGCAAGGCCGGAATCAGGAGCGTGGTTGCATGCTTTGCCATCTCCGCAATTGGGAACATTGCTGGACAATGACTCCCTGAGAATTGCTGTAGCGTTACGGGTGGGTGGCAAGGTTTGTGAGGCGCACCGATGCATTTGTGGGACTATGGTTGAGGAGAATAGTCATCACGGGCTAAGCTGCCAAAGATGTGCGGGGCGGTTCCCAAGGCACCACTCTATTAATGACATCGTTCGGCGAGCCATGGTTTCTGCTAACGTTCCCTGTATTTTAGAACCACCAGGTCTGTCTCGAACAGATGGAAAGAGACCGGACGGTCTGACGTTGGTTCCATGGCAGAGAGGGCGCTGTCTTTTATGGGATGCGACTTGCGTGAGTACTTTCGCCGCTTCTCATTTGAAGAATACTTGTAGGGCGGCTGGGTCCGCGGCGGAGACTGCTGCGAAGATGAAGCACTCTAAATACTCTGCCTTGGAGCCAATGTACGATTTTGTCCCTGTCGCGGTGGAGACATCGGGACCTTGGGGTTTGGAAGCCAAGGGGCTTTTTAAGGAGTTAGGCCGTCGTCTGCGTGACAGAGGGGGGGGATCCTCGTTCTGGGTCGTGGCTGGTTCAGCAGGTTTCCATTGCAATCCAGCGGGGCAATGCGGCCGGTGTAATGGGAACGTTTGAGCCAGCCACGGTGCGGGGTTGGTGGTAGGATAAGTCTGTGTTTTAAAATTTGTTTTGTTAGTGTTAAGGAGATTTGACGAAGCGGTTGCCGATGATCATTCCTATGTAAAACGTTTTGACGAAGCCTGTTGCTGATAATATGTTAATGTATTATTTTCTTATGTGTTATACTGAAATAAATGATCCTTAATTAAGTATGACTTTAAAAAAAAAAACGCCGTGTTACGTATGTGTGTTTGCAGGTTAAAAAATGCTATTAATTGTTGACGCTTACTGTAATTCGATTGAGCTAACATTTGACATTTGGTTGTGATGAAGACACTGTAGGTACAATTGGGAAAGTGTATATTTTGATACATAGCTAAAAGGTAAGTAAACACGCTGCGAACACTCAATGGTGGAGTTCAGACATGCATCGCTTTAACTTCGTGTTTCAGCGATGTCTAACCAAGACACTGCTGCGCTGAAGGGATCCTATCATTTTATCGATTATATCATTTTATTTCAGAATATCTTAAACATTAATTACGTAGGTTAGGTAAGGGTAGACTTGAGTCAAGTGTCGCGCGCCATGACTCCTAAAACACTAGTGTAGAAAATGAGCTACTCATACATAACATAAGGCATCTCAAATGTCTCACTTCACTTCGTTCAAATGTCCCACCTCGTTGTTTAAGTCACACCAAGGGAAAACGAGCCTAATAGACGAAAGAGTAGCTAATCAATTTAAGTAAACCGTATACAAGCGTTACTTGCCTCATTACCTAGAGGTAGGACATTGTATCACCTCATTTTATGATATAAATTTCCTCCAAATTCGTTGTATTTTCATGTCCCCATGGGCCCCTGCCCTAATATGGCTGTGTTTATCGCGTGACAAAGTTTGGATAAGGCATCCATCACCTTCTGACACGTAAATAAGTACGAGAGTGACGGATGCTTTATCCACATTTGACGCGTGATATAGACGCAGCCATACTAGGCCCGCTGTCCAACATAACACAAATGTTAACACTTAGATAGCCATGTACGCCTAACTCTACTTGTATTGGGTTGTCGGTCATTCATGGTACGCGATTACCGTGGTACCCCGTAAGCAAGATCTAGACACGTCGATCCTCGCACGTTAGTTATATAAGGATAGACAATGACCATACCACAGTAGGCTCGCGGGAGATACAGCTGTTTAGGTATCGTTTCAAGGAGAGCGCCGAGCGGCAGTAAATAATCGCCACCCGGGCTTCATTTGGATTGATAAATCTCAACCACAATTAGCGACGTAATGCTGAAGAAATCAATCTTTTACCGGTACGCCAATATTACATATCCTACTTCGTTAAGTCAAGGTCTGGTAATGGGGACCCTAAGAATTGCAGAGAGAACGACTGCAATATTATTTTTATCTTGTACCTTCAATATGTACCTACTTACATACAACTACCTGCACAATTTCTTTTTCAGAAGACTAATGTATTTAAGGGTTCGGCGTTTTCACAGCATGGTAATTCTGAAGGGAGTTTGCAGTCGTCATTTGGAATCGAAACGCTTAAATCGCGTAGGTGTCAAAGTTTTCCCATACAAATTTAGTTCTGGGCGATAACGTTTTTAACCCCTAAATCAAGTCCGACTTTTAAGATTTTTGAATATGTTTGGTTTTATGAAAAACTAGGTCTGTACGTTTCCGTTTTATTTTTATGTGACCAAGAAATTTTTTTTTTGGAAATGAAAACTTACAGACCGAGATTTTCATAATATCTACAACATATTCAAAAATCTAAAAAATCGTACGGTCAGCGTCATAAATATATATACGTTAACAAGGTTTCAGAAATAAATATACACCCTTATTCCCTCGCAGCAGAGTCGTGTTTACATATTATTGAAAGTTTTACTGTGTCTATATATTTGATGCTGACTGTACTAGGTTTAAGGGAAGAAAAACGCTATCGCATTTTGTATGGATTTTTGAAGCTTCACCATCCTCTTAATATTAAAACTAGCACGATACTCATTCTCAATTATTTATTTCACTCTAAAATTTAATGATAAATACCTATAGATAAATTTAAGTGTTTTGTTAATGTTTGTAAACCGTTATTTTTTTCTTAATAAATTTATTCTTATCTATCTAATAATAATATATATCTAATACCTTTAAACGAGCAATTCTTGTATGTATATACAGGGTGGAAAGTTGAGATGGGGCATTAAGGGCAGCTACCAAATCCCTTGCTGCCACGCGAAAATGATCTTAAGAGACCTTTCCCAACTTTTTGAGTGATGACAATCCACATTCACAGATTTTTGATAAAATGTACAGTCAGCGACAAAATCGACAGAATTGAGTAATTTTTTTTTAAAGCTTATCGATCCCATTCCCGTAAAGGATTAAAACACTCGGTGAGACCAACCGAGGTTAGAGTTTAGAGTACTAGAACATCAACATACCCCAGTATAATGATTTTCAAAAAAATAAAATGATTTCGAAATTTATCGATTCGATAATATATATACCTATATAATCTGAATTTCGTAAACGGCTCCAACGATTTCGATGAAATTTGAAATATAGGAGTTTACGGGGGCGAAAAATCGATCTGTCAAGTTGTCATCTTCGGGAAATTTCGTTTTCAACCCGAGCGAGACGCTCGGTTTCCCAGGTACCTACTCCTTATTAAAAGAGATTTACCGACTCTATCCTATCGGCCTATCTTTCTACCTTGCTATGAAAGCTCCGAACTTATCGCTCATAATTTGATATGCTGCGCAATCCATTCGGTAACATTACATTAAGTAAGCAAAAGAAAACAGAATCTCAATCTCAACCTGTAAATTTACAAACAGGGTTTTTTCGTTGGTACCTACTCACTGATTGACTCAGTTGCCCATGGTATACCCAGGTCACAGACCATTCTAACGCTTGATATATATAGTTGCAAAGTTACGTATGTTAGGCACTCTTAGAAAGGGAAGTGAGTGATAAGCATTAATGTGGTTCCGGTTACAATAATCCAACATTAAGAAGAATCCAAGAAGTCGTTTAAAAAATTATAACGCGGTTTAAAATAACAGATGTTGTAATAAAGTATACAATCGATTAATGGGAAAAATTCACAGTTTAAAAACGCAAAAATACATTTTACTAGCGGTGTAAGTAGAAAATGAGCGGCTTTTGTGACTTATGCGGCAGGGGGCAGTGGTCGGCATGAGTCGCGCTGGCGCATCTGCCGCGCGGCAGCTGCAGCCGGCAAAAAACGAGCCGGGTGCCCGCAGGTAGTCTTGTATTATTTGTTGCACATGCGTTTTATCTCGAGTGAGTCGAAAATGCTGGTTCGTGAGCCGGGTAGAGCATTTTAGGAGCATTTTAAAAACTAAACGATACTACCTAACGGATATGGCATAACAAAAGTAGGTACCTATCTAACGATTTTAATACAGAATTAATACGCAATGTTATATATTATAAAGTAGGGACATTGCTTTAAACTGCGTTACAAAATAACAGTAACATTTAGGTACCTACTTACAATCAGTAAATTAAGTCACACGTACAGATAGACTTAAAAAAAAATGCTTCAGAACGCAGCTTACTTCTAAATAGTATTGTAAATCGGTACTTACATCCCTATTAATACGTCTGCAATCACGAAGCTAATGTTATATAAAATTCACGAAATTACAATAACGGAAAAAAAACCGTTAAAACTTACGATTGAAAGTTGTAAGTAGTAAAACATGCTTCACATCAAATTTGGAACGTTACTAAATTACAATTGATAAGTCCTTATAATTAAATTAAAACGGTACAGAAACTACGAAGCAAAAGCATTTTTAGACGGTCCGCTTTTTTTAATACAACCGCAGTTTAGGTATTATATTTACAAATATGTACAGTCAAATCTTGTGGGCCAAAACGCTCATTCCCGAAATACCAAATTACACCTTATACCGAATTCCCAAAACATCAGATTTGAAATCTTGCGTAAAGTAAAATTAAATTTGAGTTTAAGTATTGGAATTCCAGTGAAATGCAAATCTGGTAACTTGAAATACTGGTATTTTGATAATGTGCGCGTCAAAATGACATAATCAGTATATTATGCAATTTTTTGGGAAGCTCTACGGAACTAAAATATCAATCATAAAAATAATATTCCGCTTCGTTCCGAGTCACATTGTGGCCCTCGGAAGAGCCTTTGTCGTCCCGCGGACGGCTCAAACTGTACCACCTGCCGTTGCACCCTTAATAGATTTCATTTGAATTATACCTACTAGTGTCGAACATGATTTCAATATTTTTTCTTATTTATTTATTTAAAAAAGCTGTTAAAAGTGAGAGGTTATAGTATAATAAATAAATATCGGTAGGTATAACCGTTATACCTACCGATATTAGCGGCCTGCACACGTAAAATTCGGGCCGCGGGAAACGCCACGCGCCATTCCAATCTTCGTTCCGAACCGTACGTGTAAATTAATTGTAATAGTAAAATAGTAAAAAATGTACGGTTCGGAACGAAGATTGGAATGGCGCGTGGCGTTTCCCGCGGTCCGAACTTTACGTGTAAAGGCCGCTATTGTTGTTTTTATTATTAACGGACTTATGTTATTGATTTGCAGGGATTGTGAAATGAAATAGGTAACATAAGTAATTTTTGCCTCGGGTCACACTGGAGGAAATTGTTTCACTTCTTAAGAGTAAACAGTATAAACAGTATAGATTGTGTTCATAATAACGGTAAATAATGTTTCACCTCAAAAATACCTGACGTTTTGCAGTTTAAAGATATGGGGCAAAATACGATTTTGCTGCGAGCGTGAGACTAAGTAACTTTTTAATAAAAAAAACAAGCCGAGAAAACATGAGCTTTATTTTTAACGTTGTATTTTTTATTACACGACTGCGCAAAAAAAAAAGTGTAATGTTTTCAGGGTTCATGTATGTATGTACGATTCTTTATTCCACCATGACTTCTAAACGCCTGAGCCGATTTAGATATTTTAGATGTGCGTGGTATCGTTAGTCACCATCCCTGGTGACATAGGATACCTAAACTGTTAAAATAGAAACAACAACAAAGGCAAAAATGACAATTATTACCTTAGGTATTAACCCATATATGCCCAGAACTATTTTTGGTCTCAAAGGGTACTAATGAGTCTCTAATTGAAGATATAGGTTGTGAGGGGGGAAGGGTGTTTTTTTAATGGATCGAAAACGATTAAGTATGTTCTCGTTGCTGAGGTGAAAAGTTGTATGTCAACACGAGAGAAAAGTTATTTTCATCTCGTGTCTTATATCCTTTGCTTACACGCGATGCAACAATAAACACTCGCAGCAAAAACCAACTTTGCTCTCTTGTTGTACAAATGACAATTATCTACACACATATCATAATTCCTCTACTTACAATGCTTTCAGAACCAGCTGGCAATGACCAGCATTACAACAATCAATTTACTATGATAATTTTACCATCTGCGGTGGTATGGTCGTGGGTGTGCTGGTGGCTGTAACGTAATATTCTTTTTCTCCCACAAGCTTGGAAATGTTAACCTTACTATTGTTAAATCAGCCCGCGAAGTCTATAGTTCTAGGCCCAGGCATAAAAATTGCAGATTGTGTCACGAGGGAGCAAAATGTCAAATTTACGGCGAGGGCGTAAATTGAATCCTGAACGAGGCGAAGGAGTCTAAAATTAGAATCCTGAACGTAGTGAGGGATTTAAGTGTTAACGCCCAAGTTGGAAATAATATTGCTACCGTGTGACACATACTGCTTTTCACATCACCTATGAGGAAAATAAAAGATCTTAGAGGTGAAACAAATTTAATTATTTACACTCTCTAAAAGTGCTGAAATTATCAAATTTAACAACAAAATTTGTGGTACCTATTTTTCAAACCGTACTGACCCTGTGACGGTGACAAATCTCACTAACATACAATTAATAACCTTAAAACGCCTAATTCACAAAACTGTATTAAGATCAATCACATTGTTTAAAAAATACCCGCTATAAATAAAAATAACAATTATCTATTAAACCAAAAGTGCAAGAATACTTTATTTGCGTTTATATTTTATACTGGCAACAAAATGTCCTTAAACAGAAAACTGCCACTTTGATCCCTCCTAGCAGGGAACAAAAGTTCCCTTTCCGAATAGGTGATGTGAAAAAGTTATTACTTACCAAACGGCAGCGGTCGCGAAATTATGTATGACATTTAATTACGTACCTGGTGTTTTACTTTTTAAAACCATGTTTGGACTTGGACAACTAACTCCAAACAGCCAAACACTCGTGCAATCAAAATTCTTCCATTTTTATTTTACTTTTTAAATGTCATACACTAAAAAGGTAAAACTTTTCAAACAGCGTTTACAGCGTATTTAAACGTTTGACATTTTTTACAGAAATTGCGTTCATAAACCAAATAAATTGCCCAAAGGACTTAAACGTAATAAATGTCATAATTTAAGCTCTAATGTATTCTAATTGTTGTTATTACGTTTACATCTGTGATTTTATTCAATACATTATTTTAGTTTCATAAGTACTAAATCGTACCAGTTTCGAATGTAAATAAAATTATGAGTAGGAAATTTTGATGATGATAGCGATTATGTTTTGTTTTTCATGGAAATTTTGGGACTGTTTTAAATTTTAATAACAATTGTGTTATATTTTCTCTCATTGCTGGAGAAAAGCACTACACAAGCCTCAGCCGGGAAGGGCGGTTGCTGGACTCGTATAATATAGCGCGGACTCGACTGCGTCGCCTCGCCACGCTAACTCATACTCGTCCCGCAACAGTCATTTTCCCGGCCTCTGCAGTAATGTAACTATTATTTACGATCTCAAATACCTATGATAAAGTTATAAGTTTCAAATTTGGAACATCTTCCAAAAGCAATTCCTGTAAATAGGGCCCAATTTTAGTACTGATTGAAAATAAAATGTTGCCAATACGAAACGTCAGCTGGGCAGGTACGTTTTTTTTATTAGCTAAGTACCTTGTAGATATGTTACAGCTAGCACTGGTAGCAATGCAGGTCATTTGCCGTAGGATTTTGAACTCATCTTAGAGCAATTTATAATATGTGTAGATAAAATATTGTATGCAACTGTACATATTTACTTAGGCCTGGATACAGTCGTGTGTTCTTATTCTAAAATATTATTTTTTACTTTTATTCAATTAATTTTTCATCGAAAATCAGGTACAGTCGGTAAAAAAAAAAAACTGCTCGTTTAAGATCAGATCTCTTCATCAAGTTAACTTGCGTTTGTAGCAAATCTAAATAAGAAAATTTTACAGGTAAGTACCTAACAAATAGGATAATATTATCTAAAACAACGAGTGTACTTTGTAAGACTGTTTAGTTAAAATAGTCAATAATAGGAAACCTTACATATTCGTTAGCACTGCCACAATCGTTAGATGAACGAAAGTTTATGATGATACAAGCTGATAGCGGAGCTTATGTATTGGCTATCTGACTAAAACCTTTTTAACCACCATGTTTACATACTTATGTTATGTTATGATTTATCCAGATTGATATAGTCGTAGTCGGTACATCGCCATCAATTTGTCAGAGATCAAAAAACTAGTGACATAATTCATGAAATAAATAAGAACGAAAAAAAACGGTTGAAACTTGTAACTTAATTGAAAGTTGTACCTTAATTAATCATACTTCGCATTTGAAAAGTTACTAAATTACAATATTATAAGTCCTTATAATGTAAGTCGAAGTAGTCCGGTGCTCATAAAGGTCTTCTTACCTCGTCGCTCGACGTATATAGCTCAGTCTACATGAAAGACAAGGTAGTGAGAACGGGTATGTCAGGGACATCTCCCTACTCATGTCTTTCACGCAGGAAGGAGCCGTCTCGGCGGGTCGTCAGCTCCGCTGCGATCACCAACTAGTAGAATGGACCTTGTGGCCCGACTTCAAGATAATCGTTCACATTTCGGGTTATTTAGGTAATTAGTATAGTTCATGACCGATTGTAGCGTAGATAATGGTTTTTGAAGTCGACCAACAATAGCGGTGTTAGCGGTAGTAGTACAAGTGACGGCGATGACGCGACTGCCCGCGCCAACACCCGGCTACCGCTTAACATGTATATCAATTCAATTCATTCATCATTGTCTGGTATAACTAGTACCTACTCTAATATTGAAAAGATAATTGCGATACACATTATTCTTGCTGTCTTACTGCCGCACTCAGAGACGTCAATTAAATTGAATGTTTGTTTAGTGACGTGTTGTATTATTAAAGAAAGTGACAGCAGGAACTTTAATCAAGCATTAAATTTAATTGACGTCTCTAAGTGCGGCAGTTAGTCAGTTTCACTAATTAATTATGTTCATTAAATAGTTCCCATTACTTATTTATTAGGTGACTTTGACAGGTGACACGTGTGACAAATATGTCTTAGCGAGATAGAGACTCGTCACCTCTAGCGATCAAGCTAGTGAAGAAGGGTCTGCAGCCCGCAACTCGACAGCAGTATTTTGTGGCCCTTTGTGTCGCAACGGTTATGCCCAGATCATAGATGAACCAATTGGGAAAAGAAAACCATATTTATCAATGCAAATTCACTCAAGAACCATTTCAAAGCGAGGTGGCTTATTACGAGAATATAAAATTGTATTTCAGAGACAGATTTATTATATTTAACATTTTCGACCAGCGTGTTTGTTACACACATCAAAAATGTCTAAGGATCAAAAATATCCCTACCTACATCACCTTTCAGGTTTATTGAGTAAAAAAGGCATCAACGGGCGCAACTTTGCGAATATATACCTGTAAAGACAGAAAGATATAAGTGGATATAAGTAATATGAGACGTAATAAACTAATAAATGAAATAATTTCTTGAAAACGTCTATTTTTAGTATAACAGTATTTTTGGGATTTCCCAGTTCACAGTCGAAGGCTGGTTTTAGGCTTATACTGATCATCGACTCGTGTCGTTTCGTATCGCCGTGGTCGCCGGCCGACATGTCGGATCATGGAGGCGCGGCGGGGGCCGGCGGCGGGGTCGGCGCGGTGCTTCCGTGCTTAAATAGGTCTACCTTCAATATCAAAGTCCAAAGTTAGTTAGGTTAATTTCTCTTGATTTAGTTATGAGTGACAAATAAAAGCGACGAGGCATCTGAGAGTTCTATCCAGTGCTTCGCAGTAACTGCGTTACTGAAAACGGTTTGGTAATAAACTTTGATACCAACTTCTATTGACATAGTATTTATTCATCCATCGGCGCCGATCGTCAGCGTGAAACGAAATCCAGCCTAGTACCAATTTACCAATTTTAGTTAAGTACATCGCTAACATAAAATGTCCCATTACATATTATTAGCATACATCGTTATCGCGGGAGCAAAAACGATTTGGCAGTAGTGAAAGATTATGACATTTATGACAAATAGGCAATAACAGAAGTGACACTCGTATCGAGGAACGTTTAAATCTATGAGTTCAAAATGTATACATTTTCTTTCAAATATCCCTACCTCCGTACTTGACTTGATTATTATTACATATTTAAAAAGATTAGCTATGCAATCCTTACGTTAACCTCTTCAGTCACTTTACCTGCTACTTTAGACATTTGTCATTCTTGATTGATTTGATAAGTACAAAAACATAAAATATATATCTTAATTAAATTTGAGTGCAAATGGAAAACATATATTTAAAAAGTTAAAACTAGTTTTGGAGAAAAATACTGGATTTGACATAATTTTTATTTAAGTTGACACGTTGATTTATAAAAGCGTTTACTCAGTGTAAGACGAGTTTGATTGACCGTTTCCAGCGAAAATTTCGTGCTATATGAAGAACTTCTTAGAGGCTTAGAATGTATAGGCAGAATATTCCGTTTATACTAAACAGACATTCTGTTATATGTGTTCTTTAATAGATTTGTTTTTGCTCCCGCGATAACGACGTATGATTATTAGGCATTTCAGGAAACTGTCCATGGACTCCATGAACCAGATCTTGACAAAGTTCGAATGGGACCATCTCCGATATACACCCTAAATAGTAACTCTCAAAAACTTCTATGAAAAAGAATCATTAAAATCCGTTGATAATTGGCAGAGAAATGGAGTACCTAACCTGCATACAAAAGAGAGTTGAGAACCTTCTCCATTTATGATGTCGGCTCCATGTTTTTACCATGGGCCTAACGTGGACTAGAATCTAATAGTAATTCTAATGATATTTATATTTATTGAGGTGATAACATCTTACAAATCGATGAACGCCGGCTGCACGCACGAAAAAACATGACGCATTGTTACGTCCGGCCTCATTGTAACGTTCCGCCTCATTGTAACGTTCCGCCTAAAATTAAGTAATGATGTGATAGTGCCTTTCAATAAAAGTAAAATTATGCGTAATGATAATAATGTTTGTTGAAAGGGTTTTCTGTAAAATACCCATAATTATTATCTAAGTTGCAATAAAAATACCTACTAACAAAAAAAACGAATGCGGGCAAATACTTTTCAAGGCAAGAGTGAATAGGCTCATTATTTCCCATTTGCAAATGATCTGTTTTGCAAAACCTCCCATTCGATAAAAGGCCCTTTTGCTTAATATTTTATTCCATGAAATAAAATAGAGCATTTAGTTAATTCTATTAAATACCGAAACTAGCTTTAACAATAATGGGACTGTTTATCAAAAGTTTGTAACTCGTAATATAAGTGGAAGTCTCTTTTTAATACATATTATTGGAAAGAGATTTCCGCTTGTAATACAAGTTACAAGCGTTTGATAAACGGGCCCAAGATCGTGTGTGTGTGTGTGTCTCTTTCAGCATTGGCCTTTTCACGAAGAGAACTTTTACATAACGACATTTTGCGAAAGGAGTGGGATGTTTTGCGAAAGAGTAACTTAATGTTTCCTCTCCAAATAACTCAAATAACAAATAACTCATGTGCAGACTAGGCATGCTTTTGGATGATTGTGAAACGTTTGCATATTGAAAAAGACCGACGGACTGAACTGATGAAATACTGAGCGTGTTACCTGGCCTGTAAGGAAGCGAGCGAGCGATCTTATAAATCGATGAACGCCGGCTGCACTCACGAAAAAGTGTCACGTGCCGCCTCATTGTCACGTTGCGCCTGAGCCGAGCGTGCAAGCGAGAGCGCGGAACAAGCGATAGAGAGACACGATCGGACTAAGCGTTCGGCTTGTGTGTTTTCTTGTGACGTTATCACTATTTATTCATTCATTATTATCTTCCGTAAACCGACTTTACAGACAACCAATTTATTTTCGAGATACGAATACTTACTGTTACCTACGAATACTTACTGTTACAAACATGTGATATACATAATCATACATAATCTCACGCCTTCGTTCCCAGAGTGGGGTAGGCAGAGCTACAGAATTACAAACATCTCTAAAAACTTGTTGATAATTCTATAACCACAATTTGCACAATTAGGCTAAGATGTTTACCAGCGTATTAGTGACAGGTTGCAAGCCCATCGCCTAACAGTACTACAAGCCTTTATTCCCTTAGTCGTCTCTTACGACATCCACGGGAAGACATGGAGTGGCACTATTCTAACTCGGCAACCACACGAGTATCAAACATGTGATATATATATACTTAATATAGTGGACAATGTCATCTACCCTAGGTCTTTATTGTTTATGTAGCATAATTGTACCGCTGCATACTAAAAGCTACCTATGGAATATCTAGGCTGGGCTGGGGATATATAGATGTTTTATTTAAAACGGTAGATTACGGTTACTGCGATGACTTTTTGATTTTAGTGATATTGTTTTTGTATTATTTATTTGGTAATTTCCTCGACGCGCAGATGAAAAGTTTTTTTCGCACGGCAGCAGAGTTGTGTTTCGCGCCTTTGAATCCTGCTTCTGATTTTGATTTTAACATCAATATCAAGCTTGCATAGCAAGAATTTGAATAACCTTGCAAGGCTGCAAAATTGTGCTTTAGCACCAAGCTCAAAAATAAAACTAAAGTGCTAATATTGAATTCAGGACATGCGACGGATCCTTTAAAAGCGAAATCCTGAGCGAAGCGAGGGATTTGTATGCACGAGATGCAAATAACTTTTCTTTTTCTGCCGTGCCTACTTTTCACGTCACTGCAGCGAGGAAAATACCTACAAGGTGTAATCAAAACTATTTTATAAAATAGATAATCACATCTGAATAACTAATGAAAATTACACAGTTTAACAACAAATAAATAATATAAATAAAAAGGCAAAAAATAATTTAAAAAAACTATTCTAGTGCTAGCGAGGTAACTAATTTTGACAACATATAGAATGTCATTTGTTACAAAACAAATGAAAGTAGCTTACTCGTATTAACTACATATTCAAAAACTTTTTGAAGATAATGGAAAAATTAAAAGGATGGTTTGACGCTTTAACGGGGAAAAATACAATATTTTTGGTTATAATTATAACTGTTAAAGTAAAAAGGCAATTACGATAACAAAACTATTAGTTATGTTTTTCATTTGTGAACATTATAAACGTGAAAGAAGGCAACCTGTACCCTTAGCGAGCTGTAGCTAGCGAGTGAATATTCTGTCCCTTGCAGAACTCGCAGTATTCTTAGGCGGCCTTCACACTGAAACTTAGCTAAGCTAGCGAGTACGGTAATTGTAACTCATGGTAAGTAACTGACTAAAAAAATATCGGAATTAGTTTCCCTCGTAGCTCTATGACATTCTTTTAATATTCTACCAGTAAATCAAATAGGGACCTGAAAGTTTTATAGAACTGTGTACAATGGAGGCAGAACCAAAAAAAATGCTCGTTAGGAATTAAATCAAATAAATATTCAATCAGTGTAACATCACAAATCACAACCTGGTGACCAGTCACATGGTAACACACAACATCAACACCAGGAGCGCGGGTTAGCGGCTTGGGCAAGTTACCGGCTCATTTAATTATTTAATAAAGAAATACAAAGTAACGACTTACTTACGATATTTTCAAAGTAAAACCGTCGAAGACTTTGCCGTACTTATTCCGATATTTCGCAAAACAATGCAACCTAAGGTTATCGAATCTCATAAGACGTAAGAAGTAGATATTATATCGCGACAAGTTTAGGTACAGTCTGTAAGCACTTAAAAGATGCTTCGGTTTTGTACTTCTCTCTCACTCTCTCTTAATAAGATCCTATGAGAGCGAGTGAGAGACAGGTACAAATCCGAAGCACCTTCTAAGAGTAATCGTACTGTAAGTGCATGGACGCACGTACGTCACATTTTGCTACATAGCCTGGGCACAAAACATGGAGAACAAACAGTAGGTACACCTACTATGAAAAATAAATGGTTGTAGTAATATCTTAGTTCACAGATAAATTATCTCAGAGCAAGAACAGCGGGATCGCGTTGTACTGAAGTTCTATACAAATTGACCCTTTTTTCTCGCAGGTAGTTTTAATGCAACGTTGTTTAATGAAAGGTTTTATACTTACACCCAATGCGAGTGCTCCCGAAACCCGCCGGACATGCACTTAACGATTTTTAACTTTTGTATCTCATCATCCCAGGAAGCCCTGAACTATGCTAGTTTTAATAACTTTAGCTATTCCTTCTCTCGGCGTGGGGTATGTTAGTTAAGTACCTACATATAAGCAAGCTAGAATTCCACAGAAAGCTTCGCCCCTCCCACCTCTAATGGTCTAAGGTCCGAATCGGAGACGACCTTCACCCAGCTGTTTATTCGATAAAAAGTGTTTTATATCAAATTTAATATATTAAGTAATATATGGCGAATAGGTAGGCTGAAAAAATTCAGTCAAGTATATAATTAATTAAAAATTTAATTACGCACTTTTTTTTAAATCGAAATTATGAAGCCTAAGTTTGGTGCAAATTATTAGTACCGACATACCTGCTTTATACCCGCCTCCCCAGTAGTCATATGATGGGAACAAAATTAGTTAACCTAACGTTTGAATATTCTATTAAAGTCTTTATACTTTCGATTGGTATGTAATTTGTCTATTAAACCGTTCCTTTTTTAATTTTATTAAGTAATTATATACTGGACTGAAAATTTTCAGCCTACCCGTTCGCTATATATTACTTAAATACAGCCCGGTGAAGGTCCTCTTCTACTCGGATCCTCAACTATAATGTCCTATTGCAAGAATGGAGAAAAATCTCCGTATCTGAAAGTAACGATTCAATAATTTTGTAAATTTTGTTATGTTTATTCAATGTAAAATAATAATAAGTAAGTATTTTGAAAATTAATCGCAGCACGCGACGCACGACATTTAAAAGGCCAGACTTTAATTACATAAGAATTGATCAGATTATCGAAATACCGAAGCCTACTCGTGTCGTGTGGTTTGCTCCCGACTTAGTTATGATCACAAACGTTATGCTTATGTTATGAACAAGTACGATTTATAAAAAGGCGATTTATTAACGAAGTATGTGTTGTAAATTATAAATTCCGAGTTTCCGATGCGTTGGCGATGTTACATACAACATTATGGTACATTCTAGATATTTCTCGCCATTACTCGAAACAACAACAAGAACCTGTTTGGAATGCGCACTGAAAGCCCATTTTATTTGATACCCCATTGAATGAGAAGCTTCTTTTTGAAATGTGGACACCCCTTTTCCATTCTATTCAATTTCGAATTCCAAATCGATAGCATTCGTAGTTGCTAATAATATTCTGTTGTCTGACGAGCAGACGAACGTACAACGAACTTTACTTTTTTCGTGTTCATTGTCATTATAACAAAAACAAATCTTTTTAGGATTCCGTACCTGCCAAAGTACAGAAACCTAAAAAAAATTGTTGTTGTTATTATGAACGTATTCTACACTAATGGCAATAATACTCGTACTACAGGTAATTGAATTTTGTTTAAAAATAACGTTTGTATGCATTATTATTTCGAACAATTGTTGTAGGTAAATAGTTATGGCCGGGATACAAGAGGCTAGTTTTTCCAGCCAGGATAGTAATACTGCCCTCCCTTGGACACATGCTAGTGCTGTCTACATTAATGCCAATAATTTTAAGCCAGTCCATTTCAGGTACCATTGCAGTGACAGTTACAATATGTTCGTGAAAAAAAAACCAGTCCGCCAGTAAAATGAACTGCCACTCGCAGCTAGTACACGAGCCCAAGCCCAAGCGGCGACATCAGTGGTGGGGGCGCTAAAACTAGAAGGGCAAGATATTAAAAACTTTCCGGGCTTTAGCAATAGCTTACTAGCCTGAAAGTAAGCTAGTTTTGTCTATTCGAAGATAGACGCACTAGCTTGCTAGCTTACTAGCACTACTAGCTATTCCGGCTTGAAAAACTAGCCTCGTGTATCCCGGCCATTACAAATTCACTACTTCTAGTTACTTTGTTACCATTTTTAAAATCGTATAAAATCGATTACGAGGCAATCGTCTTGAACACATTTAAGAATATATTTGTAACATGTATAAAAGTTCACGTAGGTAAGGTACACATAACTAAACAAGTTTACTAGAATATTGTTTAGGTGTATTTTGACCACATCGTGACTAAGTATCTCAATGGTAACGTAACTTTTAATGCAGTAAAGCGCGAACAAATTATAAACTGTCATCGAATGCTGTGTGTTGCCAATGAACGCGGATGGCTTTTTACCTAACAAGGAGCGGTAACGAGGTGTACAACTACGGACAATTGGGGAAGATAAAACTATTATAATATATTTGTCATCGTCGCTCTTGTTGGGTGCCGTCGCAGACATTCATTATTAAACTTCCATAAAACCACGTTACTCTCAGGAAAATATAATTAGGCCAATTAAAGTTCTGGTGGCTCAACAGTTAAACTCAATGAGATTTGCACTGCATACAGAATGACAATAATAGAATTAAAACTAGATTGATATACGATCGAACAAAATAAACACAATCTACGGCTTACTCACGTTTTAATGTCAGGAAACGGACTTTAATTTTTTGGCCTTATTAGGAGTACTTCGTCAGCGGGAGAGTTACCACGAACGCGGACTGCCGGACACTGCCGCGTCGCCCGGTGCGGCAAGGCGCGCGGCCCGTTAGGGCGTCCGCTGAGTCGCGCGGGTGCACGGAGCGTGTGCGCGGCGCGCGTAGATAAATAAATACCATGTTGTATGAAGAATTCGTTGCACGCGTCCGCGCGAGTTAGCGCTGCTCGAAATAATTTTCGATAGGCGTGCAACCCGCTCCGTACACCCGCGCGACTTAGCAGAAAGAAGCCCTTGTTATTGTATGCTGGTGTTGCTAGACTCTTACCGCGTTGTTAATATGGCTGGAGTTGCTAGACTCCTAGGGAGTCCAGAACAATATATATGGTTTATGGGCTAAAATTTGGCACAGTTGACTCTTAGCTGGTCTTGATTAGATTCAGACCGGGAGCCATCGAGAGCCATTGCGCATTTAGTGGGGGGGGGGATTGACGCTGCCGCGCGTGAATTGAAGCAAATTTCTCTAAAAATATACATATTAGGGCATGCGATATAGCATTTTCAGATAAATTAAGGACGAGGAACCTATTTTTCGAACAAAAAAATGCACTTCCTAAAAAAAAGGAATAAACTAGAAAAGACATAATTTGTTATTTTTTTATAATTGCCCATTGTGCTTAAAAATAATCACAGAAATCTCGGAACAAAAATGTAGTCGTAAAGCACTTATGTAGTTTTCAAGAATATAGTTTATCATATATATCTGTTGATACATGGGAGGTAAAAAATAATATTAAGCGTGGGTCAGGGTGATCTCAATGCATGATCATCCGTGAAAGTAGGGTTTAGGTACTGTTTTAAACACATGATAGGTAACGCAATGCAAATTCATTTTATATATTACAAGATCCACTGCACAGACGGAGGACTGAACATTTAAGCTGCCTTTTTTTTAGAATTACACCAGCGACGGCACTGTTTTTTGCATTTGCACCTGACAATTTCTAGACATGCTTCTGCAGCAACAGGCAAGTACGTCCATTTAGGCTCCTAGTTGTTTTTGACCTTCGTCCAACCCTAAGTAGACAGATAGAGCAGATTTTGAGCTGGTCCTAACACTGCTAACTGGCCCCAAACATGCACCCATTGATATATTTATGCCTCTTAAAAAATGCTGATATAAAGCAGCTTTAGTCGGTGCCCTACTGCACTATCTGCAAAGAAAAGCACTTTCCGTGGAAAAAATCGGCCTATGACCAAATTGTGCATTGTTACTTCCGTCCATTTTCCGGTCAAACAAACATTCCAGTACCTTAGCGATTATAGAGGCGAGTGGGATTGGTCTGTAGTTGGACAAGTCTTAGGAGTCTCTGGTCTTATCTTTAATATCTAACTGACTGACCTACTAAAAGACTTAGGCTTAGTTACGGCACTCATTTACTGAAGTACGCGAAGCTGATCTGAAATAATAATAATGATATGCAATATTCTGGTTTACGCTTCGAGATCCTATTATATCTGTTTAAAAAGGCAGAAAATCTGACCTATTATATAATGTTACGACGTATTTTCCGATGGAAGCCATTGCCTTCTCAATGCGCCCCTCGATCACAGACTCGAAACCTATAGTTAGGTTAGGTTAGGTTATATTTATTAGAAAATTATAAAACATACAATAATTACAATATTGGAACTGCCATGGATGCGTACTTATAATATGTTACGTTTACTTTTACGCGTATTAGTACTATGCCCATCTTAGACGTAAAACTAAACTATTCATTTTTGAAATTAGATAACTGTGGCTATTTACATACATATATTTTTATATTTAACATATATCACGTGAGTAAAAAAAAGGTAGAAATGAAAAAAAGTTATACATGACTTTGGTCTTTTGGCCATTTTTTTTTCTAAAGTGTATTATTTTTATCCAGAAATAGACTTCCCATCATTAATTTATCCGAAAATTATATTTTGTACGCCATAACAAGTACAGGGCCTCTATTCTAGACGGTAAAAACGATATCGTATTTGACCTGCTATGGAATTGTTTTATACTCATTCCGTCATTACTGTCAAGTAAATAGGAGCTGTCAAAACGTTGACAATATGATAACAGGTCAACGATATGGTTTTTAATGGAAATAATATGGCTTCAATTAAAACGCGGCAGCGTCAAACTCTCCCCCCCCCCCCCCTCCCCCCACTAAATGCACGGTAGCTCTCGATGGCTCCCGATCTGAATTCACTCGAGAACACCCAAGGATCAACTGGTGCCAAGTTTCAGGGCATAGTCAAAAAGTGCAAGGTTCCCATACAACGTATCGCACTATCAAACCAGCTACCACGCTTAATATTATTTTTTATCTCCCATGTAACAGATATATATGATAAACTATGTATTTTTGAAACTAAATAAGTGTAGCTTTGCGACTATATTTTTGTTTTGAGATTTCTGTTATTATTTTTAAGCACTATAGGTAATTATAAAAAAATAACAAATTATGTATTTTAGTCTTTTCAAGTTTTTTTTTGTTAGGAAGTGTATTTTTTGTTCCAAAAATAGAACCCTCGTCCTTAATTTATCTGAAAATGGTATATTGCATGCCCTTATATGTATAGTTTTAGAGAAATGTTGCTTCAATTAAAGCGCGGCAGCGTCAAACTCCAACTACTAAATGCGCCATGGCTCTTGATGGCTCCCGGTCTGAATCTGCTCAAGACCAGCTAAGAGTCAACTGTGCCAAGTTTCAGTGCATAGTTACAAAGTGCAAGGTTCACGGATTGCACTATCAAACCAGCTATGAGCATCGACGCTTTTGCATTTTGCTCCTGGCCTTGCTCTAACTCTAATCACTCTAATCAGGTCTGATTTTCACGATTTTTAAATATGCTGTAGTGATTATGAAAAACTAGGTCTGTACATTTCTGTTTTTTGCCAAACCTAACGCCTAACCTAACCTAACGTTTTGAGTGTATTCGATAGCTTCGCGTTTCGTTGCTCGGCAGTCTGTTACTGGCAGGCGCTTGAGCAGGAAAAACTTAAAGTGTCTATCAAAAGTTATGGCCCACAGGAAGTGTCTGACAACTGCATGTTTGTTTATAACAATATCATATATGACATATGTAAAAACCAGCCTTCCTACTTTGACGTAAGTTAGCATGGTTTTTTTCCACCTTTGATACCTGCTACGCTTAGCGAGTATTCAATCCTTTCTAAGTTTATGTTAGTTAGTTAGTTAGTTTTCTAAGTTATTCGACCGGCCCTAAAAATTCTAAAAATTTCATCTTTCCTAAAATCGCGCAAGTCTGGGGTGACTGGGATTTCATTCGTAAACGTCTATTTATCTTTTTTTTAAATAAGCAAGTCAATTATAAAATTAACGATTAAAAATATAAAATGATCGCTCCCAAGTAACACAGGAAGCAGTTTAACAGACGAATAGTAAACTTATGTAGAACTTAAGGTCCGCATAAACACTTATATAAGTTCACCGAGCACCTTAACGCTTTATATTGGCATTTCAACAAAATTATGATACTTTACACTGTATAACGGTTAGATAATGGTACATCAAATTACTTTTGTAAAGCCTTTAGTTTTAATGCAGCAAACCACAACGCAGCTGTACAGCTTTCAGCTGTTTTAGTGCAATTGGATATACAATCGCATTTTTAGGTAGTAAATAAATGCCTAATGCTGTTTAATAGCATAAACATAACCATTATAATGGCACGTTAATCCGCTATACAGCTTTCAGCAGTTTTTAGTGCCTTAGCGTCTATAATAGCATTTTTAAGTAGTAAGATATTGCCTAATGCTGCTAAATAGCATAAACTTGTACCATTATAATGCACCACGACAGTGGTTCATCAAAAGTCTTCTCTCCGGACTCTGGCTTAATAATTGTTGACATGTGAGTATTTATGCTGCTGGTGGCATTAATTAGCCTTTTTAAAGGCTCACCGGGCTGCTGTAGACCGACACCATTTTGTAAATAATGTATAACCAAAAAATATTATCATTCGGACCGATTTATAAGAGAAATAGACCTATATAATAATGATATAATTTAATTTAATACTGCCCAACCACTACTATTATGTTAATTATGCAAAATTCGTTCTATACTAGGAATACACAATTGTTTAGGTTATTTCCAGAGCTCGGAATAGGTAGTGCCTATTTACCTAAACTTTGCGGGAGGACATAACTAAGAGTGGTTAAAACCACTAAAAATAATTATTTCTTATTATTGAATGCGGGATTTCCCGGGATTGACTGTATTACTTACTCTAAAGGCTTAATACATTTAACTTCACTTCTAAATCAGGGTCGCAAACTGCAGGTAGTAAGTACACAGCTGAAGTGTCGGCTACATCTGTTTTTGTTGAATACATTCTATATGATATTATAATTCTATTTAAATCAACAAAATATCAAATTTAAGGCTCCCTTTGATTCAATTTGATCTATATTATATTGTTTTATGACTGATTGTTATTTCAAGATAAATAAATAAATAATATGCAATATAGCAAGATTTATAATTAAAGCTAAATGTATTAAGCCTTTAGAGTAATACAATCAATCCCGGGAAATCCCGCATTCAATAATAAGAAATAATTATTTTTGGTGGTTTTAACCACTTTTAGTTACGTCCTCCCGCGAAGTTTAGGTAAATAGGCACTACCTATTCCGAGCTCTGGTTATTTCACATATATCTTTATACAACATTTTATCTCAAAACTGCAAAATATCGAAGGCGCCTGAAAATTTTCAATGAAACTTATATAGACATTAACAGTAAACTACATTGCGCAGTAATAATTGAAGGAATGAAATAAAATAAAAAAACAAAAACTTATCCAGTATTATAAAAAGTCACTCACTCAGTTTTGGCCATTTATATTGTGAGACAAGTAGTTTATAGATTACACCGTTAATGTAAAATATTTTGTACCGTATGCTATTAGAGATATTTTTGCAATGATGTAGGGTTTATTTAAGTTCTAACTGTGAACACTCAAATAGCTCCAATAATTCTTTTACTACAATCTAATGCTAGTCTAATGCTTTTGTAATGCAATTTACATCTTCATTATCAATAATATTGCTAGTATAATGCTTCTGTAATGCAATTGGCAACTTCATTGACCGTAATAATACTTCTTTAATGCGATTGGAAACTTCGTTGACCATAATAATGCTTCTTTAGTGCGATTGGTACTTTCATTGACCGCAATAATGCTACTATAATGCGCCTGTAATGCAATTAAACAACTGTTGTAAACCTATTTAAGATCTAAAGCCGTATAATTTGTGCCCAAATAAGCATTACAGTAGCCGTATAATCGATTGTAATGCTACTATATAACTAACTCAAAATGCGAAAACGATACACAGAAATGCTGTAAGTCGGCCGTTATACCGCTGTGTTACTTGGGCTGACGTTCGAAATTCGTACTACCTAAAAACTTCAATAAAAATGTTCTAGGTACCTGTTTTTTATTTTATTATCTAAATATGTAAAGACAGGGAACGTTATGATATGAGTTAGTGTCTGGAAGCTTAAATACTGACTCAATTTTAACAAGGTTCTTACTAGGTAACTTTGAATTCTCTTATAAAAGTCCAAAGTTTTTTTCTAACAGACATAAACAGGGTGGCCACGTTATGAACTTTAGATCTAACAGAAAAATGAAGAATGCCTGAAACACTTGAGTGTTCAGCTTACCCTAGATAAAACAGTTACTTTTTTAAAGACATTTACGCCCTGAAGTCTACAATGTAGGTATGTACAGGTGGGAAAAACGAACGCCACATAGACGGCAACTACCTTAACATTGGAAATAGCAAGTTCTACTCAAAGGAGACTTCTATTTTTAAAAACAAAAAATACTACTTTTTGGATTTTGCTAAAAATCCTCTTCCTTAACTGGGAATCGGACTGGTCGAATATGACCAAACAATAACGTCGTGTTTCATGATGCAGGTCGGAACCATTGATAGTGGTCGTGTATGTCTATAACACATACACCTTTAAGAGCCCACCACCATAAAGTCGTGTTGTATGATGCAGGTCGGAACCATTGATAGTGGTCGTGTTTGTCTATAACACATACACCTTTAAGAGCCCACCACCATAAAGTCGTGTTGTATGATGCAGGTCGGAACCATTGATAGTGGTCGTGTATGTCTATAACACGTACACCTTTAAGAGCCCACCACCATAAAGTCGTGTTGTATGATGCAGGTCGGAACCATTGATAGTGATCGTGTATGTCTATAACACATACACCTTTAAGAGCCCACCACCATAAAGTCGTGTTGTATGATGCAGGTCGGAACCATTGATATTGGTCGTGTATGTCTATAACACATACACCTTTAAGAGCCCACCACCATAAAGTCGTGTTGTATGATGCAGGTCGGAACCATTGATAGTGGTCGTGTATGTCTATAACACATACACCTTTAAGAGCCCACCACCATAAAGTCGTGATGTATGATGCAGGTCGGAACCATTGATAGTGATCGTGTATGTCTATAGCACATACACCTTTGAGAGCCCACCACCATAAAGACCGTAAAAAAACCCTTCTTAATTTTTTTGTCATATTCGGCCAGTTCGATTCCTGGTTAACGCAGACGAATTATCAAAAATCCATAAATGCAGAATTCATTTTTTTCAAAAATACAAGTAAGTCTTCTTTGCTTCGAACTTACTATTTCCAATATTTAAGGTAGGTTCCGTCCATGTGGCGTTCGTTTTTTCCATCCTGTATATGCGTATGGAAACGACGAGATCATATTTAGAAAGAAACACATGGAATTACAAAGGCACAAAGTGTAACAAAAGTAAACGTAAAAAATATAATTACAACAAACACGGAATGTACCTACGAGTATATGTATATATGCTCTCGCGGCCTCGGTACTACAATATCGCTCTTGACATGTTATCGCGTTGCAATTGTTTTTAACTCGGCCACCATTACTATGAAGTAAATAAAATCTAAACGTTGATAGTAAATAACATGTGAAAAACAATATGGTTTTACCGCGTACAATATTATAGAGGCCCGGATGGTCATAGTGAACGATCATTACGACATCGTATTTGGCCGGAAAAGCTCGTCCTCATCCTGCTTTCTGTGCTATCTCAGTTAGGTTTAGGCCAGATCGCATAAACAAATAAGTAAGTAGCACGAATATCCGACAAAACACGATGTCGTATCTACTATTTTAAAAGAATTTATTTGCGTTCTTTTAGGCGGTTTCTTTTAAACATTTATTTTGTACATTGTTACACCAATCCACGACGGCGCGCACTGCCACACAAATTGACGTTGCATTGCATAAGTTAAAACAAGAAGTGAAGCGCGGCGTCGTAGATTGAAAACACTATATTTTAATGTATTGTGTTCTCGGCAGCACGGCCCCCGACAACCAAGACAATGTAAATTTATAATAACTAACCCAATTTCAAAAGTTATCGAACAGTATTGAGATAGAGACACTGGTGCTCAAGAGTTGCAACAAATAAAATTACGATCGATGGCGATGCACGAGGACCAAATCAAATCAAAGTTTTATGATATTGATCAGTTAAAAAAAATCTATTATAACATAACTGAAGAAAATTTAAGTTTCTTAATTTAACATGGCACTAACACCTTTCCGTAGTCAAACCAGGTAGGCAGGCAAAAGTACAATCAAAGTGGAAACCAGCAAGTAGGTAGGTAAGTAGGTAGGCCTTTCGCTTAAACACACTCGCAATCACAATCGTTTTCATTTTGAAAATCGAAGGCTTGTCTGCATACTAAATGAAACCAATTGTTTTGTTTTGAAGCCGATCGCAATTGCGAATGAGTTACGCGAAAAGCCTGCTGGCCCATCTCATGTCGTTTTATTTCAGTTCGACTAGAGAACCTTGTTGCAGTGAGACCTAATTAATGGCGGTGGTATATTGTCGCGTTACACGAGAAGCCTTCTTAGAGTGACGAGTTAAACAAAAGAACATCATTAACATGCACCTATACATCTACTAGAGGTATAGTGATAGCACTTGGATAGAATAGAACAACATTAGACAATCAAATAGACAAAAACTATGGCAAATTAAAAGGCACAAAACAGTTAAGATATTTTTATATGTATTGTCGGATCGTAACGTGGGTTCGCTGAGACGTTTGTGTGTTTTGTGAGTTAGTGTGGAGTGGTAGCGTGCGACCTACCTGGTGGGCCGCGACCGGCGCCGGCGCTCCCTGCCCCGGTCCGCGAGCTGCCGAAATTCGGATGTGTAATAATTTTCATAACAACAAATATACTTCCGTTTTGCATAAAACGAATAGCATAATTGATCTGTATACTAATCAAAAGATAAGAGAATAACAAGCATAACCACAAAATGCATAATTACATGAAACATAATGATCAGTTGTCATAGAGGTAGTTGGGTATTCAACAAATACTTCTAATAGGTAGTCACTTTACATAATGTTTTAAATGAAGAATTATATATGATTAATCCACTGAGAGCATATTTAAATATTTGTTTATATTGCTCAAAAGATGTAAGAAGTGTACGACAAAGTCAGATAGGACTTCCTATTTAGCGGGGTTTTAAGGCCCTTTGACGAAATTCTATCCTAACCTATCCTATCAATCAATGCGAGATTGACGTAATTTAGCAAACTGGTTTACATACGCAATATAGTTAATATTAAATTAGTTTGATACAAAATGTGTAAGTATACTGTTATCACCTGATAGGTATTGCAAATGTTTGTATTCATTATAATAATTATATTTTTACTTAATATATGTTATATTAAATATTCCATATGAATGCTCAAAATGTGGTTATGATAAAAAAGTGTTAAATTATTGGTACGTTATGCTAAAAAAATACATCTTGTTTTATGCTAACCGTTTATATAAATACATGTCGTAGGTAATTAATCAAAATAAATTATGCAATTGTTTTAGGCAGATTGTAACGCATTGTCGAAATTCATAACAAAACCCATTTAATGTTTCTGCTTTATCTGTGTTACGCCAGCTGAGATATACAGTCGCTGCAGAGAGACATATAAATAAAGCAAATGAATAGAGGAACATGAAACCCATCCAATCGATTCAGAATCTTTGAAGATAACGAAAGACTGCCGTATGGATCTTACGAATTATGAAACACTGTTACAAACAGACATACGACGTTTAAAACCCATTAAGTCCGTCGATCCAATATTTTAAAGATAATCGCGTCTAGAATAAAACACAAAATTGCATAGCCAATACAAGACTTCGCATTGTCAAAAAAGGAAAACTTATTATTTAGTCACGCTTATAAGTAAATAATATTTACAGTAACTGATGAGTGAATGTATAAATAACTACCTCAATAAAACAAAACGGCTCCATCTCAAGAATCGTACGATGCGGCCTCCTTTTTCAACTGGTCGGTATACCGGTGTGTCTTCGAGTGAAATAGGCAGCATAAGTGTTTTTGCAGAAAAAACCTGTAACAATTGAAAATAATGCTTCATATACTTTTGCATTAATCTACAATACAATAAAATTGATGGCAAAGCATTTAGGGCGCGCAGCAATGGCAGAGCGTAGTACACAAAACACAATATAAATTAAACACTAGCACAGACATTAAACATTCGCTTGCTATTTAAATATACGTAGCACACCTATAAACTAAACAGCTTAGAACAATTTAAGGATCACATTTGTAAAACTTACCAGTGAGCTCGAAAGTTTAAAAAAAAATGGTATTTTTCTTTCCCCGATGCGATACCTGTAGACAGACAAAATACGTTGGTTAGGGAAATTTATGCGTAAAAGAAGTACTTGAATGGAAATAGATAATTATGTTCTCGCTCGAGTAATTCGGCCCTGTGCGCCGCGTGCGCGGACACTGGGGCACTGGCGGGCGCCGGGCGCCGGGCGCCGGTGCCAGACCCGCTACCCATATTCAGCCTTTTAACTTAATGATATTAGCGCACACTACCCTGCCACCGCACCCTAACGGCTTCAAAAATACCAACGGTTCAACTATGCAAGTGAGATTCTTTTCCGCCCTAATAAATCAGCACAGTGACGTCAGAGATATAAGAAGCATTTCGCTAATGTGAATGGGAACACGCTAAAATCTCGAATAATTTAATTCCGAATTTGAAAATACCGAATTACATAACCCCGAATTTTTACAATACCGAAAAAATATAAGGCCAAATTATCAAAATCTCTAATTTTATATTACCGAATATTAAAATCACGAAAACGGGTTTCCAAATATTATATTTACGAATGTTGACAATTCCGAATTTTCTTTTTTACAAAAAATATAATTCCGAAAATTCACAAACCAGATCGGTAATATAAAATTCGGAATTATGAAACTAACCACTTGAATTGAATTGAAGTATTCTACTTGAAACAAAAGTTAGGTGCGATTACGAGCACATTACTAAATTAGATCAATCTCACCTTAATAGGATAACCTAACCTAACGGTTATGTTAGAGTTGCATCAAGGCGCGAAGCGCCTAAGCTACACGGAACAGGAGCTCCGCAAAGCGGAGCTCTGACGACTTTGTCGGACCTTTCTTACAGTTTTTGAGCATTATGCATGCTAAACTTTACTTATACACGGTATTATATAAAAAATTAAAAAATCAGGCGCTTATTTGAAATAAAAAATCTTAACAGAATTCGTGCTGCTAAAATTTCGGAATAATGAATATTCGGGATCCGAAATAGGAATATTCGGAATTGTGATATTCGGAAAAATATTTTTCGTGAAACTAAAATTCGGAATAGTGTTAATTCGGAAATCTCAAAATCGGAATTCTGAAATTCGTGTTTATCAAATTCGGAAAAAAATATTTCGAGATTACGTAGTGTACCCAATGTAAATACCATTTTTTTTCTTATTATAATCTTCAATCATGCGATCGGTCTTTAGATGACCATAAGCAGTCCTTGTCGCTTAGAATTTAGAGTTCTGTGAGGTTTTCCATCCATTGACGGGCCCCCGTAATGTTTTTCTCACGATGTGACGTCCCAAATGTGCTGCCGTTTTAGGCATCTGCAACTTGCAAGGGTTCTCTTAGTGCTGAGGCAAGGTTGTTTTGGTGGTTAACTAGCCTATTTCTGTACGATTTTATCATGCGATCTACTTCTTCCACTGTGTCAATTTGCAAGTAATCATGTAGTCCTTTGTTTTGGTAAACCGCAATACTTGTGATAAGTCTCTTAATACTTACACCGTTTTGTAACCTTTGAAGTATGTCTATGTTGGAATGCTTGGCTGTAGATTAGTAAGTTTATTGTTGATAGATAGTTTTGAATTCCGCCCTAGGAGCGACTGCAAGGATCTATATTTATAATTGAGCTAATCACGCTTTTTCATTATATGAGTTTTACAGGTTTGTTTTTTGTCAAGATGGAATCCGAAGTATTTTACTAGGTATTTTGGTTTCAGGTAGGAGGCTGTCTACTAATTTAACAGCAGGACTGTCATTATGTCTTAAGGTGAATGTTATATGGTTTGATTTAACCTCGCTAGCTTTAATTCTCCATTTTCCCATCCCGTCATGTGTTTTGTCTAGGTACACTTGAAAGATTTATGACGCAATATCTGCGCTTTTAGGTTTATAGGTATGATTCTAGTAGTAGGAACGAACATATTATATGGCATTGTTTTCTTGATTTTACTAAGTAAACCCATGTGCCAGACATTATCAAGGGCTTGCTGGACGTCAAGGAATACAGCTGAGCAGTTTTCTTTGTTCTCTAATGCTTGCCTGATCTTATCACTGACTCGGTGTACCTAGCTGCTGAGAGGTAGAGTGTTGTTTCCGGAATCCGAATTGGTAATCTGGTAATAGCTTGTCGTTGCTCAATAGATGGGATATTTGTTTTGAGACATCTTTGACAGTAATGGTAACAACCTCAAGTTTTCAAGCCGTTGTTGTATAATTTAATTTCGTTTAGATACGAGGGAGCTGTCTGTACGTCGCTGACCAGTCGATCACAGTGAGTGTGTGCATGTTCGCCACCTATTTTTTCACATACCAACGTTTTGTCTAAATAATGATTTAAATGTCGAAAATAGTTTGATCGAAATTGTTTTGCATAATATTGTTTGATCGAAAAATTGTTTAGTACTTATAACATTTCTTTGGAATAACTTTTTTTGTCGAATGATTTTTTGGTATAATCTTGAGCGTGAGGTGAAGTCGGTCCTATTCCCCTTAGTTGTGGCGCTTCGCACCTTGACACAATTCTAACCTAACCTAACCTATAGATTAGTTGAGACCCAGTTGTTTTATACTGGGGGAGGGGCTTCGACCAAACAATATTATGGATTTAGCCTTTTAGTAATTAAAATTTTAGACAAAACAATTTTAGACCAAAAGTGCTTTAGAACCAAAAATATGTATGCTAAAAAAATCTTTATGCTAAAAAAAAGTATGCTATTCAATATTATAGGAAACATTTTCGACCAAAAAAATTTAGCACATAAAATCACACCTCTGATGCAAGCCAACCATATTTTCTATTCAAACTAACACAAAATTCATATAATTATAGTAAATACGTAAATATATAAAAAAACAAAACGTGTGTAATAATAATGACGGTAAAATTGGTTAGTTATTATAAATTGCAAAATTAGAAACTGAGGTGAAAATCAATTAAAGTCCAAATTCATAATAAATATCGGGCGGCAGGACTCTCAGGGCCAGGGGTCACACTCAGGGGTATTAAACTGATCATGACTCGGACGCCCGGCTCAAGATGCGTCAGACGTGACAGTTTCCTGTGGATTGACTGAATTAAATTGCTAAACCGGTTTCGATAAAATTCATGTTCGAAAAACGTTATTACACACGTTTTGTTCTTTTTTTAATATATTTACGTATTTACTATAATTATATGAATTTTGTGTAGGTTTGAATAGAAAATATGTTTGGCTTACATCTAAGGTGTGATTTTAAAACATTCCCAATTATCGGGTGCATGCAATCACAGCCGCGAGTAACAGCTAACGATACATATATTTTTGAAATGTGCTGATTGAGCCCTCTCATTTGATACTCAACACGGCAACATTAAACACACATTTTATTTAGTTCTATTTTTATATCCTCTAGAGGGCTTTAATTTGACGCTACCTAGCCTATAACCAGCGGACAATCAAGACGCGTCCTTCGATACCTAATTTGTCAAATTATGATAAGTAAGTTGAAAGTTATAACTAATAAGGGAACAGACGAACATACATACATACAAACATACCGGTCAAAATCATAACCCTCATTTTTGCTTCGCCGTAGTCGGGTAATGAATTAAATTTTGATTTTTTATAAAGTTTAGATGAAGATTATTAATCTGATTACTTATGGACATGTATATTTTTGTAAACAGTGCAAGAAACTATTGTACAGTTTGAATTATACTTGAAATGTGTTCAATGATTATATTCTACGTAACATACATACATAATTTTAATCAAGATTCGAATGGGTTGGTTTAATTGTAAACTAGAATTCATAATCAATAAATAAATAATTAGGACCTAGACCAATAGGTATCAGGGTACCTACCTACTAGATAAGTTACTTCTGAAAATAAAAAATATACACATTACGAGTATCTACGGGGTAACACGCACGATTTTATAAGTTTATATATTAGGAAAATGATTATGCCGTGGTTAAATAGTCAGAAAATGTGGTGCGCGAGCGGGAAAGTGAACAGCGAAAACGCGTTATTTTTAGTCTTGATGATGATGTATGTCAAACCTAAAGCTAAGTATAAAGCTTTTACGTGGGAGTTGGGCGTATTGGAAATGGAGTGGATTTGAAGATCAATCGCAGCACGCATGCGCACTGGCCCCGGCCGGGCGGCGCGCCGCGCTCGCCGCGTCCGCCGTACTGGGGGCACTTCACTCTACAAACCAATTTGAAAAAAAAAACACACTCCAATTTGAATTTGTATTTCAGGGTATAGAAGGGGTATACTTTAACAGGACGGACGTATAGAAGAGTGAATCGGAGACCGTTCGTTATATTCGCCCTGCGGATTAGACTAGCAATGAAAATTGCAAAAGTTGACGACGGCCGTACTCTACCCACTGAACCTTTAAGCTAGAAAAAGACAAAAAAAATGGTATTACTTATTCCATCACCACACAAGAGCAAGACAACAAAACGATAAACTTCTGCAATCTTCAATAATACGGTCAATTAGCTGTCTTATCCGCGAGTGACGCGCGCTCATCCCCAAATTATGCTCGTAAAATAATAAAGAACTATTTTGGGACAAGCTTTTGCTGTCGACTGTTTTATTTTTCAAAGTCAAAATCTGCTTGTCAAGCATTTGTCAAGACAAAACAAACGAGTCCCAATACGTTAAGTAGGAGATCCTTTTGCTATCTTCCGACTCCATCATCATATCCGCTTTTAGATACCATAATATTGCCTTGTCATCAGGTAGCATACGTGGACAGACGGACGGACGGACGGACATACTGATGGACATGTCTGTTTAATTATTTTTTTTATTCATCTCTGAATGCGTCTAAGGTATATTACCTAATAGACTTCATAATTATCATTATTACTATTATTAGTAATAAGTTTTGTGCTAAAGTCATAACGCAAAACAAATCGGTACATGAAGCTGGCACGCTGATAGCACAAAGGCTACGCCGAGCATCGTCGGCATGAATAGCCGCCAGCTGAGCGCCGCGCCGCCTGAGCCTGACCTCGCCACCGCTAACGGCCACGGTGCATTCGCCGGCGGGTTCAATGCCACTCGTTTTTTCGCCAACTTTTACAACCGCCGTCATTCAAGCTCATCGGTTCTTTATGCAACGAGTCGACGCACGACGTGAACTACCTTTTACCAACAGACTGGAATCGCTTAGAGCCGAGATTTGCGTTTGAAACGATCCACTATAAATACTATAATCTAAGACCACCGACGATAAAGCAGCGAAGAGGTTTCGACCTTCAATGATCTTATCTAATTTGATATGTTAATGGTAATTTCTAATATGCCTATAGCTTGTTAGGGTTCCGTACCCAAAGTGTGCCAAATTTAAAAAATGCTCTACGTTTTTCGTTAATCGAAAAGTTTGTAAAATAAGGGGGGGCCCGCCCATACAAATAGTTTTTATTTTCCTTTTTCATGTATGGGAAATAATAAATTGATTCCGTTTATGACCTAGAGACCCCGTGACATGCGAGAACGAACAGAAGGGCAGACAACAAAGTGATAGTTATTGGACTCCATTACGGAACCCTAAAACTACAACAAAACAACTCTGCTCGTAGTGGTTTGTAAAAAATAAACAATAATTTTTGTTTACTTGGAAATTAGGAGTATTCAGGAGGATGCCACAAAATAACAATATAGAAACCGACCGCAAAACAATCAGGTGCCATAAAAATAAAAAATAAATTACGGTAGGTACGTTTTATTTACTAGTCGAGTGTCGCTATCCCGAGGAAGTAGTTCCGCAGCCGTGCGTGAGATGAATGGCACGCTACCGCACTTAATTTGTTTACGAACTGATGAGACGTGTTAACTAATGTCTATCCAATAATATAACTTCAATAAATGCCGGCTATCCGGAAATGCACAAAATGCGTCACTATGTTTTGAACAACTGTACGTATTTCTAACATTTTATTTAAATATTATTTATTTATTTATTTCAAAATATATTTACACAACATTACAGTCATATGACTAATACACTGTGAAACTAAATTAATAATAATAAAAAAAGACATTACAAAAGAGTACTCGACTGCCTGTCATCCGTCGCCTCGCAAAACCTCAGGCACTCCGAGCACACAGCCTTCCATCGCCACGCAAGCAGGTCACACTCCGGTGCCGATGCCAGGAGCGCATTCAGCATCCCCAGGGCACGAAATAGCGGAGAGTTTTTGTGCGCCACAATGGGCGCAACTGGCAAGGCCAGTAAGGAGTGAGTGCGGGGTCTCAAGAGTTATCCTGTGTACCTCAGGGACATTCAGCATCGCAATTTGTTCTACCAGTTTCGGAGAATCACCCTCACCTCGCAAGACTCGACACACGTTAAGAAGCAAGCTGTTGTTGCGCCTGACCTTCAACGAATGAAAACCCAGAGTGCCGAGTAAAAATTTTGTGGTGTATAAAAATGAATAGTGTCCATAGATTTTCTTATACAGAATCCTTAAGAATTATTTAGCCTCCAGCCTGCTTCTGACCAAAGCGTTATAGACCAACTTTATAGCTACTAAGCCAAGTGTACGAAAGATACTGGCAGCGAGTGCTTTGATATAATCGTGAAAGGTTAACCGCGTGTCAAAAATAACGCCAAGATCCTTTACTGAGGAGACCCTGTTAATGAACACTAGGAAGTAATGGGCAAGTACCAGGGTACGAGTACGACAAAACGTGCACACATGACACTTGGATGTATTAAATGTGAGCTTGTTGTCTATACTCCACTGAAAAACCGAGTTAATATCCTCTTGCAAGGAGACACAATCCGCACCACGTTCCACACCGTACACTAATTTAAGATCGTCAGCATAAAGCAGACATCTTGCCCGAACAGCTGCCTCAAGGTCATTGATCATTACTCCAAATAACAGGGGGCCCAAAATAGAACCTTCACTAACACCTGACCGAGTATGATACAGACCAGAGACAAAGTGGCCATGCTGGACAAACTGTTGTCGATCGCGTAGATAATTTGAAAAGAACTTGAGCAACTTTGGAGCAAAGCCCATATTGTCCAACTTTTCCAGAAGAACGTCGTTATCTACACGATCAAAGGCTTTTTGAAAGTCTAAGTAAAGGACATCCACCTGTATACCCTTGTCCAGACACTCAGTGATGGTGTTGACCAAGATCAAGAGGTTGGTAGTAATTATATCTGATTAGAAATAAATACAAAACTTAATTAGTACGGTGGGGACGTCACTTTCAAACATTCAATGCTGCCAGGTCGCCCTAAGTTAGAAACAAGGCGTATGAATGATATCGTAGGATAAAAGGTTGTAAGTAAATTAATTTAACATTAAAATTAAATCATTAATTAAGTAAATTGGTACTTTACATGCGTCGGTAGCATGTACTAAATTATATAGCGCTTTGAAATTATCTAGCGCTTTGGGCACGACAATCATTGCTGAAGAGGAATGCCGCCATAAACCCTAGGCTCAGTTATTTTAAGATCTCAATGTAACTTAATTAGTCGGGACTTAAAAAATTCACATGTAATATTATTATCTACGAAAAAGAAATGTAGTATTATATCTACAATGAGATTGGGTAGTACATTATAAATTTAGCCTAGATATAATAATAGCTACTATACTCGTACGTATGTATCATCTCCAGAGGTCGGAATAGGTAGTGCTTATTAACCTAAACTTGACTCATGTTCATTCATGCGCGAGTGAGATGGGGATACGTTATTGAATGAAGATGCAACAAGTTTAGGTTAATAAGCACTACCTATTCCGACCTCTGATCATCTATCATATTAATAAAAATAAAATGGTCTTCGACTGAAAACACCTCACTTGAGAATGTATTTATAAGTACGAAAACTACACGACAAGGGGTGTTATTCTCTTAAGGGGCTACCATGTCCATAACAAACGTTTTTGATGAAGTTTAAGTTCTTATAACTCAGTCACAAGTGAATGTAAATTTGTGAAAAAATATATTATCATTATACATATATACATCTTTAATTCTGACGAACAGAATTTCAAAATAACCCATGGTTATTTATTTATAAATTTAAAAAAATATGATTATAAAACCACAAAATTGGGTATAACTTTTTCATCTTGGCGTCGATTTATATGGAAACTACATCTAAATATTCTTCATTAATATATCTAATAAATCAACGGAGGTCTTTTTTCTAAAGTGAAAAATATGGAAAAAAGGCCAAAAAACTGCTTTTTTGCAGTAAAAATGTCAAACTTTGATAGCATAAATCTCGATATCAGTGACATATAAAAGAAAAATTGAGATGGCAGCTAGTTTAGAACAGCAGTGTTAATGCAAATAGGTTTTAACAACAACTGAAAATTTAGAGCTTCAGATCGAAGGTCATTCTGCCCATGGTAGCCCCTTAAAAACGACATTCGGTCGGTCGAACGGGTGAACGAGTGAACGCGGCGCAGCGGCGAGTTTAACTGCTAGTCCCGTCAGAGCGTACAAAACACATGTTAGCGCGTGCAATCTCAATTCATACAATCAATCTGAATTCAATTCAGCAGGGCTTCCGTCGAGATCGAATGTATAAGGCTGCCTAAAGTGCCTAATTGAGAATGCACGCGGTAAAATGTGTTTTGCACACCCCGAGGTCTCTTCAGTGAAACTATATCGATATTTAACTAAACGAGTGATGAAGAATGCAACATGCCTACGCCGGGGACGCTTTATTATTTTTATTTAAGCATAGACTTTTGTGTGAAAAGCAAGACTAAAATTCAGTTATTTTCTAATTTTGTTAAAGTAACAACTAATACTAACTTTCCCCGACTGCCGTAAATATAGTCTCGGGTCATTAAAATAATAAAATTAATTCATAAAAGAAACTGAGTCATATCTCATTATTAGTCATCCATGTTTTAAATAGGTACCTACTTGAAAGATTTAAATAAAGAGGTTAAATTTAAATCGTCGACAAACGACATGATTATATTTACATATAGGTTAATTAATTAGGTACATACTCCTTGGGAAATAAAAATTTGACGGTGAGAAACGATAAACCCAACTTTCACACGTGTGACTCAGTGCGCTAATAAATGTAACAATGCATTCAAACGATTATTATTAAAGGTAGCTTGAAAGGAGTTTTTGCTGCACATAACGGCACCACGTAAAAACGTGTTTTTGATTTGTACGCGAGGGAAGTTACCATCTTCCCCTGTTTGCCAACCCAGTGGTCGTAAACGGCGGGCACGACAAAATAATAAAAATGTATAAACGTTCATTTAAGCCATCAGTTGGTACTCGTAGGTAAAGCAAATGCAAAGCATACTCGTATTTATTCAATTTTAACAATATGCTCGTGTAAGCTTTGAATGGCGATTAGTAGCCTAATGACGGGTTTTCAAAATGTTTGATCTCGAAGTTAGTAGTAACAGTTCCATTTTAAAAAGAAAGTGTAATAATTATATGAAGGCTCGAACCCTTGGTTCACAATATTATTACAAACATTCCTACCATTATTTTCGTAATTATTCCAATTCATCGAACGCAATCATGAAACGAATCTCCGCTGACCAAAACTAACAAAATTACCGATGTTTTTTGACCCACTGGTCAACGATATCACCACGTGACTCCAATTTTTACTCACTCACTAATCATACGTGAGTTTGAAAATCCGACTCTTTGGAGATGAATAGGTACACCTACATCTGAATACAATGTTCCGAGTGTTGTGTTTCACGACAGGCGGGACTTTTGGCTTATCGAGTTATTGGGAGGGATGCGTTCATTCACTGCAGTGCACAGTGGATCCGAAGCGATAAAAGTTGGACATTCGATAGGACCAAAAATGGGATTTAACGACTCATTTTTCTAGAATAGGCCTAAGCTGGCCTATCAACATTTATTATTCCAAAAAATCAATTGTATAATTAATTAATTAACCATCGGTACCTAATTAGCTCAGTTAGAATGAATACCGTTACAACCAATATGTTTAGAGGTGACAGACAGTCCAATACTCGCAGTAACCTGGCTGAAATCTATACTAATATTATAAAGAGGTAAAGTTTGTGTCGTTGTAGGGGTAATCTCTGGATCTACTGAACCGATTTTGAAAATTCTTTTACCAATAAAAAAAATGTTTATGGCCCAACGAAGTGGGCACGGGAACAGCTAGTGTAATAATACCTTAGATTCAGTTTTATCTTGTATTTGAATGACTACTATTTAGTATCAAGTATCCCAACTAGCAATTTTCTTCTGAGAATATGCTGATTTAAGAACTAAGGTGTTACAACAGCCTTATATCTGTCTTGACTATGACAGTAAATCTTATAAAAGCATGTTATAACGTATTTTTCACTATAAGAACACTGATACTTAGTACGTCCTCTTATAGAGGTATATAAGAAATCGTTTTAAGACATTTATCAGAACAGTTGTCTTACAATTGCATTTTCAAAGAGTAATTACTCTTGAATATTATTTGCACTTAAAAAACCATCTTAAAAGTACATTTTTTCTTAGTATGGTCTGCAGTGAGTATATTATTAGAATTATGACCTTAATAAACTCTTGCATACAACTGCTGGAAAGCTAACAAGTTGTAAGTGTGAATTGTCTTCTTGTCTGAGCCTAATTAAAGAGTAGAAGCATACTACTAGAACTCTGTTAGAATATTTTGTCTTTTAAAAGACTTATGAAGACTTTACTAAGAATATCGGCCATTATTAGATGGTTCCGTACAAAAAAAAAGACATCAGCTCTGAAGACCTTGAACTGGCACAGTCTAGTCAGAATTCTGATGCTAACGATAGCGGTGAAAGTGAACGTAAAAAAGATAAAACGGATTGTGAAAAAATATTCAACTTCGTGAAGAAATTAAAATATGGGCTGTTCAAAATAATATACCGCACTCAGCGCTTAATGAACTTTCAGTGATTATGAATAAAAGAATCAATCACATACTACCCAAAGATGCCCGAACTTTGTTCCGAGCCAGCGGACAAAAAATACAGATTGAGACAATAGGGACAGGGCTTTATTGGCATTACAAACCCAACATTACATAATTATTTTCAAACATGTTTGTAAAATGCTTATAACTCTGAAACTAGAATCCTCAAAGTGGTCCTTTTCACTAGACACAGTCACATTTTGCATATACCTACATTTCGTAGGTACCTATTATAAATTTTGCCTTATTGCCTTTTATGATTAGGTGATAATTGCCTTAAAGAATTGATACATACATATGTATTACAGGTATAGTTTAATAATAATGTATACTTACCTACGTATTCTGATCTTGAAATTGTAAGTACTCAAGTACAATATTCTGTTTTTAATTATATATATAATTCCTTGCATAATTCACATCCACTTAAAAGAGTTAGTAAAATATTTAAAAAAAACACTTATTATAATAGTACCTACCCACCTATTATTCTATACAGAAGTATATATTTATTTATGCATTTTTGGCTAACCTAAAATTATACTTAACACAAGATGATTGATAATTTGTATTGTACAAATAATTAATAATTTGCTACAATTATTCTAAATACATTACGAAGTGGGCCCGAGAAAATATTTGAATTCATTTCACAAAATATTCGAAGAAATGTACTCCGCACGTTGTTTAAGTTCATAGGTATGTATTAAATGAACGAAATGATGACGGAAAATAATTCATCTTTACTACAAATACAAAAAAAACTTTTACATACGTTTGTTATTGTTACATGTCACTTCTTTCGGCCGTTGTGATAAATACTCCTAGAATGATCTTCCAGAGTGCAATATAAAAGGAATTACACTTATTAGAGCATTCGTAAGAGCTCTCTAAGTCTTATTTCCCTTAAACCATGCCACTATAAAAACTTTGTAAGTATTTTGGTATTACAACAGCAGTAACAAGATTATTGTAAGTGTTAAGTAATCTTCAATAATAACGTTATAAATGGACTATAAGTGAGAATCCCCTTATAAAGTGCGCCTAAATCGACACTTACAGCTAGCTGTAAGTGTGTTATAAGTAGGGTTAGGAATTTTGGTGGCATATCGTGGTTCCAGAATCCATGGAGTCGCTATTTCCTAATTATTATAATACATATATATATATGATTTTGACCTTCAGTATGGTCATATTTCAAAATGAACTAAATACATTTTTAGTTCGGTTATTCCATAACTACTAATTTTACCTTGTTTGTAATGCTTTCGCAGCAGAGATATCCTCTATACCAAAACTCATTTAAATTGGTTAAGCGGTTTAATGAATAAATGAATTTTAAAATATTAAAATACTGAACGTCAAAATCAAAGTGATATGTATTATAATATATAGGAAATGCTACTAAAAGTCCTAACCCTAGTTATAAGAGTACTCTTAGGATACTTGTAAGATCAAATTTTGCTAGTTGGGATTGCAGCTGTGGCATTGGCGTTGTCAAAAAGAGTTTTTAATTATTGTTTTCATTAAATTTAGTAAATAATTTATGTTATTGCTATCCTGTGACTCTCTTTACTTTATTTTATTTTGACATTGTGTTGGTATTACCTACTTGCTTTTTTCTGGATATACCTAATTTACTGTTGTGTCTGCACTAATTAGGTATGGATCTTTGTTATCTGAAATAAATGATTATCATTATTATTATTATTATTGACATCATGTTTGCAATTGAATTATTATTTTTAGTACGAAGAAAATTTTCTTTTCTTTTGTCTTTATGTCATGGAGAAAGCCTACGAGTGCACAAGCTACCTGATGGTAAGTGGGATCTGTGACCCATATACATTTGTATTCTCAAAACTACAATCATAAGGCTGCAATTCTAATAAAATTAAATCTTCGCATATGATACATCGCTGGAAAGAGCATTATTCAGAAAACTCTTCAAAGAACTTGAAGTGCTTGACCTCCTTTAGTTTTTTTTAAAGCGATGCTGGGCTTTTAGTTTTTATTAACGTATTTTTAAAACTTTACTGTGGCCTGGAATTTTTTCGAGTAATTATTTGCACCTGATATTAACTCTCACAGAACATTGCAACAGTCAAGATACAAAAAAAAAAAATGATTTTTTATAATGAATTCTGTAATTTTTTGAAACAGAAAAAAAGTTTTTTTCATACCTGGTATCCTGGACCTCCATATCTGGCCTGAATAAGTAGTACACGGCACTACCTTTTCGCCATTTTTTTGCCGAACCATGAGCCTAACACCCTGTGTAAATCACTCTTGCTATATCGTAACACAAATCGGGATAAGTAGTACTTATGAGAAAATATATTTTTTCTTCACTACTTTTTCCGACTTTTTCTTGGGTATTTCGGTTGTAATATGCATTTTTAAATAGAAAAGAAAATCACATTTATACACTACACACACAAGACACACTGAAAAACAGCAATAAACAAGTAGTGAGTGTGTCTTCGCGGCAGTGAATCGGACACTGGCTCAGCATAATGCTGAGATGTTAAACACCTGTAGCGCTGATTTTCAGCCGAGTGTGACAGACGAACGGTACGCTAAACGAATAAAGCGTAATTTAAAAAATAAATAAATATATAGATACTATTAAAGAAGTTGGCCAAATAAATTCAAAAACTACATGCATATACCTTACATAAACATATTTAAAATAGAAATACGAGTACTTAATTAGCGAGTATACAGCATCGACAATTTGGCCAATTAACAAAAACAAAAGAAAACTAAACTCTAATTTACAAAGTGCTGGTTGGGTTGGGAAATTAGGATTTTTGGAGCGTCAACAAATAACCCTTACGCTTACGCTTTGCTAGGCGCTCCTTGGATGGGAGGGGGGAGATCCAGCACTTGGACGCCGAAAACTTGAAACTATCCCGAATCAAATCAAATCAAATCAAATCAAATCCGCGGTTCGGTGCAGCGGCACAGCGGCAGCTTTAAACCTGCGTATATTACTGGACCACTGGATCTTTTTAAAGAGGTACGACGGGGTCATGTGTTGCACTACACCGCACATAAAAGTCGCCAGGTGCATGCGCCTCCGCGAAATCATGTTTATCAAGCCAAGTCTAAATAAATAAATCCCGATAACGCCATTTCTTTAATACTCTTTGGTTTCATTTTATGAAATCAAATCTTGTCTTAAGATAGGTATACACCCGAGAATAAGAGAAAAAAAAACTGGGTTAAATCGCATACAAGAATAACTTAATATTTTTTTATTTTCTATTCTTAACCATCCGTTATATTATATTGTTTTCTTGTAATAACAAATGTTTATATAGGTAGGCTAGCCTAGAACCATTCTGTGAAAAATATAATCTTAAATCCCCGTTTTGGTCCTGTGTCCACGTTTTTTCGATTCAGATCCGTTGTGCAGCGCCGCGCTATCGCCTTCCTTGAGATAAGCTTGTTTACGGGCGCGCGCGCTCTCTGCACGTCGTACGTAATAATTATTATCCAAACGCGAAAATATTTCATACACACAAACGACATGACATACGAGTATACACAACAAACAGCAAAAAATAACTTTAAGTTTACATAGGTATACTCTAGTGACATACGAGCAGGTGACATTTACAGGAGGAATGTCAAGTTCGGTCGAATGTTCCCGTAACGAGCTAAATAATGCTTCGCGTGCTAACCCCGCAGTGAGCGCTTCGTCTTTTACAACACTGGGCTTTATGTTAGACGAATGCATTATGCGAATGTCAATGACTTCAGAAACCAAATCAAATCAAATTAAAATTTACGTGCGTAATCAATTGACCAACGTCATTTCAAACATTTACTACGCAACGCAACGCTACTCAAGGTTCTGGACAACACAAACAATGCCTACAGACTACTACTAATAGGTACTACTAACTACTTTCTACATTATCCTCCTACTATATCATATGTGAGCCGTTCATAAAGCAGGAACTTAGTAAATATAGTGGTCGTCAATTGCGATAAAATCAAATGAGGTTCAACGTGCTCGGGTTGGGGCTACGGTTAGCATACTCGTATGTGTGGAGTAGAAAATCTTTGCTCTAAATAGTTGGAACAACTCAAGAGACTTCTAAAGAATATACCTTTAAATTTACTTACGTAGTTGCATTTATATCTATTTGAGACTGCCTCTTAACATTTATTTATTTATGTGTGTGGAAGTTACAACATTCTTTTCTGTACCTTCTCCATCCATTTGATTTACACGACTCTGGTAAAACGCATACGTAGGAAGAGCTATGAGTAAGTAGTATGATTAATTGTAAAAGTGTAAAATACACAAGTAACAATCTAGAGTTATTTTCCAAATGTTTTTCATACCTAAGTATGGCTATATGTAGTACGCGATGAGTAAAACGAGAGCGATAACCCGCTTGTTATGAAACTGCGCCTGCGCCGCGAAAGGGTACTCGTTGCGCCGCGGAGATGTCGCAGCCTAATCTCTTGCTGACGTATTTGTCATTATTATACAATTACTTTGTGCCAGCTATCTACACTCATACAGTATACAGGTCAAGTGTGATGGTAATGACAGTGAGAGGCTATTTCCCTTCTTTACTCGTAGCGTGATTATCTGTCGCATCGTAGCCGCATTTCGCTAGTAAACTGCTTCCCGCACTGCATACGACTACATGGTAACTTTGCAGCAGACACTCGCCGTTCATACATTCACAGTTAGAACTACACTCCCCTGCTGAATGAAACAGTTCAATTGCGGATAAACCGTTCTCAGACGGTCAACTATGAAATAAACAGTTTGCTTAAATTTCGCTTGTCAGACCTTTTATGACGTCAGTTGTGAATGAGCAATTGGTTAACTAATCGAGAGGAAATGAAATGTAGGACAAACAGTTGTGAAATTATATAATATAATCAACACAAGAGAAAAACATATACGTATCAGTGTTGGTAAAGGGAACAGTTGAACTCATTTTTATTTACTTTCCCTAATGCAAATTACAAGACAGTTCATTTTATGCTGTTCTGCTCGCATTCAGGATTATATGCTTTTTTAGTAAGATTATACTCGTATTTGACTTCCATTATATAAAATTTCCGTAGTAACAGGTAGGTATCAGAATTGTTGTGGCGCTGGATCGTTTGGCAGGCGGCCAAGAGCACGGCGGAGACGGGACCGATCCCCGCCGCGGGTCACGGGACTCACGGCCGGAGACGCGTGAAAACGCTGCTGAGATATTTTTAACCGCGGTACTACTCAATATCGATCAACAATGTAAATTATTTAAACGCGGTATGTTTTCTGTTTTTTTTTAATATATTTTTATTGTTTAGATGTATTGAAAATTGTCTTTGTGTTTAGATGGTAGATTTAGTTTTGGTTTTCTAGAACTAAGAGTATCTGAGCTAAGCTGCAGACAGACGGACATGGCGGAACTATAAGGGTTCCTATTTTATTGGTCAATATAACGCACTGGACGCAACTACACATTGGATTTTTGTTATAAAAACATACAACATATTCTTGTAGTAAAAAGAGTGTTATTTAGAATAACAAACAATTGATATGACAACTTTGAACTTATTAGTCTTATTACACACACACAAAACCCCTTTTCTCTGAATGGCTAAAGTTATCGGGCTAAAATTTGGAATATTATAACAGAGTACCTATTTAGTGGTAGAACGATATCTTATCACTAAAAAGTTAAATATATTTAGCGGCGATGTATCTAAATGCTCCGAAAAATAACCCTTTCATGTGAGATGTTTGTAACGTTTTTTTAGGTAAGTTTCTCGGAAATCTTCTTTGCTTTAGATACTGCTAAACATAAATAACATTTAAAAAATGTCATATTATAAATATATGTTGTTTTAAAGTTTAACTACAAAACAACATATATATTTTAAAAAAACTGTATGTTTTTTTGTATTAAGGTAAGTATAAAATGGTCCCTAAACTCTGCGGCACGGTTGGGTTGTCTAGGCTGTAGTGTAGATCTGTCCCGTGTGGTGTGGCTTCTAAACTAAAAGGAACACCGAGCAGCAGCAGGATGATATTATATTAGCTTTGTAATATTAATATGTTATAAAACAAGACGTCACTCATCGCAGCTCCGTCGTGCCGTCGAGTCGCGTTAACTGTGCACTCAGTGATATTTGTTTACCTTATCAATAATAAAAACCGGTTATTCGTCGCCGCCTTGTGCTTCGCGAGCCGGCCGGCCAGTTATGCGGAATCCCGATTATGAACCTTATGACCAATGAATGAAGGTTTAAATTTAGACGAAGGTACTGACGAAATGACAATAATGGAAGATATAATACGTGTACCAAGTTTACAAAGATTAGAAGACAACAATTATGTAGACAATCAATCAATTCTCAGAATATGACCAATAAAGAAAGTCATAGGATAGGTAGGGTTCACCAAAAGATGAACGATTAAGCGACTACACCAACTTTAGACAGTTTCTCAGTGAAATTAACAAATTTCACCCTATTTAAATTTTTATATGGTACAGTATATGGTCTAGATTGAAGATGACTATTTTAAAAACACAGCATTTTTCTAAAAATCGTTGAAACCAAAAATGTGCCGATTTGCCCAAAAAATTAACAGCGTGCCCTAATTCTGAACGGTTAGGACCCAAAAGTTGAACATAATAAAAAACCTAAATCATTGTAATTTTAAAGAACTTTTGGAATAAACAGGCAAGTTAACGAAATCAGTCATTTATATAATATTACTCACCTACAAGAAGTTCCTATTTTTCATGCATATGTGTTATAAAAAAAAAGAATTAGTATTTTTTATCATCAATCATTACAAAAATTACTTACTTATCTTTTGATAAAACAACGAAAGTAAAATGATTAATAGCATACCTCACTTTTTTTCTTAAGTTAATTATAATTATAAAAATGTATAACCCAGTCTTTCGTATCACAATCAGTTCGGTGCGATAGCTTTTCATTTATTATAAAATTTATAAATTACTTATCCAACTTTTTCCAAATACCAAAAGAATTTTAGGGTTAATATTTGGTAAAATTACATCTTACAATGAGACAAATAAACATGTATACTTATAAAGTTCCGTTTCTAGCCAGGGTTTTGCGTCTAGCGGTTTAGCAGTAAAAACGTAACAAACGGACAAACAGACAAACACAGTTACTTTCACATTTATAATATTAGTAAACGTTTCCATAAACAGTAGTGGTGTTTATATTACAAAACTATGCCTGAAAGTTGAACGACAGAATTTAATTGGCTCACTACACTACACTACTTTCGGACACAGAATTTATGAAATGAACGAACATAAACGATTAAGAGTTTACCTATTGGAATAGACAAATTTTATTTTATTGAACAGTGATAGTTTTTATACTAATTGCAACTCTCTATTTCAATGATTTTAATCATTGAATTAGACATCAAAAGTTATGTTCATCTTTTGGTTTAAAAATATAAGAGCATTTAAAGATCACTTTAGGTTACAAAGTTTCCATCAGTCAAAAAGTACGCCTTGCCTAGTAGCTGAACACCGTTCAAGGTATTGACTTAGGTATACATTTTTGAATTCATTACTTGAATGGCATATTACTCGTTAACTAACAAAAAAAATGAAATATCGTATAAATACAATAAAAGAGATATTAATCAAGAATACAACCCCAGCAAATCCTTCTAATTATGTCAATTATTTAATTTTATACATAATTAAAAGCTTAAATTTGGAGTGCACTGTCCTTATCTATTTTCCCATACCTACTAGTGACGTTTTCAGCGGGAAGCTTTAGAAAGATGACCGATCACGGCCGTGGCTGTGACGTAAGTTTCAGTTAGTTTCAATGGAGGCGTAGGCAAAGAGTTGTAGTTTAAGAAAAAAAAAACCGAACTTTGTAACACAAGTCACGATTTAATTATGTGATTATTTCGATCGAGTGTTCAGCTTTTGGGTGGCGTTCATCTTTTGGTGCTCCTACCCTAATCAAAATAAAAGAGGACGTAATATGGATGATTTAGAAGAATGGAAATTAAAGGCTAGAAAACCGAAGAAGCGACCCCGTGATGTCAGAAATACCTATCACAATACCTAGGTATGTCAATGTCAACGGAAATTAGTATTACTTACAATGATAAATTGCCAAAACAATTCGCTTTGGCTAATTCATTCAGAGACCACGACATTATAGATTTAATTAGGTTAAAATATATAAACCCATATAAAGTGCTTCTCGCTTTGGAGAACGAGATCTGTGCTGAGCTACTGTGTGACTTAGCGGCCTTTAATGAGACGGGGGGGTGGCGATGCCATAAAACGTAGGTACGAAGTTGGTGTGTCATACACATACGGCGTGATTAAAGACGTGGATAAAGGTTTAGAAGAAAAAACTACGATGGGAAATATGAGTAGGTACCTAACCTAGTGACAAAAATAATATCGATTAAAAGACCAAGTCGCAGGTATTTCGAAAAACCTGTTTATACTGACAGTGAGATAATGTACTTGTTGTTTAAATGGTGCGGCATCGTCGCCCCAGCGACCAAGCACTTTAATATAGATTAAAAAAAATAAAAAAAATAAGACGTGGTTTCGGTGCCCTTGGAGATCGAATCCCACACGGGATTGGCCGGTTGTATACTTTTATCATCTGACTGTGAGCTACAAGTGCTACAACCAGGGGCCTGTTTTATAAAGCTACAAATTACAATTTACACGTTACAAGTTTCCATTTGACACAACCTCGACCAATGACGACCAGCCATTTGAGCATTGTTGCCAGTTTAGACCTGTGAAATTGTAACTTTTAGTTTTATAAAACGTGCCCCAAGAAGTACACCTAGGTATCTATTTATGAATAGCTTCGAAGCTCGTGTATTTAATTTTAATTACTAAGGATCACTCATTATAGTACTTTAGTAGGTATCTAAGAATAACTACGAGCTACAATAGATTCATCTCTCTCGCTAACGAAGTAACGACACAGCCTAGAGCATCAATTTACTACTTTTTTAAAACAATCTACAACGCTCAATTTCATACGAAATGAACACGAAATCAGAAATCGTGACTAATTTACATCTTTTACAATTACACATTTCACATTTAAAGATAAGATAAAAGACACTTTTTTCAGTCACACGGGCACTTTTACACGTCAAAAAGCTACCAGCCGCAAATCCATTTCCGCCAAATGTCTCTTATTGTGCGCATGTCTATATAACCACAAAAAGGCGATTTTTAAAATATTGACATTGACTAAAAAAACTTTACTTGCAGCAAAAATTATACAGGAGACAAAGAAGAAGAAATTTAATTACCGCTTTCAATTTCACAAAATACAGTACAATCGATAATTTTTAAAAAATTCTGAATCTCATACCTACTTCTTAATAAAGAAAAACAAAGTAAATAATATTTTTAAAATCGCCTTTTTGAGGTAGACATTAGTACCATAAGAGACATTTGGCGTATGTTTTACAAAAAAAATACTAAGCTCTCTCCTACCTCGAGAAGCCCACTCTTGGTAGGTATATTTTTAAAATATTTCTTGGGTTTTTAGACAACAGGTGGCCGAAAGGTAATGGTTTAGTATATTTTTAGAATCAGCTCATGAAGCCGTGTATTTGATGTTACATGAGATAGGTTTCTGAAAAAAAAACCATTCAAAAATTGCCGACGTCATTACTCATTACTGTCTCCACCATGGGAATATTTTTAAGAACCACCGCTCAAAATGATTGTTTTAACCTTAAATGCCCGTGTAGCCCAGTCTATAACGACATCATAGATCGCAAACGCGCATGTAACTACGATTTTTTTATATGTTGTTAGGGCCCTTGAGAGTTACCCCAAGTTTGCAACCCCGAAAACCTTGTGCACCCCCAAGGTGCTCGAAAAACTCCGAAATTTTGGCACTTGTTTCAGTTTTTTCGAAAAAAAAATACTCTATGGAAGAGGTTTTTAAGAATCTTTGGTTATCTATAATTATTAATTAATAATATTATAAAGAGGAAAGATTTGTATTTTTGTGTGTGTGTATGTTTGTAACGAATAAACTCAAAAACGACTGGATCGATTTCAAAAATTCTTTCACCATTAGGATGCTACATTAACCCTGAGTAACATAGGCTATGTTTAACTTTTTTGCGCGTACGGAGTCGCGGGCAACAGCTAGTACTTTAATAAAGATAACTAAATTTGCTACAATTTGAGCGTAACCTGAGCTCACTATGTCCATTGGTTGCGGAGATACAGCAAGTCGAAGATGGGCAATGTGCGCAGAGCCCACTCCTCAGAACTTGCTTAAAATGGTGACTTGCAGATGCAAAAAGAGGTTGCTTAGGGTCGTGCTCTTGCAGACAGGCTGGGCTCAGGTGCTCTATCCTATGTTCCTTTTGCCACGGGTGAAATTGCAACACCGCCATCCCTATCGTCCTGGACGAGGAGCAGGAGGATGTGGAAGACCCAACACCATGAGCCGGCCCGCCTCCACTCCAGAAAACATTATCCCTCTTCCCACACTCCTCCCCGCTGATCTAGACTGGATGAGACCTGGTCCTTCCAAAAGGACGAAAGTCTAAACTGTTTTTGCTTGACCGTGTAAATAGTATTATTTTATAGTTTAAATATATGTTTGCTGTGTTTTTTTATGTTTACGTTTATTTGTTTTGAAACCATATGTTACATCTAAAATGTCAAATTTGCACTTTTTGGTTTTCTTTAAGAAATACATTCGTAGGTACATTATTTAGAACAATGCTTTTATCATTTAACCAAAATCAGATATTTTAATAGTTTTATATTTTTGAGAAAACTATGAAAGCTAGAGGCACTACTTTAGTATGTAGTACGTAACTTGGAAAATGACCATAACACGAAATTTTCATTTTGTTGAAAAAAATATCTGTCTGTGACTAGCTGTATCTCCGTAACGAATAGTCTTACAGTACTCATATTAGGTTTAAATTGTAGCCAATTTAGTAAACTTTATTAAAGTATAGAAAAAAGGTACTCGAAAAACGCTTCCTTTATATAATTATTTCAAAAAAACTGAAACAAGTGCCTTACATTTTCGCAGTTAACGAAACAACGTGGAAGTATATTCATTTCTTTAGTGTATGTTTATTGAAGCCATAATTATACTTTCTAAAATGGTAAATTCACATTTTTGCACATTTGTTTTTTAAGAAAATTTTATCAAAATTATCAGTACAATGTTTTTGTTATTTAGCCAAAATCCGATATTTTACTATTTTTTTATTTTGGACGAAACTATGAGCCCTAGTAGCACCATTTTGGTATTAAATTGAGGCTAATTCAATTCTCTACAAATTCTTTTGATATGACTTTTATCTGGGAGCATTATTTCAGCCGGTATGTATCTTCGAAATAACCCTACCAACACATTTTCACTTTTTGAAGAAAATTGCCATTGACTTGCTGTTTCTCCGCAACCAATAAACATAATGTGCTCAAATTACGCTCAAATTGTAGCAAATTTAGTTATCTATTTTAAAATATAAGTTATCTATTACAAAAGATACTTGAAAAATAATTTTTTAGAGAAGTTTTTTCGAAAAAACCAAGTGCCAAAAATTCGCAGTGTTTCGAGCTCCATGGGGGTAGCACAGGGTTTTCAGGGTTGCAAACTTGGATGTTAAATACTCTCAACGGACCTAACAACAAATAAAAAATGGTAGTTACATGCGGGTTTGCGATGTTTGCCTTTTTTTGTGTTGTTATAGACTGGGCCAGTGTACCAAATGGCTATCCTGTATCTACATCGATTTACGGTTGTTTTCATCGTAGCCCGACCACTAATAAGTAAATCCTCTTTACTCGTAGGCATAATTATAAGCAATGGTTTGATGATTCGTGTAGTATCAAGTTTCTCTAATAACGGTAATAACCTATATTGGTACAGATAGCGAGTATTTGGTGGTCTGAAAGGACGTCCACGCTTTATCGGAATGTGACAACAATGGCGGGTTTTGTTTTTTTAAGGCTAACTAAGCTCACACCGCGAGATATCCGACTCTTGACGGCTATTGTTCTCTTTGCTGGGCAACTACTTGCCAAGTACTTATGACGCTCTAGGTGCTTGCTTGTCCACACTGAAACCTTTGCTCGTATTTATACTTTTATATATTCCAGCTCCATGGTCGGTTTAGTATACAAGGTGGCTTAGATAGGGACGCATCTTAGTCGTAAATGTTATTCCCAGTAGTTACCAGTATTAAAAGGTAGGGAAACAAAACCCAGCTGGTAACAGTAGTAAAAAAATGATAGTTACAGGCGGGCATGTCCCGGAGACTGCGCGTGCTTGGAACCATTTCTGTTTCACGTTTGACCCATTGGCAGAATGAAACGGTAATTACCGTTTCTCTTCTTGTCTGTTCTTATTTTTTATCCTAAGCAAGGTCGCAGAAGCAACTTACATCTTGTGATAATACATATACTAATACGTAAATAGGAAACTGCACTGTTTAAAGTTTAATTATGTGATCTAATTAAGATGTTGTTAGTACTTTTTTATACAGTTTAGTATCATGCTAGTTACATTAAAAACGTGCATATCCGCTAGAAGCAACCGCTGGAGGCTAATGTTGTAGCCGTAAGACGCGTCGATGCAGTTCCGCTCCACATAAAGACAGACAGACGCACACTCAGGCAGACGTTAACGACATTGACAGGGCGATACTATTGATTAACAATGACCTTGCCAATATCTCAGACTGAACCAGAAATTACGGAATCAACGTCAACCCCTCGAAATCCCAAGCTATTATATTGGGAAGTTCTCGCCTTATATCGCCGCTTGACGTAGCAAATGTAGCTCCAATTATGTTTGAAGGTGAAGTTATTCCTTTGTCCAATAAAGTTAAGAACCTGGGGTTAATTGTTGATACATTTTTGACCTAGGATGCCCAGGTATCCGACGTCTGTCGTAGGGTTAACAACACGCTTAGAGCACTGTACACTAAGACGTTCCTTGTTCAAGCTCTCGTGGTCCCTGTCATAGATTATGCTGATGTGTGTTACACCAATGTTTCCCAAGCCTTCTTGAACAGGATGGATCGTCTCCTGCATTCGCTTCATCTTCGTTCTACGAAAGTACGACCACATCTCCGCTTTTCGTCGTCAGCTTAACTGGCTCCCCGTTCGCGAACGCAGATCCGTCAGAATCCTGTTTATTCCATCTTGTTTGACCCAGCTTCCCCAGACTATCTTACTTAAGTTCAAATTTAATTTCCAAACTGCTCGTCCTGGTTGTGAACTCCGTTCCTCGCGTAGCCTTAAGCTCCCTATCCCCATTCATCGCACTGGGTTCATCTCTAATTCCTTCGCCCTTCGGGCAATACGTCTTTGGAATGCGCTCCCACATCGTGTAAAGCAAGCTCAATGCAAATTCCCTTCAAACGTCTGCTTCGTAAGCACTATCTTAACAGTCTTCAATAGCAAGGCTCTGCATAATGTCACGGTCTACAGGTACGAATATATTATATGTATTTAAAATTACTTTTATTATTTTTATTTATGTGTATGCTCTTATATAAATATGTTGTTTATTGAGGTATATAACATAAGTAATTTCTTAATTTAATGTTTCATCTTTAGCACCAATCTTTACTTGTCTCTGTTTGGCCTAATGGTTGACTGGTAGAGAATTCCCCAAGGCATTAAGTCCGCCATTTGTACTTACTTTGTGTATTGTGCAATAAAGTTTAAATAAATAAATAAAGATTATCATTACGTTATACATACTTAGCTATATAGAATATAGAATTATCCTAATTCATAAAAAAGTTATTTGTAATAACTATAAAGTGAGTAACGCAGTGGACGTTGATGTCCCCGCCTTTTCTATGGAAAAAGTGCAATTTACCACCGAGTTACCAAGATTCTTCAACGATAATTGAGTAATTTAACAGTTGTTTTTTTTAAAACCTCTAAACTTAAACATTCTAAGTTCATGTTATTGATTTATTCCCAGATTCATAATCTGGTATAATTTTTATCGGACGATAACCGAAAAGTAGAATGGCCCATCAACATGCACATTAGTTGAGTCAACAGAGCAAAAATAAGTGCAATAAACTGAAGTCCCCAGCCTCAGGTCTGTGTTTTCGGCGTGAGAGGGGTTAAATAAAAGGTACCATTTTTGGTTGTTCGTATTAAGGGAATATAGGCTTGTAGTACTGTTATGCGATGGGCTTGCAACCCGTCACTAATACGCTGGTAAACATTTGTGCAAAATGTGGCTACAGAATTAACACCAAGATTTTAAAGTTGTAGGTAATTCTGTAGCTTTGCCTTTGCTTTCCTTTGCTTTACAGGCGTGAAGGTATGTAAATATCTTGAATACCGCTGATTACATTTCCTACAAAATGATAAGCATATTAATTTGTTTTTAAAGAACAGTACAAAAGGAATTGCAAGGGGTAAAAAAGTCATAAACTTTAGCCCGTATGTATAGGCTGTTCTTAAAAAATGATACACTTAATGTTTATGCATTGCCAATCGGCATAAGTGCTATACAAGTCAAACTGAGCTCAAAACGCCGGATATCCAATCATAACTCCGCCACAGGGCAGAGGGGAGAGGGATCAAACTACTCAACTATACTATACCAAGCTTACAAGTAAATTGCAGCGGATGTATTTGGACTACTAGGTTGAGTTCGATATCGTTTTCCGGTAAACCACATGATGGCCAATTAATCTATCTTACCAGTTTATTAAAGTACCTAGCTAAAAAAAATAAGTATCCTACACACATAAAATTTCAGTATTAAATAATTAGTTTAAAATTTACTATTATTAAGATATTATTTTCATTATTAGCAATAATATTTTATCATATATTCAATTAATTTCCAAGAAAGAAGAAAATATTTGCTTACTTACTGCGACGATCGTTAGCGGCATGTGAAAACACTTCCATCTTTGTGTAGCACCTTTAAAGATCACTAATAGATAACAATAGTTATTTTGTTATACAAGGGGGGAAATTGTATTTTACCTGCGAGTGTTCATTTGAAACACGAGCTAGCGAAAGGATTCTATGATTGACCACGAGCGAAGCGAGTGGTTCAAAAATAGAATCCTGAGCGTAGCGAGTGTTTCAACACACGAGACGTAAAATAACTTTAAACCCGTGTATAACACAAAACTTTTCACCTCACTACGGCGAGGAAAATAAGATTAAAGCTCAATTCTGCAATTCCTGTTTCCCGTAATTCCACAGGGGTTAATACGTCTTCGTCACTCGAATCACTCATTTTTAATAACAAAACAAACTAGAAAAACATGCGAATATTTAACGTTGACGGCTTAGTTGAAAAGTTTTGACTTAAAAAAATAAATATTATTTCGTATGCGTTTTGTTCGCACATCGACTTACTTGGACTGTTAACACATTTTATCCGTTTTTACAACAAGAATGAAGGTTAATGTTGAATGCTGATATTTATGAATTAAAATAAAGTTGTAAGACTGTATTTAGTGTTTTTTACTTGATGCAATTCATTAATTGTGATGTCAAAAATTCAGCACTTTTAACGTATTACGTTTTGTTAGCTGTCGAATATCACTTAAGCTGCCTTCAAATGTCAAAACTCTTTCTTCACATGTGGATAAAAAGCGATTTTCTCAATAGATATCAAACAAACAAAAAGGGCTTTCCGAGCTAGTGAGATGAAAAAATATTTAGTCTTTATGACTTTATACCACTTGCAATTTCATTTGTATTGTATTTCCAAAACAAAACATTTTGCAGGAAATTTAGGCAGCTTAATTATTTTCATGTAACTTTTTTTCTTGGAAGCGTAGTATTCGAGATATATACGAAAAACGAAAAACCTATCTCTCTCCGAAAGCACGCGGTCCTAGGCTGGGGACTTCTAGTAACTTACGTGGGGGTCACCCCTACCACATAAAACAATAACCCAACTCCACGGTTTATTGCATTTAGTTGCTAAAGTCCGTTGACTGAGCTGCATGAAAACGTGCCTGACTCGGACTTGCATCTTTATAAGATTACCGAATTAGAATTTACTGTATCAGTAGGTAAATTATTCAATGACTAAAAGTAGGCTTTCGTCTCAAAATTTTAATGGTTGCAAGATAATAAAAAACATGGTAAACAAAAATCGTGAAAGGTAAAAACAAGTACCTAACAAAATAATGAAGAAAACATGAAGTATTTTTTGTTAGACAGAAATCAGAGGAATTGAAAAATACACGATAAAATAAATGAACGTAACCCGACGTGCGTCGACCTGGGATCATTTACCGGTGGTTTGAAAGTAGGTATCGTCTATACCAAGTGAAGTTGACGAAGGCGTAAACAGCCAAGCCAATGGTAACCAAGTTACCATTATTACTCGATAATCACGTGCTTTTAAAGATGCAGGGAGGTCTTGGCAATGATTTATACACTTGATCTTTACTTTCATATAAAGTTTAATATTAGATAACTATTCATTATACGTTTTAAATATAAACGAGCTCGATGAATATTTGAGGTTATGTGTCAAACAGTACTAATTTGTTTACATCTTTGGCAATTTCAATTAACTATATGTATTCTCCTGCGCCCAGCAAATGCGAACTGTCAATCAGGTACCTTTATTCAATTTCCAATAATACGGGCATCCCGATTGTGGCGGACGGCCGCGACCAGGCGGTGCTGGGACGCCCGTCAACTAACCCTTAAAGGCCCAGCCACACCGCTTGCGTGACGTCCACGTGCCCGTGCGCGTTCGCTTTCCACCGCGTTGTATAGTATGAATTCTCATTACGACATGTCACTATACAACGCAGTGGAAAGCGAAGCGCACGTGTGTGGCTGGGCCTTAATTGGGCAAGCTGGGCTCTAGCGAACACTCACCTGCGGTCTGTGATTGACGCTCGGTGTGCCTTCGTGCCACGGAGACCCCTTCCGGTTTTAAGTAACGTCATAAGCCATTTCTGTGAACAATTAAAACATATTTTTGCAAAAAAATACCATTGATTTTTCTCAAACACAAGGAAACTAAAGAGACTTGGGGCATTCGCTTTAAATTCGTCAGTTCAAAAGCAGGGGGTTAAGAATCGACGCCGAACTTTTAATTCGTGTTTTTTAAAACTAGCCCTTGTTAAAAATGACTTAAGTCACAATACATCAGTAAGTAGTAAATAAGTAATAACGAATTTTTAAGAGGGATATCGCTTATGAAGGATAGTCGAGGATAGTCGAGGATAGTGTACGGTACGTATGTTTATTTATTTGGCACGTATACATATAAGCACCAATACCAGATGCTGCCAAGGGGCACGTGTCGATTAACAAGCAGTTAAGAAACTACGTTGCTACTCCATCTTAAACACGAGTGGGCATGGTCTAGTTTGCTTTTGACTTAGGCGTACTGTCCACGGCGCGTAGTTGCATAGACGCTGCAAATAGACGCCGTGCAGCTTTCATGCAGCCCGGCGTACTGACGTTATCCACGAAGCATAGCGTAAGCGTATCGTAGCCTCCAAACTTTGCAGCCGTTCCCGCCATTTCACCAAAACACAACGCTCCTTGCGATGTAGCCCGGCGTATGTCATGCAGTACGGCCGGCGGCGCGAAGCTTGCATGCACGTTGCTGCGCCGTCGGCGTCGACAGAGTTGTGCGGTTTTGTATGTAGGTTGCAAGCAAGCGTACAGCAAGCGTACAATGACGAATACGCGTCTATGCAGCTACGCTTCCGTGGACAGTAGGCCTTAGTCATCGTGTTCGCCACACCAGTGCTACCAGGTACCTACATAATTTTCAAGACGTGTACCTAGAGGTATGTTAGTTTTAAGGTGTTGTGTCGACGCTTCCTTCAATACGAGTACCTATATTGTATTATCGTCGCTAAAAATGCTAAATCCGCTATATGTTATTTTCTACTTGAAGGATGATTTTAAATACTAGACAGTTTAATCAAAGTCTGAAATACCGTATTTGAAATCAAATACAGCAGATTTGGCAGTCTCAGCAACGTTATACAGGTAGGAATCCTAAGTTTACTCATTCTGCTGACGGATAGATATATAAGTAGCCATGCAAAGTTGTAAAGATAGCGTGTGCTTTAATTTAATAAAATGCAGTCGAGGAGGCGGGCGGCGCGGGCGCGGGCCGCAGGCGGACTCGATCGAGAGCCATTTGTGCGTTAGCTGCAGCTGCTCTCCTTTAAACGTTATGATAAATAACTGCACTTTGTGATAGTCGATACCATTGATTGTGGAATCGACTATCACACATTTTAACTCGTTATTCTTATAATCAAAGAGTTACAATATCACAACGATAAAAATGCGTAGGTATGTACTATCAGCCCAAGGGAACCCTGGCCCACGATAGAACGGTGTCGGTGACATTATAAAACATTTTTTGATACTTCATACGACTTGCATCATAACGTCACTGTGAGACAGGTCTATGTGGGTCAGGGTGCCATTGGGCTGGTAGCACCCATTTTATTTTTGTTCAGTGACCTGCGGCACTGTGCGCGCACTTCACCGCACCACACAGGCCAGTTTTAGTTAACCGCTTTAAATCCCTACATACTAATATTTCAAATGTAAAAGTGTGCTTGGATGTGTATTCTGTCTTCACGGTTTTACGACTCAACCGATCGATGAAAAGTTTGGTACGGAGATAGTTTATTTAGTCCGGATACATAGAGTACCTATTTATCCTAGAGCATCGGAAGCTCTTAAGAGTAGTTAACTTAAATGCTCGTATTTTCGTTATACAATATTTCGCAATCGATTATTGTATAACAAGGATGTGATGCCAACGGTCCGCATGATTGATATTAAATTCCAAGTACCTCAAGTTGAGGTACATGCACCTAACAACGTAACATATCAAAAATTAGAGTCATGTGGGGCAACTGTGCGCACTTTATTTTCAAACTAGTATCAAAATTAAACGATAAGCATGAAAGGAAAATTAGAATATGTATCTGGCGAAGTATTTATTAAGGTAATAATTGCATCAAGAAATTATCAATAAAACCTTGCCACCTCGAAGAAAAATCGCCTTAATTCAACCAGCTCAAAATGCGCACACTTACCAATACTGCGGGTAAGTGTGCGCAGCTAAGCGAAGTTTGTGGATTTTTTATTATACTAAGCAGACTGATTTTGATCAAACTTACCTCACTTTATTGAGACATAACATAGCTTCAAATGTTATGCAAAATTGAAGGCTTAAATACATTACTAACAGAAATAAAATTCATTTACTCGTGAAGATTTTCGCCATGACAGCAAATTTTACCTTTGCTTACACATATCACAAACTTCTCCATCCCCATTCCTAAATAAAGGAGTTGCGCACACTTACCCGCTGCGCACAGTTACCCCACATGACCCTAACAAACTGTCTTGTATTATGTTTCATATTAGCGGCCTGCACATGTGTTCGGATCGCGGAAAACGCCACACGCCATTCCAATCTTCGTTCCGAACCGTACGTGTAAATGTAACTGTACTAGTAAAATAGTAAAAAATGTACGGTTCGGAACGAAGATTGGAATGGCGCGTGGCGCTTCCTGCGGTCTGAACTTTACACTCAAAAAAATGAGAGCCAACAAAGAGAGATTTTCACTTAGTTGACATAAAATGAATACAATAGTTAAGATATTAGTTATATAAACCAAATCTGATAGTAACAAACAGCAATTTCTTTAGTGATTCAACTAACATCTTAGTTGATGTATCTAACGTCTTAGTTGGTGTTTCTAACGTCTTGTTAGGGTCGTATGGGATCAAGACGCTTTTGCACAACAATCACAATCTTGTTACAAGCGACCAATTATTTTTCTCAGTGTACGTGTAAAGGCCGCTATTGTTCAGTTCCCGATTTGGTCGCGGCTTCTAGCATAAAACCCTTTTACCGCTATTCCGCGGGGACGGGTTCATTTTCCGGGAGAAAAAGTACCTTGTGTCCGTCCTCGGGCTATAACCATATCTGTACCAAACGTATCGACTGATTCCAAAGGTGAATCTTAAACACGGAACAAACCAACAAACCAACAAACAAACAAAATACAATCTCATCATTATAATATTAGTACCGACAATAGATTACCCTCCCTACTATGAAAAATTACATTAAAATAATAAAATATGATGTATTTTTCTACAAAGTAAATATTTGGTAACATTTTGCCCGTTGATGTCTTAAGCTTCAAGAAGCTTAAAAGCCAATTAAAAATTATGTTAAAGAGCGAATACGAAGAGATAATACGAATAATTTGTCAGCTTGTGTAAAAACATCATAATTTGAAAAAAAGCTCGGGAAAAGTTCATTTTATTGGAATAAATAACATTTCCCGGGACTATCTCTGTACCAGATTTCCAGTTGAGGCGAACAACCATAATGAAAAAACAAACACACTTTCGCATTTAAAGTGAGATAATGAAGCAAAATTAATGAATCAGTATAAAATATAAAACTAAAATAAACAACTACCTACGTAGTTAAATAAGTACGTAAAGTTTTTACAGGGCAAACTGAGATAGACTTAAGGCACACTTGGGTAAAAGTCGACACGACACCGACTCTATATCGGTTGAATGGTAAAACCGAAACCTATAGCGCTCAATCTTCAAAAAAGATTATTTAACATTCCTCACTTTTTCAAAGAGCATAAAAACCACCATACAAAAATAAGAGGAATGTAATTCTTTAGACATTTAGATTTACGTTTGTATTCGTGCATTCTTGTGTAAAAGCTCAAGGGGTGGTGGTAAGTTGTACAATTTCGGGTCTGTTTTTTGTTGCCCTCATCTAGAGGGTGACTTTTGTCGCGTAGACCACTACCTGGCTTACTTTTACCTGCCGACGCAAACCAATTAAACAGAACCTTCGGCTGCACACGACGACGGTCCTGCCAGAACTAGGCAGGCCCGCATTGGTAGGTAGGTACATTAATGCGCTGCTAGGTAACTTCTCCCAGCGCTGTTTACTCGAGGATAGTGAACCGTCCACGCTGGATGAAAACGACCCGAAACTATTGTGGCAATTAACCAGCTTTAATTGATGATCATTCAATGTACTAAACTATTTACTTTGCCCGTGGGCTCTTATTTACAGGCGCGATAGTTCATTCTCACATAAAGTTTGAATTACTTTCGCTTTAATAGAATTAGTGGTGATTGCAACACGGCAAGGGTCCGCATGGCGAGGGCTCCGGCGGCGACATGTGTCTGGCGTGCGGCGCGCTCGTGTTCGTTGAGCACAAGCTGCAACCTTACCGTTCCGCGCGGGCCGCCCCGGCGCTGCCCAGTGCCCGTGCGAATGGTGCCGTGCGGCGCCGCTCTACTTGGCTTGGCGGAACATCGCGTGGTGGTCAGCGCCACGCTTTTTTGAGACCTCACAACTGAACTAGCTAAGGTGATCTACCCAATAAAACCTGCCCGAAGAAATATTACCTACAAAATGACTTCGATCTTTAAAAAGCTGCAACCTAAGATTCAAAAACACTGAAATTCCCACAGTGAGAGGAAAAATTACCTCAGTAATATTCCTCAATAAATATAGACCACGCTACATCGCACACAACACTATGAAAACAATGTTTTGAGACAGTTACCGCTGCTAGTTTTACAAACAATCTTAAAACAAGTTAGGTAACAGAAACTCCATGTTTTGTCTCAGACTGCTTTGTTTATAAGATAATACATTGTATTGTAAACATTTAAGCTAAATAAACAAGTTTATACAATAAAGGGCAAATAAGTAAGGAAACAGTGATCTCAACATCTCAAGTGAAGATCCTATACCTACATGCTGAAAAATACTTTACAAAGAAGACATACCTACCTAGTTCAAATTATTGTGTTGACTGCTCAGATGCCGCCAGGGTGTTAAAACTTTTCCCTAAACGGTGATAACTATTTAAACAAACGAAACTTTGTAACTAGGAAATCATGTTGTACACAGAACGTGCAGCTCAACACATTCTGTTGTCACTTGAACTTGCAAAACGAGGTACCAGCATGAATGTGAACAGAACAGTTTTGAATTTCAAACAAGTCGTAAGTGTGCATTCTAAACAGCTGCAAATTAGTAGCGACAATGATCCGCCGGACGGCCGGTTACGCATGCAAAGTTCTTCATTCAGATTCTATGATATAAATCCCAGTCACGTAATTCTAACACTTCGACTTACTAGCGGCTGCCAGTTGCTCATAGGTATACACCCATCCATACAGTAAATTAAATACAACGCTAATAATTTATATATATTTCATAATTATCTTATTAGTAGTTATTAGACTGATTAAGCACGCCAATACGAGTACCTACTAGCATTGTTCATTCACAGAAACGATTTTTATATAAACGCGAAACAAGGGGTACTTATTGTACGTTTAAAACGATCGATGCTGATATCAAAGGTACAATTCACATAAATGTTGGTGTACCTTGTTCATTAATTGTCTTTCTCAGTTATTTGTTAACAAGCCGCGCCAGCACGGCTTATCGTGTTCCATTCGCTTTCCGAGCACTCTACGTGCCTGAAGTCGCAGCGACGCGATAATAGTACCAGCATTGTGCGATATCAATGGTAGGTCTTTTATTTAAATCGGTAATGAATGAGTGAATAAGATAATACGATGGTAGTAACGACGGTAGTACCTATTGGAAGCATACGCTCAAATAAAGAAAACAAAACATCTTTGCAAAAAAGGCAGGTAGCGAAATCATACCTTCATATCGATTTTGGAGGTACGAGGTAATTAGGGCTCACTAGGTAATAGGGCATATCCGAGTTTGTTATTAAATTAATGCGTTGTCTGGATTTCAGTTTGCCAGCAGTAAAAGGAGTTCGAACAGGATTTGGACGCGAGGCCGTATCCGGGTACGGATGCGACACCGAGAAACGATGTGGTATAGACAGGCTTTCTTCGCATACCACACGTCGCGTGTGGGAAAACGCGGCTCAGATACTTTCGTTACAGTCCACTTCTTGCGAGGCCTGCGATCGCACAACTAATGAGACCATAAAAATTCACAGCAAAAAAATAATGATTATTGATAAGGACCAGATAAACGAGTAACATGCCACTCGGTGCGTAAAGTGCTTACTTGAAAGAGTAATTCAACGAAGCAGGGCGTACACCAACACGATTATTGATCAAACATCAGGTGCGTGAGGAGCTCGCGGGCCGCCTCGGCGAGATCGATGTCTCGCGAGCTGCCACGTGACGAAACTACGCTTTAATTCCGAGAATTCGGCGGGACAGGACGCGCAGCTTCGTTAGAGAGAAGGGCCGACTGGGCGCGCTCCGCGGCTCCGCGCCGCCGCGTTGCCGCGCCGCCGCGCCGCCGCGCCGCCGCGTTGACGACAAAACGAATGTCGCTAAGGCGGCAGAGGCGGCGGAGGCGGCGTGCGCGCGCACCCCGATCCGTCGTCGGCACTTGTTGACGCTGTATTATGTTATGTTCAGCACGGTCTATCTTGATTGCTTTCAATTCGCCATCACCTAGAGTTATGAGAATGCTCTTATTTTAACTTAACTGGAATCGTGCTTATGCCATAGGTACGCACTGATTTAGTACAATTGTTTAGAGGTTTTTAAATGTGTTTTCTCGTTAAATAACACTTACCTTTTATGATTACCTTACTTTAATGGTTCAAAAAAGATAAAAATCAATCGTATGGGTACTTAGAGGGTACTTTTCTAGGTACCTCCCAATACAAAATAAAAACCGAGCAAGAGCATGTCGGGCCATGCTCAGTGTAGGGTTCCGAAGCCGCTCCAACCAACTCCAAAAAATATGTCAATAAACAAAATGTATGAACTTATTTTGAGCCCTCGACGCATAAAGAGAGGTGATAAAAAAATTGCTTGTGTATCTGTGTGTGAATCTGTGTATCTGTGTGTGAATCTGTGTATCTGTGTGTGAATCTGTGTATCTGTGTGTGAATCTGTGTATCTGTGTGTGGCATCGTAGGTAGCTCTTCAACGGATGGACCGGTGAGAATTTATATTTTTTGAAACATGCTCGGAGCCCGCTGAAGTTTTTGCTCATTTATCAGAGATATTTTTAGGCGGTGAAAAAATTATGAGCTAAACTTCTCGGGACGCGGGATTTATTAAAAGCGCCATTAGCGGCCTGCACACGTACAGTTCGGACTGCGGGAAACGCTACGCGCCATTCCAATCTTCGCTCCGAACCGTACGTGTAAATGAAACTGTAATAGTAAAATAGTAAAAAACCTACGGTTCGGACTGACGCGTGGAATGTCGCGTGGCTTTTCCCGCGCCGCAGTGTCGTGACAAAATGATGTAACTATAGATACATGAGTTAGTGGTAACAGGTCTCAATCGTATTTATTTGGTCATACTATGCTCCCCGTACAAACATTTGGCCTTGAGTAACTTCCTATTAGAAGAAAAATGACGTTACCAACCCATGTAACTTAAAATTTCCCAGGAGTTGTCCTGATTATTTATTATATTATATCATAAATTACCTGAGGTAGGCGTGACAGAATGCTCGCCAAATAGACGCGTCAATTTGCTGTATCTCGCAGTTACATGACTTGGCAATACTTGTACGCTCCCACCTGGCGGGCGCGCGGCGAACGTACATCGAGTGGTTATCTGCACCCTCCCCCGCGGGGGCCTGTTATTTGACTTACCGCGGGGGCGGCCAAGGATCTTGTTATTTTGGGTAGATGCTTTGCATTGTTTACTTGTTTTGACAAATCACTCCCGTGTTTACTTTCGTTGAGAAAGGAGTTGGACAAGAAGACAAGTGATTTTGTTGTTGGTTATTGATTGGCACTACAATGAAAAGTTTCTCGAGAAAATTAGTACCTATTGCTGAATGAAACTTTTGTCCCACCGGGTAAAGATGAAGAAGCTTGATACACCCAAATGTTATTTGTTGTAACTTCAAGTATACCAACAATTTGCTATTACTTTTATTGTGTTAAAAATAGTTACAATATAGGCAATTCTAAAGAAATATTTCCAAAACATCGACAAGTAGAGTTAACTATAGTTACAATATTCTGTCATTACAAGAATTCTTTAGAAATAATTCCAAAATATCGACAAGACTATAGTTACAATATTCTGTCATGACACAATTTGAATGAAATTAGATAGAGAATAGAGATAGAGATTATTAAACTGCGTCAACGAAATTAAGTCAAATTATGCTATAAATAAATTGAAAAAAATATACGGGCATATAAAATGAACTATTGTTACACTAATTTAGAATTACACTTCATATACCTGACTAACGGGCCTCAAAATAACTTAACAAACACCATTCAAACTTTAATCTTAATTATTGAAAACCCCGCTCATTGGAGTTACATCATTTTGTCATGACACGGCAGCGCGGTCCGAACTTTACCGTGTAAAGGCCGCTCTGCCGTGTCAAATCTATCTAATGTATCTCAAAAAATCTAGTTTTGAGTAAACGGGCATCAAAGTTATAGTAATTTGTAATTTTTGAAATATTTGAGACTAATTCTAAAAAAAAATATACATGAATAGATCTGTACAAGGGTAACAAATATAATGGTAGATATTTTTTTTTAAAACATGTATCTTTTTTTAAATATAAGCTGTAACAGAGTTAAGCCTGACAGACCAGCCATACAATGTTTGTCAAGCGACACCCTGTATTTTAAGATACATGATATGCCTTTTACAGGTAACTAGATATATCTTACCCGGTGTGCATATCAGATAGTGGGGTAGTAAGAAAAATGACATAGATACTTAAATTAAGAAAAAGAAGTATTTCTAGTTCTAGTTAAGCGAAACAGTCAAGAATAGAGATATTTCAAAAGAAAACTTCCTATTTACTTTTTAAATAATTAAAGAAGGAACGACACAGTCTTATTTCAACTACAAATACTTAATGGCTTCTTGGTTATTATTGTTTAGAAAAAAAAACTTGAGAACTGTTACAAAAGTTGTGTTTTTTAACAAAATATGATTATAGTAGGATTTATTTAAAATGTCGGAATCAACTTGAGAGCTAATCTTTCAAACAATGGAATGACGGAACAAGAAACTATACTGTATCTCACTGTTGCTAACGCAACATACTACCTGGGTACCGTTCTCAATTTAAAAAAGTATTGTAGCGAATGTGCTGTCATTTCAATTTGTACCTTCAAGCTTAGGAAACAAAGTCGCTATTCAAATAAATAATTTTGTTATTTATTTCGTTCCATTTTGCACTGATCATTTGCGGTTGGAGTTTACGATAGAAACAATACCATTGTTTGAAAGATTAGCTCTCAAGTGGATACCGACATTTTAAATAAATCCTACTATACATTAAGTTTTTTTTTATCTTAAAAGCATGTAAAACTTCAATTTATGTTACGTTTTATAAACGGAAGTTATATTTTAATAAAAAAAGGTTTTTAAAAGTTGACTTTAAGTTATGTTTTACAAAATAGTACCTATCAATATATCACCCATTCATGCACACCCAGTAGTACCTGTAAAAGGCATAGGTATCAGGTATTGAGCATGATTTGCTTAAGTCATGTATCTTAAATTAAAATACAGGTGGTCTCTTGACAAACATTTTAGGGCGGGTTTTGCAGGCTTCACTCTGTTATAGCTTATATTTTAAAAAATATACTTATTTTGCTAGTTTTGTTTCAAGTTTATAGTAGAAGTTGTATTAATGTTAATTTTAAAATAAAGTTGTATTTTGTGTTCATACTGTTTTGATCTAGCAGTGCGATATGTGTTGAATTTCTGCGGAACTCAACGACTCTTAATGCTTGCATATAGGTACGAATTACGAGTTAATCACGCCTAAGTCCTGTATCTTTAGTTGACTGAGATAGAATTGTCTCGATGCGTAAAAAGCTTATCGCTCCTATGTGATGTAATTTAAGATGCAGTACTTAACTTAACCATAATTTATTATGGTAAAATAAAGATACACGACTTGCGTGACTCTTCGTACAAGGGAGTGAAGCTAAATTAAAAAATCTGTTTCTGTGGGTCTGTTAAGGCATCGGAATAAATAGCATTTAGACTTGTTACGCGTAACTCATGTATCTCAAGATAACGGACATAGGCTTGACACGGCAGCGCTATTGTATCGGGTGGTTTTATCAATTGAATAGATATATACCTATTTAAAGTCATTCGCTGCATGCTGTCTTAGATGATTTTTAGTAGGTATAAACACTTTAGCCGCCTGTATCTCAGGAGCCAATAAAATCTTAAGTAGAAGTCGGGATAGTTTTCCTTATAAGTTCGTTGTTTGTTATAATACCTAGGTATAAAATAAACATGTACAGAATGTTTTTTTATGAGCTATTCAATGATACCATACTCGATGTCATACATTATTTAAAAAATAATTACCTTTGCTTTACCTAAAGGTTTCCCTTAACTACCAGAAAAAAAACATTTCATTTTACAACTTTGTTGGCGTAATTAAATGATGAAAATAGTCGCAGTTGCATATATATAATGCAACCCTTATCCTAATAGCGATCGGCAATCTTCGTTTTTCTATGACACACGAGTGACAAATATACTGTCAGTTGCGAGTTCAAGCGTGATAGCGATAGCCAGCCGAAAGCTATTAAGAACCTGGGAATACTGTAGATAGCTATACAAACTACAATATGTTCACTTGTTTCACTAATGAATGATGGACAGGTACGGAAAACACGAGAGTAAGAGAGATAACTATACGTAAGCAATTGCGCTTCGAGTGTCACCGGGAGGATATAGATAATGTTTTTTTATCTAACAGAACGGACATTTGTAAGAAGCAACGTAGGTAGGTGACAAATACAAGTACGTAGGTAACAAATAATAAAAAAAAAGTTTTTATAATAGTAAGTAAGTAAGTAAAGTAAGTAAACTCTTTGCACAAAAAGAAATCGTTTTACATAAACACATATGAATAGTAAAGTTATTTATTAATGTCCACTTTTTTTAAATATAATAATATAAGTGCCATAATCAGACATCGGACAAATGGGCGTCATTACTCGCAATAATGCGGACATGACTCCAAAGATTTTAATTAAACAAATTAAATTACATTAATTGATTTCTTACCTGAACTTTAATCTTGATCCTTTGCAGGACGGTAACAAATAAATAATACAAAAACGTGAGGAGTGGCCATTAATATTACTACTCAAGTTTGCTCCACTAACATTTATTAAAGTTTAATTTAGCCGTGAAAAGGAATAAACTAATCAGGAAAAAATTATAAAAAATACAGTTTATTTGCTTCAATAAATCTACACTATAACAAGTCTTTGTATTATTTATTTATTACTGCCTTGCAAAGGATAATTTTTTTTTTAGGGTAAGTAATAAATTAATGTAATTTAATTTGTTTAATTAAAATCTTTGGAGTCATGTCCACATTATTGCGAGTAATGACGCCCATTTGTCCGATCTCTGGCCATGATATATAACATCATGAAATAGTTTCGACAATTTAATGGTGTCTTACTGTGATCCACTACTCTTTTCTGACATTATTAAAAGGAAATATATAAAAGGGAAATAGTTGATAATAGTATTTTTTATGTAGCGGCAACACTGCACGTCACGCCTTACATAGGTACGCGCTCCGAGTTCACAATTCACATATTAGTTATAATCAATTCTCAGTCGAAATCTCAACGAAAAGTGCGACTTTACAGGATATATACAATAATCATTTGAACTAATACTTTGCAGTTAGTACCTACTGTAAAGTTAGGTTCACAATAGCTAGCTAGCTGCTACACTTCGCGTCCAACACAGTCTCGACCAGTCAGAAGTAGCGATAAGATCCTTGCGGTTATAGTTGCTATATTATCGCGCGCAAATGCCCAGGATTAAGAAGTTATAAGAACTCAACGATTAACTCAAAAATCATCATTAGAGATCGTTCGGTTTCGAAGATTCAACCAAAAACAAGCGAAAAAGGTGTCATGTTTGAAAAATAAAACTAGCGAGGATTTGGTTTCTAACTATGTTTTCACGTTTAATAGTCACAAGGAAATATAACCAGTTTAAGACATATAGGCGTTATGGTTATTGAGATCCAGAATCCAAATCGCGGAACACTACCGACTTTATCATAATATGTGGCCTCTTATAACGCCCGGATATAATGGATACCAACGATGTCGCATCTTATTTTTTAATCTAGTATCCATCCTTATATTCAAATTTCTATTACTTTTCTCAACTGAGCACGCGTTTTCTTTACAAATATTTTTAAATTAACTAAAATACAACACATGGGTGATATGTGATCTGTTAAATTTCACTTTAATTTGGTAATTTGTGCACTTCCGAAGCACAAACGCACGACGCCATTTTACTTATTTTTGTTCAACCTCGGCGCACGTCAGTTTAATCGCCATGTTTCGTGTGAACTGAGGGCGAGAGTGTCCAATTGGGTCATTTATGAATTATTAATTGTATGAAGTTCCAACTCGGGCGCGGTAGTGACATATCTACTTCTTGTTTTTATGTAATATCATTGGCGTAATTGAAATGTATAACTATGCCAAATTTACAGCTTTACAGTACAAAGAGTCCCTGACTTAAACCGCGGACAGATGGCACAGACGGACATGGCGAAACTATAAGGGTTCCTTGTTGACTACGAAACCCTAAAAATGTTGGTTACACTTTGGAGGGTCAGCCGCTATAACATTTTAAGCGCGATATGAATTTTAGTTAAGATTCATAATATTCGAGGATTTTCCTCGATTCCTCACGGATCCCCTCATCAGTTTCAAATTTGGTGACATTGGGACCACCTCTATCAAACCAAAAAATAATGTTTAAAATCGGTCCACAATTGACGGAGAAATGAACATACATAGAAAAAAGAAAAAATACATACAGTGGAACATCGAACCTCTTCCTTTTTTGAAGTCGATTAAAAACTCCCCAAAAAGCAAAGCTGCTAGAGTCATCCCACAATAACTTTGCATAAGATTATTAAACGGTATCCCATAAAATATTCTAATAATCTGTGTTCTTTCATGTCACTCAAACATGACATACTGGTATCACATGGATATTTTGTTGAGGTTTTTTATCGATTCCCATTTTCATAATGGGTAAACCTATTAAAAATGGAGTTCGAGAACTAATATTCAAGCTGAGAACTCATTTCCAAAATGTAAAAGAAGAAATGGAGTCCGTCCGTAAGCGAAAGGACCAATTTTTACATGAAATTCTAAACTCTACGAGTAAGTCCCTAAAAAAATCTTGTTATTTTATTACTACATTCAGTGTTATTTTATATTGATACCATGAAATAATATTCTATTATGAAAAAATAACATATTAACTAAATGATTAGGCTAAGATGATGTTATTTTATTATAATACTGACTTCTGCCCGCGACTTCATCCGCGTAGATTTCGATTACAGTTATTCCTTCGGGATTTTTTAAATATTCCGGGATTAAAAGTAGCCTATGTGTTAATCCAAGGTATAAGCTATCTCCATTTCAAATTTCATCCAAATTCGTCAACCCGTTGCAGCGTGAAGGAGTAACAAACTAACGCACACACACGCAAACATTCGCCTTTATAATAATATAGTAGGATTGTATTTTAACTTGTATATTCATTTCTTTAAGGTGAATTATCTGAAGCTGTTCATACTACAACATGGACTTCATTCGCAAATTCTGTACAAAGCATAATAGAACTAGACAAATTGAACCTAACGTACGTTACAAATGTGCAGTGATGATGAGAGTTGAAAAAGGAAGGGTTCGGAGAAGTTGAAGTTCAGGAAGAAAAGTACATTTAGAGTGGAATTTTTAGACTCAGATACCTATCACATTTAGTGATTAAACATTTCAAAAATTGTTTTTTGTTTTATTAAGTAAAAACAAAGAATTTGATTCCTGGACCGCTTTGGACTATGTCAAAGTGGCACTGTAAATAAAATCTTATGAAGTCTCTAACGTTTTGATTGATTAGGTACGCCATGACACAGTCTTAAGTGGCCTGCGAACCAAATTCTTTAACTCTGCCTTATGCATGTAAGACCTCAACTTATAATTATCATACTTATGCGACATACATTTTTGCCTGCGACCTTGTCTGTGTAGAATTCGTTCATCGCGGTTCATAGGGAATTGCCAAATTGTCCAGGATAAAAAGAAGGCTATGTCCTCTGGGACTCAAACTATCCCTATGCCAAAGTGCACCAGTTTACGAAAGCGATAACCATACTTTCGCATTTATAGTATACCAGCTGTTGCCGCGACTCCATCCGCGCAGAAAAATAAAACAGTCTATGATACTCAGGGATAATGTAGCATTCTAATGATGAAAAAAATTATGATTCCGTTCCAGTAGTTTTTGAGTTTATGCGTTACAAAACTAACAAAAATACAAATCTTCCCTCTTTATAAAATTAATGTTGAAGCAAGGATTCAGTATGCATATACATACCGTCATAGATAGAGTTAGGGAAATATAAAACGCCGCGCGTAGTACATAATAATTAGAGCTATACTTGTAAGTATCAAAACGTGTTGTGTGACTAAAAATCAGTATTGCCATAAACAAACTTATGATTTCTACTGTTGTCACCTCATTGCAGAGTTATCGTGGGATGACTCTAAGTTCGGTCTAAAAAGGCGCGCATTGCCGACAACCATTGCTTCTGTGAAGCGTAAACATCAAGCTAGTTGGTTATCATTATCAGTGTTCAAAGTAGGTCATTAACCGATAGTTAATTTAAGGATTCTCGGAAAACAATTAATCCAGCGCCGGACGCACCTCAAGGGTCTATTAAATGCAAGTTCGTGAGAGTGAGGTCGCCGGTGAACCTCATTCGACCCATCGTGTGTATATCTATTTAGGTATTGTTGTATTTTTAACCTTAGCCGCATTTTGGAGGTGTGTAGCCAAGGCCTAACGCAGCCAAATTCCTACGAGCGCGCGTGTAGAGATTCAGTTCCGAATACTTCCGAATGGCGGTCGAAAAGAGCGACGTTTGTTCACCGAAATGCATTACCTTGCTGAATGGGGCAATTAGATCAATTTAAAAGTTACATTGTCAACGTAAGCACAGCGAGCGCGGCAATTCCATAATCTCAATATTCAATTATTTATTACTTACATAATTTGTACACATTTGGTAAGTAATGTGTGGTGATGGCGGTGATGGTGGTGGTGGCGATTTGCTTGGATAACTAATGAAATGCTAAGTTTAAGAGGATTGTGAATACATGTTTCAACTAATTGTGATTTTATCAAATTTTGTAATATTAAAAAAAAAAAACCAAATGTAAATATTTTCAAAATTGCTTTCTTGGAGTTGGATATGAGGCTATTACATATCATTTTGGGTATATTTTACAAATAATTATTCAACCTTGTCATATGGGGAGGAGCCCAAATTTGGGTATGTTTTGAAAATGATTTTTATTTTAATTTAAAACATTGGCTGAAATATAATGATGTGCTATACCTACCTATTTTTAGAATCGGCTTAGTAAGCCCTTTCATTAGATATCTCACACGATAGATTTCAGAATAAAAAAAAATGATTCCCATACATAAAAAACATGACGTCATAACTCCTCTCCTTTTTAGGGTTCCGTAGCCAAATGGCAAAAAACGGAACCCTTATAGATTCGTCATGTCTGTCCGTCTGTCCGTCCGTATGTCACAGCCACTTTATTCCGTAACTATAAGAGCTATACTGTGGAAACTTGGTAAGTAGATGTATTCGGTGAACCGCATTAAGATTTTCATACAAAAATAGAAAAAAAACAATAAATTTTTGGGGTTCCCCATACTTAGAACTGAAACTCAAAAATTTTTTTTTCATCAAACTCATACGTGTGGGGTATCTATGGATAGGTATTCAAAAATGATATTGAGGTTTCTATTATAATTTTTTTCTAAACTGAATAGTTTGCGCGAGAGACGCTTCCAAAGTGGAAAAATGTGTGTCCCCCCCCCCCGTAACTTCTAAAATAAGGGAATGATAAATGTAAAAATAATATATGATGTACATTACCATGCAAACTTCCACCGAAAATTGGTTTGAACGAGATCTAATAATTAGTTTTTTTTTAATACGTTATAAATCGTAAACCGCATTTTACCTTTCATTCAATCAACTCCAATATAATAAAGAATAAAGAAAAACATTTATTTAGATGTATAGTTGTACGGAACCCTACGTGCGCGAGTCCGACTCGCACTTGGCCGGTTTTTTTCTTTTTTCCGTGCTGCGGGTCAAATTGATTCTTATGGCCTAAAGATCAATCGTTCCTATTTTTATGCTTTTAACATCATTTGCAGCTTTTTACTGAATTTCGGGGTGTACCTAATCACTATAAATTAGTCGAGAATTAACCAAATTAGGTACATATTTCTACACTAATATTATAAAGAGGAAAGATTTATATTTTTGTATGTTTTTAACAAATGAACTCGAAAACTATTGGACCGATGTCATAAATTCTTTCACCATTAGAATGGTACATTATCCGTCTGAGTAACATAGTCTACATATGTCTTATTTTTCTGCGCGACGGAGTCGCGGGCAACAGCTAGTAGTTTTATATACAAACATGGAAATGGGATTTTCATACTTTTACAATTACTCTACTACTACTACTACTAATTGATACTAATTGTGCAAATTGTGGTTATAGAATTATCAACAAGTTTTTAGAGATGTTTGTAATTCTGTAGCTCTGCCTACCCCACTCTGGGAACGAAGGCGTGAGATTATGTATGTATGTATGTACAATTACTCTAATTCGAAAACCATTTGGAGGAATAGGGTTTTAAAGCCATTCTGCATTACTAAGTTTTAGAAATATTTATTTATTTCGGATATTTCGACAAAAGTATATTTAACCTTTGTTTGACTTTTGTTTTAGGCTTGAAGCCCTCCTATATCTTTAGGGGTTAGGCGAAAATCGCTTGAATTAGTAGGTATGTCTTAATACCTACACTATTACAATCACTTTTTAATTTAATATATAGTTGTAATTTATCGGAAAACGCCAACCCCAATTTAAAATAATCATGTCATTCATAAAAGCCTGCTAAATAAATACACATTATTAAAACAAAACTATTGTGTCAAATGCAAAATTAATGAATATGGTTTCATAAAATTAATTCTTTCGAATTAGAATGTAAAAACCGTGAGTTGTTGTTTGGTCTATCCCAATTTCCCTCTAATAATGAATCTAAGTTTTAATCAATTTCAAAGTTAGAGTGTGTTTAAAAATAACATTTCAGCACAAAACGAAAATCTAGAGTTTGATTATCAAGAAATAGAGCCCCTGTTTTCAATCTCCGAAGCTACCCCACTACGGAGACGCAACCGCTCAATGACAATTGAGTGACGGAGGCGCGCCTGCGTGGACAAACCACTGAAGACCTAAGTACCCGTGCGTATCTCTATTTAAGTGTCATTTAGGTCGAACACTATCCCTTAAACCGACAGAGCCTCTATTAGTTGCGTTTCTACACGACATAAAAAGGTCAAATACGGATTTTTCTGAACCAAAGATTTCCTTTGGCAGGATTAATTTTTGGGTTCCTTAGATGATTTTAAGAAGTGGAGCCACGCAGATTTTTCATGCAAGTGAGGGGAGGGTTTTCCGCCCCGGCTATGTCTGAGGTTAATAACTGTTTAAGTTTAGGTATAAGACAAGTTTGGTATCATTTTTAACTAAATCACAGATGTACAATTCAATTCTGGAATAAAAATTCCATCAATCTATAGTAAAAACACAAAAAATTCAAAAAGAGTTAAAAACTTTATTCTTTTGTAACTATCGAAGATGAGGCTGAATTGGATCCAGAGGCATTCGGCGAAGTAAATGAGGGAACACCTGGACCACTTTAAACTTTTTTATGTAATAAATACCTTTGTAAACAAGTTTTGGAGTAGTTAATTCATTTGATATTATTAAGTTAAATTTCCTTTGATATTATATTATGGCACGAATTGGCCTAAAACGGAATGCATAACCATTACTTATATTTTTTTACATCTTTATCATGTGTGCGAACCCATCTCTATCATTTTAGGATGGCAAAATAACATTTTAATTAGATTTTTTCCATTTCAATTTTTAGCACCGTCAACAGATTTTTCGTAGGTACTACACCCATACGAAACATTTTAATTTGACATTAAAAACTTCTTTTAGTGAAAGAATAATAGAGCTTTCTAAAGAATCTCTTTTTTTTCAACATTAGTAATTGTTTATAAGTTATGGAATTTTTCTTTGTAAAATAGGGAATTAAACAAAAAACAAGTTTTCTTTTATTTTATATATTTTTACTTCGGCACGGTGTCAATATGATACCATAAACGAATTCGGCATCCCCAATTTATACGAAAACGATACCAAACTTGCCCTAGTAGCTTAACCGATGTAGATATAAAGATAAAGTTGAAACTCCCTCCCCCCCTCAAAAATTTACATCAAAAATCTTGGTGGCTCCACTTCTGAAATCCATCCTTGGGTCCTATGGACCAATCCTGCCAAAGGAAATCTTTGGTTTACGAAATGCCGTATTTCATCTGCTACAACTGCCACTAGATATATAGACAAGATGCGTGATCGCTACTAAAATGAGCAATTTTCGAAAATGACAAAATGAATAGGATTGACGTAAGCTGATGATCTATCGCGGCGACTACTTAGGTACTATCAGTCCAATGGAACCCTAGCCCACCATGGAACGGTGTCACAGTGACATTATAAAACAATTTGTTTGACACTCCTCACGCCTTGTATCAAAACGTCACTGTGACACAGATCTACGACGGGTCAGGGTCTGTCAACGCAGTATAAAATATAACCTTAAACACATATTTTGTACTGAGTTGACAGCTGTCAAATCGGCCCTCTTAGAACGACCAAATTGTAATCCTTCCATTTTGTCAGTTTGTGAGAATCGCTAACGTCAGTGGTATGGTGTGGCGTGGCGTGGCGTGGGCTCCCGGCACGGCCCTACCACTAGCATTTTTGCAAAATGCGGAGCCACAACACAAGCTATAGCGAGGGGGCGCCTATACGATTTGAATCAATCCCAATGCACCTTATTCCAATGTAATAAGAACTTCGTAACATACCTATTTATGAGAGGAATAGAGACCCGCCCTCACTTCGCTTCGGTTAATATGAGTTAAAATACCCCAAGTTCATCTGGAATAATATACTTTTCAAATGGTGAAAGAATTTATAGATAGGTGCATTTTCATAGAGATTTTATTTTATGACGATTTTCAAAGACGTTCTATCGGAAACTTTTTGCGAAATTGATTATTGTAAAGTTTCCTTGCCCGGAAAGTAGGGAATTACCTGGCGAGGCTAAAATCCGAGTAAGGCAATCCCCGTTTCCACCGTGGCATATACCTACACGGTGTCCCAGAAACCGACGTCAACCCGCCTAGGGATAATAGAACAGCTAAAAAGCTATCGATTTAACCCCTACTTATGTTCAGCGATTTTTACTAGTTTCGGAGATTTTAATCTGAATTTTTGTAATTTTCCCTTATGTTCATGTCACGAAATAACATTAATGTTTTGTTTCATAAGTTTTTCAGTAGTGTCTTACATAATTAGAATCATTACGAATCAGCAAAGTTTTTAAACCTTTGCTTTTTTTTAAAGTTATCACATAAAGTTTGTTTCTCTATACTGGGTGTCCCAGCCCCATTGTTTGCTTTTCACTTTGTATGAAAAAAAAACACTTACTTAGAGTATTAGTTAAGATAGTTTCAAGCACAAAAACCCGCCGCCACCACCGTAGGCGCCCGCCGTCGCCCCCACACTGCACCCAGCACCCACTCACAAGTTGGGATTTATTTCATGGCCCTTTCGATTTGATATGCAATAGAGAGCATTTTTTTTTAATATGGACTTGGACGGAAAGTGTTTTCATACGTTTATTTTACTCCTAGGAGGAAAATGAGGCACTTCGCGTCTTTGTTTTTCAAAAGAAAGGCCATCCTTTCCGAGCATGTTTGAGAAAACAAATTTTGCCTGAAAGTAACACGCGAAAGCGCTACTAGGTACATACCTACAGCTGTCCATGACAAAAACACTCAACGCTCAGGTCTAAGCCCGCAACTTCGAATGTTTGACCTTGTGAGTTGTTAATTGTCATTGAATACGATAAATTTACGAGAAATTGCAGTCGTTTAAACTGGAAAGGTAGATCCGTTGGTATTAATGGAATCCGGGGAATTAAAACGACTTCTAAACTTCTCCAGCCGCACATCCGGTCAGTATTGTGCGCTCTATTAGGTATGAACGTTATTAGAGATGTTACTTGCAAAAGTGTACCATTGCACAATGGGTGGATTAAGGTTCCGTAGTAAAATAATAGGACACCTGACATGAACCGGGCGGATCACCGGACATCAAAACTAATTTATATGGGGGTAAGCCAGAAGCTTGCAATGAATTTAGAAATTCCGTTAGGAAATGGACAGCCCCATCCAGGTCGAGCACAGTGTCTACAGAGTAGTATGTTTATGACGGTGCATTGATATTCGATAGAATTAAGTCATTTACTATACCTACTTGATTATTAGTTGGTGATAAAATAGCTCTCTACTTGAATCAAGGTTTTTATTATTATTTAAAATGGGTTTGCTCTTGAGTACAGTCTACTAATCCTTGAAGGCCATATACTAAAATGAAAAGGTTTTCATTTTCAAGATTAATTCTCCTATTATCTTGAGGCATCTGTCCATTTCCTATTTTGAGCAACCACTCTGCAAAGAGCCGGTTTACTCTCATAATTTGTTTTGAGTTGTAATCTAATTTAGAATCTGCCATATCTTCTGAAGTATTTATTTAAATAATATACTGTAAAGGACAATTTTAATCTACATTAAATGCCTAAGGTAACTAACGTATTTATCTGGATAAGGATAAATATTGAATCGGGGGACATAGCTTCGCAAATAACCTAATGATTTTTTTATATATGTACATTTAAAGATAAAATGGTTACTGTGAGTCATCATTAGGAGATCACATATGCCATCGCGGACTTTTCTCTAGGTTTTTTGAAGAACTACAATTCTTCAGTACTCGTACATTATATTGATATAAATCTCTTAAGGAAACGCCAGCGTAAGCTATGTAAGCGCCCGAAAATAGATTTTTTTGACGACTTGGTAAAAAAACATTGAGTTTTCTCAACTATATTAAAACTTAATAGAATGAAATGTACATATAACCCATCCGAAATGAATTCTCTAAATGACAGTAAAAACCGTATCAAAATCCGTTGCGTGGTTTAGAAGGAGTTCGCGGAGAAACAGACGACAGGCGCCAAGCGACTTAACTTTATACTACCTATTTAGAGATAGAGATTCTTTCGATATCTATGGCAAATTATGATTAGCACTTTTTAAGGATAGCATAGTTGGTTGTACGTTCTACCTACCTACTTACCTATTGTTTTTTTAATCTGTCCTGTTACCAATATCTTTGAAACATAATGAAAACATAATGAATGAAAATGTCAGCGAGAAATGTGGACTAAAGGAAGATGTTAGACTAAGATTGAAAAGGGCATGCTTCGATGGTTCGGTCATTTGAAAAGGATGGATGAAAGAAGATTGACGAAAGTGATATACTGAGCAAAAGTGAGTGGGAGGGTCGGAAGGGGCCGCCCTAGGCGTACTTTTTCGAATCAAATCGGAGATATAAGTACTGGAAAAGGGCCGGATCTTAAGTAGGTACCCGAAACCGACGTGCATGCATGACTCGATGTACGAATGTGGTAGAAGCGAAAGAGATTTGTCAGGATCGTAGCAGGTGGAAAGAAGTGGTCTCTGCCTACCCCTCTGGGAAACAATCGGGATTTAATGTATCTATGTATGAAAACATAATTGGCCATGGTAAAAACCCCAAAAAATTATAATAACATAAAAAAATCACTCAGTCAAAATTAAAAGTACTATAGAGTATTTTACTTGGATAGATAGGTATAGCTATTGCAATTTCGTACTAAGCACTCTCGATCACTCATCAACGGTATTGTAACGTTTCTTTAGCTGCGTTGATGAATATGATTAATGTACCTATGTGAGTGCTTTTACGAGTAATGAGGGGCGTTAAAAGAAGCACGTGGGCCAGTGGTACTCGCGGCGAGTGGCCGAGAGGCCCGCGAGGCGGCCTGGTCATTGGCTCGGGCGCGGGGTCTTCGCCCGCGCCGTCTCACGACAATAACTGACCTAGCACTAGCACTAGAGACTAGATGCATCTTCAGCGATCCGATGCGAGGGTCACACTGCACCTGGCGACAACCGAGCCGACCGACGCTAGTTTTTGTGTCTGCTCAGTAGGTAGGTATATGACGGCGGCAGTTTATTTTTATCGTGCGCGCGCAGATGGCGCGAGCGCAGGGGTCGTGCGCGTAGGCCGGGGGTAGGACTCTGCGCCCTGCGGGTTGCGCGTAGGGTGCACATCTGCGTGCCCGGGCCTCGACTCCGAGTTGTAAACAAACCGGGTGAGGGCAATGGCTGCCAGCCACTCCCCGCCTCGCCGCGCCGAACGACGCCATTCAACCGGGAAGTTCACGTTTTATTTTTAGCTTTCCACGAATCAAGCGAAACTTTATTCCCATTCTCTATCAAATATGCTTAGGTACATAGGTATTACACAAATTACCTATAATTGAAAATTACAAGATATGGAGATAGCGTAGACGAATCTGAACTCAATAATCTTCACTCTGTAAAGCTATTCTTCTAATAATAATAATATGCGTGGCTGCAGGAAGTCGGTTACATTTGAAATCGATGCAGCTACCGATCGATGTATTTAGGTGCAGCTTACAATTTTTGGAAAGGTTAGTCGATTATTTCTCGCCTATGGTGTCAACGGATTTGGACAAAGGGCCGAGTTAAATTTATTGCGGATTTTAAGTTAAGTGCTCTCAGCACAAATTTACTTTATGTCCTATTTAACTTGACAGTCATATTAATGAATGAGAATATCCATAGGTAGCCATGAAGACAATGATTGTTGTTTCCAAAAACTTTCCGACTTAAGATTAATTTGATTCAACCGAAATCGTGTACCGAATCTACGCAAAACCAAATCACTGGCACGTTGGTAGGTCTAAGAGCGTCTAGTGTTTACTTTTACAATGTGTCCTGAAAAGATAAAAAGATTAGCCCGGCATTCGTAACGGTACTTAACATTTTGCGAGGGGTTGCTAGCTAGCATATAATATAAAAGGCCAGGTGCAGAAACAGGGTTCAATAGCCGCAGGAGCAATGCAAACGGGTGTGTGGCGCGGCGGCGGTTCGATGTGACACGCACGCTTCACACGCTTCCGCCCGCTATCGGCATTGACATTGAAGTGGCGCGCGGTAGCGTTCTGGGGCCAAGAGCGCGGTGCCGTTTCTGAGAATATTGTTGTCTTCGGCGGCCTCGCCGGTGGTGGTGGCCGCTCGAGTCATTGACCCGAGGGCGCTGAGGGCGCGGGAGGGTGCGCGCGCACGCAGCCGCGCCCCGCCTTTATTTAGTACGCTACGCGCGGCGCGCTCGGCGCCGGCAACGCTCGCGGCGGGGCGGAGGCCGCATTCCGGGCGGCCGGCGCCGCATGCTGCGAAAATAACGCGCACTAACTGCTCGCCGGCGGTATGCCCTGACCACGGCTGTACGTAGGTAGTCACACTTTAAAATAAACTGCCAACTTACTCAGATATGGCGAGGAGTTCCGAGCACGTGCGCCGCTCCGATGCACCACTCTATGTCTCAGCTCACATGCACCAAAGTCACTGTCCATTATAAATATTATCAATGGGATAGCTTAGTTAGGGACTCGAGCGGCGAGTCTCGAGTCTGTACATATAAGTCAACACTGAAGTTCACATGGCGCGAAGTGTCGCGTGGTGGCGGCGATGCGGCCGCGTCAGTCTCGCTGGCGGTATGACGCATTAGTGAGCGCGCGGCGCGGCCGAGCCGAGTGCGCGCAGCCGGGGAGGATGCGGGCGCGGGCGCGGGGGCCGGCAGCGCCCCCCGCGGCGGCTCCGTGCTGCCCTCTGCGTCGGGCTCATCGACCGCACTCGCCCTCGCCGCACCACGGCGCTGCTTCCACACCACTCTCACTGTGCCGCAAAACGACGCGTTCCCGCCGAGTCGCCCACCCGCGTCCACGGCCGCGCCGCCACCCATTCCCGCGCCCGCACCACACGTGATCCGACTGCCCGGTCTTACACTCAGCTCCGATGCGCTACTTTATCACCGACAGGTGGCTAGACCAACGGAATACACCTACGTCTACGTAGTTCCCTTCTACCCGCGCACACGCCCCCGAAACCCTTAAAATAGGTAGCAAAATCAATAACGGAAGGAAGTAGAGATTATTTATGCGCCTACGAGTATTTTTACTAAGAAAAGATAGATATTAGAACAACTAGGTACTAGAAGGTATGAGGTTTTTACTCATGTATGATTCACAGTGTCAATAAAACAGAACACGGAACGAGTACCTAAGTAGTAGAGCGAGCGCCAGGATGCGCTGACAATAACGGGGCCTCGTTCGTGCGCGCGCGGCTCTCGCCCCGGCGCCGCCGCGCACGGTCGGGGCGTGCGCGCAGGGGTACATACCTGCCGTTAAATTCCTCATGTACGTCCAGTTCATATTACCGCGAAACAACGACTCGTCGCTTGAGGTCAAGCCATAAATAAAGACACGTTCAAGACGACTCTTGAGTCTGCTCAATAAAATTGTAGGTAGTATAATAGGTAGGTACAAGTAGGTATAATGTCCAAAGCAAGCATTCTGACAGAACCCTAATTCTATTTACATTATTATGATAGCCAACTATTCTTGGCTAGCTATCATAATAATGTTACAATAAAGTCTAGATAAGGGTTTGCAAGCGACTTAAATAAACTATATAACCAAATCGATGAACGTAATAGGTACGTAGAGTTTACCTACGCTATGGAACACATTGATTTGTACTTTTCTTTAATAGATTGTAAACCTGAAAATTTCCATACAAAATGTGATCTCTCTCTGTGCATCTCATCTTAAACCTATGCCGATTTTTACGATTTTTCAATATGTTGTAGATATTACGAAAACTAGGTCTGTAAGTTTTCACTTCCAAGAAAGTATTTCATAGAAAAAAAAAACGGGAACGTACAAATCTAGTTTTTCATAATATCTACAACATAGTCAAACATTGTGGAAATCGAAGTTGATAAAGGAGGTGAGAAACGTTATCGCCCGGAACTGAATTTGTATGGAAAAAAATTAACAGCTACGGCAGCTACGCGATTGAGGCGTCGCTTCACAATCCTCTTAATGAATGAAATAAAGAGCTAAAGTAACATGCCGCCTCCAATGGAATTTCGTCTAACAACTTAGAACGCCACCGCTCATCGTACGTCATTCAATGAACTTGTTTTTTCTCTGGTCGACGCTTGAGTAAGTCTGCCCATTAAAAAACGGAATCGTGCGATTGTGGCCCATCCGCAGTCGACACTCGGAACAGATTGCCGGTGCACTAGAACCGTTCGAAATCAAAAGTGCACAGATCATTCTTCTACGTACCTTTCGGAGGACATTCTGATGATTAATAACAAGATCAGGGCCTTCTGTTGTTACTTACATACTTACTACTAAAATTGTATTATTGTACATAATACCTGTGACCTGTACCTACCAGGAGATCTGTGTTAGCACTGACAGCTTCCAGACGTCCAATTTTTATCCTTCGTGTTTTCTTATTAAGAGTTAGTTAGTTTTTTGCCAGAGCCATTCAAGGTGGTTCTTTACCTAGTACCGTAAAATCCAAAAAACCGGGCAAGTGAGTGCGAGTCGGACTCGCCCACCGAGGGTTCCGTACAAATTTGTAGGTACGAGTACTTTTTCATTCTCCGTCATAAATCGAAAACTATACAATATACATCCTAAAATTAATAAAAAATCTGTTAAAGCTTATGCCAATGAAGTCCTTTCATACAATACCCCACATAAACCGTTACTCAATTCAAAATTTGGACCGCCGTTCCTTGCATAAAGACCCTGTTTCTTTCGTGATCTTATTAAAAATGTATAGGTTTCAGATTTTTTCCAATACTTGTAGTATAAGGGTCTCCCCAGATCTATCGATGCGGAATCGGCTTGAGCTGGTAACAAAAAGTTTTATGTCCATGCAATAAGAGCGAAAACGACGTCGTTCCGTTCGCAACGCCGAATCGAGCCGAGCCGAGCCGAGCGACGTCGTTTTCGCTCTTATTGCATGGACATAAAACTTTTTCTTACCGGCTCAAGCCGATTCCGCATCGATAGATCTGGGGAGACCCTAAGACGGTACTTACTACTTGCCAAATTTCATACTTCTAGGTCAACGGAAAATATATACATTTTGACTCCCTATAAATTTTGATTCCCTTGAGAGTGTCGAAATATGTTTTTTGCGGCATAATCAGCCGCATCTTTTTTTAGGTTAACTTAGAAGTTTGATTTTTTTACAGCTTCAAGGGACTGGACTGTAGACCTGAGAATATGGTTTTAATTTAAACTCGATACCTCCGCGCGTTCTCGAGATAAAGGGTCTTGACAGACAGACGGACATACGGACAACCAAGTGATCCTATAAGCCTAAGGGTTCCGTTTTAAGAGTTCCGTACCAAAATGGTAAAAAAGGAACCCTTTAACCCCGGTGTCCGTCTGTCTGTCTGTATGTCACAGCAGGTTTGCTCAGCAACTATAAATGCTATCAACTTGAACTTTGGCATAGTTGTACAACGTGCTTGCCCGCATCTGTTTTTAGTAAAAAAAAGATGAAATTAATTTTATACATAATTGAAAAAAAGAATGGGGGTTAAAAATTGAAAGTGGTTTGATTATAGCAAATGGGGTGTCATATGAAAGGGCTCAATCTGCACATTTCTAAACATTTTTTATTTTATTTTCTGATACGTATTTTTTGATTTCTACCCAAAAATTTACAAAAAATGACCATTCGCCCCCTTATATCCGAAGTTTATGAACAAAAAATCTGAAAAAATCCTGGCGTATAGATAATTATTTTTAATTATGGGAAAAATAAAATTAAGTGTAAATTATTTACAGTTTTTGAGAAATAACAAAAAAACGAATAAAGTTCATAACAAATTGAGTATTTTCTTTTGCGGTTACCAAGCGTATTATCTTAAACAAGGGACCCTCGGTGCGCGAGTCGGACTAGCACTTGAGCGGTTTTTTTTCCTTTTGGTAAGGAGCCCCAAAAAGGAAGGATATTGTAAGGCTATCTGTAGAAAGGCTTGAAGAAATGTTTTGCATAGAACTAGAAAATTGCATAATAATATGTGTTAATAATAAGACTTATAAGTTATTTAACAGACCACCAGCGGCTGATTTCTGCACATTAGAATGTACTTACTATGGAAAATGTGTTGAAATTAGCATGTAAAAGTATGTTATTGTTTGTAGAGACTTTAATATTAAACGTACTGGAATCGTTAAGTAATAATATTAAGTTCTTAAGTTTATTTATATCTTTTAACTGAGGTAATTTGTTCTTTGAACTTACACGGATAGGTGTTTCAAGTGCTACCTGTTTAGACAATGTTTAGGAAATATTTCATTGCTTTAATTCTGATCATAGTGTTCAAAAGAATTCTTTTTTTTAATAATTTTCATCAAGAACCACAGACACTAACATACAGACCCATGTCTAGCAATCGTTTGGAATTATTCAAAAATAATGTTTAGAGTACCTAATGTGGGTAATCCTTTTCCCATAATGATTCTATAGCAGATTGCACAACAAGGGTATAAAAAATAAACCATTTTATCCAAGACTTGTGGTATCCATCCGAGCCGGCAGGCGAGATAAAATGGGTTTTAAGACCGAGTTATACACTCTGCTTTTCACTTCGATTACGAGGAATTAAAACAGTAATAATGTAAATTCCGTAACACAACAAGTTTCGCAAAGAAAACAACTAATGAATAGTCCAAAACGAAACGAAAGGACGGAGGACTTTACGAGCATCAGAAGTGAAAAAGACTTGTTTAGTGTTTAATAACAATTATAAGATGAAAACTATTTCTGGGTCAAATTAAGTCTTAAACTCTAAGTTTCTGACAATAAGGTAACAACTATGTGGAAACTTATGAATAGATAAACGTGTAAATCTAAAACTCGTGGTAATCAAGTCAACGTAAACACAGGTGACAAACAAATAACGTCAACCAAAGACGTGACCTTAGCGTTCGAAGATTATTTTTCCACCAAAATGAATGGATACTTTACTCCAAAATGTCTTCAATCATCCGCGATTGAATCAATCATCAATCATCAGCATAAATATGCTGTTGACTGTACATAAAACTACTGTCAATGTCTAGCTAAAATTATGTACTCGTGTGGGGGAGAATTAAGATGTCGCTTCTCATGGCTGAGGCCAAACCCAGTAGATACGAGATAAAATTGATACCTAGTGAACAAATTAAATTAGCAAACAACAATAAAAGCAGTTATAAAACATTCATAGCCGGAGAAAAAGTCATGGTTAAAGATTAAGGAAAAATAAAAAGGATTGGTAGGTGAAATCATTAAAGTGTTCCAGATGTGACCTATATGGGAAAATGGATGGACTCGAATATAAATAGAATACTTTAATTTGGGCAGGATATTTTAAATTAGTGATACATATGTATTGTTAATATTTCTTTAAGATAAAGTGGGAAAAGTGTAAGAGTTACGATTAAGAGAGTACAGGGGGCAGCACTAGCTCACCCGGACCACAGAATAGTTATAGTCCAGATGTGTATCTTCTCTGTAGAGTGATATAGAAATAATTAACGGCAATTAATAAATATGCTTGTACCATTTATAAATTATAGCCACCTTATCCAGATAAAACAACTTCAATAGAAATAAACTGCTTAACAGTAATCAGTTGGGCTTAAGCAGAGGACGATCCACAACTCATGCAGCATCTGTACCCTTTAAATATAAAAAATCGAATAGAAATCTTGTGATGCAATAGGATTTTTGTGACCTTTCCGAAGCTTAGATCATGCGTTATGTCTTTATATCTAAATGATAGAACACAAACGGTTCTTGTAAACCAAAAATTAAATTCGGTGTTTCTCAGGGCTCTATATTAGGTCCTATCTTTTTTTTGGTTTGACTTACCACCCAAGGTAGATAACCTTTGTGATATTGTGCTATTTGCTGATGATACATCATTAATTTTAGACCGAAAATCCGTCGATTACTATAGGATAAATACCACGCTAATTAAATTACTTAATTGGTTTACTAGTAACAATTTGCTACTCAATAATTAACCTGTTACCTGCTTCCTGTTAACCGTTTTTTGTTTAATTAGTTTAGTTTTTAGTCAGGGTCCCTATGAAACCCAGCGCACAATGCTGAGAGGGATCCTATTCAACGTAATGTTTTCTTTGCACTTAATATTTTTCTTTTTTTTTGTCTTCTGTGTGCGTTGGATAAATACTTTCTTTTCTATTCTTAGACCGGAAGAATCTATTTAATATATTTCTAAATGAGGAGTGTTTGGAAACGGTGGATAAGGCGCTTTTCTTAGGGATAACTAGGTATAATTCACCCCCACTAGACCGAATATTATAAAAGCTAATTTCATTAGGCATAGTACCAACGTTTGATACGTATAATTTTCACTAGCCCTAATGTCATAACAGCTAGTATGTCCTGATTGATTTACTAGAATTAAAGTTATACATATAACCTAATGTACCTACTCATACTAAACATTAAATGCTCTAATATTACTAAAACTACTGACTGAACTACTGACTATGACTGTTTGAACTACTTATTGTTTGAACGAAATATAAATAGAAAACAAATACTCAATTGGGTAATTTTTACCCACATAGGTTAGAGTTGCGACAAGGCGCGAAGCGCCTCACCTACAGCCGCGTATGCACCAAGCGCACGCGCAGACCGAGCCATCAGAAATCCGACGCAGTTGGCGATGGATTTGTGTTATTTCTGCTGCTGCTATGATTCTAGTGGCTTATGATCAAGGATCGGAAAAACGACCTTCATTTTGAAAACATAACCCTGTTCCGTATAGCAGAGACTTCCTTGATATTAATTAAAAATATTATTAGGTATTTTATAGATTTATTATACAATAATTTATATGTACTTAGCAACAATATTATTAATGAATAAAACCATAATGGTTATGGGAAAAAAATACTTTAGCCAATCAATTTTTTTTAAATTTTCGCCTGTTATTCCATAACGACGTGAATTTAGGACCTATTTATGACTCGAAATAGTACGTTCACAGTTTACGGAGGACATTGGGGCAATCGTTGATATTGGTTTACTGTTTGTATGTGTGTTTGTGTTTTCTAATTAACATCAGAAGGAAGTCTCTCTTGTACGGAACAGGGTTATGATTTCAAAATGACGGGCGTTTTTCCGATCCTTGCTTACGATCTTGATCTTTGGGATCCCCCAACACCTTATTTTCACCATATATTTGAATCAAACGGATCGACCGCTCTTGAAAGTTCATAATTATTTAAAACGATTTGCTCTCGCTCGAAAGCCAAAACCACCACCATCCACACCGAACGAACAGCACACACTGAGGCACCCCTATGAACATGTCGCATTTACCGTCAGCCAACGGCTCGACCCCGAGGCACGCTCGGCCGAGCCAACGTGCGCCCGAATGGCCCCGAGGCACGTCCACACAGACTGAGCATTTGGCTCGCGAGCCTGCCGCGTAAAAAGGGCTACAGTGTGGACCACATTCCACCAGGAAGAGAAATTGAGGAAAAAACGGACTCCCTGAAGAGACCGCACCCGTCAAGGGTTGTGTCCATCGACTACGTCGGCTTGGAGGAATTCAACCAAGACGTGGTCGATAGATACGACCTCGAAGGCCCTCAAATTTACACCGATGGGAGTAAAATTGAGGGCCAGACGGGAGCTCACTCTAACTCTTATTAATCCCCATGACGTTACATCGGAGTTTGCAGCAGCGCCCAGACAGCAAAGCATTTCCTAGTGTTCCTGAGCGGATCGAGAGAAAAGATATAGGGACAGCTTGCGCCGCCTACGCATGACAAACAGAAATAGCTGCGCGCGCCGCCTGTCCCCTGACTCAGCTCAGACAATGGCCCGTATCCCCTCCTCCGACCGCTTTCGCGAATATCAAGTGATCGTCTCAATGTTATGTCCCACAGCGGACTCGTAAAATTAGTGTAAATTATTACCGTAGACTGGGCCAAAGTCGTTGTTCTGGTCGTAGATTGATGCCACTGAAATCAAGGTTATCGAACGCCGAAAAGGCCGAATACTGTAGGTAAGTATACCAATTAAAATTAGCATAGGGTAAACCCTCCAGTGAATAAACACTTAAGCATTTTTTCAACTTTGCAAAATCATTACTCTGTATTTATCAATAATTGTAATGGTTTCAAATAATTTAATCAATCGTCGGTTAATAGACAAGAAAGTAATTTCTGCGATTTTTTATTACGTTTATAGTTTTTGAGTTATAGAAGAGTTTATAAAAAAGTACCCAAAAACCCAGAAAATGAAAAAACTAACGTATGAACATTGTAAAACAGTAATTATTATATAAAAAATTAAGTTAAGAACTGTATCTACTTAATATTCAAATTATATTATATTTTATTACAAAAATACACATTTATTAGTATTTAAGTAGGTAAAAATGAAGCACTTAATATCTTTATTAATTAATACAATATCAATAATCTTCTTGTTATCCAATCACACCCATTATAATCCGAGTTTTATAATAACATTGATTTACAATCATTAAACTCTGTTGATACTTCTAATCACTGTTTAATCAGTCTCTAATTAGAAAAAGTATCATCATTTGGGACAAAAAAACATCTTAACAACCCTATTATTATTTATAGGTAGTTGCTAATAAGCACCTTGCTAAAATCTATCAAAAAAAAACTTATTACAGTTTTGTTAAAAAACATTACGATTACGTGCAGGCTAAAGAGACCAAAAATGTAAGTAAAATATACAAAGAATAATACTTTGTTTTATACGGAAGCGAACAATATTTTTTATTTTAACCTTTCGTCTGTGTTTGATAAGGACCCTGACCAAATTTTGGTATCACTTTTTGTACTTTTTTTCGATTTCTTTTTGTGGATTATTCCAAAATTAGAAGAGACTCGAATTCAGTATTTTTTTACCCTTCCACAGACGAAGGGTTAATAGTTATATCAAAATAATCTGAGCAATTTATTTTAAGCATTATGCTTAAAGTAATAAACTTGGTATTAAGATCTAAGAATAAGAAGAAGAAAATTTGATTAACAAGCCCATTTAGGAAGTAAAACTTTAAAAAAGGGTCTTAAACACCTTTGTCGTTAGCATTACGTTGTACATACATAGGATTAGTAGGTATCTAGTAAATGAACAAAGCCAAATTTCTATAGTCCATTTAATAGATTTTTCATGCCTATGAATGAACACTAGTGTTCCAGTACTGGTTCAAAGAATCAGAATCGTTTTCTATGCAGAATCTCATAAAACAACCTTAATACGATTACGTTAACATTTAAATTTAGAAAAAAAAAGCAAAATTGTGCCACCACCAGTAAATAAACCCACTGTTCATTCATTGGTTTTAGAACGTTGTATAAGCCAGTAATGGAACACCTAAAAATGACGGCTTCATCGCAAAAACATCCACCAAAGTGTAAATTGATACAAGGGTTCACTAATACTTTTTTTATCCGTGTTTCGTGAATTGCAATAGAAATGTCAGTTAATTAAATTTCCGCAATATGGCGCGGTTTTTTATTTTTTGGTCACCCTATGAAGAGATCGTGTTCCGTAACAGGGTCCATATTGACTCAAATTCAAATTCAAATCATTTATTGCGTGTCATATTACCAGAGCTCGGCAAGGGTGAATCATTTTTACGTCATTAATGTCAACTGTAGATATTAATATAGATACTCCTTAAAAATTAATAATAAAAGAAAATAAAACTTTATTAATTATAATTAAGCTAAAATGACAATGCATTATGAACAAAACGAGTAGGTACTATGTACTTCAAATTGAGGGGCTGCTTACAAAATAACACGACAGAATAATAGAATAGGTACCTAATGACGTTCTCATGATATTTCACTCAGTTGAATATGGCATCCTTAAACAGATTGATAACCTATCTAAAGAGCTTTGCTGTCATATCATATCACTTCATTAACTTTTATAGTAACATATATGGGTATACATATTATTTAAAGAGGTTTGTTAAAAAGCTTTCTATAAAATTAATTTGTTTTGATGGCGACGTAAGGACCGTAGCAGAAAGGCAGCCTAAATAAAATAATTTCATTAGTTATTAACTTACACCACATCTACCATTGAATGACAAGTTATGTCCATGTTATGCAAACTCTGAAAACAGCTCACCCCTGTCGAGCTCTACACATTACGTTACAACAGGTGGAACTACAACTATAGCAACATGAGAGGGCTACTACCCGTTTAATTATCATTATTCTAAGTTATATTCAATATATTGCACATTGATACTCTCATTATTATATTTTTCACACCACATGCTCGAATTTGCCCAATTATATATCATTATAGCCATCGGCTCACCAGCGGGTTATAATGAAATTCAGTACAATATTATAACGCGGCGGGTTATAATATTGTACTGAATCTCATTATAACCCGCTGGTTAATAATGAGATTTGAATTCGTATGAAAAATTGTTCCATAGAAACCGACAGCAAACAGAACTTATTTGAAAATCGAACTGGCAACTAGAAGCCTTTTACGCAAAACAAAGAAAATAAATCAAAAGTTGAGAAAAGTAGAGTATTCTCCTTTGGGATAAAGCTGTTTTCGTCTTGGCCGAGCTTGAATCCCTCGCTGCACTCTGGACCCCCATTTAATTCCCTCGCTTCGCTCAGGAATTAACCCGTAACACCCTCGCTGCGCTTGGGAGTTAAAACTGCAGTCCCTCATTTATTTAAATCATAATCATCGGAATTCATAGCGTATTCTTTTTCAGTTACTGTTACTTTTTCAGGATTTTATAAATCAAACCTCACTAACCTAGCCTGATATTATGAACAAAAAATTATGTGAAAAATGCCCTCCCCCCGTAACAATACCTACCTGAAAGTGTCCCGGAGCGCGGTATTTTTTAGTAGACGGTCGGTCGTTTTTTAGTTCTCCAAACCAAATTAGCCGAATTTTCAGCTAATTTCAGTGTGCTGGTGTAGAAGTGGCTTAGTACTATTACTATGATGAGAATTCGCCGTCCGTCTGTTATAGATGAATTACTGAGAGCGTGGAATTGCATATGTAATTGTAATATGTGTTTAAAGGCATTCTATATTTAAAATTTCTCAACTTCTTATACCATCAGCATAAAAAGAGTATTGTAAGTAGGTATAAAAATAATGTCAGCGTCAAATTCTAAATACTTTTTCCAATGCACTAAAGTAAGTATACGTCTTATTTTATTGTATTCTCGCAATTTTCAGAATTATTTTGACTGGCACGTACGACTGCAAGTTACAAGAATTAAAACGGGGTCGTGAGTGCAGCGATTCAAGCTAGCCCAAGACGAAAACAGCTTTATCCCAAAGGAGAATACTCTACTTTTCTCACCTTTTGTTTTATTTTCTTTGTTTTGCGTAATATGGCAGAAAGTTGTAGTAATTTTGCCCAATTGAAAGTCAAAGTAAAGAAATAATTTTAAGTGTCATACATAAATACTTTCAACTCGTTATAATGAAACTTTTTAATTTACCTTACACCGCTGCCCAATTAGTTGAAAAAGCTAAAAGTGTTTCTCTTTCGAATATTTATATAATTATGACTGAGAGTAAGAGAGACAAATTCAAAGCAACGAAAAAATTCCCCTCTCCGAGTAAGAAAAAGTTACGTACCTACTAGTCCATCGGCAGTAGATGATTTTGATCAAGAAGTCATCAGGAGAACTACCTATATTTATATAATTTTCATCTGTCCCATACCTAAGCAATTTCCAACCTTAAAGATGAAAATTTAAATAAATGATAGGCACTAAAAGCAAAACAAGGACATACTTATTCCTCTTGTTTAGGGTAATCTCATTACATTTAGAAAAAACTTAACCGATTCGTTGCGTCTTCCATTTTCGAAAACTTTTGGCTGTGGCGGCGAACAATTATTTCATTACACGCCAGCCGTGCCCTACGCCATAGGCATCGTCCTAATAGAACGCGATTGCGCGATCATCGCAAGTTCGCGCAATCGCGTTCTATTAGGACGAGGTCATAGAATATGATGACACGCCTAGCGTGTCATCCGCCACACGTTAAAAACATTTGATGACACGCCGGGCGTGTCATCCGCACTGAATCGGTTAAATGGTTTTGCTTTTTATGCGAACGGGACAACCACTACATATGCAATTCCACGCTCTCGGTAATTCATCTATACAACGGGGGCCCTATCCAAGTGATCTGATCAGTCTTTATATTATGGGGTATGGATCGAAGTCTTTCGCCCGTTAATTGTATATCTGTTTAATATATTTGAAGCGAGAACTCTGGGTCGGGTCATGTACCCTGTCCTTGCAGCTTGCAGACCTTGGCTCACCGTCTTATGTACAGACGAGATAGTAAATACGTGTACACTTTGGTTCACTAATGTTTTACCAAATCATCATTTGGCAAACTATATCATTTTACAAACTTTCATTTCGCAACAGGTACTTCCCGCCGGATTATTTTACATTTTTATGTGGTCAAAAGTCTAACTGATTTAATATGTAGGTACCTAACGGTTTAAGCACAAACACGTTTTAGCGTAATGAAAGTTTGTAATATTAGGTATACAGTTTGTCAAACTTACTTTTGGCTAAAAGTCAGGATACATGGCTAAAAGTCACTTTAGTACATTGTCACTTTAATCGCTGTGATAATTCATGTATGGCATTTGAAACATGTCATTAAATAGACAAGGTACTAAAGTGTGCACATATTTATGAACTCGACTGTACCAACTTATGTAAGTATATCTATATTAATTAATACCTTTAAATGAGCAATTCTTGTGTGTATATATATATATATATAAATAATCCAAGTTCATCTGAAATAATACACTTTTCAAATTATAGATAGGTGCATATGCATAGAGGTTTTATTTTATGACGATTTTAGAAAGACATCCTTTCGGACACTTTTTGCGGAATTGATTTTTTGATGCCGTTAGATTTTAAATTCAATTCAAATCATGACTGCCAGCTATCAAAGAATCTCTCTATATACAATGTTTACAGCGGACTTTTCATTGCACAATACAAACAAATTTTGCCTGGAAGTGATGCGCGAAAGGGCTACATACATACGTCTATGGGAAAAACACTCAACGCTCAGCCCTCTATTTCACCATCTTGACAATGACACGTGACATACATTGCAAAGTTAACACGCTGATACATGACTGGGTTTCATATAAGCTGCGCTATGTACACTGAAGTGTCACCTATCACCTGTCATTGTCGGGATGGTAAAATAGGGGGCTAGTCTAAGCCCACAACTTTGAATGTTTGACCTTGTTGTGACTTGTAAATTGTCATTGAAAACGATAATTTTACTGGACATTGCAGTCGTTTTAACTGGAAAGGTAGATCCGTTCTTCTTCTTCTTCTTCGTACGGTCATTCCTGCATTTTTCTATAAATTAAGGTTAGTATTTTGAAGCCAGGTTACAGCCTCCGGTGTCATCTGGTTCAGTCCCTCTACTCCAGCAGGGAATTTTTCATTTGGGCACCACAATCGCAGGCTGACGATTCGCGCAAGCCCCATTTGTGTAGGTGGTAATTACATCGGCCTACTCCTGTGCGGATTCTGTTAATGGTAGACCAGATCTTCCAGGGTTGCAGCGTTCCTGGGAGGTCAAAGATAGGATCGGAGACCAGTTCTGATTGGGAGCATTCGGCTGACTCCCATTTCGCTCTCCATTCTCGACCAACATCAAAGTTCTCGAGATTTGTCCGACCAGATAAGATTGCGTGATGGAAGGCTCGCCGGTGGCGGTTGATCGAGTGTTTTGGCGATTGGCATGGTGGGCGATTTCATTTCCATGGCCTTTTTTAGCTCTTTCGCCGCGACTTGTTGTCGGCGTATGTCCGGTGCGATGTGTGCAAACACTGGGAGCCATGGTAAGGGGGTGGGCTGTAGCGTACCCGAAATAATGCGCATAGCTCTGTGTAGGTGGTAGATCCGTTGGTATTTATGGACCCGGGGAATTAAAATTACTTTTCCATCCGCACATCCGGTCAGTATTGTGCACTCTATTATGAACGTTTTTAAAGATGTTATTTATGTGGATAAAGGTTCCGTAGTAAAATAATAGGACACAATTCTCAACCAATTTATGTGGGGTGATCCAGAAGGTTGCAAGGAATTGAGAAATTCCGTTGGGAAATGGACAGCCTCTTCCATCCAGGTCGAGCACAGTGTGTATGTGTGTGTATGTTTATGTTTGTGTCGGTGCATTGATCTTCGATAGAATAAAGCCATTTTCTATACCGACTTGACTATTAGTTGGTGATAAAATAGCTCTCTCCTTAGCACAGTCTTAGAATTAATATTATTAATTTCGGAATAAACATTGTCGACTAATTCTTTTACTAAAACGCAAAGGTTTTTATTTTGAAGATTAATACTCCTATTATCTTGGGGCATCTGAACATTTCCTATTTGATTTGATTTGAGCAACAACTCTGCAAAGAACCGGCTTTCATACGTGCAGACAACGAAACTCTCATAATATTTATTTCGAGTTCTAATCTATGTAGCGCATAATTTTGAATCTTTTATTTAAATATGTACGGGACAATATTAATCTACATTACATGCCCAACGTAACTTATTTATCTGGATAAGGTTAAATACTGAATCGAACAGAATAGCTTCACTATAACCTAATATTTTAAAATAAAATCATAAACATAAAAAACGGTTACGGTGAGTCAATCTTAGGAGATAGACATATGCCATTGCGGACTTTATTCTAGGTTTTTTAAAGAACTACAATTCTTCAGTACATTATTTTGACACATCTCTTAAGGTTTAGCCAGCGTAAGGTATGTAAGGGCCCGAAAAACGATTTTTGGAGACTTGGTAGGAAAACATTGAGTTTTTTTCAACTATATTAAAACTTAATTAGAATGAAATGTACATATAAACCATCTAGAATAAATTCTCTAAATGACAGTGAAAATCGTATCATAATCCGTTGCGTTGTTTCGAAGGAGTTAGCGGAGAAACAGGCAGACAGGCGCAAAGCGACTTTAATTTATACTATTTAGAGAAGAGATGCATCGGTTAAGTTTAATTTTAAATGTTTAGATAACCCCTTTACTAATAAACGTTGAGTAACGGTGGTATAGCTATACACAGAACAAAAACTAAAGGCATAGAAACCGTACTATAAGACGTACTTTTTGTCAGCTATCTTTCTCTACTTTTTAGATTACGTATTACATGAGAAAAAATGAAACAAAAAGTAGGCTGTTTTTTCTTCTTTAACTGTCATTGTCACAAGGTTTTACATAGGGACATCTTTGGCCTTCCCACAGAATAAAGACTAAAGGCAAAGATATCCCTGTGTAAAACCTAAGCCTACTTTTGTTTCATTTTTTCTCATGTAATACATAACCTAAAAAGTAGAGAAAGATAGCTAGCCTATGTTTATCAGGGATAATGAAGGATTCTAATGGTGAAAGAATTTTCCAAATCGGTCCAGTAGTTTCGGAGCCTATTCAATTCAAACAAACAAACAAAAAATCTAATCTTTCCTCTTTATAATATTTATTATTATTATTATTATACATTTATTATATTATTATATTATTATTATTATATATTATAGTGTAGATATAATCTGAATCTCGGAAACGGCTCCAACGATTTCGATGAAATTTGAAATATAGATAGGGGTTTACGGGCGAAACATCGATGTGTCAAGTTGTCATCTTCGGAAAATTTCGTTTTCAACCCGAGCGACGCACGGTGGGCTGGATGGCTCGAAAAGAGGACATTCGCACTTTTTTTAGAAAATATTTTTTTTTTAAATACTATCCGATAGAGAATTATGTAAGGAACAATATATGTAGTATACATTTTTTCGAAATAAGGCATATTGACAGCAGAAAAAAATAAAGACTTTTTTTTGTATGGGCCCATAAATAGGTATCTTGTTTCTCAGAAACTATTAGAGGTCCCGTCTTCTACCTCCCAAGACTTTGTTTTTCTACTTTTATAGAGTAGGAAACGATAAGCAGATTTTTTATACAGGTGCTGGTTTTTTTTTTAGTCCAGTAAAAAGTCCACACATTTTCGATTTTTTCGTTTATGTCTTTTTAGGGATTTTACATTATATTTCGATAGTTAAAAGTAAAAATGATAATAACACATAATGGATAAAACGTTTATTAAGTTATGAAAAAAATCCTAAGTATATTTTTTACATTTTTGATACAACTAAAAAGCAAATAATCTAATGTTTAACAATAGACACATGTCACTTAAAATAAACAATAAACAACAAAAATTGATACAAAATATTTCTTAGAAAATGACATATACCTACCTAAATACACAAAATTACTATAGAGGAAAAAATATTCATTGGTATTTTCTAACATTTCAAAAAGATTACATTCATCGTCGTCGCTCGTATTTTTTTCTATAATTAGTAATTCTAAAGCTTCGGGTGAGAGATTTTTAGCTTTCTTAGTTAGTCGTGGCCTTAGTAGAGTTATTTGTGGATCGGAAGATATGAGAAAGTTGTGCAAAATATCTTCATTCGTCATGGTTCTGCTACATTTTCTAGCATGGTGTTCTCTAAAATTGCGAAAATCTTTGTTCCTCGCTTCTGATGCTTCTTCTGATAATGATCCAATTGGTAACATGCCGAAATGCTTAATTATGTCAGCCCCATGTATTAAAAGCTTGTGTACGCTTGATGGCATATAATACCACCCGTATAACTCTTCACTTGTACACAAGACTGCAGTTTCACGCCAATAGTCAGAAAATTTTGTTACATTTACATGTTCTCCAGAAGCAATCACTTGCAAAATTACATGAAATCGTTGAATCACATTGACATCAATTCCCGTAATACGGGCTGTAATTTCAGGATTGGAGAAGAAGCGTCTGGCAGTGTTACCATCGTTTGTTGTTCCAGCTCCTTGCTTAACGACATTAATTAGTAATCCCAGTTCAGATTTAAATTCGTCTTGAATCCGTTTCTTTGCTTGTTCCTTCAAAATCTTGTTCTCTTTTCCTGCGCTCCATTTCTTGAACTGCAATCTGTAAGCTAAAATAGAATGTTATTAGCAAATGACTCAAAGTAAAGTGTGTAAAGCAATAAATACATTTGGAATAAAAAAGTTAAATTACCTATATGGAGTAAGTATTCCATACACCTAATCCAGGCATGTAATGACGACAACCCATATTGTAACATATCCTCTCTGTTAATTTTTTTACTTAAATCTTGAATTTTATTCATTTCCGTTGGTTTAGCACGGCAAATATCACATGAAGCTGTTGAAGTTTCTGACAGATATAAAGAAATTTTCCCATCAATCATTGTCAAGTGTAGCTCGTGTTCTACTTTCGTAGAAGATTCAGTAATTTCAGTATACACCAGGGCATCTATTTCCGCCTGTGTTTCGGATTTATATTTTTCAACCATGCTTTTTGTTCCCTTCGTAAACTGAAACATAACTGGACGACAAAACCCAGTTGATGACGGTCTATCATTCTCCCATACAGTTTCCCCATCACATGTTAACTTAAGTGGTACTAAACTAGCCATAAAAACGCTTGACACATCAAATTCACTTTGCGTTTTCATTTTGTTGTTGCTTTGTGCAGAAGCTCCATCAAAACCCCATTTACTCTGCAGCTTCAAAACTTTGTTCTCGTATTCACCTCCAATCGCCTTCAAAACCCTTTTGGCAGTTAAATCTAATAAAGCTTGTAATTTTATTCTGGCACCATCTTCAGTTATAAAAACATTTTCATTCGAAGGGTAGCACATTTGTTTTTCTTTCTGAACGGCAAAATATGATGGATATAAATTTACTCCTTGGTCACTCGCTACATCACGTAAATTAATATACTGCCACTTAGTAAGTTTCAATGAAGTCATTAAGGCTAAAGCTTTCTCTGGTGATAGTAACTTATTCATTTTTTTGTGTATGTAATCATCTACATTTTTTATGTCTTCTGGGTGATGCAGCAAATAATCAATAATCTTGTTTAAACTTGCGTGGCCACCCTTCTTTAATTGTTTACAGTTAGCTGCACTCACTTCTTCGGGCGATAAGGATTTGCTTATCCGCTCTAATCGTCTTCTCTTCTGTCTCATCGAAAGGTCTTCAAAAGGTTTCCGTGAAGTTGAAGGTGTTGCGGGATCAAATGAAGATTCCACAATGTTATCATTTGGTCGAACATTTTCAGCGTCATCAACCTCTTGAAAGCTTTCGGCCACCGACAAATTATCTTTTGGCCAACATATGGCCCTGCTTAGCCATTCACTGTTATTCTTCAAAAAATCGCCACGTATGCGATTAGACTCTCTCCATCTTCTTTGGATATTTGAGCAGTACCTTTGAGAAAACTTCACATATAACTGTTCTTGTTCTTCAGATAAATTTAATTTCACCTTCAAGTATCCATATAATTTTGTATTGTCCGATAAAGATCCAATATTATTCAACACGTTAAACAAATCAATATTGTTAACTAGGCTTTCCATTATTATTAGTATAGTCAATTCCGTACTAACTGAGAAACGATAACCGAGTATTGTTTTCGAGAAACTAATTTATGTGTTAAGTATATCACCCTTTTATTACAATTTTAGCTTATCCCCACTTAAGTGAAACGTAATCTGGGATTCACCCTTAATGAACTCATTAATGTTAGGAATTAATAAGTGCATCGATACATGGTGATAATCTCATCAATTAGCGATGAGTATTGAGGAGCATTAGCAATGACATCATTAGTTAACTGAACCATTCTCAATTAAGTATTATGCATATTGTTTATCAGTTGAACAATTTTAGTAAATTAACATGCATTTACAATACAATATTTTTTAAATAAAAATATTATATGCAATAATTAAGTGGTGGCCTATTAGTTAAATCGTTGGTTTAAATGAGTCTTATTTAACCATATTGTTAAATATAATTAACGTTTTATGATTTATTTTGTTTTTGCGAATAATAATTGTTTCAAGATAAAAGAATACTTATTACTTCATCTTCCATAAAATGATAGAGTTGTACTTGTAAATAACTAAAAACAAATTTGAACCAAAATCAACTCTTTCCCAAAAAAAATTGTCAATAAAACGTAGCATGTGTCACTTTTTATTATTATTATTATAGAATTAAACTATCGAAAAAAATAATGTGGGATCCCAAAAAAGACATAAACGAAATAATCGCAAATGTGTGAACTTTTTACTAGACTAAAAAAAACCAGCACCTGTATAAAAAATCTGCTTATCGTTTCCTACTCTATAAAAGTAGAAAAACAAAGTCTTGAAAGGTAGAAGACTGGACCTCTGATAGTTTCTGAGAAACAAGATACCTATTTTTGGGTCCCATACAAAAAAAACAGACTTTATTTTTTTTTGTTGTCAATATGCCTTATTTCGAAAAAATGTATACCACATTTATTGTTCCTTATATAATTCTCTATTGGATAGCATTTTCCAAAAAATGATTTTCTGAAAAAAGTGCGAATGTCCTCTTTTCGAGCCAACCCACTGTGCGACGCTCGGTCTTCCAGGTACTAAAAATCTATAAACAAAGACCGGTCTCACACTTCTCGTACCACACATTTATATGGAAATCATGAGACAACCCGCAAGTTTGTTGGTTCGCCTAGAATTGAGTACCTACAAACCAGTTCGGACGATCACTCCATAAAACAGAATTTAGAAATTATTAAGAATTTCAAATACCTCGGAGTAAAGGAGGTTCCGTGATCGGCGCTAGGCGCGCTAGGTGCGCGTGAGTGCGGTGTGCTGCGGACTGGACCCTGATCAGCCACGCCTACGCTGCTAACTTCAACCGGCGCATTCGAAGATTTTTTATATAAAACTCGGAACCCTAGTTATATTCATTTTTACCATTTTGCTGCCGAGCCTTCTCCACGAGGCCAACTAGTTAGATTATTGGTATGTTAAGTACTTCGAAAACATTGAATTCTTGGAGTTCAATATAGGTACTCAATTTTGCCATGTCGTTATAGGTCTAATTTGTTCTTGATATATTCCTGATCATAAAAAAATACTGCTCGCAATTGAAGGTTTTATACTTGTAAAATGTAAAATGCTTTGTAGGTACCTACTTTTTGTACTTGTAGATGTGGATCCAAATGCTCCCGACTGAAAAGAGAAGAGAGTTATGGGTTTGGTTTTTAAATGACCATACATTGTAAAAACTATGTTATTAAAAAAAAGCCCGACTGAAATTAAAATATCAACTGAAAAGCGAAAAACAAGTTCTATGAACTATAAAAAATTGGAACAGCAAGTTACCTAAATATTTACTTAAATATATATAACTTGAATATTGGAAAACGTGCTCCAGGCGGAGACAAGCTAACCTTGCATTTTTTTACAAGAAATATGTTTTGTAACTTGTTAGTTGTCCCCGCCTGCAATATCCTTTCCAATATACGAGTATTTAACCCTCCTTCGGACAGTCGGGTAAAAACATGGTCTAATGGTTGGGTTCTCAATACCTGGATCGCTATGACCACAGGATTTCACAGGAAAATATAACTTTGTACAATACTAACAGACAATTGGACTTGTAGTTACGTACATAGTATCTCTTATTTAATCTGTGCTTGTAGAAAGGGTTGCAATCCGGATTACGGCCCAATTTATGTAGGTGTTTCATCCACATTTATATTTATTTACATCCTTATCCTTATTACTAGTCTTTATCCTAACTAATATTATAAAGGCGAAAGTGTTCACTTGGTACTGAGATAGTTTATAGCCCGGAGACGGATGTTGGATGTTTATTAAGTACGTCAGAAAATTTGACGGATTCCGAGGGAAAAGCGATTAACGATTTCTCCGTGGATGGGGTTGGTGACAAAAGCCTAATATAAACATTTAAGTTATTTTGCTAGTTCTGTATGGTCTCAAAAACTGATTAAATACAGCGAGATTTTTAATGGAATGGCACATTAACTTGCGGTGGGCGAACCGCTGACGGATTTACCTGTAAACGATGAATTATTGTACTACTAAACTCCACGGACAAGAGATCTTTACGATCCTTTCATTATTTTAAGCCATCTCTACTCCAAAAATGCGTATTTATACAACACAAATTCTAAATTCGATAGATTTTAAAGAGAAGCATAGAGCAACCATTTCAGCTCGCCGCAGTTCCGTTAGACAAATATTTCTCGAGGCGAGTGCTGGCAAACATATCCCGCGGCACATACTAATGTTATGCTAATCATTTCGCTGGACACTTATTCATTTGAAGCACGGCACTTTAGCGAGGCGATCTGCGTAGAGTGCGACGTCGCTAACGGTCCAGTCCAGCACCACGCAGGAAGGCTCGGCTTGAGCGAGCGGCCTGCGCGCCGCGAATCATGCAAAACGTATTAAAATGTATTTTCATGTGATCATGATAATAATATAATCGTACGTGGGGACTCTTCTTAAGGAACAAGCAACTCTGGGATATTTCGAGCTGGCCGCAAGCAACGTCGCGGAAAAATCAGAGTGTATAAAAAAAACCACTTGAAATGTATAATGATGATATCCGAGAGAATCATTTAAATCGATGCCGCGCTTATTGAGATTATCGCATGTTTTAATTTTGCCCTAAGTAAAATCTCCCAATCGGTGTCGCCATACCTTTTGAATTGCGGAGACAAGCAAATTTACGCGGAAAAAGGATGTATCAAGATGTTAAAAAACGAACTCTTAAATATTTGTGGTTATTCGAGATAGATTTTCGTGTTTTGTAGTAAAAGCATTTTCATACGAATGTGACGACAATGGCGTGCTCCTACAATGCTTCCACAGACACATTTAAATGTTAAGCTTTCTTGTTATTAATAAATTACTTTTAAAATATATGTGTGCCATTTCATCATGTAGTTTAGAGATCCACGTCTGTTCCTGTAGTATCGAGTAACCACTAGTTAAGCGATCCTAGTAATGTTGGTAAGGCATGGTAAACCTCGCCATAATAGTCCTAACAGTAAATCATATTGATTGTGAAGGCCAGGGAAGCCGCGGGTCGGGCGCGCGAGGGTGCCTGGGAACTCTCGCAGCGAGCACTCGGCCTGACTGGTCCTACGGCATTCCCGCCGCGGCCCTCCGCCGACACGTTCCATGGCCCTCTCTCGCCGGCCCGCGGCCCGCCTGAACCACCATAACTAACTTACGAGTAACCAACTAAGAACTCTTAAAAGGCGCATAGTTCCCTCAAACTGTGACCCTGCCTGCAGAACTAGCTGTCCCGGGTTCGATTCCCGGTATGGGTTAATATTTGTGTAACATTATTAAAGTATGTAGGTATTTATCTACCTATGTAAGTATGTTTATTACCGCCTAGTGCTCATAGTACAAGCCTAGAGTGGATATGTATTTATTCATCTACTCGATTATTAATTTACTGTATTATCTTAGCACGATCATTATTGAGTAAATGAACAAATAACACCGAAGGCATTGTTTATGCTTCATGCACCACAGACATTTTATAGGCTAACTAGAGGACGAATTCCTTCTTTTCAGAATTCCTATTTAGAGTAGGTACGTACTTAAGGGATACTTCTTCTAAATGTTAAAAGTTTCTACATACAGTGGTTTAGGCTGTCACGGAAAAGTTTTATATTGTGTATAGTCAGACCTATTATTTAATCATTCCAATAAAAAACCTAAGATTCGACTGGCGACCAGCGATCGACTCCTACAATTTGTATATCCTATTTAATCCTACTTCCTTGCGAAAGTTTGTGTGTGTGTGTTTGTTACTTCTTCACGCTGCAACGGCTGGACGAATTTGGATGAAATTTGGAATGGAGATGGCTTATACCCTGGAGTAACACAAAGGCTACTCTTCATCCAGGAAATATTAAAAGTTCCCGAGGGAATAACTATAATCGAAATCTAAGCGGACGAAGACGGGTTCAGAAGCTATTATCCACTAATCCTACTAAATTATACGAGTATCCTACTAATATTATAAACCCTAAGGGGTAAAAGGAGGGTGTAGAATTTTTTATGAGTTTCGTCATTTTTAACCGACTTCAAAAAAGGAGGAGGTTATAAGTTCTACTGTATGTATCTTTTCTATGTATGTTCTCCGATTTCTCCGTAAATTGTAGACTGATTTCCTGCGGCGTTGCTTGCTTGAAATGTCTTAAAGTTTCAAATCAACTAAGAAGGGGACTACATATATAAGCTTATTATGATCACAAAAAGTATAAAATAAAATAAATGTTTTAAAAAATCGGACAAGTACGAGTCGGATTCGCCCACCGAGGGTTCCGCACCTGACACGGTTAACTCAATTATAAATTTGGACAGCCGCGCCGTTCCTTGCATATAGACCCCGTTTTTTTGTGATTTCATTAAAAATGTATAGTGTTCAGATTTGTCCCTATACTGGTAGTATAAGACGGCATACTTGCCAAATTTCATAGGTCTAGGTCAACGGAAAATACCCTATAAATTTAGTTTCCCTTGAGAGTGTCGTTCGAAGTAGTTTTTTGCGTTGTTGAAGGTGGTTTTAACCCTATAATAACTACAAATACTGATAACTGGTCAAGTGCGAGTCGGACTCGCTCACCAAGGGTATTTTTATCAACTACGATTTCGGCCAGAGCGATTGTGTGCGCTGGATGTACCTGTTTACATCCTGTCCTACGTGTGTTATCAATGCGAAAGGTTATGCGCGCGTGAGTTTGGTGCTTCTTCGCTAAACTAAACGGATGGACGAATTTGGTTGGATACAATTTGGAATAGAGTTTGCTTATACACTGGATTAACGCATAGGCTACCTTGAATCCCGAAATAAATCAGTGTTCCCGTGGTATGACAAAATTACTAATGCTACGCGAAGAAGTCGCGGGCAGAAGCTTGTAACCTATAAATCTATCACACTCAACGTTTTGACGAATCATATAGCACCGTTTAACGCATATGTAGTTATAATTTCATTCTTGAAATTGTTGTCTAGAGATTACAAATGTCTTGGGGGTCTCGAATCTCACTTACCTCCTACACAAGTTCTTTTCGACTTCTTTGTCGGTCATATATCATTTTCTATTTCTATTAGTCCGCACCGATAAAGAGGCACTGAGCGACAAGAGAGAACATACAAGATTTTCTAGTCTGGCCTGTGTGCTCGTTTGATTTCTCGATGCCATAAAAACCCATATTTAAATTTCATGCTCAGTATAAAATAAAAAATAACGGTCGTTGCTTTTGGCCGAGAACATATTTATGGATAGCTTTGCATAAGAGATAGTACAGTACATATAAATACTAAAAACTTCTTCGCATCATGATAAAGATAACAAAATCTGTTACAATTAGTACAATTGGGTTAAATACATTCGATGTTTACAAAATAAGAAAATTCGAAACCCATTTGTAGATATGTTTCCGTGATAACTTCTCAGTACTCGATTCCATACAAACGTTTAATTAATTGACTTTCAAATTATTATAGGCAAAATTCTTACAAATAACGACATCATTTGAATTTTAACTTACTTATTGATAACTAGAGTAGGCGGGATAAGACCGCCGACGAATTCAGAAGAGTTAACCTAAATAATAAAAGAAAGTTGCAGCTTAAGTTGGATTTATGAAGATTGTTCATGATTTTCTTTTTTATTAACTGAAAAAGGTTGGCAATCTTTCTAACCGCAACGTTAATTTGATTCTCAAGGCCTAACTATTGGGCTAACTGAACCAATGTTTATTATTAGGTCCTTACATACGAAATTGGCGTTTTACATGGCAAAAATATACCCATTTTACTAAAAGGGTATTATTTTTTTCATTATTTTTAGAATTAAAACTGTTTTATCACTCACACCGAAGCCTGCCGCTAACTCTGACGTAATTTGCGATGGATTCGCTTCCAAAATCACTTTTAATTCTTCGTTATTAACTTGGGTCTCCGGCCGTCCACGGGGCTTGTTTTTAACCGACTTCAAAAAAAGGAGGAGGTTCTCAAATCGTCTGTTTTTTTTTAAAATGTTTGTTACTTTCGACTGGGTGAACCGATTTTGATGATTCTTTTTTTAATTGAAAGCTGGTGCTTCTCGATTGGTCCCATTCTTATCAAAATGAAGATCTGATGGTGGAATCCATGAGGAATCGACGGAACTCTTCAAAATGTATAGGCACACCTATAGCGATTTTGGTATATTTCATTGTAACTCGTGTATTTGGTCTTGGAAAGCAATATTTGGTGAACTGGAACTGATAATGAAGACCACAGATGGCCACCGGAACTCCTAAACGGTATATATTGCGAGGATGGCGACAAGATATCTCGATTAAGATAGTTGAGCGACTACGACGAAGCATATTTAGGTTTAAATATTATGACTATGACTTTCCCGCGGCGTTGCTTGCGGCGAGATTGAAATGTTCTATTGTTTCTTATTAATTGAGAAGTGGGAAAATAACAGCACAATTATGATCACTAAAAAGTATAAAATAAAACAAAAATTAAAAAAAACAAAAACCCGCCTTCAAAAATCAAAAAATAACTTCTTTAATATGGTAGGTAAATAGGTCAGTCCAACTGAAGTCGGCGTCTATCAATATTTTAACCAAAAGCAGACTTCAGTTGGACTGACCTATTTATAACCTACCATATTAAAGAAGTAATTTTTTTCTTTTTGAAGGCGGGTTTTTGTTTTTTTAAACTTTTGTAGGTCAAAATTTCCAGAACGGACACGTTGGAACCAAAAACGTACCGTGTTTTCTTTTACAGTACCTACCTCATACACATCATTGGAGCCGTTTCTGCAGCACTGGTGCCACGGTGGAACTCGTATGTAAATAACGCGATATTTTAAGTTCTCCATATTGTGAACAGAATGATGTCAAAAAAAACAAATGACGCGATAACAAATGAATCGCTAAATTCGAAACACAAATACATGAGCTAAAATTTGAAATAAATTTGAATTTAGAATTCTTAGCCAAGCAACAGATATTTTGAACCAAAGTGGCCAGTTCAACAAAACGCCAATTACATATGTAAGGACCTAATATATTAAGTAAGGTGGTACAGAGGCTGTTAATAAATAATAACTTCCGAACGGTAGGAAATCGGGATAAGGGGGGTAATTTGATAGATCTTGGTGTCCTTTATCGACCAGCTTCGTTTGATCCTCAACCGAAGTTACACCATTTAATTTCTGATAGCGATTTTATGTCCCTAAAGTGCTATTTTAAACAAGCAACACTACAAGATACAACAGCGCCTTCGCTCTTACTCGTATGCCATGCCACCCACATTTATAAAGTGCTTTTTTTACTCGCGTAGTATAGACCGCTAATATTGATATCGTTAACAGTACCAACTACCACAATACCACCTATAGCGTAGCTGAAACGTGAAACTATTCTATAATGAGCGTTGCTATGGTAATAATAGTTCTATAATCATTATTATACCATTATTATAACCATGGTTACGGTCATTCCGGATATCAGTCTTGGCGTTTAGTGAACACTACTGCCCTACTAAGCATAATGGCGATATCTCACTCTGCAGTTTATTTTTCTCATTATCATTTTAAGCTTGTAGAAAAAGTTATGTATGCAACGGTAGGTACGTAATTAGCTCTTATAGTAGATTATACATATATCGAGGGGATAAAGCACTGTTTTATGTCACGGGCGCGATATTGAATCCTGATGAGGAAATGAGGGTGTAACGAATTTAATACGGGGTCCTGAGTGCAGCGAGGGATTCAAGCTCGCCCAAGACGAAAACAGCTTTATCCCAAAGGAGAATACTCTACTTTTCTCACCTTTTGTTTTATTTTCTTTGTTTTGCGTATATGGCTTGTAGTGGCCAGTTCGATTTTCAAATAAGTTCCGTTTGCTGTAGGTTTCTATGGAACAATCTTTCATACGAATTCAAATCTCATTAGGTAGTCATTATAACCCGCTGGTTAGCCGATGGCTATAATCACCTACTTTAGGTTAGGTTTGCATGATATATAATTAGGCGAATTCGAGCATGTGGTGTGAAAAGGTACATTATATACCAGTTACATAAATAACTATTGTCGAACTATATACCTATAAACTTATTATATGTTAATACAGAAAATGCTTCAAAAAGTCGGATGGATCCTGAAATCTTGCCCACGGGAAATACAATTGGGTACCCGACTAGTTCCAAGTTACAAATAAAGTAGGTAAATACCTGGAGGACCGTCATAGTAATTAGACCCAAAAAAAAAATTTGAGGCCCAATCACTAATGATGGCACAACTTTTAAATACATACCTACATTATAATTTGTTGTTAATTTCTACGATACGCATCGGACAATGAACCCAATGAATGAGACAATGAGGATAAAAATATGAATAAAGATGACGACGGCGCTGCAACAGATTACATCGTTAGTGCGGGCGCGTGGGGACTTTACTCCTGAAATCATTAGGCCCAGTCCCTTACTCTCAATCCCGTAATAACTGTTGAACGAAAGGGATAGAGCTTCAAAAGTTTCATATTCAATGTTGCAGTCACCCATTTGGCGCGAGCGTGGGAACAGCGCGCAGGCGCAGCCCGCGGCGCTGCCGGCGAGTTGCGTGTAAAAAGCGGTTCCTTGACTTACCCTGTCATGACTTTTAAAAGGCTCGCCAAAATTGTCGTCTCTGTGCGTCAGGGTTCCGCGGCAGCATTCTTCAATATTAAATAAAAACACTTTATTACTTTGTATTGTAGGTACCCGATACGAGTAACCATTTAGGCAAAAAAAAAACTTTCAATCAGTTCAATAATAGCTAAAGAGTTTATAAATGATAATTAACAGAGTAAATACATATTTAAAACTATACTGCGCCATAAACTTTGCCGTTTTATACACAGCAGTTGGTTTATGGCTGTATATGTTTGAAATTATTACTTTTAGCTTCTTAATTGCATTTCATAACACCCATAAAATATATTAAAAGGTTGCTGGCAAACGTGTCAATACCCACATTCGAATGTAGTGTTGTATAGTAATTAACGAATTAAGTAGCTACTCGTAAATAAGCTCGGTAAATGGGTAAGAACGCGACGCGTTACCCTATAGGTAGTTTGTATTGTAGTGACCCTGCTTGCAAAGCTAGCGGTCCCAGGTTCGATTCCTATATCCTATATTCGATATATGGGAAAATATTTGTGTGATGAGCGCGTGTACTTATTCTGCTTCTGAGTCTTGGATGTTTTCTATGTATTTAAGTATTTATTTCTGTATACAGTAAAAGCCTAGAGATTCATTTGAAACTGGGTCAATTGGTCTGAGATTCTCCCGTTTTTTTCATTATTATTACTCGTCTATGTACTTACCTAATCTTAATAATTAATTGATTTGTTTACAAAGTTTTTGATTAAACTTGCATTCTTTGGCTTTTTATACGTGACGTAACTGGATGGGTAAGATTGTTTTGATTCCCTTATAAGGTCCTTCAACGATTCTCTTTTGTTCAAAAGTTGTTCCAGTTTTAGTTTAATTTTAATAAACGCTTAGGAACGACCTTGCGTCGCTTAAATCTCCGCCGCTGCCGCTCAAAACTCTATGGTTTTATCTCCCGCATATTTCCACTGACACAGACAGCCAGGCACCAACTGTGATGTTCGTTTTGTGGGTAGTCGTATAGTTGAACTCGGGTATCCCATTAAGCTGCGGTTTCTTCCTTGTATATTTTACTTTTTAAATGTTATAGACTAAAGAGTTAAATCTTTTTAAACAGCGTTGACAGCGTATTTAAAAGTGTATCAAATAGTTTGACTTTTTTATATAGAAATTGCGTTCATAAATAAAATCAGTAAGATAAACGCGTAGTAAATGATATAATTTAAACTATATCTTATTCAAATTTAATTTATTAAGTACGTTTCAATTTGTGATTTTATTTAATGCTTTATTTCAGTTTAATACTGTTTCGAATGTAAATAAAATGACGAGTAACGTTGACGACGACGGCGACAATGTTCTTTTTTTTTGCATGGAAATGTTGGGCCTGTGTTTAATATATTAACAATTGTGTTAAATTTCCTCGCATTGTTTGAGAAAAGAACCATACAAGCCTCAGCCAGGAAGGGCGGTTGCTGGACTCGTACAGTCAACAGCATAAATAAGTGATCATTTATTTACCTTGTCGCTTTCAATTGTTTCACAATTTTGTATGACATTTCAAACACGACGTTAAAGTGACAAGGTACATAAATTATCACTTATTTATGATGTTGACTGTACCTATATAGTGCGGCGGCTTGGACTGCGTCTCGGCTATCAACAGCCAGTTTCCCGGCCTCGCAGTAAAGTACTATTACTAAAAACTATTCCAATCACTACTCTAATATGCTCCCGATATTGCAATTTTAAAAGAACTCAATATTAATCCAAAATTTTATAATTTCCAATAGCCGCAGTTTTATCCTAGAGACCCGAGCCTAGTGAGAACAAAAAACCGGGCAAGAGCATGTCTGACCATGCTCAGTGTAGGGTTCCGAAGCCGAAGTTACGACACAAACACCAACTCAAAAAACAACAAGTATGAACTAATTTTCTATTTCAAGTTATTTGGTGCTATCTTAGATGATTTTAGTAGGTATAAACATTTTAGTCACCTGTATCTCAGGATCCAATCAAGTCTACTTAGTCGTGATAGTTTTTCTTTAAAATTTGTTTTCACAACACTGCTCGGAAATATGGCCATATATGGTCTTGTTTGGGGTCACAAAACGTCACTTATAAGGACAGACCAAGAATGTTTTTGTCGGCGTGTTTGCTGATTGGTCGAAAACATTGTTGTCCAACTTTAAGAACCAATGAAAATCAATCAATCAATTTTTGTGTCAGAGTCTTAAAATGAAAAATTGAAATCGACCAATCAGAACACACCATTTTGTGTCGTAAAATATTAGGTGTATTTTTGCTAAAAGATACTCAGGCTAAAAACTATGTCACTGCTTTTTTTTAAAACCTGGCCCCTAATCTCGAACCACTAGAGATGAAATTACATGGGAGATATGGCGAAACAAATATAATTTTATATGGAGTTGACATCTTCATCTCGCATGTTAGTTTATTAATCTCGAGTGCCACGAGAATAGGGGTCCAGATTAAAAAAAGTTATCTATGGTAAAATTGGCGGTGATCTCACATTAACATGAATTAAAATTTGAGTTTTGAATATGAATTTTTATTTTATTTCCTCTCTGCCTCGGTAGAAAGTGCAATTTATGGACTCGTGCACTAGAGGGCCTCAACTACGTTTCGGCCCTCTTATATGACTCGTCCAAAAATTGCGTACTTACTTTCTATACTCTGCAACAATGTACTATATATGTGCGTTCATCTAAGATATTTTTGAGATTTTTAGTATTTGTAGTTTTGGCTGTAGGGGGGGGGGGGGGACTCTAAACAAAATTAGCGCTTTAAAGCTTAATAAGTATTTCATAAACAGATCCCTAAATCAAAAATTGTTCCCACAAACCCGCAATATTTTTGAATGACCAATCCAACGACACCCCACGCTATGGGATAGACGAGAAAAAAAACATCCTCACGTTACGTTTTAGTGTACAGTCAAGGACTTTAATTGTTATGCCACTATGGAACCCTGTCGCGTAACGTTAATTATTCATTTAAGCGTAATTTCTGTCATGTGGTTTGACGCTGTCATTATGACAGCGTTCCATAGTGGCATAACAATTAATGTCCTTGACTGTACCTCTCACACAAAAACAACATTTTTTTTCAATATTTTATTTTATCCCTTTGTTGGCGTGACTAATATGTATATTCATGCCAAATTACAGATTTCTAGTACTAAGAGCTAGGCTGCGGACGGACGGACTGACTGACGGACGGACGGATGGACATGGCGAAACTATAAGGATTCCTAGTTTGACTACGGAACCCTAAAAAACCCGACAAGTGTGAGTCGGACTCGCCCGCCGAAGGATCAGCACATGACACGGTTAACTCAATTCAAAATTTGCATGGCCGTTCCTTGCATAAAAATCCTGTTTTTTTGTGATTTAATTAAAAAAAATACGTTTTCAGATTTTTTCCTATACTTGTAGTAAGACGGTATTACTTGCCAAATTTCATAGTTCTAGGTCAACGGAAAATACCCTATAAATTTTGATTCCCTTGAGAGTGTCGAAATATACGTTTATTGCGTCATAAACGGCCGTATCTTTTTTTTACGTTAATGAGTAGTTTGATTTATAATTTAGGTATAAAGTACTTGTAGTTTTTTAATTCCCGATCATTTCGGTGTGCCCCTCGTAACTTAGAAGTTGTTTTTTCACAGGTTCAAGGGACTGTAGACTTGAGTAGTAGGTATACGGTTTAAATTTCGACTCGCTACCTCCACGCGTTGTCGAGATAAAGGGTCTTGACAGACAGACAAACAGACAGACGGACAACAATGTGATCGTATAAGGGTTCCGTCTTTTCCTTTTGAGGTACGGAATCCTACTTAAATATAATATGATTATTTATTAACTTATGAGGGCTCGAAGGTTACAATTAAAGGTTGGGTTTGAGGAGATGTTTCGTGCATGAGTTCTCTTTTACTAAATGCTACCAATAAACTTTTTGAGTTCAGCTTTAATTAGAGCAAGCCTACGTGTAGATTGAACTGTTGAGGTGTATTTATCGGTCACTTCGCTGTAACTAATGGTATAGTCAGCGTCAGAGAAAAGGGACCCCCCCAAGACTTTAAAGATTATCGCACGAACGGCGAACGTCACGTGGCGTCCGCCGTAGGCGGCTAGCTTCCCCCGTCCCGCACCCACCTCTGCCCGAGCATCCACCGATACCACTCAAATATCATAATTTCTTTATTTTGCTATTTGGCTTCTGGTCGAACCGAATACCAATAATAACTTACAAAAAGAATCACACTTCATATGTGCGGTTGAGGATACGAACCCGCTTCACGTGCCGCTGGTAGCCGATTAGCTTACGACGCGACGCCTTATACCACTAGGCTATCGACTACGTTGATGGTCTTGGCAAAAAATTTAATTGCATTACTCCTTAAATCGAACAATTTTGATAACGACCTAATCTTCTAAACGTTATGGTTTAAATTGCAACTTCCACCATGTTCCACTCCTCAATTTATTATTATGTTGAAGTTAGTAAAGATAGATAGATATGCTTTCATCTTTGTTACTGATTGTTGCATCTACCGTCATTTTATTTCATAAAGGCATCGAAGATTGCTGTATTAAACAGCGACTTAAAGTTGAAATTAGAATAAGTACAGTCAACAGCATTAATAAGTGATCATTTATGTACCTTGTCGCTTTCAACCGTTTCACAATTTTGTATGACATTTCAAACACGACGTTAAAGTGACAAGGTACATAAATGATCACTTATTTATGATGTTGACTGTACCTAGTTTACTTACTCGAAATTGTTCGCCGCATTTATTGTTTTGTGATTTAGGGTAACTTTATAATGACTTCACAAATTATTACGATTTGTGCCGATCCGTTGTGTGAATCTCTCCGCTTGCTAATATTATCCGATTTAATAATCCTTATAATGGTTCGATTAACTACTTTTTTGAAGGCTAAGATTGTTGTTCTGTGGGAACAGGAGCAATTAATAAAGAAAATAGCACGAGATATGGGAACAACGGTAAGTGTTATAGCTTACTTATTTATTTTACCTATATAAATACCTACTGAGATTAAACCTATACGATTATTTATTTATGTTTTGCTAATAGTTTATGTTTTTTTTTATATCTGCAGAAAAATACAGTTCGTAGGTGGATATAAAGGTATCAAGCGACAGGTGAAGTGAACTGTGCCCGCCAAGGCCCTCGCCCGGTTGCTTACACCGAGGAATCGGAGCGACACCGTAACATAGTGCAAGTTCACTCGGAGGCACCTTTCAAAACGACACGCTCAACTGCTGAGACTTATGGAGTGTCGCTTAGCACAGTTCGGCAACATCTGCATGCTGCGGGTATTCATAATTACAAACCGGCCAGAAAAATTAAGCTTACTGAGAAACATCGCATCGACAGAGTAAACTTTGTCACTTGGTATTTAAATTTCGATTGGGCAAACGAAATAGTCATATAATTACTGACGAAACCAGTGAGATAAAAACGAAAAAAAAACTGGTCCAAAGAACTTGGGAATTGATGCGAAGTATTGATGCGTGTAACAAAATGGTTTTAAGTATGCCAAATCGGCTTCAGGAAGTCATAGAAAGTAACGGCTATCCTCTCCGATATTATTATACGAGTAGCATTTATTTGCATTATTATAAGTATTGGGCATTTGTAGTATAGTACCCACATTGGTTTATTTTTAATTTTTAATTAACGATAATTATATTGCTAGTTGAAAAATTAAAAAATAGAAACGTGGGCACGAGTTTACGGTTCCTTATCCTATCGTTAATCCAAACTTAAATACTTATATTATTAATTATTATATAATATTATTATAATATAATATAATATAATATTATAAATTATATATTATATATATATGTATGTATATATGTATATATATATGTATATTATATATTATAAATGCGAAAGTGTGTCTGTCTGTCTGTCTGTCTGTTACCTCTTCACGCTTAAACCGCTGAACCGATTTAGGTGAAATTTGGTGCAAAGATAGTTTGAATCCTGGGAAAGGACATAGGATAGTTTTTTTCCCGAAATTCATCCCCTAAGGGGGTGAAATGGGGGGTTAAAATTTGTATGGAGATACTTAAACCGCTGAACCGATTGAGATGAAATTTGGTGCAGAGATAGTTTGAATTCTGGGAAAGGACATAGGATAGTTTTTTACCGAAATTCATCCCCTAAGGGGTGAAATGGGGGGTTAAAATTTGTATGGATATAAGTACTTAAACCGCTGAACCGATTTAAGTGAAATTTGGTGCAAAGATAGTTTGAATCCTGGGAAAGGACATAGGATAGTTTTTTTCCCGAAATTCATCCCCTAAGGGGGTGAAATAGGGGGTTAAAATTTGTATGGAGATACTTAAACCGCTGAACCGATTGTGATGAAATTTGGTGCAGAGATAGTTTGAACTCTGGGAAAGGACATAGGATAGTTTTTTTCCGAAATTCATCCCCTGAGGGGTGAAATGGGGGGATAAAATTTGTATGGATATTGATTTGATCAAAACCATCAATAATACATAAAACCAGAATTTAATGAACAGATAAATAAATTATTAGTAACTGCGACAAATAATTTAGTTTATCACGTTTCTGTACACTACGTTTTTTGTTTTCCCGTCCTTTGCTAACACATGAAGATTTTGTGGACTTGAGACTCGTGAGCACGCCACATAATTATAGTTGTCCATGGGAAAAACAGTTTTTAACTAAATGTACACCTGCAACTTTCAGTTTTTGTCCCTGTGCCTTATTTATTGTCATCGCGAATGCTGCTTTTAGGGGGACCTGGACTCTTTTAAACTGGAATGGTAAATCGGTCGGGATTTCTGGAATACGGGGATTTAGTACATCTTCTCCCTTTGCTGTTCCTGTCATAATGATTGCTTTTACAATATTGCTACCCAGGTGTGTAATTTGCAGTGTGTCATTACAGAGTCTCGGTGCGCCAAGATTTCGCATCAACAGGACTGGAACGCCAACTTTAAGTCTCAACTTATGGGAAGGCACTAACCAGCTTGAATAAATATTAGTTACCGTAGTAGGTTTGATGGACATTTATGAATAAGGGGGCACATATTTAAAATGTTGATCCCATCTTAAAAACTTCCTACAAGTGATGAAAACGGAATTACGGATTCAAAATATCTCTCGACCAAATTTTATTTGAATTTTATAGGGAATGATGATTTCCCGGATAAAGACTGCCCTATCATCTTCCATGGGCCACAAACTATCTCTATACCAAATTTCATGAAAGTAAATCGGAAAAAGTAGACCATAAAAAAAATATTGAACCCCCCTCCCCTCCACCCATCACTCACCAGTAAGGGGATGATATTCGGGATAAAAATTATCGTATGCCCCTCCTCGGAACTACATATAAATATCCCTATATCAAATTTCATTTAAATCGGCTCAGAGGTTTTAATAGCTCCATGCAAATTTCATTTAAATCGGCTCAGAGATTTTAATAGCTCCATGCAAATTTTAACCCTCCATTTCGACCCCTTAGGGGATTAATATCAGAAAAAAAACTATACTTTATCCTTTCCCGGGATTCAAACTATCTTTGCACCAAATTTCATCTAAATCGGTTCAGCGGTTTAAGTAGCTCCATACAAATTTTAACCCCCATTTCAGGCCTTAGGGGATGAATTTTGAGAAAAAACTATCGTACGCCCTTTCCCAGAATTCAAACTATCTCTGCACCAAATTTCATCTCAATCGGTTCACCGGTTTAAGTATCTCCATACAAATGTTAACCCCCCATCTCACCCCCTTAGGGGATGAATTTTGGGAAAAAACTATCCTATGTCCTTTCCCAGGATTTAAACTATCTCTGCACCAAATTTCACCTAAATCGGTTCAGCGGTTTAAGCGTGAAGAGGTAACAGACAGACAGACAGACAGACAGACAGACAGACAGACAGACAGACTATGACAGACAGACTAGTATGGATAGTATGGATTACAAATCAAAACTATAATTTTCTTTTATTATTTAGAAGTAAGCAATGATAAAAAATAAGCTACCTACCCAAATTACTAATTTTACGCAGACGAAGTCGCGGGCAAAAGCTAGTTTAAAATAAACAAAGTTTGGTATTATCAATTCATAATTCTCCTTCTTTATTCATGTGTAGGTCACACACCATCTGACCCCACGCGTTACCTATACCTCTATTTAAAGTTGTGTTAAAATAATTATAACAAATTGTGATAAGTGATGATAACTGAAAGATGTAAATTGCTTTACTATATTTATAGATTAGCACGTCGGTTCTTTCTCAGTGATTCACACGCACAATTCAAGTTTTAATAAACTACATATACATTGTAAGTAAGTAATTATATTCCTAGGAATATCTACAAGCAAACCGTTCTCCAACACTTATCTATTTTGTGAAATGTTAGTAAAAAGTTAATGAAGAAATAACGGTTACGCATAACATAATATTAGGCATAGATAGAAACTATATAATTGTAATATTACTGTATAATTGTATTTTGTTGTCCGGTAGCATGAGCATGTCATCCTCGCTCAAAGGTCTTTCATTACGGCGGCGGCGTCGTTGATCGGGTCGCCACTTTCCCGAACACATGGTTGAGAGAGGCGATGGCTGAGGTACGCGTCATACTCGTGAACGGGTGCTGTTTGTGGGGTCCGGTCTGTTCACATTTGCAAGGACTTTTTGTTCAATTAATTATTCTAGTTATAGCTTTTGACGTAGAGACCTCGTCGTGTTGTTCTCATATCCATTATTTTTAGTTTAGGTTTATTGACCTTAAATTTGTAATAAATTTATTTTTGGTAGTTTTAAATTTATTATTTATTACTTAATGTAATTTACTTTTAAGTATTATTGTTGTATGTTTTATGATTGAAAAAATGACCTTCTGCTGGAGTTTCTTGCGGCGCTTCTTCTCCGCAATGATGGTCTTGTCCGAAGCGCTGGAAGGTTCACTCTATATTACCGACGTGTAAAAGAGCCCTCATGTGGCCTATTTGCTGAATAAATATTTTGAATTTGAATTTTGAATTTTGAATTTGAATTGAAATTATATTTTAAAGCCATACAAATGTAATACTTATTATTAGGTATTAGGACCTCCCAATGTATTTTTCTCGTTATAATGATTAATCTGTAAATCCGTAGTTAAGCTATTTGAAAATAAAAAAAGATTATGATTGCATAATTATTATTAGGTATGTTATAATTTAACATAAGTTACGCAGATAGCATATACTTAAATAAATAAACGTATATTTTTCATAATATGCCTATCTTTTTTTACACACTTACCTCAAATATATTACTTTAACATAGATAACATAAGAAAGCATTATTAAAAATATAAAAATGCAAAAAGCAGATATCCCCATGATGGATTTGAACCAACAATCCTCGTGACACTAGTCCGACAAAGTAGGCACTCGACCAACTTGCCTTCGACGAAAGTCGTCAAAAAATTTAAACAGTTTGATTTGTTTATCCTTTTCTCTGCAGCCGGCTGTACCTGTAAGTTTTATTACTACTGGACATTGGGTAAGTTTGTATGAAGAATATTGTCTTTTTTTTCGGCGGCCACGTATGATTTGAACATAGTTATTTAGAGGACCACTAAGTAAACATAGATATGACGGCGCATGTGGTTTGAGAGCGAGTAGACATACTGTTTAGTTATGTTATGGTCCTGCTCACTCTGACGTAACTCGGACACTGGGCCTCTACTTTCATAGTTCGAACGTTACGCTTGCTCCGTCACTTTCCCTCGACTTCAGTACGATGGGCGAGTGAAAGGAACGGAGCAAGCGTAACGGAGTGTGGTGTTGGGAGTAGGATCCCGGACGTGCGTCGCCATGTTTGCGACTCTTGTTCTAGACTTCGCTGGTAAAACTGGGTCGTGAAACATGGTACGCCGCGAGCGTGATAGTTTGGTATTTGGCCTTGGCACCCTGTGCCCCTGGAACGTCGTCAGGCGGATTTCTTATTAACTTACTGTATTTTGATAATTAAACGAGACATGAAACATCCAGAAAAGGCGTTTGGTTCTCCTTGCCCGACTACCCTCGCCTACACCTAAGTTCGACCATCGTGACGCTCTCCTTACCCAAAGATGAGGAGGAGCTTACAGATATATAGCGGTAGGAGCGGAGATATTAAAGATTTAAGTATTAAGTTTTTGGTAGTAAAAGTACGCCCAGCTATAAATATTTAAATAACTCGGCTCGGATGCACTTAAGAGACATCACACATTTCTTAACAAAATATGTTTATTTTGAATAGATCTATCATAGATTACCAAATTTACGAATGGCCGCTCCCCTTAAAAATGTATGACTTTTACAAATGATAACACTTTTACCCAAACCCCTTATATCTGACAAACTAGAAAATAGCTGAACATTCATGTGGGTCAAATCGATAGATCTTCTGCACGTACTCTATCGACTGACTCCTGCTTAATTTAATCCATCGACTTAATTAATCAAACCTTGTATTTATTTTTATACAAAATCATCAAATTCACACTAAATACTATTTAAAGCGCCCGACCTCTACCCCTCACGAACTTTTTATTTATTATCATGTACTTTGTCATGATATTTTCATGCAGCAAACTATAAAAATGGCGGCCCTCAATCGTTAAATGGCATTTTCGTCCGTTTTAATTGAGCCCACAACGACGCCGCCAATTATAACAAATTCGACAAAGCCTGGAAAGAGCATGTCGGACCATGCTCAGTGTGGGGTTCCGAAGCCGTTACTACAAACAAATTAGACCTCGCGACAAACTTAACTTTGCCGTTGGTAAACTGTTATCCCCATACATCGACATAGGTCGCGGTCAGTTTACCAACACCGCAAATAAGTTTTCGGTAGGTATAAACATTTAAACCGTTTGTAACTCAAGAACCAATGAAGTCTACTTAGTCGTGATAGTTTTCCTATTAAACTCATTTTATGTGCTTTCATTTAAGATATTTTTCAGATTTTTAGTGTTTTTAGTTTTAGCTGCAGGTGGGGGGAACACTTGACTCTAACAAAAATGAGCGCTTTAAAGCTTAATATTTCATGAAGAATATTTTTGAAGACCTAAAGGGGGTAGACGAGAAAAAAAAATACATCCCCACACGTTAAATGTAATTATGTAATGTAACGACAGCCTCAGCCAATGCTAGCCAGCCAAGCCAGCCAAGCCAGCCAAGCCAGCCAACGCCGTGCCGAGCCTAGCCCGCCACTGAGTTGTCAGCCATTTGCAACTGGTAGGGTGCAAAGCCATATAAAGCGGTTGGAGCTTTTGTTTAAGAAGTGACTTTGTCGTTCTGACACTGGGTGTAGAAAAAGGTGTAGGGACTGGTAAAAATTGTGATATATAGTTTCATTAAATTATCAGTGCGATTACAGTTTTTTTATTGTTTTATTTAAACTGCTGATTTTAGTAATTTTGTTTTCAAGAATTTATTTCAGCTTTTTTTGGCGGGTCATATACACTCGCAAAAACAAAACTTGTCTCTCCTGTGGTCAATAGTTAAAGGCTTGTGTTATGTTGATATTTGTTAGGACTAAAGTAGAGCTGACGGCGCTTATGAGGATGTGGGTTCAGCCAACACATTAGGCCTTAAAAACGTTAACTTCGGGTGTCCACAGGAGAGACGGTACCTAACCTAAATCTGTGCATGACCCGGCGTGACTAATATGTAGGTATATTCATGCCAAATTACAGCTTTCTATCACTTAGAGTCTGCGAGCTAGGCTGCGGACGGACGGACGCACATGGCGAAACTATAAGGGTTCCTAGTTTGACTACGGAACCCTAAAAACCAGGTTTATGTTGGAAGATGAAAAAATGCCTAGGACAAACAAATCTAAATTAAACTTGTACGCAATTTGACAAATGATTTTTTAGATTTCGGTTTTTCGTATATTGAAAATGGTTTTTTCCTAAAACTAATGAAAATAATAATATCTGTATCACGCAAAAACGTATTTTAGCTATAGTAAATAGGTAGGTCCCTACTTTCACTCCGCTCCACGAGACGTCCCGCCCACTACTACTTACTCCATAAATGACGTCTTATTTCGTAATTTATTTTTGTAAATATTGGTCCTCTGGAGATCCACCTATTTATATCTTTTTTATTTTAACATATTTGTTTAAGAAGTACAAAATAACTGCGTGACGTTAGACCATGCCTTTATAACGAGTAGGTATGTAATGTAGGCCTGCAAAAGAGGTTTTCAAAGAGCAGTTCAAGGTAGTAAAATTCAAGTAGGCTCAAGAACTACTCCATCGTGATTATTACCTGCGTAATATCATTCGTTATGTCTGTGGACCTAATTGTAGTGCTAGCAAACACACTTCCGGCGACAACAGACTACACGGTCATTGAATCTTAATTACTTTTGATACACTTCTCGCGAAACATCATTACCACATTCTTATTTCATAACAGTAATCTAAAAGTAAATAACAGTCCGTTTTACTTAGTACCTAACTCTTGTCAACCTACGTATAATTAGAAAAAGAATATGAAGAAAAAGAAATTAGGTAAATCCCAACTAGCAAAAATATATCTTATAACGGCTAATATGACCAAAAAATGTGTTCTTATAAAAGTCATATTATCGTCTATAAGACTGCATTTGGGTCCAAATTATAAGAGCTTAAGCCCTATAATTGCCATATCATTGCTTTATTGAAAGCTAATAACCCTTAAACACGTTTTATGGTTGTTAATATCAAGTATTCTAAACTTATAATTACGGTCAGCTGCAAAATTGCATGGACACCTTAACGTCTATAATGCTGTGAACACGTGATGCCACGTTCGTAAGAAACAACCTAGATGGCGTTGTTAATTGAACAAGTTATATTGTTGTTTGCTTCAACTATATGACGTTTTAGTATTAGAATCGATAATTTCACCACTTAACTAGAAGGGCCGTTGGCTTAGTTAGTTGGCACTTCGATTTCGCGGAGTCAGTCCGTGGGTCGGGAGATCGATTCTGCTTACAATATCTTTTTTAATTTATCTTGTTTCACATAGTAATTAATAAACGAATGTATTATCTTTTGAAATAATAGTTTCAAGAAATGATACAACTTTTGTTATTTGAAATGAAAAATCTTTATTCCTTGTATAACATTTTAATTCAGTGAACTGTTTAGATAGTTTTATTTTACAAATTACCTTTGTAACAATGAAACGACTACCTACTACTTAACTTTTATTACTGAGGTAATAGCTTAAGTTTCGTTTCCGAAATCAGAAAGAAGATTGAAGCTATTAAACCACAATAACATATAGTAATTATTAACATATTTAGAGACCGGGTTACCTTAACTGTCAAATGCATTATGTTTAACTATGTTATACAGTTAGGATCACTTATATAAGGATAATAACTGAAATTTCGTGTATAAATGGTGTGTGATTTGTTTGACTTTAAATATTTAAAATAAGATAATTATTAACTGCTATAAAATAGTATAGACACGTAAAAAAAGCGAAAATAATTGTCACTTTTGTATTAATTACTTACGTTAACCCGATCTCCACTTGACCACTGTATTACTATATACTAAACTTTAATACCTAGTATAACCCCCCCTCTGTTCGATTACCGCTTGCATTCGGGAACGCATTGAATCGATAAGATTCTGACACAGATTGGAACCTCGAATACTATCCCAAATTTTTGAACAATGTTCTTCCAAGGCGTTCGGAGTTCGCTCATTCTGGTGATCCCAACGTTGGACAATAATACCCCATAAATTTTCGATAGGATTTAAATCCGGTGACCTGGAAGGCCAGGGAATAACCCTTATATTATTGTGCTGACTAAACCACTCCCGCACACTACGTGAACGGTGTATTGGGCAGTTATCTTGCACAAACGTTATCACCGGCAACTCCTCCTCTGGATACACATTGCGAACGGTGGGCAACATGGTGTCCTCCAGCATTTCCACATAATGAACACTGTTCGCTCGACTGGGAAGTTTAACCAGTTCTCCTGGGTCAGCCGCACTCATCCATCCCCACATATTTACGGTTATTCGACCAGATTCCATGTTGGGCACTACATGGTTGTCATTATACCGGGTATTGTTTCGGCGCCACAAGCTTAATCGTCCGTGTTGGCTGGATTTAAAAGTCTTTTCATCCGTAAAGATGACATTGCTCCAGTCGAAATCTAGATACTCCAAAGCGAACTCTAACCTTGCTCTTTTATGGCTTTCTGTTAGCAAGGGTTTGACAGCGTGCCTACGATGATGCAGACCCTCACTATGTAAAACACGGCGAATAGTATCCGCACTTGTATTGAATAAACCAGCGTAGTGGGTTGTTGGTTTGAATCCGTCTTCCTCATAATCCCTCACCATGGCTTGACGCTGGGGTGTGCTTATGAGTAGTGGTCTTCCCGTTCTTTGCCGGGGTAGCAAAGATCCCTCCTCTTCGAACCGCCGTACCCATAAAACAACAGTTTTCCTCTGTAAAAAAAAACGGAAACTTATAATAACCATTAAAGATATAAAAAAGATGAAATAGAAAATATTTTTGTAAAAATCTGAGTACTTAAATAAATTACTACTTACGTTCACACCGGTTTCTCTTGCAATTTCTGACAAATTTCTGCCTTCACTGTGCAAGGCAATTATTTGCGATCTTTTGACCAGGTCAATATTGCAACGAGAAGTCATTTTTTAAGAAAAATTTAACGAAAGTAAAATCTACACAAAAAAGGCAATCGATTAAGCAGCTAACGAACGAACGAGCAAAGTCTTTGTAATAATCAGTGTGGTATTTATAAATCTTTAGTCTACCCTCCTTATAGTAATATTAACCGTGTTTCTATTTCATTGAATGCGAAAATAACCAAATCATAATAAACTATTAATTTCAACTTCATATTCAAATGTGTGATGGTCCAATGGCGTATAACGCCGCTCTCACTCACGACTCCGAGTATCGCGGGTTCGATTCCACGCAATGGAAAAAGTGTTTTTGGTAATTTAACCTCTTAGTTTGGAATTGACTAACATTTCATACTTCTAAAATCTTCTCTATACTAAAATATAATAAACGATAAAATAAAGAAAAAGTGTTTGGCTCTGGTGTCAGTATGAGGAATAAAATATTTTTTAATTTTGTTTTTTTACAACAACGCCATCTAGTACGATCTTATTGAACCACTACGAGCGTGAGGCGTCAGTTTGCACCTCAAAGCATTATCTTTATGAACTGTCCATGCACTTTTGCAGCCCAAAGTTGTTTATAAGAGCAGTCCCTTTATAATCGCAACTTTCAAACATTTAATAAGTGTATTACACTTATTAATATCACATTAAAAACGTTTACAGTGGGTTATAAGGGCCATCTTTTTATAAGAGGCGGAGAAATGTATTTTGTAAAACTTACCTAAATAGAGTAAAACGTCAGAGCAGCGACGGGAACACAATTTTTGTGTCAACCATTGTGGGATAGGTATTTAATTGATAAGTGATTTTATTATTGTTTATTATAATCGAAACTGATTGGGAAATCAATTGTATGAGAATGTCTAATATATATGTTATGTGATGTAAAATCAACGCGCCTTAAAATTAAGACATTTTCATGCAAAGAAAATCAATTACTTATTTTGTTAGGTTATTAACACTGATGTTATAAAGGCAAAAGTATTCTACATACCGTTTATAAGGGATCTATAAGGGTGTAACCCTTATAAAAGCAATATTTATTTCAATGCATTCTCCATTTTAATGTAATTGGGGTTCCTTGCTGGCAAAGTAGGTTAGGTAGAACCATTTAGTTTAAGAAATCCACTTTTTTCTTCGATTTATTAAATACTATCGGGTATTATTCTTATCCTTTACATAACACAGAAAAAAAACAAAAATGCAACCCAATAAAGCTCAAATTGTGTCTAATTTACTATATAGTCGTCACCTTCAACACGTTTATAAGATACATATCATCATAATTAATTTGCGCTTGACTTATACAAGAATATTAGTCTCCACAAAAGCCTGTATACAGCTTTTAATGTTATATGGCTAAAAATCAAAATATGCAACCATTATAAGGGGAAGTTTTACTGTATTCATAATATAAAGGCAAAATCTCTTATAAACAACTCTTTATTATGGGAATTCTTATTGTGGTCATATTACTAGGTCATATTAGACTTTATCCAACCTAAATTATAAGAATAGAGGCTGTGATAGCTAAAATCTCTTATAAACAACTCTTACAAGGGGAATTCTTATTGTGATCATATTACTAGGACATATTAGCCTTTATCCAACCTAAATTATAAGAATAGAGGCTGTGATAGCTAAAATCTCTTATAAACAACTCTTACAAGGGGAATTCTTATTGTGATCATATTACTCGGACATATTAGCCTTTATCCAACCTAAATTATAAGGGTTTTGGCCATATAAACTTGCAATGTTATAAGGTTATTTTGCTAGTTGGTATGTGTTATAATAAATAATATACGTACATAGATTCTGCCCGCGACTTCGTCCCAGTGGAATAGTTACTTTGGGCTAACGCTAACTTTAACCCGCGACTTTGTTTACGTAGAAGTTTAGTTTGGTTGAAACATTCTTCATTGGTGCTCCGCTCTCATTGGTCTTAGCATGATGATAGCCTATTAGCCTTCTTCGATAAATGGGCTATCACTGAAATATTTTTTCAAATCGGACTAGTAGTTCCTGAAATTAGCGCGTACAAGCAAACAAACAAACAAACTGTTCAGCTTTATAATATTAGTATAGATTATGTAATGACTGCTACAATCAGAGTTGAAAATAAAATGCTTTTGAATTAGATTCATGAAACAATTCCACGGTGAAAAATAGGAAATCTAGTGGCCGAAGTCGGCGAAGCCTACGGGCGCCTTTTCTTAACAGGATAATTCTATTATTGACGTTTACAATTTCTTCGCTAATATCTAAGGCGCGGGCCTGAAGAATTTCACTTTAATTATAAATATTATAATATTAACGCATCAAGTCCAAGGGACTATGCAATTCATTTACTCTGGTGAAGAGCAAGAAACCTCTTAGGTAAGTAGGCGTATATATGTACTTGTAGATGTAGTGAACAAACCTTTCCCGTCGTTTTTTGTCGGACAATTTCGTATTTATCTTGCTTTCTCAATTAGATGATAACATCAAGCCAACTGAGAAAGCAAGATAAATACGAACTTATCCGACAAAAAACGATGGGAAACAATTAAAATACACTAAATCTGTAAGTACATTATTTCACTATGCATTTTACGCAACCGTGATCAAATTCACGCCGCGTCCGCAAAGCCGGCGGGAGAGGAGAGCCGTATAATAATAACAGAACAACATAATGTCTTATTAAAATGTACCGATATTAAAAATATCCTCCACACCCATTTCTTTTGAGGCAGTAGATACATCACTCCGGCTTATAATAACTGAGAGCCCGTTTGAACTTCAAACATGATTGATAATCATTTCTACATGCGGTGCTTCATGCCGACCTGGATTTTTAATGGCCACCCTCTTTTTTCAGCCTTCAGCCATTTGAATTGGTTTGAAGTAACGAAAATATATGTGACGTTGACTAATAGCCGCTTCCTCGCCAAACAATACCGGGGCGGGTAGCCGAGTAGGTGATCAAGCTCTACGAACTGTCGCGGCATGCTACGAGCTCGACGTGTAGCACTGAATGTTATATTACTTACGTTATTGTATTAGGAGTTTAGGAGCAACAACTCGCATTTTTTTAAAGTGCGACGTGCTTTTACATTCGAGTATACTTCCTTGTTATTCGTCAAGTCGTGGGATTGAATTAGTGAACTTCAATTGGATAGACTCTAACCAATTAATATCCTAAAATTAAAGTTCACTATTAATAAATAATTACGAATTTGTGGCACTTGTAGTGGAGAAAATGGGACCTTGGTCAGTTGATATGAAAAGCTTTATTAAAGCCCTGTCATCCCGTCTCATAGACTCCTCCGGAGATCCTAGAGCTGGTGCTTACTATTGGAAATAGGTAGAATTAAAAAACCCGCCTTCAAAAATGCAAAACATAACTTCTTTTAAAATGGTGGGTCAGTCCAACTGCATTCGGCTTTTGGTTTAAAATATTGTGGGACGCCGACTTCAGTTGGACTGACCTAGCATTTTAAAAGAAGTGTTTTTTTGCATTTTTGAAGGCGGGTTTTTGTTTTTTTAAACATTTATTTTATTATTTATACTTTTTAGTGATCCTATTTATGCTGTTACGTAGCTCCACTTCTAAATATTAATGAAAAACTATACGTAGAACATTTCAAGCTCGCCGCAGACAACGCCGCGGGAATGTCATAGTCATATTTAAACCTAAACGTGCTTCGTCATAGTCGCTCAACTACCTTAATCGAAATATCTTATCGCCACCCTTGAAATAGGTACCGTTAAGGAGTTCCGGTGGCCATCTGTGGTCTTCATCATCAGTTCCACTTCACTATATATTACTTTTCAAAAGCAAATGCACAAGTTACAGTGAAAAATACCAAAATCGCTATAGGTGTGCCTATAATATTTGAGGAGTTCTCTTGATTTTTCCAAGATCCCATCATCAGATCCTGACGTGTTGACAATGGGACTAACTAGAAAGTATACCCATTCAAACAACGAAAAAATTTTTCAAATCGGTCCAGTGGTCTTCGAGTAATCGGGGAACAAACATAGAAAAAAAAAATTATCCCGACGAATTGAGAACCTCCTCCTTTTTTTTAAGTCGGTTAAAAACTGTTATCAAAGAAGTAATAATGTTAACTTGACATGTGTCACTAATAAACAGATATTGAGAAAATAATGTTCATATTTAATTAAAATACAATGGTTATGGGCCCAGCACGCTTCCACTGCGAAACCATGAACGACAATACCTGGGAAATAACAGAATTACCAAATGACAAAAAGCCAATAACTTCGAAGTGGATATTTAAGACAAAACTTAATCCGGAAGGTATCATCTCACTTTATAAAGCACGGCTCGTGGCAAGAGGTTTTGATCAAAAACCCGGAATTGACTACATCGAAACTTTTTCTCCGACTACTAGATATGACTCAATTAGAATCCTTTTAGCAGTCTGCGCTAAACATGATTATGAAATGATGCAGTTTGATGTGAAAACCGCGTTTGTACATGGAAATCTGGATGAAGATATATATATTTTGCCACCTCAAGGACTACACGTAGACAAAAACCAAGTTAGTAAATTGAAACGTTCACTTTACGGATTGAAGCAGGCAGCGCGGTGCTGGAACAAGAAACTAGATGAGTTTTTGAAAGATATGAACTTCAAAAGCACACATGCGTGTGTCTATGTAGGTCAAATAGAAAAAGAAAAAGTCCTATTAATATTTTCGTCTATGACGGACTAGTATTATCGTGTAATAAAAGTGCACTCTTGATTTTCCTTGACATGTTTCAAAATAAATTTTAAATTACAACAGTGAAGAACCCAAAATATTTCATTGGTCTGGATATAGAAAGGAACACAGAAAACAAATCTATTTTTGTTCACTACGCCAGTTGCATAAGAAATATACTAAAACGATTTCATACGGATGAAGTAAAACCAATCAGTGTACCAATCGATACTAACAATGTTCTACATGCAGCGATGACGCTGACCGCAGTGTACCGTACGGAGGAGCAGTATGTTGTCTTATGCATCTTGCGACTACACCCAGGCCAGACATTGCTTATACAGTGGGAGTGGTAAGTACATATTTGGCGAATTATACGGCTTCACATTGGTTTCTGGTGAAAAGGATCTTGCGTTATCTTGTCGGTACTGCAAAACTTGGTCTTTTATATAAAAATACAAAAGGACTGAGCGGCTATGCATATGGAGATTATGCCACTGACTCGGGAAGTAGAAAATCTACAACGGGCTACTTGTTTGTGTTGAATGACAGGCCAATAACATGGAGCAGTCGGTGACAACCTTCGGTCGCGCTCCCCACTACCGAGGCGGAGTATATGGCCGTGTGTGATACTGCTAAAGAAGACAAGTGGTTGCGTCAATTCATGAGCGAAAACGACGCTAATGATGTGAATTCGATGACTATCAATATAAATGTGGATAACCAAAGTGCCATAAAACTTATAAAAAATCCTGAATATCACAAGCGAACTAAGCATATTGATATACTTAAGATATCACTTCATCCGAGAAAGGTACGAGGCTGCTGAAATATCAGTCACGTACGAGTATGCCAGCACAGACGATCAAGTCTGATGCTGATGGATTGACTAAGTCATTGCCTAAGGACAAATTTGAAAAATTTAAACGCAAGGTGCTTACATAAGTTTTTATTAACAATAGTTGTTCTTTTGTTTATTTGTTTTGTTTTACTTTAGTGGGAGTCAATAACATTAGATTTTTTTGTTTTTGTTTATGTATTTATAACTTGGTTATGATTAGCAATTCATTTTTTTTAGCATTCAATGTGTTTGAGTTGTATCCTACCTAGTGGAAGTATTGGAATTAGGTAGGATTCGAACTGTTATAAAATAAGTAATAATGTTATGTGTCACTAATAAACAGATATTGAGAAAATAATGTTCATATTTAATTAGAATACGACACTTACCTCTCCCAAAGGATTGGACTAGCTATCCAGAGAGGTAATGCAGCCAGTGTCATGGGGACCATGCCGCGAGCGGACATGCTAGAGGGGGTGTTCTTTTTATAGTGGTGATTATTATTGATATTTTTAATATTTGAGTAGTTTAGTTTTATTTTAATTTAGATACGTTTAGTTTTAATTTTTAATTGTATTATTGTTGAGTTCATTATCCGATAAAGTCAAATTCAGGTAAGAACTTGATGTTTGCTGATATGAAATAAAGAAATAAATTAAGTAAATTTTATACAGTTCATGGTAAGCAATTTAGCAACATTGGTTTTTTGACGACAAAGCAATAGTATATTGTTTATCAAGGGACTAAAATACCAGTAGGCCGTAAGGACACGAGATGTTTAGCCACCCAAGCGAAGCACTGGGGTTATAGTTCGAGTGCCATTATGGCATTCAAAATTAAGTTCAATTCTTTGATACATGGCTAGTGGGAAATTTCTGCCAGTGTCAAGGTTGGACGTTACAAGATTTTTTTTTCCAACATGAGATGTTAATTCATCATTCGTAATTCATCACTTGGGGGATCAAAAACAAATAGATTATTTAAATTAACTGTCATTGTACTTAGCTAAACTATATTTATTAATTTTATTTATTTATATATTATTAAAAATCAGACAATATAATGGTCCAAAAATTTGTTAGTAACATAGCTTATGTACATGAACTATATTAGTACTTCAACAACACACAAAAGAAAAGGCTACATAAGGCTCCGTTTTTCGGTCATAAGACGATGGAAATGCCGCATGACGGAGGAGTCGTATGAACCTACTATGGTCTTTACGACGGGGTTGGAGGTAACACGCAATCTGCAAAGAAGTGAGGCAGAACTTTTTCACATAATTGCATAAAAGCCGTCAGTGCGAGCTTGTGCAAACATGCCTGACGCACTGCAGCGTGGCGGCAGCCCCAGCAACATCCTAAAGCCATTATTATATTGCACTCGCAGAGCACTGAGGGTATTAAGTGTAAAACTGGTCCAAAGGCTACACGTGTAGAAAACCTGGCAGTACGCTTTGAACAGTGAAATTAACTTGTTCACTTCAACGCCCAAACCTTCGCAGCAGCATAATACCTACACCTGACCGCCAGTGCCCTACGCTCGCGATCGATATCTTTATGGTCTTTAAGGTCATCAGTGATATAATGGAAGAGGAATTTAAACCGGTAAACGCGCTCGAGACTAACATTATTTATTTTTACGGCTGGTAAATAACTCGGCAACTTACCACCGACGGCCCTAAAGACAATAAGCACACTCTTCTTGACGTTGTACGTCAAGCCATGTGACTCGATATACTTCTCACAAACACGCAGAAGTACCTCAAGCGCTCTGATGGTCGGGCTCAGTAGAGCCATGTCGTCCGCATAACTGATGTTATTCACACTAACATTATGAATTCTGCATTCGACATAAAGACTGCTGAGCTCTACGAGCAGGTCATTCACATATTGGTTAAAAAGCTTGGGCGAGGATATCCCCCCTTGCCGCACCCCGCACTCCGACTCTACCTTTGAGACAGCTTATTGGCCCACTTCACGCTATTGACCTGGTTAAGGTACCAGTATTGGAATATGCTTAGTAGCTCAGCCAGGACACGTCGCTTTTGCAGCTTCTCCCAAAGAACGTCGTATGAAACGAGGTCGAAAGCCTTGGAAAGGTCCAGAAAATAAGCATAAATAGGCGCTCGACGCTCGGTGTAACACTGGACTGTGTGTTTGAGACTAAGGACAGCAGTTTCAGTGGACAAACCTGGTCTGCTCTAGTCGAGGATCCAAAAGACTATCTAAAACTTTTGCCAATATTGTAGCTAGTGAGATGGGCCGATAATTACATTTGTCTGATAGATCACCAGTCTTGTCTTTAGGAATAGGGACTACAATAGTTTTCATCAGATCTGGTGGCAGATATGTATGACCCATGCACAGGGAATAAAACATGGACAAAATACTCTAGGCAGATGGACGCCAGCGTTCTGAAGGTGCTCGATACTGAGTCCGTCGTGACCCGGAGACTTTCCTCGCGGCATTCTCGTTATTACATTTTTAACTTGTTTTGGAGAGAAACGAACTAAGCCGGTGTCACGACTCGCTCCATAATCAAACACCCGCTGCGAAGGACCAAGCGGGGACTTGACTCTAAAGTGCTCAACAAACATGTTCGCAATGTCCACTCCTCCTCCTCCTTTACCTTCCACGCTTACAGGCAGACCAGGCTTGACGTCAAGCTTCTTTGTAGCGTTCCAGAATTTAGAAAAAAAAAATGGCGCTCGATGCGACGCAATGATGTCAAGTTTAATCTGTTCTTGGTGTTTTTGACACCATTTAAGTTTGCTCTTAAATATTTTGACATTACCAGAGCATTGTTTACCAAATGATAACCATGTTTGAAAACCAAACCTGGTCTGCATGTACGCCTCTCCTACGTGTTTGTTCCATCCCACTATTTGTTTTCCTTTTTTAGGACGGCATCTGACATGACATTCAATAGCGGAATTTGACAAAGCAGTAACAATAATCTTATACATGCAATCGAGAACATGTCGGTGTCGTAAATCATTGCAATGCAAGTCACTACATGATCTGAGCTCCTAAGGAAAACCAATATTCTTTAATTTATCATTACATAATTTATAGTAATTTTGTACCTGTGCACTGTCCCTTTCGCCCCAAACTACTTTGTTACATGTTTGTCTGCTTAGTGCTATTGTAGGTTTTACCAGATCGAGATGGCACTTAACTATAACGGGAAAATGATCCGAGCAAAAAACATCATGTACAATACTTACATCAACGACTGTGCTCTGGGCAAACTGAGTGACTACGCAATGGTCTAGCCAGCATCGACAGCCATGAGCTTCACTAATATAAGTACCTATAGTTATTCGAGTTTAATCCTAGTTTAACAAAATCAGCACATTCGCATTTCTGTTTGGCACAAAAGTTTATTAGCTCGACAGCAAAAGGCTCGCCAAGATGAGCGTTAAAATCTCCTAACATGTATACGGCTTCTACTCCACTACTTTCAACAATTGCATTTAACTTACTGAGGCAGTCAATATAGTCGGACAGATGGTCCGCACAGTCCGTCGGCATGTAAACACTGCACACGATAAAAGATCTATTATCTAATGACACTTTTATTGCCGCTATTCGCGCACTATCACAATTAACTATTGACACCCACCGGAAAACACGACTACGCCATAGTAAGGCCCCGCCACCGAACGGCCGGCCTCTTATCATTCCTGGCGATGTATCTACCGCTGACTTGCCGTTGTACTCGAAATCGCAGTGAATTTGACCTAGGTACGACAGGTCATGAGGAAACAGCCACGTGTCCTGAAGCGCAACTATATCAGCTGTTTGGCATATAATTCTCACATCGTCGATGGACGTTTCACTGATTTGCAATTATAACTAACGAACTTACTTATCCATATTTTAGTTTTCGCTGTAATATGCCTTCTTTTGACTGAACTTTGTCGTAAATAAATCGCCTAAAAGTAATTCCGTAGGGCCAAAAAGTAACATCTAACACCTCATTTAAGTTAGTTTTTGAGATGTACATTTTATACGAATTTATAAGCCTTTTTCGTCTTTCTGTTGATTTTGAACAACGTGACATCTTCGTTAATACGATTCTTAATATAATCTGTAATATAATTTTCCACGGTTTCCATTGACACATTAGAAATAAATATGGGCACCTTAACAGATGCAGCTTTGAATTTACCACTGGGCGCAATATCAACATTACCAATTAGGCCATTAGCAGATTTTTTACGCTTATACCTACAAAGGTAGTTTTTACAAAAGTAAGGACATGTATAACTAAGGCTAGCTGGGCAACAGATAAAATCAGGAATACAATTGTACAGGGAAACTATAGTAATTTAGACAGTTAAAAAATATATGATCAGGATTTCCCTCTTCGAGACCGCACTCACACAGAGAATGATCCCGAACACGAATCTTTGCCAGAAATGAGGGCGAGCAAATCGAATTCGCAATCGAATTATGTTGGAGGTGGCAGACTTATTTCCTTTATTGAATTTAAAAAAAAACGTGCAATGGCATATCTGACTATGACTAGTGCCGGTACCCTGCACTAGAACAATTCGTAACTAAACAAAAACTATCTCAAAAAGACACAAGCATATGAACGAATTCTCTGTTTAAAGTTATTTGGTGCTGTCTTATATTATTTTAGTTGGTATAAACATTTTAGTCGCCTTTAAGTATCTCAGGAACCAATCAAGTCTACTTACTCGTGATTGTTTTCCTGTAAAATTCGTTATAATTATGTGCTTACATTTAAGATATTTTTCAGATTTTTTGTATTTATTGTTTTGGCTGTAGGTGGGAAGGCGGTGGGACACTTGACTCTAATAAAAATTAGCACTTTAAGACAAGACTCGGGACGAGTGAAAATTACAGTTCCGCACGTGTATCAAACGACGTTTTTTTAATACATTTGCGAAAAAATGTGTATCTGCGTATCTGTGTATGTGTGTACCTGTGCATGTGTATAGCCGTGTATCTGTGTATGTGTGTATTTATGTATGTAATTTTAAATTATATTACCTCGGGTGACGGCACCAATGATGGACACTTTTAGCTGACAGGCACCAGTAATGGACACTTCACTCTTAATTCAAATTGTATACGGACCAAAATTTATTGTTATTCATTTGTTGCAAAACATGAATAACCCTTATCTTCTGTAAAATAAGAATCAAGTGTTCATTATTGGTGCCTTGTCCATTACTGGTTCCATCACCCTACCTATATGTATAATTTCAATGCTAAATGACGTGTAATCTATACATATAATAAAATTGTAGAAGGGAAAAAATCTGTACATTCGAGATAAAAAATTAAAATGTCTGTTTGTCTGTTTGCATGTTTAATTTTGTTTCTCCTCGCATCAATTGAAAACCACTGAACCAATTAATATGTGGTTTTAACTAAAAGGTCTCAATAAACGGTGACCAGGTTCATTCATAATAAAAAAATAAGATATGATAATAAAAGGGGGGGGGGAGATGGGTCAAAGTTAGTAAAAAAGTTACCGGATTGAGCTGGTCACTTGAAACTTTGTATATTTACTCTTCGTAACAAATTAAACTATACCTCAGGATTTCTCAATTAAGGTTAAAACAATTAAGAAATTATCAAATAAGTCCAACTTAAGGTAAATCTTTAGAACCCGGGGGCCGTCGATTAATTTACGTGATGACAAATATCAAAGCTTTATTCTGCGTTTATTGCTTATAAAACTAAATTCAAGGATTTTTAAAATTTCAATGTAAAAACGTTATAAAGAGGCAAAATAAATTATTCCAATTTGTTGTTGTAACAAATGTGTCGCCATGTTATTTGACACCATAGATAAGGACAACCATATCCCTCCTTTAACTGGAGCGATCAAGACAAAAAAGGACGCGATCATAGATTAACGTGACAAGCGACGTTGCAATAGAAACTAACGGTGTCACCTTTTTCTCTCTCTTTTACTACCTCTTTTTTAGTTGCCCATTTACTATATTCGCATTTAAGGCTCCCACAGATTATCAGTTTGCCAGGTAGTTCGCACATGGTCTGCCGCCTGACAGTTCGTGTTCTAATACGATGAACTGTCGAGCGAAAAGTGGCCGGTTGACCTGTTAGTCTGTGGGATGCTTTAGTTTTAACATTGTCCATAAATCACACTCAACATTTAAAAAAATCTAGGTATTTCCATAGGAATAAATAATAACTATACGTAGAATCAAATCTCCTTTACGCAGGTCCAAAATGCCGCGCTTTAAATACCTACTTCCCCCTTCACCCCGCTACGCCCCTCTGTTTTCCGCGCCAAAAGTTAGGGCTGTCACTTGCGAAATATTTTAATCGGTTTATGGATGTGGTATACAAGTTTAGTCACGAAATGTTATTAACTTATTAATGTTTTACTTCAACGTAAATATTGTTGCAAAATGATTTTTTTACATTTGCGTTAAATTAGATAAAAATAGCTTTTGATGACATTAAGATCGGTCATTCTCCAGACAGCCATTTCTGTATGTCCTCGGGCTTAAAAAATATAAAACTATTGAATTTGGTATAATTTATATTTTTTGTTCCTAGAAGGTACTCGTATTGAGGTGTACATGAATTTTCAAGTAAATATTCTATACCTTTCTAGGAGAAAAAAAAAATCAATACCCCATTCTCCTAATTAACACCGCGCGTCCCACTTCCGAAATCACTAATATAACTATTTTCCCCGATCATATACAAGAGGAAAGATGAATGAAAGTATTTTTATTTAATGAAAGATAAGATATCCAAATTACAAAAAAAATACCAAATTTATTTAGTAATATATCACTAAGATATAAAATAAAGAAACTTTGTCCCGATACGTGTACTAATTCACGCGCCGCTTTCATTCTTGTCCGTGCAAGGCCATTGAAGAAATAGACAGACGTTTGTAATGCATTTTGCGTGAGCAGACACTCATGTCAAGACCCTCTTGAGAGAAAGACGTGTTAATGTTGTGTGGATCGCACACTACAAATGTAAGTATCTAATTCGCATGTTTTGGTTCTCGTAAATTCTAATTAACACGTTCACGTTTTTAAAATCAGCCAATAACTCTATAGCTCTGTAAATTATTGTATACATTAAGAACCTCAGTATTTAACAGTTACTGGATTATGTAGTTTATCACATGTACCTAAAAGAAGTTATATTTTTTTTATAAAGAATCCCTAATACACACGTCTAATTCACGGGCCAAAAATGAACGCGTTAATTAGTTTAAGGGTAGTAAAAAAGGTTTTTGGTACATAAAAGTATTTTATTTCTAATTGCTCGCTTGAGCTAAACCAGTTTAAATTAATTTACAGGAATATTTTTTTTACAAAAATGTAATTCCCGGAAGAATGATGGCATGATTAGAATGACATATATTATGTCAAACTGGTGTTATTAGAGGGGCCCTAACCTTAAAATCATCCTTATGATCGTATCTGTGTGCTTAAGTGTTTGGACAATATGTTTTTTAGAGGTTATTTTATTTTTCCTAGCATATTTCTCTTGGAAAACATGAAAATTTTGCTGACCGCAATAAAAAGTTGCATTTTGACAATAAGTGACAACTGTAATTCTAATCATGTAAGGAAAATCCTAGGGACCCGGCATCATTCTTCATATTTGTCTAAATTATGTATTAAAACCACCCGCAATAATTAAACTACATACTTAAAGTTGAATGTCTGTATGTTATGTTACATAACTTATGTATGTAAAGCTTAAACGGCTCGACGGATTTTAGCATTATGAATTTTGGGTGTCCTTAGATTCAATAAAATTAACTAGTTTATTTATATCCTTTTAGTTCATCGGGTTTTTAAATTTTAAATTACTTTTTTTAAAGATAGATAGGGAATGTAAAAAGTAGGAGGAAGAAGTATTATTTTTTCTTTAGCAGATACGGCAATTTATTTGTTATCGTTTGTTCATAATACCTAAGGTATAATATAAAGTTATTAATTCTGATTTTTGTTATCGTTTCCATTGTTGATTATAGAACGATTATTTCAGTGAAATATTAGTTAGCTTATTATGTATGTATATCGTGATGGATATTTTATGTTCCTAATAGTTTCAACGTTGCAATATAATAAATATGATAAAATTAATAGACAGTCTGACAGTTTTAGTCTTATTTCCTAAAAAATATATATTTGGCATGAACATTTATCTAATAAACGCGTAGTTTTTTTAATTCGCAAGCAAGTAAACCTAATTAACGCATCGCTTTTCTAATTCGCGCGTCACGCAAATATTAAAACCCTTCTAGTTAATTAACCGCTAATAATAATTAAGTGCCCAATAAATATTAAAGTTTGAATGGTCGATATGTTACTACATTTTGCATAAATTTTATCAAAAACCAAGTGGAAAAAAAGGGCGGTGTTAATTAGACTGAGAACACAATTCTGGAGAATGACCGAGATATATTTTCCCGTAAATAGTCGTTCACTTTTTAAAACACTGTCTTAGTTCAACCATAAACACTAAAATCAACACAAATACGAAAACAAATTCAAGACACAATATCAATATCTTGGTTAGTGTATGTTCCGTGTGTGACGCCCCTGACTGACTAGACACCTCAGGTGTCGCCAGGCGGTAGGAATCTAACGCGAAGGGCATGCGTCCGGAACCGGGAGTTTCGCTTCTACGTGTTGTTATTATTTATTCTTTTGGTATTTAGACGTGATCATTCTTTTTCAGACCTCCGAAGTGAACGAACTTACACCCGCGTAATTAGTCTTATCAATAAATCATTAAAGTCAAAAGTTTGTTGAAGGATTTCTAAAAACTTGTTGTGATAAATCCTAGTGAACAATCATGGATATTAATGACAATGTTTTAATAATAATATTTTTACTATCTATTTTTACATTAGATTTTATATTTATTTGAGAGCTACGAGACACCTAATTTTATATAAATATTTAAGTTGTTTGTGTATTAACATGAGTTCCCCGTTAGGTACTGTCCTTATAATAATTTTAATAAATAGATATGTCTTTTATTAAATTCTGACCCACTAGTTACGGGTCTTAGAAAGCTTCCTAGGAAAAAAAACAGTTTTGTCTGAATCTGTCATTAGTTTATTATTACTAACTGTACGTTTACTAAGTTTCTTCGTTACACGTGCAATTCATCCAGTTGAATAAACCGCACGTAAAGAGTTGTTATCTTAAAAATACCATAATTAAACTGTCATTAGTTTATTAGATTACTAACTGCCGCACTCAGAGACGTCCATTACATTTAATGCTTGTTAGCGACGTGTTGTCTTTTTCTATCGCTATAGCAAAGAAAGTTTAATCTGTTATTTAAACAACTCTTTACGTGCGGTTTATTCAACTGCATGAATTGCACGTGTAACGAAAAAACTTAGTAAATATATTTGAGTTCAATGTAAGTTGTTAATTTGGTAATTTAATAGTATATTTAGTAGTATAAGTATAATACTTACTATTTATAAGTATTAATTATAAGGTATTGAAATATTGTGAATTTTGACTCGTTTTTAATTATTTTGTTATTATTAAATATACACAAAACAAATTAATTGTAAGTCCTATATTTTATAAGATAAATTCATAATTAACAATAATATATGCATTTTTTCCCAATAATGTTGGAAGTTTTGGACAAATCGACTTACGACACTCTCCATACTAGCTGAGCCAATCACAGTGTTTGTGAATGGAGGATTATTGCCTTTATTGTCATTTTCAGTGATTGTGTATGGGCCATTTTTAGGCCATGGAAATAACCTCAAAATTACAACTGTGCAAAAATATTTAAAAAGACGATTTAATTTCGTGAAACACGAATAATAATTACGAATATGAATATATTTAATTATATTAAGGATGAATTCATTTTATTATGCATGGTGCAATTAGTATTAAAATAGTTTTCAAGTTTGAACCTGTTGGCTAAATATGCAAGCATTTAAAGCGGCACTGTACAAAATAATAATAAAAGAAAAGAAAAAACCGCGGAACGAATTAGTAAGAAACTTTCTTATAATCAATATTGTAGTTTTGTAAGGAACGTCGTCAGTGCCGGATTGAGCAAGCACGGGGTCCGTAGCAAATTCTATAAAGAGACCCCGGTTCGCTTTAGGTTACAGGTTGTGGCGGGCTCTTTTCTGCAACTGAGCGACTTAGATATGCGCCTATTTTGTGTGGGGGTTTGTTTTAGGTTATTCTGCTGGAGAATATCAAAGATATGTAAAGATCGCACCGCGGGAAACGCCACGCGCCATTCCAATCTTCGCTCCGAACCGTACATTTTTACAATTTTACTATTACAGTTTCATTTACACGTACGGTTCGGCAAGAAGATTGGAATGGCGCGTGGCGTTTCCCGCGGTCCGAACTCTACGTGTACAGGCCGCTTTTTTAGAGGTTAGACGCGGGTGCGCGGGGCCAACCAATGCGCGGGGCCCGTAGCATTTGCTACTCTTGCTACGTGGCTAATCCGGCAGTGAACGTCGTTTTTTTTCCTCGCATTCAAAGTGAAAAGTAGAGTGTTTAACACGAGACTAAACAACCATAATGACGCTCGCTCGCGTGGCTAAATATCTCTTGTCATTATGGCTTGTTTTAGTCCCTTGTTGAACAATCTACTATTTCCCACCCAGAGTGACACCAAGGTCCCGAACGACTTCTGTTCTCCGTAACACGACGCCATTAAAGTTATAGGTACAGACAAAAGGATCCCTTTTGTGAGTGAAACTGATACTTTGACATTTATTAATATTAAGAGGAATTTTATTGCGTTTATAGTAGTTATAAAGTGAATCCAGGTCTTTTTAGAGTAGTTTACAATCTTCAACAGTCTTATATATCAGTATTATCAGTATTATCACAATAACATTTACGCAGAGTAAATTTATTACAGTAAAGATTAATGATGTCAATTATTGGGACGCTTCTCTAAGACTGCAACATTCACATTACGTAAAATAAATAATAATATTAAGACTGGGACTACACGTCAGATTTTTCCATACGATAGTCTTTAGACTGGCAATATTTTTTTTACAAACTGCGGCAGTGTATCACAATCTTACAAGAAAATCTGCGTTTGTTTTAGTCAGTCAGGCATGGTCAGGCCAATTTGTTTAGAGAACGGGATTTTCTATTTTCATTTTCAAAAGAAGTCCATTCAGTAAGCACTTAGAATACCATTCAGTTTGTACTCCTCTCTCACTCGCTCTCAATAAGAGAGTATGATAGCGAGTGAGAGACAAGCAAACCTTGGTTAATCGGTGATAGTCAGGTCAGTGTCAGGTTTATTGACTATATAATATTACCTATCGATTAAATTATTTTTGAAGCATTACTATGTAAAAGTGGATGAATATGTCTACCATTTCTGAACTTCTGATTTTATTTCTAATGTACCAAATTTATTTCATAAACATTTATTTTGACACATGAAAAAGTAGGTAATTCAGTGATATTCAGCTTAATGTGTGACATGAACTTGGTTATTCTGTGATATAGTCAGATTACGCTATGGTATATTTTAAAACTTTAAATAAAAGACATGAAATTTATAAAAAAATACAATTATAATGTTCTCTATTATTCCACAGGAGTGCAACCTCTATTTCTGCAGGCAGGACATAATTATGGTTTTCCACGTTTTGACTGAGTTGTGGCAGAAGGATCATGATGATGGCGGCAGCTATATGCTTTGAAAGTGCTCCAAAGAATAGAAAACTTTTTTGCAGCTTTATAAATAGTACTTCCATTGTTAATTTCCATAACGGCAGCTCTTATGCTGGATGCATTGTAAGATTTTTTTTGTTGAACACTTTTTGAAAGGAGTGTCCTGTAAATTAAATATGTGTTTTAGTGTTGGCTTTGCTGTTAAAACATACATAGAACAGAGGCATAGCCCATAATTGTATTGAGATAAATTACTGCACTTGGTTATGTGGTGATATAGAAATATACAAAACAACGAAAAACATTAAGAAATCAACCGCCGAAATTAAGGATTTAACGAACGAAAATGTTAACTTGACTTTGCTTTAAAAATATAAACACGTTTAAAAACTCTTGGTTTTTCTTTTGTTTTCGCAATTACTTTCAGTTGTTTTCCGTAATAAAACTTTAATTACACCTCGTATCAACCCATCTAAGAAAGTAGGTCAGGACAATTAATTTGCCATTTAATTTTTGATTTTTAATTTTTGTGAGTTCAATCGGATTCTCGCCCTACGCTATCATAATGAATGCAAGTCGCGCAATCTATTGAAAAAAAGTACCATCTATAAAAATATTAGATAACTACGCTATAAGACGATGAAAAACTATCACCGAATACCTGCATATCACCGAATAGCCAAGGTTTGCCTACAAACCGAATGTTTTTTAGTGCTTACGGACTGTAAGTACCTACCTAACACAATAAACCGATAACTACAGAAGTATCATCTAGATTTTATAAAAAAAAATGGAACATTGGAATGAGTCTACATTTTACCCGAGCGAAGCCGGGGTTTCATCTAGTTATTACATAAATTACATTATGGTATTTAATTTAGGTCCTTTATTTTATATGATAAAGCCCTTCAGTATCTCTTAGTTATGTGAGCTCAAAATTGGTTTAACAATATTAACTTAATTGTATTTATTTTCGACACTGTTTGTCTTCTATTTCGTACTTATAAGTACTTGTGCATTTGAACATCTGATCATGTAATGACTGTTTGATGGCAAAATAAAATAAATAGAAATACCTATATCAAAATGTCATACCTAATATTTAAATATTAATACGACTTGATATTATTTTAGGATGTTTGCTAGTGTCGTTAATAATGTACTCGTACATACTAACATATCGTTTTAGCTATTATACAAATTCCTGTTAATCATTAAAACTGAGCTTGAAGCAGATTTTATTGGAGGGGCGTGTGAGTACATATATGGCGTCCGCCAATAAATTTAGAATATTGTAGACATCATAATAGCGTTTTAAATTTTGAACAAGTTTTAAGATTGAGATGTTTATTATCTGATAACTTTTGTCATTTTCTGACTAAATGAACTTTTTTGCTGCAAATTTACTCCACTAAAAAAAACAATACTTACCTAAATAAATAAATAAAAAGAAGACATCAAATAGGTATTCACTATCAACTTAATCCTGTATTTTCTACGTAAATTAAGTCTCCCCGCCGCGTCTGTGTATGTTTGCAGACTTCTTTAATAAAAAAAATACCCGAGCGAAGCCGAACGAGTCGCTATATTGAATAGTTGTTGTACCTACTTATTTCAAGCAGGTACTGGTAGGTCGTGCGCTGGCGGTTAGCATTCTTGAATATGCACGACTACATTGTTGCTGTTTATACAAAGTAAATAGGTACCTACTTCAATGTAGGTCCTGTTAAACGCCGTAAGAATCTGGGAACAGCGATACGGTACCGACCTACATACTATCAATACTGCGTTTAGTAGATAAAGAGATCAAGAAATGCGTATCTATGTACTTAAAACCGGGCAAGAGCATGTCGGACCATGCCCTGTGTAGGATTCCGAAGCCGTTACCACAAACACGAAAAGCTATATAGGTATAATACACGTAATAGTGTGCTGATTGCAGGTAAACATTTTAGAGTTTTATTACGTAGAATGCATCCTACATCATGCATTTAAGGGTTAAGTACACAATGTTGGTCTAGACAGAATACTGACGATGGGCTGCGATAAAAAGCAACCCAAGTATGTATTCCGGAGGAACTTCAATGTCCACATTCCGACAAGGGATGAATGGAAGGATGGGTTGCACCTATCAGTAGAAGACAACGCGATATGGTACACGGATGGTTCAAATATGAGCTCCGGTACGGGGGCGGGTATTCACGCCAAAGACTATAACAGTAGCATAAGTATGGGCAACTACGCAACGGTCTTCCAGGCGGAGCTGTATGCGATAATCACCTGCACGCAAGAGAATATTGGTAGGTTTCCACAGGAGATAACTATCTATATTCTAAGCGACAGCCAAGCGGCATTTAAGGCGCTGACAGCGCCTAAAGTAGACTCGAAACTAGTCCACAATGGAATCCAAGCCTTAAACAGACTTGGTAGGCATAACAAAGTGAAACTGATGTGGATTCCAGGTACACGAAGGCTTTCCCGGAAATGAAGCCGCGGACGAGCTGGCAAAGGAAGGGTTCATACGTGGGACCTGAACCATTTGTGACACCCTCACCGGGCACCATAAAAGCAGCCCTGAACAATAACGCCCTAGAAAACCACCAAAAAGAGTGGAAAACTACGGTAGGATTAGAGCATGCAAAGCTCTTCATAGAAAGAGTTGACCAGAGCTGGACCAAAAATCTTTGGAAACTCAGCAGAATACAAGTCCGATATATTTTAGATGGGCCTTTATGACAACATAGATTGTAGAACGTGCGGCGAAGAGGTGAAAATAGTGAAACACTTGTTGTGTGAATGTGATACCCTCGCCGGATTAAAAGGGAAAATCCTCGGTTGTGGCTACCCACAACCGAACGATTTCAAGGCACTGCCGTTGAACTCCACTATCCGCTTTCTGGAAGGGGTGGAGGCTGCATTGGATTAAGCGCTAAAATAGGGGTATCAAAAGATCCTATAGGGTTGAAGTGTATCCGTAAGGACCCCATCAATAAGATAAGATAAAATAAGATAAGATAAGGGTTAATTAGATAAGTACCTATAAATACCCGCCTGTATATCAGGAACCAATCAAGTCTACTTAGTCGTGATCGTTTTCCTTTTAAATTCGTTATTAAGGATATTTTTCAGATTTTTATGACTTATAAAACGTGCTGTAGTGGGGGGGACACGTAACTCTAATCTAAAATACGCAGTCCCTAGATATAATATTCCGATTTTAACTTGATTTCGAATCGAATCAGCGCGAGCCCAACTCACACTTGACCATTTTTTAGTATTTATTGTTTTTCATCAGGGTTTGGAATATAATCATACCAAAAACCCTTGTACGTTTTACGGTTTTTACGATACAACAAAAAAAAACTTAAACAAAAAACGTTTCTTGTATGGCCCCTTATTATTTCACTTTCTTTAATTTTTATGTTAGTAATAAATCCGACGTAATACTTAACACATTTTGAAAAACCACAATTCTATTTCTCGTTAAGTAGTTTTCTTCCAAATAAAACCTTCAATTATCTACTGAAAAAACGTAGGTAATAATTTTATAAGCGTTATCTTCACCTTTACAAGATATTTTTCACCTAATTAGGTTTATGGGTACTTGACTGTCCGTGTGTGTACGTGCGTATGTGATTAAAATTCGGATATATAACTTTGCGTTTCTTCCGGAGATTAGACATGCTGACGGTACTTCGTGGCAGTTAGCGTCGTGGAAACAATAGGCACATAAGTTGGACGGAGAGCTGGCGACCAAATCGGTCATGTGGCTTCAGCTATATTTAAACTCCGTTAGCTACTTCCCTGAACAACCTTTTCCTATAATCTTCGTGCTGGCAGGCCGCGGGCGGTGAGTGCGGGTGTAGTGGGGTGAAGAAAAAAAAGAAAAAAAATGTGGGCTCAGCGACTTTTTTTTTTTCAAACAGTTGCTCTGTCCACCCAAAAAAAAATTATAATCGATCTGGTGGTGGGAAGGGGTTGCCAGCGTTAATTAAAAGTACAAAAAAAAACATGTGGGCTCAGCTGTATTGGCTTTTTTTCTGACGCGAGATTAATTAATATGTAAGCCCCAAAAAAATTGCCATGCAAAAATATCAGTAGGAAGGTATCGAATAAAATTGTTGAAATCGTTGGATTTCGTTCGAAAATGAGCTGAGGAGAAGGCAAAACACATGACGCACACCGGAGGGTAGACGCTCAAGTGGACGAGCTATGCTCGTTGTACTCGTTCGGAAACGTTCGGGTTTTTCCGTTCAACGGGTGCGAGAAGGACAGCGGCTACTCTCTGTTAGCCGAACACAATCGACGCGCCGTGAGCGCGCTGACGCGTTCGCCGGCTGATACCGCTTTTGCCTTCTCCTCAGCTCATTTTCGAACGAAATCCAACGATTTCAACAATTTTTTTCGATACCTTCCCACAGATATTTTTGCATGGCAATTTTTTTGGGGCTTACATATTAATTAATCTCGCTTCAGAAAAAAAGCCAATACAGCTGAGCCCACATGAAAATTATTATTATTTTGGTACTTGTAATTAACGCAGGCAACCCCTTCCCACCACAAGATCGATTTAAAATTTTTTTTGGGAGTATAGGGAGTACAGAGCTACTGTTTGAAAAAAAAAAGTTGCTGAGCCCACATTTTTTTTCTTTTTTTTCCCCACCCCACTACACCCGCACCCACCGCCCGCGGCCTGCCAGCACGAAGATTATCGAAAAAGGTTGTTCAGGGAAGTAGCTAACGGAGTTTCAATACAGCTGAAGCCACTTGAGCTCGGACTGATCGCTCCGTTAGACACGCACACTACCGCAATGTGCATGTACACGTTCATCCACTAATAAAGCCCACTCACCATCGTGAATTGCAAGAGCTATACATCACTCTGAAGTATTAGGCCAATTAGGTTCACACTATACAGGATGGAAAAAACGAACGCCACATGGACGGCCACAGAACTATATCTTGGAAATATTGGAAATAGCAAATTCTACGCAAAGGAGACTTACTTTTATTTTTGAAAACCATTATTACTGCATTTATGGATTTTTGAAAATTTGCCTGCCTTAACCAGGATTCAAACTGGTCGAATATGACAAAATAATAAAGAAGGGTTTTTTACGGTCTTTGTTTAATTTAAAACTGTAGGTATATGTTATAAATGATCACTATCAATGACCCTTTAAGGAAGAGTTAGGAGAGAGGATAAGGAAGAGGATTTTTTCATAAATCCAATAATGCAGTAGCAGTGCAGCAGACTGGGTACGGTTGAAACAATTTTTCTTTGATGGCTCATTGCATCAGCATTATGCTATTGAGGGTTGAATAAAATGTCAAATATGTGAGGGCATACATCTGTCTTGAATTGTGTACTATTGTGTTATGTCCAGATATATTCATTTTCACACAGGAGCAGTTTTAAAAAAAGTCTGTCCTCTGTTACAACCGAACCCATACCAGGGGCGGTTGTAACACAAAGAAATAATGTTCAATATGGGTATTTAAATCTGCTTTATTGCTCATTCTCGTATTAATCAACTCATTCTCAAATAAGATCAACGCTTATAATGTATTAAACACTTAAAATAACTTTATCAAGACAAATAAAGGTATTTAACAAGAAATCAAAGCATTTCTTCTTTAAAAAAGTTACCCGGAACTAAACAGCCTAGTAATTATAAGATCCTGTTTTATTGCTTATTCCCGGATCAATTCACTCAGTGCAAATTAAATCAATCAATCAATACTCATTAATACTTACGTGTGTTTCAACCGTACCCACCGCCCTCTGACGTCAAAGAAAAATCATAGTGGCGAGACTAAGAACGCAACACAAAAAGTAATCATTGTTATTTTATCATAAACATCTGACAAATGACCAGAAAAATATTTAATATTCAATCGATAGAATTCAAAAAGTTATTCGACAAAGATATCAACTGAAAATACTAACTTTTGATTACCAAAATATAATAGGGTCCCCTGCAGGAAACTAAAACGAGCGATAGTTCTTTTATGCAATATTGTGGAACTTGTTCGCACTAAAATGCCACGCATTTCTTCCATTATACCCCTCACCCTACATCTGATAGTTTCTCGGATATTCGGTTTGTTTCAACCGTACCCCGTTACAACCGTACCCAGTCTCCCCTATTTTTTGTTTTCAAAAACAAAAGTAAGTCTCCTTTACGTAGAACTTGCTATTCCCAATATTTAAGGTAGGTACTTAGTTGCCGTCCATGTGGCGTTAGTTTTTTCCAGTCTGTATAATTCATGAAGAACGTGTCAGTCCAAGATTATAAAAATATAAGAAATACAATTTTACCTCGGTGTGTCTGACAAATATTTTTTTTTTTTTTTAATGAATAGATGTTATGATATGCTAGATGTTTATGATATGTATAAATGTCACGCTTACATAGTCTATAAGCTTGCTCGTCGTTTTTACGTTTATCCGAACAAGTTCGAGCATGTCTACCAGTAAATGACTCAAGCTTTGGCCTAAAGTTACACATGTTCGAACTTGCTCAAATAAACGTTAAAACGACGAACAAGCTTATGCGTGGAGACCTACCAATAACCTAATAATTACTATACTTGGCTCTGCCGAACATCTGAAGGTAGGGTAGAAGTGCCGGTTTTGGGCATCTTTACACCATTTTTGGCCACTCTAAATTTTAACTAAGTAATATCTAAAGCATTATGAAATTACAAACATATTTTTATAATTTTAGCTTTTAAATTAATCTTCAGTCTGAACCATTTATGAATTTTATTTTTAATTTTACAGTGTTTCAACCATACTCATTTGACCAGATGCTCATTTCAACCTTAAATGGCCAAAAAGGGTTCTGTGGCCACAAACGGTACTTCGACCCTAATGCCATCTATGTGTTTATTTATCAATACATTCAATTTTATATAAATATTTTATTACACATCTCACAGGACATATTTACAACTCTTATAAATGAACAGAAACTGTAAATAGCTTTTTTGTAGGTACCTTGTGTCTTTTGCGGATAGACTATTTTACCAATCGCTATACAAAATTAGGTACTTTTTCTTTCTGTTTTCGCTAAAAATGATATTTTTACTTTTAACTTTAGAAAAAAAATAGTACCTAATTTTGTATCGCGGTTGGTAAAATAGTCTAATCGCAAAGACACAAGGTAGATACATCATAGTATACCCGTATGTATGTAACGTACAAGTCTACGAGATGTTTCATCAATTATTATTATTACTTATTAGCCACCAGAAGACGTGCCGTAATGAATAAATGAATTATCAAAGAACCGTTTGGGTGGGAGTAGGTTAGAGCTAGTTGAAGTTTCCTAACTAAAATAATGGTTAAAAATCGTGACCAATTATTAAATCTGAACCATATGTGTCTCATTTTCAATATGATTTTCGAATTTTAACAATCGGCCCTAGTAGCTGCGGTACTGAAAAAATATTAAATAGCATGCGTTTAGCTTCTACATATCAGTGTAGGTCGCCGTACGGTGACGCTTAAGGAATGTCCGTCTGTCTAGGCCCCTGGCGCGCCGTTACCGTTACTGATGAATCAATTATACGCCGCGCCGCGGATCATTAAACTCATTATGAGCATTCATTATACTCGTAACATTGCAGGACACCATTGGCACATTTTGGCACAGTACATTAGCACATGGGTGCCCGAGCATCGCTAAGGTGGAACATAACATCATGCCCACCAATCTATCGCACCTTTTTTTACTACCGCATTAAATTAATTAATAAAACAATGGCACAATATACTTATAGTAAAATTATATTTATTTTCTACTCGCGTACTATAAACCGCTAATATTAATATAGATAACCGTATCAGAATACCACCTACAGCGTAAGCGCAGCGGGAAAACAATTATTTAATGATCGTTGCGATGGTAATAACAGGTCTATAATAATTATTATAGCATTGTTACCTATAACCATGCAGTTACGGGCATTCCGGATATCAGTCTCGGCGTTTAGTGCACACTTGACATCCTAATTGGTATAATAAACCGTTACAAATATTTTAATACCAATTACAATTACGTATATTTAAAAAAAAAATGTTGACCCTAATATATGTGTTTAAAATTTAATCTTAAATTACTAAAAATTAAGGGTTAATTATCCATCGATTTGTTATTTGGTTACCATGGTTATATTCAATATGGATATCAATAAAAAGGCGTTTCGTTTGGCATTCCAACTTTTATGATAAATTGTCAGAACTGTTTTTAGTCACCATTAAAATTTGCTTGTAATTTGTTACCATTTAACAATAAAATTCACAAACTATTAACGCCAATGGGAATAATGAAAATGACTAAGCTAACAAGTAATTTGTTAGCAGAAAAATCGAGTTAAGTAAGTATACGAGAAAAATTAGCGATTTTACATTTTTGTCATTATCATTTTAAACTTGTAGAAAAAGTTATGTATGCAACGGTTTATAATTAGCTCTTAAGGTACCTACTCGTGCCTGTAATGTGGCCCCGCCGCCCTCACTGCCCCCCACAAGTTGGGTGTCCGGGATTTTTTTCACAGTCCTTTTGATTTTATACGCAATAGAGAGCACTTTTACTCCTAGGAGTAAAATGAGGCATTTTCCGTCCTTGTTTTTCAATCGGAAAACCGTTCTTTCCGAGCATTTTTGAGAAAATAACTATTCTTGTATATGGTTTTAAGTTACCTAGGTACTGGTCACCTCTATAGTCACTCCAACTTGGTGATCAAATCTACACATTTATGGAAAAAAGCTAGTTATAGTACATTGTGCATCAAGGGCTGTAAGAAGGGGATTGCTAACGAGAGACTTAGAAGCCCGATGCTGCCAACGATTTTAATGACTCGAGTTTGTAATCCCCTTACTGCCCGTGATACAGCCAATGTTCTTCATCACATTTGCGAGGAAATAAAAAAAAAAAAGAGAAAAAAAAACAACAATCAAACAAATTAACTGAATTTCAAAATGCAGTTTAATAAAATAATTGCAAATGTCCCTGAAATAATGGTAAAATATAAATATAATGTATATAAATGTACCGTATACGTTTAATTATATAGTAAAATTGGTTTGTAGCCAAGTTTTGAATATAGGAAATAAACCTTGGCTGATTTTACACCTCCTTTGTCTGAAATGATGTTCGAGTGGATTCTATATTTTTAAACTCACTCCCTAGGGATTTATAAAAATTCATAACTCCCGTGGGAGCTACATGGGCTATAACTGCCTTATACGCCTGCGTGTTATAACACCCTTTCCGAACAAGTGTGATGAAAAAATCTAAATGGCCAAACATGTACACAAGTCGATTTATCTTTATTTTACTACCCCCATGACCACGTACTTCTGAAGATCGAGCAATCATGATCATGAACGATGATGCACTTAAGTAACCTTGATTTTCTCCTTAGTTTAACTTCCTAACAATAGTCAATCAGTTGTAATGTGTATAAACGCTCCATACTTAATAAACATAACATTAATAACTTGAATATTAATGGACCTAAGTACCCACCATAATTATGTATTAAACAAACATTTTTATTTTGTACCTATGTCGTTTAACAATCATGTTGATACTGAACTTTATGTGATATAAAAGGAACAATAATCAATCATAGAATAGTTAGATAGTTTTTTATTCATACTATGAAATACAAAGATCATTCAATAAATTTATTATACAGTAAGATAAATACAAACCTTAGATAATTTACATTGCTATGTAACTATATACTAGTTTGTTTCCCATACAACTATGAAACATCTATAACTCAATGCTGGTATTAATGTTACTTACTGCTAATGCACAGAAAGTTTAGCCCTACCTGTACCCTATATGTATTAGGTATTAAGTGACTGAAAAAGACCACTTTTTTTAAGTAAAGCATGTTCCGGCTCAAATGCATAATTTATCTTAAAATGTTTTCTTATTAAGCGTCATTTAAGTAAAGACATGCCACAATTTATTAGGACCCAATTTTTAATTATTCATATTAGTTTAAACATTCAGAACCAGCAATCTTATATTATAATTATTTTTCAGATTATAGAGGTGATATGCTTTATAGAATCCTGGTGAAATATGGATGACGCAGAAAGCTTGGTGTGCTGAATAGGGCGAAGTGGTACATGACGTCAAGGCAAAGACTCTGCTGTATACGGCACAAGTCCAACCCCATGTGTGCCTTACTGCTATGGGCCTTTTGTATCGGTTCAAAGACGTGCTGTGAAAATCGTTGACGGTCTGCCAAGGTTTTCCCTGGAGACAGTATGGAGTTCTTCAGGAGGGGAGCAAATAGGGTTTTAAAGGGTTGGCAATGCGCATGCTTCTGGTATTGCAGGCATCCGTAGGTTGCATAGGCAACAGAAGATAATAAATGTTATTGGTTAATAGTAATAACATGACATGTGTGCTTTATTTATTATCTTTGAGAAATAGAAGAAATAGATATGAAAAGAGGTATATATATATGTATATATATAACCTAACCTAACCTTTTTTTTTTTGTTGACGGAGTGGAAATGCATTTACGCATCCTCCCAGCGGACGGCTGTGCAATGGGAGGTATGACGGACTCTCAAAAGAACTACCGTTTAAAACCACTCCGGCGTTTAACTCCCTTGCCGGTTGTGAGGCGCCGCGGTACCTGCCTAAACATACGCCGCTGACACGCCTCCCGGCCTGCTCCGAAGAGCCCCCCCTTCTCTCCGCCTAAGGAGGAGACGACTGTGAACAGCCCGCGACCGTCTCCCCAGACCGGTAAAGCCGTGCAAGGTGGGCCCCCAACCCACTGGCTCTACAAGAAGTTCAGGCGAGCAGCGAACCGAAGTCCACTGAGTTCGCCTTCCCTTCAACGGTCTGCCTGTGGTGGATGGTGCTTTCCAGATACCCAACCCCAATGGGTTGGTCCCATACCCTTCAAACACGCCCCACCACAGCTGTCCCCTCATTAACTACAGTGCCCCCCGGGATTCCAAGAGACACGTAGAAGGACCCTCGGGTGACATGGGAGTACTTTCAGGGTGAAGAGTCACGCCCCCCTGGCGCGCCGTCCCTTCCAGTAAACCCAGTCACCAACCGCAAAAGTGACAGAAAGAAGCTGTCCAGGGCAGAAACGGCCTCGAAGGCACACGCAACCGCCCCTTTCAACAACCTCTGTCACTGCCCCCTCCAGGTGGCTGGTTAAGCTTTCCGGGAACAGAAACGGCCTCGAAGGCACACGCAACTGACCCTTCAAACTACCCCAGTCACCAATCCTCAATAGGCAACAGAAGGAAGCTGTCTAGGGCAACCGCCCCTTCCAACGACCTCTGTCGCCGCCCTCAACTGGTGACGAAGCAGCTTTTCCGAAGAAAAGCCGCTCGTCACCATCCCTCCCCGGGTGACAGAAGGAAACTTTCCGGGGCAGAAGCGGCCTCAGGGCACACGCAACCGCAACCCATCAAGAAACCCCTGTCACCTCCCCAGTGCCGCTCTTAGTCTGGTCCCTCACCCCGAGCCTTTCCGGTATGGGTAGCCCTGTCCGGTATAGCCTCGGGAATCATTGAGACACGCAAGCTCCCCCACCACAGCAAGGTGGCAGCACAGTCGGGGGGGAACCCAACCTAACCTAACCTAACCTAACCTAACCTAACCTACTTGTCTGGTAGCAGTTAGCTTTTGTAAGGGTCTCAGTTCTAACCTAACTTAACCAACTTTCATGGTAGCAGTTCGATTTTGTAAGGGTCACAGTTGTAGCCTAACCTAACCTACTTGTCTGGTAGCAGTTTGATTCTGCAAAGGTCACAGTTCTAACTTAACCTAACCTACTTGTCTGGTAGCAGTTAGCTTTTGTCAGGGTCTCAGTTCTAACCTAACCTAACCAACTTTCATGGTAGCAGTTCGATTTTATAAGGGTCACAGTTGTAACCTAACCTAACCTACTTTTCTGGTAGCAGTTTGATTCTGCAAAGGTCATAATTCTAACTTAACCTAACCTACTTGTCTGGTAGCAGTTAGGTTTTGTAAGGGTCTCAGTTCTAACCTAACCTTACCTACTTTCCAGGTAGCAGTTCAATTTTGTAAGGGTCGCAGTTCTAACACATTTTATTAATTAATAAAACTTCGAATAAATGAATACCGATGTTTTGTAATTCCTCCATTTAAAAAATGTACGAAACAAATCATCGACCAGGATTAATAAAAATTAAAATGAATTGTCGATTAAACAAGATTACACCAATTGACAATACGAGAACTAACTATTCGTTGAAACGTTGTCAGTTAAATGATATTCGATGAAAAGTTTGTCGACAAAACAAGGGGCACCCCTTCGGAACGCTACACTGAGCATGGTCCGAAATGCTCTTGCCCAGTTTTTTGTGTCACAGAAGTTCGTATCTTGCTTTCTCACTCAGCTTGTCGATAGCGTGCTAAAAGTCTAAAACTGACTGAGAAAGCAAGATACCTACTTAACTTACAAACATTTACAAAAAAACGGTGGTGAAGGATTCACTTCATCGTACCTATATTAATTGTACATGTTTTAGTGCTAGCGGTACACCCCGAAAATCAAAACAAAAAAGGAATAGTACATTGTTGCAGAGGATAGAAAGTACGCGATTTCTGGACGAGTCATATAGAGGGCCGAAACGTAGTTGAGGCCCTCTAGTGTACGAGTCCGTATATTGCACTTTCTACCGAGGCAGACATAGTGCTTTTCACAACTACTGAGAGGAAATAAAATAAAAATTCATATTCAAAACTCAAATTTTAATTCATGTTAATGTGACATCACCGACAATTTTACCATAGATAACTTTTTTTTATCTGGACCCCTATTCTCGTGGCACTCGAGATAAATAAACTAACATGCCAGATGAAGATGTCAACTCCATATAAAATTGTATTTGTTTCGCCATATCTCCCATGTAATTTCATCTCTAGTGGTTCGAGATTAGGGGCCAAGTTTGAATTACATTTAAAAAAAAGCAGTGACATAGTTTTTAGTCTGTGTATCTTTTACCAAAAATACACCTAATATTTTACGACACAAAATGGTGTGTTCTCATTGGTCGATTTCAATTTTTAATTTTAAGGAGCTATGACACAAAAATTGATTGATTGATTTTCATTGGTTCTTAAAGTTGGACAACAATGTTCTCGACCAATCAGCAAACACGCCGACAAAAAAAATCTTGGTCTGTCCTTATAAGTGACGTTTTGTGACCCCAAACAAGACTATCTATGGCCATATTTCCGAGCAGTGTTGTGAAAAGGATTTATGATGTCATCTTTTTGTTGTATCGGTTTTTTTAAATTCTGAAACCTATCTTGTGTGGTATCTAATAAAGGGGCTTAGTAAACCGATTCTAAAAATATATCACATCACTATATTTCCGTCACTTGTTTTAAATAAAAATAAAAATCATTTTCAAAACATACCAAGTTTGGGCTCCTCCAGATATGATAAAATGATATGTATAAAATAAACCTAAAATGATATGTAATAGCCTCATATCCAACCCCGAGAAAGCAATTTTGAAAATATTTATATTTAGTTTTTTTTTATATTACAAAATGTGATAAAATCACAATTAGTTGAAACATGTATAAAAAGTTTAATTTTAGACACTGAGGATGATAAATACTAATGCCAGAGGAGTTTTCAATCATATTTATATTATTATTATTGGTTTGCTTATGATTCAATGTTTGTCGTGAGCATGTGCTGCCGCTCCCTGCCTGCTAATATTAATAAATAATATGTTAATATTAATAAATAATATAAATATGATTGTAAACTCCTCTCGCATTAATATTTATCATCCTCAGTGTCTGAAATTGAACTTTTTATGCATGTTTCAATTAATTGCGATTTTATTACATTTTGTAATATTAAAAAATAATAAAAAAATACTAAACGTAAATATTTCTAACATAGCTTTCTTGGGGTTGAATATATCATTTTAGGTATATTTTACAAATAATGATTCAACCGTATCATATCTGGAGGAGCCCAAACCATAGGAATAAACAATAACTACACGTAGAAGCGAAACTCCCGGCTTCCGACGCGCGCTTGGCGCGTTAGATACCTACCGCCTGGCGACACCTGAGGTGTCTAGTCAGTCAGGGGTGTGTCACACACGGAATATATATTAATATACAAAAATATATATCATAGCAATACATCTTACGATATATTTTCCGTGCTAGTTGACAGAGTCCATACACGCAGCTATTATATGTATTAAATTAGCCATGGGAAAACATTACTGCAGACTATTTGGCTTTAAAAGTGACAAAAAAAATATTAATAGATAAGAATAGTATTTTGCAATAAAGATTTTTCAACTTAATAAAAATAAAAAGGAAATGGACCCGAATGGAACGTAAAAAGTAACTCTGAATCCCAGACTATAAAACTTATTGAGCTTAATTATTATTTTAAAATTGTGTATAGACTCGTTTCCTTGTTTTATAGATGATTAATAGTCACATAAGCCATGTAACTTTCTGGAGATAATCTTAATATCATCAAAAAGTATTATTACCTAATTGAACATAAATGTAAAAAACTCATTTTGCAACAATGTTTCCACGTTAAAGAAAAACATAAATAACATTTCGTGACTAAAGTTGTATAACACATCCATAAACCGTTTAAAATATTTCGCAAGTGACAGCCCTAATTTTGGGCGCGGAAGACAGAGGGGCGTAGCGGGATGAAGGGGAAAGTAGGTATTTAAAACGCGGCATTTGGGGACTTGGTAAAGGAGATTCGCTTCTACGTGTAGTTATTGTTTATTCTTATGCCCAAACTTGGTATGTTTTGAAAATGATTTTTATTTTAATTTAAAACAAGTGACGGAAATATAATGATGTGACATATTTTTAGAATCGGCTTAGTAAGCCCTTTCATTAGATACCACACACGGTAGGTTTCAGAACAAAACTTTTTTTTTCCTATACAAAAAAAAGATGACGTCAAAACTCCTCTCCTTTTTTTTTTGTGCTTCTGGTCAATTTGATTCGTATGGCCCAAAGGTCAATCGTTCCGATTTTCAAGCTTTTAACAACATTTGCAGGTTTTTTTGGCGTATTGCTAGCACTATTTATGTGAGTGAATGCTCACTGCAGCTAACTAACTATGTTATTCTCTTAACCGTCATACTTTTCAATTCAACTCGATGTGGTGCCTAATATAAACCGACGAGTTTATGTTGTCCTGTCATAGCGTGCAAAAATTATTTAACGCGTGCATTCCCAATTAGGTAGCAGGGCAGGGGCCCGCGGTGTCCCATAAAATGCAGCGATGTACTAGGATAACATGATCGCCAGGCGGTTGACCTTGCTCGGTGTTTACGTCGCGCGCATCGGTCGCGGGCGCGTCACGGCCGCGCGTTGCACCGCGCCGGGTCACAAACAACCTACATACCCATACGTCGATGCATGCAGTATACTATTGGTCGGTGGGACTGGGACCGCTCGAGTATGCAGGACGCCCGCTCCGGCCCGGCCGTGTCCGGTTAAGGCGCGTCGCGATCCGAACCACCGACTGGATGCCATTGAACCGTGCCGGCCTATTGCCATTGTAAAACGACGCTGTCGAATGCTACTTATGTCTTCGCGGATCACATCACATCACATTAAATAACTATAAACAAGTCAAAAAACACGAGTCCTAAAACAGATAAAATAAAACTCTCTTTCAAATTATCCTGGAGCAGTCGACCTGAAGTCGGCATCCAAGAATATTTTTTGAAACCAAAAGCGACTTCACTTTGACTGACCAAGGTTGATTTGAAAGGGAGTTTCTTTGTACCTACTTATTATAGAGTCAGTTTATAGGTAGGTACATTATTTATTTATACTTTTTAGTGATAGGTACTCGAACGATCGCAAAAAACGAGTATCTCAAAATATCTCAAGCTCGCTGCAAGCAACGCCGCGGGAAAGTCTTTATTTATTTTACTTAGATGAATATAGGAAAGTACTTAATTGCTAATATATCTACTCGTAACTCGTAAGTAAAGTTTTCCGCAATCAAAGTCGAATAAAATCTATAGTTAATTGCATACATATATATTTATGTAAGCCTATCATTTTGTCCCACTACTGGGCAAAGGCCTCCTCCCTGGATGTCCAGGACACCCTGTCCATTGCAACTTCCGGCCAATCTTTTGGGAAAGCGTCCAAGTCGTGTCGCCATCTCCGCCTCTGGGTTTACCTCGCCGTCTCTAGCCGTCCTGGGAGACCCACCAAATTGCCACAAGTTAATTGCACAGTCAACAGCATAAATAAGTGATCATTTATGTAAGTACCTTGTCACTTTCAATCGTTTCACAATTTTGTATGACATTTCAAACACGACGTTAAATTGACAAGGTAAGGTGCGTTGGGGTAAGTTCGGACGGATTTTAGGTGTATTTGGAAGATGATGGCAAAATTATTTTTTCTCAAGAATTACGCTACGTTAGCAGAATAAATTAAAGTGAAGATTGATCATTATTAAATAAGCTATAGATAGAAATGTGTTTTATTTAAATATAACGAAGACAACTACTATTTATTGGGTGTTTAAAATACCAATAAAATTTTAAAATTCGGGGAAATATCGGACGCACAAGGGTAAAGACCGGACTACCTTCTAAAATCGCCATAGTGGCTTAGAACACAAAGTTCATAGAAAGAAAATATCCGGTCTTATACGTCCTTCAAGACAATCTTTGGAAAAATTTATATTGTTAAATAAATCTCTTGGAATAGACTCTTTTTTTATTTTTTGTATCGGACGTCCTATCTTACCCGACTAGACCAAATCTCAAATTGCTGTGGCTCTCAAACTGACGTGTTCGAAATGTTCCTGATCCTGATAAGCTTTTCATTCCGTCAAATTATTTATCTATTAGCAGATTGAAGATTGGATAGGTTATGTGTTGTGTATAGTCCGAACTTCACCTATTAATATCTGCTTGGGTAAAGACCGGATCTCAGCTTACAAGCCTTTTTAGCCTATTTTAAACAGAAATATCAAAAGACACCACATACCTTGATTACTTAAACATTTATTATTTGCAAAAATAGCTAATACTCACCGAAAAAGCCAGCGAAAAGTGGCATGGGGTTAATCCGGATCTCGTAAATTATCTGAAAAGACGACACTTCTACTATATCTTGCATAACACACAACTGATGCGTCGGAACGACCTACGTGGACTGGGACACAGGGCAAGACAAAATGGCGTCTCACGCTTTGTTGCCAGATTAGAAAAATAACTACTAATTTGGAATATATTTAACAAATACGGTCTTACCCCATTTACGAACTTACCCCAACGCTCCTTACATAAATGATCACTTATTTATGATGTTGACTGTACCTATACCTTCCAAAACCATCACTAACAATAATTCAATTGTTGGCGTACCTACCTACTTATGGAGAGAATCCCAAAGATAAGTAGAATCAGAAGAATGTTTTAAGCTTGCCACAGGAAAAACCCCCGTGAAAATAATAATGTTTTATATCCAAGAACCATCTCAGAAGTATGAGGATTAGGTATATTCCAGAAACAATTTTGCAAACTAATGCAGTAGGTTTTTAGATAATCGCGAAAATACAAACGTAGTTACATCAGATATGATATGAGTCATCCATCATCAGTTAAAGCCGATTAAGTTGTTCCTCGGCCTTGGTGACGATTTTTCGTACCTACACCAGGTTTGAAAGGGACGAGTTACCCAATTGTTTATAAAATGTCTGTGGATAAATACGTGTAGGTAGGTAGATAATGTTTCAAGACTTCAACGATTCGTTGTGTCCGGATGTGACGCTGACTTCAATCAACGGGACTTAAAAAAGGTTTTATAGGTAAAAACTTAAGTAAATGACCTCATGCATGAAGGTGTGTACAAATTAATATGGAATTTACGTCATATTTCAAATATGTCGAACGGTCTATACAGATGTGTTACAACTACATGCAAGAGGTCATTTACTTAAGTTATTCACCTATTAACTTTTATTTGAGATGGGTTACTCACCAAGCTTCTCAAAATACTAGTATAAGAGGATCATCGGGTAATAAAAACCAAATAAAGCAAATAGTATGACCAAATTAGGATAGCTATATTTTGTAAGATGTTAATCACTTTTATTTAAGTACCTACATCTACTTAGGTGCCAACTGCCATGCCATGCCGTGAAAAGCAGCAATAAGCGACGCAGAAAACGGTGCAGAAGCCACATGTTTTGCGCTTGTATCCTTATCGGAGAAGCCAGGCAACCTAGGTAGGTACTCTGGGCCGCGAGACGGAGAGGGCAATAAGCAGGCGCACCGAACGTTTCCTAGGTGCGACAGAAACGGTTGAGCGGTCGCGGAATGCGGCGCACTTCATTTTCGTAACGGACTGCGGGTCGAAAAGCGCGCCCAAGTCGAGAGGGCATGTTGCCCATAGTAAGGTCGAGTGGGGAGAGGGGATATTGGCTGTAGTACGACGGCCGCGCTTCTCGTAAAGGAAGCGACCCTGGCGCGGTCATTGCTCGCATCGGCCGCATTCCTCGCCCCCTCCCCCCGCCGTCCGGCCGCGACTGCGCATCAATGAACTGCGCGCGAGCAACTGCCGCGTTTGATCGCGCTGTCTCGTTTCGGCACCAGGCCACACCGCTGTACACCTTTGCTCTTCTACTTAGCATCATCTTATTTGTGGAACTGTGTAGTAAACGTAGTTTTATCTATGACACTATCGTTACGCGGATGCCTATTTTAATCGCAATTAAATAATATACCTGTTCTTATAGGTACCTAATCATTACTTATCATAATCAATCACCCTAAAAACTAGATGGGCGAAATACGAATAGGTCATACGTTTTTTGGATTCCGTATTTTTTTAAAGAATAGTACCTAGCTATTAAACGAAATATTTAATTTACTAAAATCCATAAAATTATTTAAAATAAACAAAAAACCAGACAAACAAAAACGACTGAAAAGCGAAAAACAAGCTATATAATCTATAGAAAATTGTAACAGCATGTAGGTACTTATTGATATTTATAACAATTTACTCGTAAATTTAACTTGAATATTGGTAAAGGTGTTCCAGGCGGGGACAAGCTAGTCCAAATGTTAAATGTTTTCAATAGGTTTTGAAATTCATTGCTTGTCCCCGCCTGCAATACCTTTACCAATATTCAAGTTAAATTTACGAGTTAATTGTTATAAATATCAATTAAGTACATGCTGTTACAATTTTCTATAGATTACATAGCTTGTTTTTCGCTTTTCATTTTTTTTTTTATTGCCGTCGGGTTTTTTGTTTATTTTTAATAATTTAACTTATTTAACTCTTTTTAGTTTTTATAATAAAATAGTGGTTTAATTAATTATTATTAAGCAATATATGAGCTCTGGAGCTTAAATTTTTAATGTCGCGAAGCTACAAGTGATTTCGCTCGTAATTTAAAGCGAAACTCTTTCTAGCGAAAGGAGTTTATTACTTAACATTTACGTATTTTTAGACTTTCCTTTCAAATTAGCAGCATAAAAGTGTTATAGTGTATATATATTTGGAATGGGCTATTTAAAAGCTTTCATTTGATACCCGGAGCGACCATAGAGCGTCAACGGGGTAAATGCGATAAACCATGTGCTTTTAGGAGATATTGTTGCTTAGACGGACTTGCCCCGTAGACGCTCTTGCCCCGTCAGGTGGGGTAAGAGCATCAACGGGGTAAGTGCGATAAACCATGTGCTTTTAGGAGATATTGTTGCTTAGACGGACTTGCCCCGTAGATGCTCTTGCCCCGTCAGGTGGGGTAAGAGCGTCAACGGGGTAAGTGCGATAAAACATGTGCTTTTAGGATATATTGTTGCTTAGACGGACTTGCCCCGTAGACGCTCTTGCCCCGTCAGGTGGGGTAAGAGCGTCAACGGGGTAAGTCCGACAAACCATGTATTTTTTAGAATATATTGTTGGTTAGACGGACTTGTCCCTTAGACTTAGACCTTACCTTACCTACCCATATAAGCATTTTTGGTAGCCGTTACGAAAATTGTCGAAAATTGTCGAAACTCATGTGTAGACACTGACTGATTCTAGTAACACGTTTGGTCGCTGCTTCGTATTTGTTACGTCACCGCGACTAAATTTGCGACACAGTACCTTTTGGTTTCACCGTTCCGTCGCTGTGTGGTAACAATGTTCCCAGTGTGAAACCAGTTCGTCAGAAATCATTCGTTCATTCACTCGTTTAAATGGAATTCGTCGGAGAGTCTGGTGTCGTTTTCATAGTTATTTAAAAAAAAAGAATAAACGCCATCACAAAAAAGTATGACAACGTAAATATTTGGTTTCAGTGTTAATTCATTACCTATGGTTGTGTTCAAATCTCAATGGGAAAATAATTTCATCGTGTAATTGATCATATTGGTTGAAAATCATCAACACGCCATTATACAATCATACTTAATTTAGCCAATTTAGCGAAACACATGACTGTACTGCTTATTATTGCATTATTGAATAAGTCTATACACTTAAAGATCTCTGAATGTTGCATAGACATAATAATATATTTTAGCAATAACAATAAATATAAAAGCAAGAATAAACCATAGGTAAAACTTATTAATTATATTAATTATTAATTATGATATAAATATGTTTTTATGACGAACAAACATTGCAGTCACAAGTGGTCACACAGTTGTCGACATGTGTCGACGTGAAACTTAAAGTAGTAACAAAGTTACTGAATTCACATAATGGTTCCATGTACTTTTTATTTACAGAGACTCTCAAAGTTTCACGGACACCGTCATTTACCGTTACAAAGTTCCGAAACATTGACGTAACATTACTACACTTCGCGTTTGTTGTTTATAACGTGGTTACAGAGTTACCACACGGTTACTACACATTATTTCCTAGTTTGTACACTAGTCACAAACCAAACGCAGTGTATAAAAATGTGTGACACAAATTTTTCCGTTAGACTGATTTAGTGGTAGCATTGTGTATCAACTGTACTGGTGTACTGCCGTTTGGTCAAAGTATTTTTCGCCAAATTTCACTTCCCAAAAAACTTATCGCAGTACTTTCATTTCCCAAACAAATCTTTAGCAAATTTAAATTTCGCATTTTATTCATTTGGCATCATTTTACTTTGTCAAGTTTTATTAAGACAAACGTTTATTAAGCAAGCGTTTTCCTTTGGCAAATATTATATTCCAAAAAAAAAATTGTTCAAATTGTTATTTCGAGAGACATTTTTAAAGAGATTTTATTTATAAAGAGAGCCCTCTCACGGGATATTCATGCAGACTGATTTGAAGCGCCATCTAGATTTCTGAACTAGTACCATTGATATATATATACGTATAGCCAGTTACAGATTAAAATTTAATAATTTGCTCTCGTCTTGTTGTAATTATATTCAATTAATATGAATCTGAATCTAAGGATTACGACGAGACGAGAACAAAATAGTTTGTTACTGGGAAATAATAAATTGGACGGGCGGGTGTATGAAATGAAATGACAATAAGTATTATTTCGTAGCTTTATTTTCTATTTTTATAATGTTTACGTTTGTTGTAATATTTTTGTGCAGCTATTTTTGCTTCGTCATCCCCATCACATATTAACTTACCGGATAAAATCCGATTTTCCGATCGACACCAGCTATAAATTATAACTTTTAATGTTACACTTAGAAATATTCACACTGAAATACAACCGTGGCCATGTTAAATGAAATTACTGGAGGCAGGGTCGCCATGCCAAAAATCAAATTTCAGTCGGCCAGATCGAATAAAATAAAATTATTCGTATTATTATTTCAAAATAAACTTAACTGTAACTTTTATGGTCATTTTCAATGATAGAATATTTCTTATTGAATTATATTTAATGATAACATGCATGCAGTGACATGTATCTGAGACGCATGATAACAATCGGTGTTTTTACTGTTCAGAAATTAAGATGGCGTAACTGTCTGTGTAAGCCAGCACAATATAGGAGACTGTCCCCCTCTGACTCTATCCATCTTATCTACTTTCAGTACAAACAAATACAAAGTTTGCTCAAATACGATGGTTATGCGCCAGCACGCAGTAAGAAAACTACACACTTATCGAAAGATAATCATACCCTAAATTGTATCCTATACATACTCAATTAGGATGTAAATCGTATGCCATACAATATTTTGGGAAGAGTATGTTATGCCAAACGATACATTTGACTATTTCCTATTCCTTCTCTTTACAGTCTAGGTTGCCTGCTAGCATCGGTCGCTACCAGAGATCAAAATAGCCATCTGTTGTATTTATTATAAACTGATTATCTGTATATGATTGAGTATGAGGTCATACTGCTTGCTGAGAATGGCCGAGACCCTCTCTCGGAATGAGGACATTCCCTGTTATAGAATGGCCGTCTGTTAGTAATAATTCTAAATAGTTTAAAATTATATATATACACCGACGGTAAGTTTTTTTTTAAAATATGGAGAATAGGCGGGCATTTTGAAATTCTGACAGTTGAAGTGGTGTGAAAAAGTGGGTTAGTATGGGGTGGTTTTGAGAACTACGAAGAGCTTTGTTTTAATTAATGTTTAAAAATATATGTAATAATAAGTAAACACTTCCAAACAGTACAACGTCTTTTACTGAATAAATCCAAGGTAGCTAATACTTCAGAAGTGGTAAGAACGTTGCGAGAAGCCCTCAGGTATGTTGTAACTTTAATTTGTTTCTTTGCTGAACTAATACGGCGTATATTAATTTAATAGAAACGGGTTTGGGTCTCGTAATACTTGATAATTCGAATGTGCCGCGACCTACATTTTATATTGAATTAATATGGGAAGGGATCGTGTAAGTTGTATGTATTTGTATCCGTTACTACCAACTTATTCCAACAAACTTTATACTATGCATGCTATCTGTATTTATACCTATGCCAATGGCGGTAAACATTAATAACAACAAAACATTTTTGTTCCGAACTAAGGCTTGCTGCTATGAACAAAAATTATTAATATAGAAGTCGACTTTTCATAACTTTATTTTGGGTTGGTGTGAACATTTAGTGGTTAAATTAAAAAGAGGCCTTAAAACACGAGTGTTGTTTCATGAAACGAGCGTCAGCGAGTTTCATAATAGGATCACACGAGTGTTTTAAGGCCTAATTATGTACAGTTGCATACACTACTTTATCTACACACATATCATTAGATGGGATATCTAAGATGGGTTAAGAAGCCGACGACTTGACGACAAAAATGGCGGCAAAACAAACTTGTGTAGTGTCAGTGTCACGAATATGAAGGGCTTTTTTTAAATCATTGACTAACGAATGAAGATTTAATATCTATGAATACTAGAATAGAGACCCTCTTGAGTTTTGACGGCTGTTCCAACTCATAGCGTTACAAAAATTGACACTGTAATAACATTACAGTACAGATTTTACCTACTACCACAGACAAGAAAGTTCTCATAGTAAAATTGGTTGTAATAATGCTGGCCATTTCCTACGGTTTTTGAACTCATAATAGAGGGCTTATGACATGTGCGTAGATAATAGTAGTTTACGTGACGGTTGCGTAATGCTAATTACGCAGAGTCTCGTACAATACTTTATCTACACACATATTATAAGTACTCTAAGATGGGTTCAGAAACCGAAAGGCAAATGACCAGCATTACCTTACCTGTGGTCGTAGGTGACAGTGATGACAGCTGTAACGTAATTTTGAAATTACGTTATCGAATATTGTAAGGTAATGAGATCCAAATTTGGAACATCTTCCAAAATTAAAAGCTGTCATCGCTGTCACCTACTACCACAGGTAATGCTGGTCATTGTCTACGGATTTTGAACGCATAATAGAGGACGAGCGAATATGAGCGTAGATAAATGATCTTTTCACACCACATGCTCGAATTTGCCCAATTATATATCATGCGAACCTCACCTAAAGTAAGTGATTATAACCCGCTGGTTAATAATGACATTTGAATTCGTATGAAAAATTATTCCCTAGAAACCTACAGCAAACAGAACCTATTTGAAAATCGAACCGGCCACTACAAGCCATATACGCAAAACAAAGAAAATAAATCAAAAGGTGAGAGAAATAGAGTATTTCTCCTTTTGGGATAAAGATGTTTTCGTCTTGGCGAGCTTGAATCGCTGCACTCAGGACCCCGTTTTAATTGCCTCGCTTCGCTCAGGAATTAACTCTTAACACCCTCGCTACGCTCGGGAGTTAAATCCGGAGTCCCTCATTTGCTCAGGATTCAATATCACGCCCGTGACATAAAACAGTGCTTTATTTACGCGTTTGTACATTAAAGTGTGTTACATATACATATACATACTATTTCAATGATGTTGTAATGTTTATCACGCGTGTGAAGGTTTTTATTTGAATAATAACAGTATGCAGTTTGTGTGTATTTTGTTAATTTGCTCCGTACTTATGATTTTGCACTGTAGTCATAGTTTGAACTTGGGTTCGAACAATGAAAACTTATAGACTAGGCCCAAAACTGGAAAACGCGTCTCTAAACCAATGCAAGCGGCAAATCATGTAACAATTGGGGTGACAACGTTATCCGAGGGTTCAGACCCTGCAGAATACGGATCTGCCTGTCGCCATTCCGAAATTTGACCCGGAAGAATGTTATACCGGAAAAGGTGCGGCCCATACAAAAATTTTCGTCGTACATTTTGTAAAGCATTGTTCCGGTAGTCTAAAAAAGGTCCGATTGTTATGGTTTTTTAATATGTTGTAAAGGACAATATAGTCATGGTAACTTTTGGCTTCAAAGACTTTTTACACGACCCCTAGCGACGAAGATATGGAACCATCTATGGAGAGATACCGTCGAAAATTGCTACCTTTGTCCAGTTTTCCTCCCATATTTACGTTTTAGTGCGTATTAGTGGAAACTGTAGTTCGGCAATATTGTAGATCACAAAATTTGCTATAACTTTTGTATTGAAATATTTTTTCCACAATCTCTAGAAACAAAGATATGAAATCATCTATGGAAAGCTACCGACGAAAATTTCTACCTTTTCCAGTTTTCTTGCCATATTCAGTGCATTTTAGCGCAAACTGTAGCTCTACAATCTTTAAGAATACAAAATTATCTGAAAATTAAACGTTTCCATGATCACTGGTATTGGTAAGTAATATCGAACGCTCACGAACGAACGTGTCAAGTCATGTTGTCATGTTGTGTGTGTTGTTGGCATGATTTGCCGCTTGCATTCTAATTCTTTAAAAATTGTCCTAGACTACCTTGTATTTTTAACCGACTTCAAAAAAAGGAGGAGGTTCTCAATTCGTCTGTATATATATATATATATATATATTTTTTAATGTTTGTTACCTCAGAACTTTCGACTGGGTGAACCGATTTTGATGATTCTTTTTTTATTTGAAAGCTGGTGGTCACAATGAAGATCTAATGATGAAATCCATGAGGAATCGACGGAACTCTTCAAAATTTATAGACACTCCTTGTATTATTCATTGTAACTTGTGTATTTGCTCTTGGAAAGCACTATTTGGTGAAGTGGAACTGATGACGAAGACCACAGATGGCCAACGGAACTCCTAAACGGTATATATTTCAAGGGTGGCGACAAGATATTTCGATTAAGATAGTTGAGTAACTATGACGAAGCATATTTAGGTTTAAATATATGACTATGATTTTCCCACGGCGTTGCTTGTGGTGAGAGTGAAATTTTCTATAGTTTCTTATGAAATGAGAATAGGGAGAATAACAGCATAATTATGATCACTAAAAAGTATAAAATAAAAAAAAGTAAAAAAGAACAAAGACCCGCCTTCAAAAAGCAAAAAATAACATCTTTAAAATGGTAGGTCAGACCAACTGAAGTCTGCTTTTGGTTAAAATATTGTAGGTCGCCGACTTCAGTTGGTCTGACCTATCATTTTAAAGATGTTATTTTTTCCTTTTTGAAGGCGGGTTTTTGTTCTTTTTTTAACTTTTGTTAACACATGTCGAGAGGAGTTTTTCTTGGTATACGAGTAGTATATTGTTTTAGTGCCACTTCATTTTAGTGTGAGAAATTCATATGCGGCCACACTGCCAGATGATACATTCAGTTCTGCTGACATACTTGGTATGTTAAAATGATTGGTGGCTGACGGTGAATGTGTTTTAGTAAACAATCTATGTAATTTAAACTTACATTGCCATATTTTGATGTCATTATAAACCTTATTTATGGCATTATATTGTAACCTTTTACGTATCATCTGGTCATCACCTTTACTACTGTAGTATTACAACAATAACAAACATTCGCAAAAAAATACATGTTTTAAAAAATTTAGTTTTTATTGACTAAATACAAATAAAGTATTTTCACGTAATCAAAATTTTTATTAATTACTTCAATGAATATTTTTTTAACTTTTTATATAAAATAGTAATCAATAGGTACTTTTCATAATACAACAGAGACATTTGAGCATTTCTCAAAAAAAATGCCACTGAGTGACATCTCCAAATTTAAAAAGCATTCGTTCGCTTTGCTCGCTCGATCGGTTAATAACTAGCTTCTGCCCGCGACTCCGTCCGCGTGGAACTCGTTTATATCGTAGCTCCATGCAAATGTTCACCCTCTATTTCACCTCCTGGGGATGATTTTCGGGATAAAAACTATTTTATGTCCTTCTACGGGACTCAAACTATAGTAAGCGTCAGAACCCCTGGACCAATGGAGATATTTGATGTTTAAAAAATACCAAAATGCAGTACCTTTTTGGTACTATTTGATACCTAACTTCAAATAATTAGTACCTCAATTGACAGCGAAAGAACGAGTAAAGAAAGTGGCCAGACATTCTTTAAATCTTTAAATCTAGCTTTATAAAGCGTCACGAAAGTATTCGTAACGAAAACTTGGAATTGTGGCCCAATAAAAGAATGCAAGATAAAACAAGTAAAATATTTTAATATATTTTTTTCGCAATCGGTAGAACTATCGTTATATCATAAAATTTTGTTTAAATAAAAGCATGATCATGAGAAGTTGAAAATCGTGAAAATAACAGGGCTTTAAGTACACGTGGTCGAAAAAATTTGACAACTTTCGTTACGGTTTGGACGGAAATATATTTTTATTATTTATTTGAAAGGATTTAAATCAATTATGTCACTTGCGACCTTGACAGTTCTTATCGCTTAATATAATAAAATTGTTTTGAAACCTCTCGGTGTTACCATTTTTTTTTTATGAGCATGTTAAATTTGAAACGTCCAAATTGGTCAAAATTCGCGGCCTTACCCTTAATTTTTGTTTCCTTTTGTTTCTTTTTCTCTTCCTTACCCTTTCCCTACCTTATCTTACTACACAATAATAACCTCAAGATTGCACATACCTAATTAGATTAGAAAACTAGAAACTTATCTATATTAATAATTTCGTACCGGTCTACGGTAGACTCGAACGAAATGCACATCAAATTGAAGAGCGTAAAAAATTAGTCGATCCGAGTCGACAACTTATAGGCGGAAAATTCAGATTATCAAGTATTTTCAATATAAAATGATTTATTTTATATATAAAAAATGGCGTTGCGAAGTAAACATGTCAATGTCATCAATGTGGCGCAAAGTTGTCACGTCATCACATGCCATATACTAAAAAAGATTGATTGATTGATTGTGTCACAGGTGTCACAGGTTCGTATTCCGTTCTCCATTGTGACCATTAAGGTCTAATTGCTTTGATTGTGAGACAGAGACATCAGAGATACGAGTATATCTACGGGTGGAATATTAGTGCGTTCTGTTAGGGGAAACATAGTTCACTTTGTGATACCAGCACCAAATTTTATTATGTTGTTAAACATGTTAATCTATCTTAAAGACCGTCGCGACCCCACCTATAAAGTACCTGGATCCGGAGATATGACGTCATCAAAATGGCGGCCGCTGTGTTTCGAAAATTGCGAATAATTCTGATTCTATGAACCCTATATACATGTGTAGGGTATCAAATGAACGGGAATTAAACGTTCTATATTGCTATAATACACAACATTAGCTGAGTAGAACAGTTACGGAAATATATTTAATTATATAAAAATGAAATCTATAAAAACTCACTATTTTCGTTTACAGCCTCGGAAGTATACATTATATTAAAGTTATGTATGGCAAACATGCCGAAAAATTTATCAGTTATCTAATAAAAAAAACCCGGACTCGATCGGATGAAAAATGTCTTAGTTACGCCGTTATTCGTAAGGCGCTCCCTCTAGTCCACACGGGTGTAGGGTGTTAGTTTCAAGTAGTTTCAAGCGAGAAAGGAGACGGGTGAATCACAAAATTGTAATTTTATAAAACTAACAAATAACATCAGTAGCGAGGGTAATAGAATGGACTATTCTTGCAGGTTAGGTCTTTAGTTATATGGTTTTAAGGTATTTTAAGTATGCACAAAAGGGAGCTTATGTTTATTGAGTAATTTCACATTAAATACCTATTTACATAAAAAAAATATGTTTATTTCTTACACCAAAAACAAATAAATTATTAATTTATCTTAAATTAATCAAAGATTTTATCAGTTAAGAATATAAATGAGTTCACCGGTTTGTTAAAAAACGTTTTATTTATTAAGATTATAACATTATGTTTTTCTTTTTTTTTATTAAGTATCGTTTCATTACATGGCTGCTGCCTGATGAAATAATGTACTTGAGCACGATTGACGCTGGTTTCGGGTATACTGGAACGTCGGCGATGGATACCTCGACGGGAACACTGCGAGGTTGTCCTTTTGGAGGAGTGGCTTTGTTGTGGAAAACCAGTGTTTTTGAAAATGTGTCAGTAATAAACTGTAATAACAGTCGTGTGTGTGCGGTAAAAATTGAAACGAGTGATCGGCCTATGATAGTGATGAGCGTTTATATGCCTACAAACGCGTTGGCGAACTTACCGGATTTCACGGATTGTCTCGGTGTGGTGAGTGCCATTATAAATGACTATAATATTGACTCTGTGTTCGTAATGGGCGATTTTAATGCGCATCCGGAAGAAATATTTTTTAACGAACTTATGGATTTTTGTAATGAACAGTGTTGGTCGTGCGCTGATGTGGATAGTTTGGGTTTGGATTCCAATACTTACACTTTTATAAGTGAAGTATATGGGTCATGTAGTTGGCTGGATCTCTGTCTTGTCACTCAATCTGCGGGTGCGGCTGTGCACAATGTGTACGTCAAATACCTATGACGCTTTTTGGTCTGACCATTTCCCCCTCATTATTACCTAAACTTTTGTATAATAATAATATCGTCAACAAGAAGGTAATGTGGGGAAATAGGACGCAGGATCGGGTAAAGTTGTATAATCGGGAGTGTCACAGTCGTTTACGGGATATAGATTTCAGTAGGTAATGTCTTTATTATTTAAATGTGCGGATCACCGATCGTTACAATCGGAGCCATCGTCGTATTATTGAAGGTTTATATGCTGACATCATATGTGCTTTATGTGATTCTGCTGTGGCGGGAAATAATGGAAGTGCTGGGCGTGGGAGGGGTCCGCGTATCATGGGATGGAACAGGCACATAGGTGATGCTCATCGGGTGGCCAGGTCGAAATTTATGGAGTGGGTATACTGTGGGAAACCCAAGTCTGGTCAAACGTATAATGAGATGTGTAATAGCAGAAGAGTTTTCAAAGCTAGACTCAAATGGTGCCAAGATCATCAGGACCAAATAAAAATGGATGCCCTTGCTCAGCAACAAACAAAAGGCGATTTCAAACGTTTCTGGCAGGGTACGAATAGGGTAAATAGTCGGCCTGGCCTTCCGGCGAGCGTATAGGGTGTAAGTGAGCCCAAGGCCATTGCAAACATTTTTAGAAATCATTTCCATGTCCAGCCACTAGTACGATTGGAGAGGAGTGTGTTCGATACTGAGACGAAAGTGGAGGGGAGCTTAATTAGATTTACTGCTAAAGAGGTGGCGAAGGCGATTAAGTCAATAACGAGAGGTAAGTCTCCTGGCCATGATGGCCTTAGTATCGAGCACCTACAAAACGCTGGAACACATATTTCACGAGTCCTTGCAATATTCTTTTCTCTATGCGTGAGTCACTCTTATCTTCCCGCCGACCTCACGAGAACTGTTGTAATACCTGTTGTGAAAAACAGGGCTGGAGACATGTCAGAAGCAAATAACTACAGACCCATCTCTCTTGCGACCGTTGTTGCGAAAGTGTTTGACGCCATGCTTAATATACAGTTAGATAAGTATCTATCTCTTCATGACAATCAATTTGGTTTTCGGCCTCGATTGTCCACGGAGAGTGCAATACTGTCTCTTAAGCATGCCGTCAGATACTACAAGGATCGCAAAACTCCTGTCTAGGCGTGCTTTTTGGATTTGTCCAAAGCTTTTGACATGGTGTCCTACGAAATATTGTGGAAACTTGAGAGTATTAAACTGCCTCAAGAATTAGTTAACATTTTTAACCACTGGTATGGACACCAGGTCAATAGCGTCAGATGGGCACGAGAAATGTCTGAAGAATACAGGATGGAGTGCGGGGTGAGGCAGGGTGGGTTAACCTCTCCCTCGCTCTTCAACGTGTACATAAATGCGCTTATTGTCGGGATCAGCAGTCAGCATATCGGTTGTCATGTCGACGGAGTTTGCGTCAACAATCTAAGCTACGCAGACGATATGGTCCTGCTGAGTGCGTCAGTATGTGGTCTCAGATCGTTAATAAAATCCTGTGGAGAGTACGCTCTAGACCATGGGTTACAATATAATGTATCTAAAAGCCAGTTCATGGTCTTTGAGGCTGGTTCGAAACGAGTAGTGGACGTACCTCCCGTCTATTTGAACGGTGTACCCCTGAAAAGGGTGGAACAATTTAAGTATCTTGGACATATTGTCACGACCGACCTCAAAGACAATGCTGACATCGAGCGGGAGCGGAGGGCTTTGTGCGTAAGAGCTAACATGATCGCCCGCAGGTTTGCGAGATGCTCCAGGGATGTAAAAGTAACGCTTTTTAGAGCCTACTGCACGTCCCTGTATACGCGCAGCCTGTGGGCAAATTACACTCACAGAACATACAACGCCCTCCGTGGCGGTGGTGGGGCTGCCTCGCTACTGCAGCGCGTCGGGCATGTTCGCGGAGGCGCGCACCGCGTGCTTCCATGCGAGCATGCGTTCGCGTGGTGCCGCGCTTGTGCGCAGGGTGCGCGCCAGTCCTAACACCGTCCTAGCCATGATAGCCGACAGAGTGGACTGCGTTTACGTACGCCACTGCTGCGACAGGCACGTCAAACTTACTTAGTTTAATTTAGTTTGACGACATGCAGGATGTATTTAATTTTATATAGATTTGATGTGATTTGATTGATGTATTATGGATATTATTATGAGTGCAATTACTTGAAATAAACGATATTTAATTTAATTTTAATTTAATTAAGTAATTTACATTAATAATTTTCTCTTGAGCATGATCCCTCACAAGTACAGAGGAAGGTGCAGCTAAAATCGTTTTTCATGTACCGAAATCTCGTGTACAATTCTTTACATTTACGAGCTTCTTAGGTCTATTTTTAGCCGTGTGGAAGTTAAGACAATTGGTCTCGTGTACAATTCTTTACATTTACAAGCTTCTTAGCTTGCAACTGTGGCTGGCGTCAGGAATAGTTTTCCATCAGGAGTGTACAGCACCCTGTCCGCGTTCGTTTTAATTTCCAAAGCCCAGTTGCGAGGGTCTACTTTTAGCCGTGTGGGAGTTAAGACAATTGGTCTATTAGTTTGTAAAATTGCTCTTTTCAGGTGTTGTAGAATACATCTTGCATCGGCGGCATATTTTCTATATTTCTGTTCCTTTTCGTGAACAGGCCTCTGTTTGTTATATTTACGCTGGCAGAGTCACTGGTGGGGTTGTACATGTGAACTACAATCTTTTCGATCATTCTGAATTCTTCGCTAGTTTGAGAGGGTTCTTCTCCATGAGAGTAACTTTCAAAACCTGCGTCTACATCTCTCAACAGCAACCACGTTTGTCATGCACTTTTCTTTCAAAAACAAGACTGATTACTATACTTAGTACGCACATGATTTGGGTGCATATGGGTATAAGATAAAGCAATTTAGCGCCTTTTGATAGATCGTTACTGTAACACTCTTAGTATGCTAGGCGCGCTACATCGTAAAGCCATAGTCTGGATACATAAAGTAAGCGAAAACAGTACTTAGTGTTGAACGCTAAGGTCCAACGCCTTTGTAGGGGAGACAGGAAGGCACGTTTTGATCTGCAATGACACCGAGAAGGACGCTAAGACGGCTCACTCAAAGGACCTGTTTCAAAGATTCAAACTCCTTACAAAGGAGGACAAAGCAATATCTTGCACGATTGACGACGAAAAAGGGACAACCCTACTTAACTAACAGCAAGTCCTAAAGCGATAGAGAGCGTACTGCCAGCAGCCGTTCATTGCAAATGAAAACACAAAAACGGATGAAAGTCTAGATATTCCTGAGAGTGAGCCTGATATCCGTCTCCATGAGGTGGAGTTTGCTATAGGCAAGCTCAAACTAAAGGTTAGCGGCGGCGACGGTGTTACAGCGCAACTCATCAAGAGCCTAGGCTCAGAAGGCAACAAAGCTCTCCACGTTACACGTTCCAAAGTTTTGAGGACTGGCCATCGGCCCGATGACTGGACGAAATCCATCATTGTTTCCTTGCTCAAAAGGTTCCACGCGTGAACGTGAGAAATCCGTGCCATTTCTTTCATATCACACGAGAGTAAAGTCCTGCTACACATTATTAACAAGAGGCTTGAATATCATATTAGCGGTTAAATAGTCAGAGAATAGGCCGGTTTCGGGAAGGGGAGGGGCACCTGTGAGCAGATATTGAATATGAGGCAGCAAATACGAAAAACCCTTGAATACGACAAGCCAATGGTCCTATGTTTCATTGATTACGCCAAAGCATTTGATTGTATTAACTGTCCCACTATGTTTCGAGTTATGAGAGAGATGGGATGAGTTTTCTTGTACAGAACCTCTACTCTTGTGCTCAGACTAAAATTTGAACCCGAAGACGTGCTATCTTACGATCGAACAGAACGAGGTGTGAGGCAAGGATGCATACGCTCTCCACAACTTTTCAACCTCATATGACAGCACTGGAAAACTGGGGGGATGGTATTTGAGTGGAAAGTCACCGAATTAACAATCTGCGGTTTGCTGATAACACTACTGTCGTTGGCGGAGATGAGGGTGAAATAGCAGAGCTGCTGCAAAAAATGTTAGGCCTTCAGAGTGGAGTACGGATTGAGGATTAACTAGAGCAAGACCAAAATGCTAGGGATATCTGGGACTGAACGTCGGACAAACGAGTCAATCCTAAGCCAACTGAATGTTCGGACCCACATCTCGGTAATGTGGATAACTCTTTCCTTCTTCGGCCACGTGGCGCGTAGGGAGCCCATGAACTTTGAGAAACATACTAGTTGGCCGCATGAAAGGGAACAAGAAACAAAGGGAGGGCACCAACCCGCTGGACTGATTCCTTACTGGAATTCCTTAACTGCAACACCCAATCAGCGCTCCATTCGGTTTAAGTAACAAAGAGTAGCTTGGAGTTTTCTGTCAAAGAGAGCAACTTGCGGTGGTCACCACCCTCAGCCATGAGGAAACGACCAAGAAGAAAAAAGTTTTAATTATAAATGTCAAATTATAAGCGCTTGTTATTGATGGCATTGAGCAAATACTCTCTTATTTTCTATTTTCCCAATCGATTATTGTATTTCTATATTTTTATTTATATCCATTCTATTACCCTCGTTACTGCAGTTATTTGCTAGTGTTATAAAATTACAATTTTGTGATTCACCCGTCTCCTTTCTCGCTTGAAACTACTTGAAACTAACACCCTACACCCGTGTGGACTAGAGGGAGCGCCTTACGAATAACGGCGTAACTAAGACATTTTTTATCCGATCGAGTCCGGGTTTTTTTATTAGATAACTGATAAATTTTTCGGCATGTTTGCCATACATAACTGTAATATAATGTATACTTCCGAGGCTGTAAACGAAAATAGTGAGTTTTTATAGATTACATTTTTATATAATTAAATATATTTCCGTAACTGTTCTACTCAGCTAATGTTGTGTATTATAGCAATATAGAACGTTTAATTACCGTTCATTTGATACCCTACGCATGTACAGTGGTGGACATATAATTAGAAACACTTGCGACGTATTTCACATTATACAAGGCACATTGCCGTAAAACTTTTGTTTTTGGAAATAAAACAACAAAATGCATAGAATACGTTCAACAACTTATAATTAATTAAAAAATAAATAAATATCCGAGTTTACAACTACCATTTAGATATTTAGTTACGTACAAACAACTAAACGACATTCGCAGTACCATCCGTCATGGACAAGTAATTAGAAACACTAAAGAAATGAGGTAAAAATCAAAGTTATTAACGTGTTAACGTCAACAATTTCAAATTATTTATGTAAAATAATGTATGGTTTACAAAATTTCTTAAAAATTAATATTTAGATGCATAGCCTTTGTTATTAATGACGGCCCTGCAACGACGTGGCATTGATTCAAGTAATTTCATACCTTTATCGAGTGGGATCGAGTTCTATGCTTCCACAAAGGCTTTGTAAAGTTCATTTTGACTGGAATTACGTTTAACGGAGACTTTTTTTAACGACGTACTACAAATTTTCGATAGGATTTAAATCGGGACTATTTGCAGGCCTATTTGTCTAACTTGGTAACACGTTGCTCACTAAGAAAGGATTTAACACTGCGGGCCGTGTGTTTTGGGTCGTTATCGTGCTGAAAGATCCAGGTCACAGGCAAATGGTCGTCGGTGTAGGGAATCATTGTCTCTTCTAAGATGTTTTTGTATTGAAATTGATCCATTATACCTTCAATCTTACGGACGGGTCCAACTCCGCAACCAGAAAATCATCCCCATCCCTTAATATTACCACCGCCGCGTTTGACTATGCTCCTCGTGTATTTATAATCAAAAGCATGGTTTATTGGACGTCTAACGTAGCGTTTGCCGTCAGAATTCACCATATTTATTTTTGTTTCATCCGAGAATAACACTTTTTTCCATTCTCGTACGGTCCAGTTAAGATATTTCTTTGCAAATAATAATCGCTTCTCTCGGTGTTGCTTGGTAAGAAGCGGTACCTTTCGAGAAACCCTCCCGAACAATTTAGCTTCCACTAATCTGCGGCGTACCAGTTTCGAGGAAATGTTCCTTGGGTCATCAGGTGAAAAAACTTCATTTCTAATCTCGTTGGAGCCTTTAAACGGGTCTTGTTTAGCTACACGTATTATTTGCAAATCTTCCCGGGGAGACGTTTTCCTTGGACGAGATTTTCTAACAACACTTTTAGTAGTTCCGTTTGTTTTATAATGAGCGATAGCGTTGAAAACTTTCTTCACAGAACATTCTAGATGTCAGCAATTCTTCTATAAGTCCACTTTCGATCTAAATGTATTTTAACGATTAATTGCCTAGTTGACTCGTCACAACTCTTATTTTTACCCATTTTTAACAATACTTATTATTCACGTAATTCCAAATTGACTTTTAATTGCCGCCGAAACTACAGGAAAAGCGTAAAAAGAGGTTTTTTTTTAAATTTCAAAAATGGAACGAACCATGGGTCCTGTTTCTAATTAGTTGTCCAAGCGGCCAGTAATAGAAATTCAACTATCATGATATTTAAACTCTTTTAATAATTAAAGATAGTACAGATTTATTTTTTAATAATATTTTATGAGTTTTTGAACTCATTGGCTATATTCTGGCATAGTTAATAGTGATTTAATCAATATATTTTTTACTCATAACGATAGTTCATTCTGTGTTTACCTAAGTTTTATGTACTGTTTCTAATTATATGTCCACCATATAGGGATCATAGAATCAGAATTATTCGCAATTTTCATAATACAGCGGCCGCCATTTTGATGACGTCATATCTCCGGATCCAGGTACTTTACAGGTGGGGTCCCGGCGGTTTTTAAGATAGAATAACATGTTTAACAACATACTAAAATTTGGTGCTGGTATCACGAAGTGAACTATTCCGGCCTTTTTTGACCCTAACAGAACGCACTATCGATACATGGGTTAGCTGTGAACTGTTTGTGACACGTTTGTGATAATATTAAGACTGGCTCTACACGTCCAATTTTTCCATACGATAGTCTTTAGACTGGCATTTTTTTTTTCACAAACTTGGTCACATCACAATCTGACAAGAAAAAAACTGCGTTTGTTTTAGTCAGTCAGGCCAATTTGTTTAGAGAACAGGATTTTCTATTTTCATTTTCAAAAGTAGTCCAGTCAGTGAGCACTTAGAATACCATTCAGTTTGTACTCCTCTTTCACTCGCTCTCAATAAGAGAGTATGATGGCGAGTGAGAGACAAGTACAAACCGACCGTTTTTTTAGTGCTTACGGACTGCAAGTACCTACCTAAGACCATAAACGGATAACTACAGAAGTATCATCTACATTTTATAAAAAAAAATGGAACATTGGAATGAGTCTACATTTTACCCGAGCGAAGCCGGGATTTCATCTAGTATATAAAAAAGGGGGAAAGCAACTACAACATGAGTCCAAACGTATCACCGACTAGGTCGGCTGGTACCCCGCCCTTTACTCATAAACGCAAGGTCACGGATAGACCATCTAGAACACAGAACCGCAACAATAACAAGCGACATAAGGGGTCCCGAACGAATGTACGACAGCGGCATCAGCGAGAGCGGGATACGTATCGCAGTCGCCCCCTTCGTCGTCGCACCTCTCGATTAACTACGACTGCGTCGACTAACCGCTCGAGCTACTCGCTCGGGTTCCGATACAAGAAGTACCTCATCCACCAGTAGTAGTAATAGTGAACCGCGGCGGCGCAGGCGAACAAAGATTATTAAAACGAAATGTCATGGTTGCTCAGTAAGCACCAGCATCTCTTCTGGCTGACACTCGAACCGCCGCAAATCCAGTCACCGTCATAACCGGGGAGGTAGAACTAAGAAACGTACCTACCTCATCAGATATATTTTTGAGAAATTCTCGAAAGTCATGGATAATAGAGGAACTCGTTTTGAAGGGGCCCAAAATGTAATCCCTGAATTTGATCCTGATAACCACGCACAAACAGCTGCAGTTTGGGTATGGAAAGAAGACGATAGCGCTAAAATATACGGATAGCATGTAAAGCAGACCGTTTATTATGCACTACCAAAACTCTCTGGGTTTGCCGAAAACTGGTATCAAGGTCAGAGTTCCGTTGACTTGAATTGGAGTCAGTGGAAAGCTAAGATATTGAAAACATTCCCCGATGACCGTAGTTTTGCTCACAGGCTGTCAGAGATGCTTAAACGTAAGAGTAGAAGAGACGAATCTCTGGAAGAATACTTCCACGACAAAGCGCGACTTGTACGAATGTGTAAGGTACACGGGAGAGACGCAGTCGACTGCATTGTGGATGGAGCCTTTGATAATAATATAAGACTAAACGCACAGGGCTCCAACTTCAACCGCCCATCAGAACTTCTTCAGTACTTAAACAGTAGAATTTAAAAAAAAAAGACCTGGACAGCCTGTTAGAAGTTATAATTTCAGACCGAATGAATACAGCTCTTATGTAACTTCAACAGCAAAACCGGCGGGACTGTCACAAGGACGCAATAGGTTTAAGCTCGTTCGGTGCTACAATTATTCAGAGACAGGACATCCAGCGACCTCATGCAATAAACCCTTAAAACGGTGCGATAAATGTCATCGAATTAGACATCACAGCCAAGATTGTGTCGAAGCTAAGTCGTCCAAAGATCGTTATCAAAACAATATTACAAATAGAAATGACATCACAGCCACAGATGAATCAGCCCGAAGGGTACTGCAAATTACATCTGAGAAGAAAAATAACGGCAAGTAGGTATTACAAAACCATCACCTTAAATGGCAAAAAGTATACGGCTTAAATTGACTTTGGTAGTCAGTGCACTTTAGTTATAATGAAGGTTGCTCAGGAGCACAATATAAGTTTAAATAAATCTAGCTTACCTGTAATTAAGGGGTTTGTGCTCGGTAGTATCGTACCGGTACACAGACGGGTATTTGATATAAAAACCTGGCCATAAGTCGAAAAAAATATAAGGACTAGTCGTAGATGTTCTAATAGTTGAATAGCTATGACGTCACGCGGCAGCCATCTTTTGTTCTTCAGACTAGTATTTAGCCCTTACCGGTAGCATAAGAATAAACAATAACTACACGTAGAAGCGAATCTCCTTTACCAAGGCCCCAAATGCCGCGTTTTAAATACCTACTTCCCCCTTCACCCCGCTACGCCCCTCTGTCTTCCGCGCCCAAAATTAGGGCTGTCACTTGCGAAATATTTTAAACGGTTTATGGATGTGTTATACAACTTTAGTCACGACATTTTATTTATGTTTTTCTTTAACGTGGAAACATTGTTGCAAAATGAGTTTTTTACATTTATGTTCAATTAAGTAGTAATACTTTTTGATGATATTAAGATTATCTCCAGAAAGTTACATGGGTTATGTGACTATTAAGTATTAATCACTACATATTATAAAACAAAGTCGCATGCCGCTGTCTGTCTGTACTTATGTATGCTTAGATCTTCAAAAGTACGCAACGGATTTTAATGCGGGTGCGTTTTTTCTAATAGATAGAGTGATTCAAGAGGAAGGTTGATTAAAATTGTCCTGTGCACTATATTATTTAAATAAATACTTTAGAAGATATGGCAGATTTAAAATTACGCGCAACCTCAACCGGTATTATCGAAACGCTTGGCCAAGCAGCCGCGTTTCGCCCTTTAGTAGGTACAGTGGCCTTCATAAGTGCATGGACACCTTAACGTCTATAATGCTGTGAACACGTGTGCCCGCTTTCGTAAGAAACAACCCAGATGGCGTTGTTAACTGAGGCAGTTCGATTATTGTTTGCTACAACTATTTGACGTTTTAGTATTAGAATCGATAATTTCGCCAGTTAACCCTGAAGGGCCGCTCGCGTAGTTAGTTGATATCCTGCCTTAATCACAGGGTCAGACCGTGGGTCGGGAGGTCGATTCTGTCTATTATATTTTTTTAATTTATGAATGTATTCTTTTTTTAATGATTATCGTTTTCAAAAAATGATACTTTTGTTATTCAAAATAAAAAATCTTTATTTATTATAAGGATAATATTTAGTTCTTAAAAACTTTACTTATATTTATATTATTAAATTAGGGAAATGGGTAGGTAGTTAGATTGAGTTTAGGTTTTGATTCAAAGTTAGTTTTATGTTGTTTTTCATATTTTTGAATACAAAGTATATTATCTACATCTACATCTTCACTAATATTATAAAGAAGAAAGATTTGATTTTTTGTTTTTTTGTTTGAATTGAATAGGCTCCGAAACTACTGGACCGGTTTGGAAAATTCTTTCACCATTAGAATCCTACATTATCCCTGGTGAACATAGGCTATAGAATATTTTCAAAAAAGTTAGTAATCCGTATGAAAACTTCGATAATGTGACCAAAGGTGTGAAAAAAATACCAAAAAACGCGTACGCTGAGCAAAGTGATGTACTACAGTTTTATAGAAGACATCAATGTCTACAAAAAAGTCCGCGATACCATATGTATAACTATTAAAGTAATGTCACGATAACTACTTTTTCATGTTAAAATATGCAATAGTAACGCCGGTACTAACTAGGCCCCATTATTCGTACCTTGGTATTAATCCTTATCCAAATAAATCACTTCGTTTTTAAATTACTTTTGAAATTATTCAAATCGGACATCCCATTCAAAAGTTAAAATTGAAATGAAAAAAACAGCCCTCTAAGTTACTTAATTGGTTTTATTTACAACAGAGAATAGATAGACACGTAAAATTTGGCTAATGGTTCCTGTATATTGTGTAAATGAGTGTAACATGAAGCCTGTAGCCCTCAGCAGAGCATCAAAGAGTGTATGTACATACATACATAGGTACCTACATTATATCACGCCTGTTTCACAGATGGGTAGGCAGAGGCCACTTCTATCTTTTCACTTTCAAGAGTGTATGAGATCATGATCACGGAATATAAAAAAACAGTGGAAGTGCCATGAGCTTCGCTTAGTATCAGACCTGTTGTCGCCAATACTCAAACTATCATAAAAACAACACGCCACCATGGAAAATGTTTTTGGTGCGGCTATCGTTTTTACATAAAATAGCACAATAAGGCATGCTTCTGGATTTCTTTCCTTTTTAGAAATATCGAAATATTGAAATAAGTGATCGCGGCAAAAGTATGGTAGGTTGCACGGAACTCCGCATAACCATGCCACACGTTACACGCCCACTTGACACTTCTTCTGTTTTTTCTGTTCTGTGTATGTGATGGTGAGAAATCTATTACTTCATTATCTAAACATTTAATTAAACTTAACCGAAACCATGCATCTCTTCTCTAAATAGTATAAATTAACCTGTCTGCCTGTTTCTCCGCTAACTCCTTCTAAAACACGCAACGGATTATGATACGGTTTTTAACTGTCATTTAGAGAATTTATTCTAGATCGTTTATATGTACATTTCATTCAAATCAAGTTTTAATATAGTTGAGAAAACTCAATGTTTTCCTACCGAGTCGTCAAAAATCGTTTTTCGGGCCCTTACATAGCTAATGCTGGCCTTAAGCTAAAACCTTAAAAGAAGTGTCAAAATAATGTACTGAAAAATTTTAGTTCTTTAAAAAAACCTAGAGAAAAGTCCGCGATGGCATAATGTCTATCTCCTTAGATTGACTCACAGTAACCATTTTTATGTTTATGATTTTATTTTAAAATTAGGGTATTAGCGAATCTATTCTGTCCGATACAGTATTTAATAACCTTATCCAGATAAATACTTGGTTACCTTGGGCATTTAATGTAGGTTAATATTGTCCCGTACAATATATTATTTAAATTAATACTTTAGAAGATATGGTAGATTCAAAATTACGCGTAACTAAGATTAGAAATCAAAACAAATATGACAGTTGCGTTGTCTATACGTATGAAAACCGGCTCTTTACAGAGTTGTTGCTCAAAATAGGAAATGGACAGATGACCTAACATAATAGGAGCATTAATCTTCAAAATGAAAACCTTTGCGTTTTAGTAAAAGAATTAGTCTACAATGTTTACTCCGAAATTAATAATATTAATTTTAAGACTATGAGAGAGCTATTTTATCACCAACTAATGGTCAAGTAGGTATAGAAAATGACTTAATTATATCGAAGATCAATGCACCGACACATACACACTACTCTGTAGACACTGTGCTCGACCTGGATGAGGCTGTCCATTTCCCAACGGAATTTCTCAATTCCTTGCAACCTTCTGGATCGCCCCACAGAAATTGGTTTTGAAAGAAGGGTGTCCTATTATTTTACTACGGAACCTTAATCCACCCAAATAACATCTTTAAAAACGTTCATAATAGAGTGCACAATACTGACGTCCGGATGTGCGGCTGGAAAAGTCGTTTTAATTCCCCGGATTCCATAAATACCAGCGGATTTACCTTTCCAGTTAAACGACTGCAATGTCCCGTACAATTATCGTTTTCAATGACAAATTACAAGTCACAACAATACATTCAAAGTTGCGGGCTTAGACTTGATCGTTGAGAGTTTTCCCATTGACTTATGTAGCCCTTTCGCGCGTTCGTTTGTTCGTTTGTATTGTGCAATGAAAAGTCCGCTGTAAACATTGATATAGAGAGATTCTATGATAACTGGCAGTCACGATTTCTAAAAAAGTCATTAAATAAAACCTCTATACATATGCACCTATCTATAATTTGAAAAGTATGTTATTCCAGATGAACTGGGATTATTTTAACTTATATTAACCGAAGCGAAGCGAGGGCGGGTCGCTAGTCATCTATAAAACAAGGAAACGAGTCTATACACAATTTTAAAATAATAATTAAGCTCAATAAGCAGGGAGCGTACATTTCATGCCGATGACAGGCGTATGACGTCAAGCTACATACAGGTGGAAAAACCGAATTGTTGGTTTATATAAAAAATAAGTACTTATTTAATGGGTTGGAAACAAAATGCTTCATTGTGTAATATCACATTAAGTACTATCACTCAGTTTCGTCTTCTCCGTAGTCAACAAGTTTGAAAAGAGCAACGGAATAACGAACGTTTATTTATCCGTACCTAATAATGGAAAATATGATTAATCATTAATCACTGTTATCTAACCAACCTCTTCCGTTTAAGTAGATATATATTGACACCTGAGACGGACATTGAAAGAACATTATCTGACATTGTCACATCTAAGTTTACTCTTTGTCACAAATAGGAGACGTGCGGAAACAACATTTCAGTTAAATTTAATAAGATCGGGAAACTTAATGTTTTGCTAGTGGCCAAAGTCGCCATGTAGGCTATAAAGTTATTGAGCCAAATAAATCCATGTTTAGTTATAAATGATGAACAAATTTATTGTTCCTGCTGTCAGCAAAGTATGCCACCAAAAGAAAGCAAGATCAAATTACATTTGCAAACAATCAAACACATAATAGGTATACATTAGGTATGAATTACGTATTTCAATGGACGATGAAGTCGATGTGGATGGTGAAGATATGGTGTTACCTTCGTTTAAATTGTATGGCATAGTGTGCTTTGAATTGAACCGATATTGCGTTTCTTTTTCCAACTGGTTGACTACAGAGAAGACGAAACTGAGTGATAGTACTTAATATCATATTACACAATAAAGCATTTTGTTTCCAACCCATTAAATACATATTTTTTATATTTCAGAAACTATTATGTTAGTTATAATCAAACATTGATAGACTATCTCTGTCACTACGTTTTTTGAAACATCCTGTGTGTTTATATGAATACGTCATTATGACGAAACCGGCATGAAATGTACGCTCCCTGTCAATAAGTTTTATAGTCGGATTCAGAGTTACTTTTTACGTTCCATTCGGGTCCATTTACTTTGAATTTTTATTAAGTTGAAAAATCTTTATTGCAAAATACTATTCTTATCTATTAATATTTTTTTTGTCACTTTTAAAGCTAAATAGTCTGCAGTAATGTTTTCCCATGGCTAATTTAATACATATAATAGCTGCTTGTATGGACTCTGTCAACTAGCACGGAAAATATATCGTAAGATGTATTGCTATGATATATATTTTTGCATATTAATATAATTATATTCTGTGTGTGACACACCCCTGACTGACTAGACACCTTAGGTGTCGCCAGGCGGTAGGTATCTAACGCGCCGAGCGCGCGTCGGAAGCCGGGAATTTCGCTTCTACGTGTAGTTATTGTTTATTCCTATGCCGGTAGTTGGAATTCAACGTTCGTAAATAAATGACACGTGTATTATTTCTCAACGCGCCTACCCCCCGACATTTTTTTTTTTACTCATTGTGAACAATTTTTGCTGTGGGCCTAGAATAATTTAATATGGATTTAGAAGTTGAAGGCATGTAATTACTATATTTTAAAGTATTTTTTATTTATTAGAGATCAAAATTTGTACCGATATTGGGATATTAAAATGATATCGATAAAACAGAATATTTATAGATTTTTCTTAAACTAAATTAGTGTTTTAGTACCACTGTCAAAGCTTGTCAACCCAGGATTGTAGGTTCATTGTATAGTCAAATACTGTTACGCCGATGGCATAAGGCGTCTCATCTTTTATCGTTAATTTTGGTGCTTTAGAAGCGTTTTCAGCAGGCCATACCTATCACATACCAGATTATCGGAATTTCGACCAACTTGCCGTTGTTTTCAGGCGCCTGAAACATGTTTTCAGTCCGTTTCAGGCCACCCTCTATCAGATGACGCCATAACCTGAAAACCCATTTTCAGGCATTTTCAGGACCCCTTATGGGCCTTTGAAGTACATTTCAGTATATGGCAATTTTCCACTAAGAGTGACAGAGATAGCATGATTAGAAAGTGACTGTTATACTGAGAACCTTCCAGAAACGTGTGAAAGAGATAGCATGATTAGAAAGAGATAACACGAAATGAGACGGCAACACGCGGAACATTCCAGACTACTCCAGACCCGTGATTCAAGGTCATTGCGATCGTAAAAACAACAAGGTAGTAAGGCGTAGAACATTCCAGCAACGAACAGTCTCGATCGACCTTGGGGGGGCGAAGTACATCGAACATTCCGGAAGGCGTTCTAGAATAATCGGACTCGGGAACTATAAAACGGTGGACACCGGTTGCGACGAGTCAGTCTTTACTTGGAAAGCGAACATTGCGAATAAGAGCGACCCGAGCGATCATCTGAGTATTCGAAGTTTATTGCGCGATAATTGTTTTGTAACGGTTTAAGTGAGTGCGTAATTAAAGTCTACTTTTGATTATCGGTGTATTCGTGCATTTCTATCAGTTACCTACATACCTACTACTACTACCTACCCCCACGTACGTATTGTCCTTTGAGAAAACAAAGACAATTTGAAGAATGTTTCACGAAACGAGCTCTTTACATATATACATAAAAGAGTGTAGCGCCCGTTGATGACAAGATTGAGTTTATGGAAAACCAAATAAAGATTTTTTCATAGCTAAAACGTATTTTGATTATGTTCTAGATAACCTTCGGAAATGCTTAACGGACACGTTTTAAACATTTTTCAACAATAAAATAATATTGGCCAGGTTTTTATATCAAATACCCCTATGTGCGGTAGGTAGTAGAGTATCGGTTCGTATTGTTGTTGATGCCGTGGATGCATTTGTAGGAAGCATTTGTTGTGTCTGACAACTTGTTAAGCACTGATGTCCTGATAGGTCAGTCGTTAACTGAGTCACCGGCAGTAATAGCCCACAAAACTAGTACTCAGTTATTAATACTTTACTGTGATGTGATGACTCTGAGGCCGAACGGATTAATGTATTTAACGAGGGCGATATAACATTAGGAGACAGCGTTCATGCTCTCAAAGTTCGCACTGATACGCCATTCACCGGATTATTATTTATACCCGGCAATCTTTGTATAAAAATGGGGGTGAGTATGCGTTACTTAAGGGTATATATGAATTTAAAGCCAGAAAGGGCTGGTGTTTAGTTTTAGTTTGGTCCTGTGCATTAATAACAATTCACAACGCTAAGCTCGTGCTGTTAGGAACGAATCCATCAATATGCATACTACTCATGTAAATGTCAATACAGTGACGACATGTGATAAAGCAAGTTGAAGTTAAACCCATCACAATAGATATGATCAACATTGGTCCTAAACTTACTAAAGAACAAAAAGAAGACCTTCTTCAATTGTTAAACAAGTACAGAAACTGTTTTGCTTTGAATTTACACGAACTTGGTTTTACTGATGTTTCCGAGATGATTATTCGACTGAACGATAATACCCCAGTTAGTTACAAACCTTATCGTCTTCCGTTCAGTGAACGGGTCAAGGTAAGAGAGATGATAGGCGACCTTCTGGCTAATAACATTATTAGGGAGTCCAACTCACCTTATTCAAGCCCTATCGTGCTTGTGCGGAGAAAGAATAGAGAATACCGCCTGTGTGTTGACTACCGGGCTTTAAATAAGAAAACTATTAAAGATAGCTACCCGATGCCTGTAATAGAGAACCAACTGGACCGGCTAAGTGGCAATTCCTGGTTTACAAGTTTGGATCTCGCATCAGGGTACTATCAGATTCCTGTGTCAGAAGATTCCTGGCAATTTACAGCATTCGTAACTCCTGATGGGCATTATGAATACACCAGAATGCCCTTCGGGTTAGTCAACGCACCGGCAGTCTCCCAAAGCATGATCAATAAGGCCTTAGGATCGAAACGTTTTGACCTAGCTTTACCCTATTTAGACGATCTTTTATCGACCGGAAGTACGTTTAAAGAAGCATTTAAAAAAAGTGGAAGAAATATTCGTCTTACCGCGGGAGGCCAAACTAACGCTAAATCTTAAGAAATGCTTCTTCTTTCAAACGGAAATAAACTATTTAGGATACGAAATTTTAGAAAGAGGCTTAAGACCTGTGCTAAAATTCAGGCCGTATCCGAATTTCCAGAGCTTTCTAATGTACATCAGGTGCGACAATTTGTTGGGCTTGCTAGTTTTTTCGTCGTTTTATGTACATTTTTGCAACCATTGTAAGACCTCTAACCAGACTTACTAAAGTCGATGTCCCGTGGACTTGGAGCGAAGCAGAAAAATCAGCTTTTCAAAAAATTAAAACCAATTTAATAACACGACCTATACTTGCCTTATATAATCCTAATTACGACACTGAGGTACATTCCGACGCTAGTAAGGTAGGAATAGGTGGTATTTTGCTACAAAGACCAGATAGCGATAGTCCACTGCGTCCGGTAGCTTATTATAGTCGTCAAACGACACGTAAGGAAGAATTCTGGCACTCGTATGAGCTCGAAACCACAGCTGTAGTTCTTTCGCTAAAAAAAATCATCGTGTTTACATGATTGGGCTTGAGTTTACTGTAGCAACAGACTGTAATGGACTTAGATCGACGTTAACGAAACGAGACTTGGTGCCGAAGGTTGCCAGATGGTGGCTAATGTTCAAAGAATATAAATTTAGCATCGAATATCGACCTGGTTGTAATATGCAACACGTAGATGCGTTAAGTCGTAACCCGGTGTCAGCGCCGGATGGTCAGGAGGAAGTTGAAGTTTTGAATATCGACACAAGTGAATGGCTACAAACAGTACAAATGACCGATCCGCGCCTGAAGCATATAAGTAAAAACAATCCTACAAACAAGCGAAGTTGATATAAAAGATATCACTAAAAACTATGTTTTACTAGATGACAAATTATATAGACGGGACGGTCATAAGTTAAAATGGGTTGTGCCAAGCGGTGCTAGATGGAAATTATGTCAGCTCCACCACAATGACGCAGGCCACTTTGCGTTAGAAAAGACCTTAGAAAATATTAAAGCCGATTTCTGGTTCCCTAAGATGAAACGCTTTGTCACCAAATATGTAGCCGCGTGTATTAACTGCAATGCGCATATACTAAGGAAATGTCAGGTAAAAAGACTGGATATTTACATCCTATTCCTAAAGTTAATTCTGTATTTCACACCATCCGTATGGATCATTTAGGGCTTTTCGTCAAAAGCAAACGTGAAAATACGTATATCCTTGGAGTAATGACGGTTTTAGTAAATTTATATTCGTTAAGCCAGTAAAGAACACGAAATCAAAGACCACTATTACAGTCCTTGCTGAAATCTTTGCGACATTTGGGTCTTCAAAGGTAATTACTTCAGATCAGGGGACAAGTTTTACCTCTAGGGAGTTTAAAACGTTTACAACGTCTATTGGTGTAAAGCACGTTCCCCTCCGCGTTCCAATGGACAAATTGAGCGCTACAATATAACGACTTTAAACTCATTGAAACTAGATGAAAAAGAATGGGACACTGATGTACCTAAATTACAGTGGAGCCTCAACAATACTATAAATAAGGGTACCTATATAGGTAGGTCCCCGTCCGAGATCGTTTTCGGTCATAGAACTACAGGTCAGTCTGAAGGTATATTGATAGGAGCTCTTGGACAATCTAAGGACAAATGTCCAAATTACATTATCAACTCACAACACGCAATGAAAACGAGATTTGATCAGGTTAGGTTAGGTTAGGTTAGGTTAGGTTAGGTGGCATTGTCATGGTGAAGAACGATTCTGCGTCGCTGGTTGTTTTTACGTATTTCTTCAAATACCTCCGGCAAAGAAATGGTCGTGTACCATTCCGAATTAACCGTTTTACGATTCTCTAGTGGCACTGTAGCCACATGGCCATTAATACCGAAAAAGCAGGCGACCATTTGCTTCAAGGTGCTTTTTGCACGAGTTACTTTCGTAGGGTTCGGCTCATTTTGAAACACCCACACTGTTGATTGTTGTTTAGTTTCCGGATCATACGCATAGATCCAGGATTCGTCACCTGTGTAGATATTATAAACAGCTTTTGAGTCACCACGGATATATTTTTTTAACATTTTCTTGCACCATTCGACGCGAGCCTCTTTTTGATCCTTAGTTAAATTGTGAGGGATCCAACGGGAACAAATCTGTTTTACAGCTAAATGATCATGTAATATCTTATTAATGCTCGTCATACATATGCCCAGAGTCGCCTCTATCTCGCGATATGTAACATGACGGTCATGCATTATAAGTTTTCGCACAGCTTCAATATTTTGTGGTACAACGACCGATTTCGGGCGACCTTCCTTAACTTCGTCCGTGAGCATACTACGTCCACGATTGAACTCACTAAACCAGTGGTACACAGTGCTTTTCGATGGAGCTTCATCACCAAAAGTCGAAGTTAATTGATCTTTGCACTGTTGTTGCGTTAAACCACGCCGAAAATCATACTAAATCATAGCACGAATATTTTCACGAGTGAGTTCCATTCTTGCAGCGAGATGACATTTTGATCCCGCCAAAAACAAAAGACTAGCGTACATAAGAAAAAAATTTATAGCGGCTAGTATTAAAAAAAAGTTCAAATTTTACCATGGAGGTCAGATATAACGTTTATAAATGTTGGAATCCCAGATTCCGGATACATAAGTAGCAGCCCTCGTACCAGAGATCAAAATAGCCATCTGTTATGGTGTTTTTAAAGAACTTTGGCATGTGCAGTGACCAACCCGCGGGAGGCAGTACTGACTGAGTGTGTTAGCAGGCGAGCCCTCGGGAGGCAAGCGGAAGCTAATGATGTATTTTTTCTTGTGCGATGCTCGCGGGTGGCTCAACTTGAACTGAAGTTTCACTATTTGGGCACAGTTGGTCTATGGTGACAGCTCGATGCGAAGACAACAGACATTTAAAAAAAAGTGAATATTTTGTAATAAAAAAAAACGTGTGCGGCTCGGGACGCCCAACAGAAGTGATAACTTAAACTAATCCAAGTTGAATTATACCCTCCCATAACAAGTTATCACTTCAAAAAGTTCAAAATGGCGGCCAGTTTTTTTAAATCTGATTACGGGTTCGCATATGTAGTCCCCACGGATCCTCAGATATCGATTTTCAAGACAATCGAACCAGATACAAAAAAGTTCAAAATGGCGGCCACTTTTTTAAAATCTCAGTACGGGTTCGCATTTGTAGTCCCGACGGATCCTCAGATATCGATTTTCAAGACAATCGAAGCAGTAACAAAAAAGTTCAAAATGGAGGCCACTTTTTTTAAATCTGATTACGGGTTCGCATTTGTAGTCCCAAGGGGCCCTCAGATATCGATTTTCAAGACAATCGAACCAGTAACCAATAACTTAAACGAATCACTTTCAAAAACGGTGATAGTTTTAGGTTATAATGGTCACTGTCAACAGTATTTATGCTTAGAAACGCAATACGGGGTGACGTCAGAAGGTAAGATCAAATACCGTTTACCATTTTCCTCCATATCTGTAGCTTACGATTGGCCTAGCGGCTGAGAGGTAGGTCTATGACGCCATCGTGATAAGATAAGATAAGATAAGATAATCATTTATTGTCAAAACTGTGTACATAATATTATAATAAGATGTCATGCATTACAATAGTTCCAACAGTTTATCCATTTCGGACGTACAATATTAATAGTTTAAGTTTTAAATAAATTTACCAAGTAACAGAGAAATATTCATTTAGATCGTAAAAACTTTTGCTCAGTAACCATTCCTTAATTTTCCTTTTAAATTCCATACCATTTAGTGACTTAATATATTCTGGCAATAGATTAAATATTCTAATTCCAGTAACATATGTGCTTTTTTTAAGTATATAACTAGAAGAAGAACAGTTAGTTGATACATTATTTTTGTATTGCGATCTTAGGTTATTCTTAAGGTCGCTTTTTTTTATAAAACAGTCATTATTTTCTTTTACAAATAAACAAATTTCTAGAATATAAATAGAAGTCAGAGTTAATAATTTGTTCGTTTTAAAAACAGTTCGTAACGATTCCATATTTCCAAGCTTATATATAATTCGCAGGCATTTCTTCTGCAGAATGAATGTGGATTGTACATTTACTGAATTACCCCAGAATATTATCCCATACGTTAATTGAGGATACACAATTCCATAATAAGCCTTTTTTGCTACCTCTACGGATGTTACTTTTGTCAAAATTGATATTGCGTAACACGATTTAGAAATTCTCTTATTTATTTTATCAATATGAGGCTTCCAATTTAAGTTGCAATCTATTGTTACACCTAAGAAGTTTGTGAATTTTACTTGTTCGATTTGTTCATTATTAATAATTACATTAATGGATTGTGGTATTTGTCTATAGTTTAAAAATTGTACAACTTTGGTCTTTACTAAATTAACTTTCAAATTTATTGAAGATAACCAGTTCATTACAATATTTAATGTTTTGGATATCTCATTTGCTATGTCTGCACCGTTTAGTCTGTTTTCAGATATAAATATTGTAGCATCATCCGCAAACATAACACACAAGTGGTCAATCATCAAAGGTAACTCGTTGATATACACCAGAAACAACAAGGGCCCCAGGATGCTTCCCTGCGGTACTCCTTGTAGAATTTCTTTGTAATCGGATTGTACTCTTATGATCGTTTTTGTGTTGTTGTCATACGACTCCAATATAGTGGCTTGAGACCTATGCGTAAGATAGCTCTGAAATAATTTTAAAACTGTTCCGCGTATCCCGATGTGTTCTAGCTGATTCAATAATATTCCGTGTGAAACACAGTCAAAAGCCTTAGATAAATCAATGAAAAGCCCAATAGTTGTTTTTTTATTGTTTATATCTAACCATAATTGCTTTAGTATTTTGAATATTGCGGAAGTCGTATTTTTACCTTTTTGAAATCCGAATTGGTTAGAATTTAGTATATTATTTTTATTTAAGAAAGATGTTAATCGTTTTGTTATAATTTTTTCAAAGATTTTAGAGAAATTTGGTAACAGGGCAATTGGTCTATAGTTATCCATATTATGTTTGGGACCTTTTTTATGTAGAGGTTTAATTAGCGCCTTTTTCAAATCAATTGGAAAAGTTCCACTTTCAAGTGTTAGATTGATTATATACGTTATTGGTTCTACTATGTACTCAATACTAGATTTTATTATTTTTATCGGTATTTGGTCATATCCTGTACTACGTTTATTTTTTAAATCCCTAACAATATTTTTTATCTCCTGTGTGCTAACTGGGGTCATGAATATACTTCTTAAATTAGGTTGGGTTATTGGTTTAAAGGCGATGTCATTTGAGGTATCATTTAAATTTATAAGATAATCATTTATTGTATTGGCAATGTTAATTGGTTTAGTAATTTTAATGTTATCCCTTTCTACATAATCTATAGTTTCTTTTATTATATTAGCTTTTGATGTGTTTTGCTTTATCATCTGCCATGTAGCTTTGCTTTTATTTTTGCTTATGTTTATAAAGTATGCATTTGTGTTGCGTTTTGATTGTTTTGTAACTGATTTAAGAATCTTACAGTATTTTTTGTAGTTCACATTAATCATTACATTATTTGATTTTAAAGCCTGTGCGTATAATTGTCTTTTCCGTTTACTTGCTATAACAATGCCTTTAGTTTTCCAATTAGATTTTCTCTTATGCGTTAATGTATTTTTTTTACTTGGTACGCAAAGGTCATATATGAGACTAAAAGTAGCAATGAAGTGTTTGTAAGCTTGATTTGAGTCTGTTATCGAGTAAATATCCGTAAAACTGAAACTTATCTGTGATAAATATTTTAAGAAGATTTCGATATATAAATCTGGGTTTCTATTGTGCACATACCAATATTGTTCTTTGAAGCTCAAGTCCGTTGGTACCGAGATTACCTGAGCGGAGTGATCAGACAAACCGAGGTCTAATACTTCCACTGTATAATGTTTTAAATTGGTGAATATATTGTCAATACACGTTTGAGAATGTATTCCTATTCTGGTTGGCACCATTATAGAAGGATGTAGCTTGTATGCTCGGAAACTATTTAAGAGCAGCTCACTTTTGTTTGACTTTTCTAATATGTTGACATTGTAATCGCCTAAAATGAAAATATTTTTGTAACTATTCCTTGACCTTATCAGTAGTTTATTAAGCAAAATCAAAATCAAAATCAAAATATTTATTCAGTAAATTGGCCTCATACGGGCTCTTTTACACGTCGGTAATATACAGTGAATCTACTAGCGCTTCGGACAAGACCATCATTGCGGAGAAGAAGCGCCGCAAGAAACTCCAGCAGAAGGTCATTTTTTCAAACATAAAATACAATAATACTTAAAAGTAAGTTACATTACAAGGTAATAAAGCAACAAATATAAATTATTAGAACTATCACATATAAAAAAAATACAAATTCAAAATTAAAAACATTACAAATAAATGTAAAAATTATCAAGATTACATGTCAAATACATGAAACTAAAAATAATGACTAGGAGAACAACACGACGAGGTCTCTACGTCAAAAGCCATAACTGGAATCATTAACTGAGCAAAAAGTCCTTGCAGACGTGAACAGACCGGACCCCACAAACAGCACCCGTTCACGAGTATGACGCATATCTCAGCCATCGCCTCCCTCAACCATGTGTTCGGGAAGGTGGCGACCCGATCAACGACGCCGCCGTAAGCAAAGACCTTTGAGCGAGCATGACGTGCTCATGCTGCCGGACAACATAAACGTAATATTGTGTGATATAGCTGTCCGGCGAGAAACATCACAGTGTGCTCTCATTTAAAAGCGTCTTGTACACACAAGAACTAATAAAGATAAAGTACAAAAGTAAACATACAATTTCGTGTTTGAATACACAGTTTGCTTAAAGGCATTTTTATCAAGATAGAAATATCAGAAATAAAAAAATTACCTTAAATAAGTAATAGCCTAGACACTACTTAAATACATCTTGGTCACCAATGAAGTCATTTATAGTATAGTATGCCCTACCCAACAAGCAGCGCTTGATGTGAGACTTAAATTTATTGAACGGCATATCGACGATATCAGATGGTATCTTATTGTAGAAACGTATACAGTTCCCTGCAAACGAAGTGCTTACCTTACGGAGACGGTGACCTGGAAGAGCGAGCTTATCCCTATTTCTAGTATTTAAATTATGAACGTCGCGGTTATGCCTAAACTCGTGTATGTGTTTGCGTACATACATAATATTCTCAAAGATATACTGCGACGCGACTGTAAGAATATTGATTTCTTTAAATTTATCCCTAAGCGAAACACGAGACCCCAATTGATATATAGCACGTACAGCCCGCTTCTGTAATACAAAGATGGTCTGGATGTCAGCCGCTCTTCCCCACAGTAAAATTCCATAACTCATAACACTATGAAAATAACTATAGTACACAAGTCTCGCCGTCTCGACGTCAGTAAGATGTCGGATTCGCTTTACCGCATAAGCCGCTGAACTTAGTTTACCTGCAAGTGTGGATATATGCGCACTCCATTGCAGTTTTGAGTCCAGAGTGACACCTAGAAATACTGTTCTATCCTCGAATTCCAGTGTCTCATCCTTCAGTCTTATTCTAGCCGCATTCACTCGCTTCACATTGGACAATGAAAATTTAATGCACTTGGTTTTTTTGGCATTTAAAAGTAAGTTGTTGGCCGTAAACCAGTCAACAATTGTGGATAATGCATCATTAATGTCATTAAAATTATCCTGTTTCCTATCCGCTTTAAATATAAGTGAAGTATCGTCAGCAAACAAGACTATTTCATGTTTATCTCGCACTACATATGGGAGATCGTTAATATAGATTAAAAACAAGAACGGACCCAGAATAGAGCCTTGAGGCACTCCCATAGCAACAGATGACCCAGAAGATTGTGTTTTGTTAATGTCTACCCGCTGAGTTCTGTGAGCAAGGTAAGATGTAATAAGATCTAGTGCAATGTTTTTGATGCCATAGTAGCTTAACTTCCGCACTAACGTAACGTGATCAACACAATCAAAAGCTTTGGAGAGATCACAAAAAACTCCAATTACATCCAGTGATCTTTCCCAGGCATCAAAGATATGTTTCACCAAAGTAGAACCGGCATCAGTTGTAGACCGTCCCTTGGTAAATCCGTATTGACTGCTATGAAGTAGCTTGTATTGATTAAAGTGTGAGGATATTTGATTAAGAATTAATTTCTCAAAAACTTTACTTAATGCTGGTAGTATCGAAATAGGTCTAAAATTTGTGGGGTCTGATTTTGCTCCTGACTTAAACAAGGGAATGATCTTACTATGTTTCATCAGATCAGGAAATACTCCAACATCGACACACTTGTTAAACATAGTAGCTAGGTAAGGCGCAATTGACTCTATAATGGAGTGTAGTACTGAAACAGAGAGGCCCCAAAGATCTTCAGTCTTTTTGATATTAAGGGACCTAAACGTTTTAATCACAACTTTAGAGGTGACATGATAGAATTTAAACAAATTTGTGCATTTACTACGTTATTACGAGTATGACCGAGGTACTTTACCATTGTAGGCCCCAACCCGATACCTACTTCATCCGTGTACAAGACGGTCCTGCACACCGGGGTCGGTATAGTACCGGGAGAGGGAGAGACTCGCCCAGTAGGTGGCACGCACGGCGCGCGCGATCCGGGCGGCGCGGGCGCGCAGCTCGGAGTGTCCCCTTGCTGCGCTGCAGCCGCTGCCGTCGGAGCTCGCGGCGGCCCCGCGCCCGGCGCTGCCCGGCCGGCCGGGCGGGGCGCGCGGGGCGCGGGAAGCGGGGCCGGAGAGGGCGCGGGGGGCGCGGGGCGGGCGCGGCGCGGCGCCGGTGCCGGGGACGGCGAGGCCGGCAGGCTCTGCCTCCGGCTGCGCCAGGGAGAGCCGCCGTAGCCATCGCAAGATTTACCTACCAGCGAGTCTAGTTTGTCCATGTTTGTATTACCTAGATCGATGATGTTATTCATGAAGCCTATGTACTCCTCCATTTGTTTGCAAGACAATGTATACTTGTTAGTTACATCTTGCAGAGCGAATTCCAATACCTTTAGTTGTTTAGCATTGGCATCAAATTCATGCATAACACGCTCTAGTTCGTGTTGACAATTTAATAGGTCATTATGTAAGGCTACATTGCTATATCTAATAGGTGCTAATTTCATAAAGCTTTTATTACATCGTAGTAAAACTTTTGACTTTTTTATAAATCTACTTAACCTTAAATACTTTTTAATTTTGTTCGATCCCCTCACAGTAATGTTAGAAGGTTTGGGATCAATAAGATCTAAAGAGTTAGTAAGGTCTACCGTTTCTAAGTGTTTGTTAACTTCACAGCCAGAAGTATTGAGCTCCGCAAACAAGCTTACATTGTAAGCCGACTCCTCCGCAACACATCTGGCACAAGTAGTGTCTTGTTTAACTGGTCGCTCCTCCAATAGCTGTTCCAGGTCCCGAATCCGCCGTAGCGCCTCCTCATGCGTCTCCCGGCACTGCTGGAACTGGTCCACGTTGGCCTGAAGGCGATCCCGCTGTTCCCGCATATAATCAAAATCCAAGTCCAGCTTGGCGAGAGAACTTTTGAGGGTTTGGTTATGGTTTAACACACGCAGAACCTCCTCTTCACTCTCGTCACGCTCCTGTAGCAGCCGTGCATTGAGCTCTTTGACCGTCTTCAGCTCTAACTGTGTGTTTCGAAGTTTGTCAACAAGGACATCCCGACGGGTAGTAGGCTTGTTGGTAGCTGAAAACATGATGAAAAAGAACAGTACCAGGGCACAAAATAGATACACCTAACAGCCTAATTATAATTTAAGATTAATTTAAGTCTAAAAATCTCACTGTTTCAATATCACACAATAACCTCTTAAAGATATTTATAATGATTTAATAATTATTACAATAATTTTACTATTGTAATACTAATGTCACTATTATATAGGTAATCTATAATTAATGCTTAAATAAGCCACAATTCCTACTACTAAAATGTGACTCGACTAATATCCTTTCTCACTGTCAGTGTCACTTAATTTTATTAATTTTCTTAGCTTTATGGACAGTATTTTCGTTACAATTTAAAACAGAAGCAAGTAATAACAAGATTATGGAATATCAATACTCCCCTGGGTTCGGTGATGATCATCAGCACAGCAAACGGTGTACCTTTTTTAAAACATTTTTCAAACCACGAAGTCGTTGACCCAGTTACTTGTCAAATTTTGCACTCGTGATAATACTTTCTTCACAGCACTTATAGTCTTGATAACATTTATACTAAACATTTACGTGTTTATCTTCGAGTTTAGTCCCAAATATTAACAATTTAATCATTAAAACTACTTAAAATACATTTAACAAAACCGGTGGCCGATTTGACGTCTAGACCGGCCGGTGTTGCCAGGCCTAAAACCTCCAAGCATTAGTTCCATGTTGACGAGAAATATATCTAGGGTACTATTTGGTGTCCTATAGACACATATGATAAGGTAATTTAGTCCTTGTATCTCAATACCACAACATTCAAGGTGACATTCTACAGACATTTTTGCAATCCATTGAAGTTCACGACATTCAATTTCTTGCTTTACGTAAATTGCCACACCACCTCGTTTTTTTATTTTCCGACAAAACCGACCAACATTTTTATAACCTTCTATTTGTATTATTTCTATCTCATCGTCTTTCAAAAAGGTTTCACTAAAGCAACATACATCGATACTTTTCTCATGCAATAATATTTCTAGTTGGTCTAATTTTGATTTGATGCTTCGAGTGTTAAGATGCATAATAGTTAGGTAATTTTGATCCTTTTTCCATATATTTTTATTTGAGGTCACGAAAAAATTTTGACTGATCTTGTAATTTATTATCTTTAGATACGTCATTTAATGTAGAGGTGTTTTTTGGTTGGTTTTTCCTACTAAAGAAATTCGTGATGAGGCTTTGTCGTGTATTGTTTGTCGGACATTTGTCTAATACTTTATTATTTCTATTAACCTTATTAATTTGATTATTTCTGTATCCAATACGTAATATTTCCCTCAATAACAGTCCACCTGAATGAAGCTTGCCATTTTGATTTAGGTTATTTAATTGAAATGGTATAAAACTGGTATGATCGAACTGAGCACAAACCAAACGTAGCAAATCATTTTGTTTTTCTATATTCAAATGTCTATTATATTTTATTTCACTAACTATTACATTCGTATTTGCTAGTAATGATAGATAAGAGTAAAGAAAACATTTAAAACTCAGGGGGTTTTGATCATTAGATCCACCCATGATTATTACAAAGTCTGAGATAGTAAAGCTTTTACATACATTATCACACGTTAACAAGATCTGGTCTATTGGTGCATTAGGTTTTAGTACTGCTGTCACTTGATATGTATCACCTAGCAGCTTTTGAAGAATTCCACGCATTCCCTTACCAGAATGATCGCCAAAAATTATCACTTTCTGTTTTCGACCCACGTGCGAAGACTTTTCATTTGGTCCAGTATTACTTCCAGCTTCCAGTCCATTTGCATTATTTTTATTTGAGCTGTGAATTGGTGGAAAGGAACATATATCATTGCAATTATTTTGTGAATTAGAGTCTTCTTTTGAGATTAGAATGTTGTCATGTGTTGATTCAATTTCGTTTTCCATTTGTTCAATATCTGTAAAATTAAGTCTTGTCCTATTTATGTCCTTACGTCCTTTTCTACTTTTTATCGGAGTCGATTTGCATATGTGGGTTAGTTTTTCAGTTTTCTTTTGAAACTTCATAATTTGCTTCTTAAGGGAACAGTTCTCCATAATTAAATTTTCTATTTCATTCTCTGCTATTTGAAGTTTCGTCTCTAATTCAGTTATTTTAGTTCTTGTATCTTCCAATTTTTGAGTCATATTATAGCCAGTACCTGGACAACTGCGATTTAATATATCTAACGAGTCTTCATTGCTGCTATCCTCCGACGGTAGCGACTCGAAAGAATTTTCAGTAGAAATATTGACTTTGTATTTAACCCTTTCAGTGACATAATTAGTCGCAGTAAGTGAGTTATGAGCAGTCGGTGCGTATGACGACGTCGTCGGTGTACTGCTCTCATTTAACTTTTTTGGACATTTATCACATACCCATATTTTGCTTTCCTTGGTTTTCCTTAGAAAAAATAATTTTTCCGAGATTTTTGTACACTCTTGATGATATAATTTACTACATGTAGAGCATGTGAGAAACATTCTATCCATAATAGGTTTGTTACATTTACGACAATTTGCCATTATGTACCTTATGTCCGTTTGCTCTTGTGTCAGTGTGTCCGCTTGCGCTCGTAAGTCAGGGTCCGCGCGCACTATGGCCGGTGGCCACTCGTCGCGCGCCGGTTACGGATGACTCATCGCCCGCTGTTGCGGGGGCGTTCGAAAAAGACGTTGCAGTGTAAAATTTAAAATGATTATTGCTATATCTTCTAAATCAATTAGATTTTTTTAAAACTGATTTTAACACTGTGTTTCTTTTTTCACTGTCTACAGAACAATATAACACTTGACTATAGTTATTTAAATATTTCACACTTTTGAAAATAAAACCAACGGAGTAACGAAATATGCGACTGCCTTGCGCTAGCGGTATCGGACGAGTCTCGTGCCGCGATTCAAATCCCATCCGATTCCAGTACCTTTTTGGATTTTAAAAATTGTTTAAAAATTAGTTCTACCGCTGCCGTATGCGTGAGAGAAAGGGAAGCCGGACAGGCTGTTGAGTAACGCGCGTTACGTAATGAAATGGTTTACCCTCCGTTATATATAATCGTATGGCTGTACATTTTGTTCATAGTCTTATATCTAATTTTGATACCCAATTTCTGGCATCCGGCGTAAGCGCGCACAATTCGCCAATTCCCCCCGCAAAGCGTCTTCTAGGGCACTCCTGTACGATGTGAGCGATCGTCTGCTCCGGAGCTCCGCAGTCGCAGCCGGCTGACGTTTTATACCCCCATTTATGCAGATTGTAATTACATCGGCTGACACCAGTCCGTTTACGGTTAAGAGTGACCCATATCTTCCGGAGCTCGTTGAAACCTGGTGGATCCTTAGTCAGGTTGAGGGCATATTTTTTGGCGGTTATTCCCTGGTCGTTCCATCGTTTGCTCCATTCGTCGAGGGCACGAAAAGGTTTGGTGCCTTGGATAAGGTTGTCAGACCAGATAGGTCTTCGAGAATGAAGGCGCATATTACGAAGGTTTTCCAGCGTTTTTCTTATAGGCAGTGTTGGCTTTCTCGCCTTTTTCCACTCCCGGGAAGCGGCTTGGGCTCTTCTAAGCTCTGGCGATGCAATATGTGACAGTACCGGGAGCCACTGAGTGGGTGTCGAGAGCAGGCTACCAGAGATAGTGCGCATTACTCGGTTTATCTGGACATCTACCTTATCCGTGTGAGCGCTTCTGTACCACACTGGGGCGCAGTATTCAGCCGACGAGTACACGAGGGCGAGGGCAGAGGTGCGCAAGACATTTCCCTGGGCTCCCCACGTAGTGCCCGCGAGTTTGGTAATTAGGTTCACTCTTGTTTTAAGTTTCTGGCCTAAGTTCTCCAAGTGCGGGTTGTATGTCAGGGACCGATCGAGTGTAACTCCCAAGTACTTTGGGTTAAAGCTGTGTTGAAGCTTGACACCGGAGAAAATGACCTCAACCTCTCTACGCGCCAGGCTGTTAGATAGGTGAAAAGCGGCTACCTCGGTCTTAGATGGGTTTGGGCACAGTCTCCACTTTGTGTAGTACTCATCAAGCACTTATAGATCTCGTGTAAGGTCGCTTCTCCAATTTCGAACTGTTTAGTCTGGGTTGTGAGAGCAAGGTCGTAGGCATATAAGAACTTGTCACACTCAGTAGCAGGCATATCGCTTGTGTATAAGTTGAATAGGAGAGGGGCCAGAACAGATCCTTGGGGAAGTCCATTCTTTAGAAGTCTAAATTTACTTTCCTGGTCGTTTAGCAAAACTTTGATCTTACGGGGACCCAGCATGCATTTTAAAAGACGCAATATTTTTGCTGACGGTATTAGCTTGCTGACCTTATGCAACAAACCATCTATCCACATCGTGTCATATGCCGCCCTTAAGTCCACAAAAGCAGCCAGCGTTTTTTGAACTCTCTGGAATCCAGCCTCCACGTGACTAGTTAGCGCCAGGACCTGATCTGCACAGCTGCGGTTGGCACGAAAACCCGCTTGTTCGTAAGGGATTGCATTGTCGACTTTATCTTTAAGCTGGTTATATAAAAGGCGTTCGAGCAGTTTATAGGTGACACTCAAAAGTGATATAGGTCTGAAATTCGCTGCGTCGTCAGGAGTTTTTCCAGGTTTGAGAATTGCCAGCACCTTGGATTTCATAAACACAGGAGGCACCATACCAATTAGGTTGTTGGCTGCCTCAGTGTCCGTTGTGGCGAGGTATCTACGGTACGCGTCTTCTGTCTCTGCTGTCCAACCTGGGATGTATTTCTTTTGAAAGCTTCTGGGAATACATCTCTTTGCCGCACTCAAGACCATTCTAGAAAACCTGTCATAGTTTGAAGGAGTTGGTTTTATCCACCTTATGTTGGCATCCATCTGGAGTTTGTAGGAATCCCAGTTGGCCTTGTTAAAATTCCAGCGTGGTTTTTGCACAGAGTTGACCAACGGGACCTCCAGGCCCACCCTGATGAGAGCTGGGCGGTGTTGACTGCGTGGGAAATCTTTTAGAATGACGCGGGTGGTCGGCAGCATGTTTCCGTCTTCATCCTCGGATATAAAACAAAGGTCAGGGTTCGTGTCCCGTTGACATCGCGCAGATCGAAAAGAACCCCTCTGTTTTGCGTCAAAGACAAGATGGAGGTTTTCTTGTAAGCTCCATTCATGAAGGACCTCGCCGTTACAGTTATTTGTTGCGTAGCCCCACGCTGAGTGGCGACTGTTAAAATCTCCAACATAGACAGCCGGGCGGGCGTAAGTTTTGAATGGGGGGTTCGAGATGGTATTATTTGGAGGTTTGTAGACAGAAGTCAGGGTTAGGTTAGTAACGGTAATTGATTCGAAATTGTTAACACTAGTTGTTTCCAGGCATTGCACATTTGAAAGAGATGATCGGGCATAGACCGCGGAACCATAGACGGATGACAGAGTGTTGGCTATCAAGTTAAAACCCGCAATTTTACCACGGGTGTCGAATTTAATAAAATTATCGATATGATGTTCCTGGATGGCAATAATATCAATATTATTATCGTGAGCCAGTCTACTAAGGTAGTCACACTTTGATTGTGACATATCTTCTATATTGATTTGCAGTATTAGAACAGACGGTCCTAAACTCTTTGTCAAAAGGCCCTTAGAAGGACCGTTTTTTAAATGCATTGTGTATACTCAAAAGAGAGGAGTGAACTAGGAATGAGTTTTGAGAACAGAAACAGCTGAGAGGCTCTGAAGGAGCAAGTTCAGCTTGCCAGGAACAATCGGAATCTTTTAGCCGTCCTCTATAGAGAGACGTTGCCCGGGGTAGACCACAAGGAGGTAGATTCTGACCAATTACTAACCTTGAACAATTACTAACCTACCTACCTAGTTACTACCCTCCGTTAAGAAGTTATCACTTCAAAAAATAAAAGTTATTGATTATTTATTATAAATTGACTAGCGACCCGCCCTCGCTTCGCTTCGGTTAATATAAGTAAAAAAAACCTAAGTTCATTTGGAATAATATACTTTTCAAATGGTGAAATATTTTTTTCACTTCTCATGCTCTTAAAATATTACTTTAGTCTCTGCACATCGGGACTAAAGCTTCTTATTAATCTCTAGGGACTAAAGTATTTTTTTTTAAATTTACTTTGGAATCCCCTAAACAGCCAATCACAGTGTTTGTGAATGGAGGATTATTGCCTTTATTGCCATTTTCAGTGATTGTGTATGGACCATTTTTAGGCCATGAAAATAACCTCAAAATGACAACTGTGCAAAAATATTTAAAAAAACGACTTAATTTCGTGAAACACGAATAATAATTACGAATATGAATATATTTAATTATATTAAGGATGAATTCATTTTATTATACATGGTGCAATTAGTATTAAAATAGTTTTCAAGTTTGAACCTGTTGGCTAAATATGCAAGCATTAAACCTTAAAAGCGGCACTGTACAAAAAAATAATAAAATAAAAGAAAAAACAGCGGAACGAATTAGTAAGAAACTTTCTTATAATCAATATTGTAGTTTTGTAAAGAACGTCGTCAGTGCCGGATTGAGCAAGCACGGGGTCCGTAGCAAATTCTATAAAGAGACCCCGGTTCGCTTTAGGTTACAGGTTGTGGCGGGCTCTTTTCTGCAACTGGGCGACTTAGATATGCGCCTATTTTGTGTGGGGGTTTGTTTTAGGTTATTCTGCTGGAGAATATCGACTGGATTATTCATCCTATCGTCAACCCTGATGGATATGAGTACACGCATACTGATGTAAGTACCAAAACAGGAGAATAGCGGCCTTTACACGTAAAGATCGGACCGCGGGAAACGCCATGCGCCTTTCCAATCTTCGCTCCGAACCGTACATTTTTACTATTTTACTATTACAGTTGCATTAACACGTACGGTTCGGCAAGAAGATTGGAATGGCGCGTGGCGTTTCCCGCTGTCCCAACTCTACGTGTACAGGCCGCTTTTTTAGAGGTTAGACGTGGGTGCGCGGGGCCATCCAATGCGCGGGGCCCGTAGCATTTGCTACTCTTGCTCCGTGGCTAATCCGGCAGTGAACGTCGTTTTTTTTCCTCGCATTCAAAGTGAAAAGTAGAGTGTTTAAACACGAGACTAAACAACCATAATGACAATCGGCTTGTTTTAGTCCCTTGTTGAACAATCTACTATTAGATAGGTAGGTGCATTTGCATTGGGGTTTACAGAAGAGGTTTGCACAGGAATCCAGAATTCACTTTATTTGGCCATAAATTAGAAGTACTTGTGGACGTACGTTCATGTTCAGTAGAATATTCGCTGGCTCTCTGAGATCTATATCTATCCCTGTCGCCTATAAGCCGAACGTCACGTTCAGTAGAGGATTCCCTGGCTCGCTGAGATCTATGTCTATCCCTATCAACTCTAAGACGAACGTCACGTTCAATAGACGATTCCCTATTTCTTCGCCAAGAATTACTTTCTCTTCTATTACACAGCTTGATTTCCCTTTCTTCTTTGATTTCATAATTAAGCGTAAATTGTTTCTATTATTATCCCTAATTCTACGATCTACTTATATTAGAACGACTTCTTCGCATCATAGCTAATTTTGAGTTTTCTTCTTAAAAAAAAACAATGCCTATTAACCCAAATGCACAAAATTAACGACCTGCTTCATTGATGGGACAAATACTAAACTAACACCAGCCAGGCTAAGGTAATATGCTAAAAGCATAAAAGTTAACATTTATTCTTAAATTTACAACTAAAAACGTAATTACCTTTATTCGAAAAATTTACAACACATACAACCATAAAATAAGAAAAAAAATATATTAACTAATCAACACACTATCTCATTGATAACTAAATAGGAAGGAAATATGTAGGTACTTACATGTTCTGAATATTTACAACACAATCTTAAAATAAGAAAAATGGAGTGTCATCCCATAAATCCACAAAATTAAATAATAAACACTACCTCTCGTTGATATCCTAATATAACTTTGTATTAAAAAATATGAAAAACAACATAAAAATAACTTTTAATTAAAACCTAAACTCAATCTAACTACCTACCCATTTCCCTAATTTAATAATTAGAAAAGCTTGTATTACTTTATTAATTTATTAACCCTTTAATTGGCCAAAATAGAAAAAGTCGTGAATTCAAACCCTATTTGAGGTGAAATCATAAAAAATTGTAACAAAAAAATATAAAAAAACTGAACATTATAGTATGTGCATTATTAGATACACTGCCAATTTAAGGGTTAATATAATAGTAGTTTATGTGGCTGGTGCATAATAAATAAGATATATAATGTATAGCCGCATAAATAACTTTATCTACATGCATATCATAAGTTTTCTATAATATGTTCAGATATGGCCTGTATTTTTATTAAGTTAGTGTTAGGTACTGTTAACTTGTTTGTAGTACAAAGCTTAAATAATAATAAAAAAAACAAATAATAAATAACAAACTTTATTTAAATGTACAGATGTGGCTTGCATTTTCAAGTTAGTGGTACAGTATTAACGATACTTTAATGTTTAGGTACCGACACTTTAATGTAAATATTACGATGCACTACACTTTAATTTAAACATTAAGATGCAACCACAGATACAGGTTTCTTAATATAGGCGATTTGCTTACCGCTTCTGAACATATTGTAGGGAAGTTATGATATGGATGTAGATAAATATAAGTAAGTAACAGGAGAGCTCCGGTACACGTCTGATAATTCCAAATTTGTTGTTACCATAGGATGCTGTAGTCTGTAGGTACTAAAGGGCGAAGCGCGGCTATAGGCCCGGCCAAGCGTTTCGATAACACAGATTTAGGTTGCCTCGTGTGGTTGCCGAGTTAGAATAGTGCCACTCCATGTCTTCCCGTGGATGTCGTAAGAGACGACTAAGGGAATAAAGGCTTGTAGTACTGTTAGGCGATGGGCTTGCAACCTGTCACTAATACGCTGGTAAACATCTTAGCCTAATTGTGCAAATTGTGGTTATAGAATTATCAACAAGTTTTTAGAGATGTTTGTAATTCTGTAGCTCTGCCTACCCCACTCTGGGAACGAAGGCGTGAGATTATGTAGGTTGCGCGTAATTTTGAAACTGCCATATCTTCTGAAGTATTTATTTAAATGATATAGTGTAATGGACAATTTTAATCTACATTAAATGTCCAAGGTAACTAACGTATTTATCTCAATAAGAATAAATACTGAATTGGAGAAAATAGCTTCGCAAATAACCTAATATTTATTAATAAAAATTTAAAGATAAAAATGGTTACTGTTAGTCAACCTTAGGAGATAGACATATGCCATCACGGACTTTTCTTTAGATTTTTTGAAGAACTACAATTCTTCAGTCCATTATTTTGATATATCTCTTAAGGTTTAGCCAGCGTAAGTTATGTATGCACCCGAAAATAGATTTTTTGACGACTTGGTAACAAAACATTGAGTTTTCTCAATTATATTAAAACTTAATTAAAATGAAATATACATGTAAACCATCCGGAATAAATTTTCTAAATGCCATTTAAAACCGTATCAAAATCCGTTGCGTGATTTAGGAGGAGTTAGCGGAAATACAGACAGACAGACGCGGAGGACGGCTTCATTTTATACTATGCTATGTATGTATTGATGATTATCTGTATATGATTGAGTATCTGTCCGCGGTTTGAATATAGGGTTCGACCATTAGAAACCAAACCCTTACACAGCCGCAATGTGCCGAAGCAGTTACGAAACTATTGTGACTTGTTACAGCTTTGAAAAGTCTGCGACCAAAAATGGCTATATGGGCAATGATCTATACTAATACTATAAAGAGGAAAGATTTATATTTTTGTGTGTGTGTATGTTTGTAATGAATAAACTCAAAAACCACTGGACCGATTTCAAAAATTCTTTCACCTTTAGGATGCTACATTAACCCTGAGGAACATAGGCTATGTTTTACTTTTTTGCGCGTACGGAATCGCGGGCAACAGCTAGTATTTTATATTTAGATACGTTATGCTCGTACTAAACGCATTCGAAAACCGTCGCCAATTACTGACAGTTGCTACGTTGCCATTATTCTACAGACAAAGACGGCAATTCGTAGCGAACGCTATTGTTAGAAAGAGATAAATAGTTGTTTTAAATTGCGTACCCGAATGACCCGGCGTGCCCGCTCATGGCTGCCATATAGCTACCCGTCTTTATCGCACTCATGCGATATCTAATTGTGTATCTCATGTTTCACAAGTGACAGTGACGCCACCGGTGCAAATTAAACAATGTATGGCGATGTAAAACAAAATGTATTTTTTTTACGGTACTTACGAATGAAATGAGACATCCTTTCTTCCTTTTATAGTAACAGTATAATTTCGCCAGCCTCGAAAAACATAAGACGGCATTTTTTATGACTTATATTTGTTGCATTTCGGTAATAAAACTTTACTGTTTTTGACGCGTGCGTGTCAGCGGCCACGTCGCGACTGAACGATAGTAAGGCAATTACCTTCCTTTTCGAGGAACGCTTTTGCGCGCAGATGACGTATCTTAATATAAAATATCATTGTATATGGGTATTAGAACTAAACTAATTAAACACCCACATTTGTAATTTTGCATATTAATGTATACATATATACCTAGATAGGTACATCTACACTTATTTACCGAACTGAAATGAAAATGCTGTGTACAATAATTATTGTGTTGTTACTAATTTAGCAGAGATCGGAATAGGTAGAGCTAATTTGCCTAAACTTGATGCATGTTCATTCAATAATGTATTCCCATCTCTCTCACGCATGAATGAATATGCGTCAAGTTTAGGCAAATTAGCTCTACCTATTCCGATCTCTGCTAATTAGGTACCTACCTAAGTGTCTTTTGTATTAACATTAATTTTAAATGCTTTATTCAACATGTTATTGTAGGAACCTAATAAATAAAATAAAATAAATACGTTATTGTTTATTGTCAGTGATCGGAATAGGTAGAGTATATTTACCTAAAGTTCGTAAAAGGACATAATATAGAGTTGTTACAACCGGATGAAATATTCGGTCACTCTCCAGACAGCCATTTCTGTATGTCCTCGGGCTTAAAAAATATAAAACTATTGAATTTGGTATAATTTATATTTTTTGTTCGTAGAAGGTACTCGTATTGAGGTGTACAGTCAGCTGCAAAATTGCATGGACACCTTAACGTCGATAATCCTATGAGCACTCGATTTCAAGTTCGCAACAAATAAACTAGATGGCGCAGTTTACTGATCTAGTTCAATTGCTTATTACTGCAATTTCTTAACTACACAGCACTAGAATCGATATTTCGTCTTGTCAACCATATGAGATGGTGGCACAGTTTATAAGCTTCATGCGTAGGTGTGCTCAATGGATGGGAGTTCGAATCTCGTTAGTGGCAAGCATATTTTTGTTTTTTTTTTTAAATATTATTTGCTTACGTTTACAATGATGGAACATAATAAATGCATTATTTAAAGCAGGAAAAATTCGTCATTCTTAAAAATGATACTACTTTTGTGGTTTAAAATCATTTACTTCTTATAAAATATTTGAGTATAATCAGTTTATCTCAATTTGACTAATTATTTACAACATTATAACAATTTTCCATCTAACTATTGAGGTCTTAGCTTAAGTATTCATTTCCGACATCGGAAAGATGATTGAAGCTTTCCCACAATAACTAGTAATAACAAATATAATTCAAAAAAATAGGGACCGGGTTAACGTAAAGTGCGCGGTTGTTTTATACTGTAAACATTTTTTTTTAATGAATTGAACTCTGCGATTGGAGCTGCGTGCGTATGACCCAAAAACAAAGCGTAGTAATTGCTTCGATGTATTGAATTAAAATAGGGAACGTCAACGCAAATGCGTTAAACACCTGCACCTGCGCTGCGCATAAAACAACCGCGTGCCTAAAGGTTAAACGCATTGTAATAGCTGTCTTTTACAGTTTTGATCATGATCAGTCATCAATAAATTAAAAGTTCTGCTAGCTCCATGAAATAAACCAAACACATTTATTAAACCAAACACACACCAAAAAAGTTAACATAGAAATAAAGTTGACAATTTAAAATAAAAACAAATTAACTCGGGCGTGTGACAAAGGGGGCAATAAAGTATTTCGTTAAAATATATGATTAAATATCATAACATAGCTCAGAAACTTAAAAACGGCAAAATAAACATTCATTTCGTTTATTATTATTAATGTTTTACGCAGTGATGGATGATGATGATGATGACGTGATACGTTAATCAAAACCCGGTCTCCACTAAATATATCACACAAAATATATATATAAGTGTAATTATTTGCTTAAACTTAATATCTAGTGTAGCCCCCACCTTGTTCGATCACAGCTTGCAAACGGGAGCGCATTGAGCCGACGAGATTTCTACACAGATCTGACCCGCGAATACTGTCCCATATTTTTAAACAATGAGCCTCTAAAGTTTCTGGTGTTCGCTCATTCTGTTTATCCCATCGTTGGACGATAACGCCCCACAAATTTTCAATGGGATTTAAATCCGGCGATCTAGCAGGCCAAGGAATAACTTTAATGTTATTTTCGTGGTGGCTAAACCACTCCCGCACAATACGCGAACGGTGTATCGGACAATTATCTTGCACGAAAGATATAATTGGCAACTGCTCTTCAGGATACACATTCCGAACAGTGGGCAACATGGTCTCCTCCAGCACTTCCACATAGTTCGCACTATTGGCTCGACTGGGTAGCCTCACTAGTTCTCCCGGGTCAGCTCCACTCATCCACCCCCACATGTTCACGCTGATGCGACCAGACTCCATGTTGGGCACTACGTGGCCGCTATTCCACCGCGTATTATTGCGACGCCACAGACTTAGACGTCCATGTTGACTCGATTTAAACGTTTTTTCATCAGTAAAGATGACATTAGACCAATCTAAATCCAAAAGCTCCAAAGCAAACTCTAACCTTGCTCTTTTGTGATTATCTGTCAGCGATGGTTTGACTGCGTGTCTACGATAATGCAGACCCTCACTGTGAAGAGCTCGACGGACGGTGTCCACGCTTGTGTCAAATAAACTGGCGTAGTGGTTAGTCGGTATAAAACCATTCTCCTCGTAATCCACCACCATGGCTAGACGCTGCGGCGCGTCTATAAGCCGTGGTCTGCCTGTTCTTTGACGGTGTAGCAAAGATCCTTCTTCTTCAAATCGGCGTACCCAAAGAACCACGGTTTTCCGCTATAACAAAAAAAAGAATAGTTAACCTATGAATATTAAGTTTTGTTTGAACAAAACACATCAAAAATACTTACGTTTACTCCTGTCTCTCTGGCTATATCTGATAAATTCTTGCCTTCGTTATGCAAGGCAATTATTTGCGATCTTGTAACTGAATCAATATTACAACGTGAACTCATTTTGATGAAATAATAACGCAATTAAAAACTCAGTAACCGTACGAGGAACAGTGAACAAAGGATTGTGCATAAGTTAAATGTAAAAACGAAACCGGTATTTATAAATTTTCATTCTACCCTCTTCTGATACTAACGTATTTCTTAGAAAGTAAGCAGAGCCGACTATAAACATAAACTGATAATATATTTTGACAGGTTATCAAAACGTTCGATGGTCGAACGGCATTTGGCATTGCCTATGATACAAGAGGTTCATAGTTCGATTCCGCTCGGGTAAAATGGATTTTGAATGTGTTTTTTAATAATCTAATCAATAATCCGAGTTTGGAAGTGTGGACTAAGAATAATTGCTAAAGCTTGGTTCTTGTGGAAAAAAATATTTTTCATATTATAAGGTAATGCAGCGCCATCTAGTGAGATCTGACTGAACCAGTAAGATTTACTAATAGCTGCTAACGCCCCACAAGCAGACAGATGGCGTCGACATTCACCTGCATAGCATTTTAATTCTCAATTGTCCATGCACTTTTGCAGCCTACTGTACATGAATTTTCAAGTAAATATTCAATACCTTTCTAGGAGAAAAAAAAATCAATACCCCATTCTCCTAATTAACACCGCGCGTCCCACTTCCGAAATCACTAATATAACTATTTTCCCCGATCATATACAAGAGGAAAGATGAATGAAAGTATTTTTATTTAATGAAAGATAAGATATCCAAATTACAAAAAAAATACCAAATTTATTTAGTAATATATCACTAAGATATAAAATAAAGAAACTTTGTCCCGATACGTGTACTAATTCACGCGCCGCTTTCATTCTTGTCCGTGCAAGGCCATTGAAGAAATAGACAGATGTCTGTAATGCATTTTGCGTGAGCAGACACTCATGTCAAGACCCTCTTGAGAGAAAGACGTGTTAATGTTATGTGGATCGCACACTACGAATGTAAGTATCTAATTCGCATGTTTTGGTTCTCGTAAATGCTAATTAACACGTTCACGTTTTTAAAATCAGCCAATAACTCTATAGCTCTGTAAATTATTGTATAAATTAAGAACCTCAGTATTTAACAGTTACTGGATTATGTAGTTTATCACATGTACCTAAAAGAAGTTATATTTTTTTTATCAAGAGTCCCTAATACACACGTCTAATTCACGGGTCAAAAATGAACGCGTTAATTAGTTTAAGAGTAGTAAAAAAGGTTTTTGGTACATAAAAGTATTTTATTTCTAATTGCTCGCTTAAGCTAAACCAGTTTAAATTAATTTACAGGAATAATCTTTTTACAAAAATGTAATTCCCGGATGAATGATGGCATGATTAGAATGACATATAATATGTCAAACTGATGTTATTAGAGGGGCCCTAACCTTAAAATCATCCTTATGATCGTATCTGTGTGCTTAAGTGTTTGGACGATATGTTTTTTAGAGGTTATTTTATTTTTCCTAGCATATTTCTCTTGGAAAACATGAAAATTTTGCTGACCGCATTAAAAAGTTGCATTTTGACAAAAAGTGATAACTGTAATTCTAATCATGTAAGGAAAATCCTATGGACCCGGCATCATTCTTCATATTTGTATAAATTATGTATTAAAACTACCCGCAATAATTAAACTACATACTTAAAGTTGAATGTCTGTATGTTATGTTACATAACTTATGTAGGTAAAGCTTAAACGGCTCGACGGATTTTAGCATTATGAATTATGAGGTGTCCTTAGATTCAATAAAATTAACTGGTTTATTTATATCTTTTTAGTTCATCGGGTTTTTAAATTTTAAATTACTTTTTTTAAAGATAGATAGGGAATGTAAAAAGTAGGAGGAAGAAGTATTATTTTTTCTTTAGCAGATACGGCAATTTATTTGCTATCGTTTGTTCATAATACCTAAGGTTTATACCTTAGTTATTATGTTAGTAAAGTTATTAATTCTGATTTTTTTTTATCGTTTTCATTGTTGATTATCAGAGGTCGGAATAGGTAGTGCGTATTAACCTAAACTTGTTGCATCTTCATTCAATAACGTATTCCCATCTCACTCACGCATGAATGAACATGAGTCAAGTTTAGGTTAATAAGCACTACCTATTCCGACCTCTGTTTATTATAGAACGATTATTTCAGTGAAATATTAGTTAGCTTATTATGTATGTATATCGTGATGGATATTTTATGTTCCTAATAGTTTCAACGTTGCAATATAATAAATATGATAAAATTAATAGACAGTCTGACAGTTTTTGTCTTATTTCCTAAAAATATATATATTTGGCATGAACATTTATCTAATAAACGCGTAGTTTTTTTGATTCGCAAGCAAGTAAACCTAATTAACGCATCGCTTTTCTAATTCGCGCGTCACGCAAATATTAAAACCCTTCTAGTTAATTAACCGCTAATAATAATTAAGTGCCCAGTAAATATTAAAGTTTGAATGGTCGATATGTTACTACATTTTGCATAAATTTTATCAAAAACCAAGTGGAAAAAAAGGGCGGTTTTAATTAGACTGAGAACACAATTCTGGAGAATGACCGTATTAATTTATTTTTATTGAATATCGGATTTCCGGTATTTTTAATGCTAAATATACGTTGTTATTACTTACTTACTTAGTTTGTGATAAAAGAGGCCTGTTATTCAATTATTTTATGTATCTTAATAATAAGTGGAGTATATTTATCTAAACTTCGTAGAACAGAGACAAACTGGAGACTTCCTTGCGACTACATTTACTGGTACCAGAAAATACCGGAAATCAGGAATTCAATAAAAATAAATTAATATTTCACCCGGTTCTAACCACTCTATATTATGTCAGTTTGCGAACTTTAGGTAAATATACTCTACCTATTCCGATCACTGGTTATTGTTCTACAATACGGCCGCTTTTTCTGTTAACTTATTTGAGGCTCACAGCTAAATAATTGCAATACGTTTAGTCAAATGACAAGTTACGTACCTACCTGAAATTGTCTGGGAGCGGCGCTAAAATCCGGATGCTCGAATTCCGGGGATTCTGAAAACAAAATTCCTACCGTGAACAAGTGAGACACTTATAAGCAAGGATCGGAAATTCGGAGACATATTTACCTAAACTTGGCAAAATCCCGGAAAAAGTTAAGGAAATATGGAGTCAGCTTTTTAAAAATATTATTTTAATAACTTAAAGGCTATTTGTGACGCTCCAAAAATCATAATTTCCCAACCAGCACTTTGTCCTTAAATAATAGTTCAGTTTTCTTTGTTTTTTTTGTTTTTGAATTGGTCGATGCTGTATACTGGCTAAGTAGGTATATTTATTTTAAATATTATGTTTCTGTAAGGTATTTGCATGTAGTTTTGTATTTATTCTGTCACTATCTATAAGTATTTGTTTGGTAGTATATATTTTTGTGTTACCTAGACTATTTATTCATGTAGCGTACCGTCCGTCTGTCACAAACGGAGCTGGCTGAAAATCAGCGCTGCAGGTGTTTAACACCTCAGCATTATGCTGAGCCAGTGTCCGATTCACTGCCGCGAAGACACACTCACTACTCTTTTTATTGCTGTTTTCTGTTTTTACTTTTTTTTCTGTTTGTCTTATGTGTGTACTGAATAAATGTATTTTTCTTTTCTTTTCTTTTCTTTATAATTACCGGGATTCCGGGAATCTATAAAATGCGTGGGGAATGTAATACCTCGTAAAAATGTTTAGGTTACCGTTTTTCACCGTAACCGTAACCGTTTTAAATTACAAAAGGTAAATTCAATAACACGTACCTAATAAATCTATGTATGGAAAGTAACTTCAAATAGTTAATGAAAGTACCTTCATATGAATTTATATTGGCGTAATTTGTTTATTTAGAAATCCCGGGATTTTTACTAATAAATTAAAATTGAGTCCGCCTCCATACAACTGAACAATAACGCCGCCGCCAAAGTTTAGGTAAATATGTCCCCGAATTTCCGATCCCTGCTTATAAGATTACACATGGACTTGTGTTATGGTAAAGACATGCCAGGAATATAAAACCTTGCCCTGTGAACGATGCGGGTCACCGACTTAGAGCTCCGAAGTAGGCTGGGACTAGATCAATCTATGTAAGATCGTTCCCCTAATTTAATACATAGGTGTGTTTTGTTGCGGAAAACATACTAATCTAAACATACTATAGTTTGATGATGAATGTATGTAGTGTAATGAATGTACTGACTGCTCATGCAGTCAGTACATTCGAGATTGTATGACTGCATGAGCGCAGGTGAGGGTATACAATCGATACTAAAAGAAGAGTAAACCATAATATATTTATTTCATTATCACGTATTAACTTTGTCCGTAACTTACATTCCTGAAATAACGTAAGCCCCTAGGATTGAACACCGTTCGCTTTAAGACGGGGTCCTAGCCTAGGTACTTTCGCAAAAAACCGTTTCATCGCAGGCGCGGATCCAGCTTTCAGATTAGGGGGTGGTCATTAACTGATGAACGCAGAAGTTCGATCAAGAGCGAGATAATGCCACACGACTATTTACTTTCTGACCCGTATCTACGAGTTCCGAAGGGGGTGGTCATGACGTACTTGACCACCCCCGTGGATCCGCCACTGTTTCATCGTCAGCGCCGTCCTTGTGCGGCACAAATACTCCAGACCCACGCCATGTATCACGTTCTAACACAAGACATCCTAATTCAGGCTTATTTTAAAGCAGTCCTCTTTCGCGGCCTTCGCGCCTCGGCTACTACGGAGGGACGAAATCTTTGACCACGAAACCCAAGGAGCAGAAACCTGAATTTCATTTAAATGTACCTACAATAGGTACCAGAAAGATCGGGCGTCGCTCGTCTTAAAAACGGATTTACACGAAGATGACCACTTGACAGATCGATAGTTATTATTCGGTAAAATAGGTACAGATCTAGTGAATAATCCATTCACATCGTGAAAACTCGGAACTCATGTCTACTTCCGAATGATGCCGACGTATCTATGAATTATTGAATTATTAAGTGACACGTTTGTATTAAATAAATAGAGTACTTTAGTTATCAGTGTCAAATGTCAAACCACGAGTGTGAAGTATACCTATCACACCGATATGTTAAAACTACAACGATCAAATATATAGAAATTAGGTGTAGGTAAACAAGAAGAAATATAAATAAATGTTGAAAATAATTTCACAGGCTTGTCGATCTAAACGTTTCCCAGGTTCTAATGCTTTCGGCATGACTATTAAAAAGAACTGAAAACAAACTTAAATTTAATTAACAAAAAAATACTCTAGTATTAACCACTCTATATCGATTATCACCATAGATCGGACAAATGGGCGTCATTACTCGCAATAATGTGGACATGACTCCAAAGATATTAATTATGATAATTAAATTAAATTCATTGATTTCTTACCTGAACTTCAATTTTGATCATTTGCAAGACAGTAATAAATAAATAATACAAAGACTTGTTATTGTGTAGATTTATTAAAGCAAATAAACAGTATTTTTATAAATTTTCCGTGGTTAGTTTATTCCTTTTCACGAATAAAATAAACTTTATGAGGTGAAAATCTCCTTTTGTGATGTTAATGGAGCAAAAATAAGTAGATCAATATTAATGGCCACTCACGTCTTTTTATTATTTAATTATTACTGTCTTGCAAAGGCTCAAAATTGAAGTTCAGGTAAGAAATCCATTAATCTAATTTAATTATTATAATTAATATCTTTCATTGACATGTCCACATTATTGCGAGTAATGACACCCATTTGTCCGATCTCTGATTATCACTCTCGCGATGCGACATTCCCCCACGTTGTCTTGATGGGTACTGAGTCAGACTGAAGTAGCATGACAAATACGAACATTTCCGAGAAAATACGATGTGAAAGGATTTTTTCACTACATCTGAACCGACATTGTAGCATTTTTTATGGTTTAGTACAAAAAATGAAAAAACGGAACCCTCATAGGATCACTCGTGCGTCTGTCTGTCGTTCACTCTTTCACAGCCAATTTGCTCCGAAATTTAGTAGTGGACCGATTGAGTTGAAATTTGGTACACATATGTAAATTGATGACCCAAACACAGATGTGCAAAGTAAACAAAGTTTTTTTTAAGGGTTATTAGGGGGGACAAATTAGGAAATTAAAAAAAAGTTTTGTCAAAAGGGCTCGTTATGAGGATCTCAAATATATTTTTGTTAATATTGTAAAATAAATAGGTTTGATTGTATTCATGAAAGAAGACGAAAATTGACCATACCCCCCCCTGATCTCCGAAACTACTGAGCGTAAAATTTTGAAAAAAAATACAAAATATAGTTCATTGCTTGTAGATTACAGGGAAACCTATAAGAATTGTATAAAAAAAAAATACGTGCCTATGTACGGAACCCTCTCCACGCAAGTTCAACTCGCACTTGGCCGGTTTTTAGGGTTCCGTAGTCAAACTAGGAACCCTTATATTTGCGCCATGTCCGTCCGTCCGTCCGTCTGTCTGTCCATCCGCAGCCGCAGCAGTTGTGAAAACAATTTTTCGATTAAGGTATCCGTTTATGAAATATTAAGCCTTAAAGCGATAATTTTTGTTAGAGTCAAGTGTGCCCCCCAAATACTAAAAATCAGAAAAATATCCTAATTGAAAGCACATATAATGAATTTAATAGGAAAACTATCACGACTAAGTAGCCTTCATTGGTTCTTGAGCTACATAAACGTTTAAATGTTTATACCTACCGAAAACTTATTTGCGGTGCTAAAACGACCGCGACCTATGTCGATGTATCGGGATAACAGTTTTCCAACGGCAAAGTTAAGTTTGTCGCGAGGTCTAAATTTGTTTGTAGTAACTAACGGCTTCGGAACCCTACAACTGAGCATGGTTCGACATGTTCTTGCCCGGTTATTTTAAATTCTTTTAAATCATAAATAATTCCTCTTTTTTTACTCGTTATCGAAGTGAATCACAAAAATGTATGTAAATCCTCTAGCAGAGAGAAACCAAAAGCTATTCGCCGTTTGATGATGGATGACCGGTGAGAGTTGTTATTCTCTGATAGTAGTTTTTCTACTCCCGTACTTTATACCGCTAATGTTACCGTCTGATACCGTTAACGGTATCTAGATACCACCTATAGCGTAACCGAAGCGTGAAAACAGTTCTATAATGAGCGCTACCATGATAATAACAGTTCTATAAAAAAACAATTTTTATTAAAAAGGTTACGCGCATGAATAATGTCAGTGACGGTGTTTATCTCAATTTTTATATTATACTTGTGAAAAACTGTTTTTACAACAATTTGAATGTGTAAAGGAACTAAAAATATTTAATTAATTACCATAACAACTTGCTACTTTTTTATAGTCTGGGAAATAAGGACTTAAGGTCTTTACACTTGATTTTCCACCAGTTCTCTAAAAGTATATGATATGGTATATCGACCCTTAAAGTATCAAATGTCGTAAAAGCCATTTTGGCCAAAATGACTTTTTAATGCACTTTTATTCAGTTTTTTGCGCTCTATCGAACTGTTTATTTGAAATGTTAAAATTCGCAAAAAAAAATCTTTTACGACGCACTTAATTCACGCTTAAAACCTATATTTTAGTGTTGTAATGATTAATTTGGAGCGTAAAGATTTAAAATTAATGTTGTAAAAGACATATTTTGTGTTGACTTGACTAATACTACATTATGATATTGTATTAGAAAAAAAATATTCATGATCATTTTTGGCGTAAAAACAGGATATTTTTTTAAATTGGTATTTACGACAAATTATTCATGGAAGATTTACCAAACACTAACGTAAATTTATGCTGTATAAGAAACGACTTTTTAATACTCGGTTTCTACGACAATTTCTCATTTTAAGACCTGTAAAAAAATAATGCCCATTTTGTTTCAACCTCTTAAGAGATACGAAATTTGTCAATGGAACATGATTTTATTGTGAATAAAATAAAGTAAACTTTTGATTATTAGTTTTCAAAAAAAGATATTCTACTTTTTTTCCCTTGCACCAAATCTTTATTACAATAGCCGTATTATATACTATTTTTAGTACAAAGGATCTCAGGTTAGGAGGTTAAGTGCCACCATACGCTTTACAGCAAGGGCATCAACTGGCTTTTACAACAAGCGCTCCTTTACTGCTGGGGATTCAATCGGCTTTTCCTACAGACGGTCCTTCACTGCTAGGGATTCAATCGGCATTTACTTGAAATGGTCCTTTACTGCTAGGGATTTAATCGGCTTTTACTACAAACGCTTCTTCATTGCTGGGCATTAAATCGGCTTTTACTACAAGCGGTCCTTCACTGCTAGGGATTCAATCGGTTTGTACTACAAACCGTCCTTCACTGCTGGTGATTCAATCGGCATTTACTAGAAATGATCCTCTACTGCTAGGGATTCAATCAGCTTTTACTACAAACAGTTCTTCACTCCTAGGGATTCAATCGGCTTTTACTACGAACGTTTATATTTTTATGTGGCATACATTGTTTTTTACTACTATTCATAAAAAAATATGCATTATGGCTGAAAAAAATATAGTATTGTACAATAATGTTTGTTTTCTAATGCAATTAGTTAACTGAAAAATATCCCTTAAAGTGATCTGATAAACTCGCATTTATTATTTTTATTACTAAAACTGTTAAGTTAAAAACTGTTACAAATGATTATAAAAAATATAAGAAATATTAAGGATGAACCTATATTTTTAAGTGATCTCTTGCAGTTGATCAATACATTAGAAAACAAACATTAATTACCATACATACATTATATTGTACATACATAAACTCACGCCTTCATTCCCAGAGTGGGGCCAAGCAGAGCTACAGCTACAACTCTAAAAGCTTGTTGATAGTTCTGTGACAGCATTTTGCACAATTAGGCTAAGATGTTTACCAGCGTATTGGTGACAGGTTGCAAGCCTCTCGCCTAACCGTACTGCAGGGTTTTTTTCCCTTAGTCGCGTCTTACGACATCCACGGGAAGACATGGAGTAGCACTATTCTAACCCGGCAACCACACGAGCCTTGTTTTCTTCGTATAAGGAACGAGAATCAAACAATCAGTTCAATATTTTGCGCCAGATTATACATTTTGAATGATAAATAAAACAGAAAAAGTCATAATTTAAAGCATAGCATCTTGTATTTGTAATAATAGACTCAAAATTTATGTAGATAACTCGTAGGTAACATTCATATAAAACGTCATTAAATAATGTCATTTTAGGTTTTGAAGGTTTAAAACGAAAACTTCTGAGAAGGCTATTAGACTTGCGCTTGGCATTTGTCCATAACTTTAAATACCAAATTTGAATATTTGTTTTTAAAGCTCCGTACCAAATACTGTTAAATATTATAAGATGACTTTGTTGTTCGTCTCTCCGTCTGTTCGTCGGTATACCAAGAACCATTTCTCTTTAAAATTTAGATTAGGTGTAATATTTCGACTTTTTAAATTATTTGCCTTTTTAGGTACTTGTTTATTTTTATTATATTGCTTGTGTTTTGTATTTCTTGTTTTCTTGTACAATAAAGAGTATACATTCATGCATGTACGTACATATTTGCTTTATTCATTTGAATGCTGTCCAGTTTTAAAGGGTAGTCACATTTTTTAATTTCTGACAGTGATGACTTTTTAAAATTCTATGTAGATAATTAGCGTAAAATACTAATAATAATGCGCAGCTCACTTCTTGTTCTTTTTAATTAATTATACAAATAAGACGAAGATAGGTGCTATAACCTTGATGCTCGGGTCTGACTTGCACTGCAAATGCCCATTTATATGAAAAGCGAATATTGTCGCCAGCTACCAATAAAATAGCCTTACTGTTCAAGACAGTAAGCAACCTTCTGACAAAGCTCTTCGATAAGTCGTTGGAGTTCACACGACAAGAAGTTATTGTCGTGTGCACTGCAGTTAAATCAAAGTTTTGACCCTCTTGCTTTGATATTGTATTCATAATGTTGAGGTAATGACGTCCATTCACGAATAGTTGTTTAATTACGATGTCGAAGCAAGTTGGGTTAATTCAATATCCTTCAATGGAAATCCTTGAGCATTATTGAAATAAATCGTAACGTTTCAATACTTGATCGCTGTTATGCCTTTTAATAGAGCCATGTCAGATATTACTAGGGCCTGGCCACAACACCACGGCACGGCGTCGTTAACGTGAAATGGCGCGGCGCCGTAGAAAGGCACGTTGCCGCGTCGTGCAAATACACGGTGCCGTGTGACAACGCCTTCAACTATTTTAAACTCTACGCGCAGGATATTGGGCTTAGTATTGCACTTTATAATGAATGACGGCACCGTGTATCTGCACGTCGCGGCAACGTGCCTTTCTACGGCGCCGCGCCGTTTCACGTTAACGACGTCGTGCCGTGGTGATGTGTCCAGGCCCTTATTGTTAAGCCCAATGTTGGTTAAGATTATTATTAAGTCGTTGCATGTAGGTACTGTACCTACATGCAACAGCTTCTCTTTTTTGTATTATGGTGCCTAGCTTTTTTGTACTTATTTTTGGTTCGAAATCTCATTGAAGAGCTTTTTCCGAAGCTACCACAGGGAATCTAATTACAATATGAAAGGCTCTGAACAATATTTAATATAAATATTGAGTCAGTGACAGTAATGGCGTCAGAGTTAACAACAATACGATAACATATCGAATGCAATACTTATTGTTGTACCGCGTAGAATAGAGACCCTGGCTCCAAATTCTAAACAGTGAAACAATATTGCCTTTGACATGGTTTCGTATTATCAACGTTATGACAACCCTTATTTCTACAGACAGACAGACAGTCATGGCGGCCGTGTTAAAAACAAAACAATAAAAAGCAGATTGCAAGCTTTTGACAAAGTTCTTCGATACGTTATTGGATTACACAAATTTTAATGACTAATTCTAATGTAGTTTAACAAAATTTTATATAAATGCTGATGTACCTTAACCGGAACCTAGATTATTCACAAAAATGTACCTAGTTACTTAGTTCTCTCTATAAAGACCAATTACTTATAGATATATATTATGAGAGACGAAGCGTGTTTAAATTTTTAGTTGAGTTCAATTTTATTCCATAACAAAATATAATTATCTGCGCATCGTTTAGACGGTAAATCTTATTTTAATTTGACTTTATAATAATTAATTATCTGTGCATCGTTAAGAGTTGAAGTCTTATTTTAATTTGTCATTCTATTAAAAAAATGTTATAAAACAAGCATATTTCTTAAAATGGGCACTGCTTTTACTACTCTTAATTACATATTGTTATGATTACATAATGTTTTTTAATACAATATTACCCCCAATAAAACCACGTAGATTCCTTTTACATCAAAGGTTACAATTGTACACTATAAAAAAAAGGAATTTTCATCCATTTTCAATTCTTGTTGTCCGTCTTAAAAGCCATTTTTAATTATTTTTTCTGTAGTATAACCCACGCTATCTCTGGATCTATTAAAGCTACGGGATTTTAAATTTATAATTATGAAACATCTCGAAAACCTAAGCATAATGAGCTCAAGTGGTTTATAATAGCTTGAGTATTTCAAAATCAGATAAGGAACCTGTTGCTGTGTTGCGTCGTATGCGCATCGCCATTCTCGAGTTGTTGAGAAGGTGAACATTGGCGCGGCACTATACTTCTTGTTAATATTTAAATAGCTAAAATAAAATTATTATTAATGATGTATTTTGGCGATTCAGGTGTACAGAAAACCTTGCATGGTTTATGTTACATTTGTGTTAATGTGTAACTGTTTATATCAAATAAATAAATAATAAATAAAAAATATATGCAAAAATAAAGTAACCATTTTCGTTTTTTGCTCGCCCTGAAAAAGTGCATTTTGGCTTTTACGACATTTGATACTTTAAGGGTCGATACGGTGGACTCAGTCCGCGTAGAAGTATCAGAAACTGAGTCCACCACATCATACTTTTATAGAACTGGTGGAAAATCAAGTATCAAGATCTTTTAATCGTATTACCCCGGAGATGAGCCCTATTTTTGTCATGAGATTTTAGTAGGTCTATGTATACCTCTGTAACCCTTTAACATAATCTATCTATAGGTGCCACAGATAGATGCTAAGTTAATGTATGACCTGAAATAAAAAAATAAATCAAAACATAGAAAAAACGTATTTATTTAGTATAATAATAATATTTAATGAAAATTTCAAGGCAAACAAAAGAGGCACAGCAAATATCCTTCTGGATCATGATCAAAAAATAAATAAACTGCCATAAAAGCCGAATGTAGTTTATAAAGTAGTACTTAGCCCTAGAGTCCTGAACCTTCTATCGTTTGAATTAAGGTCTACAACTAATAGTTAATTGTAACTCATGGTAATGGTACAGGAGGCTGTTGGCGCTGACCCGCACCCTGCGCACCAGGGAGGCGCTGCGGTTGCTCATAGTAGCGTAAAAGCAGTCTACTCGCGTGTTATTGTACGGCGTAACTAAATCTTGGCCCTGTATCCGGTTTTCGCTGGAACTAAGTTGATTATATACTTTATGGAAAAAACTTTAAGCTTACTTTGATTTATAAATTAGGTAATTGTTCTTTATAAATCACTCTCGGCTTGACCTTATGATTAAAGTCATTTTTAACAGAGTTCAAAAAACACGGAAAGGGGATAAGTTCCAATATTTGTATTTTTTTTAATGTATGTGCATCGATTTCTCCGTCAATTAACGACTGATTTCAATTATTTTTTTTGGTTTGATGGAGCATACTTCCGAGGTGGTCCCATTATCACCAGAGGTCGGAATAGGTAGTGCTTATTAACCTAAACTTGACGCATGTTCATTCATGCGTGAGTGAGGTGGGAATACATTACTGAATGAAGATGCATCAAGTTTAGGTTAATAAGCACTACCTATTCCGACCTCTGATTATCACCCAATCTGAATCTGATGAGGGGATCAGTGAGTAATTGAGGGAACTCCTCAAATATTGTAGTCAAACATATAGCGATTAATAGTCTTTTTAGTAACAAGTCTAGCATTTGCATTCAGAAAGTATCATTTAGTGAAGTGGAACTGCTGATGAAGACCAGCACATAGCCACCGGAACTCCTCAGCGTACCTATTTCAAGGGTGGCGATAAGATAATATTTCGATTAAGATAGTTGATCGACTACAACGAAGAACATTAATTTAATTGTTTAAATATGACTATGACTTTCCCGCGGCGTTGCTTGCCGCGAGCTTGAAATGTCTTAATATTTCATAAGTTTCATAAGAACTAAGAGGTATAAAATAAAATAAATGTTTTAAAAAAACGTGTGCGTCTCGGGACACCCGACAGAAGTGATAACTTAAACTAATCTAAGTTGAACTATACCCACCCATATAAGAAGTTATCAATTCAAAAAGTTCAAAATGGCGGGCTTTTTTTTTAAATCTGATTACGGGTAAGCATTTGTAGTCCCAAGTGGCCCTCAGATATCGATTTTCAAGACAATAGAACCAGTAACAAAAAAGTTCAAAATGGCCTCCACTTTTTTTTTATCTGAGTACGTGTTCGCATTTGTAGTCCCGATGGATCCTCAGATATCGATTTTCAAGACAATCGAACCAGTAACAAAAAAGTTCAAAATGGCGGCCACTTTTTTCAATCTAATTACGGGTTCGCATTTGTAGTCCCAAGGGGCCCTAAGATATCGATTTTCAAGACGATCGAACCAGTAACAAAAAGTTCAAAATGGCGGCCACTTTTTTAAAATCTGATTACGGGTTCGTATTTTTAGCCCCCACGGATCCTCAGATATCGATTTTCAAGACAATCGAACCAGTAACAAAAAAGTTCAAAATGGCGGCCACTTTTTTTAAATCTGATTACGGGTTCGCATTTGTATTTTATGCTTAGAAACGCCATACGGGGTGAAGTCAACAGTCAAGATCGAATAGCGTTAACCATTTTCGACCATGCCTGTAACTTACGATTGGCCTAGCGGCTGGGAGATAGGTCTATCTATGACACCATGGTGCCGTGGTTCAAATCCCATCCGATACCAGGGTCTTTTTGTATTTAAAAAATTGTTTAAAGATTAGTACTATAACGCTGCCGCATGCGTGAGAGAAAGGGAAGCCAGACAGGCTGTCTAGCAGCATGCGTTACGTAACGAAATGGTTTACCCTCCGTAAAGAAGTTATCACGTCAAAAAAACCCTTCAAAAAGACAAAAAATTACTTCTATTCAAATGATAGCTATTTAATAGGTTAGGTACCGTAAAACGGGGTAAATAGGAATACAAATCTGCTTCCCTAAACCGGTCTGTTAGCAGTGATGTACAAGATACCCTATAAAAAGTATCTGGAATACAAAATGCAAGATACTTTTAAATTAAGTATTTCAGATACAAATAACTTTCTGGGACGGTATCTAAAATACTAGATACAAAATAAATATCTTTCAAATACTTTTTAAAGATAAAATAGTTTTGTAAGAAAACAACATTTTATTGAATGTAGGTAAGTTCAATTGTTTACATGAATTATTTACGAATAAAGCGTGCAAATGTGACAAGACAAAATATTATATTTTTAAGGTTTTAATTATTGAGACGTAAAACCAGTTATCACTCATTTTTCTTCGACGAGGCCTCATAATCATGCCAACAAAAGAGAAGAGTCGCTCCACCTCCATAACTTGGCAAACAAGTGTAATATTCGAAAAATACTTATATTTTTTATTGTAGGACATTTGACATTTGTAGAAAGAAAGAGTAGCCATCTATCAATTTGGTCCTAGACTAAATTTGCGTTCCGTTTTATCTATGGTGACATTTAAAATGAATATCACCATTAAATCTTGTCACATTTTGTGAATAAATGCATAGATAACTATTACTAAAAGTATTAAAAAAAATAGTATTTACAAAATACTAAGATACCAAACAAAAAGTATTTAAATACAAGTTACAAAAAGAATTAAAAAAAATATATTTTACTAACAAAATGTAAATACGTATTTTGTATCTTGTATCTGTATTTCACATACTTGTATCTTAAATAAGTCACATCTCTGTCTGTTAGTCTTACTAACAGACCGGAGATCAACTGTTGTTAATTTCTGAACGAGCGAGGTATTTCTTGCTACTGAGGCCCTACTTTAAAAATCGAAGTTCGAAGTTACGATAGCTCCATCCCTTTCTCTCGATTTAGTCTCGAATGATGAGTGAGAGGGATGGAGATAACGTAACTTCGAACTTCGATTTTCAAAGTAGGGTCTCTGGTAAACAGCATTTAAATCAGCCAATGACGTTTCAGTAAAAAAAACACGTTGAAAGTGAGGTCGTCGTGAACACGCATTTAATGTACCTTTTAATTTCAAGTTTTAGATGAGTCATATTATGAAAAACTGTTAAAATTGGTGTAATATCGATCATAATAGCTGATTGTGGTAAAATAAATAAAAAAGTAAGTGAATAATTGCAATATTTCATTAGAAATCTTAGTTTTAGATAACCACTTGTTTTACGGTTATTTTGGAGATTATAGGAACGGCAAAGGAGGAAATTGGCATGTCAATAGGTATAATTGGAACCACAACGCGGGGGTTATTCGGTTTGATTATGGGGTAAACTGGCATTGCCAAATTTGGCAAAAAAATGTCAAAATTAAAATCTAAATAAATTAAAGGAAATTTCATTTAGGTATTCTATGGCTAATGTAATTTTCACTGTTACGTGGTGGTAACTGTTCGGTTCGTATCATAATATATACAATCAAAATGCATAAGCTTACAATGTATACGTTCAAAATACATGAAAATATAATTGTTCTGGTAAAATCTATAAGGGTTGTTGTCCTCAATGGTCAACTACCTACATAATGGCAAAACTCATATTAATCTTCTTTAATAAGTAGTCGCTTAAATAAATATTACTTCATATACCTATTTTTTTGTTTTTGATTATTTCATTGTTCAAACGGGCGATGATAATTAACTCCGTCAGGGGTAAATTAGAATCCAATAGGGTTTTTGTTGAATTTCTCAAAATATGGCAATAATTTGGGAATCTAAGGCTACTTTACTAAGCATCTATAAGAGCTTACCACACATTTTATGTAGTAACTTAAAATACCCTATGAATTACGGAAGAAGGTTAAAATTCCAGTTGAAAGTGAAGATTGGAAGAATTTACCCCGTTTTACGGTACCTAATAGGTTAGTCCAACTGAAGAAGGAGACTCACAATATTTTCAACCAAAACCCGACTTCAGTGTGACTGAAGGTGTATAATTTTTTATAAAAATACTTAGATATCTTTTCGACTTAGGAAATAAAACAAAAAGGCTAGTTAAAATGCTATACTCACTTAATAAAAAAATATGCTCGAGTCGGACCGCACCGAGGGTTCCGTACTGCCCCACACTCCCCACAGTAGATATTGTTATATACCGATTTCGATTCGATTTGAAATCGAATCAGCGCGAGCAAAACTCACATAATATGCCAATTTTTTTGTAATTGTGGTTTTGTCCAGGGTTTGTATTATAATCATGCCAGATATAATCAGATATACCTAGTTTATCGTTTTTACGTTACAGCAAAAATATAAATACGTTGAAAAAACAAAACGTTTCTTGTATGGTGTATGGTGATCCACTTTATTAGGTACTTGATATAAAAAGCAATACTCAACTGTTTCTAACCAACTTTAAATCATTACAAATCCTAAATGATCATTCAAAATGAAAATTGACAAAAGAAACCTAAAGATGATTTTTTTAAATTCAATGATACTCCATTTGTCATAGTTCATCGACTTTTTTTCCTTTTTTACAATACGATGGCGTCTGGTTGCCACCATATTGAATTTTGATTACTGTCGTATCTTTAATGACACAAGATTAAGACAAATCGATTGACATACAGAAGAATCATCAAAATCGGCCCACACGTTTAAGCCCGAGCCACACCGGATGCGTGACGTGCACGTGCGCGTGCGCGTTCGCTTTCCACTGCGTTCTATAGTATGAATTCTCATTACGACATGTCACTATACAACGCAGTGGAAAGCGAACGCGCACGCGCACTTGCACGTGACGCATTTTGTGCGGCTGGGCCTTTAGTTTCTAGAGCGTCACAAAGGAACAAACATACATACAAACATACATTTATAGGCTGTTAAACACATTACCCTCCTGCTTCGGTAGTCGGGTAAAAAAGGAGGAGGTTCTATGTTCCACTATATGTAAGTATATATTGTATGTACTTATGTTCACCGATTTCTCCCATAATTGCGGACCAATTTTGAAAATTATTTTGTCGTTTTATAGGGCTTCCGTCCGAATCACCGCATTGGTAGGTATATGATGAGGGGATTGAGGGAACTCCTCGAATATCATAGGCACATATAACGATTTTTGTATTAAGGTGCGTTGGGGTAAAAAACTTATTTTTCTCAGACATGCTCGGAAATAACGGTTTTCCGATTGAAACACAAGGACGGAAAGTGCCTCATTTTACTCCTAGGAGTAAAAAAACCATATGAAAACACTTTCCGTCCATGTCCATATTGTTTTTTGAAAGTGCTCTCTATTGCGTGTAAAATCAAAAGCACCATGAAAAAAAACCCGTACACCCAACTTGGCGGCGGCGGGCGGCGGCTCGTTGTGCGTGAAACTATCTTAAATAATACTCGTATTTTGCAAACAAACATTTTCTCCAAATTCGTCACAGATTTTTGTACCAGTTCCTCGCATTGATTGAGAAAAGCATTATTGATGCCTCGGCGAAAACGAGGATTTCCTGACTCGTGTTTGAGTAGGCCTCGCAATTCCTCGGCCTGCTAACCACCTCGTCAAGAAATCCCTTACTTTCCACGCCTAGGCAAAAATGTACTATTTGTCACGCTAATTTTTACAGCATACATCCTGGCAACACTGACAATTTCTTTTTAGGATCCGTACAAAAAATTAAAAAAACGTTACCCTTATAAGATCACTCGTGCGTTAGTCTGTCTGTCCGTCAGTCTGTCACAGCCAATATGCTTCGAATCTACTGGACCAAATCAGGCGAAATTTGGTAGGATGCTGTAATCCTATGACCCAAACACAGACGTGCAAAGTAAATTTTTTTTTTTTTAAATAAGTGTCATTTTCGGGGGACAAACTGGGAAATTAAAAAAAAAAGTTTTGCAGACCTTACTGTGTCACATATCAAATGAATGGGCTCGCTATGAAAATGTCAAATATATTTTTGTTATTATTGTAAAATAAATAGTTTTGATTTTATTCATGAAAGAAGATGAAAATTTACCATACCCTTCTGATCTCCGCAACTAGTGAGCCAAACATTTTGAAAAAAAAACAAAATATAGTTAATTGCTTGTAAATTACAGGAAAACCTATAAGAATTCTATCAAAAAAAAACGAACCTATGTACGGAACCGTCTGCACGCGAGTTCAACTCGCACTTGGCCGGTTTTTAGGGTTCCGTACTCAAACTAGGAACCCTTATAGTTTCGCCATGTCCGTCCGTCCGTCTGTCTGTCTGTCCGTCCGCAGCCTAGCTCAGAGACTCTTAGTACTAGAAAGCTGTAATTTGGCATGAATAGGTATACATATTAGCAGAGGTCTGAATAGGCAGTGCCTATTTGCCTAAACTTCGCGGGAGGACGTAACTAAGAGTGGTTACAACCACCAAAAATAATGATTTCTTTTTATTGAATGCGGGATTTCCGGGATTTTTTTACTAATACATAAATGTGGAAATTGATACTAAAACTCAAGATCACATGTTAAAAACATTTATTGTATACAATTTTACATGATCAATAACAAAAACATGTTTCAATCCGAATCATCAATATCATAATTACAATAATAATTACCTACTACTATTATGAGATAAAATATTATATATTACGAAATACTTTGTTAGTTTATTTACATTAGAAATAAATCAGAATATGTCATTTGATCATGTAAAATTGTATGCAATAAATTAACATGTGATATTGAGTTTTAGTATCAATTTCCACATTTATGTATTATTAAAAAAATCCCGCATTCAATAAAAAGAAATCATTATTTTTGGTGGTTGTAACCACTCTTAGTTACATCCTACCTCAAAGTTTAGGCAAATAGGCACTGCCTATTCCGACCTCTGCATATTAGTCACGCAAACAAAGCGGTAAAACAAAATCTTGTTTTTTTTTTAGTGTACTTCCCTTACACGTAACGTTTACTTCATTGCTTGTTGATTATAGGAAAACCTATAAGAGTTATATTAAAAAAAAAGTACGTATGGAACCCTCTCCACGCGAGTTCAACTCGCACTTGGCTGGGTTTTACTAAAATAAACGCGTTGTAGTTAGTATTAAACTGCCAATCTCTGTAAATCATAATTCATAACGTTCACTTTTCTATGTAAATTAAATATTACAAGCGATTTTTTAACGATAGTTCTTTTTGGAAAAATCCTGATGGAGTAAAAATTGCTCATTTTTTTCAATTTTTTTTTCATGTGACCTTATGCTTAGTTACTGTCCTTAGCCTTTTTATAGGCTTTCACGGGTCAATATAATTTTCAATTTAGTACAGATAGTTCTAAATTCAAAATAATATTTGGAATTTCAAGGGAATTTCAATACAATAAGTATTGAAATTCCCTTGAAATCACTCGACTTTACTGGACGCGTTCGTAGTTGTCCAGTAAATTCAACCTTATAGAGCCAGTCCTAACTGTCGTTATGGCCAGATACATGGCGTTTTTGAGAAAATAAAATTATCATAATAATATTAATTGTTGTAATGCTGAGATAAATAGTATTACCTACATTTGTACCTACATACGAGCCGAGGAACAGGCATTGGCAGTTCTTAATCATAATGGTGTTTTATCAGCTCATTATTATATGTCTGAAAAACATAATTACAGCGACGTATCTTAAGATATATTTTATAATATAACTTTATATGTAGGCTAGCTCCTACTAAATTTATCTGTTTATCAAACAACATACCTATTTTAAATTTTCTAAATTAGTAAATAATACGTAAAAGAGGTATACAATCTTATTTTATGTTGTCCATGGAATTTGTAAAATAATCGAAAGGGTCGCAGCGTAGTTGTTCAACGGCTTTGCGCTTCGCGGCAAAGCGCGGTCAACGCTCGGCAAACTGCCGGACTTACAGGTTGGACATGGGGCAATGGAATCCGCGGGGGACAAAAAAGAAAAGCGCCCGCGCTGTCGCCGCGCGCGCTTCTCGACTACTAACGACGGACGCGGGGCAGCGCTGCCGCGCGGCGAGTCGCGCAATGTCCAGCCTGCATTTGCCCTACTCACAGCTCAGGTCACGGTAAAATCCAGTGAAACCGTCGGCGTCACTACGATGCGCGTCCGGATGCGCAGCCGCATCTCGGTTACTAATAACAGTGTTTGAAGTTAAAGTGTAGCGATTCCCCAGTCTTCCATGCTACTGCACGGCGCAATAACAAAAGCCCTTCAGCATAATGCTTGTAGAAGTTAGAAAGACACATTTTCATTACAAAAAACCGGGCAAGAGCATGTCTGACCATGCTCACTGTAAGGTTCCGAAGCCGTTACTACACAAAAACTATCTCAAAACATAAAACAACAAGTATGAACTACGAGTATATTCTCTATTTAAAGTTATTTGGTGCTGTCAAATGATTTTAGTAGGTCGCCTGTATTAGCTAGGGTATTACTGCACGACACCCTGCACTTTGTGACTATGAGCTGAAACTTGGCACAGTTGATTCTTAGCAGGTCTTGAGTAGATTCAGACCGGGAGCCATCGAGAGCCATGGCGCATTTAGTAGGGGGAGTGGGGGGGGGGGAAGTTTGACGCTGCCGCGCTTTAATTGGAAGCAACATTTCTCTAAAACTATACATATTAGGGCATGCGATATATCATTTTCAGATAAATCAAGGACGAGGAATCTATTTGCAAACAAAAAAATGCACTTCATAACAAAAAAAAAGTAGATAAGACTAAAATACATAATTTGTTATTTTTTATATTTACCTGCGCTTAAAAATAATTACAGAAATATCAAAACAAAAATGGGACCGTAAAGCTACAGTTATGTAGTTTTTAAAAATCTTATATATATCTCTTAACACATGGGAGAGAAAAATAGTACATTGTGCATCAAGGGTAGTATGAAGGGAATTACTAACGAGTGTTAGAAGCATTTGCGAGGAAAAAAAGCAAAGAGAAAACACTTTAACTCTGCAAAATATAAAGAAATAACTTCTGACGAACGGGAACGTAAATGAAAACGATTTTTTTTTTGTGACCTCTACCACAGATAATAACTGCGTTTAGTTTCGACCTGGATTCGAGCCAGATTTAGCCAATTTGATAAAAATGTATAATTACTAAAATTAATGATAAATGTTGATATATGGTTTAAGATATTTATTTCTCATAAGATTTACATAAATCACTTACTGAGAAACAATGTTATTTAACTTAGATCTAGGTAAGAGGGTAGCATGCAAGAACGGTAGACCAAATGCTATAACTAACATAGTATAATAAAAACGGGTAGTCGGAGACAATGAGTGCTATAGAATAATTATTTAGCTACTAGTTCTACAGGCCAGTTAAACCATGATATTTTGTTACAACAGTTAACTATCGGTTACATACGAGCGGTTTAACTTTCAATGCCGAGATAATAAATATTAACTTAAATATATACATTTAAGTTCATTTTATAGGTATTAATATTATATCGATGTTTTTAGGGGAAGCCGTAGTATATTAAAATTGTGAGAATTGATGATTGGTTTAAGTATTTTAATTTACTACCTTTTATTTTAATGAAATAATGGTTTATATTTATTTAGAATAACTATGTTATTCTTATTTATTTAAAATATGTTGTTTTAGTGCTTTTTTAAATACCATTATAGATTTTGCATCTTTTACTTGATTCGGCAATTTATTATACAGCTGCGCTCCTTCGTAAACTATATTCCTTTTCCCATATAATGTTCTGGGTGGACGAAGTACAATATTATTAGCTTGTCGAGTGAGTCGTTTTTGAATTTGGGATCTTTTCGTAAATGTTATGTGGCTGTGAATGTCTTTATTTATTATTTTTCTTATTAGAATGCATGTGTTGTATATATATGTTTGTGAGATGTTTAATATTTTAGTTTCTTTGTATATTGTATTGGTTGGGGTTAGATACTTGTAATTGAATAGTAGTTTTACAATTTTATTTTGTGAGATAACAGTGGCGACGACGATTAAAATTAAAGTTAAGAAATAAGTATTTCGCGTGTGACAATAATGGCCAAAATTTCGGTTGGGGCGTTAGCAACCTTCAACCATGAAATGCAAGATTGGCTTATTTATAAAGAAAAAATAGAACAATGGTTTTTAGCCAACGACATCGGAGAGGACGAAGACAAATCTGGTTCCAAACGCCGCGCCATTTTGTTGAGCAGTTTAGCAGAAGCAACATACAAAATAGTGCGGGACCTTGCCCCGCCGGAATCAGTCGGGACGTTAGACTATGCCAAAGTAGTACAGTTACTCGACGAACACTTTCAGAGTAAAAAGTGTGGTTTTGCAGAACGGTTTACATTCCACAGTGCGACTCAAGGCAGGAACGAAAACATGGCGGAGTGGGCGGCTCGCGTGCGCGGACTCGCCGCTCATTGCGAGTTCGACGCCAAGACGTTCGACGAGCCCCTGCGCGATCGCTTTGTGCTCGGAATGGTACACGGGGCGGAACGTGATAAACTTTTTACGAAGAAGATGGCAGATATGACGCTAAACAAAGCATTGGAGATCGCTGAGGGTATGCGCAGCGCGCGTTTAGGGTCCCAGCAAGCGGGCGGCATCGAGGAAGCATCAAATGTCCCGCTTCAGGTACTCAAGCTGTCATCGGCGCCAGTGTGGGCGCGCGGTGGCGGCCAGCAGCGCAGGCAGGCAGCGCCGGCCGCGGGGCCGGGCTCCGCGGCGCGCGCGGCCGGCTCGCCGCCGCCCGAGGCCGACGGCAGCTGTGGGGTGTGCGGCTACACAGGTCATCGACAGGACTCGTGTCGGTTTAAACATCACGTCTGTAAACGATGTGGAGCGAGGGGCCATTTAAAGAGGATGTGTCCAAAACGTGCGACTCGGCAGTACTACGTCGAGTGCGACGCGGATGATGATGACGACGTGGACGGTAAGCATATTGTTGGTAATATTCGCTCTGTCCGAGGCGAGCCGATGAAGGAATCTGTCGTAGTGAATAAAAATACCCTAAATTTCGAATTAGACACAGGGTCAGCTGTAACGATTGTACCCGAAAGTGTTTATAAAACATTATTTTCTAATTACAAATTACAACCAAGTAAACTTAACCTACAGAGCTATAACGGCGGACGCATAGATACACTCGGCACATTAAAATTACCTTTCGCCTACAGGAAAGCGACCCATGACATTATTGTTTACGTTGCGCGCGGTCAAGGACCGTTACTTCTAGGCAGGGATTTTATTTCAAAGTTCAATCTTGAGTTGTGTTCGATTAATTTTTGCAAATCTGATTTCATTGACTTAACGACGAAATACTCGCAGTTATTTTCGGATAAGTTAGGTTGTTGTAAAACTAATGTGGTTGAATTGAAATTAAAACATGACGCAAGACCAATTTTTTGCAAAGCTCGCCCTTTACCCTTTTCATTGCGGCAACAGGTAGAAAAGGAATTAACTCGGTTGGTCGCACTAGGTGTGTTAGTGCCGATACAGTACTCCGAGTATGCTAGCCCTATTGTTCCGGTCCTTAAACAAGACAAGTCTTTGAGACTGTGCGCCGACTACTCAGTGTCGCTCAATAAGCACTTACTCGTCGAGCAATACCCGCTGCCCCGGGTCGATGAGTTATTTGCCAAGTTAAGTGGAGGGCAACAGTTTTCAAAATTGGATTTATCGCGCGCTTACAATCAGTTATCGTTATCAGAGGGTTCGCAATTGTTAACAACTATAAACACACATAAAGGGTTGTATAAATATACGAGACTCGTATTTGGGTTAGCTAGTGCACCGGCCATTTTTCAGAGAACCATGGACACCTTACTCGCGGGCTTGGATGGTGTTCTGGTTTACTTAGACGATATTTTGATTACGGGCAAAAATAAAACTGAACACTTAAGCAGACTTCACGAGGTGTTTCGTCGTTTAGAGCAGGCAGGTCTAGTGCTGCAAAAAGAAAAATGTTCCTTTTTCCAGGATTCGGTATCCTATTTGGGGTTCATTATTGACAAACATGGTATTCACAAATCACCAGAAAAAGTTAAAGCTATTATGAAAGCCAAAATTCCAAGTAATATAACAGAATTAAAATCGTTTCTTGGTTTAGTCAACTACTACCGCAATTTTGTGAAAAATGCGTCATCAATACTGAACCCTTTGCACGAATTGTTACAAAAAAATAATCCATGGATATGGACTAAGGAGCATAACAACGCAGTAGCCGCGATAAAACAGGAGCTGGCGTCCGATATAAACTTGAAATAGGTATAAAAATAATGAAGTTTAATGAAGCGTATAGGTTTTGTGTAATGTAAGTTAGTCTATAGCTAATTTGTAAAGATGAAATTAGAAACCGATTTAATTTTTGGCTGAAAATTAAACCTTCTTAGTCAGAAATGATGTACGAAAGAGTTGCAAATTTTAAAAAGAAAGTCATTACTTCCTAGGGATGACAAACTCGCCATAATTCCCGCGGGAACAATTTAGGCCATTGTCCTTCTGAATACAGGCATGGAATAACACCATTTACGAGCAAGTGTGATTAAAATAATATTAAGCGTGGGTCAGGGTGATCTCAATGCTTTCTCAATGCATTATCAATATTATCATCCGTGAAAGTAGGGTTTCGGTACTGTTTTAACACATGAAAGGTAACGCAATTCAAATTAATTTTGTATATTACAAGATCCACTGCACAGACTGAGGTCTGAACATTTAAGCTGCCTTTTACAATTGCACCAGCCACGGCACTGTTTTTTGCATTTGCCCCTGGTTATTTCTAGACATGCTTCTGCAGCAACAGGCAAGTCCATCCATGTAGGCTCCCAGTTGCTTTTGACCTTCGTGGAAGTAGGCTTCCAACAGTGGCGTGCCTAGGGTTTCAGGATAGGGCAAGCCGAGATATAGGTATGTTTTTGTAGTTTTTAAAGTTATGGTGGATGTCTCCATTTGCTTTTTACCAAAATTAATAAAATCGTTCGTGTTTGAAATAAAATTCATATGCCTTTTAATCGTGCCAGCTAAGTTATTTGATTTTTCATAATCAGATAGATAACTTTTTGTCGTTCGATAATAATATACCTACAACAGCAGCAATATTGTGTTTTTTACACTGATCTAGGTATTAAACATTAAACCGTCTTTTACTTATGCGGGAAATGAGAAATAGGTACAGAAAATCTGATGTTTTATCAGCAAAGTTTAAAGAGTTTACCTTTTACTCGCCAAGCAAAATTTGTGCACGCTTTAAATAATCACAATCACAAGATTCACAAGGGAATACTTCCTCCATTGCCAATCCAATTGAACAAACACGACAAACAAAATACTTAGTGACCGCAGTTGACTCAAACAAAACAATTCACAACAAACAAAACAAAACAAGTAAAATTATTGAAGTAAGCAAGCAAATAAATAGAAGTGAAGTCGGCCGTCAACGCGGCTCAACACGCGCATGCGCGAATTTCGCATTTTACTCGACTCGTGTACAACTTCAGACGCAAGCAGAGCTTAAAATCTAGTACTATTTGCTATATGAACCTATGAATAGTTATATCTCATTATAAGGCAGTTCTAATGCGTAAGAAAGAGATACACCGGTTAAGATAGAAGCCCGCCTGCAAGCCACCGCGTGCGAGCGGGATGACTAGCCGTGTCTCAAGCGAGTTCGGGTCGTCGCAGCGCGCAGCAGTGCTGCCCGCCGTGCGGCGGCGGAGCGCGATCAAATTCGGTACAACGCTGCTGTTGCATTATTTGAAAATTTTTATGAGAGCGCGAATTGAAATGGTTCGTGATCGTGACCTTTGTTTTTTGATCGTTGTTATATTTGTAAGGCAAGCCCGGCTTTTGGGCTTGTATGGCAGTACCGCCACTGGCTTCCAACCCCCTTACCCCCATCCCTAAGCACCTCTAATGACCTCTATATGTTAAACCACGAGCTAACTCTAACCTTCAGTGTTTAACATACACTTAAGGTTAGAATTAGCTATATTATAAGCAACCTCCTGACGCACGCACCTCCCGAAAACCTAACGGGTGTCGGTAGGAGAGGATGGGGAATCCTGCGGCCTCCTAACCGGGAGAATGATTTTCTCTCCCGGCCTTTCAGCACTGGCTGGGGTAAGGCTCCGCGCGCGATTCACTGGTCCCTCGTCAAATTGACACCTGCCCCCCCATTAAAGTATAGCAGATGTATAGGCTAAGTTGCAATGGAAGAGGTCACAAAAGAGGGCAGCGAAAGGAGACACGCGCAAAAAATTGTATCTCCAGGCAAAAGAGAAAGCCTCAAAAAGGGTAGCCCCACTCATAAAGATGGTATCCACAGCCACACAAGCGGTCCAAAAAAGATCTCCGACCTAACCCTTCCATTGTCGGGCAAAAGAAAGGAAGCCCGTAGTCTTTAAGCATGCATGCGTCAGGATTCCCACTCCGCGACTCACATAGCTATAAGTCTCCCCCCCATTCCTATACCCCCTCTTTGGAAAAACCCCGCGGATAAGTAAATGGAGGAAGGACTTTCTCCTCCGGCCTTTCAGCACTGGCTGGGGTAGTATCCGCGGGAGTCAAAATTCTAGTTAGTAATAGGGGCATTGGTGTTTTTAGCCGGTGCAAGCCCGGCAGTACCTGGGCCCTCCATTCCCAGGTCTCCGGAAGGGATTTTCACCTCTGCCTCTTTTTTCTTAAAGTAATTCAAATAAAAGGTAACAAAAGCAAGGACTTTTGTCTTTGGCCTCTCAGGCGATTACCAAAAAAACCCCCAAGTAGACAGATAGAGCAGAGCTGGTGCTAATACTGCTAACATGGCCCAAACATGCACCCATTCATATATGCCTCTTAAAAAATTAGGATATAAAGCAGCTTTAGTCGGTGCCCTACTGCACTATATGCAAAGAAAAGCACTTTCCGTGGAAAAAATCGGCCTGAGACCAAATTGTGCATCGTTACTTGTCAAGTGCTTTTCCATTTACCGGTCAAACAACCGGTCCAGGATCTTAGCGATTACAGAGGCGAGTGGGATTGGTCTGTAGTTGGACAAGTCTTAGGAGTCTCTGGTCATATCCTTAATAACTGACTGACTTACTAAGAGACTTAGGCTTAGCTACGGCACTCATTTACTGAAGTACGCAAAGCTGATCTGAAATAATGCATTATTTTTATTCCAGAAATAGATTTCACATCCTTAATTTATCCGAAAATGATATATTGGACGCCATAACAAGTACAGGGCCTCTATTCTAGACGGTAAAAACGTATATCGTATTTGACCTGCTTTGGAATTCTTTATACTCATTCCGTCATTACTGTCAAGTAAATAAGAGTTGACAATATGATAACAGGTCAAATACGATATGGTTTTTACCGCCTACAATACCGGCCCAGTTTTTGAGAAATAATATGGCTTCAATTAAAGCGCGGCAGCGTCAAACTCCGCCCCCCTCCCCCCGACAAATGCACGGTAGCTCTGGATGGAGCCCGATCTGAATTCATTAAAGACCATCTAAGGATCGACTGGTGCCAAGTTTCAGCGCATAGTCAAAAAGTGCAAGGTTCCCATACAACGGGTCGCACTATCATAGTATAAATAGAAAAGTAGCTCGACTCCGGCCCTTTAGGAGATTCTGATACCTATTGCCGCTCGGGCGGCGTCAGGGTCGTCCAAACATGTTTTTCAATTTTAGTCACCTACTTGGCCATACTGTGATTTATAATCATGTTAATTTTCATAAATTACACAAACCTAAAGTAAGTATAAATATTGTTAGGTACCTAAGTACCAAATTTAAATTATTTTACTTACATACTTTTTATCTGTTGACACTAAATAATAATTATGTTTATAGGTATGTAACGTGATACGAGTATGTAAATTCCTTTTCGACCTTTTGATAATGCCGCTTTCGCGCAAGGCGGCTTCCTTTGACTACTTAGGTACCTATTATTGGCGGCACGCGCCGCCGCCGCGCGGCTTCCTTAGAGCATTCGCCGCTCGCTTTGGTTCTAGGCTTGTGCTTTGGGGACTAGGCAACGATAAGCATACTTATGTAGTGAAAAATACATACTTAATATGACTACATAGGTACATATAAAACGCCCAAGACTCAGAAACAAAAAATACCTACTCGCACTCATCACACGAATATTTGCCCTGACCGGGAATCGAACCCAGGACCGCTAGCTTCGTAAGCAAGGTCACTACTTACTTAGTAACTACCAACTACCTAGGCCATCCAATCCACGTCGTTACATGTTACCTGTCACGTCATACTCGATAACTTAAATTACCTACTTAATACGTATTTATTTCACCTAGGCATACTATAGGCAGGCCGGTACGAAATACCTTTTATTAAATCTGGATATAGTTGTACCTACCTAAGATAGGTTTAGACATCCGTATGCAGAACAATATTTAAGCGTTTTCGGCGGCGACATTGTCGCTCGATAGCTAAGTACGTGCGCTAAAACAAAACGTAACCGAACGCAATGACGCCGCGGCCCCGACTAAGTTCCCTTGAAATTTCTTGAGATCTCGTTTCGTATTGGTTCGCCCCGCCACAGGCCCCGCCCACAGCCGCAAGCCGCGCGATGTACCTTTGTTTGAAGACGATCTACTGTTCTCTATACTGTGGCACTATGAAACCAGCTACTATACGCTCCATATTTTTTTTATCTCCCATGTGTTAACAGATATATATGATAAAATATATATGTTTGAAAACTACATAAGTGTAGCTTTAGGACTATATTTTTGTTCTGAGATTTCTGTTATTATTTTTAAGTACAATAGGTATTATAAAAAAATTACAAATTATGTATTTTAGTCTTTTCTACTTGATTCTTTGTTTTAGTTGGAAAGTGCATTTTTTTTGTCCGAAAAATAGATACCTCGTCCTTAATTTATCTGAAAATGATATATCGCAATCGAGCTATGCTGCGGACGGACGGACGGACGGACGGACGGACGGACATGGCGAAAATATAAGGGTTCCTAGTTTGACTACAGAACCCTAAAAAAATGGTGTTATGAGAGAGAGGCTCAGCGCTTGAAGTTGTTGAGGGTTATGTTTACCTGGGACATACTAACCAATTAAGTAGGTAGGTCCAACTTCGAGAAAGAGGTCAATCGTCGAATAAGGCTCGGCAGCGTTCGGGTTGCTACTCAATATCTTCTCGTCCAATATGCCGCAGGCAGTGTCTGAAGTCGAAAGTCTTCGACCAGTGTGACTCGTATTATTGTTAAGTAATTTTCATTTATCTTGTGATGATGGTAACCTTTTTAAACTCGATTATGTTTTTATTAATATAAACGAAACTTTTGATATATATGCTGTAACCGTCAAGGAGATGCTTTTTGTTATTATTTATGGCTGGGAAAACAGTGTTGTTAAATAATTGCCAACAAACTATGACAAAATAGTTAGAAGTTTATTGAAAATAATTATTTTTATTTTTTAAATTAATTAAATACTTTTTTCTACAAGTACTTTATCGTGTTTTATTAATTGAATTCCACTATATTTTCCGAAACGCAAATACTTGTTTTTATTAGTTATTGAACCGTAACACAGCATTGTCACTTTTTTGTGAGACTATTGAGTACTACCTATTATAGGGGTTTATCGCGCTGTCCGTTTTAAAGAACGGCCTGAAAATACAATTTTCAGATAATTTTTTTAAGTTTTTCTTCAGGATAGCACTTTTTAAGCCAAAACTGACACGAAAAATATACAATGTACAAAAAAATATCATTCCTTCATGTCGTGCCATGTTAAGGGTTAAATGCTCGCGACTTTGTCCGCGTAGAATTAGTAATTCCATTTCCACCATCCCGCGGGAACAAAGTACCTATGTGTTCATTTAGGGTGTGAGCTATTCCAAGTCCATTCCAAATCCGTACAGCCGGCGTATAAGCGTGTAGAATAAACTTGACGCATTTACGAGGGCTGCTACTTATGTAACCGGAATAGAAAAAAATAACAAACGTATATGACTAAATATGGTTTTATTGTTTTTCAAAATATTCTCCCTTATGATCGATGCACTTTTGCATACGTTGAAACCAAATTTTTAAAACACTTTTTCCACTCTGACTGAGGTATCTCCAAAACGTGCTGTTTGAACGCGTCGACTGCATCTTCACGGGTCGAAAATCGTTGACCACGTAATTTATTCTTTACGTTTGGGAATAAATAGAAATCATTGGGTGCCAAATCAGGGCTGTACGGCGGATGACCCGTTAATTCTATATTTTGACTTTCCAAAAATCGAGTCGTTTCGCGTGATGTATGACAACTGGCATTGTCATGGTGAAGAACGATTCTGCGTCGCTGGTTGATTTTACTTATTTCTTCAAATACCTCCGGCAAACAAATGGTCGTGTACCATTCCGAATAAACCGTTTTACGATTCTCTAGTGGCACTGTAGCCACATAGCCATTAATACCGAAAAAGCAGGCGACCATTTGCTTCAAGGTGCTTTTTGCACGAGTTACTTTCGTAGGCTTCGGCTCATTTTGAAACACCCACACTGTTGATTGTTGTTTAGTTTCCGGATCATACGCATAGATCCAGGATTCGTCACCTGTGTAGATATTATAAACAGCTTTTGAGTCACCAAGGATATATTTTTTTAACATTTTCTTGCACCATTCGACGCGAGCCTCTTTTAGATCCTTAGTTAAATTGTGAGGGATCCAACGGGAACAATTTTTTTTTACAGCTAAATGATCATGTAATATCTTATTAATGCTCGTCATACATATGCCCAGAGTCGCCTCTATCTCGCGATATGTAACATGACGGTCATGCATTATAAGTTTTCGCACAGCTTCAATATTTTGTGGTACAACGACCGATTTCGGGCGACCTTCCTTAACTTCGTCCGTGAGCATACTACGTCCACGATTGAACTCACTAAACCAGTGGTACACAGTGCTTTTCGATGGAGCTTCATCACCAAAAGTCGAAGTTAATTGATCTATGCACTGTTGTTGCGTTAAACCACGCCGAAAATCATAATAAATCATAGCACGAATATTTTCACGAGTGAGTTCCATTCTTGCAGCGAGATGACATTTTGATCCCGCCAAAAATAAAAGACTAGAGTACATAAGAAAAAAAATTATAGCGGCCAGTATTAAAAAAAAGTTCAAATTTTACCATGGAGGTCAGATATAACGTTTATAAATGTTGGAATCCCAGATTCCGGATACATAAGTAGCAGCCCTCGTACAATATTAGTGTGTTACTCGTAAATATACATATTTTTGAATTTTGTACGAGTAAAACTGACCTGGCAATTTGTTGAAAGTCATGCACCCAGCGCCACCTGCGCGCCCTAAAAATATTTTTCGAGTGAATGTCTGTCTATCTTTTGACACGCTTCGCCTAAAAGGTTAGACAGATTTCATCAAATCGATAATTGTATGATTTTTGCCGACGCCATGTTGAAAAATTATACTCTAATGCACAATGACTCTACAATTAAGATGAATCCAATTTTTCACATTTCAGTTTCAGGGAATGTCGGTTAGACTAGCCTAAGAGCGAAGAGATCGCCTAATTTAAAACTGAACGCCTCTCCACTCCACCAATTGACCCCCGAAACGAAAAGAATTTTTAAAATCGGTCCACAATTGAGTAATCGGTGAACATACATAAAAAAACCTCCTCCTTTTTTGAAGTCGGTTAAAAACAGGGGTGTGATTCTCTCGAAAACGGCGGTCGGTCGGACGAACGAGCGAAATCCCAGCGGCGAGTTTAAGTAGTCCCGTCCGAGCGAACAAAACACATTTTAGCGCATGCATTTTCAATTTGTCAGCATGACTTATCGAACATAAGGGTCATCATCGAAATTTCGCTCGTTCGTCCCACCGACCGCCTTTTTTAAGAGAATAACACCCCACCTCTGCGCCGAACGGTCGTCGATCGAGGTAGCCGAGCGGAGTCATACGGCTAAAACGGGGAAGCAGATAAGAGAATGCACGCTTAAATGTTTGTTTTTCGCTCTGATAGGCTAACCTTAACTTGCCGGTAAATAATTTGATCCGTCGAGTTCAATAGCGAGTAGTTCAAGAGAATCACCTACCTGGGCCGACATTCTAGGCATTAAATACCATATTGTTTTTGATCTGGTATTGTCAACGTTTTGATACCTCTTATTTACTTGACAGTAATGGCGGCTGAGTTGAAAACAATACCTACCATACGTCAAAGACAGTATCGTCCCTTTACTTTCTCAACCTCTTATCTGATCAAATAGTTAGATAGAAAAAACACTCATGCTGTAAGGACGATAAAGACTACTTTCCTATCAAAATATTTGATCAGATAAGAGGCTGAGATAGTAAAGGGACGATATGGTTTTTACCGCCTAGAATATAGGCCCAGTAGTAGACGTCCTTCGGCTGCTGCCGGCTGGTATGAAGACGATGATGATCATTATACCTACTTACATGTTTTAATTTAGTTTAAAATTGTAATATTTATGGACATGGATAAATATTCAGATGATGGCCCTTTAATAATTGTAGAGGCATCAGAAGAAAAAGAAAAAGTAGTACGTATGCAGTTATATTTTTTTTGTGAAAAATAATTGTATTATTTGTTAAGGAAGTATTGACAAATAAACATTACATAACGCATAACATATTATGAAATGTCTATTGAAATAGAGCCTTGTATTTTGCTTTTCAGTACCTATTTAATAATTACTATTTATTAAAAAAAACATATTTTCATTAACGTACCTATAAACTTATTCAACGTAATAGTCAGTGAATAAAAATTAATTAGATACGTAAGCAAGTATACATTTTACTCGAGTGATTTAAGCTCCGGTAAGGGGAATCCTTTAAAAAATGTACTTTTACCGATGTGGAATATTGGCCGGTCAGAAGGGCCCTTAATACTGACGTGAAACTGAACTATTTCTACTGGGTAAGACCAAGACCGTATTGCCTTCGGCATGTTCTCGTATCGTCAACGTTACGATAGCTCTTATTTATTTGACGGTGACGGCGGCCTAAAAACAATATACATGTACATGTACCATAATACGTCAAAAGGAATTTTGTTTTAAAAGTAGTATAATGGCCCAGGTAGGTATTACGCAAGTATAAAAAGTCAACAAAACGGTTGGCGCCTATTTGCCCTTTCTGGGAAGGTGTGCGCGGCGTTTGCCCGTTTTCTGAGAAGAGGGCCACTTTTTTACGCACCAAACTTTGATTACCTACATTAAATTAAAATGCAACTGCGCATTTCGCTCCTACGCGGCACACAGTGGGGCCACGTGTATGGGACGGGGATGTGCTGTTGGAAGAAGAATTATATCCTAGGGTACTTTAGTAAGTACAGCCGAAAGTGATTTAATGCTAAATTGGTACCTATTTATGCTCATATTTTACATTAAGTACTGCAACATGGTTTTATATTTCACATTATGTCGATAAGGCGAGCCTAGGAGATAGGTATTTATTTTTAGAAATACCTAATCTCTAGACTCATGCCTATACTATTTTCCTATACTCGTATTGATTCTTCATTCATTGTTTTTTATTAAGACTCGATGATCGAGTGCCCGCCTGCGGATGCTTTGCTAATAATAAAATAACTTATCTGAATTATAACTAGCTACTACGCTCTTTGCATGGTTTTTGAGAGTACTCAATGTGCATTATAATAATATTCACTAATAAATGTTCGCAAAGTTATAGGTCTAACGCATAAATAACTGAGTCTGTTCCTTAGGCATGGGAGCGGCACGGGAGAGGTGTGTTTACGGAACGTCAAACGATGCATAACTTCAGTCGGGCGTCAGCCTTGCTGTCGTCAATACGTGTTAATTGAAAAGCGGCTCTACTCAACACGGTAAAAACAATATCGTATTTGATCTGTTATCGTATTGTCAACGTTTTGATAGCTCTTATTTTCTTGACAGTAATGGCGGCTGACGTCATAACAATACCATAACAGGCAAACTACGATATCGTTTTTACCGCCTAGAATAGAGGCACAAGTCGCTTCATGTAAAACGCACACGGGATTTGCAACCAAAGATGAGTCCTCCAATAAGGGCTGAAACTAAACAAACTGTTTATAAAGTGTACGAATATTTTAAAATAAAAAAAATAGTTAGATCCCAATTCTCCTGAGCATGAAGATGACATTAATAAACATAAAACTGTTGCCATGGCTACAGGATTGTCACAAAGAAGTGTACAACGCATTGTCAGTGAGGGAAAAAGTGTCGAATGTAATGTGAAGATTTCTTCACCAAGAACTGTAGTGTTGTGAATTTAAACTTTGAGGCGTAAACTACAAGACTCGAGTCGCGACTGCTGAGTCTAGAAGCCTCGAACCTTAAAGCCTCGACCATATGAGCCTCAAGTTCATAAGTTCTTGTTGCTGTTTACGATCACTGAAACCTCGAGTCTTTAAGCCTCAAGCTTTAAAGCCTCCTAAGCATTAAAGGTTTGAATCATTATAAGTCTTAAAAGCTTTTAACAAATTAGATCAATCTACGCCATATTTGATAGTTATACAGGTGATCCTGAGGTCATTAGAAGTAAAAAATATTGTATAAAATTTTGTGAAATAGGGAAATAAAGAAAATATAAATCCGGATTTTATCCCATTTTTGTTTGTAAAATACCAATTATTGGATAAACAATACCTCTAAATGTAAAGTAAAATATTTTTTTCGTCGCAGAACAATTTTTTGAGTGACTTATTAATCTTTAAATATTGTCAGGAATACTCGCTTAAAATTTCTCGCAATCCTCACGGGCACATTGTATATATATGACATTGCATTACTTTTCAGATATTATTAACAATATAAATCAAACAATGTCATATATTTTCAATATAACTTTCTTTAATGTGCTATTTCCACTCGACAGTCAGTTTATGAACGTATGTGAGGTATCTCAATGTTTAAAAAACAACATTTCATTGTAATTTAATAATATGAACTTACGGCGAAGTTGTTACTACTTGAACCAAATTTGAGTTAGCCGGGGAAAAAACTGGTTAGGGGTGTAGGTATTAACTTGTATTTCTAAAGAATAGTATTAACATTCTTAAATAAATACACACACAATAATACTTTCTGCCTAGAACGCTCATTATTTGAGCTCTTAACGCTTGACTCAGGCCATCGAGGTTTGGAGGCTAGGGCTTTAAATAGGCCCGAGTTTTTAAAGCTTGAGCTCTCAATGAAGCCCGAGTCTTAAAAACTTTTTCTTAAGAGCTCGTAAAAAGCTTGAGTCGTTAGAGTTCGGAACCGTTTTTGAGCTCAAACCTTCAACGCTTAAGGCTTCAAAGCTTGAACCTTCAAGGTTAGCGAGTCTTTAAGGTTTGAAAGTCTTCAAGACTAGTCTTTTAACAACACTACTAAGAAGGCCTAAACAGATGAGAAAAAAGAAAATAGAAATTCACGATTTCGTTAAAGGTGTTATAAGAAACATTACAGAATTCTACACAATAAGAAAGGAAATTCCCACGATCAATAAACTAAGACAAGTTTTAGAGGAAAATGGAGTTATTAAATGTGGTTATACATACTTGAGACTTATATTACGTGAATTAGGATTCCGATACAGAAAATGCCAAATAAAGAGAAAAATGTTGATAGAACGCCTTTCAATCCAACAATGGAGAGGCAAATATATTACGGCGGCAATAAGAAAATTTAGATCACAACACAGACCAATATTTTTTCAAGATGAAACTTACGTAAATGAATCCCATAATTTGTCAGCGTGTTGGCAATCAGACTCTGAAAGAGGTGCATTGTCTTCTATTGGTAAAGGAAATAGATTGGTCATCGTGTATGCTGGTGGAAGTTCAGGATTTGTCGATAACGCTTTAACCATTTTCAAACCAAATACAAAGACAGAAGACTATCATGGAAATATGAATTCCAACAATTTCGAAAAGTGGGTTCGCGAAAAACTTTTGCTGGCTCTTCCTCCTAATTCAGTAATAGTTATGGATAACGCGAAATACCATTGCAACGTGGTGTATAAACCACCCACGATGTGTTCCTTGAAAAAGCAAATGCTGGATTGGTTAAAACGCCATAATGTTAAATACACTGAAGCGATGAAAAAGAGGAATTTGCTAGAATTAATAAAACGAAATAAACCAGAAAAACAATTCAAAATTGATGTTATATTGGAAGAAAAGGGTCATACAGTACTTTATTTGCCACCGCGTCATCCGGATTTAAACCCTATCGAATTAGTATGGGGAGAAATCAAGGGTGAACTGGCACGAAATTATATTAATTTAAATTTAACTGAGAAGAAACGAGCTCTGGCAGAGCTATTTTCTAAGTATTCAGTGGAGAAATGTCAAAAATGTGTCAGTCACGTAAAGAAAGTGGAGGAAGAGTATTATAAAAATGACCATCTTAGTGACGAGATCATGGATCAACTTATTATAAATTTACGAGATGGGGAATCAGACAATGAAAGTGATTCGAGCCATACATACACTGATGCGGGTACAGACAGCGATATGGATTCAGATTAATTTAATTTAGAATTTCAGTTGTTAATAATAATATTTAAAATATATATATATATATATATAAGCTCGAGTTATTTATTTATTTATCTACACTAATATTATAAAGAGGAAAGATTTGATTTTTTGTTTGTTTGTTTGTTTGTTTGAATTGAATAGGCTCCGAAACTACTGGACCGGTTTGGAAAATTCTTTCACCATTAGAATCCTTCATTATCTCTGATGAACATAGGCTATAGTATATTTTCAAAAAAGTTAGGGTTCCGTATGAAAACTTCGATAATGTAACCCAAGGTGTGAAAAAAATACCAAAAAAAGGCTTATATCGCGTACGCTGCGGAAACTATTGACAATAGAGCAAAGTAATGTACTACAGTTTTATAGAGAATATCAATTTCTACAAAAAAATCTATGATACCATATGTCTAACTATTACTGTTATGTCACAATAACTACTTTTTCATTTTAAAATATGCAATTGTAACGCCGGTACTAACTAGGCCCCATTATTCGTACCTTGGTATTAATCCTTATCCAAATAAATTACTTCGTTTTCAAGGATATATCTGTACCTGTAAATTACTTTTTGAATTATTCAAATCGGACATACCATTCAAAAACTATCATGAGTGTAATAATTATCAAAATTGAAATTTAAGAAACAGCCTCAGCCTCTCAGCTCTCGACTTTAATTGGTTTTATCTACAACAGAGAATAGATAGATAGACACGTAAAATTTGGCTAATGGCTCCTGCATATTGTGTTAATGAGTGTAACATCACGCCTATATCCCTCAGCACCTCAGCAGAGCATCAAAGAGTGTACATGTACATACAATATACATACCTACATAGGTACATTAAATCACGCCTGTTTCACAGATGGGTAGGCAGAGACCACTTCTTTCTTTTCACTTTCAAGACTGTATGTGATGATGAGAAATCTTTTACTTAAGTATCTAAACATTTAATTAAACATAACCGATGCATCTCTTCTTCTAATCTCTTCTCTAAATAGTATAAATTAAAGTTGCTTTGCGCCTGTCTGCCTGTTTCTCCGCTAACTCCTTCCAAACCACGCAACGGATTATGATACGGTTTTCACTGTCATTTAGAGAATTTATTCTAGATGATTTATTGGTACATTTTATTCTAATTAAGTTTTAATATAGTTGAAAAAACTCAATGTTTTCCTACCAAGTCGTCATTAATCGTTTTCCGGGCCCTTTCATAGCTTACGCTGGCTAAACCTTAAGAGATGTGTCAAAATAATGTACTGAAGAATTGTAGTTCTTTAAAAAACCTAGAGAAAAGTCCGCAATGGCATATGTTTATCTCCTAATATTGACTCACAGTAACCATTTTTTATGTTTATGATTTTATTTTAAAATATTAGGTTATAGCGAAGCTATTCTGTTCGATTCAGTATTTAACCTTATCCAGATGAATATGTTGGTTACCTTGGGCATTTAATGTAGATTAATATTTTCCTGTACAATATATTATATTTAAATAAATACTTTAGAAGATATGGCAGATTCAAAATTACGCGCTACATCGATTAGAACTCAAAACAAATATTATTAGACTTTCGTTGTCTGCACGTATGAAAACCGGTTCTTTGCAGAGTTGTTGCTCAAAATAGGAAATTTTCAGATGCCCCAAGATAATAGGAGCATTAATCTTCAAAATGAAAACTTTGGCGTTTTAGTAAAAGAATTAGTCGACAATGTTTATTCCGAAATTAATAATATTAATTCTAAGACTGTGCTAAGGAGAGAGCTACTTTATCCCCAACTAATAGTCAAGTAGGTATAGAAAATGGCTTAATTCTATCGAAGATCAATACACCGACACAAACATACTACTCCGTAGAAACTGTGCTCGACCTGGAAGAGGCTGTCCATTTCCCAACGGAATTTCTCAATTCCTTGCAACCTTCTGGATGGCCCCACATAAATTGGGTTAAGAATGGTGTCCTATTATTTTACTACGGAACCTTAATCCACCCAAATAACATCTTTAAAAACGTTCATAATAGAGTGCACAATACTGACTGGATGTGCGGATGGAAAAGTCGTTTTATTTCCCCGGGACCATAAATAATACCAACGGATCTACCTGTCCGGTTAAAACGACTGCAATGTCCAGTAAAATTATCGTTTTCAATGACAATTTACAAGTCACAACAAGGTCAAACATTCAAAGTTGCGGGCTTAGACCAGCCCCCTATTTTACATCTCCTATCTCGACAATGACAGGTGATAGGTGACATTTCAGTGTACATAGCGCAGCTTATATGAAACCCAGTCATGTATCAGCGTGTTAACTTTGCAATGTATACTGAATTGTCACCTGTCACGTGTCATTGTCAAGATGGTGAAATAGAGGGCTGAGGGTTGAGTGTTTTTCCCTTGGACGTATGTAGCCCTTTCAATCGTCACTTCCAGGCAAAATTTGTTTGTATTGTGCAATGAAAAGTCCGCTGTAAACATTGTATATAGAGAGATTCTGTGATAGCTGGAAGTCATGATTTGAATTGAATTTAAAATCTAACGGCATCAAAAACTCAATTCCGCAAAAAGTGTCCGATAGGATGTCTTTCTAAAATCGTCATAAAATAAAACCTCTATGCATATGCACCTATCTGTAATTTAAAAAGTGTATTATTCCAGATGAACTTGGATTATTTTAACTTATATTATAACCAAAGCGAAGCGAGGGCGGGTCGCTAGTTAATCAATAAGCTCGGAAAAAACTGCAAGCCTCGATTCCGGAACTATTTATAATATGAACCTACAAATTTGTGCGGAACCCTCGGTGGACGAGTCCGACTCGCACTTGTCCGGTTTTTTATTTTTATTGTCACACGCCAAAATATTCATCAATTTGAGTTAGGTACACGCTCTTAAATATCATAAGCATATCGTAAGAGATATCTTCATTATAATTTATCGTGTATAGCGAGATAGTTAGGACACGCCCAGTCACGTGAGTTGTCACCCCTACCGTGACGCTCCCATACCTAAGGAACAGACTGACTGGTTTTCTGAAAAATGTGTATTTGTATTTAAATATAACATTACAATGCGATGTAAGTAAAATATAGTAAATTAAATTTTCACACCTTTCAAATTCAATTTTGTTTAAGTTACTAGCCATAATGTTACAAGTAAACTCATTTTTCATTGATTGGATAGCATCATTTCTGCCTCAGCTAAAGTTATTTCAAATATCTGTTGGCTGTTGAAAATCGATGTCTTATTTTATTATACAGGATGTCCCAAAACTTAACCTAAATATTACGCCATAAAGAAGCCCTGTTCTTGCCGGTCCAAAACATAGTTTTAATTTTCCAGTTTGTTAGGAACTGGTTTGTTGTTGTGTTTCTTCTAATTAGTTTATGAATTATTAAGGTTTCAAGGATACCGGTGAGTGAGCTACCGAGCGGTTCACCTTAGCCTCCCTTAGCTAAAAATTGCTGTAACTTGTGGTTCCAAAACCTAATAAGTAACTCTCTAATCTTCAAAGACGTAACAATAATAATATATTGAATTACACCAAAATTTCAAAATAAATGCATGAAAATAAATCCATACTTCCAAGCCACTAAACTATTTCCCGTTTTTAAGTAGGTAGGTAAACAACTTTAACTCTTTGCTTGTTCTAAATCGTGCAACAAGTACTTACTACCTACCCAATATTTTAAAAAAAAAGTTCAATACAGCTGCTTTTCTTTTAAGGGACCTAATTTCGGTTAAACTTCGCACCCATCCCAAAATTATCAGAGTTAGAATTAGATACTTAGTTCCGATCGATGTAAATAGACGTATAATTGGATGCAATTTGACCCAATACTGCACGTGTAACTTTGCATTGCAATGCACAGCCCAAACCAAGATTTCTAGCACTCAAGGTTTGGGCTTGGGTTCAGATACCTATATTAAGTTACAAATGAAACAAAATTCATAAATATATAATAATTCTCGCAAAGTGACTCGTTGTTTATTATTTAAACTCCAATTATTACATCTGTTCATGTTAACCTAAGATACCTGAAGTTCCCAAGGAATTTTAGTTTGGGCCGTTTATTGCAACCTGTACCTATTGATCACATTCCTTTAGCCAAGAATAAGGTTCTTTAGCAAAACGGCGTCATTTTAAAATTTCGAGTTAATGTCACCTTGAGCAACTCGCGCGACGACCACCACCGCCTCATTTTCTGAAACCACGGTTGATATATACATTACCTACTCGCGTATCATAGTCAAAATACCACTCAACAATTATAGGTTACCACTCGTAAATTATGGTCAAAATGCTACTCAACAATTGTATGTACTTAACCCTTTGCGTCGCGCAGTTGAGTAAAAAAAGGCGCTACTGAAAATTATAATACGTGTCATAGTTTATTTCTGAAAACAAGGGCTTATATTTCTGCGACGCATTGCAGACATTGCATTGCCATGCAGCGCTGGTCCAGTCAGTGACGAAATGATTAGTAATGTCAAACGCTTCACCCGACCTAGCCGTTCGACTACGTTTCCGGACCGGTGTCAACGACCGCTCATGCCGGAAATAAACACTACCTCCTACAGTACTGGCTGACGGAACTCCATGAATATATTATTTACATTTTGACAGATTAATGGAAATATCTAATAACTACCTTCTGCCCGCGACTTCGTCTGCGTAGAATTTGTAATTTTGCCATACCACGGGAACACTGATTTATTTCGGGATTCAAGGTAGCCTATGCGTTAATCCAGTGTATAAGCAAACTCTTCCATCCGTTTTAGCGGAGAAGTACCAAACTCACGCACGCATAACCTTTGGCATTTATAATATAATATGTAGGATTGGATGTAAATAGGGACATCCAGCGCACACAATCGCTCTGGCCGAAATCGTAGTTAGTAAAATACCCTCGTTGCGCGAGTCCGACTCGCACTTGACCAGTTTTCAGTATTTGTAGTTTTTTAGGGTTAACCTGTCCTTTGACGTTGTAGCACCTGTACGTTAGTCATTCTAATTAAGACTTTGAATTTATTTTTATTGAAAAAAGATTAAAAATTCGTATTTTAATGCTGCTATTAAAATCTGTCAGACAAACGACAGGTTAAAACCACCTTCAAAAACGCAAAAAAATACTTTATTATGGTAGGTTAGTCCAACTGAAGTCGGCTTTTGGTTGAAAATATTGTGAGTTGCCGACTTCAGTTGGACTAACCTATTAGGTACCTATCAATTTAATAGAATTGTTTTTTGCGTTTTTGAAGGTGTTTTTTTGTTTTTAGGGTTCCGTACCTCAATAGGCAAAAACGGAACCCTTATAGGATCACTTTGTTGTCCGTCTGTCTGTCCATCTATCAATCCACCTGTCTGTCTGAATTTGGGACCGAACTTAAATTTGGGCCCCACCTTAGGTCCAAAGTCATTCTGACATTCTACAACAATAAGGTTGAGTCTCCTAAAGTTACAAAATAATGATTTGGCATCTCTAATGAATGACATTGACGACTTCAAACCTATTATTCTTAAAATGTGTCACAAATTATCGATCGCGATAGTACCGTTGAGGAGTTCCGGTGGCCATCTGTGGTCTTTATCATCAGTTCCACTTCACCTAATGATACTTTCTGAATGCAAATGCTAGACTTTTTACTAAAAATACTAAAATTGCTATATGTTTGCCTAAAATATTTGAGAAGTTCCCTCCACCACGGAAGTATACTTTATCAAACCAAATAAATAATTGATATCAGTCTACAATTTACGGAGAAATCGGAGAACATACATAAAAAAAAACATACAGTGGAACGTATAACCTCCTCCTTTTTTGAAGTCGGTTAAAAATGATGAAACTCATATAAAATTCTACACCCTCTTTTTACCCCTTAGGGTTTATATTAGTAGAATTAGTAGGATACTCGTATTAGTAGGATTAGTGGATAATAGCTTCTGAACGCGTCTTCGTCCGCTTAGATTTCGATTATACTTATTACCTCGGGAACTTTTAAACGGGATGAAGAGGAGCCTATGTGTTAATCCAGGGTATAAGATATCTCCATTCCAAATTTCATCCAAATCCGTCCAGCCGTTGCAGCGTGAAAAAGTAAGAAACACACATACACACAACCTTTCGCATTTTTAATATTAAATAGGATAACTGTACGAGTACTTATTAACATCATAAGAGCAAAGGTAAAGATCGAAGTCAAAGTGATATTGTAGTTGTAAGAGACATTCAAAATAATGTCTATGGGTCTCAGATCCCACTTACCATCAGTGGGCCTGAGTGGCCGCGTGCCTTCTCCTTGTCACAAAAATAAAATATAATGGGAGTCAAAAAAATGGGTCAGGACCAAAAAGTTGGGCCACAGCTAAGCGCAGTTAACCATACAAACAACGAAGTCGATAAAGTTCCGTTGTGCGAGGAAAAGTATCCCTACAATTCGGCTGCGGTAAGGTAAATTCAAGTATGTCTAATTTTTTCGATTTTTTGTTTTTTACGCCGTTAGATTCCTATTAATTTGGCGCATAATTCTACATCAAAAAAACCTCATATTTCCTTTTAATTTTAGAGCTATCGTTAAAAGAAGTAGCAATTATGTTTAAATCAGACAAAAAAACCAAGTGTTTTATCGCCCTCCTGTAAAGTTTGCCGAAATAGATTTACTTGAATTTAGCTTAATGCAGCCGAATTGTATGGTTAATTTTCGTGTCACAACGGAAAAAAATCATAGAAAATTTAATTGAGTGAGTTAGCGTGCCCAACTTTTTGGTCCTTACCAGATCTGTTTCACAGTCTCCAGATAACACTATCTGGCAGATAAATTGTAGTTCTGTCCTCTTTTTCATATGGCAAAAAAAGGAAAGTGATAACTAACTGGCGGATAATATTTATCAAAAGATTGTGGGCCATAGAGCGCATAACAATACAATTACACATTTGATCTTGCAAAGGGTCGGGTAAAAAACAAACGAGCGCACGGGCCTCTATTCTAGGCGGTAAAAACCATATCGTTTTTGACGTGTTATGGTATTACAGCCGCCATTGCTATCAAGTAAATAAGAACTATCAAAACTTTGACACTACGATAACCTGGGTCAAAGACGATAATTATGGTTTTTACCGCCGAGAATCCTCCTAGAACCTGACGGTAATGGAGACTGAGACCAATAGACAAGCATTATCAAGACTGCAATTGCGTTTCCAAGCCTGTTGACCAAGATGGAATGCCTAAATGCTAGTCATTTCACCGGTTGTCTTATCCCCACAGCGGAACGCAACAATGGGAACGCTGCCGCTACGCAGCAGGTTAAAGGATAAGGTGATGGTACCGATCAGGACGGATCCTGCACCAGGTCCTACACCACTAAACTCGACTGTAACGTGTGATCTGTTAGTCTGGTTACGTGCGTAGAATATATACAATTAAAAAAACAAAAACCCGCCTTCAAAAAGCAAAAAATAACTTCTTTAAAATGGTAGGTAAATAGGTCAGTCCAACTGAAGTCTGCTTTTGGTTAAAATATTGTTGGACGCCGACTTCAGCTGGACTGACCTGTTTACCTACCATTTTAAAGAAGTTATTTTTTGCTTTTTCAAGGCGGGTTTTTGTTTTTTTAAACATTTATTTTATTTTATACTTTTTAGTGATCCTATTTATGCTGTTACTTAGCTCCACTTCTAAATATTAATGAGAAACTATAGAACATTTCAAGCTCGCCGCAGACAACGCCGCGGGAATGTCATAGTCATATTTAAACCTAAATGTGCTTCGTCATAGTCGCTCAACTACCTTTATCGAAATATCTTATCGCCACCCTTGAAATAGGTACCGTTAAGGAGTTCCGGTGGCCATCTGTGGTCTTCATCATCAGTTCCACTTCACCATATAGTACTTTTCAAAAGCAAATGCATGAGTTACAGTGAAAAATACCAAAATCGCTATAGGTGTGCCTATAATATTTGAGGAGTTCTCTTGATTTCTCCAAGATCCCATCATCAGATCCTGACGTGGTGACAATGGGACCAACTAGAAAGTATAACCATTCGAACAACGAAAAAATTTTTCAAATCGGTCCTGTGGTCTTCGAGTAATCGGGGAACATACATAAAAAAAAAACCGACGAATTGAGAACCTCCTCCTTTTTTTGAAGTCGGTTAAAAATGATGGATACCCATCCTTTTATTTGCAACGTAAGACGTATATTATAAATTTATTGGGCTATTAGAGTCAATGGCGAAGCGAATAAAATAAGTCCGGTTTCACGGACAGAATCAAATGACGGCCGGTAACATCTTTTAAAATCAAAATTATATATAAGTACGAGGGGTGATCCAAAAGTTTTGATAATCGGTATTAAAAATGGGAGATATGTAAATCGTTATATTTTAATTGGAATGAACACACTTTCTATATTTCCGAACACTTATTAATGTCATTGAATTGTTTTATTTTACCACTATAAAAATAATTTTACTTTTGGAGGTCACAATGGCCAAATTTTGTACCTTCACTATGTCATCACCAGCTCGTGATTTTTATTTAGTTGTTTTTGAACATTAGTGAATGAGAAGTAGTAGTCGAAAGTTAGGGCTAAATAACGGGGAGAGCGGTTATCAGTTCTGATCTTTGGTCGACGAGCAGCACCCTTATCAATTAGAAGGCCAGGAAGCACAATTCCTGCCGAAAATTCGTAATTTTTTTTCTTCAGCTTATTTTTACTATTTTGCCATAATTAGGATACAATAATGTTAAATAACTCTCCTAGATTATTTGAACTCAATTGCTAAAAAGAATGTCGCAGTATTTAATTTTAGGCCTCAATAATCCTGGAAAAGGCCGAAAAAACCGCCCTAAATTTTGGTGACAGAGCTGGAGATAAAAAAATCCACTGCAATGATAACTTATTTATCCTTTAAATTATAATGATAAATCAAGGTTTCATTTTCAATAACAATATTTTTTATTAGTGTACCAGAACTTTTTCCACACAGCTGCAAATTATTACAAAACTAACTCTTATTTTTGCCGTCTTGTAAATTTGTTAATACAGATGTTTTTTGTTTAGCTATCACAGGAAAACAAACAAAGCTTAATTTTTTTTTCTCTAATTTATGTTTCATTAGTGCCATGGTATAGTCCACATTAAAAGAATATCATTATGAAGATGGGTCTTACTGATTCTCAAAACTTATGGATCACCCCTCGTATATATAATTTAAAAGAAAGTTACTATTCTGCCGAAAACTTAGAAGAATTAATGAAATTAGGATGAACGTGAGAGACTACTGTTGGAGCTAGTACCTACTTAAATAAAACTTAAATGTTGCATTATAATATAAATAATGAAACCCAGGGCCATTCGTTCTATTTACGATTTAAATTCCCGTGACTCATTAAGAGAACTTTTTAAAGAAATTAATATCTTAACTGTAGCGTCTCAATTTATTTATGAGAATATTATTTATGTTATTAAGAATTTAGATTATTTCACCAAAAATTCTGATATACATAATTTTTATACTAGAAATAAAAATAAAATCGCTATTCGAAAATTCCGCGTCCGTAAAGTATATAATTCATTTGTTGGTCAATGCATTCATTTCTATAATAAATTACCTGACGTAGTTTTAAAGTTATCCTTTCCAGCACTTAAAAATTACTTGAAAAAATCGTTAATCTCTAAAGCGTATTATAGGGTCGAGGAGTATCTAACAGACAAAAATGCATGGCCTAAACCCGAAACTTAGTCAATAATAATTTATTCAAATGCAAAAGCTTTATCTTGTCTAGGGGACACCGTTGATGTAGGAAAACATATCGAAACTTTTATGTGGTCGTCTTGTACAGTCTTATATAAACATAAATAGGTGTTTTTTTCCTTTTCTCCCTCTGTCTCTCTCGTAAGATTTTTGGCATGTTTTCCTGCTGAACTATTATTTTTATAAGTATAATAAGTAATTTAATATGTATTGCTTTATATAATGCTAGACTAAGTAGTAACCATTGTAATATGTTTAAAAAATGACTGACTGCTGAGTTTCTTGCGGCGTTTCTTCTCAGCAGTGGTCTCCTCTTGGGAAGCGCTGGTAGATCCTTGACGTGTAAAAGTGCCCGAGCGGCCTACTTACTGAATAAATATCTTTATCTTTATCTTTATCTTTAAACACCGGTCAAGTGCGAGTCGAACTCATTCACCGATGTGGGTCCGTACCGCCCACCTCGCCGGCCGGTTTATAACCGACTTCAAAAAAGGAGGAAGTTATACGTTCCACTGTAAAGGATGATTTCCACCAAACGGCTCGCATCGCATCGGATCGGAAAGGATACGTACGAATGCGTCGACAGCCGATCGCGTCCGGCAGCATGTCGACGCATACGATCGGGCGGTAACAACCGTTCGCGGTCGAAAGGATGTCGACGCACACGATCGGCACCGTACGGTTGCTTGCGAACGTATCCGCACCCAGTCAAATAGTTTTGTTCCTACCACGTGTTTGAGTGCACTTTCGAGAATGAGTGGGCTCGCCCGATCACGGCCGAAAGGTTCCGATCGCTCACGACGACAAGCGAAAGGGGCCGATCGCAAGCGAACGGAGCTGTACGCGTGTCGCAGCTCGCAACATACGGTGACGTTCACATGTCGCGGAAGACGCCCGCGGTCGAGCTGTTGTGCGCAGCCTGGTAATGTAGACTTAAACTGTACATACTGTACTGTACTGTACTGTACTGTTCAGTATCGTAATTCTTTCCGATCCGATCCGTTGCGGGCCGTTTGGTGGAAATAGTGCTTAAGTATTTTTGTTTTATGTATGTTCACCGATTTCTACATCAATTGTGAACTGATATCAAATATATTTTTTTGGTTTGATAGAGTGTAGTCTTTCGAGGTGGTCCCATAGTCACCAAATCTGAATCTGATGAGGGGATCAGTGAGGATTTGAGGGAACTTATAGGAAAATATAGTATTTAAAGTATGTTCCTATTTAATCGGTCACTCTTATAAACAAATCAATTTACCATTGTAACTCCATATTCGCGTACTTTTGAAGGTTGAGCATAGTCATATTATTTATTTATACACTTAATCTTTGCCTTCATGTTTATTTTCAGGCAGTAATCTCTATTTAACATTGTACTTTTTGAGAAAAAGCGCTTTCGGTAAAATATGGTGACACTGACTGGTGCTTGACATATAAGGTCTGTTTACTCGTAGGTACTTGTCTTATATAGTAAACAACTTTCTAACCTCAAAATGAACCTTTTTTGGCTAAAACCATAGAGGTAGTAAAACATAGAGAGAGAGTGTAAAAACGGCTAATAGAATAGTACTCTTCGCACCTGTTACAAATGCCCTTCGTTAAAAAGAGTCTTCTATATATGACCGCTTTCGATTGGATTTCAAAAGCGTACCACTTTTTAGGTGTGTTCGTGTGTGTCACTCTGCGTTAGTGTGCGTAAGTTTGCAGTCAGTGATGTGGCGTTTATCGATATTATTAGGTTTAAGCATAATTAAAAGGCAAAGGATAAGCATATTTTCAATAATAATTGTGATTGATTACCAATTGAAAAGTGGCCTTATTTCGAAAAAGTAAACTGAGAAATTAACTTTTTTGTCGTGTAATAAAACTAAAGACAGTTTTTACAGTTTTTATTTAAAAATAAAACGTTTATCTTTAATAATGATGAATAAGCCTTGTAATTATAAGCAGTTTTTTGATTCCGGATTGCATTGCAACTTCTGAAACAACGACGAACCATTCCTGTTTGAGCATCAAGGTTAATTTGTTTGGGTTGCGCATGAATGGATGTGATTACTGAATATATATATGTTTCTTATTAAAATCCGAGCGATACTGCAAATCTGAAATGATACAATTAATTAATATCACATAATTATAGTAGGCTCTTTTACCGATCGATAGATATGTACGTACCGTACAGTCAAGGAAATTGATTCCTTGACCATTTTGGACTATGTCAAAGTGACACCGTAAATAAAATCATAAGAAGTCTCTTACGTTTTGATTGATTATGTCACTACGACATAGTCCAAAATGGTCTAGGAATCAATTTCCTTTAGGTACTGTACGTAAAAAATACATATTAAATTAAAATACCGATGTTAAAATAACGAATGATCCAAATATCTACAATAAGTATTTTATGCCTATGTCTATAAAAGGCCTGTGCCATTAAACGTTGTAAGTTTCGACATTTAAAACATCGGCCTTTTAACTGTTCGGCATCGCTATTTTAACCCAAAATGTATTCACTTTTTGATATTTAAACACATACTCATGGATGTATTTACTCATTTACTTTATGAACATATCGAAAGTTTACTTATCGATATTAATTTTGGAAGCACTATTGTTTACTTACGAAAGAAAATCGAAAACGAGTTAAAATAGCACATTTACTGCACATAGTGCCTTTGTATTAATTACAAGACGTAATACCATGATAATGTTTCTAGTTATACTTGCAAAACGGCCGGATTATGGCCGAAAATCAACAGTTTTACATTGTAAAACGTCACTCACCTGTGAAAGCTTATATTTTGTTGATCATTTTCTTTATTTCCCATTCGGGATTTACACCAACGAAATACACACACCATTCCACTGAACCTATACTTAAATACTTCACTGATAACTTGTCGAAGAAATATATTTTCGGAGAATTATTTTAAAATTCCGACGGATGGGCGCACAGATCGCGAACAACAACAGTAATCCGACTAAATTAAGTGACACTTTTTCTTAGGTCTTTATCCGACTAGCCGCTTATTCTATCCCATTCATCTTAATTTAGTAGGGTTCACATGTCGGGTATTGACCAATAAAAATTTGCTAAAAAACTGTGTTGTACACAGAAGAAAAAGGTGGTACCTACGCTTGACAGTTGGCTACACGGGATCTAGTGTTTTCCTTCATCTTTGGCTAAAACAGCTATTTTAAACAAAACAAAGCAATCACAGACAATACGTATAAGTGATGTCCAAAATGTTTACTCAGTTTACTTTATTTACGATAAAAGAGCTGTTTTAGCCAAAATAGGTTCATTTTGAGGTTAGAAAGTTGTTTACAATATAAGACAAGTGAGAATGGACAGATCTTACATTTAGTTTTTTCGAAATATAATTTGTAATAAAAAGGTAATGATGTCTTAATAGATTTGATTGATTAACTAGTTAAGAGAAGTTTTCGTCTCGGTCGCACCCAGCAGTGCGACAGAGACGAAACAAACGATTTAAATAACAAAAAAATCAATAGTGTTCTTAATTATTTCGAAAGGCTTTCTGTTTTAATAACACAAGCTTATTACAATGGCTACGAGAGGATTCGGATTTGATGTTACGTTAACCTTGACCAGTGGGCTTAGTATGCTATGCATGAACTAGGGTCACATTTTACGTCATTCATGAATTGACAACAATTCATATCTGCTAAAGTAGTAAAAGAAAATACCGTTTGTAGATTTTATACTGCTGATTACAGTAAAAATATTAGTTTTTTTTTATATTTGGGAAAAACAGTAAGAAAGTTGGATTGTGAATGTTAGGAATACACTTATAGTGCCCTTAGTCCATTTATTACCATAGCAATTAAAAAATATATACAACTGTCATGTCCCTTTTTCATCTGTCTGACGGTTTACTTGATTCTAACAAGCGTTTTCACCGATCACGTGTAACTTCCAACCTTGACACTGGCAGAATTGTCCCACTGGACAGTAGCCATATATCAACGATTTGAACTTGAACTTGACACGCTATCGATTCTCGTAATACTATTGTTTTGATATACGCTATTAAAAATGAAAGTGACTAACGGATTTGTAAAAGCGGATAGCCGCAATCTGCCCAAAGTCGACGAATTCATGTTGTTACAGTTGTTATGGTTGACAAGTGACATGACATGACAGTCAGTTCTGTTTCTGTTGAAAGTTACCTTTTTAATTTTATATCATGCTAAGATCACGACATCAGTATTCCTAACTTTGTATATACGGTCTTTTTAATTAATATTTCTTTAATAAATTATTAACGACGAATTTAAGTTAAATAAAGAAAAACCGAGAAACACGGGTAGTCTAATTTTTAAACGCGAAAAAACCAAAATGCTTTTTTTTGAAATGTTGTCATTTAGTGCCAAATAAAAAGTTGGCAGTAAAATAAAATTTAATATAGAATAAGAACATACTATAGCATAGAAGCCGGACAATAAGATGAACTTTGCCCCAGCAATCTTTCTCTAGTTATGTAATAAGTGAAAATGAAACAAAAAGCAGGTTGTTTTTTTCTTCTTTAACTGAAATTTTTACAAGGTAATAAGGCGTAAAATTTGAATGAATCTCGATTTGTCCGCAAACGTATGTAGGTACTTATGCAAACACAAACACTTTATCGTATAAAACACAGAAATTCAAACACAATATTTACGAAATAAAATGTGCAAATGCGAACTTATCCCTTTAAAGGATCTCTTCCAGTTAACTTTAACCATCGCCACCGCACATCCCTGACTCACAGGGCACGTAATCGCTGTTTATATTTTGGTTTATATTTTTAGTTATATTTTAGTTTTGTTCTTTTCTATTTTCTGTCTGTAATATTTTAGTTTTTAATTAATTGTTTGAAGTCTCTTTGCCAATGCTGTTGCACGCCTATAATTGGTGCATAAACGGGAATGTGCCTTTTATTTCTGCTAATGTATAATCTGTTTATGTTACTGTTGGTGTGTCTTTATAAATAAATAAATAAATAAACTTTTTTTTGTATTTTTGGCATAAAGGAGTTTTTTTCCACATTAATGAATTTGTTTGTAAATGGCATTTTGGGCAATGATACCCTAGGTGGCAATGTTGGCGTATTTCCCGGAATTTCTGCGTTTTGTACAATAAAGTGTTTAGATACATACACGCATTCGCGGACATATCAAGGTCCATTAAAAACAGCCTATTTTAAGTTTTATTTTCTCTTACGTAATGCGTAATATATAAATTTAGTAGAAAAATATACCTGGTGCTAAGTTCATTTTATAGTCCGGTTTCTATGCTTTTCTTATTCTATGGGTTTCTATCTCAACTTTCTTGATAGATTTGAACGATTTATTTCATTACCCTAGCAATAGCATAAAATATGACGTAACTCTTGCTTTAAGTTGCTTAGTAATAAAAGACTCAAGTCACACAAAATACACATTTATTTTAAACCTTCAACGTTTATACGTTAAAATATGGAACAGATATATTTGACACTAACTCGCGTTTGACGTATTCTCATGTTCTTGCATGCTAAGCCCACTGTCCCTTTCTTTCGATCACGTCATAACTGTGGAATAAATTGGTTTTTGGAGTATAGGTGTTTTGGAGTAACCCACCTGGGTCAACTGTGGGACGCTTACGAATGCGCGACGCTTACGAATGCGCGACGCCTGCTCAGGGTCCGTGGGGTGCGGAATTTTGCGCTGCGTTGGCATGGCGTGGCGCCACGTGGATGTTGCGCCTTCTGAGTGCCAACCCTTTAGTTTAGAACTTTTTGGTAGAAAAATAATGTGACGACTAATTCACCATAGGCATAGTAGACCAACTCAACGAATTGTCTGGCCAGTCTGACATTGGAAAACGACGCCTTGGCAACGCGATTTACGGACTGTATTTTCTGATTTAACAAAATTTAAAGACTTATATTATCTCAAATGTATTTGTTATTTGATCTCGCAACATAACGCTTACCCAGACAATTACCACCACGGATTCGTAAAAAAATCATTTTAACTTTGATTATTTACTCTCTAGATAGAACTTCGATTACATGAATGCGTCGAAATTTTTATCAGCTAACTGTTAGCCTATAAGTAGCTTTCCGCTCCTTAGTGTCAATTGTGTTGTCAATGGATACGCACGTGTTATGTGTTAGAATTTATTTCGCTAAAAAGGCACTAAAATTACGAGTTGCGTTATTAAAGTTGGTCGAAATTACAAAGGACATATTAAAACAACCAGCAAAGACACCTACCACCGTTAAGTAATTCAGAATTCATAGTATTTTTTCAATAATCATTCAATTGAATATGTCTAATTATTACGATTCCATGTTGGCATTATTGTTGGTGTTGCCAGTTTTGAAATACGAAATTCCCTAGGGGTGTAAGTTCGAAGTATGAAAGTTACATAAGGATGTATTATGTAAATATGTATACATAAAATTAATAATAGAAAACAAAGTGTAAGTCGAAAATGGTGGAATATGATAAAAATATTCACGAAAGAAATTCAAAGAAATGATAATTAATACGAATAAAATTTAAGTTGTGTGCAAAATTGTATTTCTCTATTAACTTTTCATGTTCCCACTTTACTCACGGCATATTTAGCGGAACATTAATGAGAAGTCTAAATTTTAAACACAATATTTTTGTGTCACAAATACAACAATATTTATATCTTAAAATAAAATTAATGACGTTTTATCCAATTTCTGTATGAAAAACAAATAACTTAAAACATTTTCATCGGGAATAAAAATAACATTTTCAAAATTACTTTCTTTTATATTGTTTCGCAAAATTTGCCGGTGAGTGTATTTTGCCAACGGAAGTTGACCATTCCAATCCGAATTGATATCTTTTTTAGTTTTCCATACACTTTACAACAACTAAACCTTAACATGATCAGTTTTCCCAGTAAAATGGGAGATATATCTTTATCTAGAGTCGTATTCCTGTTTCGTCGTATTCCCGATTCGTCGGATTCCTGTTTCGTCGTATTCCCGTTTCGTCGGAATTATTTATATAAAATCATTACAAATACCCTCGTAAGGCCCACCGTACTACAAACAGTCAGTTTTTTGTGAATGGGACTTTGAATCTACCATCAAGGCAATAAAGTTCAATTACATTTGTTCGATAATGACATTTTCTATTTATTAAGAAAGAAAAATGAACTTTATTGCTTTGCAATACAGCTCAAATTAAATTGCCTTGGTAATGTACATCCTATTGCACACTGGGCCTTACGAGGATAATGGACCATTACTTATCCGCCTTCCCGAAGAGCAGTTATACATATACAATATATATATAGTTCTACATATACATATAGGTACCGGGTGTCCCACGACTAAGAGACATGAAGGGAAAGTGATCTAAATATTGAAGAGCCTGTGTTTTACCGTAAGAAGACATCATTTTATTTCATAAAATAATAAGTACAGTCAGTGTTAAAAGTAAGTTATCACTTTGGAGCTTTAACGTGAGGTTCCAACTACCATATGAAGTTGTCAAACATCTGAAAGCGACAAAGTACAAAAATGATCATTGACTTTTGACGCTGGCTGTACTGTATTCAGGGAGAATTTATTTTTTCGTATTTTGTATGAAAATACGCAATGTCAAATCAGTTTTAGAGATTTAATTTTTGAAATACACGTTTATTCGTTTGATTTCCTCTTTCTATTGGAAACATAATAATACACGGTGTTTTTTTTTTCACATTTGAGTCAGTTCGATTCCCAGGCGGCGAAAGTCATTTTTCGTAAATCTATGAATGCCTTAAATTTGAATTTTTTAAAATAAATATAAGTCTCCTTTCAGCAAAATGTCCTATCTACAATATTTAAGGTACTTTCCCTTCATGTCGCATAATCTTGGAGCGCCATTGAATGTTTAAATGGGCTTTGTTTAATAATATAATACCAATATAGCATGTGTGTAAAAAAAATATCTTATATTAAAACGCTTTTATTGTAAAAAAAATCTCTTCACATTTTTAAAACGTTAGTGGAGCCGTGGTAATTGCATAGTTTCATTCGATAATAAAAATCCGACGAACCAGGAATACGACCAATCGGGAATACGACGAAACAGGAATACGACGAATCAGGAACAAACCCGTATGCCCACAGAGATAAATAGAATGACGTTTTGCGAGTGTCAGACAAAGCAGTCACTCACACAAGCTGTTTTTGTCGTAGAGATTACAGGGCAACACTCTATCTAGAGAGTAAATAATCAAAGCATTGTAATTCAATTTACTCAAATCCCTTTCTCTGTTCGTGTGTCCGGTGGAGAAGCACCTTCAAAATTATTATTCGGACATATAATACGATGATGATGATGAATATATATTCAACCTTTTTAATTAACTAATTAGAGGTAAAATTATTCCCATCTCTATTTCATCCTCTATCTAAAGACAATTACAGTCAGTTATACTTGTTATTGGCAGTCTAAATAGGAACAGACTTTACTTACATTTAGAGCCTTATGTTAGCCGGAATTTATGGCGCGCCGTTTTAGACGGTGCGGGGAACTTTTTCTTCATTATTTATATAAATTTTAATTCTTTTAATTCTTCTGCTTCATGATTATTTCTCTTTTTGTATATTTTGACACGATCTTTGACAGACTGACATTGTCATTTTTTCTTTCTAAGTGTCAAGCCATAAAGTTTTCTTTCGAGAGTTTGATCTAAAAATTCTTTTGGCACACAAGAAATCGTCTCGAAAATGTTTCTATTATTGAATAATTAAGAAAATTAACATCGTCTTTCTAGAAACTATAAAAGCGCATATGTCCCACATTTATAGTCATTCTTACTCCAGCTTCAAGAAGTGATCAAACTAAACTAAGTTACTTCCTCCAAAAGTATACGATAAATATATCAGTCATTCTCCAACTCTAAGAAGTTATAGTCTAAGTCAGGCTTTCCGCCGAGGCTCCATTTGGGCTGATGTCTGACGTGGACTCCCAAGCCTCGGTTGTGTTGGAAGTAGGCCTGTCTTCTCCATCTCAACGTCCCTGTCAGTACTAAGACGGTCTACACTCCTCTACGAGGGTACTGCGTGCTACTGCTGTACCTCCACTACTCTTCGAAGGTTCCGCGTATCGCTGCTGTACTACGTCCCCTCCTATCTCATCTTCACCGCTGTACTACCGTTTCTTCACAAGAGTTCTTCGTGCTGCGGCTGTCCCCAACTCCAGCTTTAGCACCACTACATTTCTACTTACCTACTATCGTCCCACGCCCTTCATCTCATTGCTCACCATCACCTTTTATGTATCACACTTTTTATAAAACGTTTGTATAATTCGACGGTAAAAAGCGTAAACGCTGTAACCCGCAAAATCAAACTTTACACCAGAGCCAAAAAACTTTTGAAATTTTACAAAAAAAATCATATCTTTTTTTTTATTTGAGCGATCGGTGCCATTTTTATACTACATATGTATTTTCAAATTCCCTATTAGATCATATGCCTGTCGTGTACCAGAAGTGACTAGGTTTCTTTTTAGTGTCGGTTACAGCAACCTGACTTTTTTTTCAATACCTACGATAAAACGCTGTTAATGATTTTGTTAAATGTATGGAAAGGTAATAATCAGTGTGATTTCTAATAAGCGTAAGTGATGTAACCACCATTCTTTAACTGTTGAGCACTGCCTAAATTGACGTTATGCTGCAGTGCTTGCAGTTTAAAAAATCATAATTGTATTCAATGAAGGTCAAAAAAGGTTATTGATATTAAAACGACGTAAATATGAGATAACATTTATTAATCCTTTTTTTAAATGTTATCCTAAAAAATTAATTAATACGAATGTGTTTGTATGTGTATGTAAATATATTTTCAATCCTCCATTAGATATAAACATCCGAACATCTACATATAAATATATATATATATATATATATATATATATATATATATATATGCTTATAAACATTTACAATACAAGTCTAGTAGAAAAAAAAGAAATACATTTATTTTAACGATAACTATGCATCGCTACAAACACTTCGTATAAAAGAAGTATATTATTATAATAAATTAAATATCACAAGTTAACTTACTCATGAAATAAAGTCAATTAAAATTAAAAACATCAATGTTTAACAAACTGAAAAGTTTAAGACACTATACTAGCGTTTCTTCAAACTAATAACTATTATCAAAGTATTGTTAAAATTCGTAAAGTAGTTTTAATTACTTATAATTATGTAAAGCAACACTTAATTCTCAGAATTTATCATACATACTAATTAACTAGTTACTATTTAAATGAAATAAGAATTCATTAGTATAGTATTAACTATTCACATTATTTGCACTGGTTTACTATTAAAATAGATATAATTACATTTTAAACTTTTGTTGTCACGCGGTGAAAGACCGTTACACCACACACAACTTGATCCCACGGCGGTCTCAGACTGACTGATCGGGGCGGTAAGCCGTTACCCACATAGCATGAGCGCGTATTTAAAATACGGTACACTCAAGCGACCAATAATAAGCAATCGTTTAAGAAATGAGGTAAAGGTCAGTAATATTTTTGCGTATTACTTCATATTTGGTGTAACTTGTGAGTATTCACATTATGGTGTCTGATTAAAACGTAGTAAGTGACTATCATCTAACGGTCATTCTCCAGAATTGTGTTCTCAGTCTAATTAACACCGCCCTTTTTTTCCACTTGGTTTTTGATAAAATTTATGCAAAATGTAGTAACATATCGACCATTCAAACTTTAATATTTATTGGGCACTTAATTATTATTAGCGGTTAATTAACTAGAAGGGTTTTAATATTTGCGTGACGCGCGAATTAGAAAAGCGATGCGTTAATTAGGTTTACTTGCTTGCGAATCAAAAAAACTATGCGTTTATTAGATAAATGTTCATGCCAAATATATATATTTTTAGGAAATAAGACAAAAACTGTCAGACTGTCTATTAATTTTATCATATTTATTATATTGCAACGTTGAAACTATTAGGAACATAAAATATCCATCACGATATACATACATAATAAGCTAACTAATATTTCACTGAAATAATCGTTCTATAATCAACAATGAAAACGATAAAAAAAAATCAGAATTAATAAGTTTACTAACATAATAACTAAGGTATAAACCTTAGGTATTATGAACAAACGATAGCAAATAAATTGCCGTATCTGCTAAAGAAAAAATAATACTTCTTCCTCCTACTTTTTACATTCCCTATCTATCTTTAAAAAAAGTAATTTAAAATTTAAAAACCCGGAACTAAAAAGATATAAATAAACTAGTTAATTTTATTGAATCTAAGGACACCTCATAATTCATAATGCTAAAATCCGTTGAGCCGTTTAAGCTTTACATACATAAGTTATGTAACATAACATACAGACATTCAACTTTAAGTATGTAGTTTAATTATTGCGGGTGGTTTTAATACATAATTTATACAAATATGAAGAATGATGCCGGGTCCCTAGGATTTTCCTTACATGATTAGAATTAGTTATCACTTTTTGTCAAAATGCAACTTTTTAATGCGGTCAGCAAAATTTTCATGTTTTCCAATAGAAATATGCTAGGAAAAATAAAATAACCTCTAAAAAACATATTGTCCAAACACTTAAGCACACAGATACGATCATAAGGATGATTTTAAGGTTAGGGCCCCTCTAATAACATCAGTTTGACATAATATATGTCATTCTAATCATGCCATCATTAATCCGGGAATTACATTTTTGTAAAAAGATTATTCCTGTAAATTAATTTAAACTGGTTTACCTTAAGCGAGCAATTAGAAATAAAATACTTTTATGTACCAAAAACCTTTTTTACTACTCTTAAACTAATTAACGCGTTCATTTTTGACCCGTGAATTAGACGTGTGTATTAGGGATTCTTGATAAAAAAAATATAACTTCTTTTAGGTACATGTGATAAACTACATAATCCAGTAACTGTTAAATACTGAGGTTCTTAATGTATACAATAATTTACATAGCTATAGAGTTATTGGCTGATTTTAAAAACGTGAACGTGTTAATTAGCATTTACGAGAACCAAAACATGCGAATTAGATACTTACATTTGTAGTGTGCGATCCACACAACATTAACACGTCTTTCTCTCAAGAGGGTCTTGACATGAGTGTCTGCTCACGCAAAATGCATTACAGACATCTGTCTATTTCTTCAATGGCCTTGCACGGACAAGAATGAAAGCGGCGCGTGAATTAGTACACGTATCGGGACAAAGTTTCTTTATTTTATATCTTAGTGATATATTACTAAATAAATTTGGTATTTTTTTTGTAATTTGGATATCTTATCTTTCAATAAATAAAAATACTTTCATTCATCTTTCCTCTTGTATATGATCGGGGAAAATAGTTATATTAGTGATTTCGGAAGTGGGACGCGCGGTGTTAATTAGGAGAATGGGGTATTGAATTTTTTTTTCTCCTAGAAAGGTATTGAATATTTACTTGAAAATTCATGTACACCTCAATATGAGTACCTTCTACGAACAAAAAATATAAATTATACCAAATTCAATAGTTTTATATTTTTTAAGCCCGAGGACATACAGAAATGGCTGTCTGGAGAATGACCGCTAAATATATTTTACAGAAAACGTAGTAAGTGTAGTGTCACTTTTTTTTCAATACGCGTAAACGCTGTTAATGACAGTGGAAATGGTTTTACGCACGCAGTAACCTACTGGACTCGAAAAATTTGTAAAATATGAATTGGTGTAAATGCAAATGCAAAATAAAGACCTGTTTTTTGGCGGCTTACAGCAATTAATTTTGCTATATGTCAAAAAAGTACATACCATTTCAACGCTGTACAGAATTTTCTAATCGTCGTAAAGCCACGAGAACCGGACCATTCGACGCAGAAAAAAAATCTGATTCCGAATAAGCAAAAAAATTTTTTTGGTACATTGTGGGTTACAGCGTTTACGCTTTTTACCGTCGATATACTTTGTTTATCTTCTGTAAATACTTTGCTTATCTTTTGTAAATATACTCTTTTCCACTGTTTTTTTTATTAAATTGTCGGTAAACGACAATTTGGCGGCCAACCTTCTAGCTATCTCTTTTTCTCTCCCTATTTGCTCTCTCTCTTTCTCCTCTAGTTATTTTATTTGTTTTTCTTCACTATTATCTTTTCTCCTTCAGTCCCTCAAAATTCTAAAAAAACACTTTATCTTGTGTATTCTCTCTCCATCCCTTTTTGGCATATTCTTTTGGTACCCTTTTGATTTTTTTAAAACTAGGTTAAAAACTTCTGTTTACCATGTCAAGGGCAATCAAGTATGAACTTTGAAATAAACCTGAACTCGAATACGAAGTCCGAATCAGACTGGAAGAACCAGCGGACACTGTTATTTCTCTTAAAAAACAAATTCTGCGACTGGCTGCTAATTTCCCATCACACGATGTTTTGACAACATCCATCCCCATCAACGAGGATCCCTCAAGTCGATTTCACTCTTGATTACTTGGAAGGGAAAATCACCAAACTTTTGCAAGGTGATTCAAAATATATAAAGTTAATCGAAACATATTTAAACCATGTGTATTACAGGCTAGAACGAATTGATATTGACCTTAACCCCGATTTTAAACATGTATTCGATACTTTAATGACTAAATTCGATGCTCTAGACAAAAAAATTGAGCCCTTCACATTTCTCCCTGCAGAAACAAGTGCGTCTTTACCTACAACATCTTCACAATCTTCATCTGCGCCCGCAGTTAATGCCATTCTCTACCCATCTCCTCAAACCCCTTCCCAGCAAATAACTCTTCACCATTTTAAAGACCTTAAAAGGCACACCTTTAACGGGAATTCTGCCCAAGGTCCTTTCTACAAAAACTAGACGAATTTTGCTTGTCTCGTGGTTAAACTAGGAACTTATTGATTAACCAAGCTTTCGAGATCTTTACTGACAACGCCCTACACTGGTTCAGGTTTCAATATACTATGAATCCTAATTTAACTTGGAATGAGGTCTCTCAACTCCTCATCAAGGATTTTGGTGACTTTGACTATGATTATAAATTACTTGAAGCCATTAGAAAGAGAACGCAAGGTTTCGACGAACCTATAGCGGTCTATGTGTCGATCATGGCCGGAATGTTCTCAGGTCTTTCCAATAAGCTTACAGGCCCTGAACAGCTGGAAATTCTCCTTAGAATTATTTGACCCTGCTATTCTGTTTTTGTGGCATTAAAAGACATAACTTCTATAGATTCCCTTTTAGCTACCTGTCAAAATTATGAACGATTTTTAGATAAAGACAGGCAATTCAAAGAGCCCTACACTCAACAAAACCCCCTCGCTGCAGAATTAAATTATAAACTTTACACATCAACTTCTTCCTTCCCCTTTACTACTTACCCCTCCTCTTATTCTAAACCCTGTTATAAATTTAATGACTCCTATAAATCTTCCCCTAAACAAGTTCATGTAATTTCTGAATCTGGGGGCCGATTTTTGACTTTCGAGCGCTCGACAGTTTCACTTGAAAGTGAGTAAAATGAGTGAAACCGTTTTATGAAATTCGAGCGGGAGAATTGAACACGAATGGCGCGGACCGCTCGCCTTTAAATTGTCTATCGCTCGTCATTTCAAAAATACAGTTTCACCAATTTTACTCACTTTCGAACCATACTTACGAGCGCTCGAAAGTCAAAAATCGGCCCCCTGAACCTCAATATTGTGTCCGGTGTCGTGTGTATTGTATGGTCATATCCTTAATACCTGCACTCAACCTCGCTTTGTTATTTGTTTTAAATGTGGCCTTAAAGGTTTTAAGACCACAGATTGCCCTAAATGCTCTCCTAAAACTGCAAAAAAGTAATTAATGACTTGAATAGTAAATTTGATGTTTAAGATTGGAACAATTGGCTTAAAACTCTCGAAATTTTCTTTTCTTGTTATAAGATTTCTTCATTTGACTCCAATAAAAAAACCTTTGAACGTCCGTTTATTAACATCAAAATTAATGACCTAACTTTGTCTGGCTTACTTGATTCTGGTAGCTCCATTACCATTTTTGGTAACAATTCTCATTTTGAAATTCTAAAACTAGGTTTCAAACTATTCAAGTCAAATTCCATCACTATTTCTACTGCAAATAATAAAAAAAATCAGTCTTTTGGTTATTTTGAACTACCTTTTTCTTTTAATGATCAAACTCACTTAATAAAAGCTTATGTTTTTCCAGAACTTTTCCCTTCCCTTATCTTAGGCATTGACTTCTGGAATAAATTTAAATTGCTACCTAACATTCTATCTCCCGCTAGTCTTTCTGAGTTTGAATGCTTAACCATCCAAGTTAAGATAAACAAGTTTTACCTTACGAATACCTTACCTCAGATCAGAAAAATATCGCTGATGATCTAATCCAATGCTTCAAGAACATTTCGTTTGAAGAAAAAGGAGTACTTGGACGCACTCACGTAATTACTCATAGAATCGATACAGGTGATGCTCTTCCTATTAAAGAAAGATGCTATAGGTTGTCTCCCGAAAACCAAAAACCTTTAATATTAGAAGTTGACAAGATGCTGGGGTGGAAAGTCATTGAACAATGTGAGAGTCCATGGCTGTCTCCTGTGATAATAACACCTAAGCCTTACTACTCCGGTTCTTGCCTGTCCTGACTTTAATCTCCCTTTCTCTGTTCATTGCGATGCGTCAAACTTTGCAACCGGCGCAATGCTTACACAATTTCAGAATGATAAAGAGGTGGTAATTGCCTACATGAGCAGATCTCTGAAAAAAAATCAACAGAACTACTCAACAACTGAAAGAGAAACTTTAGCTGTTATAACGGCACTTGAACATTGGCGCTGTTATTTGGATAACGGAAAGGAGTTTACCATCTACACAGATCAGAATTTATCTAATCCTTCTGGTAGACTTGCTCCCTGGAGTTTACGCTTGTCCTGCTTTAATTTCACTCTGAAACATAAAAAGGGCAAGGATAATGCTGTTCCAGATCTACTTTCTAAGACTAAGTCTCCTGACAATTCAGCACCTCATGGCGTACTCCCTATCTCAGCAGATGAATCATCTCCAGATTGCCAACAAGAACAATATGATAGATTTTTTCTTGGAGTTCAAAATAATCCAGATGCATACCCAAACTATACCATTAGAGATAATAAGCTTTATCGTCGCATCTCTTCTGCAAACTCTTTAAATGATGATTTTATTGGGAAAGAAGTTCCTTTACCTTAGAATAGACGAGCTCTTTTAAAATCTTATCACAACTCTCCTCAAGACTAGGAATCTTCAAAACCTACAAAAAACTTTCTTTGTTATATTACTGGTCAGGCATGTTCAAGGACATCGCTAACTTTATATCTACTTGTGACACTTGTCTTGCCTATAAACATCCTACGGTCCTATGGGCAAACCCAAAATTTGCTCCAGACCTTTCCAATCTATATCTCTTGATCTCATGGGTCCACTTCCTATGACTAGACGATGTAACCAACATATTTTGGTTATTAACTGTACTTTTTCTTAAACTTAAACAAATATAAAGTCCCATTCATTTTTTATTCTCCATTCTACTGTCCTCAAGTTAATCCCACCGAACGTTATAATAGAACCATTATTACTGCCTTAGCTTTCTTAGTCGAAAGCGATCATACATCTTGGGATACTTTCCTTCCTAAAATTCAACACGCTATGAACAATTGTGTTAACTACAGGCTTTATCCTATCATTTTTAACGTTCGGAAGAGAAATCATTCCGTGCGGTTCGTTGTATACTCCAACTCGAAACCTTGAAAAGCTTATATTTTTGCCCCGTGACGTTTACGCAACAAACACTGGTTTTCTTTCTCCTATCTTCGACAGAGTTCACACCGATTTACACATTGCACATGCTAGGAGCAGTGATAGTATTTACTTACATTTAGAGCCTTATATCATAGGCTGAATTTTGGAAGCCCTGTCTTCGTTCGTAGTTTTATTGGCTACTTAATTCTTAGCCGGGATTTATCGCGCGCCGTTTTAGACGGTGCGGGGTACTTTTTCTTCATCTATTATATAAAATGCTAAGCTGATTGTTGATATATCAACGCACAGCCCAGACCGCTGGACCTAGAGACTTGAAATTTTGCACATAGATACCTTATATAGTGTAGAGATCCACTAAGGAAGGATTTTTGGAAATTCCACCCCTAAGGGGGTAAAATAGGGGAAAAACATTTGTATGAAAGTCCATCAGTTTTAAAGTTAGACGCTTCAAATTTTGCGTTTAGTTTGGCGATTGAATTTTAACTTATACGTGTCTCAGTGTTTATGATAATTTCAACCCCGAAGGGATGAAAAGGGGTAAAACGGATTGTTGATATATCAACGCACAGGCCAAACCTTAGGACCTAGAGACTTGACATTTTGCACATAGATACCTTATATAGTGTAAAGATCCATTAAGGAAGGATTTTTGTAAATTCCACCCCTAAGGGGATGAAAATTGGTATGAAAGTCCGTCAGTTTTAGTTTAAGTTAGACTATTCAAATTTTGTGTTTAGGTTGAAAATTGAAAATAAATTTATACGTGTTTCAGCGTTTTTGATAATTTCATCCCCGAAGGGATGGAAAGGGGTAAAACTGACTGACTGATCGATCAACGCACAGCCTAAACCGCTGGACCTAGGGACTTGAAATTTAAAGGGAATATTCCTTGAGTACCCTAAGGGTACACTAAGAAAGGATTTTTGGAAATTCATCCCCTAAAGGGTTAAAATAGGAAGTAGAAATTTGTATAGAAGATTCGTTATTTTTAAAATAAGCAATTTGGAAATTGGTATTTAGGCTACTGTTTATAAATAAAATATACTTCTTTCAGCGATTTAGAAAAAACTACCCCTAAGGGGTGTAAAGGGAGTTTTAGTTTGTTCCTCCTTCACACTGCAATGGCGCTGGATGGATTTGGGTGAAATTTAGAATGGAGATAGCTTATACCCTGGATTAACACATAGGAAAATCCCATCGCGGAAAATTTAAAGGTTCCCGAGGGAATAACGACAATATCTTTGGTGTTTTTTGAAAAAGTCATCATGGGTATTGTTTTCTTAGGTTGCGTTGACGCAGATTTCGAAAATGATATCAAATCAGGGATTCAAAATGGCCGCCATGATGTTTATTGAAAAAGTAGTCATTGGTATCATTTTCTTACATTTTGGGGACGCAGATTATGAAAATGATGTCAAATTTAGAATTCAAGCTGGCGGCAATGATGTTTTTTGAAAAAGTTGTCACGGGTAACATTTTCTTAGTTTTTGGGGACGCATATTATTACTAATATAGAATAAGATTAGTAATTATTTGACAAAATTGCGCAATTAAATAATTTATTTCTCCTATGGCTTTTGCCAACCAGTGTGACTACATGAAACAGGCTTTGTACCTACATTCAGTTTTGTTAGTCTATATCAAAAGGAGCGGTGTCAGATTGAAGTTGTCAGCGTTGACATATTTTAACTTTTTTTTTCCGCTATTTTCAATACTATTCACTATTCACGGCGTATTAATTCTACGGCTGTTATTTAATATTAGGGCGGTTATTATGAACACTTAAAAATAATTACTTACGGACAGGCATTTAATTTTTCGGCGAATTGGTCGGTTATTTAATTCTAAAATGTAATTTCAAATAATACTCAAGGGGTAAAAAAACTATAAACGATAGGTATACATAATATTGCTGTTGAAAGAAAATCCATACTAATATTATAAACGTGAGAGTAATTAAGTCTGCCGTCTTTCTTTTTGTTATGCATTCAAGGATAAACCGCGGAACTGAATTAGATTAAATTTGTATCTCGAAAATCACCCCTAAGGGGGTGAGATTTCGGATGGTACTCGTAGTTTGTATGACAATTTGGTCATTTATGTTATTTTTTTTAGTTGGAAACGTGGTAATTGGTGTTTAAGCTACTGTTTAATACTGTTTAACATAAAAAAAAACTTTCAGTGATTTCGGTAAAACTCCCCCTAAGGCGATAAATGGGGAGTAGAAATTTGTATGGGAGATATCGAAATGGCTACATCAGGAAATTGATATTTAGGCTACTGTTTATAAATAAAATATACTGCTTTCAGCGATTTAGAAAAAACTACCCCTAAGGGGGTAAACGGGGGTTTTAGTTAGTTACTCCTTAAAGCTGCAACGGCTAGATGGATTAGGATGAAATTTAAAATGGAGGTAGCACCCTGGATTAACACATAGAAAAATCCCATCCCGGAAAATTTAAAAGTTCCCGAGGGAATAATGACAATGTTTGGTGTTTTTTGTAAAACTCATCATGGGTGTCATTTTCGTAGGTTGCGTTGACGCAGATTTCGAAAATGATATCAAATTTGGAATTCAAAATGGCCGTCATGATGTTTATTGAAAAAGTCGTCATTGGTATCATTTTCTTACATTTTGTGGACGCAGATTATGAAAATTATGCCTAATTTAGAATTCAAGATGGAGGCCATGATCTTTTTTAAAAAGTGGACATAATTGTCATTTTCTTAGATTTTGAGGACGCAGATTTCGAAAATGATGTGAAAGTATAGGTAGAAATTCAAAATGGCAATTCAATTATGTCTGTCGTCTGTCTGTTTGTTACGCTTTCACGGATTAACCCCGGAACCGAATTAGATTAATTTGGGTAAATTTGTTTGAAGAATATTGTCTTTTTTTTTTCAGCGGCTACGGATGATGTTTTGGGAGTTCCGCTATTTATAATGATAGATACCTACATTATAATTAGTATTAAGACTCATAATATAATATATGTAATACTGAACTATGATGGATATTTTAAGAGCAATCAAACTATCATGGGAGGAATGGTGCTTTGAGACGGCGAATTTAAACAGATTCTCATTTACCGGGGATAACTAGGGGCACACCAGCGGATAAAATAAATGCATTCTGGCATCTACGATATGGGTATATATTAAAAAAAAACACTACAAATATGCCAGGAACTACGAGTACACAATGATACACAGTCGGGGCAATATATGCTGCAGCTCTACTAAAAATTGGCGAAGATCGTATGGCGAGAGATAGTAACGATTTGAATACATTAAACCGCGAATTCTGTATTATTGTACAAAACACAGATGATCTAAAAAATAAAGTGTACCCCGATCTAAAAAACAATATAAAGAATAGAGAATGTTTGTACAAACGAAATTGTCGGGCGGATAAATAAAAAAATATGGCTCACGTAGAAGGCGATGTTGTGGAGTATCTCTTGGTAGACAATGTCATAGACACAGAGCAAGTCACGTCCTACCCTTAGAGTTCCTGAACTCTTTGGAGGTGTCGGGAGTGCCCTCCCGTAAGTTCATGGTTAAAGTTGATGACCCGGTAAATTTCGAGCTCAATATTACATGTGTTTGAAAGATCATTCTGGCCAGGGAGGGAGTCAAACTATAGAATTACTTAAAACTATTAATTTATTTAACTGTGATAAACGAGTGCTACGCGGACGAAGTCGCGGGCAAAAGCTAGTTATTTATATAAATTTTAATACTTTTAATTCTTCTGCTTCATGATAATTTCACTTTTTATATATTTTGACACGATCTTTGACAGTCTGACATTGTCATTTTTTCTTTCTAAGTGTCGAGCCATAAAGTTTTCTTTCGAGAGTTTGATCTAAAAATTCTTTTGGCACACAAGAAATCGTCTCGAAAATGTTTCTATAATTTAATAATTAAGAAAATTCACATCGTCTTTCTAGAAACTATAAAAGCGCATATGTCCCGCATTTATAGACATTCTTACTCCAGCTTCAAGAAGTGAACAAACTAAACTAAGTTACTTCCTCCAAAAGTATACGATAAATATATCAGTCATCCTCCAACTCAACTTCTTAGAGTTGGAGAATAGTCTAAGTCAGGCTTTCCGCCGAGGCTCCATTTGGGCTGATGTCTGACGTGGACTCCCAAGCCTCTGATGTGTTGGAAGTAGGCCTGTCTTCACCATCTCAACGTCCCTGTCAGTACTAAGACGGTCTACACTCGTCTACGAGGGTACTGCGTGCTACTGCTGTACCTCCACTACTCTTCGAAGGTTCCGCGTATCGCTGCTGTACTACGTCCCCTCCTCGAGGGTACCTTGAGCCGTACCCTATCTTCACCGCTACTGCTGTACCACCGTTTCTTCACAAGAGTTCTTCGTGCTGCGGCTGTCCCCAACTCCTCCACCTTCAGCTCCACTACATTTCTACTTACCTACTATCGTCCCACGCCCTTCATCTCATTGCCCACCATCACCTTTTATATATCATACTTTTTATAAAACGTTTGTTAATACTTTGTTTATCTTCTGTAAATACTTTGTTTATCTTTTGTAAATATACTCTTTTCCACTGTTCTTTTTATTAAATTGTCGCTATACGACAAACTCCTCAAATATTGTAGGCAATCATATAGCGATTTGAGTATTTTTAGTAACAAATCTAGCATTTGCATTCAGAAAGTATCATTTTGTGAAGAGTAACTGATGATGAAGACCATAAATGGCCACCGGAACTCCTCAACGGTACCTATTTCAAGGGTGGCGATAAGATATCTCGATTAAGATAGTTGAGCGGCTACAACGATGAACATTAATTTAATTGTTTAAATATGACTATGACTTTCCCTCGGCGTTGCTTGCGGCTAAGCTTATTATGATCACTAAAAAATATAAAATAAAATAAATGTTTTACCAAACAAAAAAACCGCCTTTAAAAACGTAAAAAATTACTTGTATTAAAATGATAGGTATAGGTAACCTATAGTTAGTCCAAATGAAGTCGGCGACTCACAATATTTTCAACCGGGTCATCAGGTATGATAGGTAACCAACCAAAAGCCGACTTCAGTTTGACTCACCTATTACCTGATCCATTATAATACCTATCAGGTAATAGGTTAGTCCAACTGAAGTCGGCTTTTGGTTCAAAATATTGTGAGTCGCCGACTTCAGTTGGACTAACTACCTTTACCTATGATTTTACTAAAAGCTATTTTTTGCGTTTTTGAAAGCGGTTTATTTATTATTTTTTGTGTTACTTTAAAATTTGCACTATAATCACTTCAAATTTAAAGATAAGTCGCTCACTTAATAATAAACCGGCTTAACTCAAAATTTTGAAAAAATGAGTTTTAGTAATAAAACGCCATTAATCCAATAGGACTATCATGTCTCTTTCTTAGAACGGCCTTAATCGAGCGAGAAGTTTGTTTGTTTGTTTTCTCCTAAAGCGGCTTACTTCAGACATGAGCCAGTCGCCGTCGAAAGAGGACGGCGCTTGCGTGTGGCTATCAGATTTATATCGATATTTTCTTTAAAGATCATGTAAGATAATCAAATATTTTTTGTGAAATATGCGCACATTTTAAGTTCATTCGTTTTATTATACAAAATGTTCCAGACTTTGTGAAGTAATCATACTTAGCCCGTTACATTTTTAAAATCTATTTCATGTTCGTTGTGTCATCTCGAAAAGCGCTAGTTTATTTTTATGTAATAAGGCATTTTGCTGTGGGTTTTTTGTAATATGTCAATTTATTAGTTACATACGTCATAATATTCGATAGTTACATTACTACAACATCAGCTTTTTTTACATAAAATTTATTGTATTTTTTGTGACATATTTGTGTTTATTTCGTTTTACCAGTAACACAAATACAGAAAATAAAACGTTACGCAGGGAAATCACGAGATACTGGTACACGCATTTACAATACCAAAAGAAAGATTCAAGATACAAGAATAAGCTCATATCAGCTTATTCATGACAATTATCTTTACCTAATTGTATCCTAATAATCCGTTAAATAAAATGACATTGTCAATAAAAATATTTGTTTTTGGTCTAGATATATCAGGAGAATAAAATAAGAACCAATATTATACATCCCAAATGATTAATTTTTACTCAGTGCTTAATTTTAAAATACCTCCATTCTGGCATATATTACGTGTGTTTCACTAAATCATTTTAGAATTCATTTAAAAAAGTTATTCTTAAAGCTGACTATCATTTGTCTATGCGTAATATTTAAAAGATGAACAATAGGCTTTTGCAGTTATCATGTTCTTCTACAGGGATTATTATGTATAGGTACGCATAAGTTCATGTAAAATCTAGTTTCAAAACTTAGTAAGATAGGGAGAAGAAAGTACCTGCTAGGTTTTTAACTTCGTAATGTACCCACTTTCTCCACTATTGTCCATGAGTACATATACTTAGGCCAAATAGTCTCTTTCCGGTCTCGACAATACCAGGAGGTCGCAAAACTCACCGAGAACGCCTGGAGGAGTTATTGGTCGATGAAGGTAAACCTTCAAACGTCACTTAAGCGTAAAGTATTGGACATGTGCATTCTTCCGATCCTGACCTAAGGAGCGCAGACTTGGTATTTGACAAATATTCAGAAATCTGGCCTCAAAGTTTGTCAGAGAGCAATGGAGCGTAGCATTTTGGGAGTCAAATTAACAAACCGCATCAGGAATACAATACTACGCTCCAAAGCTAAAATAGTTGATGTAGCCCAAGCAGCATTATTTGGGCATGTCTGTCGCATGCCAGAGGAATTGTGGGCTAAATGGGTCCCACGTGATAAAATTCAGCGTCGTCGCGGCAGACTAAGGCGACGTTGACGAGATTCGCTTGATGCTTTCTATCAAGACGGGTGGGAGACTACCCAAGATAGGGCTACTTGAAAGGGAGGGAGGGAGGCTTTTGCCCAGCAAGAGGACATTATAGGATGTTAAATAATAATAAATAACTGTGCCTACAATCTTTCAATTGAAACTTTGCGTATCGTAGCTGTTCAATGAAACTACTGTCCAATTATTTGTTACAATTAAATTTACTTAGTGATCATTAATTCCTTACTGATCTCCACCTTAGTCACCCAGAAACAAAGCAACTAAAACGTCGTTCTCCGAAAGATTCATCCATAACTTTTATTAATTTGTTCATTACGATTGTACTACTCTACCTTTTTAGTTACTTTCTATATTTGTATCCTGTTTATTCTCCTAATAAAATAAATAAAAAAATAACGATCGCCAGAATCATCTGGCATAAGGCAGTCTAGTTTTATGATAATGGGCTTTTAGCATTGAATCATAACGTATTTTTTTAAAGTGACACAACTTAATTTATTGTGAAATAAACAAATATGTGAAGAATAAAAATATAACTGAAACTTGGTCAAATGACCGTCCATATTCTGCTATGAAAATAATTATGAATAAGAGGGTTAGTCTTAATACAGTGACCGTTTTTTGGCTGGCCCTGGACAAGATTCATTTTGCGAACGTTATCGTTGATGAAAATGTATAGGATTGACGTGAGCTGCCGGACGGTCGCGTCGAGTGCATGTGTCGTGTACGTACATTATGACTGTTTTTTTTAAATCGTTTACGTTAGCGTTATGCATCTTGTCTAGAGCCCCTGTACTTTTACGCTGTAACAACGAAGTATAGTATCTTGTAGTGCCGGTAAAAACTACCATACCAAATCCTTCATAGCCTACTGATGATTACTTACAAAGCAAAGCAGACAAGTTTAACTCCATCCAGGTATTGTCGGTCGGGCTGCGCTAGCGTCTCGGATTAGTTTTTACCGACACTACAAGATCATGCTTATTTTTTGAAATAAATTTAATGTTTTTAGCTGATTAAGCGGTGGTACGACCTTGTGTGGGATCCAACCACATTACTACCATAATCGTGCTTATTAACCTACCGCTAAGCAAATGTGTTTGCATTGTTGTTTTTCAGTTTGAGATTAGGTACACAACTAATTTGTGAAAAACAAGCATAGAATTATTTGATTAAGTCTTCAGTATTAATAACACAATGGCAGTCATGAATTTGTAATCATCTATGCTCCATCCTTTTTGGGGTCCGTATCCAAAGGGTAAAAACGGGACCCTATTACTAAAACTCCGCTGTCCGTCTGTCCGTCTGTCTATCACCAGGCTGTATCTCATGAACCGTGATAGCTAGACAGTTGAAATTTTCACAGAAGATGTATTTCTGTTGCCGCTATAACAACAAATACTAATAAAATTAATATATAATGCCGTGTTTTGCTCGTTAATAACGGCAACAGGTAGACGCCTGAAATATTAACATAATATTTAGTTGTATATTCACTTTAAATATAAATAATTAAATAAAAATAAAATAAATATTAAAGTATTATATAAATATAAAATAAATATTAAACCCTTTAATATTTATTTTATTTCAAGGGGTCCCATACAACAAACGTGATTTTTTTTGCCGCTTTTTGCTAATGTTGTATAGATAATGGTACGGAATCCTTCGTGCGCGAGTCCGACTCGCACTTGGCCGGTTTTTTTATTTACCGGTTTATTGACCGGTCTTACATTTGTTTTGATCGGTGAAACTGCAAATGGTACTTCATTTAAGATAAAATATTTTTGTATCCAGCTAAAAACATAATATTGACCCGCACCGACTTATTGTTGCGTTGGCGCCTCGCTTCAGAGTGACTTGATCAAACCTCGGCCGAACGCACTTCTAGGGATTTTAAATGGGTAGGTAAGGTGATTTACTACATTTTTTACTGGACAAACTATAGTTTAATGGTAACTTACTAGGTTTGGAGGTATAGAAATCTCAGGTATTCATGAGTTATACCACATTTTACTAACCCCAAATTAAAAATAAAACGCTAAATTCCACATTCATACGAGGAAACTAACATATTGTTACGTACGTGGGGGTAGGCAACTGATAGAAATGCACGAATACACCAATAATCAAAAGTAGACTTTAATTACGCACTCACTTAAACCGTTACAAAACAATTACCGCACAATACATTTCGAATACTCAGATGATCGCTCGGGTCGCTCTTATTCGCACTGTTCGCGTTCCAAGTAAAGACTGACTCGTCGCTTTTTTTTTTTTTTTTTGAATGACCTTTGCTGTTGTTGAATTCCACCGTTACAGCTCCGAAGGGCGGTGGGTGGTGAGCCCCAGTAAGGGGGCACACATGCCCGGGTTAAATTGCTGCGCATGGGGCTACAGCGAAGTGGCCGTCCGAGCGAAGCGAGGGCGGCGTAGAGTTGGACGCGGTGTTGTGGGCGTCCTGGACGTCCCATCTGGATGTTGGGCTGAGATCGCGGAGGATGGTGGCCGGGTTGTCTTGTCTTGGGGGGCGTCCTCGACGCCTACGTCTGGTTTCCCGGGCTTCCTGTCTAGCCCGCTTGGTTTCAGCTGCCTTTTCCTCCACTGCGGCTTGGATGGGGTCGGGGGGATCAAGGAGGACGTGCCTGGGGCGCCTGATGGGCGCCCCCAGAGCGGCAAGGACATCGGGATCAGGGGAGGGAAGTAAGGGGATGTAGTTGGAAGCGGAACGGACAAGGGGATTGGGGTGGTGAGAGTTGCCATCAAAGAAGCGCCTAGACGCTTCCTTGATGACGTGAAAGATTGACGGGAAGTTGAGGTCCCTATGGATCGCCGGGATACGGACGAACCAAGGGGCCCCGACCACCCGTCTAAGGATTCTATTTTGCAGAGTTTGTAGCGGCATCAGCGTTCGGGTGCTCTTGTGAGCAAAAGCGGGAGCGGCGTATGTTAACACCGGCCGTATGCAGACTTTGAATAGTGTAGTTTTGTTTCGTGCGTTTAATTTACTTTTTTGATTGAGCAGGCAACCTAACTTGCTGGTAATCATTTTCGCTTTGTTGGTAACATTGTGAATGTGTGTGTGGAAGTTCAGTCGTCGATCGAGGGTTACGCCCAGGTATTTCACCTCATTACTCCATGGGATTGGACGACCTAGGAGGTGGATAGGAGTGGGATGGAAATTTAGTTTATGCCGTCTGGAAGAGAAAATGATCGCCACACTCTTCTCAGGGTTGACCTCGATCCTCCAGAGGTTGAACCAACGGCCAAGGCTGTTGGCCGCCTCCTGGAGGTGCTGGAGGAGGATGGGACGACGGGCGTGGGTGGAGAAGAGTGCGGTGTCATCGGCGAAAAGGGCAAGCTTTACACAGGGATGTTTTGGGATATCGTTGGTGTAAAGGGAGTATAGGATGGGAGAGAGCACGGATCCCTGCGGGACTCCGGCACGGATAGGGTGGGTGGAGGAGGAGGATCCTTCCACCATAAAGCGAAAGCTGCGGTTGACAAGGTAGTCCTGGATGGTTAGGACGAGGCTGTTTGGCAGGCCCATTTCAAAAAGTTTGAAGATGAGCCCGTTGTGCCATACCTTGTCAAAAGCCTTCGCTACGTCGAGGAAGATCGCTCCTGTGTCGATTCCACTGAACGTGGTATGTGCTCCGTAATACGGTGGACCTGGTGGACACAGGAGTGTCGGGCTCTGAAGCCGAATTGCTCGTCTATGAGGATATGATGGGAATTAATAAAGGTAAGGATGCGAGCGAGGATGAGGCGTTCGTAAAGCTTGCCCAAGGAGCTGAGGAGACTGATGGGACGGTAGCTGGACGGGGAGGTGCGTGGCTTGCCCGGCTTGTGAATGCCTATGACACTTGCAAGTTTCCACGCACTCGGGAAGTGGCAGTTTTCCAACGCAGTGTTGAAAATAGCCACAAGGATTAGGAGGAGGGACTCGGGTAGGAGTTTGAGGGTGTGGTTGGAGAGGCCATCCGCACCGGGCGCTTTTTTGGGGCGCAAACCCCTGATCAAGTCCTGCTGACTCGTCGCAACCGGTGTCCGCCGTTTTATAGTTCCCGAGTCCGATTATTCTAGAACGCCTTCCGGAATGTTCGATGTACTTCGCCCCGCCAAGGTCGATCGAGACTGTGCGTTGCTGGAATGTTCTACGCCTTGCTACCTTGTTGTTTTTACGATCGCAATGACCTTGACTCACGGGTCTGGATGAGTCTGGAATGTTCCGCGTGTTGCCGTCTCATTTCGTGTTATCTCTTTCACACGCTTCTGGAAGGTTCTCAGTATAGCTGTCTCTTTCTAATCATGCTACCTCTTTCACACGCTTCTGGAAGGTTCTCAGTATAGCTGTTTCTTTCTAATCATGCTATCTCTTTCACACGTTTCTGGAAGGTTCTCAGTATAGCTGTCTCTTTCTAATCATGCTATCTCTGTCACTCTTAGTGGAAAATTGCCATATACTGAAATGTACTTCAAAGGCCCATAAGGGGTCCTGAAAATGCCTGAAAATGGGTTTTTAGGTTATGGGGTCATCTGATAGAGGGTGGCCTGAAACGGACTGAGAACATGTTTCAGGCGCCTGAAAACAACGGCAGGTTGGTCAAAATTCTGATAATCTGGTATGTGATAGAGCTACCTCTGAAACGGACTGAAACGATATTTCAGCCTGCTGAAAACGCTTCTAAAGCACCATAATTAACGATAAAAGATGAGACGCCTTATGCCATCGGCGTAACACTACCCCCTCCTAAGACATGCTCGTCCCGAGCATTATTAGTTCCGTAGTATCTCGCCAGTCGGTCAACGTGGACAACCTTGCAGGGACTTCGCTGGCTCCGCTGTATCCGATACGTAACGTCGTTGATCTTTGTGACTACTTTGTATGGCCCTTCCCAATTCGGTAATAGTTTCGGGGATTTCCCTTTTCTTCGCATGGGGTTATGCAGCCATACTAATGAACCTTCCTCGAACCCTATTTGGTTAGATTTTCGGTCATAACGAATTTTCATCTTCGCACTGGCTTGAAGTCCGTGTTCACGAACGTGACTGTGAACATCGTCTATCCGGTTTCGCAAATCACTGGCATACTCGGTGATCGATTTCGGCGAATCTGGAGGACGTCCGGTTAAAAGGTCTGCAGGTAAGCGAAGTTCTCTTCCGAAGTTCACGTAAGCTGGAGTGACAGCCGTACTTTCGTGAGTTGTCGATCTGTATGACATCAGGAAGAGAGGAATATGCCTATCCCAATCCTTTTGGTGACTTTCAACCACCTTGGCCAAATGTCTTTCCAGCGTCTGGTTGAATCTCTCGACCATTCCGTCCGATTGTAGGTGATATGGCGTTGTCCTGGTCTTATGAATACCCATAATTCGGCAAGTCTCCTGGAACACCTGAGACTCAAAGTTCCTGCCTTGATCACTGTGAATTTCGAGAGACACCCCAAATCGACAACACACTTCCATCACTAATTTCTCCGCGACTGTGACTGCTTCTTGGTTAGGGATCGCAAATGCTTCAGGCCATTTGGTGAAGTAATCCATTACAATGAGGATGTACTTGTTCCCGGATTCGGATGTTGGAAACGGGCCTGCGACGTCCAAAGCAATCCTTTCCCACGGTGCTCCAACGTTGTACAACTTGAGCGCACCTCTACTGCGTGTTTGCGGCCCCTTAACTGATGAGCAGTTTGTACACTTCCTGCACCAGTCTTCCACATCTTCACGGCAGTGAATCCAGTAGAAGCGTTGCCGAACTTTCATTAAGGTCCTCTTCACTCCAAGGTGCCCACCGGAAATTCCGTCATGGAAGGATCTCAACACATCACTTACCCTTTTTCTTGGAACAACTACCTGTAGGTGAGCATCCTTTCCATTTTCCGTCTCCCATTTTCTGCACAGTACGCCATTATGCATGACCGGACTTTCCCATTGGGCCCAGTAGCTTTTTGTTACAGTACTCATTGGGGCTACTTCACACCATTTCGGTTTGGGAACGCCTGCTTTGATCCAATCGAAAATGAGTTTAATGTCCTGGTCTTCTTGCTGCGCTTGTTGCATGACTTCATTACTCCATTCTTCACTTACAGTATCAGTCCGCAACATTCTCACACAGTCTTTGCCCTCTTGCCTTAAACAATGTTTACAGTCATCCGGACAAGGTCTTCGGGAAAGCGCGTCCACGTTGCCGTGTGATTTTCCACTGCGATGTTCAATGATAAAGTCATATTCCTGTAGTTGTTCAATCCATCGTGCTACTTGACCCTCAAGATTTTTTAACTCCAATAACCATTTCAAAGCAGCATGGTCAGTTCTGATACGAAATTTGCGCCCAAGCAGATATTTATTGAAATGCTGCAACGTCTTGACAACTGCCAGCAATTCTCTCCGAGTGACGCAGTAATTCCTCTCTGGTTTCGATAGTGACTTACTAAAGTAGGCGATTTAACAACTTCCTGATCTCCTTTCTTTTGTGACAAAACTCCTCCGACACCAGTATTACTTGCGTCTGTGTCAACAATAAAATCACTCTCAGGGTTTGGGTATCCCAATATCGGAGTTTCACAAAGCCTTTGTTTGAGATCGGCAAAAGCTGCTGCACACTGATCATTCCAGTCAAATCTTCGTTTCTCTTCCGTAAGCTGGTGCAAGGGCTTCGCTATATCTGAGAAGTTTTTCACGAAACGTCGATAATATGAGCAAAGTCCCAAAAAGGCACGAACTGCGGTCTTGTCCCTCGGTATAGGCCAATCCTTAACGGTACTTATCTTCTCAGGATCTGTCTGGATACCGTCTGTTGACACCACGTGTCCTAAATAATTCACCTTACGCTTGAAAAGTGAGCATTTTTTCGGGCTGAGTTTGAGGTTCGCATCTCGCAGCTTAGCCAAAACTTGCTCCAATTTTCTAAGGTGGTCGGTGAAGTCTCTACCAACAATTATAATGTCATCCAGATATACCAGGCAAGTATCTCCAAGTAGACCTGCAAGTATTTGTTCCATCAATCTCTTAAAGGTGGCTGGTGCATTACACAATCCAAACGGCATAACATTGAACTGCCACAGTCCCTTTCCGGTCGAGAAGGCGGTTTTCTCCTTATTGTGGTCCTTAATTTCCACTTGCCAGTAGCCACTTTTTAAATCCAATGTGGAAAACCATTTCATTCCATTTAAAGTGTCTAACGTGTCGTCGATTCGTGGCAGTGGATAACAATCCTTTTTGGTTACATCGTTAAGTCGGCGATAGTCAACACAAAATCTCATGGTGCCGTCCTTCTTCTTTACCAAAACTACCGGTGAACACCAAGGACTTGTTGATGGTTCAATAACTCTGTTCTTCTTCATCTCTTCAATCATGTCTTCCACTTCCTTTTCGCGAGCTACTGGAACTCGCCGAGGACGTTGTCGGATAGGCATGGTTCCGCCAGTGTTGATCTCATGTTGTACAACTCCGGTTCTTCCAATATCACCGTCGTGCGCAAAGAAAACATTGCCGTAACGCAGCAGTAAATTACGCGCCCTCAGGAGTTCTTCCTTTGTGAGATTGTTTTGGCAACCATCCAATAATCCTGTAATGTCCACTCCTCTACTTGCAGGTTGTCCGCTTCCATTTGATCCCTGGCAACTTCATATCCAAGAAATTTCTTCGCAAGTCCCGATAAGGCTTCCTTTACTAAGGGCATGTTTAGAGTCGCTGAGGTTTAGGACCCTTATAAACGCTGCAGATGACGTTGTCACAACCGTGCGAGCTGTTATCCACGTTGTTATGACTACCATCAATTTTTTCTACTAATACGCAGCGATGAGATCCTCGTCCTGCATAGTGTGGTAATTTTACAGGAACTAGGGCTTGCGATCTTGGTCGAAGAATGGTCCTTCTGGCGCAGTAGACTTGTCCACTTACGCCACCTTCCATAGGCACTTCATCAACTCCGAATTTCACGACTCCGCCTTTCAAGTCGATTTTGAAGCCATGTTTTTTCATAAAATCCAATCCAATAATGCAATCGTCAATGATGTTAGCAACGATGACTTTGTGCCAGTAGTTCTTTTCCCCAATTTGCACCACCACTCCTTGCTCCCCCAGGACGGAAATGTACTGGCAGGTCGCCGTTTGCAGCTGAAGATGCTTGGGTCGTACTAGATGATCTCTGGGTAAGTGGTTCAGTAGCCGAGAACTGATCACAGTCCGAGAAGCTCCGGTGTCTATAGTAAGGTGACATGGTATTCCACCAATTTCTCCTTTGACGACCAGACTGTTCCCATCATTTACCTGTGAGATCATTACTGGGACATTTTGACCACCAGCCAGCACTCGTCCCTTAGTCCTGGCTTCTACTCGTTTCCCTGATGCGGCTCTAATGCATCAGAGCCTGCTGTCCTCTCCGTTGGGCCTGCTGCATCTCGTTCTATTTCGTTTTGGGCAACTAGATTGTATGTGCCCGCGTTCTCCACACCAATAACACCTTGGTCCAAATTCATGACGAGGAGCATTCGGCTCCCTGACCGAAACTTCTCGCACTCTAAAAGGCCTCGAGTCCTGGCGTACAGCTTCCACTTCCAGGGCGTGGGCAACTGCATCCTTCAGGCTCCCGTGATGTCCTAGTCGCACAGCAGCTCTAACTTCCAAATCACGGATTCCGTCAATGAAGGCCTGTACTAGCATGCTGTCCACAAATGAAGCCGTTGCACTTTGGTACGCTTTTCTGACCAATTTTTCTATTTCGAGGGCCCACTGTTGTAACGACTCACTACGTCCCTGGGCTCGATCCTTCAGTTGAGCTCTGAATACATGCTCTAGATGGCTGTGTCCGTAACGTGCCTCCAAAGCTTCAAGAAGGCGGTCGTATGTCTTATTCTCTCCCAAAGCTTCCAGCACGGTGAGGGCTTCATCTCGAAGTGCCAAAGTTAGAGCCGTCTTCGCCTGGTCCTTGTTCCACCCATTCGCCTGGGAAACTGACAAATTGCAATTTATAGGCCGTCCATGATGATGTTCCATCAAATGGAGGTACTTTGAATCTTCCAGCTACAGGGATGGATGTTTAGGTCCACAGGTACCGTTGACCACTTTGATTTCTAGCTTTTTCACTTCGTTTCTTATGGTCTGGAGGCGATTTTCGTGGTCCTCAACTTTTTCCTTGACGTCATCCAGTTTTTCTTGAACCTCCGTCATTTCCTTTTTCCATTCCGAAGCGGCTTCTCGTACCTCTCGGAGAATTCTATCAGATTGCTCCTCTTGGGATCTGTATTGTTCCTTTTGGAATTTCTTCTGACTGAGTAGTTCATCACGGATAACTCTCGATTGTTCCTCTTGAGTTCTGAAGCGTTCCTCTTGTGCTCTAAAACGTTCCTCTTGAGCTTTAGATTGTTCTTTCAAGAGGATCAAGATTGCGTTCAGGTCAAACTCCGGCTTAACTGACGCTGTTGTAGTACCCGGTGCGGTAGCGGTGGACGTTCCGGCGGTAGCTGGTGAGTCATCAGCTGCAGTTTGACTCCGGGTTTTGACCCCCTCCTGCTCTTGATCTCGCGGAGTTACTGGCATTTTCTATCCCACTTCAAATTCAAATTATTTATTGGTAATATAAACAATACATGTCAGTATAAAGTTATAACAGTATACAGTTATATTAATTGCTGATAAAATACATTAAATTGCTTTCTTAAATATTTCATTATGGTCGTAGAACGCCTGCTCGACAAGCCATTTTTTAAGCCTACGTTTAAATAGTGGTGCGCTTTGCGTAGTGGTAATGTCATCCGGGAGGTGGTTGTACACCTTAGGACCCATGACGTGGATAAGCTTCTGGGATTTAGCTAGTTTGTGTGGAACGAGCGGCAACTTTCCGCCGCGCACGCTGCGGGTCATGTGCCTGCGCGGGGCATCGATCCTGGGAGTTGTGTCCAGGTTTTCACGTGTTTGCACTGCCACGTGCAAAATTAAAAGTGAAGGCAGCGTCAAAATACCGAGTGACTGAAAGTGTGGTTTGGCAGATTCAGTTTGCGGCACACGTGCTATAGCACGTATCGCACGTTTTTGGAGACGAAAGGCTCTTGCCCAGTCTGCAGCTCCCGACCACAATTCGATACCGTACTGCAGGTGTGCATGTACCGTTGCAAAATAGCACGCTCGGACCATATCAACAGGAACTATCCTCGCCAGTCGTTTTAGGGCAAAGCAAGCCGTTGACAGTTTAGTGCACACCTTGTCTATGTGAAGTCTCCAAGTGAGGCCCCTATCCAGTTCGAAACCCAGGAAAGTTGAGCTCATCACTTGTTCGATTGTGGTACCATTGGCCGGCACTGTCAACGGCTTCATCTGCCGGCCAGATAGATCAAAGTTAATATGGTGGGTTTTCTTTGTGTTAAGAATAAGGCCATTATTTCTGAACCAGCTGGATACCGATGCGGCAGTTGCATTCAATTTAACCTCTAGCTCGTCGAATGTCAACGCTTGTACAACTATAGCATATATATACATGAACGTCTCACCACTGCTAATAGCATCAGGCAGATCATTCAGCAGCAACGAAAACAGAATGTTCGACATAGAAGAGCCCTGCGCAACACCCATACTTGTGGCCACTACGTCAGATCGCACCTGACCACCATCGGCAACCACAACCTGGGTCCTGTTCCTCAGAAGATCAGACAGCAAGGCTAGCGCGGAACCTTCAAACCCATAGTGACGTAGTTTGTTGGCCAGAACTTCATGATCGGCTACGTCGAACGCCTTCGACAAGTCGCAGCAGAGAACTGCGGCATCTCTCTTTCGCTCACGAGCGTCCAATATCTGACGGACCACGGCACGCGCCAGCGCAGAAGTAGAGTGGCCCTTACGGTATGCGAATTGCCTATCGGATAACGCATTAGTTGAGCTTAAAAATTCAGTTAACCTGGAGCTCAGACCGTGCTCAAAAAATTTAGCCACAACAGGAATGATCGCCACAGGTCTGTACCCGTCAATGTCATCCCTCTTGCCCTTGCCCTTGTAGAGCGGCGAGATGCGACTCTCCTTCAATGGCTCAGGGAAAACGCCCTCTCGAAGGCATCTGTTATAGATGGCAGCAAATATTGGAGACAGTTCCATTGCAGCGGAATGGACTAGCATTACGGAGATATCGAAGATATCTCTGGTTGTTTTTTTAGCTATACGAGATGTAATTATACGAAACACTTCGCTGGTTGAGAAAGGTTTTACTGGTCTGACGCAGCGATCAGCCGGCGGGCGGGCGGCGTGTAGCGCGGCTAGCGCGCGCGGCACGTCGGCGGGCGCCACGCCGCACGCGGCCGCCGCGCCGGCGAACCGAGCATTCATAGCGTCAGCCGCCACCTTTTTTGTTTTGAATTTAGTTCCATCCGAGTCAGTGATTAAATCTGTGAAATCAACCTGGTCGTGATATAATTTTCCCCTCTCTCGATTTATCACGGCCCACATAGATCTGATAGTGTTCGTGCTGTTATTAATTAAATTAGTATAAAAACTCGCTTTTTTACTATTTAAAAGTTTGACGTACTTCGCATTCATATTGGAGATAAGATTCGTAATGTGTACATTGTCGGGCGCTTTTTTCCTAGATCGATAATTTCGAACAACAATGTTTTGAAATCGCGGATATCGGTCGTTACCCACGATTCACATTTCTTATTATATATAGTTTTGATCGGGAAACATACTTCGAATTTATTTTTAAGTACGTTAATTACGGACACTACCAGTCCCACTATGGAATCATTGTTTCGCTGAATAATCGCCTGCCAGTCCACACTTAGTATCGCGGCTCGAAAATCGTTAAAGTGGCGCGCCGAGAAAACCCTCGCGCGGCGGGTGAGCGGCGCGCGCGCACGGGACGGGCGCAGCAGCTCGGCGCGCACGGCAAGGTGGTCGCTGAGGTGCGTGTCGACCGGCGCAGCACGCAGCGCGTCGCGCGCCCCGTTCCAGTACACATGGTCCAAACTGGTGGACGTCACGGTTGTAACACGAGTAGGAAACTTTACCACGTTTCTAAAATTATGGGCCCCAAGCAAATCGTACAATCTTTTTAGCTCCGGCCTCACATTTGTCTCCGAATCGTCTATATTTGTGTCACCTACAATTAAGCAATCCCTATCAACACTACTTAATTTGTCGAGCAGACGTTCCAAATACCAGAGAAAGTCAATACCGCTAATTTGACAATTGGATCTGTATACAGATACAATAGTTAGGTTAAAATCAATAAGGTCAACGGCTGATATTTCACAATATCGCTCTTCTGTCAGTGCAGTAAGGTCTACATTCTCCACCGCCCGTATGTGATTTCGTACATAAATACATGAGCCTCTGTGTTCTGACACCAAATGTTACGTACGTGGGGGTAGATAACTGATAGAAATGCACGAATACACCGATAATCAAAAGTAGACTTTAATTACGCACTCACTTAAACCGTTACAAAACAATTATCGCACAATAAACTTCGAATACTCAGATGATCGCTCGGGTCGCTCTTATTCGCAATGTTCGCTTTCCAAGTAAAGACTGACTCGTCGCAACCGGTGTCCACCGTTTTATAGTTCCCGAGTCCGATTATTCTAGAACGCCTTCCGGAATGTTCGATGTACTTCGCCCCGCCAAGGTCGATCGAGACTGTTCGTTGCTGGAATGTTCTACGCCTTGCTACCTTGTTTTTATGATCGCAATGACCTTGACTCACGGGTCTGGATGAGTCTGGAATGTTCCGCGTGTTGCCGTCTCATTTCGTGTTATCTCTTTCACACGGTTCTGGAAGGTTCTCAGTATAGCTCTCTCTTTCTAATCATGCTACCTCTTTCATAGGTTTCTGGAAGGTTCTCAGTATAGCTGTCTCTTTCTAATCATGCTATCTCTGTCACTCTTAGTGGAAAATTGCCATATACTGAAATGTACTTCAAAGGCCCATAAGGGGTCCTGAAAATGCCTGAAAATGTATTTTCAGGTTATGGCGTCATCTGATAGAGGGTGGCCTGAAACGGACTGAAACGATATTTCAGCCTGCTGAAAACGCTTCTAAAGCACCAAAATTAACGATAAAAGATGAGACGCCTTATGCCATCGGCGTAACAATATCTTTATTATTAAAATGATCTAACACAAAATGTACATCTCTGTTTGTCTTTATTATTTCACATAAACCGCCTTATTTAGAGTTGAGCCTTTTTTTATATTAAAACTTTGTAAATATTTTACAATAAAGTGAAGTATCTTCGTAACTTTTTTTTGTTTACTTTATAATAAATCTTAAATACAAACATTGACCCTCGTTTTTGAGTAAAAGTTTGAGTATATAGTGTAAAGTATGATGGTATTCCAAAAAAACTAAGTTTTAACCATTTTCGGTTTCAGGATATACCTACATGGCAAGTACGGAATTATGACTTTTTAAACTTTGAACTCAATTTGCCACCATTTACTGTTTTTGAGTTAAGCCGGTTTATTATTAGGTGAGCGTATTATGAAGGTATTAATAATGCCGCTGTGACGATGTTTAAAATAAAAATCAAAATATTTGTTCTTATTCGGGATCCGTTTATTATTTGTCATTTCGACATTCTGATCATTTGTTTAAAAATCCGCCGCTATAATACTGTTATGCCGCCTAGGTAGATTCACTCTTATTCCTGCTTAAGAGCAAAGCAATTTTCCGTTTTATTTGACTCATGCAACAAATTCGTGGATTACCCCTTCCATCTTTCCAGGTATGATATTCTTTATCAAGCCGTCAAGCCGTATAAGATGTCCCACCAGTTTACCTCTTCTGTTATCTAGTTTTAAATAATTTTCTTTTTCAATTGAACTAGTTAAGGACATTTTCATTATTTGTTTTTTTTCTGTCCACCTTACCCCGTACATCCTTCTCCAATACCACTTCTCAAATGCCTCCAGGATCTCTATTTCCCTTTGTGTCATAGTTCTCGTTTCTCACCCACACAATGCTATAAGTCTTATAAATTGCTCTTTGATGTCTCATGGGTCTCAGATCCTACTCACCTCAGATGGCGAGTGTGCTATTATGCCCTCTCCTTCCCAAAAAAAATCTTGAAAACGAGTGGCCGTAAATCGGCAGTCAGCAGCCGGAAACTGGCAAAACTAGCCGTAAATTTCCTTTCCACTTTGTTCCTATGTAGACTTCAACTGCTCATCAAGACCTATCAAAGATGGATCTATGTTAAGAATAACGGAGATCCTTCAAACACCATTTAAGACCCATTATATGTAATGTAGATCAGCACTTTCACATAATAATATTAAACAATATTTTCAAGTGTACATCGTGCTCAGTCTTTGCAGTCCATTCTAGTACAGGATACTGATTCCAAAATTACTTGTCGGATTAGAAAATAAGCAATTATATAACAAACAAATAATCTCGTGAAGTTATTTCAAAAAACATTAGGACTTTAGGTTACTATTCCTTATTGATATAGATAGACCCATAATGCTTTAATTTGTATTCAGCACTGGTTTTCACACTCAGAGACAGTTTAGAGATAAATAACTCGATCCCTTTTAAACCTTCTGTTTGAAAAATCGTGACTAAGGAACGACTTAATCGTCATTAACTGATCTATTTGGGGCGTTTAGAGCACTCAATTAATATTTTTTGCATGATTCTAAAATCTAAATGCAATACAATTTATACAGACGATTTATTGTTGACAAGCGCAGTTTTAGGGATAGTTAGGGACTTTGAAAGTTGGAGCTTAAAAAATTGATACATTCCATTTAAGACAAACGTAAGACACAGTGGAGTAAGTGTAGGGTGGCAGAGCGGGCAAAATGCCACGGGCCCCAGGTCCGAGAGCCCCCGGTTCGAGATACCGTGAGCACTGGAGGAACCCAATATGTATTAAAAACAAATTATATTGAGTGGGGGGTTTCCGATGATTTGCCTCGGGCCTCAGGTAGTATAGGTACTTACGTCACTGATAAGACACATCTGTCTTTATGTGGACAGCAAGGAACAGAAATCGAGGGAACATGCGATTGGTCCTGGTAGGAACTCTAGGAACAACAGTGAAACATTATTTTGGATCGAGCTTATCGCAGTAAAAATTGTTTGAAGGATATAAATGACGTCCGCAATTTCCCGACGCTTGAATTAGGAATAGTGGATGGAGATGATGCGTCCTACACACATGTTAACATAATCAGACGAATTATACGGGATATCGACACCTGTTTTTAAAATTGTATAACAATTTAAAAACCCTGTCCAGGAAAAAGCTTCTCAAATCAATCTCCGCAGCTAGAATCATATTTTAAAAGTTAAATTAACCCTTAACTCGGCAAAAATAAAAAAGAACTTGGATTCAAGCCTCTTCAGATTTTAATCAAGCAAAAAAATTAAATACACAAAATGTTAATGTATGTATCTTATAATACACATCGTCAAGAAAAGGGTAACAAAAAACTTTCATATGATCCCTAAAACGGTCAATAGGTATAAGGCGACATTAACCTTTTTTTTTGTATAAGACGTAATATCTACTTCTAATATTTTACGTAACAGTATTTAGTTCGGACAGCCGTTGTCATGTACTTGAAAAACGATGGCCGATTGACAACGTCCGGGTTTTACTTTTTAACCGACTTCAAAAAAAGGAGGTTCTCAGTTTGACCTGTATGTATGTATGTATGTATGTATGTACGTATGTATGTATGTATGTATGTATGTATGTATGTTTGTCCGCGATTATCTCGTGTTTGGCTGAACCGATTTTGATGCGGTTTTCAGAAAAGTATTTTTTACACCTAGGAGAAGGTTTTAGTATTTTAACCGACTTAAAAAAGGAGGTTCTCAGGTTGACCCGTATGTATTTTAGGTATAACCACGCATAACTTTTTACAGATTTGTCCGATTTAAAAAAAACTTTTTTGGTTTGATAGAGTATACTTCCGAGGTGGTCCCATTGTCACCAAATCTAAATCTGACGAGGGGATCCGTGAGGAATTGAGGGAACTCCTCAAATATTATAGGCATACATACAGCGATTCTAGTATTTTTTTAGTAACAAGTCCAGCATTTGAATTCAGAAAGTATCATTTGGTGAAGTGGAACTGATGATGATGACCACAAATGGTTACCGGAACTCCTCAACGTTACCTATTTAAAGGGTGGCGATAAGATATCTCGATTAAGATAGTAGCAATTGTAACAAAGAGAATTTAATTGTTTAAATATGACTATGACTATGCCGCGGCGTTGCTTGCGGCGAGCTTAAAATGTCTTAAAATTTCATAGCGAATAAAAAGTGGAACTACAAAACAGCTTAAGTATTATGATCACTAAAAAGTATAAAATTTTTTTTTTTTTTTCAAAAAACAATTTATTTATTTTGTGCGTTTTTGAAGGCGGTTTTTTGTTTTTTTTTTTAAATTTTTATTTTATGATTTATATTATTTACTGACATTGGCATTGGCGGAATCATTGACAGCCTCGATTGAGACAACCTACAAAAATTTATTGATTGATATTATTTACTGAATATTTATTCTCATTCACATGAAAATAGGCGACATCACTTCAAATCCGCCATATAAATAAAAAAGAAGATTTTTTCAAGAGCTATTCAATACTCAATGTTAAGATATTTTTTTACAACTTTGTAAAAACGTAACTTAAATGTATTACTATGCCAAATTACAGATTTGTAGTACCAAGAGTCTCTGACCTAATCTTAAAACGGTCTATACAGTTGGGTTACAACTTCATGCAAGAGGTCATTTACTTAAGTTTTTCACCTATACCTACTCGAGTTTACTGCTGAGATGAGCCATAGGCCATAGAGGACCTTATTAGTTTTAATTTGGCGAAAGTTTTTAGAGTACGTATTATAATTTATAAAGCCGTGTGATAGAGGGGATAGTAGTAGAATGACTAGGACGCAAAATGACCAACTTGCAAAATGACCACATCGCTGTAGCCTACATCTCGAAATGCCTTTGTCGCAAAATGACCACATCGCTGTAAGGCGCCTTTGTCGCAAAATGACCACATACCACATCGCTGCAGCCTACATCTCGAAATGCCTTTGTCGCAAAATGACCACATCGCTGTAGCCTTCATCTCGAACTGCCTTTGTCGCAAAATGACCTCATTGCTATTTTCATGTTATGTCTGTCTCAGCGAAGTTGATGGACATATATATAACAACCGGCATTTTCTATTCAATAAAATTGTAATTCGGATCCAATATCCATGTAATTAACATGCGTACACGACACGCGTAATTACCCAATAATGAGTAGGGAGGTACCTACCTAGTAAGTATCACCAACTATCATTTTCACGGGTTGTGAACCATTAAATAGAGTCGGCCATAAGTGGTTAATGAATGATAACTAGGTAGTACTCGTTCGTCCTTTCAGTCCTAACCATATGTAACGCTAATTGCTAAGTAATAAAATAAAGCTCCTTATTTAGTACTTAAGTATTTCAACCTCGACCAAGATTGTAAGGAGTAAACGCAAGGTTAACTTAATACCAATAAACAGCAAAAATATATAATCCTACAAGTTGTCTTACAACGTACGCTCATAAAATAATCACAAGAGTTGCGTTCGAGTTGCATGTAGGATCTCTAGGTTCGATCTCAAGCGTATGAGTATGATTCTGAAGCGAGTATCTAAGCCTCCATCCTGAATCCTGATGTCTCGTTCGGCATTGCAATGCACATCCGGGGCGGTCGATATCGGCGGCGACTTGCGCGTTGCTTCCGGCGTCCCTCAAGCCCCGCGCCCCGCCACCGCCCCTGCCCCGCGCAGCACGTCTCTGCCCCCTCCGCTGCCCTCACATCGATTCGCACTCCTTTTGATTATTATTAGGCGTTAGTTGCAAAAATGTATCTTCTCACGCATGAATTGAATTCTCTCCGTGCACGCACCGCGTCTTCGCCTACTTGTGGGCCGCAATTGGCTTCGTGCAAAAAACGTACCTATTTTCAATTGCAAATTTATACCTACTTACTTACGGTAATATAATAGGTAACTATCTACGATGAATTTACGTGAACTAGACACAAAAACTCTAACTGTAAGTATAGGTACCTATTCACGTACAAAACTATGATTAAGTCAGGTCAAACTTTTACCTTTTTAGGTAAATAACCCAACTCACGGACCTAAAAAAAATACGGACGTAACGTTACACTCAAAAGGTGCGAAGCAAGCAAGGCCTGTTAATTCGTTCCGTCATACACAATCTACCGTCTCACAAATGCACTAGGCCTGTTAACCCGCCGCCATTACGCGTCCAGCCACAGCCCGAGTGACATATCACTTTACACCGAAGAAAATGCCGCATTGTGTAGTACAAACGTGTAAAAACTACATTAGTAAATATAAAAAGCCACACGGAATCACTTATCACCTGTAACTTATGTTTATTCGTGTTATTTTTCATAAATATGTGTTTATTTACTTTGACGCAAATTACAAACAAAAATGACAATCAGTGCTGCCAGTTTTTTCACTGATTTTTCTGCCTAAAAGTGGGGAAATCTTTAACGCCGTTCGTAATGGTACGGAACCGTGCTTATGCGAGTCAGACTTGATTTTGATCGGTTTTTTTACATACTTTTAACTAAGTCACAAACAATCTAAGAAACTTAGAATGTAATTAAGTCTTGGATCTCTGTTTTAACTTAGTTACTTCTAATTTGTCAGGTTCTCTTGAAAATATGCATACTTATGTAATTGCGATGACAATATAATTATACGGTATTATCGAGCAATGATATTGAAACTTTCTTGCACATTCCATACAATCAAATTGAGGAAATAAAAAATTGCTCAGTCTAAATCTTACGTTTGGTACAATTCTTAAACGCTATTATTGCAACAAAATAATTGCATACAATTATTGCCGATTCTTGTACAAGAAACTTGCATAATCTAAATGGGCCTTTACAGTGGGTAAAAGGCCTTAAAATGGGCAAATTGACGATTTATATGGCAGCCCTCAAAGCACGCACACTCGTAAACGGATGGCCATTTTGTCTGCTTCACTCATGATTAGACTAGGTTACGTCCGTATTTTTTTTAGGTCCGTGACCCAACTAGCAAAATTTTATTTCAGAGTACTCTTATAACACACTTACAGCTAGCTGTAAGTGTCGATTTAGGCGCACTTTATAAGGGGATTCTCACTTATAGTCCACTTATAACGTTCTTATTGAAGATTACTTAAAACCTACAATAATCTTGTTACTGCTGTTATAATACCAAAATACTAACAAAGGTTTTATAGTGGCATGGCTTAAGGGAAATAAGACTTAGAGAGCTCTTACGAATGCTCTAATAAGTGTTATTCCTTTTATATTGCACTCTGGAATTCCTGGACAAACATTCTATCACAACGACCGAAAGAAGTGACGTGTAACAATAACAAACGTAGGTATGTAAAAGTTTTTTTTTGTATTTGTAGTAAAGATTAATTATTTTCCATCATCATTTCGTTCATTTAATACCTTCCTACATACCTATGAACTTAAGCAACTTGCGGAGTACATTTCTTCGATATTTTGTGAAATGAATTCAAATATTTTCTCGGGCCCACTTCGTAATATATTTAGAATAATTGTAACAAATTATTAATTATTTTTCAAAATAAAAACGACGCCGTTAGAGATTGATACAACCAATTACTCTTCTATAAGAAAGCTTAAAGACTAAAAAGTCTTATTTCATCGGTGATACTGCAAAACCGCGTGACCAACAAATTTATTATAGAGCAAAATAAACCTTAACGACTTAGAAATAAGGTGCATTTTGCTCCTCAGTAAAAATGTTACTTACGCGGTTTTGCAGTTTCACCGACGATTTCACACTTCCTAAGTCAAATTTAAACTTTTTGGTCTTATTGAACACTTGAATAAGGTAACTACTTGCAGCCATTTACTAAAATTAAGGTTCCTTTTGTCGTAAAACCGTGGCATACAATACAAATTATCAATCATCTTGTGTTAAGTATAATTTTAGGTTAGCCAAACATGCATAAATAAATATATACTTCTGTATAGTATAATAGGTGGGTAGCTACTATTATAACAAAAGTTTTTATGGGCGAATCTCCTAAACGCCCATTTTTTACGTTCCCGGAGATAACATTTACGGGGTAAATTATTCTGGTACCAAAAACCCCTTTTTAGGTGCTCAATTAAACAATAAAAAAGCTACCTGAAACGTTTTCGGTTTAAACCTACTACAAAAAAATTGTTCTGGGAAAATGAGTATAATTTGCCATTTTTTACTAGGGGCCAAACTAGTTAATCTTCTTACTATTTGAATAAAACTTTAACTGAAAATAATTATGAAATTAAACCTTCACAATCATATTAAGGACCAAATTTTCTTTACTTTTTTGTAAAGAAATTGACAAGAAAATGAGTGCTAATTGGTTAAAATTCAAATCGAAAACCGTGTCAAAAAATATCGTCATTAGTGGCCACGACCATTGAATGTCGAATTTCGGAAAACTGAACGCAATAAACAATACGAAACGTGGCCTCCTGCGACCGTCCCACGCCGCTCAGGTGCCTAGCAAGAGTCTCAGGACCAACACGTGCTGCGTTACGGCTAGATAAGTGGCCAAAACACTTCTTCCAACTTTTGTCAATTTTGTCGTCATTGTCATTCGTAGCTATTTCTCGATAATTATATATTATTAAGTTTGTATTTGCATTGAAGTAAACAAAGGTTGAGTGGAGAGCCTTGGGGAGGCCTATGTCCAGCAGTGGACGTCTTTCGGCTGACATGATGATGATGAAACAAAGGTTTTGTTTTGGCGAAACAGGTATTTTGTTTTCATCTTCTAACAGAAACCTGTTTCGACACGTTTTTTTACAATAGTCATTGTCGGTTATGTCATTGTTGGCGAAATTGAAAGGGACGACAATGATATCTGTGGGACCCTAATGATAACTCTCAAGCCAAGAATGATATTTGAGGCTTCCAATGATACTTTATTAGACAAATGTAGTATTTACCTATACTTTGAATTACAATCATTACTATTTTTATGGGTCACATCACATCATAGACCATGTTGAGGCTTATTAGAGTGACAGTACAGCGGGCAATGAAATATTGGCTCCAAAATATCATGTAAGATTTGTTGGGGTTATACCGGATGGATTTTGAACTAGCTGAGAGACTGCGCTAAAAACTTTTTTTCTCGATATCAGAGGGCCCTGCCAAGATGCACTACGCTAACTAACGTTTGCATCGTAGCGTAGTGCATCTTTGCAGGGCCCTCAGTACGCGTCAGTAATTGAAATATCGCGCAAATGGTTAAAAAATAAACGTCGTTCAGGCCTGTGCAATATAAAAACCCCAAACGTTACATAAAGTATATGTAACCTTTGGGGTTTTTATATTGCACAGATTTTAGAATGTGGTGAATAATTTGCCATCAAGGGGTAATACCGGATGGAGATTTAAAGCCATTTGCTCAGAGAATAAGGCATCTAAAAGGAATATATCCGATTTCATCCGTTATGGCACATATTATATAAATTGGAGCTAACAATAACTAGGAACTTAAATGTTCTCATCGATTATTTTTTTCGTATTTAGGTATCCGATCTTGCCCCTGATACAAAAATTTGGTGAATCTGTGATTAAACGTGAAAAATCGAATGTAAGGATTACACTAAGTAATTAAGTAAGAAATAAATCAATTATTATAACTATAAAACAGTATATAAGAATCGACGAAATAAATAATGCGATTAAGCAGTAGAGAAATAAAATCTAATTTCTTCCGCCATGTTTTTTTATAAATACTAAAAAATAAAATGAGTGAACTAAGGCAGAATTACACATATTTACGTCGTTTTTAGGCCTTAATAAGGTATGTTATTTGTTAAAGTGAAAACATTGAAAAAATATGTGCCATGGTAAATAGTGTTTTTTGGCCCAAATCTGATAATTATCCACCCACATACATAGATTGCTACGAAGAGTTATGATTCATAACTCTTCGTTTTGGTTTTGCCGTGGTCGGTTTAAAATAACGGAACGAAAGTGTGATCAACAAAAACAATCAATTTAAATCAGAGAGAACATTTACAATTATTATAATTTAAAGTTTGGCAATCACTGCCGTATTTTAAATGGGTAAAGATCGGATTGTCTCCTTCCGATCTTTGCCTGCATCCGAATCTCGGCCTACAGCAGTCCTAGGTCTTTTTGGACCAGTTTTATTTAATTATAAACCTTCAAAACGAAGTAATCCAACAAAATAATATAAAACAAAACAACAGTTTCATTACAATACACAAAATACAGGTGGAAGAACGGATAGAAGAAAAATGACGGAGCGGCCAGCGGACACTGGCAGTCGGGGTCTAGGCGTAATGAAATAGCGTCTTGCACTTTGTTGCCAACATTGAGAAATAAAGCCAAATTCAGCTAAAATTGATTCATACGGTCTTCCCCGGCTTCCAGTGTTACCCCAACAAACTTAGGTACCTAATGAAAGTTCGCAACCCCGTCAAGTAGGTATAAAATGAAGTCGGCTGGTCTTACGATTGTTATTTTTAAACAGGAACTTATTTAAACCACACGAGGGCGAATCTCCTCAAAACAATATTCTTGACAAAAAAAAACAAGATTTTGTAAACCTCGTGGCAGAGATTCTATTCAAGGCCAGTTTTACGTATATATCAAAAATATACTATTTCGTGATGAAGGCACCAAAACCAGTACATTAAATAACGATATTTTTTTAAATTATGCAAAATGGTGTTGCTGATAATGTCGTTTTGTGGAGAATAATGACATTATTGCAGAAAATAATGACACATTGTTGCCGACAATGAGTAATTCGCACGTTCGTTGGAACAAGAGAAAAATATGCAATATGAGAAAAAGTTTCATTGTGCCCTTGTCCTACCGAAGGTGCATATTCTAATTATATAATTAAGTACATATTTTATTTTAGATATTTTTAGTTATGATTTTATGACAGGAACGAGGAAAATAAAATGCATTTATATAGAAATCAGTTTATTTCTAAATTTACCTTTATAGTAATCTAGAATAACATCAAAAAAAATCGAAACTTTGGGCTCCTGATTGGATACTGTAATGATAATTGACTTTTAACGGAAACAAAAAACATTAAAAATAGCTATAAGCAAACATTTTCGTAAAATACCAGCCTTAGATAGACTTTACATTTATATAATATGATTCATACACTAAACCCTGATATTTTAACCGCTATTTTCATTTTAACAGTTTTATAAAAATACAACAATCTTTATACTAATCAGACTTTAAAATGGTAAAGGGGAATACCATCATTGAATTCCACCATTTAAAAATTATCTTTCCTTCGATTAGCCTTAATAGATTTTAACAATAATGTTTATAGATAACATTAAAATAAAACAAACAGCGCTTATACTAAATAAACATTTGTCAAAATTATAGCTTTTGAGCAAAAAGTGATAAAAAGGATTCTTCCAAAAAATTCTAACATCAATTTACAAAAAAATAACAGTCTTTAAACTAATCAGACTAAAAAAGTAAAGCCTGACAAGGAAAATAAAAATCTCACCATATTGCGGAAATTTATGAACTGTCATTTCTATTGCAATTTACGAAACACAGATAAATAGTATTCGTGGCGACCCCTTTAGAGTTTTTTTATTTTCCTGGTCAGGCTTTAAAGAAGATTACCATCATTGAATTCCACCTTTTAAAAAATATCTTCTTTCGATAACCTAAGAATGTTTACACAAAACATTAAAATAAAACATACAGCTCTTATACTAAATAAACATTTCAAAGTAATTTCAAAATAATAGCTTTTGAGTAAAAAGTAATTAAAATGATTCGTTCAAACGATATTCTAACTTGAGTTTTACATAAAGATTATTATAAAACCTTTAAAAATGTCCCTCTCCTATAAAGTCCTTTTCCCTCAAAAATAATAAAAAAATAAATAAATTAAAATCTACTTTTTATTGTTATGCCACAAAAATTAACAAATGTTCTCAAATTGTTACATCAAGGGAAATTAATTTATGGAAAAGAGATACTACCTTGCCGATAATAGTTCGCTGAAAGTAGTATTAATTAAAAGTTATTTTTTCTTCATTGTTTTTTTTTTTTTTTGGATTATTTTCCGATTTTGTAATTTGATATTTAACTTTTTTAGAGGTCGAGGCTTTAGGTGGAGATTCTGGAGTGTTAATCACATTCAGTGAAATATCAGACAATATTTCCACGTTTCTGGGCATAGCCCGTGAGGTCGAAGGTTCTGATTAAAATTGAGTTTTATCTTCTTTTACATTTTTCGACGCAGCACTTAAATTGACGATGTGTCCAAGATGATGTCCATGCACGCAGATTTGTGAAGCAGAGCATTCGAAACAACTCATTTTTCTCAAGATTAACTTGATTTGTGATTTGTCCCACAAGACCTGATGCACGGAGAAGGTGCCCTAGAAGCATTTAATGTCATCGGGAATCAAGTTACTTCTTAGGGTTATATCTTGTTCTCTTATTTTCTTTATAGTAATATTGAGCTGTTCATTTTCGACGCGTCCCTTAATCAGATCATAAAATTGGTTGAATGTACCGACATCTGCACCGTAGAGAACCATTTGATCCGCTGTTCTTTTCAATGTAACTCCAACACCATCTGGGGCACCCTTGCCGTGACCGGCCTCAGAATAATTCCACGTGATTTTACTTAACTCCGGGAAATCAATATAAATTTGGGTGATGATGTAAAACATGATCTTATTCCTGTATTGCGATGATGGGGAGTCCGATAAAAAGTGAATTGTGTCAATTAAAGGGTTCAACTTCATTACTTCCTCTATTACAGGCACCAGATGAGCCCATATCGATGGAGCGTTGTGCATTAAACAATCACTTATTGTACACATTGATGTAGGGGTTACTAGTCCGGTATCAAAGTTATGTACATATGCAACAGCAGTGTGTAAAGAGACCTGTTGTCTGCTGCCACCGAAGTGAAAAGACTGTACTTCTTCGGCATATTTTAAGGAGTAATTTTCGGAGATATATATAGATAGATAGATACATGGATCAGACATTCTTGAATAGTCGGATTTTGTTTTAGATTCCTCATTTGTTTGTACTGGCCAACAATTCTGTAAATGTGTTCAAGAAATCATGTTCCAGCTTTGCAACTGCTTCTGTAAAACGGGTTGGTACACTTTTTTTCTCCGAAATGATTTGCTTTTTCGTTGTGACATTTTTAAGAACTACTCTTTTAGTTACTTTGACCCACTGAAAATAGGTAACGTTTTTGTTTTTAAAATCTGTATTATAGTCTAGACGATTACTTCTGCAGGTGTCACATTTTCTTTGTAAGCAATTGGTGTTCCTTGAGTCACAGCATAATTTAGAAAGCACCTGGTCGCTGTTTTTCTCGTTTAATATCGATGCTTTATTCGAGCCAGTTATTAGTAATTCCATATTCACATGGACAGCACACTGACATGTTTCTCTATTAATTTTTCTTGGAAAAAGCACCCAAAAAGGTCGCAGTTTGCAAAAAAACGAGTAACTTAGTCTCGATTTCGTCTCTGAACGGAATTTTTTATAAAGGTCTTTTATAGGTAGGCATAAATATCGTTTTTGTTTGCGAACTTTATTGCGTGTGATAAATTCCTTTTTACCAGCTGTAATAGCGCTGTTTGCATCTTCTGTGTAAAACTTTATTATGTGTTCCATAAGAGGAGTTTCCTTTTCGTCTGATAGATCGCTATTATCACTCTCTAATTGCGGCTCTTCATTCAAGCCTTGACGTCCGTTGTCTGCCTTCATCTCTATAAATTTTCTGTTGAGTCTTTGGTTATATTTACATAGTGATTTGTTTCTTTTTTGGTATGCTGCTATGATTCGCAGTAATTTTTTCCGTTTTTTCAGCTCTGTATAACGAACATTCCTCCCTTTTGATTCAAAGAGTGGGCAACAGTGCAACGGATCATCCAGTTTGGTATTTGTGGCTTCAGTGTCTGGAATTATTGAGCAACTCTCGTCGACAACAGCTTGAATATTAAACGTTTGAATCGGAGACGGCTTCCCTATAGTCGAATTTTCTTTTTTTATTTGACGGTACCTATAGAATATAAATAAATATATTTACAACCAACAACTAAATTGCAAAGAAAATTAATAAAAACATCAAACTCACTAACTCTTTTTACAAATAGAAAAAATCATCATACAAATAGGTACCTTTTAGTATTTTCTCTCCATTTTTTTCGTTGTTCCCTTGGTTCGCGAGAAGATAATTCTATTCATTTTTTCCTTTTGTTTTATGTATTCGCTTCTTCTCTTCGCTTTTTCTTTCTATTTCTTGTAATTCTGGATCATTTTTTATTTCATTATATCGCCGTCTCTTACTCATCTTTTGAGCCAGCCTTCTTCTGGACAGAGCTTCTTCTTCTTCTTTTTTTGATTTAGGGGGCATTTAGATGATTTTAAATAAAAAGATCTGTAAAAAAACAGCAAAATTCATTATTTTTGTGGTCAGTAGAATAGGTCAAAGATAAAATAAGCCAATTCACCGCGTTACTCCATTAATCAAGGATCGAGAGTGACATTCTTAATCATACAATATATAATTATAATATTCACTTGATTATTACGATCCTATGAATTTTATGTAAAACTAACTATCAATTTACTTTATTTTTAATAAAAATCTCTTTTGAGATTATTAATGTTATTATATTACAATACAAATTTAAATTCTGTAGCTCTGCCTGCCTACCCCACTCTGGGAATGACGGCTTGAGTTTATGTAAATTATTATAGTACAAATCTGTTTACATTTTTGGCAACTTCAATTAATCCGGAATTTAGGTACATTTTTGAATATCAGTAAAATTTAAGGCTCATTAAGAATTTACACTTGGGCCCATTCGCAATATGTCTCATGGTTACACGGTTTCCCTTTTTAATATTACCTTTTTAACTAGAACATACCTTTAAAAGATCAACTCCTTTGTAAACTACCCAAACTTTTCCAAAGGTTCTTATTTTTAGATAATTGCGTAGGTATGTGGTAGTGCACCATTGCCATATAAATCCAAGATAGAAACAAATACTTTTCATACCTATTCTATAATATCATACATAATTTGCAATTGGTACTTTTTTTAATTAATTACAAAAAAATATGAGCCTCATTTATTCGCTATTCCTACAAAGAAAGTGAAAATTCAAATTTAAAATTTTTGTAAATCTATACAAAAGCAAATACCACTACTTATAAGCAATTTTCTGTTTTCGCTAATACGTCTATACTAAAACTACTGAACTAACTACTAATAAGTGTGTCATGTCATACATAACTCACAGAGTAGTACTTATAAATCTCTGTCATTCCATTTATCAATAATTATTATCCCTCCATCCTTTACATACTCGTACATATTTAGTATCTGATCCGGACTGTTACCCTCCAGTTCAATATAAATACTATCTTATCGATATTGGTTGTTTATATTGTAACTTCTATATAATATCGAACTTTTTTGGTTTACACAGACCACCTTGATATGTTGCAATTAATATTGCGAAATTTTCTAAAATGTCGGTGAACCGATTAATGTTCACATTATGTCTATTCGTGTCTATTACCAAGACGTAATATGTTAGCTTCATATTTCGGCTAAAATGATAATACATTTTAAATAAACGTTAAGAAACAAAAATATACCTACTTAGAACAAAAATCTCGACACAAAGCTCCCATAGAAACAAACACTCCGATAGAAACAAGCACTCGCAAACAGACAAAGATTTACAACTTACATACAACGTGTAGGTAACTTAAATAAACAAAAAATATACCTACAACAAAAATCTCGACACCCTTCTCCCATAGAAACAAGCACTCGCAAACAAAAAAAGATTTCCAACTTACATACAACGCGCAACGTGTAGGTAATTTAAATAAACGAAAATTATACCTACAAGAAAAATCTCGACACACAGCTCCCATAGAAATAAACACTCCGATAGAAACAAGCATTCGCAGCAGACAAAGATTTCCAACTTACATACAACGTGTAGGTAACCTAAAAAAACAAAAGATACACCTACAAGAAAAATCTCGACACCGAGCTCTCATAGAAACAAACACTCCGATAGAAACAAGCATTCGCAAACAGACAAAGATTTCCAACTTACATATAACGTAGAGGTAACTTAAATAAACAAAAATACACAGACAACAAAAATCTCGACACACAGCTCCCATAGAAACAAGCACTCGCGAACAAAAAAAGATTTCCAACTTACATACAACGCGCAACGTGTAGGTAATTTAAATAAACGAAAATTATACCTACAAGAAAAATCTCGACACACAGCTCCCATAGAAATAAACACTCCGATAGAAACAAGCATTCGCAAACAGACAAAGATTTCCAACTTACATACAACGTGTAGGTAACCTAAATAAACAAAAGATACACCTACAAGAAAAATCTCGACACCGAGCTCTCACAGAAACAAACACTCCGATAGAAACAAGCACTCGCAAACAGACAAAGATTTCCAACTTACATATAACGTAGAGGTAACTTAAATAAACAAAAATACACAGACAACAAAAATCTCGACACGCAGCTCCCATAGAAACAAACACTCCGATAAAAGCAAGCACTCTCAAACAGACAAACTTCACTCCCATAGAAACAAGCATTCGCAAACAGACAAAGATTTCCAACTTAAATACAACGTGTAGGTTAACCTAAATAAACAAAAAATACACCTACAAGAAAAACCTCGACACCGAGTGTCGCGAATGATCGCGATATGCATTGAATATGCTAGTGAATGAACCCCTTTAGTTCGGTAGTAATTTTTAGACGAAATAATTATGCCTGGCAACTCTGGGGGAGGTGATATAGCTTGGGAGGGAAGAGTAGATGAAAAAAGATGGACGACGGTTGAGGTTTGGAATTGTTGTTTGTGACAAGTTTGTGAGGTAAGAGATAATGGTTCTGTACACTGGTAAGTGTTTATAAACTGTAATATTGACGATGTAAAGAGATGGCAAAAGATTGATATTGTTTTGGAGGCTTTGGGTTGATCTGTAGGGGAGTGAGGAGGGTCAACAGGGGGCCTTCGGGTCCCGCCCTTGGGCTCCGTGCTAGACGACAGGGTCTAACCCGTAATAAGGGAGAAATTGCTCTCGGATGGGATCCCCTGTGGCGTCGAACGCGGCACCCAAGGAGTTAACGTTAACAGTAAATTAATGCGAAGCAGATTTATATTACTATCTCTCTATATTATCATGCATGTGAGTTTGTCGCTCCATTATTACGATAATGTCTTGAACCAGAGGCATAACGAGACATGTATGATTATGGAAAACGTGGCGACAAAATTGGTGAAGCGTGCTGGGATAAAGAATAGAAAATTGATAAAGGTGACTGTGACGTGTGACGACCTTACTTATATGACAAAACTGCTACTAAAGTTGGACAGGAAATATTTTTTTAGTGAGAATGTAAAATAGAAAATTTAATTGTTCACTATTTAAACAAGGTTATTGATAACTTGTTTGCGAAACTGACTGTTTAAAATTATTGTTGAGTATTGAAATAGAGTTCTCCACTAGTAGTAGGAAGGGACTGCGACAGGTGCGTGGAAGATTCCGATCCTTCGCGTACTGCTGCTTTCTGTGACCAGGGCCCTGGCCATTCAAAGCGGCTGTTGCTATGCGGGAGAGGGCACATGCAGTGGTTGTTTAGTTGAACCTCTTGTGCTGCTGTGTAGATGTCATATGTAATATGTCAAGGCAGGATTATGTCCGCCTTCACAGCCGCCGGTGCAGATGACAGGTGCGTTGGATGGATGACGATCCCCACGCATTGCTAGCTTTGTGTTTACGGACCACTGTGTAGCGGTCGCCCGGTGTTCTCAGCTGATAGGCATGGAGAACTCAAGAACGTTAGAGGCCGAACGCGCCCTACGTTACTGCTGCTGGAGTGAGCCGTTTAGTAGTACTAGTAGTAGTTTAGCTCGGTTTTGTGTTGTTGAACAGAAAGAAATGAGATTGTTTGAGAACCTCATAATCGTGGACACTGAAATAGTATTCTTGAGAGAATTTTGTGTCATTAGTCATATTGGTGCCATTAGTTGGGCCAAAATTATAGCTTCAAATAGGTTGACTTTGCCTAAGACTTGACATTTTTTTACTGAAAAAACTGTTTGAACTGGACCATACACTGTTGAAAGTGATACTGAGCAATTGGATGCATTGTTACATTGACATACATACAAAATATATATTGAATGAGTGATTGGATATTAAAATGTTTTTTATTGTTTGACCTGTAATGCTTTGGCTACTTTGTCATAAGTGATGACATTATTTTTAGCGACCGTGTTACTGTCTAAACTTTATTTCTTGATTGAGCACATTGGACTTTGCTATGTTGGAAAAGGTTGGAAATAGTACCTACACCTTGCCTTTTGGATATTGTAATAATTGACTTGACAAGCTAAGTGTTTGCTACTTTGCTGTGACATTACAATTATTATTTTTTGATATGTTGGTGGTGGAACTTGGCTCTCAACTGTTATTTTGTTTGTGTATTTCCTGGGTTTGCATTAAGGAAAACAATGTGTTTTTTAATTTTGTGTTTTACCCTAACCCTCACCTATTAATTTGTATTTAGTTGAGTTGCGGTCAACTCGAATTTTAAATTATGCTGTGAATAAAAAGGCAGCTGTTTGTAAATATGTGAACTGTCACGTTGACATCATACTAAGTTTGTTTTCGTTGACTGGTTGTGGTTAAGATCGTAATAAAAAACCAATAAGAACTCATTGGAGTGGGTTCCGATGCTCCTATTGGCCTATTTATTTTAATGATGGTAGCGTGATTTGTCAACGGTGTTTACTAAAATGGTGCAACATCGGAAACACATTGTCTGCTTCCCACTACTCATTGTTTGTTTACAAGATAAAATTGAAAAGTTTTACTTCTACGTATAATAATTGGTGTAAAAGTTAATTCTTAATACAAATAAGTTCATTCACATTGTGAATAAGTAAATAAGGATTTAAAAGAGAATACGATGTGATTGATGATCACCAAATGCCTGGTTGGAACGTGCTTATTTGCACACTAAAAGTTTTGTTTTGTTTTATAAATTCTTGTGAGGTAGTAAGCGTTGGTTAAGTATAATTGTTGCATTTGAAATAATTACATTACAGTCAACGTTCTCGTGAAGACTTACCGATGATGGATTTATGGTATTAAGTATACAAATTGATAGTTTTAACAAAAAATTGGTTAATCTAATGAGATTTTTCTTGAAACACGATGTGATATTGTATAAGCTGAAGGTAGGTTGGCTAAACCCTAGCCTAGAAAACAAGTATGTTGTACATACTACAACTTTATCATATCCAACTGTATTGATATAATAGTACTAAACTAACCTAAGTGCTAATTGGGATAATTTTATGATGAACACAAGATGAAAAAAAAAAAAGATGTTTGATATTGGTTTAGGTTTAAATTACTTACCTTATTAACACTTTGTTTCTGTCTCGGGAGCTCCCAGCGGGATGGACTTTTTCTCTCTGAGGGGCAGAGTTCTGTTCTGTTGTGAGACTAGGTGAAATACTACAAGACCCCTCTGGTATATGTATACATATACATGTGTACTTTAGCCCAATGTGTATAATAAGTGTAATATGTATGCGTGTGTGTGTGTAATAATACTGGTTGGTCTATAATATACATGAGCGATGGTATTATTGGTTGTGAATTGCAGTTAATATCAGCAAAAGGACAATTGAACATAGGATTATTGGTAAGGTGTGAGTTACTGTAAATAAGGTAAGATATGATTTTGTAGGTGCCAATGGCGAGGGTCTTTAATGAGAATAAGTTGTATTGCATAGCAATACTCTCAAGAGTTATATGACTACACAATCATATGCAGGTAAATATTGTACTATCATTACTGAAAGAATACCTTTATTAAATAGTCTAAGTAAATATAATGTCATCATCAGCGTTTGGTTCAATTGCATCAGACATTAAGGTTATAGAGCGCTGAGCAAAATACTCTCACTGAAATTGACCAGAGTGATATAACTGGTGGAGTGGTTTTGATTTGCAAGTGTTATTTTATTTATTGGGCTAATTAACTTGTTTTGTACTGTTTACTTTGTTTTAATTATTACTTTACAGCGTCTCTTCTTTCTTAGGTTGTCTGGAAGAAATCATCTTTTAGGGATAACAAAGCCTTATGTGTTTTGTTTGTGTTTTCTTTGTTGATTTTTTGTGTGGTTTTCAAAAGGTGCGTTTGAATTTTGGTGCATTCATATTTATGTTTAACCTGATTTACTTATAGGAAAATATGTACAGGCTTAACTATGTAAAGACAACAAGAGTGTTTACATTCATATATACAACCAGAGAGGAGGAAACCAACTAGGTATATTGTTAAGTACGAGGGAGGCAGGTATTATGTAAAATGGTCCTCAAACTCGTCTTGAAGTTCAAACTGGATTAGCGTACATGGCTGGTTTAAGAATAATAATTTACAGCAGTCTGACATGGTCATGCTGGAAGGGGAGACATGTGATTTTTAAGGAACAGTTGGATTAGGTAATTATTGAGGAGATAGACCAACAACAGGATCTTCTTCAAGTTGAGCCATCAACGCTTTATCATATGGTAAGGGTGGCTGCATGCTGTATGATGTTTCATCAAAATTTAGAGAATAATGATGTCTTATGAATGTTTGTTTCTGTTTCAATACTTAACTCCCTTACTGGTAAGTCTGGGTTGAACAAAATTAGAATGAATGCAGATGTCATTAAGGTCTTTCTTTAAGTTGCATTGAAGCCTGATAATAAGATCATAACCAGATTTCTGTGGGTATTAATATTATTTTAAAAGTCAGTGTCAAATGACAACTTAGTTCATTATTGTTTTTTGCTGTGTAGTTTTTTGGCATAATTTCTAGCCCATTTTTTGGTCTCAGCTGGTAAGCATTGCTGATGAATGTTATGGTTTTGTAACAAGTGAAAAAACTACAGATTTGCTATTTAACAATTAGATTGTAAACTAAAGGTAAAATGATATTCAAGAAATTAAAAGTTTATGGATATTTGGAAACATCAAATGACAAATGCTTTATGAGAGTAATACTTACTTGGACTAATCGGAGCTAAGTAATTGTTTATTTGTTCTGGAATACAGAACATTTCGGTTGAAACTTAATGAAGCAATCTCAATGAGGATTCTATTTACCACCCTTTGTGAGTATGTTTTCCCACTAGTTTAGTTTCTACTATGAGAATTTTGTGTTAAAGGAAGTACGTGGGAACATGGAAGCAAGGAAAATATTGTATGGTTTTAAGGCCCAACATTATTTACTGTAAGTATAAAATAAAATGGCCGAGAATTAAAAGACCTCCACGTTTTGCTTGCTGTAGTGGCGGAGTGTCTGGATGCAATGCAGCCAGATATATTTGGAGACATGTTCATAGTGGGGGACATTAATCGTGTTTAGTTAGAAAGCTGGTTTCGTGATCAGGAAATTATAGGTCTACACTTCGAGTGAGTTCTTTTTTGAAAGAGAAAACTGAATAGTAGTAGATAGTTTTCTTTGATGCAAAGGTTTGTTTAATAATGCACATTCGTTATATGAGGCGAATCATCTGATCATTTGAACTGGATTTTGTCATAGGATTACATATTGAAACTTGCTAAAATTCTACTGTTTGGTAAATATTTTGTTCCATTCCGCTGACAGATAAACAGGTAAAGAAAAGTTTATTGAAGGTTGAACGAGAGCCGAGAGCTTATGCAAGAGTTTGAGTTTGTGTTCATAACAGATTATAAGGGTTGGTGTTCATCAGTCAACATCTCCTAATCTATTGGACATCTCTACCCGCTCGAAACCGTCATTTATTTTGACACAGGATTTGAGCTTTTGCCGGAAGTACAGGTAGTTACTGTAAGAAGTTTCTATTGGTGACCGAGCGGATCGGTGTATGCGCGGTAAACTTAAAGTGAGGGGAGATAAAGAAGGGCCAGAATCTCCAAATAGAGGATGTCCGAGAAGTACTGGGAATTGCAAGTCTGGAAATAGCGGTCTGGAAGTTTTGCCTCCAATTCCTCAGGTGGGTATAATCGATGCACAGGTAGACTCTAAAGCTGATGACTTGCCGATAGAAGATGGGAGACTCAAGCGAGATATAGTAATGCGAGCGAGTGAGAAGATTGCTGAGTGGGCGAGTCAATTGTTCACCTAGCAGCAACTCTAGTCGCTGTGGGGAATGTCGCGAATGATCGCGATATGCATTGAATATGCTAGTGAATGAACCCCTTTAGTTCGGTAGTAATTTTTAGACGAAATAATTATGCGTGGCAACTCTGGGGGAGGTGATATAGCTTGGGAGGGAAGAGTAAATGAAAAAAGATGGACGACGGTTGAGGTTTGGAATTGTTGTTTGTGACAAGTTTGTGAGGTAAGAGATAATGGTTCTGTACACTGGTAAGTGTTTATAAACTGTAATATTGACGATGTAAAGAGATGGCAAAAGATTGATATTGTTTTGGAGGCTTTGGGTTGATCTGTAGGGGAGTGAGGAGGGTCAACAGGGGGCCTTCGGGTCCCGCCCTTGGGCTCCGTGCTAGACGACAGGGTCTAACCCGTAATAAGGGAGAAATTGCTCTCGGATGGGATCCCCTGTGGCGTCGAACGCGGCACCCAAGGAGTTAACGTTAACAGTAAATTAATGCGAAGCAGATTTATATTACTATCTCTCTATATTATCATGCATGTGAGTTTGTCGCTCCATTATTACGATAATGTCTTGAACCAGAGGCATAACGAGACATGTATGATTATGGAAAACGTGGCGACACCGAGCTCCCATAGAAACGAAAACTCCGATAGAAACAAGCACTCGCAAACAGACAAAGATTTCCAACTTACATATAACGTATAGGTAATTTAAATAAACAAAAAATACACCTACAACAAAAATCTCGACACACAGCTCCCATAGAAACAAACACTCCGATAAAAATAAGACTCGCAAACAGAGAAAGATTTCCAACTTACATACAACGTGTAGGTAACTCAAATAAACTAAAAAATATACCTACAACCAAAAATCTCGACACAACGCTCCCACAGAAACAAACAATCCGATAGAAACAAGCACTCGCAAACAGACAAAGATTTCCACCTTACATATAACGTATAGGTAATTTAAATAAACAAAAAATACACCTACAACAAAAATCTCGACACACAGCTCCCATAGAAACAAACACTCCGATAAAAATAAGCACTCGCAAACAGAGACAGATTTCCAACTTACATACAACGTGTAGGTAACTCAAATAAACTAAAAAATATACCTACAACAAAAATCTCGACACAACGCTCCCACAGAAACAAACAATCCGATAGAAACAAGCACTCGCAAACAGACAAAGATTTCCAACTTACATACACATGTAAGTTACTTAAATAAACAAAAAATATACCTACAACAAAAATCTCGACACACATCTCCCATAGAAATAAACACTCCGATAGAAAGAAGCACTCAAACAAGCTAAACTCAACAAACAAAACAAGCTAAAATCATTATTGGTAACAATCGTCATTGTTATGCTAAACACATTATCATTGTCAGCAACACATGTCTTTGTCGTCTCCTGCTAGGTTGCTGCAAATGATGTTGCCACTAATGACAAATTCTAGAAAGATCGCCATTTACAAAAGAATTAGGTACATCAAGCGAGAAAAAGTGCACTAACAGTATTAGGTTCACGCACTCTTCGACGTTGTTACGTAAAAACACTTAACTGAGAATGAATAATTGAGATACAGTTAAAAATAACAATGACAATTGTTATGACACATTTTGGAGAATCAAATTCAAACACTTACTGCTCGAATCGTGCGACGTCCGTTACCTCCAAAGCGTGCGTGCGTCCGACTGAGGCTCGGGGTGACGCGTCGCTTAAACGTCACTTGACACGTCTGTCGCGTTTGGTTATACGTAAAAAATGTACATTTAAAACTGTTGCCACTAATGACCGACATTTTTTGAACATTGTTTGATTGCATTTTAGAGCAACTTCCAATCAACTTTTCTAACATTATTATAATGAAAAACGTTCTTTATTTACCTAACTTCTATATTTATCCACACAATTTAATATATTTATTACAGTGATTTTTTTATTTCACGAAATGTTGGAAACTATGCCCGGGCGACACGCCAAATATTGACGATTTTTACAGTAATTCCGCTGTAACTAAATTATGCGTGATTAAAGGTCAAAATGGCTCCGATTGCATCTTCCTTATTTATTTAGGCAGTGGAATAAAAATGTTTGGCTTTGAAATCGTTCAGCATTTACGAGTATTACAGCGAGACATACATTTTGGGGCTCTGAAATATTCACCCAATTATGTATGTTGGGTTTTGTTACAAACCGTTTATTCATAGCCTTAGTTACAGTTTGTATACAATGAAACATTTAATATTTCGGTATAATATAAGGTTACAAAGTTTAGTACATATGGTACCACTTTATGGTATGTTATACAGTGGTAAGCCGTCAATATTAATATTTAGTGAAAGGTTATCGGGTACAGAAACAAGTTCGTGTTCAAAAAGTTCCATCCATCCATCTGTTTTCTTAAGCTGTTATGCCAATAAAGCCCTGTCCCTATTGTCTCAATCTGTATTTTTTGTCCGCTGGCTCGGAACAAAGTTCGGGCATCTTTGGGTAGTATGTGATTGATTCTTTTATTCATAATCACTGAAAGTTCATTAAGCGCTGAGTGCGGTATATTATTTTGAACAGCCCATATTTTAATTTCTAAACGAAGTTGAATATTTTTTCACAATCCGTTTTATCTTTTTTACGTTCACTTTCACCGCTATCGTCAGCATCAGAATTCTGACTAGAATGTGCCAGTTCAAGGTCTTCAGAGCTGCTGTCTTATTTTTTTGTACGGAACCATCTAATAATTTACAAGATCCGGCATCGTTTTCTGACGTACAACTACTAGTACCTGGTAGCTTTTTTAGTAAGTCTCTGTATCTTTGTTTAACTTTTTTCCTGTGTGCTCCACTTCTTTTAAAATTTTCTAAATCCATGTTTTAGTTCACCGTTACAAACACTTAGCAAATGTTCACACGAATACGTTACGAGTATAATGGCCCATATTCTTAGTAAAGTCTTCATAAGTCTTTTAGAAGACAAAATATTCTAACACAGTTCTAGTAGTATGCTTCTACTCTTTAATTTGGCTCGGACAAGACAATTGACACTTACAAATTGTTAGCTTTACAGCAGTTGTATACAAGAGTATATTTAAGGTCATAATTCTAATAATACCTCACTCACTGCAGACCATACTACGACGGGCACATCGAAATGATCGGGAATTAAAAAAACTACCAGTACTTTATACCTAAATTATATTTCATTGTTATTTGAAGTATTCTTCCTTGCAATTAATGCACTTTTGCATTCTTTCGAACCAGTTATTAAAGGAGTTACTCGACTCTGAAGTGGACGGTTCCAAAATGGCCGATTTATACGCTTGTTCTGCCGCTTCTGGGTCTTGAAATCGTTGACCACGTAACAAATCCTTAATTAATAGGAATGTAAAAAAATCGTTAGAGCTCAAGTCAGGACTATATGGAGGATGAGACATTAACTCTACGTTTTCCTGGATCAAAAACTTTTTTGTTTCCGAGCGGTATGGAAGCTCACATTGTCTTGGTGTAAGATGATGTGGCGTGTACCAATACCTCTACGGAGTTCAGTCATCGTTTCTGGCAAACAAACCGAAGTTTACCAATCGGCGGTAACCGTTCTATGTTCCTGTAAAGGAATTGTGACCACATGTCCTTTTTTGGAATCAAACGGAGCGATCATTTTCTTCGATACGCTACGGGAACGCACCACTTTCGTTGACCCAAACTGCCGACTGATATTTTCTTTCAGGTTTATAAGAATAAATCCATAATTCGGCACCTGAGACAATGTTATAGACAGCTTTTGACTTCCCTCCATCGAAGCGTTTCAGAGTAGACCGACACCTCTCAACACGAGCCGCCTTTTGCTCTTCAGACAAATTATGGGGTATGTACCCAGCGGGAAATTAACTTTCTGACGCCCAACTCATTATGCAAAATATTTTGAATTGCGGTCATTCCAATCCCTATGAAAGCGTGAATCTGTTCGTATATCACATGTCGATCATCTTGTAGAATTTTTTGCACAGCCGTCACGTTTTCCGGCGTTACTGCTGTTTTTGGTCGACCACTAGAATGTACGGTGCTGAGAGAGACACGACGTCGTCGAAACTCTCAATACCAGCGAATGGAAACAAGCTCACCGAGACATTCATCTTGAGATAACCGTCGACGAAAGTTGTGAAAATTATGGCACGGAAATTTTCACGCCTGAGCTCCATTTTGCCTATCGTCTTGTCAAATTTAAACTGGCATTACGAAAAAGAACGAGTTTTTTTTAAATTGTATAAATTTCATTACGGTTGCAAGTTGCCAGTACTCACGTAACAAAAAAGGTTTTATGCTAAGTCAATCCCAAGTACTCAATTCCCGATCATTTCGGTGTGTCCCTCGTAAGAAAAAATGTACTTTTAAGATGCTTTTTTTAAACGCAAATAATATTCAAGAGTATTGCTTTCTGAAAATGCAATTGTAACACAACTGTACTGATAAATGTCTTTCAACGATTCCTTATATACCTCTATAAGAGGACGTACTAAGTGTCAGTGTTCTTATAGTGCAAAATACCTTACGAGGGCTGCTACTTATGTATCCGGAATCTGGGATTCCAACATTTATAAACGTTATATCTGACCTCCATGGTAAAATTTGAACTTTTTTTTAATACTGGCCGCTATAAAATTTTTTCTTATGTACGCTAGTCTTTTGTTTTTGGCGGGATCAAAATGTCATCTCGCTGCAAGAATGGAATTCACTCGTGAAAATATTCGTGCTATGATTTATTATGATTTTCGGCGTGGTTTAACGCAACAACAGTGCATAGATCAATTAACTTCGACTTTTGGTGATGAAGCTCCATCGAAAAGCACTGTGTACCACTGGTTTAGTGAGTTCAATCGTGGACGTAGTATGCTCACGGACGAAGTTAAGGAAGGTCGCCCGAAATCGGTCGTTGTACCACAAAATATTGAAGCTGTGCGAAAACTTAATGCATGACCGTCATGTTACATATCGCGAGATAGAGGCGACTCTGGGCATATGTATGACGAGCATTAATAAGATATTACATGATCATTTAGCTGTAAAAAAAATTTGTTCCCGTTGGATCCCTCACAATTTAACTAAGGATCAAGAAGCTCGCGTCGAATGGTGCAAGAAAATGTTAAAAAAATATATCCGTGGTGACTCAAAAGCTGTTTATAATATCTACACAGGTGACGAATCCTGGATCTATGCGTATGATCCGGAAACTAAACAACAATCAACAGTGTGGGTGTTTCAAAATGAGCCGAACCCTACGAAAGTAACTCTTGCAAAAAGCACCTTCAAGCAAATGGCCGCCTGCTTTTTCAGTATTAATGGCCATGTGGCTACAGTGCCACTAGAGAATCGTATAACGGTTAATTCGGAATGGTACACGACCATTTGAAGAAATACGTAAAAACAACCAGCGACGCAGAATCGTTCTTCACCATGACAATGCCAGCTGTCATACATCACGCGAAACGACTCGATTTTTGGAAGGTCAAAATATAGAATTAACGGGTCATCCGCCGTACAGCCCTGATTTGGCACCCAATGATTTCTATTTATTCCCAAATGTAAAGAATAAATTACGTGGTCAACGATTTTCGACCCGTGAAGATGCAGTCGACGCGTTCAAACAGCACGTTTTGGAGATACCTCAGTCAGAGTGGAAAAAATATACGTTTGTTATTTTTTTCGATTCCGGTTACATAAGTAGCAGCCCTCGTATAACATGCTTTTATAAGATTTACTGTCATAGTCAAGACAGATATATATATAAGGCAGCTGTAACACCTTAGTTCTTAAATCAGTAACACCTTAGTTCTTAAATCAGCATATCCTCAGAAGAAAATTGCTATTTGGGAAGTAGGTAGGGACCTACTAGGCATGTCATTTAACAAAACAGCTTTTTGTGTTTTGCTTTTGATTACTTACCTACCGAGGTACCTACTGTAAGCAATTACAAAAAATGCATACTTAAGTACCTAAATAAAAATATGTAAACACAGAAATATTTTATGTATTTAGCCTTATCGGGTACGGCAGCGGCACACAAAACTTGCTTATTTACTTACTAGGTATTAGTGTGCCGACTCGGCGTCAAAGGGATGAGTCGAGATCGAAATTGAAATTTAAACTGAACATGGCTACAGAAAGTGGAGCCGCCTTGTGATGTGAGGGACGGGTGGCTGACTAAAATATTGTGTGGCGGATCGATAAATAGCTCAGTGGATCAAGAGAGCGCACTGTTGTGATGGTGTGAAACTGTGAATGTGGCCCGCACACTCACATTAAAATTTGTGCGTTTTATAACAAGGTCAATTAGGCTTTGCAGCTCTTTTTTTGTAACTTTATCTTTTATTTTAGGTTTTTTAAGATCAAGCACGGTTTGCGTGGCTCTATTTAACACGGTAAAACAATATTGATTATGACGTGTTATCGTGTTGGTTTTATGCCTGCCTGTGTCCGTGTGCGTCTGTCTGTATGTGTGTACTGTGTATGTATGTCACACTCAATTTTTCTTAGATACTATCAAAGATATAAAACTAACATTTTGTATAGGTCTACCAGAATCTCATGAAAAATTTAAAAGTAAAAAGAAATCGATTTTTATATGGCAATGTTGCTTTACGCCTGTCAATTCAAATTTCACCTATTGTCAGGGTTTGTTATTGTTTGTTATTTTTACACAAATATAACGTTAGTTATCAGGCAAATGGCCTAAAAGCCCTTCGATCTCAAGCGAAAAATATCATTAATCATGTGTACTGTAAAATTTGTAAGGAAGAAGATGTGAATCAAACACAATCTTTGATTTTGTGTCGTGTTTATAAAAGACTAGTAAATGTAGCCAAATAATATTGATACTTTAAGGTCCGTTGTACATTTGCAGGAACTTTACTTATCACCACATTTGGCTTTTATATCTGACACGCAAAAGTCTATTTAGTACCCTTAATAATTATTTGCCATTTAGTTCCAGGATTACCCATAGCCACCATATGGCGAATCGTGGCTGTGCGGCATGGTTTTCATTATATTTTTATGAGGAATAAATAAAAAGAAATATCTCGCGCCTACTCAGAATACGACATTGATTTACGTTGCATAACATAGTCGCTTAACTAACAATACCGCGTAAGTCAATGATTGAACGCGAATTAAGAGTTAATTTAATATAATACAAACTTAAATTTTGACCTGTACGGTATTGTTAGCTGAGCGACGATACGTCATCGAATTTTTGAAGTAATTTTGAACGAAATCCTAATAAACATATTAAGTACATATTATTAGCACCAATGATTTATTTATTTATTTATTTATTTATTTATTTATTAAGGATATCAACAGCACATTACAATTCATAAAAGCAGTAAATTAACAAGACAATAGTGCCAATTACAGACATCCACATATGAGCAATAAACAAAGAACAACAACTACAGATACATGCAAGTAGTTTAGTTGTAAGTAAATAAAGACGAACGTTACAGCTACGTACAGATGCGTTTGTGCTTGTGCTTGTGTGTGTGTGTGTGTGTGTGTGTGTGTGTGTGTGTGTGTGTGTGTGTGTGTGTGTGTGTGTGTGTGTGTGTGTGTGTGTGTGTGTGTGTGTGTGTGTGTGTGTGTGTGTGTGTGTGTGTGTGTGTGTGTGAGAGTGAGTGTGCGTGTGCGTGTGCGTGTGTGAGGCTCACGAACGGAAACTATTAACAACTGCCAATTTGAAAGATGCTTGGACAGGAAAAATAGATCCAAATGGTTGAACTTTTTGTTATACCAATTAGCCAAACGTAACATTGGGGAATTTAGGGCATATTTGGTATGAACGAAAGGGACGTGAAACAGTATACTCTTAGAGTGACGAGTACGAAAGATTGGCGTATTAAAAGTAAGTTTTGCTGTAAGCGCTGGATTGTCTAACCGGGCATTGGCAATGTCATGCAGCAGGCTCATGTCCGATAGTTGCCGACGCTCGTGCAAGCTACGCCGGCCATACCGCTTGCAGGCTGACTCGTAACTGAGGTTCCTCTCTCTTGATATAAAATTAAGATGTCTAATAAAAATTCGTTGAATACGTTCAACCATTTCAATATATAATATGTATTGAGGTGACCAGATTGTGCTGGCATACTCTAGAGTGCTGCGAACGTAAGCAGCATACACCACTTTTAAACAAGCGACGTCTTTGAATGGTTTACATACGCGTATGACAAAACCCAAGCTTCTGTATGCACGGTTAACTACATTGTCAACATGCTTCTCAAATGTAAGCTTAGAGTCAAGGATCAATCCCAAGTCGCGTGTTGAGGAAACACGTTCCAGAGGATGTCCATCAATGCTATAGACAAAATGGATTGGATGAGGACTACGTGTGAAAGAAATCTGTACACACTTTGATTTATTTATATTAATTCTATTAGCTTTGTAGTATTCCGATAACCGATTAAGATCATTTTGAAGCCTTAAACAGTCTTCAACCTTGTTGATATCAATAAATTTTTTTTTGTCATCCGTGAATAATAGAAACTTAGAACTGCAGAAAACCGTGTAGATGTCGTAAAGGTAAACTCCATACAGTAGCGGGCCTAAAATTGAACCTTGGGGCACTCCTGAGAAAATGGATATGAAGTTGGATTTGTAACCTCCCAGAATAACTACTTGTTGCCTATTGGAAATATAAGACTTAATCCATCTGAACAAGTCACCTCTAAGTCCTGAGAAGCAGGATGACGTGATCTACCCTGTCAAAAGCCTTCTCAAAGTCAATGTAGATCACATCAACCTGCCTGCGCTAATCCATTTTGCAGAGAGCATAATTAATGAATTCTACGAGATTGGTAGTCGTGGATCGACACTTGTAAAATCCATGCTGTTGAGGAGGAATGCCTCTGGATAAGACCGGATAAATCACCTGATGCACCAATTTTTCAAAAACTTTAGCAAACACATTTAAAATCGAAATTGGCCGGTAGTTATGAACTTTTGTTTTGGTGCCCTTTTTGTGTATTGGTAAAATGTGCGCCTCCTTCCATTTATCGGGAAATAATCCTAAAGACAAAGATTTATTGTACAGTATACTAAGAGGGAGGCAGAGACTTTTTGCGCAGTGTACGATGAAAAACGACGGTAAGCCGTCGCTGCCTGCGCCACTGTTAACATCTAAGCGTTTAATGCACTTTAGGACAGTATCAGGTTAAATTTGAGTTGAGCTAATTATGCTTCCGTCATCATAAAAGGGCGGTGCCAAAGGTTCATCCGGATAAGAGGGAGCTGGAGATTGAAACATAGATTCAAAAAAGTTACTAAATGCATCACAAATGCCTATACGTATATTTTATATTATGTTATATTTAGATACGTTATGCTCATACTAAACGCATTCGAAAACCGTCGCCAATTACTGACAGTTGCTACGTTGCCATATTTCTACAAACAAAGACGGCAATTCGTAGCGAACGCTATTGTTAGAAAGAGATAAATAGTTGTTTCAAATTGCGTACCCGAATGACGCGGCGTGCCCGCTCATGGCTGCCATATAGCTACCCGTCTTTATCGCACTCATGCGATATCTAATTGTATATCTCATGTTTCACAGGTGACAGTGACGCCACCGGTGCAAATTAAACAAAGTATGGCAAATAAAACAAAATGTAAAAAATATTTACGGTAGGTACTTACGAATGAAATGAGACATCCTTTCTTCCTTTTATAGTTACAGTATAATTTCGGCAGCCTCGAAAAACATAAGACTGCATTTTTTAAGAATTATAAATGTTGCCAAGACCAAGGTCATGGTGATAGAGAAGGACGAGGAGATGACTGAGTGCGTGATCAATATAAATGGTGAATTAGTAGAGCAAGTGAATGAATTTGTGTACCTGGGAAGTATGTTTACAAGAGATGGTAAGTGTGAGAAGGATGTCGAGAGGAGGGTGAATGCGGGAAACCAAATTAATGGGGCCCTGTACTCCTTTGTGAGCAGAAGGGGCGTTTCACAAAAAGCGCGACTGGCTGTTCACAATGGAGTGTTGATCCCTACTCTGATGTATGGTAGTGAATGTTGGGTGTGGCAGGACAAGCATGAAAGTCGTATAAACGCAGTTGAAATGCGCTCTTTGCGTAGTATGTGTGGTGTGAAACTGATTGATAGAGTAAGGAATGAAAAGGTCAGAGAGAAATGTGGACTAAAAGAAGATGTAGTGACTAAGATTGAAAAGGGCATGCTTCAATGGTTCGGTCATTTGGAAAGGATGGATGAAAGAAGATTGACGAAAGAGATATACAGAGCAAAAGTGAGTGGGAGGGTCGGAAGGGGCCGCCCTAGAAGTACTTTTTCGAATCAAATCGGAGAAATACTGGAAAAGGGCCGGATCTTAAGTACCCGAAACCGACGTGCATGCATGACTCGATGTATGAATGTGGAAGAAGAGAAAGAGATTTGTCAGGATCGTAGCAGGTGGAAAGAAGTGGCCTCTGCCTACCCCTCTGGGAAACAGGCGTGATTTAATGTATGTATGTATGTATTTGTTGCATTTCGATAATAAAACTTTACTGTTTTTGAAGCGTGCGTGTCAGCGGCCACGGCGCGACTGAACGATAGTAAGGCAACTACCTTCCTTTTCAAGGAACGCTTTTGCGCGCAGATGTCGTATCTTAATATAAAATATCATTGATTAGCACACGATTGTTACTGTACTTGTTTTACGTAGGTAACTAATCGTTAATAATATTAATCTTAGTTGCAAAACGTGATATTTTAATGTTATCCAGTATCCTAGAAAACTTAATAATTCCTAAAGAAGTAAAGACACGCGGACTGAGTTCACAACACCATGCTTTTAATGAACGTGGAAAATCAAGTATCAAGACCTTTAAATCCTATTACCCCGGAGTTGCAAGCCCTAAATTTAAATTTCCCTTTTTTCATGAGATTCTGGTAGACCTATACCTACACATTTATACCACACAGTTAAATCAATGATAAAATAACGAATTTAAAGGGAAAACTATCACGACTAGACTAGGGTTACCATTTAGGAATTTGAAAAGTCCTGACAAAAAGCCTGACATTTCGATTATTTTCGATAAAAGTCCGGAGTTTTTTTAGTCATAAAATGGGAACATTACTCACTTAGTTACAGTAGTGGTATGATAGGCAGGTAGACGCTGGCATTGCGAGGGGGGTAGGATGCGCAGATGAGAAATTAATAAACATTATTGACTTATTTGATATTACTTAATATGTACCGTCAACTGATGCAACATTGCACGGAAAATCATTTTTTTTAATAACTCTAAAATTGTTTATCTGTGCTCTTTTTTGCATTGCTAAGCCATTTTACATCATAAGACATATGAATTTCATTCAGTACAAAATGCTTCAAATCATTATAAATCGGATTGTAGAAACTGTTAAAGTTGTAGCCAAAAGCGTCAACTTTGCCTTGCGGATTATCTGAGATATTAAATGCAGTATCTGAAAAAGGGACCAATTCTTAAATTCATTACTGTTATATCAATGCCGGGATGTCATTGGAAATCACTAAACAATCATATACTTATAATTTTTTTTATCTGGTAGGCAAAGTTGTAGCGTGTGCAAGAGCATTCCCTTTTTTCTCCATACAAACTTTTCAATATAGTTAGGGTTGTGCTAAACAGAAAAACCGGTACGGTACTTTACTGGCATTTAAATTTGTTACAGATGATTAAGAGTCGAATTATGAAAAAAAAAAATATATTTTTATGAAATTTTAATGAAAATTAAATAATACGTATTAATGAAATAAAATCAGTAAGGTATTATAAAAAAAAATAACAAAAACACCTATTCTACATCGGTTCATTTATAGCAAAATAGCTAAAATATAACCATAGGTCGGAATAGGCAGTGCTTATTTGCCTAAACTTCGCGGTAGGACGTAACTAAGAGTGGTTACAAGCACCAAAAATAATGATTTATTTTTATTGAATGTGGGATTTCCGGGATTTTTTAATAATACATAAATGTGGATATTGATACTAAAACTCAATATCACATGTTAAAAACATTTATTGCATGTAATTTTACATAGGCACTGCCTATTCCGTCCTCTGAATATAACGCAATTTGATAATTACGTACGTATGACTAAAAAAACAATATATAATCTTAATGTGCGGATATTTGTATATTATTCAATATACAAATATCTGCCCATTAAGATCCGCACGTGTCATCAATCTTTTTTTTTCGTAAACGTTAGGCAAACTTGTGGCATGTATGTTCTAAGAAACACTTTGCAACTTTACCCATCCTCGTATTAGCTTTAACTCATTACTACTTACCATATGAATACTCCCCAAGAAGCTCTCTTATGTATTTTGAGACTTATGATAAAAGTTTTGGAGACACCGAAAAATCACATGGCCGTGTTGCAAGCTTTGACAGCGACTGCGTTCAAAACGATCAGTGTTGCCACATATATATTTTTTGAAATGGATTGGCAGGTGTATGATAGTATTTCTCCCATTAATAGTACAAAAATATATATAACGGTTTGGTAGAAAATCATACTTTTACAAAACGGGTAATGTTGTAGCTAGTTGGCAAAGGTTCAGCAGTTGACGGTACCATCAAGGACTTTAATGTTGATCCACCATAGAAACTTATCATAATGACAGCGTCAAGTGACGAGATAGAAATTAAATAGGAATTAATCGTTCGTTTTATGCGACAAGGTTCTATAGTTGTTCATCAATAAAGTCCGTGACCGTACAGTGCAATAGCGTTTAGAAGGTGCTTCGGATTTGTACTTACTTCTCTCTCACTTGCTCTCATAAGCTCTTATTATAAGCGAGTGAGACAGAGTACAAACCCGAAACACTTTTGAAGTGCTCACAGAGTTCACAGACTGTAGTTTTATTACTCATATTCCATTTCCATCAAATTAAACAACACCGGGCAAGAGCATGTCTGACCATGCTCAGTGTAGGGTTCCGAAGCCGAAGCCGAAGTTACTACACAAACACCATTTCAAAAACAACAAGTATGAATAACCTAATTGTCTATTTCAAGTTATTTGGTGCCGTGTAATACGACAACATTGCCACCGAGGGTATCATTACCCATAATGCCATTTACAAACAAATTCGTAATGTGGAAAAAATCTTCTTCTTAATGGCAACATTATTTACTTGTAGAAGGGAAAAAATCTGTACAATCGAAATAAAAAATCTATATCTATCTATCTATACATTATAATAAAGTTGTAGCAGGGAAAAAATCTATACATTCGAGATAAAAAATTAAAAATACTATAGGGGCCCTCAGAATGAGCAGCAGAATACGTTTCTACAATTTTTATGCCCTCTACGCATTATCCTACCGTGCCATCCCTCCAGGCACGATGCACGACGGAAAACGATAGTGCGTAGGCTTGCTGGACGTCAATTATTATTATTATTAGCGTGAAGGACTTGCACGACCGAATTTGTATACAACCAGCCCCCCACTACTTCTCGCACGACGTGCGGCAGGATGGTGCGTAGCCCTGACGTACGACAGTTTAATAGTGCATCGTGCTTGCATGGTAATGCGTAGACTTGACATCCGTCATTTTGTTTTTTTAAATATTTTTTCTTGACCGTGGATGCTAGGTCCTTCAGTCGACATCCGTCAAATCTTCGCAGTGTTGCCAGATCTCCTGTTTCTACAGGAGAGCTACTTGTTTTGGGGTGTATCTACTGCTCTACTGTTTTTCCCAAAAAATCTACTGGATTTTAGAATTTCGCTAGTGTAATAAAAAAACATAATTATTATACACATAAGGTTCTTGAAGCGGGTGTAGCAGCCACAATTTCTGAATGAAACGGAATGAGCGAAGTAAGAATTTGTGGTCTGTGACAGCATGATAGATACATTGCACGATAGTGCGTACAGCACCATCGTGCCTGACGGTCGTGCGCGGCTGTACGTCAATAAGGATAATGCGTAGAGGCCTTTAGACGTGGTGTCTGTTTGCCTGTTTATTTAGTTTTCTCCTCGCATCAATTGAAAACTACTGAACCAATTTTAATGTGGTTTTCACTAAAACGAGTAAAACGTATCAATAAACGGTGACTAGGCTCATATGTAATAAAAAAATAAGATATGATAAGGGAAGGGGGGAAAGAGGGGTCAAAATTAGTATCGAAAAAAGTTACCGGATTGAGCTGGTCACTTGAAACTTTGTACATTTACTCTTCGTAACAAATTAAACTATACCTATTTAAGGATTTCTTGATTAAAGTTGAAACAACTAAGAAATTATCAAATTAATCCAATTATAGGTATTTCTTTAAAACCCTATTCGGGGGCTGTCGATTTATTTACGTGATTACAAATATCAAAGTTTTATTATCCTTTTATTACATATAAACTTTACTCAAGGATTTAAAAAAAAACAATGTACAAAATGTAATAAAGAGGCAAAATAAATTATTCCAATTTTTGTTGTATCAAATGTGACGCCATCAATGATATTTTATATAAAGATACGTCATCTGCGCGCAAAAACGTTCCGCAAAAAGGAAGGCAAATTGCCTTACTTTTTATCTATTTATCTCTTTCTAAACTAACAATAGCGTTCGCTATGGATTGCCGTGTTTGTCTCTGTCAGTAATTGGTCACGGGTTTTGAATGCGTTAAGTATGAGCGTAACGTACCTATCTTAATATAAAATATCATTGGACGCCATGTTATTTGACATCATATATAAAGACAAACATAATCCCTCCCATAACTGGAGCGATCAAGACAAAAAGCACGCGATCATAGATTAACGTCACAAGCGACATTGCAATAGAAACTAACGGTGTCACGTTGTTGTTTGAAAACATTGTTTTAGGCGCAATATCGAAAGCTAAAGTTCGAATACATATTTAAGATAATATTTGGATAACCAATCTCCTATTTTATTTTTAACAATTTTGACTAGACTAAATACTCTCTCTTTTACTGTTTAGTTGCCCAGTTACTATATTTTCGCACTTAAGGCTCCCACAGATTATCATTTTGCCAGGTAGTTCCAACATCCGTGTCCAACATGGTCTGGTCGCCTGACAGTTTGTGTTCTAATACGATGAACTGTCAAGCAAAATCGGCCGTCGAACTGTTAGTCTGTGGGACGCTTTAGTTTTAACATCCTACTATCCTACTAATATAATTATATAATATTATATAAAAGCGAAAGTTTGTGTGTGTGTTTGTTACTTCTTCACGCTGCAACGGCTGGACGGCTTTGGATGAAATTTGGAATGGAGATACCCTGGATTAACACACGACTACTTTTCATCCCGGAAAATTTAAAATGTCCCGAGGGAATAACTATAATCGAAATCTAAGCAGACGAAGACACGTTCAGAAGCTATTATACACTAATCCTACTAATATGAGTATCCTAATAATCCTACTAATATCTACTTTTCATCCCGGAAATTTTAAAAGTTCCCGATGGAATAAGTATAATCGAAATCTAAGCAGACGAAGACGCGTTCAGAAGCTATTATCCACTAATCCTACTAATACGAGTATCCTACTAATCCTACTAATATCTACTTTTCATCCCGGAAAATTTAAAATTTCCCGAGGGAATAACTATAATCGAAATCTAAGCAGACGAAGACACGTTCAGAAGCTATTATCCACTAATCCTACTAATACGAGTATCCTACTAATCCTAATAATATCTACTTTTCATCCCGGAAAATTTAAAATTTCCCGAGGGAATAACTATAATCGAAATCTAAGCAGACGAAGACACGTTCAGAAGCTATTATCCACTAATCCTACTAATACGAGTGTCCTACTAATCCTACTAATATCTAATTTTCATCCCGGAAAATTTAAAATTTCCCGAGGGAATAAGTATAATCGAAATCTAAGCGGACGAAGACGCGTTCAGAAGCTATTATCCACTAACCCTACTAATACGAGTATCCTACTAATCCTTCTAATATCTACTTTTCATCCCGGAAATTTTAAAAGTTCCCGATGGAATAAGTATAATCGAAATCTAAGCGGACGAAGACGCGTTCAGAAGCTATTAACCCTAATCCTACTAATACGAGTATCCTACTAATCCTACTCATATCTACTTTTCATCCCGGAAAACTATAAGTTCCCGAGGGAATAACTATAATCGAAATCTAAGCAGACGAAGACGCGTTCAGAAGCTATTATCCACTAACCCTACTAATACGAGTATCCTACTAATCCCACTAATATCTACTTTTCATCCCGGAAAATTTAAAAGTTCCCGAGGGAATAAGTACTTATAATCTTGATGACTTTCCGCACCATTTCACGCAACATGAAGGCATTTTGAGTAATTTCTCGAATTCTGTATATTTTTAATGACATGTTTCAAACTCAAACGGAAGGCGTACGCATAGGTCTCGAACATGGTTGACAATGACAGCGGCCATCGGCGCTATACCGTACATATACCAAAATTTTACATATAGAATAGAATAGAATAGAATAGAATAACTATATTTCAGACTACAAGGCCCATATTTACAAGTAACTTACAGACTAACATACATATCAATACATAACATAAAATGAACACAACTACTAATAAATTTTCGCGATGTCTGCTAGACGGCGACCACGAAATCGCCGAAATATGACACCCCTCGGCCAGAATTCCTCCTTTAAAAAGGTCGACAGATCTATGGTCGGTACTCTCAACACAAATGACTTAAAATTAACCTTGTGGCGCTCGACCCTAAGAGTAAATCCGGTCTTAACTCGTACATACTCTACGAGATCTTTTGCCTCCATAGAGTAATGTAATCGGGACACGTACAACTGCGTCGTGGGCGTAGCAGGACACAGCAAGTGGTTCGGTCCGGTCGGTGCGGTGCCGCACAGATTCCTTGGGGCAGGCTTCTTCTTCCTATCCACCCGGGTAAAACCATCCTTGTCCTGCTTAGGATACGTCGGGGGCAGCACCCCGCGAACGGGCTTACTGCGGTTCTGCTTCACCTCAGTAGGGAGCTGTGCTGGTTGCCTAGCGATTGGTCGCCTAGCAGCAGCAGCATACGCGCGATTTGAGGTCGTCGACCGCGCGCATGGTGTCACCACAGCCGGGACAGAAGAGCGGGCGGCCGGTAACGTATCCAATTTCACCGACTCAAACTTGTCTACGGATGCATTTTGCGGCCCGTGACATACACTCACAATAGAGGCATCGGGTGACCTACTTTCCGAAACAGCATTCCGTAATAACACCACTTCGGCACGTAATTCACTCACGATGTTATTTGATGCCTCTAATTTAGACTGCATCTCAGCCATACTGCCCTTCAGGAACGTAATGTCCTTTAGCAGCCTAGTAACGTCGACGTGGTCAAACGAGACGGGTGGCAGCCTGTTCAGCTGCTTAGCCACGAAGGCAGGTACAGCCTCGTCCTCCAAATCAATCTTACGGGACATATCGATGATGTCCTGCAGACTCTTGGCTCCTCCATCCCTCCGGCGGGATGGCATCAGGTCAGTCATTCCCAGCGACTGGAACAGTAGCGCCTTGCCGCAGCAAATCTCCTCCTCCTTGAAGTTGGTTTTGCAGATCTGCAGGATGCTGACCTCATCCATGCAGCCATCGTTGATCGCGTTCTGTATGAACGCCAACAGCTCGTTGGCTACGAGTTGCTGAGAACCCATAGCGAAAGTGACAGGCAGCGGCTAAAAGCCGCGCGGTTCGCAAATACGCATAGGAATTCTTACATTATGAGTGGTGAACATCGGCTGTCTTGCCGGTATCTATTGGAGGTGATCTGTGGAACTGAAGTAGGTACCTAAGTAATAAAACCCTAAAAAGCACATGTCTCTTATATAGTTATAGTACATTACTACAGAGGCCGGGACAAAAGGGGTTGCCGGCCGAAGACATATAGAGTTATAGACTAGGATAGGTCTGAGGCGGGCAAGCCATATTTCCCGCCGAGGTATGTATAGTGCTTTTCTCAAACATCAAACATAATAATAATTCATAAAAAAAAACGAAAATTACAAAGTCAAATTACTAGGAGTGCATAAACATTAAAAGTAACCTACAGTGCTCAGTCATCCGCGCAGTGTCGTGTGCCCCGCAGCGCACCGCCTGCGATCTAAGTTGCGGTACGCACCCCTAATTACCTTTGTTCTCCTAGTACTTTAGATAAGCATGCAAACGCTTCGGATGGATGCACGGCTTAGTATATTAAAAAAAAACAGCTATCTAGCCTGTTCATAAACACAGCCGCCATGTTTACACTAAAATAAAAATAAAATCGTTTATTGTTTTTTTAAATACGCATAGTGGCAGAATGTCATGATGCCTGTGCCACAAATTTATGTGGAATGGAAATTAAAAAAGAGGACTTTGCCGGCCTAGGCTTGGACGATTTTATGAAATTCCATAAACAACCTCTTGTCCTAGCCGCACCTGAAACGTCATACTTGGCGGCCTATTATAAGGAACATAACATCAATATTTCATGGCATGTTTGAGAAATAGTACATTATTGCCTAGGCATGGAAGTAGGCAATTGCGGGCCGAGTATTGATTTAAACGGACGAGCTTGCGAGTCCGTTTAAAAATACGAAGCCCGCAATTGCTGTTCCTGCCGCGGCAAATATAGTGCTTTTCTCAAAAATCGCAAGAAAAAATTTGTTGTTTTTCATGTGAAAAAACCATCACTCCTACCGCCTTTTTGTTTATGACAAGGAAAAACGCAATTCTTGTTTAAAAAAAACATAAGCTATTCCAGGCACAAATAAAAAAGTTATGTTTCGAGTAAAATTTGGATGTATAAGACTTGTGCCCTCATATTATTATGGCCCTTTTCACTTTTTAAAAAGTTACAAGGTAGATAGTAATGGAATTTGTATGCAACATTGCGGGCTTGTGTAGCGAGCACGCAATGTTTTTTTTTTTAATTTGAGAACTGTCAGTAAACTATGTACTTCGCGTCTCAATGTGTAGATAGGAATGTCAAGATTTCCGGTCATTTTTGAGAAAATTATTTTATTAAACAACCTAATAATACAGACACCCAGAAAAAGAAAAAACCGTCTTCCAAATTTCCAATTTCTTTTTGCAAGGCTTATTCTTAATTATTAAAGATACCTACGCGTTTAAATATTGTAAGTAAAACCTGTCTTTATTATTATTACACGAAAAAAAAGTAAATTTCCCGAAATCTACTTTCCGAAATAAGGTAAATAATCAATTGGTAATCAATCACAAAGGTATCCATAAAATACATCCAAATTCAAAACTGTATCACCGTGACCTTATTACCTTTTCACCTAATTATTGGCGATTGGGAAAACTACCGACAATTTAAATCCTTATAAAGCCTCTATTATTAATCTTACACGTTGAAGTGTCACGGGCAGTTTAAACGCTCAGAAATTGGCCGTGACCACTCTTTCTGGAACTATAGTGTCGTCGTTGTTTCCTCTCGAACAACAAAACAAAATGTATCCTCCACAAAGTTCAAGCTATATCTAAACCAAATTTCTTAAAACTCATTTTCAGCGGTTTGGGCGTGACAAGGTAACAGACAAACAGAAAGTTACGTCCGCATTTATTATTACTAGAATGGATTTCTAGGCTATCTAGAATAGTGTCGTAGTGTTATATAGTGAGTTATCGAAGTCCCGCCCCAGGGACTTCATTTTTCGTATATTGACGCAACCGTGCAAGTCGTGCAACGTCAATTTGAAAATAGAACCTACTTCTTTTTTGAAGTCCGTTAAAAAGGGGCGCGCCTTCGTAGGTACCAAATACTATAAGTATGCCTATTAATAAGTTATCCTAATTTATCGATAAACCGCACATCACTGTGTGCAGACTTATGCACACTAAAGCCGGAGCCCCACTGCTGCGCACGCTACGCACGGACACGCTATACACGTCGCCCTCGTGGGTCCATTGGGCTGGATACGTGTGTCAACATTTTCACAGCAACCAATGCACGCACACGTAAAACGTGTGTGCCACGTGGCTACGTTGGTCAGCTGCGTGTGTCTACATTCCCCACTGCGGGCCACGCACATCCACGCGCGCGCGGGGGGTGCGACGCCCTTGAAGCCACCTTTCCACTGCAACACACGGGCAGCGTGGGTCGCGGTGGGGCTTTGCCTGCCACGCACACGCTAGCGCACGTGGCAGGCACTTCGGCACCGACCACGCGTGTATCAGTGACGTCATTACGTGCGCAGCGTGCTCGTGGACTTCTGTGGAAGTATCTACCTACATTTTCATACAAAGCGTTTTTGTAACCTCGTGTGTAGCTTGACCGTGCGCAGCAGTGGGGCTCCGGCCTAATGAAAAGTGACACACACTAACAAACCTTAAAAGTGGTACACTTTTGAAAGCGGTCATATATAGCTGACTCTTATTAACAAAGGGCTTTTGTCACAGGAGCGAAGAGTATGATACTTTTAGCCGTTTTTATACTCCCTCTATGTTTTCCTATCTCTATGGTTAATCCGTAGCGAATTTGTCGTTAGCAACACTAACCGAAATGACGATTCTCGTATCAGACTAAGTATATCCTAGACTTGACAAGCGCGTGCTGCTGGATGGATATACTCTACATATAACACATGGGGTTACCAAAGTGGTAAAAAATTACCCCTCTTTAGCCAGTTCCATTTAGGTCATATGCATATTTTTTATTTAAAAAGTCAGTTCAGTTCAGAATTTGTCAAAACTGCGTTTAAATTACTGCTCTAGTACGAGCTTTCGTTTTTGACATAACATGATTTGAAAATTGACGGTGAAGTTACCTCGCGAGGACTTGTTGAAATGCTCCATACGAATTCGAGCGAAATGTATGAGCTTAAGTAATAGGTCTACCAGAATCTCATGAAAAAAAGGGAAATTTAAATTTAGGGCTTGCAACTCCGGGGTAATAGGATTTAAAGGTTGATTTTTCGCGTTCATAAAAAGTATGGTGTGGCGAACTCAGTCCGCGTAGAAGTCTTTACTTCTTTGGGAATTATTAAGTTTTCTAGGTTAACATTAAAATATCACATTTGTGCAACTAAGATTTAACATATAATATTAGTAACGATTAGTTACCTACGTAACCCTTTAAATCAACTTTGGACTTATATTTCCTAATAAATAATAAGTAGGTTAAATTGAAACAATCGTGTGCTAATAATATGTACTTATGTTTATTAGGATTTAGTTTAAAATTACTTCAAAATAAAATATTCGATGACGTATCGTCGCTTAGCTAACAATAACGTACAGGACAAAATTGAAGTTTGTATTATATTAAATTAACTCTTAATTCGCATTCAATCATTGACTTACGCCGTATTGTTAGTTAAGCGACTATGTTATGCAACGTAAATCAATGTCGTATTCTGAGTAGGCGCGAGATATTTCTTTTTATTTATTCCTCATAAAAATATAATGAAAACCATGCCGCACAGCCACGATTCGCCATATGGTGGCAATCCTGGAACTAAATGGCACCTATTTATTAAGGGTGCTAAATAGACTTTTGCGTGTCAGGTATAAAAGCCAAATGGGGTGATAAGTAAAGTTCCTGCAAATGTACAACGGACCTTAAAGTATCAATATTATTTGGCTTCATTTACTAGTCTTTTATAAACGCGACACTAAATCAAAGATTGTGTTTGATTCACATCTTCTTCCTCACAATTTTTACAGTACACATGATTAATGATATTTTTCTCAAAAATGTCCGGAAATGTTGACATCTACATCTACATAATTATTGAGACGCGAAGTACATAGTTTACTGGCAGTACTCAAATTAAAAAAAAATACATTGCGTGCTCGCTACACAAGCCCGCAATGTTGCATACAAATTCTATTACTATCTAGCTTGTAACTTTTTAAAAAGTGAAAAAGGGCCATTATAAAATGAGGGCACAAGTCTTATACATCCAAATTTTACTCGAAACATAACTTTTTTATTTGTGGCTGGAATAGCTTATGTTTTTTTTTTAACCCTATACTTGACATTGTGCATTTTTATGCACGTTACTCTTTGAAAAAATCTAGAGAACAAATTAAGGACTTAGCAATTACTTTTAATGCGAATTATTTTAACTGATATTCCAAAAAGTCGGAGTAATATTATTTTTGACTGCTAGGTTAATCCATTTTGACAGTAGTACGCAAAATAACGGACCGAAAACCTGCGTTTACGCATCGTTTCATAAAAATAATTAATTTTATTAATTTTTTGCTTCAATTATGCTAGTTTATCGTTATTACGGTATAAGTAAGTATATTTCCAATCCACAATAGCAATCTTGGTATATCAAAACAACATAACAATGGCCTCTAACGTAGGATTTATCCATATGTATCTATAAATGCACACCACCAGCTACACCATTAAGTAATGTTCATCCTGCTATGTATCTTTAAAGATACATTACCCGGTACGCTATACTTTAGCTATGTATCTTTATGGATACACAGCCAATTTCCGGATTAACGAAAACTAATTTAAATCCTATTTTTGTAGGTATACACTGTTAGTTACGCTTTATATTTCAAAATTTGGTGTCTTAGTACCGAGCTGGTACCATTGTCAAACTATGTTCAGAGTACTTTACTGTTAAATTTGCAACCAGGTTTCTGAAAACATCCATGTCGATAATGCTTTCACGTTTTTCGAATCATACTGTTATAAAAGAGCCTATTTTTGTCGCCATAAAATTTTAGAAAGCCGAGTCTAACCCTAGACTTATCCTAATCTTGACCTAGTATATTTGTAAGAGTATATACACACGGGTCTTCTTTTACCGTTTCGGAAAGCCTATGTAGCATCCATTGACATAAATATTTATTCTTGTCAAAATGTTCCCATGAGGTGGAAAAAACACCAACGAACTAACTGCCCCGATTTTTCATGGTCTTGAATGCGGTTTGTTGATCTGCTCGCGCCAGCATTTCAGTCATCCGTATCATTTACTGCGCTGACTGCTGCTGGTCGACGGCCACTTCTGTCTGTCACCTTCAAGGCGAGCTTTGAACCTTTTGAACTAATTAGACCATCTAAAAATATTTTCCGAAGAAGGCTAGAGTGTTCTTTATCTAATCTTCAACGGTGAAAGCTTAACACTTTAGAAAAAAACATTTTTAAGTCATGTATAGATCGTCCACACAAATGTCTTTGCTTACGCTGAAGCGAAGCAGACAAAAAGCGTGAAAATGCACCAAAAAGTTATATTCCCTCATAATTACTGAAAATTATACATAGATCTATCATTTAGGAATAATTTGCGAAAGAAGTTTTTCACATGTGTTAATTATTTTTTCGCGTTTCAATGCTTTTATTGTGACCTACGTGGTTTATTTAGTAGTAGGTAAAGAATCGGAAATAAGAAATACCATAATCTTATAAAGTTGGAGCACTTTAAAGTAGTAATTATGTATTGTTTTCATTTCTTAGTTAATATGTCCTAAAAAAAATGAATTACTGATATTAATATTTAATCTAACTCTCTACTTATGGCTGTAATAAGGTTATAAAAATAAAGCAAAAGCTCAAAATTTCACATTAAATACAGATTTTTGTTACGTTAACTCCTGAGCAAGTCAAATAAAAGTTTTTTATCTTTTAAATAGGCCTATTTTCGTTTATTTATTTTTGATAAGTAATGTTAAAAATATTTTTTTGAGTACGCATTTTATGACGGTGTGTCTCCCTGGATACATATACTTTTCTACGTGCATTTGTGACGACATGGCGGTGTGCATTTAAAGATACATTCAATAAAGCACAAATTAAAAACAATGGATTTTTTTATATTATTTTTTCATCCATCTTCAGACCCCAAAAAACACGATTCATAAAAAAAACCAACAACGTTTCAAAAAAAAATGTCTTGCCAAGTATAGGGTTAAACAAAAATTGCGTTGCTCCTTGTCATAAACAAAAAGGCGGTAAGGAGTGATGGTTTTTTCGCATGAAGTTTCTGAATGTATGCAATTCAAAAAGTGAGTTCAAGCGATGGAGATTTGACTCCAACGCAAAAAAAAAACTTGGGATTTTTGAGAAAAGCACTATATTTGCCTCGGCTGGAACAGCAATTGCGGCCTTCGTATTTTTAAACGGACTCGCAAGCTCGTCCGTTTAATCCAATACTCGGCCCGCAATTGCCTACTTCCATGCCTAGGCAATAATGTACTATTTCGCTTGAGATCGAAGGGCTTTTAGGACGTTTGTCTGATAACTAACGTTATATTTGTGTAAAAATAACAAACAATAACAAACCCTGACAAGCGGTGAAATTTGAATTGACAGGCGTAAGGCAACATTGCCATATAAAAATCGATTTCTTTTTACTTTTAAATTTTTCATGAGATTCTGGTATATCTATAATAACAAAACCACACATATGCTTTTTATTTAAACTGCGTTCACAAGATTACTCCACGAAACTCTTCTTATTTTTGATGAGGGTTCTAAGTTTTTGATTGGTATTTTTTATCAGAATTACCTATACGAGGGGCGATTAATAAGTTTTTAGAATTGGTATCAACCATCCTCGTAATGATCTTCGCTATTCGCTATTCGCTATGTGGCTGCGCCGTATTTGTTATGCCAGCACCACACTTCGCTATTCGCTATGCGTTATGCGGCTGCGCCGTATTTGTTATGCCGGCACCACACTTCGCTATTCGCTATTCGTTATGCGGCTGCACCGTATTTGTTATGCCGGCACCTCACTTCGCTATTCGCTATTCGTTATTCGGCTTATGTGCCTACATTCGACGAAGTGTTGAGGGTTTATTCGTCTATGTTTTCTTTATTCGCACGCATAACGCATAAGCGCGATAGCAAATATTTTAACAAATACGGCGCAGCCGCATAACGAATAGCGAATAGCAAAGTGTGGTGCCGGCATTAAAATATTTGCTATCGCGCTTATGCGTTATGCGTGCGAATATAGAAAACATAAACGAATAAACCCTCCACACTTCGTCGAATGTAGGCGCATAAAGCCGAATAACGAAGTGTGGTGCCGGCATTAAAATATTTTATGCGCGAACAACAAACATGCCCCCTACACTTCGTGACGGTATGGTGAACATGCCAAATATGTGTGTTGTTCCCGCAGCGATACCTACCCTTATCTGTGGTAGCGATGGAGATCTGAGGCCCTACTGTAAAAATCGAAGTTCGAAGTTACGTTAGCTCTATCCCTGTCACTCGTCATTCGAGACCAAATCGAGGGAATGAGATGGAGCTATCGTAACTTCGAACTTCGATTTTAAAAGTAGAGCCTCTGATATAATTCTATAAATCGTATTACTTTTTCGTTCATTCACTCCATTTTCTTATTAATATTAATCAGTAACCCACTAAACAAACAGATACCAATACGACGGATAAAAACTTGGAAAATCACGTCGAGACACCACAGATTATAATATGGGGGCAAATTAATGAGTGAACGAAGTGTGGGCAGTCGATGCGCTATTCGAGTTATTCGTGTCCTTTGATGTATGCCAAAAAACCGACAAGTCGACGGATACGAGTATTCGCTATTCGCGCTTATGCGTTATACGTGCGAATAAAGCAAACATAGACGAATAAACCCTCCACACTTCGTCGAATGTAGGCGCATAAGCCGAATAACGAATAGCGAATAGCGAAGTGTGGTGCCGGCATTATGCGCCTACATTCGACGAAGTGTGGAGGGTTTATTCGTCTATGTTTTCTTTATTGGCACGCATAACGCTTAAGCGAGATGGCAAATATTTTAACAAATACGGCGCAGCCGCATATCGAATAGCGAATAGCGAAGTTTGGTGCCGGCATAACAAATACGGCGCAGCCGCATAAGGACTAGCGAATAGTGATGTGTGGTGCCGGCATAAGCCATAGACCTTACCCACTATCTGTGGTGTTCTGCTGTTGGTGTTGGTGTTGTGTCGCCGCCCGTGATAAGCTCTGTTCCTGTTCTGAAGTAAATCCTTTTTTGTTGTTAAATTAATTTTTAAAGTGCATTTTCAATCGAGTTTAAATTGTGTGTAAAGATGACCTGGGGTTTCGTCACTTGTGGCCCTAACGAGGCGTTAGTGGTGTCGGGTAAGTAAAGTGCTATAAATACGTGCACGCTATATACCTACTAATTTTCTCTCCTCATTTTCCTTCAAAATACCGGAAACAAATGTTTAAAAACTAATTGATTTGTTGTAACCCAATATCATCTCACCAACCACTTAACACGCGATTAGTTTTAACCGCTGTCAAAATGTATGAACTAACAGTCGATTAAAATTGATTGATTATCATTTAACTACAATTGGTGAAATGCTTAAACAACCCGCGCCGCGAATTTTCTTATTTGACTTTTTAACTATTGGTCCAAGTGCGTTTTCATGAGCAATTGAGCAAAGTATTTCAATGTTTTGGAATGTTTACGTCGTAGGAAATATTTAAACGCCATCATATAATTTTAATTATACTTGGGATCGATCTTGGTAACATACTCTTACACATGGGTTCATTACATTAAATACAATGTGGATTTTCAATAGTGGGCATTGTAAACAACAACCCATGCCTGCCTCCAACTGTCACGTTCAGGTAATACCTGCAGAGAAATACCTGTTAGTAAACAACGCACATTGGTATCAATATTCAGACATAAAAAGGAACTTAAATGCAGACATTACATATGTGATGCGTGTAGTTCAGACGCCTAATACGGCCACTGCTAATAATATGTATACCTGTGCGGGTATACAGCACATACATGTGATACATGAGCTTCCAATTCATATATTGATACCTCAATACTTGATTTGGCCACTAAATTTCGTGTCTAATGTCTTTGTTGCTATACATATAGCATAGTTACTTGATGATGTGTTTAAAAAGCCAAGATAAGGCAGGTTATGCACGTAAGCAACTGGTTCTTCTTCTTTGGTTTCATTTGCCAACCCACTTTTATTTCTCTAACAGTAAATAATTCAGGATTTTTATAAAAACTAGCCTAACCTAACCTATAGGGTCTACACGAAGGTACAGAAATAAATCCTGAAATAAAAGTGGGTTGGCAAATGAAACAGTTGGGAAACGATACATTTGACCAAACGTATTTCGGCCAAAAGGCCGGATACCACTATTTTTACCTGTTTGCATTTTGCAGTGTGAAAAAAATATAGCACAAGTACTTGTGAGTAAATCTTCCATCTTCTTGTAGCCATCTTAATATGTTTGTGTAATTAAAACAAAAAGCTTTTTGAAATATTTAAAAGCACCATCTCTAACGCACTGCTGGGTAAAATCGTCTCTTAATTAATTAATCAATCAAACTTGTGATGCTGTTGCGTAGTTTAAACCAGTATAGATCAGAATCCAGAAATCCATTTAACATATTCATTGCCGCCCAGCCAAGCAAAGACATCGCGCCATGCCACAAAATATCCCCGACCACCGCGCCAGGCCAGATAACCCGACTATCGGGTCATCCGGCCTGGGAACGAAATCATAAAAACCCGATAGTCGGGGTTTCGGCACTGAATGTGTTAACTTGCGGTTTTGATCAACAATATTCAACTAGATAACCAGTCCCATACAAAATCAAAGCTAAATTCTGTCCGCGTGAATCTATACGTCAGTTGCATTTGTTCACTAACGAACCGAGATAAACATTTTAAAACAGTTTTAAGTTCAACCTAATAATAACCATGGTACTTAGTAATAAAGTTACAAATCTTCAAAATTGGATCTCATACCTACAAGTATTTGTCTCATAACATGAACAAGTCAATAAATTACATCTGCTACTTACATACGAAAACACATATGTTAAATAAAATCTATTGTATAATCAATCTTATCGTGCAAAAATTAGAAGTTCTTTTCCCCGTTGTTGCCCTGCGAGTTACATAGTTTTTTATCTATTCACTTTGCTTCTTCGAATTTGACTAGCAGAGGTATGGAGTTGCATTGATTTTAAAATTAATGTAAATAGGTACGTAAAACTTTTGTTGTTTAGCAAAGATTTCTTATGTTCAACTATAGCTAAGAATCATCCAGGTGACAAGTACTTATACAGAAAAAAGTTAATGAATATATTAATAATAAATAATCGGTCAAGCCGTTTTGGAGAAAACAACTCACACCAGAATTATACTATATAATTTGTTAAAGTAAACTTCCGGTAGATAATTCTCGAATACGAAAAGACACTAGGCAAAAGCATGTCAGATCATACGCAGTGTAGGGTTCCGTCGCCGTTACTACATACACAAATAACTATTTCGCAGAACAACAAGTGATATCACACAGTGTTGTTTAGTAAAAAAACTTATACCCTTGCTTTACATATACCGGACCGTTTTTTTATATTTATTCCATAATTGATCTTAGTCCGCGGTATAAATATCTATATGTACAATTGTACACAGAATGTCGATTTTTTAACTTTGATAGTTTCTGAGGAAAAGTGGTGTGACTTACAAACAGACAGACGAACGGACATAGCGGAACTATAATGGCCTGGCCCCGACATTGCGCGGATTGCGGCGCGGCGAGCGATTTCCTTTTACATTGCGTGTGATGCCAACTAACCGCAGAACGTTGCGCGTCTCGACCGTGCAATGTATTAAGAAAACATTGCGCGACGCGCCGCAATTCGCGCAATGTTGTGGCCGTAAAGTTTGAAAATAATTCTACATGTACTTACCGAAAGTAAGACTCTCCGACCGATACATTTCGTTTTCGATAATTATTTTTGCAACATTGTGGCATTTTGATGCGTGTTGACATTGGCTGTCTGTCAACAGAACTAATCGAAATTAAGACCTCACGCCGCAAGTGAGTCGTTAGTATCCAAGAAGTATTTTTTGCGCTGACCCTTTATCTAGTTGGTACCTAATTGTTGATCGAAGACTTGCGGGAACTAATGCCGGCTACTCACACGCCCTTGATTGGGGCAATTTCCGATTTGTTAGATCATTTTCACAAAAGCATTTTTTCATAGTAGCGAATTTTCACATCGCATTCTTTCATAGTAGCAAATTTTCACATAGCGTTCTTTCATAGAAGCGAATTTTCACATAGCGTTCTTTCATGATCGTAAATTTAATTATTCGTCTTTCTTCATGTAGCGAGTTTTCATAAAGCGTTTTATAATGTTCGCGTTCATTTTCTTCGCATATTTTACCAGTAGATTGTTTTATTAGTGGCATTTTTTCCCAACCTAATTTAACAGAGTCGACGGAGCTCCGCAGAGCGGAGCTCCTATTTCAGGGTTATTTTGGCCCTCCGGGCCTGATATAAAAATGAACCTAACCTAACCTACCTATGTATTACGATGTAATTACTAAGGAAAATTTGCGATTGGGAAAAAATGCGTAGTAAAGTCACCGAACAATAAATACTGCTATACAAAAAACGCTACATGAATAAAGACGATTAATTAAATTTCCGATCATGAAAGAACGCTATGTGAAAATTCGCTACTATGACAATAAGCGATGTGAAAATTTGCGATCATGAAAGAACACTATGTGAAAATTCGCTACTATGAAAGAACGCGATGTGAAAATTCGCTACTATGAAAAAAATGCTTTTGTGAAAATGATCTAACAAACCCAATTTCCATACAATGTAAAATTGCTCTGACCGCATCTAGTATGGAGATTGCCCCAATCAAGGACGTGTGAGTAGCCGGCTTAATACACTGATCAAGTGTTCCTTTCAACCTTGACACTGGCAAGTTGTCCCATTGGACAGAAATGGCTTCTTGGGATTTAAAAAAAAGTGCTTTTTGTCAAAAAAATACAATACCTATTTAATAGAAATTACTACCTCAAACCTCAAAATAAACAAGATAATGATAGTGTATAAACATTGGAAAAGGGCCGAATTTTAAGTAACCGAAACCGACGCGCATGCATGACTCGATGTATGTATGTGGAGGAAGCGAAAGAGATTTGTCAGGATCGTAGCAGGTGGAAAGAAGTGGTCTCTGCCTACCCCTCTGGGAAACAGGCGTGATTTAAAGTATCTATGTATGTATAAATAAATTATATGACCATGCTCAAACTTCAAAAGTATGTGGTTATGGAGTAATAATGGTAAATTGATTTGTTTAATTTAAACTCACGCCTTCATATTGTCCTGTTTCTGCAACATTTTTTATTGTTAGCCAATTAGGTACCATGTTTATAAAATGTATGTACCTATGTCAAGATTGTCAAGAGTTTTATTCAGTAATAAAATGTACATTGCTTTGCCAAAAAGTGCAATATGGTTGGGGTATACTATTTATTCATATTTACTTTAACCAATTTGAACCAATATTCATACCTAAATCATACCTTAGAAATGGTTTGGTTAGAGGACTTGTACATTTACATGAGGAGTCTCCTTATTATATGTCACACTAGTACTGTATAAAAACAACAGTCACATTCTGTTAATCAGGTAGGTTTACTGTCATTTAGAATCCTGAAAGTTTTTGGACTGTACGTACAATGAAATTCAAGTGCTTTACTTAACATATAAGACTAGGTGGAATGTACCAGGAAACTATTCTTACTATTTGCATATGTACATACACATGCGTTAATGGCACTGCTAAATAAATGATATACGTGATAGACGCTCATTTCATTGCTAACATTGGTCCATGAAAGGCCATTACTAAAGCAAAGCAAAAAACAGAGTTATGATTTTATTTGCAGTCTATATGTATATTTGCTTGTCAGTCACTATGATTAATTTATTCCCTCATAGGCTATCTTTTAACATTTTGTCATTTTTAATGAGGGGTCATTTGCTTCATCTTTGTGCTCTGCTCTGCATGACACACAGAGCAGAGCACATGTGACTTCATGTTAAAATGTATACTTTTATAAAAAACAAATATAAATTTGTGGTTTTACCCCCTTACTTACAAACGTGGAATAACCTTGGATTAGCTAAACCATATTTTGTCCTTGTCTGTTAAATTCAAATGTTACGTGACGGATAAGTATTCCACGTTTATAAGAAAGGGGGTTAGTCTATAACATTTTATCTTGTTGACTAATGAAATGTAACTATGAGTCAGATCTGTCATGTGAGTTGTGTAGCATAGCTCATACTTGAGATAATTTAGTTTACATCGTGCCTATGCTATTCAAACGCTCAAGGTCGCCTAGCACCCAATAAAGTAAACTAGCGACTGTAGTTTGGGACATATACCTACCACAGCAAACGTTAAATTGACTTAATTAACCTTATTGTCCAAGGTTTCATTTAACGTGTGTAAAATAAAAATACTAATTCTAAGACAAAAAGGCCTCTAAGGAAACAATGCTTGCTTTATATGTACCGTGATATTATCTAGTAACGTAGTAACACAATAAATGTTTTTGCGGAAAAATTACCACAACAATATGTACCTATGTTCCTTGCAAAGCGAATTGTTGACATACATATCTTAAGCTTAAGTACCTATCTGATTCAATGTATCGCTATTGATGTTCCAAATAAAATAAATAAATAAATAAATACCTTTTCTCAAAGGGCATTGGGTAAATTTGTTTGATGTATATTGTCATTTCTTTTTTCAGCGGCCACTGGTGATTTTTACATAGTTATTTAGAGGACCTCTAAGTACACATAGATATATATAATGTATGGCGTTAAATAATATCGGAGCGGAGATTTTAAAGATTTAAGTATTCAGTTTTTAGTACAAATGTACGCCCAATTATGAATATTTAAATATCTCGGCTCCGATGCACGTAAGAGTATTGCATTACATAACAAAATATGTTTATTTTTAATAATTCTATCATAATTTACCACTTCTACGAATGACCGCTCACCTTGAAAATGTATGAATTTTGCAAATGACAACACTTTTACCCAAACCCCTTTGAATGCTTACTGCTTTAAGAGTTTAATTACCGAGCCGTAGTTTTTTTTCGTTTGTTTAAAATAGTGAAAAATAACGAGTGCGTCTCACGAGATATAACTACAAAATCTATAATTTCATGATAATAACGTTTAAAAGATATAATCAACGTTAGCTATAATAACAAAATCAATATTTTTATAAGGAATAACGATCAATTAACATAATATTCATATTATATGTTGTATTGTTTTTGTTATGTTCATTGTAATGTTTTTTTCTATAACACTCACAGTATCTAATTTCAGTTCGTATAACATACATGACACTTAGCGATCATAATATATATTATATTTTAGTATAAGGATTATAAGATCTAATATAGTATGCTATATTCAATAGGAAGGTACTGAAAGGAGCGGTTAGAGTCGAGTTCATAAATAAGTGTAACCATTAGTACCTTGTCACTTTAATCGCTGTGACAATTGATATACTTATGGCAGTTTAAACATGACATTAAATGAATAGACAAGGCAATACAGTGTACTGTCAACAGCATAAATAAGTGATCATTTATGTACCTTGTCACTTTAACGTCGTGTTTGAAATGTCATACAAAATTGTGACACGATTGAAAGCGACAAGGTACATAAATGATCACTTATTTATGATGTTGACTGTACACATATCTATGAACTCGACTGTACCAGAAAGGTGTTGCTTGTAATTTGTTTTAACTACCCAGAAAATATCACGAGCAAGTCGAATCAGGGAAGAACCGACTCTGTAAGGTTAGGTTAGAAGGCCAAGGCGGGAGCTCTTCTCCCGCCATGGCCTTCGAGGTTTTTTTCTGCCCAGAAAATCCAGAAAACTGCTGCCAGTAAAGTAAGTATTAAAGTCGTTCTATAGGTGTTTATATTATACGTGCATTATGTTTTTTGATGTTAGATTCATTGATTTATATATGTTTTAAATCTTAGGTGTCATGAACGTTGTACGTTTTAAGAGTTATAGTATTTGGTATTATATATTAATAACGTTATACTTTTTTTTTTTTTTTTTTTAATTTATTGAAAGAAACCAACAGCATACATTTTTATGTTGACAATTTAGTATATACTTATTAGTAAAGCCAATGACAGGTTTCTACGTAAATATATAGATAGAATAAGGGCCAAGACGAGTATCTTGTTATTTAGTCAAGCAATTACATTGTGAGATTCATATTCATTACGGCAGTGCAGTAACAAGTATATATAAAGTAAAAAGAATTACTTGATAAACAACTATCCATCGAGAAAGCTTTCCAATTAATTAATGAAACATAAAGAAGGAAATGCCATATGTAAGCAACAGATACTGACAAAAGAAAAAAATAAAACAAAATAAAATAAAAAGCAAGTACACCATTTCATTTTAGGTAGATGAATACTAACTAATGAAAATGTAAGAATTCAATAGTTCGCACGCGAATGACTTACACGGTATTGTTAAGTCTCATAATAATAAGTACCCACTGCTGATCTGCAATTAACTTACTAACGAAGCTTTAAATATTCCAGAAATAAAATAGTCTTAGGTACCTACCCTACGCCGTCGCCGCTGCCAAATCAAGCTTTGTTATATCAAAATAATTATAATGCCAAAAAAAAAACCACTAATACACTGGCTGACAAAAAAAGCGAAAGGCGAAAGGACAATAATGATTAAGAGTGTTTTACGTTGTGATTACTTCCAACAGCCCGCAGGTGCAGTTGACTCTAGCTAGTACCCAATATGATAGACACTATATGTTTTTTAAACGTGTCTTTGGAATCGTTGAAGATGTCTGTATTAATGAATAAATCGTTATAGGTCCTAGGCAATCTAGTTAGAACTGCGTTTTGACCATATTTAGTCGAGTGTGCTGGGACATTGAATAACCGTATGGAACGTGTACGTTTCGTAGGGGCGCATATCCCTAGGCCGTTCAAAAGATCCGGACAGTCGATCAGATTTCTAACCAAGCCAAACAACAAGTTCATGCCCAATAGGTTCCTTCGTTCCTCCAGACTAAGAAGGCCATTACTATGACAATTATCTAAATATGTGTCAAAACTTCGCTTGTCCCTGTTGCTTAAATGCTTGACGAATTTTTTCTGTATACGCTCGATACTACCTATATATATTTTGTATTGTGGTCACCAGATGCTGCTGGCATATTCTAAAATGCTCCTTACGTAGGCATAATAAACTATTTTTAAACTTAATGTGGTTTTAAAAGGCTTGCAAACTCTTAAAACAAAGCCAAGGTTGCGATAAGCTTTGTTTACAATATATTCTACATGTTGGGAGAAGAGCAACTTTGAGTCCAGCATGATTCCTAAATCCCGAACTATCTCGACCCTCTCAACAGCGACGGTATTAAAATGGTAGTTATAACGTATAGGGTTCTTTTTCCTAGTGAAAGATATGGTTTGACATTTTCTAATATTGACTGCTATCTTATTTTTTGTGTAATAGGTAAACAAATGATTAAGATCACTTTGCAATTGATCGCAGTCGGTGACATTTTTTATAATTTTAAATATTTTCATGTCATCAGCATATGCTAGATGGTTTGCGTGTTTTAGATAATGGTTAACGTCATGTATATAAACGTTGTAGAAGAGAGGGCCCAGATGGGATCCCTGAGGTACCCCAGAGGGTACAGAAACGAGATTCGACCTAAACCCTCCTATTATAACTGCCTGGGATCTATTAGTTAGGTAGGATTTAATCCAACGAAGGAGATCGCCATGGATTCCTAGTGCATGAAGTTTAGTGATCAAAATGTCGTGATCTACCCGATCGAAGGCTTTTTCAAAATCGGTGTAGATCACGTCCACTTGACCTCCTCTCTCCATGTTGCATAGAACGTAGTTGGTGAAATATGCCAAATTTGAGATAGTAGATCGACGTTTGATAAATCCGTGCTGTGTGTTCGGTATGCCGGCAGACACCACAGGATATAGCTCGTGCAACACAATCTGCTCAAGAAGCTTGCTTAGGGTGCATAAAATGGAGATAGGACGATAATTAGTAATATTTTCCTTTGAACCTTTTTTATGAATAGGTATTATATTGGCAGTCTTCCATGCAGAAGGTACAATACATTCGCGTAAAGAACGTTCAAACAAAAAAGCGATGGGGAGAGATAATGAGTCAGCGCAGCCTCTCAAGACCACCGCTGGCACCCCGTCACAACCGGCACCTTTGGTATAATCTAATGCCTTCAATAGCTTTAACACTTGATCTTGTGTCACTGTGATTTTTGACGAAGTCTGAGTGCTTGAAGACGTATGCGAATCTTGTAAGTTGTTATTTGCAGAGTCCGATGGCGAGACAAATACACTTTTGAAAAATGAGTTAAAAGCGTTACTTATTGATGGGCCATCAGACAGTGTTTCATTTAAATAAGTGAACTGTTGAGGGTATGACGATGAGCCCCTTTTCGATTTTACATATGTCCAAAAGGCTTTCGGTGTGTACCGTATAATTTTCTCACAGTGCTCAGTAAACCGTTCAAAACAATGTTGTTGGCTACGATGTCTTCGAGCTCTCAATAAAGAAAACTCATCATAATCTCTAAGGTTTCCAGACCGCTTCCACTTTTTATGAGCTTTGTTACATTCGCGTATAATTTTAATCAATGGACGGCTGTACCATGCCGGATAGGTACTATTAGAGTTTCCGATGGACTTACGAGGTATATACAGTTCGAAACCCGCTTGTAGTTTTAAATAAAACATTTCGACGGCGTCATCTACTGTGCCAAGCGTTAGTATTTCGCGCCAGTTTATTTGAGTAAAAAATATATTTAAGTTGTCATAATCTGCTTTCCGAAAAATAAATCTCGGCACGGTTTGTTCTTTAAAAGGTTTTAAAAATATTTCGGAGATGTTAATCTGATAAGGCGGGTGATAGTTGTCGATACGTGATAATGGTATCGGACATAGCGTAACACATAGGTAACAATTACTAAAGCAAAGGTCTAAGATTCCGTTTTTAATATTAACTATATTATTATACTGCGATAAGCCACGATAAGTAAGCACGTCTAGAAATCGCCGTGTGGTGTCTTGGAATTCGCTACGACCTGACTGCGTTATGTAATAACTTGATGTATTGTCCCACCTTACACATGAAAGATTAAAATCACCTAATATGATAAAATTTGAGTTAGAATATTGATCGATTAGGCGAGTTATAATTGACTGAATATAAATAATATTGTTACAAATATTGTTTACGTCTGGTGGGGAGTAAATCAATAACAAAAACAGGTCCCTACGAGTAGTAGTGTCGAGAGTGCAGGCGGGGATACGCACACATAGATGCTCGATTGATGACGCGCCCGTGTACCCAGCGAAGAGTTCCGCGCCAAGTTCGACCTTACTGCAAATCATAACACCTCCACCTGTTTGTTTATTTGTCGTGGTAAGGTTCCGATCTGATCTAAATATTTGATACCTACTGTCGCATAGTTCATAATCAAACACGTCGCTTTGTAGCCACGTTTCTGTAAGAAAAATGAGATCGTAGTCGAAAAGTAGGATATTGTTTGACAGTTCTAAAGTCTTAGTGCGCAACCCACGTACGTTTTGGTAATAAATGTTAAGTTGTTTATTTATTGTAGTCATTATATACGTTCATAAACATTCCATCGCATTTTATCAACCAGTGCCAAGCAGCGATTTATTATATCCGTAGTCGGCATTCGCACTGGTTTCGTTAAGTAAACAGAGTAGTTTTTATTCGGAAATACTTTGAAGCTATATATTTGATAACAGATAAATAACAAAACATGACTTGACAGCGTTTGTGGGCATAAGGTACTTGAAATATTTTCGTAGTAGCAGATGGGACTATAATAGTACATTATTGCCTAGGCATGGAAGTAGGCAATTGCGGGCCGAGTATTGTTTTAAACGGACGAGCTTGCGAGTCCGTTTAAAAATACGAAGCCCGCAATTGCTGTTCCTGCCGAGGCAAATATAGTGCTTTTCTCAAAAATCGCAAGAGAAAAATTATGTTTGAGTCAAATCTTCATCGCTTGAACTCATTTTTTGAATTGCATACAAACAGAAACTTCATGTGAAAAAATCATTACTCCTTACCGCCTTTTTGTTTATGACAAGGAGAAACGCAATTTTTGTTTTTAAAAAAAACATAAACTATTCCAGGCACAAATAAAAAAGTTATGTTTCGAGTAAAATTTGGATGTATAAGACTTGTGCCCTCATTTTATTATGGCCCTTTTCACTTTTTAAAAAGTTACAAGCTAGATAGTAATGGAATTTGTATGCAACATTGCGGGCTTGTGTAGCGAGCACGCAATGTTTTTTTTTTTTAAATTTGAGAACTGTCAGTAAACTATGTACTTCGCGTCTCAATATGTAGATAGGAATGTCAACATTTCCGGACATTTTTGAGAAAAGTAAATTAAAACTAATATAAGCAAAAAAATGCATTTTTATGAGTGCGATTATTTTAAGTGTTATGCAATAATGAATTGCGATAGTTGTAGGCGAACTTAACAAAGAAAATGCAAGCTTACCGTGCTTCATGCTAATAACTTTAGAATATACAACTAAGATTGAGTCTATAAGTCACTTTATCTTTTTGAGGTCACTTGTGTCCTTGATAAACATAGCCGGAGACGAGTCATCCTTCCTCACGTAGATTCTGCAGTTTCTAACCCACACGTATTTAAACTTCGACGAGGACGCAGTATTTTTGGTCTCCTTGAGTAGTGACTTGTTAGTCGGGGTAAGGTGCTCGTTAACGTAGACCTGGCGCGGGTCCCCTGGCATGCCGATGTCCAGGGTAGTAACACCCCTGTTCCTGCGTATCCCTGACAGTATATTGTCTTTTATTTGTTGGGTTTTTAGCTTAGCTACTATATTTTTGGGTCTTCCAGCTATTGTAACACGGGGTTGTACACGGTTAACGTGGTAAATGCTATCGGCGGTTATTTCAACGCGGGCGACCTTCGCTATGTTAATGACGTAGTCGAGAAGATTTTCGTTATTTTTTTCCGGGATGCCGGATATTTCTAAGTTCAGCAGACGTTCCCGTTGTTGCATTTGGTTGTACTCAGAATGCAGGTTATTGTACTGTTGTCTTAATTCGGACAAATTTTGATCAACGACCTTAATATGCTGAACGTCGCGGGTGATATCCTGGACATGGGAATATAGGGCGTCGTGTCCCTGAGTGTGAAAGTTGAATGATTCTTTTAAGTCAGCCAGATCGCTTTTAAAGCTATTGTGTTCTAAGACGAGGTGTTCTGTAGTGCTCCTGATATTGGCCAGCTGTGTTTTGATCTCAGAGATACCAGAATTCATACCTTGCATATTTTCGTTCTGTGTTTTACTTAAGTCCATTAGCATTTTTAGATCTTGGCGAAATACCATTAGGTCTTTCTTTAATTCGCTTTCATAAGCGGGCTGTTTTCTTTTTCTAGAAGAGATTTCGGAGTCTGACATGCCGGTATCCGACTTTTTTCTAAGATCTGGTTGAGCTCCGGAGTAACTGCAACCGACAGTTTTATTTGGCGAACGCTTTTCACTCATAGTTGCCAGAATAGTCAGCTTTAACTGTATAGAAGGATGAACTATAATTACTTCCAGCGATTCACACGGTCACACATAGAGAAATATATCTGTCCTTGTTCCTTGCGCGGATCACAACTACAAAAAGCTAACGAGAGATAACCAATGCACACGCGATAACTATCGAGTTTCAATCAACCGCGTATGAATATAAGGTCCAAATTGAATAATTTCGATTAAATAACTTTGAAATATTTTTTAAAGAAATAATTAGCAAATCTTGCGACACGTCTGTTCGGCACCGTCACTGTTAGTATAATTTTATGGAAATAGATATTTTGAAATTATATCTTTCGTTCATTATATCCAGTGAACGTTATACTAAACATGTTTATACAAAGTGAGCGTATATATTGTGAGTGTTATATTATCAATTGTTATATCTCGTATTACTTACCCAAAAATAACCCACTCATAACACCCACTAAATACCTATTCGGAATAGTAAATGTACTAGGTTCAATTATTCGACATAAGGACCGCCCCAAGAATATTTTCAGAGAAATACCAGTTTTTCTTATATTCTCCATACAAGTTTTTATAAAAATATTTATAATTAATTATTTACCGATCCATTCTTCTTTTTTCTTTGATTTTTTGAGTATATCTTCAACTTGTAAGGTTGTTGGGTCACCTACAAACCATGTAGTTTTTAAAATAACCATCCAAAAACTAACCTCACTCTTCAGGATTTAGTTTGACGCAGTATGCATTTATTGCATGAAGCCACATTGAATTTACATAGATTGTCTGTTGAGTGAGATCCAGCATGTTGGAATCAGATTTGGAGACGATGCCTTTAATCTTCTTCATAAATTTTACTTTGTTATTATTTGTTGCATATGTTTTTTGGAATGGCTGATATCTAGCGTCATTAATGTTATCACAATGCTTCATCCCATACAGAAGGGCAGTAAACTCCTGAACACGTTGAATTGTTTCTTCGACGAGTAGGGTAGAGTGGGGTAATTGTGAACGGCGGGTAATTGGGAACAAGTAATACTTACCTTCCCCCTCTACACCGTACCGCACCTGTTCAAAGGACACTTCCAGTGTTCCTGAGTGCGTACAAGACAGCGAGAGTAAAAGTCCGCGCGGGCACGGCCACAGTGAGACGAACATTTTTTTTGCATAGTTGTAATAATTTTTGTTGTTTGTTATAATAGATGTAAATATGATATTTTTGAGTTCCAAGGCACCATATTTCGTTACTACCATGCACGTACTGTTTTCAATTCACAAGAGGTTTGAAGTTCAAACCTCGTGCGAATTGAAAAAAAATGAAGGCTGTACAACGAGATGGACACCAAGAGTATACTGTATAATGTGCAACGAAAAATATGAATCCCCACCGACAGAAGTTTGGATTATGTGTACGATTTGTAAACTCTGGGCACATGAACAATATACTACCGAATGATCTCAATTGCCCCGTAGGCTGCCGGGTAAAAAGGAACGGTATTTTTTTGTTTTCGTTCACACTTTCAATATAACGTTGAATTTTAAGATTTTTTTCTGTCATCAATAAGTATCTTATCTTATCTTATCTTGTAGGTGGGGTCCTTACGGATACACTTCGACCCTATGGGATCTTTTGTGTAATTACCCCTCTTTTAGCAATTAGACCAATGCAGCCTCCACCCCTTCCAGAAAGCGGATAGTGGAGTGCAATGGCAGTGCCTTGAAGTCGTTCGGTTCTGGGTAACCACAACCGAGGATTTTCATTCTTACTCCGGCGAGGGCATCACATTCGCACAGTAAGTGTTTCATTGTTTCCTCCTCTTCGCCGCATAATCTACAATCTGTGTTGTCGTAGAGGCCCATCTTTGCTAGGAGATTTTTAACCCCAAAGTGCCCGGTAAACGCTCCGATAATATATCGGAGTTGTCTTCTGCTGAGTTTCCAAAGTTTTTTGGTCCAGCACTGGTCCACTCTTTCTATGAAGAGCTTTGCATGCCCTAAGCCTACCGTAGTTTTCCACTCTTTTTGGTGGTGTTCTAGGGTGTTATTGTTCAGGGCTGTTTTTATGGTGCCCAGTGAGGGTGCCACAAATGGTTCAGGTCCAACATATACGCCCTTGGACCCTTTCCTTGCCAGTTCATCCGCGGCTTCATTACCGGGAAAGCCCTCGTGTCCTGGAATCCACATCAGTTTCACTTTGTTGTGCCTACCAAGTCTGTTTAAGGCTTGGATTCCATTGTAGACTAGTTTCGAGTCTACTTTTGGCGCTGTCAGCGCCTTAAGTGCCGCTTGGCTGTCGCTTAGAATATATATAGTTCTCTTCTGTAGAGGCCTACCAATATTCTCCTGCGTGCAGGCAATTATCGCATACATCTCCGCCTGGAAGACCGTTGCGTAGTTACCCATACTTATACTACTGTTATAGTCATTGGCATAAATACCCGCCCCCGTACCGGAGCTCATTTTTGAACCATCCGTGTACCATATCGCGTTGTCTTCCTCCGCTAGGTGCAACCCATCCTTCCATTCATCCCTTGTCGGAATGTGGATATTGAAATTCCTCCGGAATACATACTTGGGTTGCATTTTATCGCAGCCCATCGTCAGTATTCTTTCTAGAACTACATTATGTGCCATTTTAGTGTGTCTGGTTCTAGGCGCGGCGTCATTCCACAGGCCAGTCTCTTTCAGCCTCTGTAGTGACTTGCACGCCTCAGACTGAATGGCGATGTGCAGCGGTGGGAGGTTTAGGAGGACCTCCATTGCCGCAGTCGGTGTCGTTCTGAACGCCCCTGTCATAGCCATGCAGGCCACCCTCTGCACCTTAGTTAGAGAGTCCTTGCATGTCCTTAGTGTTGTTCTTGGCCACCAGGCCAGGCAGCCGTAAATAATGATGGGCCTTACCATCATGGTATAGATCCACTTCAGTACTTTAGGGTTAAGGCCCCATGTCTTGCCATACGCTGATCTGCACATTCCAAACACTCTCAGCGCTTTTGTTATCGCGTTGTCTACGTGTTTTTTCCAGGTGAGCTCTTTATCTAGTGTGATACCTAGATATTTTACCTCACCTGACAATTTTAGTGCCTCGCCAAACAGCTTAAGCTGTTTGATCTGTTTGAGGTCCCGTTTCCTAGTAAATGGAATTACTACAGTTTTGCTCGGATTGATGGATAGTTGATGTCTAATGCACCAGCTTTCCACCTTTTCCAAAGCTTTTCCCATGATTTCCGATACTGTTCCCGGAAACTTCCCGTTGATAAGTATCACAAGATCATCTGCATACCCAACAGTGTGTAGTGGGCCAGTGTTGAGTTCCTCGAGGAGAGAGTTTACCACCAAACACCACAGGGTTGGTGAGAGAACTCCCCCCTGGGGACATCCTTTTGTCGTTGTGGCGTATAGCACGTCGCCCAAAAGACTTGACTTTATTAGCCTACTGTTTAACATGTTGCCTATCCATTTACATATGGTTGGTTCAATGCCGTGCCTAGCAGCCGATGTGCTAATGGCTTCGAACGTAGTCCTATCAAATGCCCCCTCCACATCGAGAAATGCCGCAAGACAGATCTCTTTGTTCTCAAGTGCATTTTCAGCTTTATTCACTACAAGATGAATCGCAGTATCTGTGGATTTACCCGGTTGATACGCGCATTGCATTTTATGAAGTGGATGCCGCCTTAGAGGTCCGTCTCTTATGTGCCTGTCTACCAGCTTCTCTAGTGTTTTCAAAAAGAATGATGATAGGCTTATAGGCCTGTATGCTTTGGCATCACTGTAATCTGCCTTGCCTGGTTTTGGCAGGGAGATCACTTTTACAAGCCTCCAGACATGTGGAACGTGCCCGAATGCCAAGCACGCTCTGTACAGCCTGCTTAGGTGCGGTACAATTACATTTGCGCCCTCTTGTGGTAGGGTTGGATATATCTCATCCGGGCCCGGCGCTTTGTACGGTTGAAAGGTAGACAATGCCCACCTTATCTTGCCGTCGTCGACTACCTTTTTGGCGGTGTCCCAATTGTACCTTGTCGTCCGTGCTGTCTGCTCTGACACACAAATTGGTACACTGGCTATCTCGCTCTCACGTATGATGGAGCCGGGAAAGTGTGTGCTACACATAACTTTCAGGGTATCTAAACCCGTTTCTGTCAACCTTCCCTTATCGTCCTTTATTGACGTTAATGGAGTTGACCTTGCTACTGCTAGAGCTTTTGTGAGCCTCATACCTTCAGGTATCGAGCCTATTTGGTTGCAGTGGTTCCGCCACGCACTCCTTTTTGCTTTTCTTACAGCCTTATTATACTCCGTGAGCTTGTGAGCGTAATTGCTAGTCATTCGTCGCTTTCGCGTCATTGAAGATCGCCCTAGTTTCACTTCTGATTTTAGTTATCTCAGGGTTCCACCAGGGTATCTTCTTGGCTAGCACCCTTTTTTCCGGGCAGTTATTGGTCCACGCAGTGTGTATCGCGCGTACCATGTTGTCCGCTTCAAATTCAATGTCAATAATAGAATTGAGCTTACCTTTTGGATCCCCCAGTTCTACCTTTAGGTCACGTTTAAAGGATGACCAATCGGTGTTCCTAGGATTTCTTTTACGCACAGATTCAACTGGTATGTCGGTCCTGTACTTAAAGCATATGTACCTATGATCTGAAAGTGAGATTTCATTGGAGACATGCCATGTGTGAATATCTTCGTAAATGTGGTTAGACGCCACCGTTATGTCAATTACCTCTCCACGCCTAGCATTGACGAAGGTTGGGCTGTTCCCTTTATTAAGTAGTTGTAAAGAAGAGCTCGCCAGAAAATCCAGTAACTTCTCTCCCCGCTTGTTGACATCTGAGCTTCCCCAGATGACATGGTGTGCATTGGCATCGCAGCCGATGATCAGGTCGGTATTCACCTGACTTCCAGTTGCGACTAGACTCCGGAGTTGAGGTGTGATGGGGTCCGTCGCTTCGTATGGGAGGTAGGCAGACGAGATGATGAGAGTCTTGCCTACCCTCCTCTCCTGGATCTTTACAGTGGTAAGATCCCTGGAACAGTAAGCATTATAAGGCATGGCATTTATGCCGTTTTTGACATACACACAAGTCCTCATGTTGTTCTCGGGGCAGAGGTAATGAATAACTCCCCCCGTGCCGTTTAGTCCCCTGATCTCGCCCTTGTACAGGTATGGTTCTTGAATCAGGGCGACATCGAATTTATCACTCTTTAGCTGCCTCGCCAGAAGGGCTGTGGCCGCCTTATTGTCATCAATAAGTAAATAAATAAGCAAAGTTTATGCTGCATTAAAAGTTGATTATGTATGTGACAATTTTCTATTGTTTATGAGCTTTAGAAGTTAAGTGTTCCCTATTCCCCCATTTTCCTATACATCTACAGGGTCCGTCAATGATGCGAATATTTCTTGAAAATCGGTTCCTTTGGAAAATATTTTTTTTCCTCCGCTACGCGTCGGGCCTCGAACTAACTCGTCCATCTATTGCTTACTTTCTAACCTCTACAACAATGTACTATAATAGGCTCGAGTTTTCCTTTATTATAAAATGCAGCCGTATAATCACACCTCGTAAATGCGTGAAAAGCTGGCAGACCCAAGCATTAATGTGGACCCAACTTCCTTGCAAGTTCAGTACAGTTAATACAATCAAGATCTTTCTTATTGCCTTTTTTAGATACCTACTGAACTCTCCAACCAAATTTGAGTCTGTGGAATTTTGTGGATTGTGGCCAGTAAAATCACCAAGACATCGGTATCATTCGCTTTAACCAATATTTTCGAATTAGGTGGTGCTTTCAATAAATGAAACACTTTCCGCGTATCTGCCTCTTCATGTTGACATAAATAATCTACTTCTTCATGTTTTACGACGTGACGTGACGTTCTCTAACCTTTATAAAATTAATTAATATATAGAGCGTATCCCACTCTCTTTTGAAAAGCACCTGCCCGACACACAGCTGTCTCGCTTCATCTTTTTCTATCGCATAGAGTTCCACGCGCAACGCCTCTGTCACTCGCAACACTCGCGCTGAAAACTTATCATCTAAAATCTAGGCAACCTAGATAATATAATTATGCAAACAACTTTTTGATAGGGCAACCTAATAATGTTTGATTGTAAATGAAATAAGCTTTCATTCGATATGAAAATCGATTAAATAACTGATGCGGTTATATTAATAACTAGCTTCTGCCCGCGACTTCGTCCGCGTAGAATTACTAATTTTGCCATCCCTCGGGAACAGTGTTTTTTTTCGGGATTCAAGGTAGCCCTGTGTGTTAATCCAGTGTATAAGCAAACTCTATTCCTATTTAATTGTATGTAACCAAATTCGTCCATCCTTTTTAGCAAATAAGTAACAAACCCACGCACGCATAACCTTTCGCATTTATAATATCTTGCTAGCGACCCGCCCTCGCTTCGCTTCGGTTAATATAAGTAGAAATAACCCAAGTTCATCTGGAGTAATATACTTTTCAAATGGTGAAATAATTTTTAGATGGGTGCATTTGCATAGAGGTTTGCAGAGGAATGCAAAATTCACTTTATTTGGCAATAAAATAAATCAGAAGTGGTCTCTGCCTACATATTAAATAATAAACACTTACATTAAATAAAAAACACTACCTCAAGTTGATAACCCAATATTTAAAAAATACACTTAAATTTAAATATTTGAAAAGCTTGTCACTACATAGCTCTTTATCATCACTGTGACTACATAGTATAAAACAAAGTTCCCGCTTCCTGCCTGTACAGTCAACAGCATAAATAAGTGATCATTTATATACCTTGTCGCTTTCAATCGTTTCACAATTTTGTATGACATTTCAAACATGACGTTAAACTGACAAGGTACATAAATGATCACTTATTTATGCTGTTGACTGTACCTATGTTAGTATGCTTACATCTTTAAAACTACGCAACGGTTTTCACTGTCATTTTGAGAATTTATTCAGGATGGTTTATATGTATATTTCATTCTAATTAGGTTTTAATATAATTGAGAAAACTCAATGTTTTCTTACCAAGTCGTCAAAAAATCGATTTTCGGGCGCATACATAGCTAACGCTGGCTAAACCTTAAGAGATATATCAAAATAATGTACTGAAGAATTGTAGTTCTTCAAAAACCTAAAGAAAAGTCCGCGATGGCATATGTCTATCTCCTAAGGTTGACTCACAGTAACCATTTTTATCTTTAAAATTTTATTAATAAATATTAGGTTATTTGTAAAGCTACTACTTACTACTACATTTGTGAAGCTAGTACTTGTGTACATATAAACCATCTGGAATACATTCTATAAATTACAGTGAAGACCGTATCAAAATCCGTTGCGTAGTTTTAGCGGGAAGCGACTTTGTTTTATACTATGTAGTGAATTGTTTATACCTGGCAACTCCACAGTTGCGCAGAGGGGAAAATAGGCAACCTTTATTTTGTCAATTCCTTTAGGTATATTCTCTCAACTAATGCACAATTTTTATTAATAATCTAACCGGGAAATTCATTGAATAAATTTTATTACAAATTTAATTATTTACCCTTATCCTGAGCTAATTTTTCTCGGAAACCTATTTGCGATGTATCAGGGCCATTCTACTTTTCAACGCCTAAAATAGAAATGAAAATTTAAGATCCATTTAAAAAAATCGTAGATACCTTGTTATGGTTTTACAGGAGCCCCGCGTTATGTCTTAACCGTCTCACTTTTTACCGTAAATTTACCCGCTATTTTTGTTCTTTTTCGGTATAAAACAAGAATTTGCTGCCCAAATTACCACTGCGTAGCAGTCTCCACGTCCCCTTGCAAATAAAGACCACTGCGTTAGGTACTATATTAGCCTTTTTATACCCAACCCCACACAATTTGGTATAAAACATTATTCAGGAACGTTAGATCAAAATCTGAAAAATCTGTGCATTTCTAATGTCATCTAATTTTTTTCAAAATTATTACTTTAAACAAACGTTCACGTTAAGGGACGTTTTCTTAGGCATCAAAAAGAAGAATGGCCCATCAATGTAATTATATGTTATCTAGCATATATTTTTTATCATTATACATATAGGATTTTTCGAAATTCAGCTCCTAACGGAGAAGGTAAAATATAAGGTAGTATGGAAGTCTTCCATTTTAAAGTTAGAAGCATGCTGAAATTGATGTTTAGCGCGATTTCAGACTAGCGTTTGTACAGCACGTATAGGCTCGTTCTTGTATACTCGTAAACGCGCAAATTTGCCACATGCGCATGTCGTACCAGCGTAGACTCACTTGTAAGTCCGATGACGCGTGATCCACAAAAATCTAACACACTAATTCAAGCGAATACGCACGCTGGAATAAGCGCGTATACGCGCGTTTAGCTTATTGAAGCGCGACATGTAGTGCGCGTGTAATGCGCGTGTAAAACTAAAACCTAAAACTGAAATAAATAAATTATGTGACGTTATCTATGTAAAGGGACCTTATGGCAGATGGCGCTTCACTGCGTCACGCGACGTTGTATTTATATCGGAGCATCTCTTAATGGCTGAAGCGCCATCCGCCATAAGGTCCCTGTACATAGATAATGCCACATATTACTTTCGGCGATTAGTAATAGTAGTTAACGTGATTATGCAAGAGTCTCGTACAATTAGAGAATGTCAGCCAGTTTACATTTCTGGCTTACCGTATTCTTCATTAAAAACTAAAAATATTTGTAAAAAAATGATTTCGATACGTCAAATAGTTTTCGAGATATTGAATTTTAAACTTCGTATGCGGCGCTCGAAACCAGGCGGCTAGGGATTGCAATCCGGTCCGTCGGATCCGGTAATCCGGGGGATCCGGCACCTTTTTCCCACCTACCGGATCCGGTAAAATCTGCCGGTAACACCGAAAAAAGTATCCATACACGCAGTGAATTATATGCAATGACAGTTATGTTACCGTTTTTGTGAATTGCCAAATATTTTATTCAAATGTGTGAAGTTGCTTTTCGCAGATTTATATTTTGTATACCTACTTATTTTGTAAAAGGAAAATTCATTACATCTGTACGATTACCTTTAAACTGTATGCCTAGTGCTTTAAGGTATATTTTCCTTAAATGTTCAGATATTTATGATCACCCTGTCTGTGCAGATAACTTTGACGAGTTGTGCTTTCAGATATTATTGTCTCGTTGTGTGTTCAGATTTAATTGAAAAACCACTGCTCATATATTTGTGGCGAATTGGGTGTTCAGATGTTATTGACCTTATTTACCGTAAAGAATTTATTGAAATTTATTGCTGCTCAGAAATATTTGAGTACCTCGGCCGCTCCAATATATCTGATGGCGACTGTACAGATCTAGTGAATAATCCTTTCACATCGTGAAAACTCGGAACTCACGTCTTCTTCCGAATGATGCCGACGTGACTATGAATTATTAAATTATTAAGTGACATGTTTGTAATAAATAAATAGAGTACTTTAGTTATCAGTGTCAAATGTCAAACCACGAGTTTGAAGTATATCACACCGAGATGTTAAAACCACCACGATTAAATATATAGAAATCAGGTGTTGGTAAACAAGAAGAAATATAAATAAATGTTGAAAATAATTTCATAGGCTTGTCGATCTAAATGTTTCCCTAGGTCTTAATGCTTTCGGCATGATTATTAAAAAGAACTGAAAACAAACTTAATCTAAATTGACAAAAAAATACTCTGGTATTAACCACTCTATATCGATTATCACTCTCGCGATGCGACGTGCCCCCACGTTGTCTTGGTGGGTACTGAGTCAGACTGAAGTAGCGTGACAAATACGAACATTTCCGAGAAAATACGATGTGAAAAGATATTTCACTACATCTGTAAAGTTTGTGACGTTGTTGTGTAGGGAGTAAACTCTGGATCTACAGAATAGATTTCGAAAATTCTTTTACCAATAGAAAGCCACGTTATTTTTGAGTGTCATGTCATAGGCTATATATAAACCCAAAAATATATATATTACCCAACGAAGTGGGCACGGGAACAGCTAGTTAATAGGTAATAAAGTTGATTTTTTACACTTAATGACCGTGTTTTTTTGTAAATACGTATTGATTTTAAAGAAATCATATAAAAGCACCAATCCGGCCGGATCTGGTCGGATCCGACCGGATTGAGAATCATACCGGATTGCAATCCCGGCGGATAGCGCTTACGGATGATGACGTCATCGCTTGACAGCGGTACGCGCCCTTATATGAACAAGTAAGTTTACAGGGTTATAACTTTTTAACCGTAATAAGTAGCCTAATGAAATTTTCACAGAATACGTGTTATTATATAATCTATCGTTTAAAATAATATAAAATGAACAATAAATCAAATCCCAAGAGGGGTCCCCATACAAGAAACATAAAAAATATACTTTTTTATAGCATTTTTATACGGGTTGTATTTTTATTGTGACTTCTTAAATAACTTTATTACATCCAACTAAGTACAGAATTCAACATGAATACAAGCAAAAATTAAAACTAAACGTATTAAAATTAAAATTAAACTAAGCTACTCAAATATTAAAGATATGAATAATAATCACCACTATAAAAAGAACACCCCCTCTAGCAGGTCCGCTCGCGGCATGGTCCCCATGACACTGGCTGCATTACCTCTCTGGATAGCTAGCCCAATCCTTTGGGAGAGGTAAACACCAGCTCAAGGATCTCCGGAGGATTCTATGAGCCGAGAGGACAGGGCCTTAATAAATGTTTTCATATCAGCTGACCAAGGTCCCATTGTTTCCACTGCAAGCGCCACAAATTCGTAATTATTTAATAATGACGAATATTTGCGGCGCTTGAGTGTTTGAGCCTGATAAGCTGCTGCACCGGCCCGATTATGGGTTGACTGGACGTGGGAAATGGCGAATGTGTCAACGCACGTTGCGTCCCACACCAGTGCCCTAGGTACCCATGTTCCACGGCACCAATGTAGCTCCGTCTGGTCGCTTGCCATCGTCTCTATGCAATCCTGCTGGTTCCAGGACAGCTGGTACAGAGGCAGTGGCAAGCGAACGACGGATCAGATAATTAATTGTGCCGTGACCGTACAAACGGCCGGCACTTCTGAAGCATGAAAGGCCATGTCGTCCCAGCTCACTCACTTCCTTCCCGCACGCGCAAGTCTGAGGTTCACAGAGTCTAGCCCCAAGCCGCAAGCTTAATGCTATGCGCAAGCGGTTTGGGTCCAAGACTGTGCCTATATTGCGGGAAGGAAGAGCGTGGAGCCAGTGACCTGATTCGCCTGCTGAGACAGCGAGGAGACGGGCGCGATCTGAATCGTCCGGACTATTTTCTATGAGAGATGCATGAATTGATATGAGGCGAGGTCCCATGCTCTCTGGATATGCCTCTTGACTGGCATATCCACTCCCGGACACGACTCACACCAAGCATCCCTAGCCTCCACCAGGTTCGCAATCTCAACGTCAAGTATCTGTAGGTGATTTAAGATAATACTGACGAGAGGCAACGAACCATAGGTGGAGGACAGGAAAGCCGGTAGTGCCACGCTAGAAGAGCATCGAATACCAAGTCCACCGAAACGAATTGGGAGAACCGCTTGAGTCCAAGGCCTTTATGGTTATGGTTATGGTGATGGACTCCTTTTTCCGCACTTAGCCCGCGTATGTCGGGCCATTGTCCTTAGGGGGTGCTAGCTAGTAATCTAGCCAGCCTAACTCTGACCAGAAGCGCAGGATCCTCCTGGTATCTCCACAGGCTTCTCGGAGTAACCCCGGTGTCTTGAGGATTTCAGTCCGTTGAACAGCTACACCTTTACGCATTCCAGGATTACGTGGGGTGCTGTTACGTCGGCTGACAGGCATCCCCTGCATAGGGGGCTGTCGGTCACACCTAGCACATATAAATGTTTGTTAAGCGAGCAATGTCCAGTAATGTTTCCTAATATTATTCGTAGGGCATGTCTATCTAGTGATAGGAGACGCTTTGTTAGTCGCGCGTCCGGGTGTGGCACCGTTTCCCTTGATTGTCTGCATGTACTGGTATTTGCCCATTGATTAGCATGTTGTTTGAGTGTTCTGTGACGCAACCATGTCCTTAGCTGGTTAAAGGCTAACGGAAGCATCGGAGCGGGACCGACCGCTGGGCGATCTGATCCTCTCCTGGCCAGCTGGTCCGCTGCGTCGTTACCTAGAGATCCACTATGCCCCTTTATCCATTGTAGCGTGAGTTGGTTATTTAAACCTATCACTTCCAATGCTGAGTGGCACTCTAGTATGAGCCCTGATTGTATTATTTTGTTGTCTAGGGCTCGTAGTACTGCAGCGCTGTCAGAGATAATTCGTATCTTTTGGTTTTTGATACCTCGCTTAGCCACTGCCTTGGCAGCCTGTAGTATGGCAGTACATTCACATTGGTAGATGGAGCTGTATTCGCCTAAGGCTGTTGATATGTTGATGTTAATTTCGGGTGAGTACACTCCTGCACCTGTTCCCTTTTTGTCTTTCATCCGTCCGTGTAGATGCGTAGTTCATATATACTGGACTGGTCGTTGGGTTCTTCATCAAGCTGGATGGTGTAGCTTTTGTTGAAGTTATGTTGTTTGGATACCTTATCATTTGGAGCGGCTATCAGGGGTTGGTATCTGATCGCTTCCTGAAGGATTTCGGTATGAGTCCCGTTAGTTGCACCCAGAGGTTGAGGGATTTTAATCTGATGGCTGCTGCCGCCGCCTCCTGTTGGGTGAAAAGGTTTAGGGGCGGCAGTCCCAGCAGTATCTCCAGTGCCGCTGTGGGTGTAGTTTTCATGCAACCTGTTACTGCCACACAAGCTAGTCTTTGAAATTGTTGTAGTTTATTTTTGGCTGTGGTCAGTTTGGTTCTGGGCCACCAGACTACAGCACCATAGGTGATAATGGGCCTGATCACTGCCGTGTATAGCCACATGGCAATTTTGGGGTGTATACCCCAGGTTTTGCCAAGAGTCCAAGGCCTTAAACTAAAATTAATGTTTAATAATTTAGACAGAGTTGATGGAAGGGAAGGGATCTATAGAAGCCAAAATGTCTGGAAATTTACAAATTTTGGCAACACCGTAGCAAATACATGAACTTTGGAGTGAAAAGACAAAACCGAATAATAAAAAGGGCCATGTGGGGGTTTATTTCGTACAAAAGGTTAGAAGTATTTTTAAACAGATTTAATTTACAATTTATAATGGGATTGATTGCTTCGTCAAAAATTGGTGAACCTAAAAAAGTGTTAAAGATGAATTTGAATGGACCGAAATGTTGGGTGAAGATGCATTAAAATTAGTGACGATATCATTTTTTTTTCTATAGAAATGTGATCAGGTATATAAATTTCGCACTTAGTAAAGTTTAATGAGAGGTCAATATTAGAAAATTTAGTGATGAACGTTTCCAGGTCTTGTAGAACAGTTGAGGCGTCCCCGCCAAGGGAACCGTCATCAAGATACCACAGATTAAATTTAGACTTTAGATCTAAAATAATTGGATCAATGACTAAGCTAAAAACTTCCTCTCACCCCAAACGCATATACTGTCTCCGTACCGTCGTGGGTAAACATGACACGCCCGAGCGGGTTTCCTTGTTGGCATCCCATGCATGAAGGTATGATTTTGACACCGAAAAGTAATTTTGATGGTGCCCCATAGCATTGCCACAAATAGCTGTATAATTCTAGAACTTCTTTTTTGACAGCAGCTAGAAGGGCACCACGATCGACCGAATTAAAAGCATTTTTGACGTCAATTGTTAGAAATACCCCATAGTCCGGACGACTCAGAAAAGAGCGCGCAGCGTGGACAGCTGCCTCACAACCTCCCTTGATTCCGAAACCCAGCTGCCGGGGTTTGAAAATGTTTGATACCTAGGTAGTCTATTACGAAATTAAAGGCAGCAAAGTTTCGATGCCAAACGCCGGAAGGTGGAACCAACGGCAATAGGGCGGATACCACCATCTTTTTTGGCTAGAGCCACAAGATTGGCGCCATACAGGAGCGGGACAATCTCGACATTCACGCGACCTGACAACATAAGATTAATCAGAGAAGTGATGTTCTGTATCAAAGCCTGTCCCGCATCCCCTAGAGACGAGGTGGTTAAATCTTTGAGATGTTGTGGTGAAAGTCCGTCTAGGCCGCCGGCTGAACCATTAGGGAATGACATGATAGCCTGCTGGACGGCATCTTCATTTGCAGATAATACAATGTCATCTGACACGGAAGGGTCAGGGAGCAGGGAGGAGTCGGGGGGAATTGGGTGTTTCTCTCTGAGAGCAGCAAAAGTCTCAGCGGAGTGCGTGGCCTAGTCGTCATTTGAAAACAGGAGTCGGGCAGCACCGCTAACATTCCCTTCTGAAAGTTTATTTATATTTGTTTCACTTTGGAACATTGAAAATAACTTTTACTATTTTTTAAATTTTGGCGCATATCGCTTATGGCTTCTTATTTTGATGCTATTTTAAGCTTAAATTGTAGTCTAATTTTCATAGTTTCCGACTAAATAGCAATCTCAAGTAAAACTGCTACAAATATGTGACAAAACTGATTTTACCAACACGATTAGGGCATGCTCCCGGGAAATCCCGGTTCTGTAATTCCCGGTAAATCCCGGGAATTTCACAGGTCCTAAAGAACCGGTACTGAAGATTACATCCCGGTTCTCCCGGTTCTTTCCATAAATACCCCGGTTCTTTTCACTGAAAACCAGCGTCGCGGTTTATGCTGTCACATAGTGCTAGTGGTGTCAATTTCGACGTCACAGAATCACCCATGGCAATATTATTCTTTCCTTCTATATTGTTTTTGTTTTTATTTTTGTGTTGCCATCCTTTTTTTTTTTCATGATGTTTTTTTTATCTGTGTTCGTCGAATAAATGTTTCTATTTCTATTTCTATTTCTATTAAATACCAAACAAATATCGTGGCGCGTATCACATATATCCAATTCACACCTGAGCGAGGAAGCCGGCACAAGCGGCAACATCGCATCAACATCCATCATATTTTGTGGCATATTTGCAATAATTAATCTCTAGATTTGTAAAAAGGAAGAACAAATAACTTTCTAGTAAGTATTTTACTTAATCAAGATATGTTTTTTTTTAAGAAAACGTGCATGATTTTATTGCATATTTCGCACCTTTAGAACAATAATGACCTAATTCAAAATTTGTGCTTTCAAACTTCGAATCATAAATTTATTATCATAGAGACCTAACTCGAAATTTAAAATTTCTCAATTAGGTCACTATTGTTCTGAAGGTGCGATTTATTATATTTAAAGTTTCCTAATGTTTTTCAATCGTTTTTTATCTCAAATGTCCATGATTGCGGTGATTTGAGGTAAAAAATAAAGAACCGGGAGAACCGGGAATCCCGGTACCGTCCCTGTTTAGAACCGGGAAATGGAAGTTTCAGAACCGGGCCCGGTACTGCATGCCCTAAACACGATGTTTTAGGCGGACGTCACCCATTCTGTTTTAGGCTAGGCTTGTAGTTGCTTAACTTTGTAAGTCGTAATATTTTTACGAATTAGTTTTGATGTTACTTTGGTAGTTATGGTTATCTATTGTTTTGTATTACATACAGTTTAACTAAACTAACTGTCTGTCACTGACCGGCTTTTCTGTTTGTAATATTTGTCGAAGAAGTTGGTGAAATAAAATTAAAATAATAATCAAGTACTTTTAATTTTGGGATAACGGCTTTTTACTTAAAAATACCAAAATATTAATGCAAAAAGTATGTTGATAGCTAAAGTGAAACGTCCCAAAAATTTAAAACCAAGCGCGAGACGCGGCTGGCGGCAGAGCCCGCAGCGGTAGTACTAACACACACACACACACACACACACACACTATCTTGCATACACGAAATAACACAGTAATAAAATGATGCTCAAAAACAGTTTAACACTACCTACTTGCTAGCGAAGCGAGAGTGTCGTCCACGTTCACGTTAAAGAGTTAGTACCAGAAAACTTAGAATGCACGTGATTGGCCAGCGATAAGGGCACCGCTTGCGCACATGATGGGTTTACATGTCGGCCAAAATCAGTCAACATCTGTCTCTTGTACGGTGCGGACGCGTTACAGTGCTCTTCTTTGTATTGTTGTTTCACTTTTAGTTTCACATAGTTAAAGCTCACAAGAATAGGTACGGGGCGTTCGTCATAGATGAAATGGCTAGACAAAAGAACAACATAGTGCTACGCTTACCCCCCTACCATTGCGAGCTGAACCCAATAGAGTTAATGTGGTCACAAGTCAAGGGGTACGCAGCAGATAATAATAGAACATTTAAATTAGCCGAAGTGAAGCGGTTACTTCATGAAGCAATTAATAAAGTTAATGCTGAGTCGTGGAGGCAATGTATTAAGCACGTGGTAGAGGTAGTAGAACCAAAAATGAATGAAACGGTAGAAGCAGAGAGATTTGTAATTAATTTAGAAAGTGATTTAAGTGAATCAGACAATGATTAAATATTGATATGAACGAACACATGATTTTATTAATATGGGATATCCTATATCACCTTCACACATATTTAATTCATTAATTACTTTTCAATTACCTATATAATCATAATGAATAAATGAATAATCATGAATATGCAATGGTTCTATTAAATTATTCATTTAATATGTCAAATCAACTTATGAACCAAAATCATAAAAAAATATAAATAAACAAATATTCCGAGCCAGCGAGTGAGGTGCGATTGTTCACGCCCAGTGACCATTTCTTGTCCCTTTCATTTGCATACAAAATTGCGACAGAAACAGCGCATCGCTAACTCTTTAACGTGGACAATCTATCCTATCTAATCGCAAGTGAGCGACTTGGTCTTGGACTTGGCCCGCGCGCGAAATTCGAAATCGATGAAATGAATACACGGAGTATCAGAACTACTACTAGGCCAATCAAAAATTCATCTTTTATAGTTCATTATTTTATAAGCTATATAAATTCTACATTAACACGAAATTTGTAAAGAAAGGCCTACCACCAAAGTTAAGCAACAACCGCTTACCTAAGCATCGTGTTGATTTAAACTAGGCACTTTTTAACATATTTGTAAGAGTTTTACTACAGTTTACTGTTTGGTCGTAAACTGTATAATGTTACCAGTGGAATTATGGAGTTTAGATTATTATTTATGTTTAATGTGACACCGAAACAAAAAGCTATCATACAAATACAACCCCTACTTCGCCTTCCAAAGTTAAGCAACTAGTCGTGAGTCCCCATCTTGGGATTTAATTTATTGATCATTTTATAATTTTAAACAATAGATTTTATAATAACACGTTTTCTGCGAAAATTTCAACGGGCTACTTATTACGGTTAAAAAGATAGCCCTGTAAACTTACTCGTTCATATAAGGGCGCGTACCGCTGTTAAACGATGACGTCACTCCAGCAAGATGGCCCCTGCGCGCTTTAATATTATTGACCCAAATTTTAAACGTTCGTAGAATCAAAACTACTGGGCTTATATGAATGAAATAAAAAGTAGTTTGTTTGTTTATTTATAAACTTTACTGTTACAAAGTTTCAAGCGATTTGGAGTACCTACTGACATTCTTAATACTTTATCTACACACATATTATAATTACTCTAACGGCCGAACCCTATATTCAAACCGCGGATAGATAAGGCTTATCTCGGGTTAAAATTTGACATTTGCCCATACAAAATGTGTCAAATTTTAACCCAAAGTAAGCCTATCTATCCGCGGGTTGAATATAGGGCTCGGTCATAAGATGGGTTCAGAAGTCCAAAGGCAAATGGCCAGCATTACCTTACCTGTGGTAGTAGGTGACAGCGATGACAGCTGTAACGTAATTTTTAAATTACGTATTCGAATATTGTAAGGTCAGATCCAAATTTGGAACATCTTCCAAAGTTAACAGCTGTCATCTACTACCACAGGTAATGCTGGTCATTGCCTACGCGTTTCGAACGCATAATAGAGGACTTATGATATGAGTGTAGATAAAGATACTTTTATTGCAGAAATTAATGTCAGCATATCTCTTGATTTAGACATTATTATTACAAAGCCCGTTACCAGAGGGTTACCAGTAGGTGATTCGGGACTTACCCTATTTAATCTGTTTACCAATAAGTTAAATCGACAAGTTTCATTATAAGGAAGTTTATTTCGATATGTAGGTAGGCCGGAAACGTGTCTGTTCAGTTATTACATTTAATTAGTAGTTGACTAACGACTGCTTCGCCGGCGATACGTGGACACTTGGACAGTGTGTGTTTAATGAGTCATAGAAGCCACTTGCACATATGAGTTTAAATAAGAAACATTACTACTTTACCGACTTACTGATATGGTAAGTACTTATCTATTTCATGAGATAAAATGGTCATGTGCAGGATGCTGCTACTCGAAGCCGCTGCTGGTGCCGGGCGGGCGCGCGTTCGTGTGGCCCTCCATCCAGCGTGTCCAGCGGATTTCACTCAACACCATGACGCTACAGGTTGAGTCGCCTACCGTCTACACTAGCCAGGGCGTGCCCATATCTGTCACTGGAATCGCACAGGTAACCTAATAACTAAACCATGATTTCTATTATAATATGCATAAATATAAGACATACATACATACACATACACTATGTACAATATGTAACCGGTAAAATTTTATGAAAAAAAAGATTTTTTATGCGAAATACTAAAATTAAAGAGTTTTTAAATTACACATTGATGCTTTATTTTTAGTAAGATGTCCAGTCTCTCGAATTATGTATAATCTTTTCGCAACTTCGAAGCATACTTTCTACCAAATTTTTAGCAAAACTGCAGGGTGCTCCACACTGACTTCAGTTTTCGAGTAAAGTCAGCAACGCCAACAGAAGCTTTTCCTCGTAATTTGAGCTTCATTTAAGCCTAAACATTTTCAAGTGGAGGCCAATCGAAAACAACGATGGCACGCAGTACAGTGCCGACTCCGGTGTTAAGGATCATTATTCTCTTGCAAGATCCAAGAAGCGTTATGCCTAGGGAACATGTTTTCAGCGGAAAGAGACAATGCCTTTTCATACATTTTGTTAATTTTTTTGGCGTCGAGTGTTGCAGTGAACAAGTGCAAATGGCCCAAAACCTTGGTTTGAGATCCACCCCAAACATGCGCCTGTACTGGGTGTTTCATGGACCGCACGGGCACTCAAATTATCAACCACCAAGCCCTAGTCAAGTAATCAGCTGGCCAAAAAAATCTACGTCAAAATAGTACCTACATTGTTGCCTAGGTGCGGAAAGTAAGGGATTTCCTGTCGAGGTGGTTAAAATACGAGTCAGGAAATCCTCGTTTCCGCCGAGGCATACATAATGCTTTTCTCAAACAATGTGAGGAAATGATACAAATACATGATTATAAGTATTTTTAAAAACCTTTGACATATTCGGAGAGAATGTTTGTTTGCAAAATACGAGTATTAGTTAAGATAGTTTCACGCACAACAAGCCGCCGCCCGCCGCCGCCAGCACCGCAGAGCCCCGCAGAGCCCCGCCGCCGCTCCACACTGACCCCACCCACAAGTTGGGTGTACGGGATTTTTTTCATTGACCTTTCGATTTTATACGCAAAGTGTTTTCATATATGTTTTTTTTTACTCCTAGGAGTAAAATGAGGCACTTTCCGTCCTTGTCTTTCAATCGGAAAACCGTTCTTTCTGAGCACGTTTAAGAAATGTATTTTTTGTTCCAATCCCTATTTTTGTTTTCACTCTCCCGCCACTACTTTTTTCCGTATGTTTTTCAGTAAAGAGTCCTTTCTTCACCGTGCTCCGATATTTCAAGCCATTTACAATGAAACGCCTTCTTATTGTATCTAAAGTAGAGATGGGCCGACTACGGACTTTGCCGACTGGCCAGTCGGCCAACTAATCGGTTTTCAATTTGCCGATTCATCGGCCAACTAGTCGGCAATGCCGATCGTAGGTTTTTGCAAAGTTCAGGTGAACTTGGAAACGTTCGTTTCGCCTCGTCCGTCGCGCTTTGTTACCTACCTTTGACCGGTTTTGTTTACGTTTTTTCTGCACGACAAAAAAACTATTAGAACCCTAATTATAGTATTAAAATGAACTACCTAGCGCTTTTTATAACTATGTCGAAATGAAAATCGCATGTGTGGACATTTTTTGACGATACTTCCTATAGGCAATAAAAGGTTCTGGTAAGTCATCGACTTTTTTTTTTCAATATTTCGCTTTACTCCTTTCGTTACAAATGCTTTCGTTTTATTAATGTACATGGCGGCGTGATCGCGTGAAATTTTGGGTCCTTTTGAGTGTTTACAAAGGAAAACTACCTTATAACGTGAAGCATAAGCACTACTCATTTTGGAAAACGTGCAGTAGGTGGGAAACTGTCAAATGTTTTTTTTATTTTTTTACGAAGCATCCATGCTATTCAACCAGTACTTTTTTTTCTGTCTCATTCTTAAAATATAAATTATACCGGTCACGTTCTTGTCGAACAGACTGTACATACCTTCACGCCTTCAATCCCAGAGTGGGGAAGGCAGAGCTACAGAATTACCAACAACTTGTTGTTAATTCTATAACCACATTTTACACAAACAGGCTAAGAAGTTTACCAAATCTGCTACTGTTTGAAATATCTAACTGCAAGTGAAACGAATAGATGTTTACAATAGTACATTGTTCATCGAGGGTGGTAAGAACTCGAGTTTGTAATCCCCTTACTGCCCTGATACACACAATGTTTTCCATCACATTTGCGAGGAAATAAAAAGAAAATTGGAGAAAAAAAACAACAATCAAAACAAATGAACTCGACTCGCTAAAAGAGTTTGTCAACTTTTTTCAAAATATTCTTCCACAGATAATACTTAGTACTGCTTTAGTTTTTAAATTTGACAGGCCATACTGCCCGATTGTACCGATTTTCAAAATTAAATTTAATAAAATAATTGCAAATGTCTCTGCAATAATGGTAAAATATAAATATAATGCAGATAAATGTACCGTATAAGTATAATTATACAGTCAAATTGGTTTATTGCCAAGTGTTGAATATAGGAAATAAACCTTGGCTGATTTTACACCTCCTTAGTCTGAAATGATGTACGAGTGAATTCTATATTTTAAAACTAAACTCACAACTCCCTAGGGAGGTAAATCGGCTATAACTGCCCTATACGCCTGCGTGTTATAACACCCTTTCCGAGCAAGTGTGATGAAAAGTACATAACAACAATCTTAGCAATGGAATAACAATGAGTGAAATTTGTTTCATTAAACACTTGGAGCGCCCTATGTTGCACATAACGCAATTGTTATAGAATATACTAAATATTAAGAGGTTAATTATATTTGAAACCCTTTTGTGAATCATCGTAGGCCGTAAATTAATTGTATAGTGTTAGTAAATTAAGCAACACCAATAAGAAACTTTGTTTTTATTCACTGTATTTTAATTTAATCTAACATGTGGGTCATTTAATATTTATAGGTGAAGATTCAAGGCCAGAACGCCGAGATGCTGTTGTCAGCATGCGAGCAGTTCCTGGGAAAGTCGGAGCAAGAGATCCAGCATATAGCCCTTGTGACCCTCGAAGGTCATCAGCGTGCTATCATGGGCTCCATGACTGTTGAGGAGATTTATAAAGATAGAAAGATGTTCTCCAAAAAGGTACAGTTCGCTTAACCGATTCGTTGCGTTTTCCATTTTCAAAAACTTTTGGCTGTGGCGGCGAAAAATTATTTCATGACACGCCAGGCGTGCCATACGCCATAGGCATCATCCTAATGGTTCGCGTCCAAGTTCGCGCGACTGTTTGTATGTAAACTGTCATATCAACAGTCGCGCGAACTTGCGATGATCGCGCAATCGCGTTCAATTAGGACGATGCCATAGAATATGATGACACGCCTAGCGTGTCATCATATTTTATTTATAGTTCATTAGTATAGTACCAGTCGTCGGTGATCACAGAACTATATTGAGATAGAAGGAAAGAGATCGTCGATTTATATGAGAACCGAGCGTGTAACATTTTGCGTAGGTACTTTGACGTCACGCGAGTCTTTTAGTAATGTGCACAACTAAAACAGAATCGTTTCCAATCGTGTCATCTATCGCAACGGAATAGCAACGTAACGGAACATCTATAATCGGATGAGCTGTACTGATTATTCGCCGGTACTTTGATGTTGATGGGCCAGTAAATTCGGCTGTGTTTTGTAGGAAGCCAGTTTTTGCGACCCGTTGCTTCTATCCATCTATTTTTTATAAGAGGATCTTTCGGAAAACTGAAACAAAATTGCAATATAGTAACTATATTTTTAAATTATCGATATAAATCTATAATTATTATCCTTTTTGCAATAATATTTAATTTTGACTACCTACTACTTCATCACGGCATCTACGGCTACATAATAGTAGGTCTAAATAAGCTTTTGTTGCCCACTGTAATTTTTTTTGCAACATCTTTATCTGCTTATCAAGAACAAACTATTGAGTTCTAACACGGTGGGTCTACGTTAAGAATAGCGGTGATCCTGTCGCCACCTTCCGACTCCATCATCAGATAACCTCTAAGATACCATAATATTGCATTGTCATTGAGTTTACATATGTGGTCCAAATTACCATAATATTGCATTGTCATTGAGTTTACATATGTGGTCCAAATTACCATAATATTGCATTGTCATTGAGTTTACATATGTGGTCCAAATTTCAGCCCATTCCGTTAAAGGAAATGGGTCAAATTTAATTTGCAAGGTTTGACCCGTACATACATACATACTTACATACAGACATACATACATTGCAAGTTAAATAAAACATTGTAAAAATAATTATAATTTTTTCTGTTTTCAAAGTCGATTTTAATCGAATAAGAAATCGGCATTGAAAATCGCAGGGTACAACACTACATCTTACTTTTGACAGAAAAATGAGAATTCAACCTTGAACGCGTCTCGACAAGTGCTCGACAGTTTGGATTGGTTTATTTTCATTGCTGGTTTTCAATGCATGCCACTTGGCGCGTCAAATTAAAGCAGCAATGGAAAAGTAGCATTAGACACAGAGTCGCCAGCTACTGTTTATATGAAATTAATACGAAGCAACAAAATAAATTGTTTTATAAATAATAACAGATATTTTAGGGCAAAGAGTACTTACTGATGAAAGGAAATATCCTGTTTTACAGCTCCTACTTTTTTGGTGGTGTTTGAACAGTTGATTATCGAGCAAGAGGGCATTTTGTTTTTATATTCGAACGTCACACGCGGTTCCCGGTCGAGAGCGGACTGAGCATCGCGGCGAGCAATGGGGCTCTCGGCCCTTCTTTTCGGCACGCGAGGTACATACACTCTTTCATTCTATCTCGATATAGTTCTGTGTCGGTGATACTGCAATACCGCGTTACTAAAAAAAAAAAGGTGCAATATAAACCTTATCAAGTAAATCAGTAAGGTACATTTTGCAACTTTTTGAGTTTGTTAGTTACGCGGTATTGCAGTATCCAGTGATCGGATCTAGGATGCAATTTAAGTCGGTTATTTTAACATGGATATGAATATGACTTACAATCCCGCGAATCTTTTTGTTACCTACCTTTATAAAAAGGTAAATAACTCGTAATTTTAAGTAGTTTACACTATAAAATTAACAAAATATGTAATAACTAAAAAAAAATACAGTACTGCATAGAAGAACTGAACGTAACTTGCACGTCTTGTCTTTTATGGTATTTTTATTATGTTTATTTGTTTATTAGGTTTAGGCTGCGGCTCCGCTGAGGCGAAGACGAGCGGAGCGGTGCGGAGCTGTGCTAATATTAACCAATAGAATCTAAACTAACGTGCGCAAGGCGCGCTCCACGTGACCGCATGCGCCTTCTATTGGTTAATATTGGCACAGCTCCGCACCGCTCCGCTCGTCTCCGCCTCAGTGGAGCCGCAGCCTAACCTTCGACAAAAGTTATTAATTATTAACAATAACCCATTTCCCAAAATCCCGGGAAATCTCGAGTCACATCCATGTTAAGCATAACGTTTGAGGTCGTTCACCCCAAATTGCATCCTAGATCCGATCACTGAGTATCACCGACGCAGTGCTATTCATGTTACCAAAAATTCAGAGGTACGTAACAGTTTCGCATTTTGTTATTATTACTAAATAAGCGTTATTACACAACTGCCCAAAAAAAGGAGTGTAATGTTTTCAAGTTCATGTATGTATGTATGTACGATTCTTTATTCCACCATAACTTCTAAACGCCTGAGCCGATTTTGATGTGTGTGGTATCCCGGGTGACATTGGATACCTAAACTATTATTGAAATAAGAACAATGCCAAGATGACAACTAATTGTAAAAAAAATATCTTATTATTACAATATAGGTATCATTTGAAAGTTCTTAATGTGACCATCGCAAATATATATAGTAGCATTAATAAACGGGGTTACTTGTAAAACGTGATAAATACTAGATAATACATTGATTACTTCAAGCACATATTCAAACATATAAAAAATCAAGTTGAAATGTTTAATACCTAACACATTTTTATTAAAACTAGGCTTTACAAGGCACTAAAAACGCTTAAAACAAAATTTAATAATTAAAAACAAGACGGCCGTTAAAAAAATTGAAGCAAAAAGTAAATAAGTAAGTTTCTTTCCTTCTTTCAAATAAGTTTCTGTCAAAAACTTCATTTTTGGGACAAGGTTTTGTTGCAGTATGTACTATTTTGCAAAATCTTTATCTGCTTTTTAAGACCAAACTATGGAGTCCTAACACGGTGGGTCTACATTAAGTATAGCGGAGATCCTGTCGCCACCTTCCGACTTCTTCATCAAATCACCTCATAAATACCATAATAATGCATTGTCATCGGGTTTACATCTGTGGTCCAAATTTCAGCCCATTACGCTGTCGGGAACTGGGTCAAATTTAACTTAAGATTTGACCCGTACATACATACATACATACATACATACATACATAAATACATAAATACATACATTGCAAGTTAAATAAAAGCTTGTAAAATAAGTTTTATTTTTCGAATAGGACGGAAAAAGTTTTGAATAACCAATTTACTGAGGTGCCTACTTGACATAGTCAAAGCCGATCAATCGTTAGTTCGTATGGGAGAAAAATTCACGACTATGTATGTACGAACACAATGCTTTTTAGGTATTAAATTTTTGTTAGTATGTAATGTAGTCGGGGGAATGTTTTCTACTGAGGCGACGTCCTATAAATCACCTGATTGTTAATGCCTGGCATTAACCATCAACATCTTGAAATCGAATAAAGACATAATTTTCAAAACTAGCAATATTTAAAATGAGCCTTTACGATTTTTTTAAAAACTCGTGGCCGCCGTCTTCAAATTAGAGCAGCAGTCTAGAGGTTTTTTATTCTGCACCCTCAAAAAAGCTATTAGGTAATGAGTCCCATAACGACTTTAAAACTTACCTAGGTGTTTTTCCAAAAGTTTGACTCGGACGTTAACTCTTGGCGGACAAAAACACTTTTTATAGTAATCTGTTTTTTTTTTTCAGGTGTTTGAAGTGGCATCAAGTGATCTGATCAACATGGGGATCACTGTTGTTTCATACACCCTCAAAGACATCAGGGACGAAGAGGTAAGCGTTCCTTTCTGTCTCTTTATCAATACATATTTAATTACGAGGCATAGTCATCATAAATTATTATTGATTAGAAATGTACTAAATACTTTGAAATGCTCTGTACTCTGCATTATTTTCGTGTGTTGTGTTAGACAAGTGTGTAGTGTGAATATTTTAGTACACGCAATGCCGCTTCTCAAGTGTCTTATGTAGAAAACAGAGCTCAGTTTCATGGTTTCATACTAGTTAGTTAGTATTGGGGATTGCACCACTATGATGGCTATGTAAAATTAGTAACACTTGAACACAATTGAGTAGCATATTTTTTCTTTCATCGTGGCTAAAGGAAGCTAAGGTACGTCGGTTCATAACACGCGATTGGTGCTGTGGTATTATATCAATGTATTGTTCTATGACATTTTATTTCATGTACAGAGATGGTCAACATTATTAGAAACACTTGCGTTTTTGCCATACAAATTTTACCTTCAAATATCATTTATCGAATTAGACCACCTATCAAAAAGTTCTTAACCAATTTAATAGTCTAGTAGAATTATACATTTTAATTTGCAAAACATCGATATCCGGCATTTTTGGATATGTTTTACAAAAAAACCCATAGGGTCAGAATATTTAATAAAAGCAAAAAACGTCAGAGCACAGCCGCCGCATCACCCCAAGTTCGAAAACTTGGATTTTTAATTACGGCCTCTACATGTGAAACAAAAAGTTGCGGTTCCTTAATTGGTAAATTTTTACTACAGTGAACAAGTTAATTAATGTTAATGTTTTTTTAATTGCTTATTTTTATGCTACTTCAACAACCCCACATGCAAAATAGGCGCTAGACGTCGAGTTGCGGAAACCAGACCGCTTATAAAAAAAAATGCTGCTTCAACATTTAAAACGGTTTGAATTAAAATATATATTTTTTTGACAAATTAAGAATTTAAAAGAAGAAAAGAAACAAGCACAAGAAAAAAACAACAGAACAAATATTAAATATCATAAAAGAAAAGAATGGCAACTCGGAAATCAAAATTAAACAATAAGAAGAAGATTTAAGAAGGTAAGGAATAGAAAAAAATTAAATAATACAATTGTAGCATAATGTTACCCGACCTTCTGCGTGATAGGTACCCATAAATTCATACAGATTCGTTGAACTATTATTGCTAGTTACAATAGGGGGGTTTCCTGGGTAAAATAATAATAATTCTAATTAGTGCGTCAGTAAGATTATCAAAAAATATTGAACGCGTATTTTTTGCTTTATCTAATCAATTAAATTTGACAAATACTTATACGCGCATCAAAGTTTGGGAGTGGGGGCTCGTGACGTCACAGCGTGGTATAAAGTGTGCCACGGCGTGACGTCACGCGAAACTTCAACGCAAAGTTTTGTTAAATTGACAAAAGAAAAAAATGTGTTCAATATTTTTTGATAATGTAAATAACGGAGTAATTAGATTTTTTTTAGGACACTGGCCTATTTACTTTAAACAATTGACTAAGGTTTAAACTGATGTCGGATTAACCTTTGTTAAAACGGACCTTGTGTTTTTTGACTCACGCCATATTAATTGTGTCCTGCTTTACTGCAAGACGTAGATGAAATGTGGCCGTTATTTGAACCAAGCGACGGTGGTTGTTTTTTCGTGAATGCTACGCATCAAATCTGGATTTTGCCGGGCACGTCGCTTGATTATGTTGAAAGCTTGTACAATCCGCAGCCTCATTTCTTCCTCCGTTCTCGACACTTTTTTAAATACTAACTGTTTCACCCAACCCTAGAAGAAATAGTCCAGAGGTGTGAGGTCCAGCAAACGTGCCATGTCATACAACCCCCTACTTTTCTAGTGCTAAAACATGAAACATGTGGTAAAACACTTAACTCGACTTGGCTATCAACTGGTTTTAAGATATGGTTTTAGTTAGTTTACATACTGTATAATAGTACCAAAAAAAAGCGCAATTCGCACCGCACTTAGCGGTCAAATGAAGGTCATTTTAATTAATTAATTCATTGTAACATATTTATTAATCTAACTGCAGTATTCATTCGAGAAGCCTATGAAATGAAACGGATTTAAAAATTTAAAAAATCACATTGTTAAAATCAGGCGTATCCCAATTGTAAACCTTATTTTATTAGTTACCGATAAGTGTATTTAGCAATAAAAATGACAAAGAACTTTTTGATTGGATATCAAAATTGAAAAATCATATTTGTTGGCAATTGTATTGGTGAAACGTAAGCGAACCGTCATCTACGTACCGTACAGTACAACCAGTTTCTTAATAGCAATAGACAATCTTACAATAGAAAAATATTTATATAATTATTTCTAACAATAACACAGTATAACAGTAACAGGTACTATACTAATAATATGAAATAACTAATAAATATACTGTGAGTTGCGAGTGTAAAAGTGAGCGATGTCCAACCAAATGCTATTAAGAAACTAATAGTATTGTACTAACAGAGTGGAAACAGTCAATGGCCCATGAAAGGGAAGTACCTCAAATCATTGAGTTAGCTCATTTAAGTCAAAGGATATTTTATCTGCAGATGAATAACTGCATCCACTGTTTTCTTTTTTAAGTTTACCTGAGCCGAGAACCGGACCAACTAAAAGTGCAAGAAATGTAAATTAGTATAATAAAATAGTTTACATTTTCCCCCAAGCCGACTGGTCCTCGTGGGGGACAAAGACCATAACCCTCCAACATCACAGATAAACAACTACAAAGAAACAAAAATATACGTCGCAGCCCTTAACGTACTCACGCTGAAAAATTAAGAAAATCTTATAGAACTAACAAATGCGTTAAAACAAATTAAATGGGATATCATCGGCCTCAGTGAAATAAGACGAATGGGAGAAAGAATTATTTCTCAATCAGACTTCTTATTATACCATATTGGAACGACGCCAGGCCACCATGGCGTTGGTTTCATCGTCAAAAAATACCTTGAAAAATCTATAGAAGGATTTATTGGAATCTCGGAGCGTATAGCAATGATGAATCTGAAGTTACCAGGATATAAAGATTCATGGTCTATTTTACAAATATATTCACCAACAGAACAATCGGACCTGGAAACAATTGAGAAATTCTACCTTGACTTAAACAACACTATCCAAGAACATGCCCACAAAAACCTAATCGTCATGGGAGACTTCAATGGCCAAATCGGAGCTAAGCGCCCAGGAGAAGAGACAGTACTAGGACCATTCACCTACAATAATAAAACTAGAAGCAGAAATGGAGAAAATCTTATAAACTTCACACTAGAAAATAACTTAACCATTTTAAACTCAGTATACAAAAAAAACACAAAGAAAATGTGGACATGGATTTCAGCAGATGGCAAAACAAAGAATGAAATAGATTTTATAATGACCAATAGAAACAACTGCGTTACAAATTTTGACGTGATTAACAAATTTAACTTCAATACCAACCACAGACTAATCAGAGCTGAAATAAAATCAGCACAACCAAAAAAATCTAGACCGAGACAGGAACTAGCAATTGGCAAGCTCAGCAAGCATCAAATGGAACAACTAGTAGTCACCCTAAGAGACAAATTCACAGACTTCCAAGAGAACACAAAGCCTATAGGAACTCAGGAAAAATACAACTGGATAGAGAATACTATTAAAGTTCAATTACAACACACTGCCAAGATCAGATCTGAACCGAGAAAATGGCTAACAACTAATACCATGAAACTACTAGAGCAAAGAAACCAGCTAATCAACTCAAAAGAAGTAAAAGACAGAAGAAGGCACTTAGCGAAAATTAGTAAGGACATCAAAGAAAGTATAAGAACGGACAGGAAAATAAATAGAATGGAAATTATCGAAAAACATGTAGCCAAAACGGGAGGTGTTAAAAAAGCTCATAAGGAATTAACAAATTCGAAAGACTGGATCGCAAAAATTAAAAATGACAGCGGAGAATGGAACCACCACAGAACAAACATATTAGGGATCGCCACATCTTATTACAAAAAAATATAAGAACACAACACCGCCCGAGACAAAAACGACCTAGCGGAAACCTCAAATATCCCCAACATCCTTCAGCACGGGTAGCACAAGTTGTATTTTCTCGCATGTCGCTCAGTGCGTCTCTATCGTTACACACTAAATAGAAAGGGAGATCCGAGCGACAAACAAGTCGCGGACAACATGTGCTAGCCGCGCAGACTGAAGTAATAAAAGCTATAGATAGTCAAAAGAGAGACAAGGCACCAGGACCCGATGGTATTAACAACGAAATCCTAAAAGAAAGCAAAGAAGTTATAACACCAGCCCTCACTGACATATTTAACGAGATATTAAATACCGAAATCATCCCACGGCAATGGACAGAATCAAATATTATTCTTCTGTACAAGAAAGGAGACAAATATGAAATCGGGAACTACCGCCCTATCAGCCTTATGTCCAACATATACAAGGTATTTGCCAAGATCATACTAAATCGGATTGAGAAAATATTAGACGAACACCAACCCATTGAGCAGGCGGGTTTTCGTAAAGACTATTCAGCGTTCGATCGTATTCACGTAGTACGCCAAGTTATGGAGAAGTATAAAGAATACCAATATACCTACTACATCGCATTTATCGATTATAGCAAATCATTCGATTCTTTGTTTCACGAAAGGATATGGAAGTCATTAAATGAACAAGGAATTGAACACAAATACATCCGCTTAATAATGTTTACAGCCAGAGTACTGCGAGAATCCAATTAGAAAAGAAAGACGAACCTTTCAGAGTAGGCAAAGGCGTACGACAAGGAGATCCCCTATCCCCAAATTATTCTCGGCAGTACTAGAATCAATATTCAGAGGTCTTAATTGGGAAAATCTCGGTATCAATGTAGACGGTGTCCCGCTAACTCACTTGAGATTCGCAGATGATATTGTTTTATTTGCAAAATCCCCGGAAGACATAACAAAAATGATAAACGAACTGGCAACGGAAAGCGAGAAGGTAGGCTTAAAACTGAACCCGGAGAAAACAAGAGTAATGACAAACGGAGAGAGAATTACTATAAATTTAGGAAACAATGAAATCGATTACACAGATGAATATATTTACCTGGGACAGCTAATAACAGATGATAATCCTATGCGCAAAGAAGTTGAAAGAAGAATAACCAATGGCTGGAGAAGGTACTGGGGTTTGAAAGAGATTATGAAAGATATGAACCTTCATATGAATATAAAAAGCAAACTATTTAACACTTGCATACTACCAGTTCTCATGTACGGCAGTGAAACATGGACCTTATCACAAAACACGACTAGCAAACTTGCAACATGCCAATTCACAATGGAAAGGAGCATGATGAATGTGAAAAAGTCAGACAGACTGAGAAACCGTGTAATAAGAAGCAAAACAAAGGTTATAGACATAACGTGCAAAATTAAAAGGCTTAAATGGCGATGGGCAGGGCATATGATAAGAGGAAAAGACAAATGGAGCAAAATTGTGACACGATGGTATCCTAGAGAAGGTAAAAGGAAAAGAGGCAGACCACAAAAAAGATGGGATGACGACATAAGACAAGTGGCAGGCGTCACATGGAACAGAGTGGCTCAAGAAAGACGGGAGTGGAAAAGGTTGGAGGAGGCCTTTGTCGACTGGCAAACAGATCTACAGAAAATAAGTAAAATTCAAATAAGAGACTAGATTAAGGTTTACATTAAGTTTAAGTTTTCTATGTATTTTGTCATATAATTGTAATACGGATCTGAATAAAAGGCTATATTATTATTATTATTATTATAATAAAATAGTAAATGTTTATTTACTATTTTATTATACTAATCGATGGGATCAATAATAAGGGTAAATTTCGAAGAAACATAAGGTCATAGAAATAAAAACGCCTACGAAATATAACATTCATCTAATTTTATCGTAAACATACGAAGGACACCTAGACAATTAATATGGCGCGCGAATTAAGCAATAATAGACTCTTGGTCAACGGCGTAAGAGCTTTGACGCACGCCATATTAATTGTGTCCTGCTATACTGCAAATTCCAATCTCTAGCAGACTGTTGCAAATTGTTACCCAACGTTTTCTCAAATCATCACATTAGTTTTAAAAAAATAACTGAAAAGTTTATAAACGGCCTGGCCGGAATGTCATAGTAAAATCGCCCCTGGCTGAATATGAAATATTCTTATGCACGTTTATTTGTGTTATTATTAGATATAATTTTACTGAATATTAATCTTTAATTGCTTATGGTTTGCGTTTAGTACATTCCGGCCAGGCCCTTTAATTAACAGAGATTGTAGAAGAGTTAAAGCTGTTACAAGAGTAAGAGTACAAAATGTTATTATAAAAATATGTATGTTATGTTATTGTTGTTAAATAAATAAATAAGCATTTTGTATCTCGAGCCACAACCCTTTACGTAAGGCTACACGAAGTGAAATTCAATAAAGACTAGATCTGTGCAACCAAAACAAAGGGTGGCACTAGAGAAATTTATCAGTTAATTTATTGATATGTCAGCATATAGGCCAGTCTATAACAACACAAAAAAGGCAAATATCGCAAACACGCATGTAACTACAATTTTTTTAATCATTGTTAGGTCCGTTGAGAGTATTTAACATCCAAGTTTGCAACCCTGAAAACCCTGTGCTACCCCCATGGTGCTCGAAACACTGCGAATTTTTGGCACTTGTCTCGGTTTTTTTCGAAAAACCTTTTCTAAGGAAGGATACTTTAATACCGATAACTAAATTTGCTACAATTTGAGCGTAACTTGAGGACATTATGTTTATTGGTTGCGGAGATATAGCAATTTAAAAATGGTCAATTTTCTTCAAAAAGTGAAAATGTGCTGGCAGGGTTATTTTGAAGATACGTACCGGCTGAACTAATGCTCCTATAGTGCATTCGCGTTAAGAAAATAGTGACTCATCGTTGACCGCCGACCTGGCCACGCCCCCTAGCCAATTAGAATGCTTGAAATTATAAAGTCGAGTTCACAGTGACCAGTTGAAGTCAGACCTTCGAACAAAACGGTTGTGTATCTAGCGTGTTACTCGAACAATTTGAAAATGAATACCTCACCTATTCGAAAGAATAAAAGTGGATCAATAATCCACAGCGGAGAAAGACGCATAATTTATAATGTTTACAAGTTCTTTAAACGTTGCGATTTAAATGCGACTGTGGAGTGAACAGTTATAAAAACAGCAAGTGCATGCGGTGTGTCCGAAAATACCGTTTACAAAATTATTAAAGAACAAAAGGATACAAACACAATAAAATCACCGGTGAAAAAAAGAGCCCGATTATCCACGGTCGATAAATTTGATGACCTAGACAAATGTGCAATAAGAAGAAAAGTTCACTCAATATATTTAAATAACGACTACCCGACATTGGACAAAATTATGACACTTTGCGAAGCTGACGAAGATATTCCTGTTTTCAAACGTACGACACTACATAAAATAATGCGCGAGCTTGGTTTCGATTTCAATAAACAGGATGGTAGAACATTGTTAGTCGAAAGGGATGATATTGTTTTATGGAGGCGTAAATATCTGAGGCAAATAAAAGAATACAGAGACGCTAATAAAACCATTTACTATCTTGACGAAACGTGGGTAAACGCTGGACATGTGAAGACAAAATCGTGGTTGGATACAACGGTAAAAAACAAAAGGCAAGCATTTCAAGATGGCTTGTCAGCCGGTCGAAAAGCTCCGACAGGAAAAGGTAAAAGGTTGATTGTATTGCACATTGGCAGCGACAAAGGTTTCGTGGAAGATGGTCTACTACTCTTTGAATCTAAGTCTACAAAAGACTATCATGAAGAGATGGACGGTGAAAGATTCCTTAATTGGTTTATTAATATAATGCCTAAACTAGAACCAGGAAGTGTGGTTATCATGGATAATGCTCCCTACCATTCGGTAAAAGCCGAAAAAATACCAACAACCATGTGGAACAAGCCGCAAATAATAGATTGGCTGCAAAGCAAAGGCATATCCATGGACATGAGCTATTTAAAAAAGGAATTATTAATGAAAGTTGCCGAAATCGCCCCACAATATAATAAATATTTAATAGATGAGACTGCTAAAAGTAAGGGCATTACAATTCTTCGCCTACCGCCTTACCATTGCAAACTCAATCCAATTGAATTAGTGTGGGCCCAAATAAAAAATTATGTTGGTGCCAATAACTCCACGTTCAAAATGAGTGACGTTAAAAAATTATTAGACGACGCAATAGCGTTAATAGACGCTAATCGTTGGAAGAACTGCTGCGAACACGTGATACGCGAAGAAAATACCATGTGGCATTTGGATGACGTCATGGAACTCGCAGAACAAAATTCCTTCATAATAAATGTAACTGGAGAATCTAGCGATAGTGATTAGTGATTTACGTAATTTTAAGACAATTTGTTTCCATTAAACTTAATTAAATTTATTTTTAAAAATTCTTGAATTTTCACTCCACTGTGAATACACCCTTACCCGGCAGTTGCACTGATGAGTCACTATTTTCTTAACGCGAATGCACTATAGGTAAAAGTCATGTCATTTTATTGTAGAGAAGTGAATTAGCCTCAATTTAATACCAAAGTGGTGCCTCTAGGCCTCATGATTTCATCCAAAATTAAAAATAGTAAAATATCGGATTTTGGCTAAATAATAAAAACATTGTACTGAATAATGTTGGGATGATTTTGTGGGATGAAAATGTGCATTAATGTGAATTTACCATTTTAGATGTAAAATTATGGCTAAAAATAAACATACACTAAAGAAATGAACATGCTTCCACGTTGTTTCGAAAACTGCCAAAATTTAAGGCACTTGTTTTGGTTTTTTCGAAATAATTATATAAAGGAAGCGTTTTTCGAGTATCTTTGTTCTATACTTTAATAAAGCTAACTGAATTGGCTACAATTTAAGCCTAATGTGAGCACTTTAAGACCACTACCAAGACCGTTGCGGAGCTACAGCTAGTCAAAAGACTGTATTTTTTTTTCAACAAAATGAAAATTTCGTGTTAGGGCTTTTTCCTAGTTACGTACTGGCTAAACTAATTCTCCTAGAGAAAAAGTTGAGATAAGAGTTAGTATAAAATTTAACTAGCTTCAATTTAATAACAAAGTAAAGTCTGTTCCTATTCAGACTGCCAATGAAAATAACAAGTAGTATACCTGACTGTAATTGTCTTTTGATAGAGGATGAAATAGTGATGGGAATCATTTTACCTCTAATTAGTTAGTTAAAAAGGTTCAATATATATTCATCATCATCATCGTATTATATGTGTGATCTAACTGATTAATAATATTGAGGGTGCTTCTCGACCGGAGAATTGGATTTGATTTATTTTCTGGGTAAGCGTGTACCACCTTCGACCTCGTCGTCACTTAACATCAGGTGAGACTGAGGACAAACGCAACTCATAATAGACGAAAAAAAATTGATTTGCAATGATTTTTTTACGAATCCGTTGTGTTAATTTTCTGGGTTAGCGTTATGTGGCGATATCAAATATCAAATAACAAATACGTTTGATATAATAAAACTCTTTTAATTCATAGTCACTATATAAATATAGCGCATAACTGAGTAGGTTCCTGCGGTAGTGAAACGGTGCGGGAGGGGGATACATCTGATAAATAGTATCGAAATATCTCTTAAGATATTTACAAGTTTGTAACTAAATTAAATTGGTAAAAACTGACAAAATGAGTTACAACATGATGTTTTGAACTGTCTATGATTTGTCGTACGCTTTGTTCTGACACTCCGGGAACCTTGGCAACCGTTTTATGAACATTAATGTCATCTTTATGCTTTATTGATTTGATTTCATTGCCTTAAAATATTCGTACACTTTATAGCAGCTTGTTTAGTTTGATTCCTAATCGGATGACTCCTCTTCGGTTGTAAATCTCGTGTGCGTTTTGTTCAAAGCGGCCAGTCCAAATTAAACGTGTTGATGACAGCGATGCCCGACGCTGCTCCACTACCGCAGGGACCTACTCAGTTAAACGCTAGACCTATAGGTAGGTACAGTCAAGGACTTTAATTGTTATGCCACTATGGAACCCTGTCATAATGACAGCGTCAAACCACATGACAGAAATTACGCTTAAATTAATGATTAACGTTATGCGACAGGGTTCCATAGTGGCATAACAATTAAAGTCCTTAACTATACACTGTTAGCACCATAATGAAAGCTTTAAAAAAAAAGCGGAAAAACTATATCGTCTTTGACCTGGTATGGTAGGTATTGTTTTTAACATCCACGTGGCGCGATGCCATGTGCCAAGTGAATACATATGACGTTATAGCATATTCTATCATTATTAAAGATACTCCGATGTAAATACAACGTCGCGTGACGCAGTGCGGCGTAAGCGTCATCCGCCATAAGGTCCCTTTACACGGTCAAGCAAAAACAGTTTAGACCTTCGTCCTTTTGAAAGGACCAGGTCTCATCCAGTCTAGATCAGTGGGGAGGAGTGGGGGAATAGGCATAATGTTTTCTGGAGTGTAGGTGGGCCGGCTCATGGCATTGGGTCCTCCTCGCCCAGGACGATAGGGATGGCGTTGTTGCAATTTCACCCGTGGCAAAAGGAACATAGGATGGAGCACCTGAGCCCAGTCTTTCTGCAAGTGCACGACCCTAAGCAACGTCTTTTTGCATTTGCAAGCTACCGTTTTAAGCAGGGTCTGAGGAGCGGGTTCTGCGCATATTGCCTATATTTGACTTGCTGTATCTCCGCAACCAATGAACATAGTGAGCTCGCGTTGTAGCAAATTTAGTTATCTTTAAAGTATAAACAAAGATACTTGAAAAAATCAGGGTGTTTGTTTCGAAAAAACTGAAATAAGTGCCAAGATTTCGCTGTTTTTCAAGCACAATTGGGGTAGCACAGGGTTTTCAGGGTTGCAAACTTGGGTGTTAACTACTCTCAAGGGACCAAACAACAAAAAAACTCGTAGTTGCATGCGCGTTTGCGATCTATGATGTCTTTATAGACTAGCCTAATATGATAAATTGTGAATACTTTAGGCAACAGTTTGCCTCCTAGAGATTAGAATTTGGAGTACATACGTGCCCTTTGTATGTTGACGTTTTTATTTCTATGAATGACCTCTTGTTTCTTGGAAAGTTACCCTTATTATTGATCCTATCGTTTAGCATGATAAAATAGTAAGTGTTTATTTTTCGTATTTTTAGTTGGTTCGATTTCCGCCTTAGGAATTAAAACTGAATTCGTCTAAAAAAGAACGTTCCCTTTAAGTTATATAAGCTATCACTAGAATTTTATTTACTTTCCCTTCACGGCCCATTGATTGTTTCCACTCTGTATATGAGCTTCGTATTTTTGCATATCTATCATGCCAGTAAAGCCTATATTTTAGTAAAATATTTTCACAACAGTTGTTATTAATTCGTGTATGGTATCACTTATAGTTTGCCGAAATCTCGAAGTACAATTTCATAATACCTTTAAATATAATAAATAGGTAGAAAACCCGTGATTACTATCTAAATAAAAAACCGGGTAATTATATAATTCGACAAATAAACACCCGTAATTAATAAACGTACCGTAATTTACGCACCGATAAGTACCTGGTGTGTCGGTCCCTTGTTAGTTTTTGTTTCTTGAACTGAACTTATCCACTACACATAGCCACTCCACTCTCTGTACAATACTATTATCTTGTTTTGTCGTCGTAACCGCATACAAAAAGAGTTAGAACTACATTGAATGTACAGTCAAGGGTAAAAATAAATATCCGCACGAAGGTGCAAAAATATGTACACATAGACCTTATTGCCATAGTAATAAGGTCTGTGTACATATTTTTGAGACTTTGGGGTGTATACATATTTATGCCCTTGACATTACATTGAATTATCAACCCTATCAATTTAGTCAGTAGGTTTGAAATATACCAAGAGAAGAATGGCATATTCAACGTTTTGTATTTATATCAACGCACAGCCCAAACCGCTGGACCTAGAAACTTGAAATTTTGCATATAGATACCTTTTACAGTGAAAAGATTCACTAAGGAAGGATTTTTAGTTATTCCACCCCTAAGGGGGTAAAAAAAGGGGATGAACGTTTGTATGAAAGTCCGTCGATTTTGAAGTTAGAATCTCCAAATTTGGGGTTTAGGTCGACAATTGAAAATTAATTTATACGTGTCTCAGAGTTTTTGATAATTTCATCCCCGTAGGGGTGGAAAGGGGGTAAACTGACTGACTGCTCGATCAAAGCACAGCCTAAACCGCTGGACCTAGAGACTTAAAAATTGAAAGGAATATTTCTTAGGTACCCTGGGGGTGCATTAAGAAGCGGTTTTTGGAAATTCATCCCCCTAGAGGTTAAAATAGGGTGTGAAAGATTGTATGGAACTATGGTACATTTTTATAGTTGGAAACGTGGTAATTGGGTTTTAAGCTATGTTTATAAGAAAATAAAAAATAAAACTTTCAGTGATTTCGGAAACACTGCTCCCAAGGCGATAAATGGCGGGTAGAACTTTGAATAGGAGATTAGTTATTTTTGAAATAAGCAATCACCATAGCTGTCATTTTCTTAGATTACGGTGACGCAGATTTCGAAAATGATAACAAATTTGAAATTCAATATGGCGGCCTTTAAAAAGTCGTTGTGGGTGTGTATGGGTTAGGTTAGGTTAGGTTAGGTTAGGTTAGGTTTCGAAAATAACGTCAAGTTCGAAGTCGTCAAGTTTGAAGAATATTGTAATTTTTTTTGTCAGCGGCCACGGATGATTCTTACATAGTTATTTAGAGGACCTCTAAATACATATAGATATATATAATTTATGGCGTTAAATAATATCGGAGCGGAGATTTTAAAGATTTAAGTGTTCAGTTTTTAGTACAAAAGTACGCTCAAGTATGAATATTTAAATATCTCGGCTCCGATGCACTTAAGAGTATTATATTACAAAATAAAATATGTTTATTTTTAATAATTCTATTATAATTTACCACTTTTACGAATGGCCGCTCACCTTGAAAATGTATGAATTTTACAAATGACAACACTTTTACCCAAACCCCTTTGATCTCATATCATGACACCTCAATAAATGACATCTGCTACTTACAAACGAAAAAACGTATGTTAAATAAAAGCTATTGTATAATCAATCTTATCGTGCAAAAATTAAAGTACTTTTCCCCGTTGTTGCCCTGTGAGTTACATAGTTTTTTATCTATTCACTTTGCTTCTTCGAATTTGACTAGCAGAGATATGGAGTCGCATTGAATTTAAAATTAATGTAAATTGGTACGTAAAAGTTTTGTTGTTTAGTAGACTACTTATGTTCAACTATAGCTCAAGCCGTTTTGGAGAAGAACAACACACACCAGAATTATACTATATAATTTTTCAAAGTAAAATTCCGGTAGATAATAGTCGAATAGGCAAAAGCATGTCATGCGCAGTGTAGGGTTCTGTCCTCGTTACTACATACACCAATAACTCTTTCGCAAAACAACAAGGGACATCACACAGTGTTGTTTGGTAAAAAAAATACTTATACCCTTGCTTTACATATACGGGAGGACCGTTTTTTTTATATTTATTCCATACTTAATCTTAGTCCGCGGTATAAATATAATATCTATATGTATACAGAATTTCGATTTTGTAACTGATAGTTTCTGAGGAAAATTAGTGTGACGTATAAACAGACAGACAAACGGACATAGCGGAACTATAAGGGTTCCTAGTTTGACTTCGGAACCCTAAAAAGGCCGCTGATGGAAAACGCTCGCTGTTCTGGTTACAAAATACCTACCTACCAGGGCCTCTGGTAGGTAGCCACCAAAACCAAATCATCTTGGACCTGTGGCCCGTTTCACGAAGCTACAAGTTACAAATTACAAGCGGAACTTTCTTTCTAGCAATAGGAGTTAGAAAGAGAATTCCGCTTGTAACTTGTAGCTTAGTGAAACGGGCCTCTGTTATCGTATTGTCAACGTTTTAATATCTCTTATTTACTTGATAGTAATGGCAGCCGAGTGGAAATCAATACCATAACAAGTCAAATACGATTTGGATTTTACTGCTTAGAATAGAGGCGCAGTAGTGGTACAATAATAAAAAACCACTCCATGCATGTAATGTTCCGTTAAACAAGTTTGCGCGTATATTGGCCGACCTTGGCCAAACATTCTTAGCTGAGGTTTCAATATTGTATATTTTGTTGGAATTATGGCATTAATTATTAGTGTAGGGAAGATGGGGTGGCTTCGTACACTTTTTACTCTAAGCCTTGTAAAAAAAAAACCAACCGTTATTTTTAAATGAGATGAATGTTACTTCATCTTCCACTTATTTGGCTATAATAATTGTGTATTTCAATTGGGATACAAGGCAACTGTGCCAAAATATAATGGTTTTCCCAAAAAGTGGGAAACGTACGAATGCACCCCATACGTGGGGGTGGCTTCGTACACCATTCGTTTTTTCCCAGGATTCATTGTATTTTCAGCTATTTCACCTGTTTCAGTCACCTTTAAGGCATATCTTACTGACCTGGTTTTTTTGATTATAATTATTTTTTATATATATATTTTTAACTTTCATGGGGTGCATTCGTACAGTATAATATTACATACATTTTGACTGTACGAAGGTACACCAACCAAAACGATCCGAAAAAAAATTGAATTAAAAAATAACTGTTAAAGTAATCCCAAAACCATTGTTTACATATTAATCTCAAGCATCTAATTACAAACTATATAATTATATTTTTTCTAATTCGGGTAAAACTTATTAGAGACAGACGCATTCAAAGAAGAAACAAAAATTACTTTTGGGTCGCCAAAACACATATTAATTATTTCTGGCGAAATCTGCTGCCGCACAGCCATCGCTTTTTGAGGGTAGCCTATGCATATGAGCGGCAGTCACGCATAGAAATATGAACTCTTCAGCATGTTGGATACTCGAGAAATGACCACTGTACGAATGCTCCTTTTGTAATATCTTCCCCTAAAGTTTGAAAATAAAATATTCTACATGTACTTACCGAAAGTAAGACTCTCCGACCGGTACATTTCGTTTTCGATAATTATTTTTGCAACATTGTGGCATTTTGATGCGTGTTGACATTGGCTGTCTGTCAACAGAACTAATCGAAATTAAGACCTCACGCCGCAAGTGAGTCGTTAGTATCCAAGAAGTATTTTGTGCGCTGACCCGTTAGCTAGTTGGTAATTGTTGATCGAAGTTATGGTCACTCGAAAAATTTTACGGACAGTCATTTTATTTTTCGGCGGATAATGGTCGGTTATTTAATTCTAAAATATCAGTTCAAACAATACTCAAGGAGTTAAAAATCTGTACATCGATACATAAAATATTACTGTAGAAAATCTATATATTAAAATTGGTATTAAGACTCTTATAATATAATGTGTATTATCGAACTAAGATTAAGAGCAATCAAACTATAAAGTGGGGATGGTGCTTTAAGATGGCGAATTTTAAAAGATTCTCATCTATCAGTGATAACTAGGGGCACGCCGCTGAATAAAATAAATGCATGTCGGTATCTACAATATAGGTATATAAAAATCTGTAAAAAAATGTATCTATCTGACTACAAATATGCCAACAGCTACACAATGATACACAGTCGGGCCAGCAGCTCTACTAAAAATTGGCGAAAATCGTATGGCAAGAGATAGTAACGCTATGATTACATTAAACCGCTAATTCTGTAATATTGTACAAACCACGGATTATCTAAAAAATAACGTGTACCCCGATCTACAAAACAACATAAAGAATAGATAATGGTTGTGTGAGAGGGCAATATTAGCACCAACAAACAAAATTGTCGGGTGGATAAATGAAAAAAATGGAATTGTGGAATATCTCTCGGTAGACAAAGTCATAGACAACGAGCAAGTCACGTCCTACCCTTAGAGTTCCTGAACTCTTTAGAGCTATCGGGAGTACGGTACCCCGGTACTCCATGAATATCGTAAGGGCAATAATCATGTCTGGAATTGCTAAAGGAGAAAATGTTTTAATTCCCCGCATTCCTATAAGTAATTCCGAAAGATTTACCATTTACCTTAAAGAGTGCAATTCCCTTTAAAAACATATTTTGCCATGAACATAAACAAAGCGCAAGGACAAACACTAGAAGTAGCCGGTGTACATTTACAAGCAAACTGTTGTTCCCATAGGCAACTGTATAATACGAGGGCTCCCATACAACAAACATGATTTTTTGCTCGATATTAATAACGGCAACAGGCAGATACTTGAAATATTCACAGAATATTTAGTTGTATATTCACTTTAAAAATATGGAATTAAATTAAATTAAAATAAATATTTAAGGGGGCTCCCATACAACAAACGTGATATTTTGCCGTTTTTTGCTAATGTTGTATAGATAATGGTACGGAACCCATCGTGCGCGAGTCCGACTCGCACTTGGCCGGTTTTTATTTTGTTTGTGGTTACAAAAAACAAAAGAAGTTAATAGTATTGTATAGAAACAATGGCTTTGTGTAGTGAATAAGCTCAGTTCAGAAAATAAAGTCTATAATTATTATGAGTATTATGACCCATTATTTTATTTATGCGTCGGTGTTTGGGCGATCCTTTAACCAGACAATCGTCATTGGCGTACAGTAACCGGGGGGAATTAGATATATTCATATTTCCTCATTCAGAATGTATATCAATTTAAACTAAACAGTAAAAACAATGTGAGACAAGACGGTATACAATCTATTATATAAAATGCTAAGCTGATTGTTGATATATCAACGCACAGCCCAGACCGCTGGACCTAGAGAATTGAAATTTTGCACATAGATACCTTATATAGTGTAGAGATCCACTAAGGAAGGATTTTTGGAAATTCCACCCCTAAGGGGGTAAAATAGGGGAAAAACATTTGTATGAAAGTCCGTCAGTTTTGAAGTTAGACGCTTCAAATTTTGCGTTTAGGTTGGCGATTGAATTTTAACTTATACGTGTCTCAGCGTTTATGATAATTTCAACCCCGAAGGGATGAAAAGGGGTAAAACGGGTTGTTGATATATCAACGCACAGCCCAAACCTTAGGACCTAGAGACTTGACATTTTGCACATAAATACCTTATATAGTTTAAAGATCCACTAACGAAGGATTTTTGGAAATTCAACCCCTAAGGGGATGAAAATTTGTATGAAAGTCCGTCGGTTTTAGTTTAAGTTAGACTATTCAAATTTTGTGTTTAGGTTGAAAATTGAAAATTAATTTATACGTGTTTCAGCGTTTTTGATAATTTCATCCCCGAAGGGATGGAAAGGTGTAAAACTGACTGACTGATCGATCAACGCACAGCCTAAACCGCTGGACCTAGGGACTTGAAATTTGAAGGGAATATTCTTTGGGTACCTTAAGGGTACATTAAGAAAGGATTTTTGGAAATTCATCCCCTAAAGGGTTAAAATAGGGGGTAGAAATTTGTATAGGAGATTAGTTATTTTTAAAGTAAGCAATTTGGAAATTGGTATTTAGGCAACTGTTTATAAATAAAAAATACTTCTTTCAGCGATTTAGAAAAAACTACCCCTAAAAAGGGAGTTTTAGTTTGTTCCTCCTTCACCCTGCAATGGCGCTGGATGGAATTGGATGAAATTTAGAATGGAGATAGCTTATACCCTGGATTAACACATAGGAAAATCCCATTCCGGAAAATTTAAAGGTTCCCGAGGGAATAACGACAATATCTTTGGTGTTTTTTTTAAAAGTCATCATGGGTGTCGTTTTCTTAGGTTGCGTTGACGCAGATTTCGAAAATAATATCAAATTTGTGATTCAAGATGGCCGCCATGATGTTTATTGAAAAAGTCGTCATTGGTACCATTTTCTTACATTTTGGGGACGCAGATTATGAAAATGATGTCAAATTTAGAATTCAAGCTGGCGGCAATGATATTTTTTGAAAAAGTTGTCACAGGTAACATTTTCTTAGTTTTTCGGGACGCAAATAATTACTAATATAGAATAAGATTAGTAATTATTTGACAAAACTGCGCAATTAAATAATTTATGTCTCCTATGGCTTTTGCCATCCAGTGTGACAACATGAGACAGGCTTTGTACCTACATTCAGTTTTGTTAGTCTATATCAAAAGGAGCGGTGTCAGATTGAAGTTGTCAGCGTTGACATATCCAGATTTTAACATTTTTTTTTCGCTATTTTCAATACTATTCACTATTCACGGCGTATTAATTCTACGGCTGTTATTTAATATTAGGGCGGTTATTATGATCACTTGAAAATAATTACGGACAGGCATTTAATTTTTCGGCGAATTGGTCGGTTATTTAATTCTAAAATGTCATTTCAAATAATACTCAAGGGGTAAAAAAACTATACATCGATAGGTATACATAATATTGCTGTAGAAAGAAAATCCAAACTAATATTATAAACGTGAAAGTAGTTATGTCTGTCGTCTGTCTGTTTGTTATGCATTCAAGGATAAACCGCGGAACTGAATTAGATTAAATTAGTATCTCGAAAATCACCCCTAAGGGGGTGAGATTTGGGATGGTAGTTTGTATGACAATTTGGTCATTTATGTTATTTTTTTTAGTTGGAAACGTGGTAATTGGTGTTTAAGCTACTGTTTAATACTGTTTAACATAAAAAAAAAACTTTCAGTGATTTCGGTGAAACTCCCCCTAAAATAAATGGGGAGTAGGAATTTGTATGGGAGATATCGAAATGGCTACATTAGGAAATTGATATTTAGGCTACTGTTTATAAATAAAATATACTGCTTTCAGCGATTTAGAAAAAACTACCCCTAAGGGGGTAAAAGGGGGTTTTAATTAGTTACTCCTTAACGCTGCAACGGCTAGATGGATTAGGATGAAATTTAAAATGGAGGTAGTACCCTGGACACATAGAAAAATCCCATCTCGGAAAATTTAAAAGTACCCGAGGGAATAACGACAATGTTTAGTGTTTTTTGAAAAAGTCATCGTGGGTGTCATTTTCTTAGGTTGCGTTGACGCAGATTTCGAAAATGATATCAAATTTGGAATTCAAAATGGCCGTCATGATGTTTATTGAAAAAGTCGTCATTGGTATCATTTTCTTACATTTTGTGGACGCAGATTATGAAAATTATGGTAAATTTAAAATTCAAGATGGAGGCCATGATCTTTTTTAAAAAGTGGATATAATTGTCATTTTCTTAGATTTTGAGGACGCAGATTTCGAAAATGATGTGAAAGTATAGTTAGAAATTCAAAACGGCAATTCAATTATGTCTGTCGTCTGTCTGTTTGTTACGCTTTCACGGATTAACCGCGGAACCGAATTAGATTAATGGGCATTGGGTAAATTTGTTTGATGAATATTATCTTTTTTTTTTCAGCGGCCACTGATGATGTTTGGATGTTCCGCCATTTATAATGATAGATACCTACATTATAATTAGTATTAAGACTCATAATATAATATATGTAATATTGAACTATGATGGATATTTTAAGAGCAACCAAACTATCATGGGAGGGATGGTGCTTTGAGACGGCGAATTTAGACAGATTCTCATCTACCGGTGATAACTAGGGGCACACCAGCGGATAAAATAAATGCATTTCGGCATCTACGATATTGGCATATATATAAAAAATATACCTCACTACAAATCTGCCAGGAACTACGAGTACACCATGATACACAGTCGGGGCAATATATGCGGCAGCTCTACTAAAAATTGGAGAAGATCGTATGGCGAGAGATTGTAACGATTTGAATACATTAAACCGCGAATTTTGTAATATTGTACATAACACAGATGATCTAAAAAATAACGTGTACCCCAATCTAAAAAACAATATAAAGAATAGAGAATGTTTGTGCGAGAGGGCGATATTAGCACCGATAAACGAAATTATCGGGCGGATAAATATAAAAATATGTCTCATGTAGAAGGCGATGTTGTGGAGTATCTCTTGGTAGACAATGTCATAGACACAGAGCAAGTCACGTCCTACCCTTAGAGTTCCTGAACTCTTTCGAGGTATCGGGAGTGCCCTCCCGTAAGAGTTAATGGTTAAAGTTGGTGTCCCGGTAAATTTCGAGCTCAATATTACGTGTTTGAAAGATCATTCTTGCCAGGGAGGACGTCAAACTATAGAATTACTTAAAACTATTAATTTACTTAACTGCGATAAACGAGTTCTACGCGGACGAAGTCGCGGGCAAAAGCTAGTAGAAAATAAAGTGACGCGCGGACAAATAAAAAGTTACGTTTTCCCTCAAAATGGTAGACCTGAACTTCTATTCCATGCGTTTGGAGGTCTGAGAACTTATTTGTCTCAAATCCACGCGGATAAAAGCTAGTTCATAAAAAAGACGACTAATGCTAGAGCTTTTTCCAAGTCATAGTTGTCAATTTACGTGTCAGGAAGCGTCACATGCCACATTTTCGACGTTGGTTGCCTGCGTTCGATTCAAAACTCACATATAGGCGCGGCCTAACTAAAATACGTACCTATGTATAACATACAGTGCAAGAAATCTTAAGTCTTTCGGAATGGGCTAAAGTCGGTTAAACTTAGACTGGCATAAGAGCGAATCATAGCTGTTGTGCTGCATTGTACTGTACGCTTTATGTGTTTTGAAGATTTGCTTTATCGAGTATTCTTGTTGAAAGTCATCGAAATATTATTTTCTATGGGTGATGATTAAGATCAGTGAGATGAGACATGTGCTTTATCCGTATACTCTTAAATTAAACTAAAAAACATACGATGATGCCAGGTAATTTCTTGAAACGTACTAACGACGTGTCTACGTTATGTCGGTGACCGAAAATAGGCTGCAGTCGAATACTGCCAAACCAAAAAATGTAAACGCGCCACTAAGAGGAAATGCGGGCAGCAAGACATATTTATTTAACAAATATTTTTCTTCGCCGCTACATTCCAAAAGACGCCCTCAGGCCTCTCCACAATTTCCTATCCAGCTAATCCTTTGCCCAGTCCCTACAGAACTGTGCTCTTTTTTGTTTTGCATCTTCTATTGTGGCTTGGTTTCTACTGACTATATGTATATTTTGAACCAAAACTAAGCTCACTTACAGTACTAGGCAGATAAGAAGTCAATCCTGACACATTGTACAACCATTGAGTTTCTGAATATAGACTATGTAGACAGCAGTAAAACAATGTTGTTATCACTATTCCTTCACACGCAACACATAAGTTTAGAATGTTTTCTCTGCTATCAACAGTATCAATAATCAGAAACTCCGTGGTTGTGCAATGAATGTGTCAGGATTTACTTCTTATCGGCAGGGCACTATAGCATGCGGCAAACATAATGATTCAAATCCCTCATAAGCTTGACTGATACCAGCCTTTGACCAGCAAATCGAAACAACGCGCTGGCCTAGTTGGTAGTGACCCTGCCTACGGAGCTAGCGCTCCTTGGTTCAAATCCCGGTAAGGACAGATATTTGTGTGATGAGCGCGAATATTTGTTCCCGAATCATGGATGTTTTCTATGTATTCAAGTATATATTTCTCTATATAAGTATTTATATCGTTATCTAGTACCCATAGTACAAGCCTAGAGCTTAGTTTGGGACTAGATCAATTGGTGTGACATTGTCCCCTGATTTATTTATTTATTTATAAATATTGTTCAGAAACGTATTAAGTGTTCCGGATCCAATCTTATGTAATCGATCGATTTTATGTCCAATTGCTATACTCCATCGCACCTTTGGTCAATGAAAGAAAGGAAAACCAAAATTGTTAAGAGCACCAGTTCAAATTAAATATGAAATATAACGACGGGTCTACGATATGGAGATGACGTTAAGTGAGATATTTATATGTAATGGTAAGTGCGTTATTTTAATGAATTACTGTTATATTTTTAGTATCTAATGAATAAATTCTAATTAGGGCTCGATCACAATAAACTCTAATTCTAACACTATCATTATTTACACTTATATTAATAGTATGTACTAAAAGATGGGGTCAGTAGCCGAAGGCAAATGTCTTTTGCATTGCTTACTTACGAGTCCTACCTGTAAACATTTCTTCTTCTATAAGTGCTAATGTATGAACTGAAATCTTACTTTTTACAAATGCTTAGGTTTGAATGTTTGTTAGTTTGTTACTCAATCACGCCAGAACAGAGCCTGATCGGATCAGGATTAAATTTGGCACAGAAATTAATTATAGACAGGAATATAGCATATAGGCTAAATAAAAATTCAAGACAACAGTGGCACAACAAATAAGGGCAAAAATGTCGGCAAAACCAACATGGCACGATTATTTTTTTAAATCTTGTAGTAATTAATAAAGTCCCTATTCTAATTTCGTTTGAGAAAAAAACATACCGAGCTGATGTTTTGTGTTGACTGAATTTTAATTCCAATTGATACTAAAATTGGGACCTATTTAAATGGTGTTAGTTTCGGAATAGTAATATTGATTGTTGTAATGCTGGTCATTGTCAACGGGTTTTGAGCGTATTTTCGAGGACTTATGATATATGTGTGTAGATAAAAACTATAGTACAGTCACCAGCAATAATATATTAGTATATTATCCAACATTGGGCGCAAAAATATCTGACAGGTCTTTATTACTAGAGGTATAAGAACGAGTCAGATATTTTTGCGCCCAATCTTTGAAATGGCTTGAAATGCCGTATATACCAGCCAGTATTTGACCTCGGCCTGCGTAACGGCTGCGCGCTTCGAACTGTGTCCTTTATAAAAGTACAATCTCTCAAATACCTACTAAAAACATCCACTACCAAACATTATTATTGTAATACATTCTGGTAAACAAAAGTGCTATTAAAAAAACCTACTGGTAACGGCAGCGTAAGCGCGTACGTTATGATAACCTTCCATGCAATGAATACATATATTTTGTGGAGAATCATGTCATATCTTTTATATTTTTTTAAAATGACTTTTACGGAATACCACAAATCACACAATACATCTTATTTTTATTGATTTACTCACAGGAAAACAAATTCGCGAAATCTGACCGTCCAATTGCCGATAATAAAGCTACCTAATCACGATGTCACCCTGACCTAAAATTTACTGTATCGACAATGTGTGTACGATTAGACAACTAGGTACAACACACTTAATTAGTTAAGAAGTTTAATGCAAGTTAATGCTTATGTGATAAATGAAGTGTTAGCTACACGCCAACAGATGGCGTTAGTAATCGTAAATGATGCTAATTTTGAATGTTAGGTACTTCAATAAGGAAAACAAAGTCAATTTAGTTAACTTAAATCTCGATAGATGTCGCTGTTACTCGATTCCTACATCGCGCTGACAAGATTTCCCCAGCGAGTAATATAAGGCTCGGGATCTTACTCTTTGTTAACCTATTTCACTAGACCATACGAGTTTAATTACTCCCATATAGCCATTTTTGGTCGCAGACTTTTCAAAGCAGTAACAAAGCAGTAAAAGCCACAATAGTTTCGTAACTACTTCGGCACATTGCGACTGTTAAAGGAGGTTTCTTGTATGAAACCTCAGTGCAATCGATTACTGGCTGGTAAAAGCAGATTTCAAATATGTACCTAAGTCAAAACTAGAGAGACTTTGACACACTTCTATTCTGATCTTCATACTAACCACATGTTTGTTTAGTAAATGCTTTAAACTTCATTTGCATTTGTATTTATTTCATTAATAATGTTCAACTAAGTAGAACTTCCAGTGCAACTACTAATAATTTTCCACAGGTCTCTCCACAGGTAATGGGCCGCCAAATGCCCTTATAGAACGATAAAGAAGAAAGATTAACTAAAAACATCGTTATTGTTTGCTCAATCATTTCAGCTGTAATAATATCTTTGATTTATTCTTGACATATGTGTCATAAGTGTCATAACTCATAATAAAGGAAAACTGTAAGTACAATTTATTTTTGAGATGGAAGACTTAAAAATACAAAAAGTTGAAAAGTTAAATGTCAACTCAGATTTATGGAAGAAATTAATGACTATTTATTTAATTGGAAAGAATTGTTCAATCGAGGTAAACAAAGACAAATCTATCGAAGCTAAGGGAACATTTTACATCCTATCTGCAGTTTCTTCAAGTTTATTATTTATTACATGAAATAATAAATTTGAAGAAATTGCAGATAGCATGTAAAATTTTCCCTGTGGAACAATAAAAGATATATTTTTGAAATTAGATAATATATTTAATATAAATTATGCTGAAAGTAATATTGACAAATTGGTTGAATTTTATAGTTACAGATATACAGGAAATATAATAAATGATATTAGTAGATTAAAAAAACAGGGAAGAGTTTTAAAGATGATGTTTTGATAGAGAAAATTTTAACTTTATTGCCAGAAAAACTAAATAGTGTCAGATTATTTTGGAAAACTATTAATGAAAAAGATCGAAATAATCAAAAATTACTTCAAATGATACAAAATGAAAATAAATATTTAGATGTACCTTCAACTTCCTTTAATAACATGAATTTTAACGAAGTTTTCAAAGGTAAGGAGAAGACATGTTTCAAATGTGGAGCAGCAGGCCATATTGCAAGATTCTGTAATCAAGAGTTATAGATATAGATTTAACGTGTCGAGGAGTAAGAAGTAATGAAGAATTGCATCGAGAAGGAGTAAATAGAGTTGAAAAAGAAGGTCGAGAAGGAGTAAAACGTAAAGTAGATAATATAGAGGAAAATGGAGAAGAATTAATTATTAGAGAAACAAGTGAAGATGAAACAAGTGAAGTTGGAACAAATGAAGTTGGAACAAATGAAGTCGAAACAAATAAAGTTGAAACAAATGAAGTCGAAACAAATGAAGCTCGAAGAAATGAAGAGTCAAATGAAGATCGAAGAAATGATAGTTTTGTAAACAATATTTATTCTGAAAATATTTATTTTGATAATGAAGAATTTTTTGATACTGAAAATGGTATTCCGAATGAAAGCAATGATTTTAGACAAAATATTACTCAAAGACGAGTTCAACCTTCAAGAAATAGACGATTACCAGAAAGATATAAAGATTAGTTGATGGATGTGGATTCAGAATTTTCGATGCTAACTTATGAAGAGGCTTTGGAATCGAAAGAAAAAGATAAATGGCGTAAAGTAATAGAAAAAGAAATTAAATCACGTGGAGTTTTGTGGATGAAAAAGAAGCGAATGGCAGAAAATTAGTAACAACAAAGTGGATTTTCACGACAAAAGCAGATGGAAGATATAAAGCAAGATTAGTTGCAAGAGGTTTTCAGCAAAAATATAAAATAGATTATGATAAAACATATAGTCCTGTAATTAACAGTATATCTTTAAGAATTTTATTGTCTATTGCTGCAAATAAAAATCTAAAATTAATACAATTTGATATCAAAACTGCGTTTTTACATGGAGATTTAAACGAAACTATCTTTATGAAAGTACCTAAAGGTTACAGTGATTGTGAAGGGAAAGTATGTAAATTAAATAAAAACTTATATGGTTTGAAACAAGCACCGTTAAAGTGTAATATTAAATTTACCGTTTTCTTGAAGGAACTTGGGTTTAAACAACTGAAACTAGACCAATGTATTTAATTATGGAAGGTGTAAGGAAAATATTTTTAGCAATTTATGTCGATGACGGTTTGGTCTTTGGAGAAAATGAAACTGATTTATTAGATATAATTAACAAACTTGAAAAGAAATTTGAACTCAGAATTTGTGAAAATATTACAAATTATATTGGCTTAGAAATTGAAAAAGATTCAAATGGTATAAAAGTTCATCAAACGTCATATACGGAAAACATCATTAAAAAATTTGGAATGAACGAATCCAGAGTTTGCAATTGTCCTTCAATTTTAATAGAACAACATCCAATGGTCAAGGTTGACAAGAAACTACATGAAGATTACAGGGAAATGATTGGTTCTCTATTATATCTGAGTAATAAAACTGGGCCAGATATTTCCTTTCAGGTCGGCTATTGTTTGACACCAAAATTGACCCAATATAAATGATTTAAATAATAAAGGTATGCATTATGGTAAAGGTAACGGTATTTTAAAAGGTTTTTGTGATTCTGATTTTGCTGGGGATCCAGATACAAGAAGAAGTACCACTGGATACGTCATTTGGCTCAACGATGGACCAGTTGCTTGGAGCTCTAGAAAACAATCAAAAGTTGCGTTGTCAAGCACAGAAGCAGAATACATTGCCGCTGCAGGATGCTGTAAAGAATTATTATTCATTAAGAACCTTATCAAAGAAATTACTAATGAAAATCTGGATATAGAAATGAGAGTTGATAATCAATCAGCAATTTGGCTTATGAAGAAAGGAATTATGAACAAAAGAAGCAAACATATTGATGTCAAATTTTATTATTTGAAAGAGAAAATTGATGAAAACCAGATTAATGTAAAATATTGTCCTACCGGTTCACAATTAGCAGATATTTTGACCAAAAGCTTACTAGTCAAGTTTGAAAGGTGTAACAGAAGATTAGTGTAGTAGTGTTAGTGTTTTAGTGCTAGTGTTGTGCGTAGTGACTTATCTAAAGTGAACTTTATAATATTTTCGGCGGGGATAGGGAATAATTAGTATTTAAGTTTTTTTATAGGGGTGTTTTAATGTGTAGACTAGTTTTTATATGCATAATAATAAATGTAATTTCAAAGAGCGATTCGAGGATCAATAAAGCAGTAAACTTAATCTTGTGCAATTATTCTAAGTTTAAGAGGTTTTAAGTGACCAATTAAGGGGGTGAAGTGGGGTTAAGTAATTGGTTCACTAATAACCATTTATTCACTAATTTTAAAAAAATCCCAATAATTAACAATAATTTAAACAAAAGAGTGTAAAACATATTTTTTGATCCCTGAATTTATCTTTTGTATTTTACTTTTAGGTTAATATTAGTTTATAATGTAATTTAATTTAGGTTAATTTAATATTTTCCTTTTTTATATAAAACGAAGTGAATAAGAAAGATAAAATTAAAATAAATAAATTAAAATGATTAATAAGTATTACTACATGAATGGAAATTTAGAAACCTTAAAGCTTGTTGTTTGGATGAAATTAATAGGGTGGGGTAAAGTTATGTATGAGATGTAAAAGGGTTTTTGACTTGAGATATTTTATGAGAAACTTAATTTAAAATATGTGAGGATGGTTCGAGTAGGAGTATTATTGATGATGATGATCTATGATGGACATCATGTTGTTGATTTAACGAATTGGAGACGATGTTTCGAGTAGGAGTAAAAAGGATGTGATATGATAGATATTATATTTTGTCGATTTAACGGATTGAAGTAGATGTTTCGAGTATGAGTATAAAGGATGTGAAATGATAGATATTACATTTTGTTGATTTAACGGATTGAAGTAGATGTTTCGAGTAGGACTATAAAGATGTGATATGATAGATATAACATTTTGTTGATTTCACGGATTGAACTAGATGTTTCGAGTAGGAGTATAAAGGATGTGATATGATAGATATTACATGTTGTTTGACAAAATGTTTTCAAGAGGATGTTTTGGAGTGCGAGCGTTTATAGGTAATATGAGAGTTATCAAAGGTAGATAATCACAGAAACAAGATGATGTTCGAGTAGGAGAGTTAGAGATGATGACATACTTGATTGATACTAATGATCATGATATATAAAAAATGAGATGAACTTCGAGTGGAAGTTTGTGAATAGTGTCAAAATCATAATTAATTAAGAATAAATAGAGCATTTGATTTTGAATTGATGTATCGAGTGGAAGTAAATATAAAGAATTAAATATGTTTTGGTAAATTAGACTTTATGATAGGTGAGATTAGAATATTTAATAGTTTAATAAAAGCGACACATTGAAAATTCCAGAGGTTCGCTGGCAACACCGGCCGTGAAAACAACTATTGAATCGCTCTGTGTTATTTATTTTCCTTAAAAGTACCTAAGTGTGTTTAAAGTCGGTATACAGGAGGCTAGACATAACCTAAGAACACTTACATTGGATTTCGACCGAAACAGCCGATTGAAACTCACAGCACAACATTTCCGATGGTGAGAAAACAAACAATTAACCGTTAAATCGTGCATTTCAAACATTTCTCTAATTCATAACGGGGATTTTGATTTTAAAAACAATATCTTTAACACACGTAAAATCAGCTGATTGGCTCGCAACTGACACTTGACAGAGGTTCACTATTACCACCATCACGAGCAAAATTAAGTTGCCAGTAAATGAAACTTGCGCAGTGTGGTAGCAAGTTTGAGTAGACTACTTATTTTACCGAAGAAGTTTAAGGACACCAAAGTTACGTTTGTAAAAATCCGATCTGATTAAACTAACATAAAATTATATTATATTCTTATTTTCGCTGCAAGATTAACCACAATGAGTTTGAGTAAATCCACACCAACAATAATGAAAAGAAGGAGGCTAAAATTACAAACGGAACAATCAAAATTGAGACAAACGGAACAAATAAAATTAATACAAAAAAACTCACGTACACTAAAAAGAGTCAAATCACAACAAACAATTAATCCGGATATGGATACGGAGGGGACACAAAGCAGCCAATTAAATATGAGCCTTCCTGATCTGCCTAATATCACAGATAATGACATTATTGCAAATCTTAAGCTACAATTGCAACACGCTGAAAATGAATTAGAAATTGCTCATCACGAAATTGCCAACTTAAATGAAGAAATTAACATGCTAAAAGGAAATAATGTTAACACTCAAAAGAAAATGGACATGTGCAAAAATATACTTAGTGAGCCCAAAAAAACTCAAAATGAAATAAAGGTGGTAATGAAGGAGACTAAGAAAACCAACACAAAAAATAACTTAGAACAATGCTTAAAAAAAAATAGCTTAAAAACACAAACAAAAGATGATGTAAACATCAACAAACCAAGAACTAATAAAAATAAAAAGCTTAGCCGCAGGATTAGACAGCAAAATAAAACAATCAAAGTCCTAACAAAACATAAGAATAGAAAAGAGGTCGACAAATTTATTAGCGACACACCTGAAGAAAGCTCAGCTTAAAAAGGAATAAAAGGATAGGAAGAAAAATGATTCAGATAGCACACAAGACGCAGAACACAAGAAAGGGACAAATAAACAAACTAATAACAAAATTACGCAAAACAACACACAAAAGGCAAAAATTATTTTATATAAAGGTTGATGTTTTATTATGAGAAGATTTTTTTTTATATGTATGTAATAGTTAGAGATATGTCTTAAAAAATGAATGTATTTAGGTTTAGGTAATCGATTGAGGGGGTGTGTTAAAGGAGGTTTCTTGTATGAAACCTCAGTGCAATCGATTACTGGCTGGTGACGGCAGATTTCAAATTTGTACCTAAGTCAAAGCTAGGGAGACTTTAACACACTTCTATTCTGATCTTTATACTAACCACATGTTTGTTTAGTAAATGCTTTAAACTTCATTTGCAGTTGTATTTTTTTCATTAATAATGTTCAACTAAGTAGAACTTCCAGTGCAACTACTAATAATTTTCCACAGGCCTCTCCACAGCGACTGTGTAAGGGTTTGGTTTCTAAGTGTAGTAACTGTTGATACACAATGCTACCACTAAATCACTAGTAACTATGTTTAGTCGCTGCGTCCACAAATAACGGAAACATTTGTGTCACACATTTTTATACACTTTGCGTTTAGTTTGTGACTAGTGTACAAACTAGGAAATAATGTGTAGTAACCGAGTGGTAACTCTGTAACCAAGTTATAAACAATAAACGCGAAGTGTAGTAATGTTACGTCAATGTTTCGGAACTTTGTAACGATAAATGACGGTGTCCGTGAAACTTTGAGTCTTTGTAAATAAAAAAGTACATTTACTACTTTAAGTTTCACATCGACACATGTCGAAACAATCTAGTAACTGTGTGACCACTTGTGACGGCAATGTTTGTCCGTCATAAAAACATATTTATATCATAATTAACAAGTTTTATGGTTTATTCTTGCTTTTATATTTATTGTTATTGCCAAAATATATTATTCTGTCTATGCAAGTTTCAGAGATCTTTAAATATATAGACTTATTCTATAATGCAATAATACGCAGTACAGTCGTGTCTCATGTGTCTCGCTAAATTGGCTAAATTATGATTATGTGATGGCGCGTTAATGAATTTCAACCAATATGATCAAATTACACGATGAAATTATTTTCCCATTGAGATTTGAACACAACCATAATGAATTAACACTAAAACCAAATATTTACGCTGTCATACTTTTTTGTGATGGCGTCTCTTTTTTTTAAATCACTATGAAAACGACACCAGACTCTCCGACGAATTCCATTTAAACGAGTGAATGAACGAATGATTACTGACGCACTGGTTTCAAACTGGGAACATTGTTACCACACAGCGACGGAACGGTGAACCAAACGTTACTGTGTCGACTCTTCCCCAATTTTAGTCGCGGTGACGTAACAAATACGAAGCAGCGACCAAACGTGTTACTAGAATCAGTCAGTGTCTACACATAAGTTTCGACAATTTTCGTAACGGCTACCAAAAATGGCTATATTAATTACTGAATAGTTATACGTAAGTGTTTTAGTAGTGTTTTTTGGATCCCTCGTTCACTAGTATTACATGTTATATTATATTTCAATATCTACAAACGTTAATATAGCCCTTGGTTCGTTTATTTTGAAATTGGTGCATAGGTAGTGCTTATTATACATTAGCAGGCAGCGTAAATTATACTAAATGTACCTACAAATTTGTGCGGAACCCTCGGTGGGCGAGCCCGACTCGCACTAGTCCGGTTTTTTTTAATAATCTTGATAGTATATTATTTAAATGTCCAGAAGACACATATTTAATTGCCAGTGATTTTAATATGAGTATTAATTGTTGGCTGATGGAAGACCCTGGTATGATTCCATCCTACCATACAAGTATTGATGAGACTGATGAGTGCAGTCTTGTTGACGAAATTAATACGCATAAGTCATTAAGTATCATTATACTCACACAAAGACTAAATCACTATGGTAAAATACTAGATCTTGTTTTATCCATTGACGTCACTAACGTAAGTAAATGTTTTGACCCTTATCACGTAGCGTAGCACTGATAATTTCTGTACATTACGCGAACACAGACTTCATGAAACCCGCTTTAAGTCACTAGGGTTTATAATGCGCAACTCTTTATATATTACACAGGTTAAAACTATTTGTCCGTATATGGAACCCCTGTTAAATTACCTATATTGAAAGGATTGAGCGCGTGCAAAAAAGAACATTAAGTTTCTCGTTTCAAACTTAAAAGCACATACCTAGTTCTTCCAATTATATGCAAATATATGCAAAAAACGGGTACCTAGTCATTTATCGAAACCCCTTTCGACGAACGTATCGTTACGCAGAATTTTCATCTCATCGAAAGACATTTCTCGCCGCACGAGAAAATTTTTTTTGGTTGTCACCAATTTAACCTAACCGAACCTAGGTAATTAATGTTTAAGATATACTGAAAACATTATGGTTTCAGCAGAAAATAGCGTTCGATGAAATTAAAGTCGATGAAACCATACAATCGATGAAGTGAAATTCTATTAAATGATTGGTTACCGCAAAAAACGCCATCTAATTACCCACTTTAGTTAAACGGCGTTAAATAGCTGATATGATTTACTTCCTATAACTCACTTACGGAATTGTTGATTGCGACGAGTTCGTCGCCAAACTGTCCTTTAAGACTCCGCCTAGATTGGAAAGACACTACACTAAGCCCCGATTTCTATGCCTTTTACGTGTTGTAACAATAGACAGAATATCTTTCTAATCCGTACAAGCAGAAAAATAAATAATATGGCAAAAGAGTTTGACATTGATATATTCAATACAAATATATTTAAGGCATAAAATAACCAAAAAATGGTTTGAGTAATTAATTATGTATATTAAAGTAATATGCAGCTATATTTCTTTATTTTTTATATTATACATACGTATAATATAAAAAATATATTTAAGACTATTTAACTATTTCTTAAGAATTATAACAAAAACAAGGCTTTTTTTCTTCTTTAGCTGCCATGGTCACAAGGACTAGAAACGTCAAATTGGAAGTGAGATTTTTGGACCTTCTAATACTAAAAAATAAAATATAGATTTTGGTACGAGTTTGACATTGTCGATACAATAAATTTTAGGTCCGGGTGACATCGTGATTAAGTAGGTAGTTAGGTGTTTAACATTCAAAATAAAGGAATCAAGGGCTGAATTAACGTTTGTAGATATTGAAATATAACATGTAATACTAGTGAACGAGGTGTGAAAAAGAGACACAGCACTACTATACTCGTACTACTATAATACTTACGTATACGGTATAACTATTCAGTAATTAATCTCGTATGTATGACCTAGTGAAATAGGTTAACAAAGCGTAAGTTCCCGAGCCTTATTTTACTCGCTGGGGAAATCTTGTCAGCGCGATGTAGGAATCGAGTAACAGCGACATCTATCGAGATTTAAGTTAACTAAATTAACTTTGTTTTCTTGTATAGAAGTAACATTCAAAATTAGCATCATTTACGATTACTAACGCCATCTGTTGGCGAGTAGCTAACACTTCATTTATCACATAAGCAATTGACTTGCATTAAACTTCTTAAATAATTAAGGTGTACGATTAGACAACTAGGTACAGTCAACAGCATAAATAAGTGATCACTAATGTACCTTGTCACTTTAACGTCGTGTTTGAAATGTCATACAAAATTGTGAAACGATTGAAAGCGACAAGGTACATAAATGATCACTTATTTATGCTGTTGACTGTATAACACACTTAAGTAGGTAGGAAATTATTTAGGATTATGTTTAATTACAAAACTCAAGTGCTACATACACCAAAATTATTACGTACCTACCAAGGTTTTTTTATTTATTTTCATCATAAATCGAAAACTACAAACACATCATAAAAATAATTAAAAATCTGTTTAAGCTTGAGCCAATGAAGCCCTTTCATACGATACCCCACATGACACGGTTCACTCAATTCGAAATTTGGACGGCCGTTACTTGCATAAAGACCATGTTTTTTTTGTGATTTAATAAAAAATGCACCGATTTCTGATTTTCCCCTACACTTGTAGTATAAGACGGTATTACTTGCCAAATTTCATAGTTCTAGGTCAACGGAAAATACCCTATAAATTTTGATTCCCTTGAGAGTGTCGAAATATACTTTTCACTTCTCATGCTCTAAAAGTTCGTCTTTATGTCTTGCGTAGGCGACATAAAGTCGTTTTTTATGCTCTAGTGACCAAGACAATCGGTCCAACAGCCAGACGAACAACTTTAACTTCATATAATAACCTCTTTATTTTATTTTCTTTCGTTAGTATTCTAAGACCAAGGCAAGGATACCAACAGCCACAATACACAATAACTTCATGAAATAAACTTATAATTTTTATTCCGTCGCATTTTTTTAAATATTTGAGTAAATCAATATATTTAAAAAGCCAAATATCGCATCAAAAATACAATCCAATAGAACATTAAATATACCAGGAAACACGATTACTTTAAATATTTCTCATTGCTCTAATGTAACTTTCAATTTTAATTAAATTACCATTTACAATAATTTACATGTTGCTGTTTCATTTCCTCGCAATCGAAGTGAAAAGTAGAGTGTCCAACTCGTCCATAAAACCCATTTAACACTCGACTTTATATCCATCCTCGCTCGCAAGCTCGCTTGGATGGATAAACGTCTCGCGTAAAATGATGCGTTTTATGCACTTGTTGTACAATCTATTATTTATTGCGGCATAAACGGCCGTATCTTTGTTTCAAGTTAACTTAGAAGTTTTATTTTTTTACAGCTGCAAGGGACTGTACTCTTAAGTATAAGGTTTTAATTTCAACTCAATACCTCCAAGCGTTCCCTAGATAAAGGGTATTGACAGACAGACAGACAGACGGACAACAAAGTGATCCTATAAGGGTTCCGTTTTTTCCCTTTGAGGTACGGAACCCTAAAAATACAATTGATCAGAAAATGAATACCTCGAGTTTTGCTTAAATAAATGTAAGAGATAAACGTATTCTAATAATTTGGTTAGAATAGTTTTTAGTAACAATGTGACTCTTAACTGAAGCCTTTGTCTGAAGACCGGTAAGAGATTTGTGTCGTGACGGTCAGCTCTGGCTCCGCCACGGTTTTGCCAGTCGGGACCGAGTCCCGGGCGCCGAGGCGGGAGCCTCCAAACCACGTACCGGTTAACAAACAATTCTGTGTAATACTCCGCCCACTAGCCACGCTACCGTTAAAATTTATTGTATCGTATGAGAACGAACTTAAGTTACGATAAAAAGTCACAAAGTTTTAGTTCCGAGACCGCTTACATTAACAATAAATAGTATGAAAACTAGATTTAATATGTTTGTAACTATTAGACATTTATAAAGTAAACTAAAGTGTAATAAGAATGCAAATATGCAGTTAATTAGCCAATTGCACGTAAAATACTAAATCTTAGACATTAACTGTGTACTTAATAAGTGCCAAAGTTCAGTGCAGTGAAAAGGAAAGACAAATATAAACTAGACGAATATTCTTTTATAAGCACAAAACTTAAGTAATACAAGCAACAATAAGCTGAGATCACAGTTAAGAGCATCTGGTCCTGGCAACCAGGGCAACTATACTTAAATTCAAAAAACATGAACGGTTGCAAAAACATAATCAAAGCCATTAATGACGTCGCCATTTCCAAATGTTCATAGACAATAGTACATAGACAAAGTAGTGACGAGGTGGTTTGCGGGCCGAGCCTTGGCGAGGCCTGCTAAAATCCGAGTCAGGCAATCCCCGTTTCCGCCGAGGCATATATAATGCTTTTTTCAAACAATGCGAGGAAATGATACAAATACATGATTATAAGTAGGTATTTTTTTAAATACTTTGACAAATCCGGGGAAAATGATTTTTTGAAAACTACGAGTATTAGTTAAGATATTTTCACGCACAACGAGCCGCCGCCGCCGGCACCGCTAGCACCGCAGGCGCCCGCTGCCGCCCCACACTTCACCCACTCACAAGGTGGGTGAACGGTTTTTTTTTCATGGTCCTTTCGATATTATATGCAATAAAGAGCATTTAAAAAAAAATGGACATGGACGGAAAGTGTTTTCATACGTTTATTTTAATCCTATGAGGAAAAGGCCATCCTTTCCGAGCATGTTTCAGAAAAAGTGGTTGCAGTCTAAAGAAGCCTGTTGAAATCATTCTCACTACCGGCAATTAAATACTTAGGGGTGGTCATCCTTTCGTACATACAAGTATAGTCTTTTGATTTCCTGGCTTTGGTTTTGGTCAAGAGCTTTTTGTATGCGGGTGTTGCAAATAATTTATCTATCAATTTATGCAAATACAATTTAATACATAGTTTAAGGTGGATTTACAACGCAGATGTGCAAGCGAACTTGTCGCTACTATAATTTGCGTGTCTCGACCAATTACCAGCCGCGGCATGACTTTACTGTCGCTCGCATATAAATGGCATTGTCGGCCTTTATAAACTGTAGGTATAATATTAGGTGTTACTTAGATTTGAACTAGTACGTGTGATTCAGGGGTACTTGAAAGCCTTGGGTATGGCCCGCACGGCGGAGGTGAAGCGCGACGCGCGCATCGGCGAGGCTGAGGCGCAGGCCGAGGCGAAGATCAAGGAGGCCATGGCCGAGGAGCAGCGTATGGCGGCGCGCTTCCTCAACGATACCGAGATAGCTAAGGCGCAGCGCGACTTCGAGCTCAAGAAGGCTGCCTACGATGTCGAGGTTCACACTAAAAAAGTAAGAGCGCTTCATACACCTTTACTTGAATTAAACAAACAGCTTTACTACGTACAGTTACAACACGAGAATGTTACTAGTGCTACGCTACGTACATAATTTAGCCGAGAAATAGATACGAGTATAACCGATATGATTTACCGACTTGGTGGTTGAACCATTGGTCAATATGAATAGTGGCCAGTGGTACAACAATCAAGTATTGTGACCGTACAGTTCAGTATAAATGAAGCCTGATGCTAATTATGTTAATTTATAAAACTATTTTAGCTACATTTTCATTGTCTTTTTCTTCAACTTTGATATGACTTACCTATATACTGGGATGACGATTTCGCTTCTTCCTTTTTCAAAAGCGGCGATGGCAATAAAACAACGTCAAGATTTTGTAGAAAGAATAGTTAATATTTATTAATAATAATTAAATAATTTACATTTTATTTATTTCTGTAATAAAAGTCCATGATACTTGTCCCAACAAAAATAAGAAAACAAGAATAAAGATGCCTGCCGGTGCGTCTCCGTGGACGCCGCCTTTGCGTACTTGAATTGAATGAAACAACGAATTTGTTATTTTCTGATTTTGCTCAAAGGTCAACTGGTAGAGAATGCCATTAGGCATTAAGTTGGCCTTTTGTACTAAAAGGACACCGCACGTAAAGTATGAAAAAAAAACATCGGTTAATTTTTATTAAAAAAATTACAGTAGCGTCAAAAAAACTATCATATTTGTACTTACATCCTATACGATTACCTACAAATGTGACTCACCAAAATTGATAAGCAATCAATAACTAGGTGACCAATTGTACTGCTATTATTCAATTCGTTAGCTGATTAAATAAGGTTCAAAATGGTATGTAACAAATGTTTGTACATATCGTAGTTTAAAAAGTTTAGTATTTAAAAACAATTGCCGACGCGTTCATACTAAATTTACGAGATTTGTATGAACGCGTCGGCAATGGTTTTTTAAATACTAAACTTTGTGCAATAAAGATTAAATAAATAAATAAATAAAGGAATGAGTAGTGTATTCAGCCTATGTACCACAACCCTAAAAGTCGGTAATCGAGTACAAAACGCGCACCAACGGCGAGGTGCGAGTGGGGCGAGACGGAGAAGGAGCGCAAGGTTCATGTTCTATTCTTTGTTTTATTATATGTCTACTGGCTCAACCCAGCCGCAAGAATCGCCATATGTATGTAGCAGTTCGGTAGCTATCTTGAGGTGGCGCGGCGAGTGTTTGAAAAAATATTATATGATAAAAACAGGCGCAAAACAATAAAAAATATTTTTTTTAGTAAATTTTAGAATTGGTTTTTTTTTTCATGTGTAGCTTGGTTATAATAAAACCCTGTTTGTTAATGCAAACGTCAAATGCGCTCAACGACTGGTGTTTTTTTTGTTGTTGTAGAAAATTACTCCCATGAGGAATTATTCAAAAAAATCGTACCCGCCATCTTGGAATCCAAAATCATCATAATTTTTTAATCCAAACCCCTCTTACGATAACAGTTGTAGTAGTTGCGCACTCCATTCTTCACAAAAAACTTTGAGTGACACGTTTGTTTATTTCCTGTTTGACACTATAAACCGCATTGACACAGTAGTATAGAAGTGTATTAGAATTATGAATGAATAAATAAGTTACTTACTTGATTCAGTAAAAGTTTAGGTTGTTTAGAAGTTGAGTTTGTTTTTTTTTAAAGGCAGAAGCTGAAATGGCCTACGAGCTGCAAGCCGCTAAGACAAAGCAACGTATCAAGGAAGAACAAATGCAAATTGCCGTCGTGGAGCGCACTCAAGAGATTGCTGTGCAAAAGTGGGAGGTTCAGAGGCGCGAAAAGGAACTTGAGGCTACCGTCCGCAGGTCAGGAGGCTTGTTTGAACGATCTGATTTAATGGCAATGACGTCAGAAATAAAGTTTGTCAGTAACTTTTTAATTAGCCGCATACCTCGTTATTGTAATGTACAAAAACGACTTCCGTAATCGAAACGGTTAAATAGGTACTTAACTCAATGTAAACAAAAAAACCGCGTGATATACATAATCTCACGCCTTCGTTCCCAGAGTGGGGTAGGCAGAGCTACAGAATTACAAACATCTCTAAAAACTTGTTGATAATTCTATAACCACAATTTGCACCGCGTGATATATAGTTAACAATAAAAGCAAAACACTCCGTCGAGCTCTTTCAGTTGGCGGCCACTTGGTTTTGGTCCGGTTTGTTCAATTTTGGTTAAGTACATAAATCAATGGAGGTTTGTACTACGGGCACCTTTACAACGATACTTAGTACCAATTTCACCATACGATGTTACATTTAGTTAATTTATTTTGACAGCTGTAAACGCTCTCATCGTCTGTTAAGTGGTTAACATCGTATGGTGAAATTGGTACTTACTATAATTATAAGGAAAAATCATCGAAATATAATAAGTATGGAAGCGTAACTGACGCTCAAAATCGGCCCCACCGACTTAGGAACGGCGGGGGTGAAGCTAATACGTAGTGCCAAACCGTCTATCAGTCGACTTTCTGTGTGTAACAGTTGTTTATAATTGCAAAAAAAGTAATTCGATTTTAATGATTACCGGATTTAAATAATGCTGCAAAAATGCCAAGTTGCATTGTGAATTGGTGCAGAACCCACACAGAGAAAACAATAAGTTTTCCAAAAAATTAAGAACGCCAGCGGGCTTGGGTGGATGCAGTTCGACGCAAAATGCGTAGCTAAAATTGGATGCCTAGCAAACCTTGCAGGGGTTTTTTTGTTCAAGTAATGGCTTTCACTCCTTGCTATTTTGGCAAGGTGTATTTTGCCAAAAATCTTGCAGGATTTGCAGCGTCCACTTTGATGAATCAGATTATGTCATCTCAAAAACTGGAAGACATTTATTAAAAGTCGCAGCAGTCCCAAATTGTACACAGTACGTTGTCAACATTTATTTACAATAATGTTAATAATAATTTTAATGACACCGAGTATGAGACGTCAAGTGGTTTATCACACATCTATTAGGTACCTGAACCTCTTAACTCATGATCGATTTGCATATGCATGCTTAGGTATAATCTTATTCTCGCAAAAACTTAACTAACTATGATGATCTTCGTAATAAAGCTATTATCACAACAAAAGAACTTAAGTATTGTCACGTATCTTTATGCCTATAAGAATAAAGATGTATCGCGATATATTTGGCACTTTGGATGCTGAATGTAAAGATCTTTTATAACTTTACGAGGGGTGATTCATAATTTCTGAGAATCAGTATGAACCATCCACATAATGGTATTCTTTTAATGTGGAATGTACCATGGCACTAATCGAACTTAAATTAAAGAAAAAATATATACGTTATTCATTTGTTTTTCTGTGATAGCTCAACAAAAAACATCTGTATGAACAATTTTACAAGACGGCAAAAATAAGAGTTAGTTTTGTAATAATTTGGAGCAGTGTGTACACCAATAAAAATATTGTTATTGAAAATGAAACTTTGATTTATATATTTTAATAATTTATCATTGCAGTGGATTTTTTTATCTCCAGCTCTGTCACCAAAATTTACGGTGGCTTTTTCGGCCGTTTCCAGGATTATTGAGGCCTACAAATAAACACTGTGACATTACTTTTTAGAAATTGAGTTCATATAATCCAGGAGAGTTATATAACATTATTCTATCATAGTTATGGAAAAATATTAAAAATAAGCTTAACCTTTTGAACGCCACAGTCGGCTCTGGCCGTCAACTGAAAGTCGTGCCACTGACGCCACGACGGCTACAGCCGTCACAAGTTCAAGAATAAAAGAGACTTTGTTTCGTATCAATTGAGTGGTAATTTGCATAGCATAGCAAACATGTTTAGCGTGTGTTAAAAAGGTTAAGAAGAAAAAATACGAATTTGTGGCAGGAATTGTGCTTCAGAGCCTTCTAATTGACAAGGATGCTGCTCTTCGACCAAACATCAGAACTGATAGCCGCTCTCCCCGTTCCCTAACCCTAACTTTCGACTAATACTTCTCATTCACTAATGTTTAAAAACAACTACTTAAAAATCCCGAGCTGGTGATGACTTAGGGCCTGTTGTTTGATCAGTAGTTAACTCAACGAATTGTTAAAATTCGAAAAAGATTCGTAAATTTGACACATTTCCTTGAGATTTTAACCATTAGTAACGTTTTTTGACCATTAGTTAGTTTAACTACCGATCAAACAACAGGCCATTAGTGAAGGTACAAAATATGACCATTTACACCTCCAAAAGTAAAATTATTTTTATAGTGGTATAATAAAACAATTGAATGACGTTAATAAGTGTTTCGAAATATAGAAAGTGTCCTTATTCTAATATAACGATTTACATAACTCTCATTTTTAATACCGATTATCAAAACTTATGGATCATCCCTCGTATAATAGTGTAACATAAGAATGTTAAATGATTCAAGGGGAATAATCAGCAGGTTTGTCAAATAATACTATAAAAAAATATTAATAGTATTCATTTTTCAATTACTGTGTTATTTTTGTATCAAACCATTCACTTCAACTCTTGAAATACTTGGTCGCGTACAAGTAAACCTTATGAAAAAAATTATTGTCAAATGAAATTCTTGTGTCAGAGAGCTTGTAACTAATTGCAGATTTTTGTCTTTCAAACGGTATAAAACCTTACTGAAATGACTGCCTACTCAAACGTTATATCAATATCTGACATAAATGACTTCAAACCTTAACTCAATTAATATTTAGTTGATTATCGGAACCACTCGATACATAAGATATTTTCATTTCAAAAAGTGGGCGGTTTGGAGCGGATTTGTCAGTCGTTTTTGTAAGGGTGGGTTTAGACCAAACGAGCGAATGCTCTAGAACATGTTTTGTCTTTATTTTTTTACAAAGAAAACGTAAGAGATAGTGTCATAGAATTTTTGCTCGTTCGCTTGGTCTAACCCACCCTTAGAGGTTACCCTTCCATGCTTATTATATTTCGATTAAAACTTAGACACATATAAATTAATTATCCAACGGCCACGAGCAATACTTGTAGTAATGCTGTTTCGTTTCATAGGCCGGCCGAGGCAGAGAAGTTCAAGCTGGAGAAACTCGCAGAAGCTCATAAGCTGAAGACAGTGCTCGAGGCAGAAGCTGCAGCGGAAGCCGTCAAAGTCCGAGGAGAGGTGAGCGCAGAAGTTTATCATTACATTACTTACGAGATGAATTATTGATCTACATTTATTATGTACTCTTCTAAATTGAACTTCTCCCTAAATCAATAAACGCAGAATCGGCTTAAGCTTGTCAGGAAAACATCTATACACAATGCTATAAACGCGGAAAAGGCGTCATTCGGCTCGGCTAGCCGATTTAGTCGGAGCCTATATTCCGAGTCAACCTCAAATGCGCTGATGTTACTTTATGTTGTTATTTCAAGGGGGTAATTCATGAAAGATATCCCTAGATTATACGGTATTTTTTAACTGACAGTATGATAAAATCCGAAACCTTTGAAGATACAGGTAAACCGCCTTATGAACCATTATTTATTTATAAAATAATTGCCATTGTAATAAAAAAATAGCATGCATTTTTTTTGTACAGACTCAGTTTTAATACTTGGTATATTCTATTAAATTATACAAGTCAAGTGTGGCAATGTCAAAATGGATTTTTTATTTAAAAAAATGATCTAATGGTTCCTAGGTAAGACCGTTTTTCCTCTCCTACGGTTTCGGAATTTTCCATACTGTACCAGTTAAAAAAACACACCGTATGCTTAAGGCCTGATACTCATAACATAACTGTGAATAATGGGGAAAACTGGTAAATATTTTATTTGTTATTAGCTGTTCGTGCCCGGCGCTGCCCGGATGTATTTTTTTTTTGTTTCTAGAAATCCTCGTCCTGACGTTCACAAAATAATATATTCAAATCGAGCAATAGTTAGCATGGATGAGCCAAAAGATAAAAAAACAATTGCAAACAATACTAGGTATTGTCACATATGTGACAAAATTTGTACCTAACCTATCTGATGCTACATTTTCATTGAGGGAGTTATGAAAAAAAAGACTCCGTATTTATATGGCAAGACAGACAGAAAAAAGATTTTATTAAATTAAAGCAGTTCTGTTGTTAACATCCAAGCCAGTACTGAAGTTTTTTTATGTGAACTGTCCGATAACATTGTCAGTTGATAGTACAGTACAGGGTTGGGAGCAGTTCTCCTTCAGGGCAATGCACCGGTTGCATACGCATCTAAATCACTGACTGAAGGTCAAAAACAGTGGAATCAAATATAAAAAGAAATTGAAACAATTGTTTATGCGTGTGAGAAGTTTCAGCAATATATAACGGGTAATAACAAAAAATGAGAATACTTTTCAGACGTAAAAAAACGAACTCATTTGATATTAATCAAAGTCTGTTATTATTATGTAATATATACAAGATTATTATTCACAAAACTGTTTACGAAAATTTGAATAATGCCCGTGGTCACCTGTTCGAAGAAGCTTTAAGGTAATGTTGGAACAAGACCGTTGAACGGCATTCAGGTCCATTTTCCGAACACTAGTTGAGATTTTTTTTATCAGCTGGGCACAAATTTCAGCCCTCCAATTGTTTTTGTAAACTAATCTGCTCAAATACCCGAAATAATCTTCAATGGTCCGACATTATGGAAGATTTGCTAGGTTACGGTTTTTGGTACAAATAGAATATTATTGGAGTCCAGGAATTGTAACTTTTTTTTGACACAATGCGACGATCTTTTGTCTGACCAAAAGACATAATTCCATCAGAGTGATGTCTGGCAATGAAAGGTGCCATATTTTTTTTCAAATATTTGTTCTCATACACTTTTTGTTTAACCGCTAAAACACTCGGTTTAAACCACAATTTCGAAAATGCCTTTTCCGAAATAGCGAAATAAAGCATAACTCTTTGGTCAAACTTGTGTTTATATTTGTGTTTTATATCCTCAGGTGTAGTAGAGCTATTGCTAGTATAATATCGGTCATATCCAGGAATATGGTTTTTGCTAAGAAGAAAATAACTTTCATCGACCAGAATGAATAATTTTCCTTCAGAATTTCGGGTCATCCAGCGACATTGTGGCATAATTAGTCGATTTTTGCTGGTCAGGGTATTCTAGCTATCTATTTTAAAGTTCTGGAAATGTACGGTTGGGAACACGAAATTTTTTTCGCGGCATCAAGTTGGCTCATGAAATCCTTATCGTCGAAAGTGCTATGGAGGATGTTCAGGTTTCTCTTGGTCATTTTCTGCGCTGGTCGGCCACTACCAGTTTTGCGAAAGGGTAGTCAAGGATGCCAGACTTTAAAAAAAAAGTAGAAACTAGTACCTTTTCTTTACAAAAATGTTCAACTCTATACTTTTTTTCCCAACTTTAAGTTTGATTTATAAAAATGTACAATACGCTTTCTCAGAGTTACCTGTTTCGACTTCATTTTTAACAAATAAAAAAGGGTTAAGAAAAAGTAAATGAAGTGCAAGATTCCGAAAAGAGGTAGCAACAACTCCTTGAACAACTTTTTTTCCTAACGTAAATAAAAAAAAATAAGACCTTGATAAATCTATTCTCATTTTTTTGTTATCACCCGTTATATGGGAAACATGCGTTGGTTGAGACTGATCATAAACCATTCGAACATATATTCAGAAAATCCATGAATGATACCACTAAGACTGCAGAGGTTGCGTCTTAGATCACAAGGATATGATTTAGAGATCAAATATAGGCCAGGTAAAGAATTGTTAGTAGAAGATGCACTGTCCAGAGCATATGTAAATGATTGTATCTGTAATAAAGAATTAGATGAGTTTGTAGAATTACATGTGTTTCTAATAAAGGAGAGTATTAACATAAGTAAAGATATATGGGAGTTGTTAAAAACAGAAACAGCTAAAAAAAGTGATTTTATGCAATTGATTAATTACATTCAAAATGAATGGCCTTTTGCTAAAGAAATACCATACAGTTTAAAATATTATCATTCTATCAAGGATGAGCTGTATGTTGTAAGTTAAAGTCAAAGTCAAATCATTTAATGTCAAAAAACACAAGTCATAATCATAACAAAAAATAAATACATTAATAAAATAAAAATAAAAAGATCACATTAAAAACACTTAATCAAAAATAAAATTATTAATCACCCATAAAAGTCCTTAACACTATAAAACGCTTTTTCAGTTAGAAACACTTTTAACCTACTGACATACAAATCATAAGAAGGTGCATTCTTACCCCCTTACTAATAAACGCTGAGTAACGGTGGTATAGCTATACAATGTTTTGTCCTTATGTGTCAAGTTCAAATGTCACAATGACAGATAATGACAAAACATTGTATAGCTATACCACCGTTACTCAACGTTTATTAGTAAGGGGGTTAATGTCCAGGCACAATTGATTATAAATACGAACACCTACCGCCCGCAACGCATTTGAAGTGCGCGCCAAACGGACCAACACAGGGTTTATGTCCCTACAAGTTCGCCTCTGATCGGGGCGGCGTGCCCTGAACTCATTTTTATGCGTCCACATGTACTTGGCTACCTCGAGGATGTACAGACTTGGAACCGTGAGTATTTTAAGCCTTATAAAGTGCTCCTTGGTTGGAGAAAAAGGAGGGATTTTAGCTAAAATTCTCACGGCCCTCTTCTGCAATACAAACACTCTGTCCCTATCAGCTGCAAGACCCCAGAAATCAATTCCGTACGATAGAATGGAATTTACATACGCATAGTAAGCCATGCGGAGATTCTCCTGCGATAGTATGGGGGCGAGCCGAGACAGAGCGAAGGCTGCCCGCGCCAACATACCCGACAACATATCAATATGTTTATTGGAAGGGAATCTCCTTTACCAAGGCCCCAAATGGCGCGTTTTAAATACCTACTTCCCCCTTCACCCCGCTACGCCCCTCTGTCTTCCGCGCCTAAAGTTAGGGCTGTCACTTGCGAAATATTTTAATCGGTTTATGGATGTGTTATACAAGTTTAGTCACGAAATGTTATTTATGTTTTTCTTTAACGTGGAAACATTGTTGCAAAATGAGTATTTTTTACATTTACGTTCAATTACGTAATAATACTTTTTGATGATATTAAGATTATATCCAGAAAATTACATGGCTTATGTGGCTATTAATCATCTATATAAAACAAGGAAACGAGTCTATAAACAACCTTTAAAATAATAATTAAGCTGAATAAGTTTTATAGTCTGGGATCCAGAGTTACTTTTTACGTTCCTTTCGGGTCCATTACTTTGAATTTGTATTAAGTTGAAAAAGCTTTATTGCAAAATACTATTCTTATCTATTAATAATTATTAATATTTTTTGACACTTTTACAGACAAATTGACTGCAGTAATGTTTTCCCATGGCTAATTTAATATATTTAATAGCTGCGTGTGTGGACTCCTTCAACTAGTACGGAAAATATATCGAAGGATGTATTGCTATGTTATATATATTTTTGCATATTAATATATATTCCGTGTGTGACACCCCTGACTGACTAGACACCTCAGGTGTCGCCAGGCGGTAGGTATCTAACGCGCGAAGCGCGCATCGGAAGCCTTGAGTTTCGCTTCTACGTGTAGTTATTGTTTATTCTTATGCCCCTGGGCTATAGTAGGAGCAGATATGTTTTTTATTAACAGAAAAAATTATGTTATTTATTTAGTATTTTCCTAAATACAGGGTGTTTTTTTAGTCAGCAACTTCCACAAAAGGGGTTACTATATTCATGATTCTGAGCTCAAAAAAAATTTTTTTTTCATGAAAAGTCGAAACAATATCCTCGTTATTTTATAAATCATGGTCTCTCGTTTCTGTAGCTACGAAGGGGGTAGGCCGCTTATCGTCACGATCAGTCTATGTTATTGTTTGATACTACCCTCACAAAACTATGCGCAAGCGATGTCAGTTCCGTGTTTGTTTCGAAGCGAGTGCTTGTTAAGTTAAGTGTTAAATCATTTAATCAATTAAAAAATGGCCCAGAAAGAAAATTTACTTCTGGGCAATCGGGAAATGTTTGTTTTATTTTGTGAGTGTTTAAAACATTGCTGACACCGTTAGAATTTGGACTGAACGATTTCCTAATCGGCAGGCCATTACGCTGTAGGTCTATCGCTAGCAACCTTTACGAGTGGGGCACATTTGAAATGCCACGCCAAGCTCAAGGATTGTAATTTTTTAACAATCGTTGTACAAAGCTGATTCACGTTTTTAAATACGCCAAAAACAACTCTTGCGGTTTTGTAATCCATACCGTTATTCTGTAGTTAAACGTCATTTCAGAACGATTGTTAACAACAATAATCTACAATTTTTTAACCTAAACTGTGTTCTTTCTTTGACGGTCCTAAGTCCGTAACAAGTATGAAGGGAAAGATGAATCATAGCATTGTGCACGGTGATTACGTCATTAAAGTCTTCGGTAAACCACAATTAAGTGAAATAATGGGAAAAATTTAAAATGCTATTTCTCTGACCTCCTCTTTAATGTTTTAATGTGATATTCGGATTCAGTATTAATTAAACTATCGCTCCTGTTTTGGAAGTTGTCGACCAAAAAATCAACCTGTATACAGAGTTGGTAGAGTTACAGGATAAGTCAGCTGAAAGTCATATAAAAGCATTAAAATCGGTTTTTGCAAGGTGGGGTTTGCCAGAGAAATTATATACTGATAATGGGGCTCAATATAAAAGTCGAGTTTTTTGGAATTTTGAGAACATACACTCCACACCTTATTATGCCAGCGCCTCTATTCAACACGGTAAAAACAATATCGCATTTGACCTGTGCCTCTATTCTAGGCGGTAAAACAATATCGTAGTTTGCCTGTTATGATATTGTTATGACGTAAGCCGCCATTACTGTCAAGAAAATAAGAGCTATGAAAACGTTGACAATACCATAACAGGCAAACTACGATATCGTTTTTACCGCCTAGAATAGAGGCGCAGGTCCAATGGTATGATAGAAAGGCATATATAAACTATTAAGATAATGTTTAAGAAGTGTATCGCTGAGGGAAAAGACATATACTTAGCATTACTGGAAGTCTGGAATACAGAAACACACCAATTGATTGTAACCTTAAATCACCTAATGAATTACTCATAGGTAGGCAAATGCCATCTTTTCTGCCTACAAAAGATGGTGTGACTTAAACTAATTATGCCAATGTTAAAAAATATGTGGAAGAACCGTAAGATGTATAAGTACTATCATGACAGAAAAAATAATGCTAAGGATATGGAAAGATTTCATACATGTCAAAATGTATATATACATGATAAGAATTCTAACAATAAGGTGAAAATTTAAAAAAAACATGGTTTTAGATCTTACATAGTGCTGTTGGATAATGGGGAAAAAGTTGTAAGGAATCCATATCATCTTTAAGGGATCTCCGGAGAGTAACTATAATAGTGTTAATAAATTGTGACGTTATCTATGTAAAGGGACCTTATGACGGATGGCGCTTACGCCGCACTGCGTCCCGCGACGTTGTATTTATATCGGATCATCTTTAAAAATGGCGGAAGGCCCATCCGCCATAAGGACCCTTTACATAGATAATGCCACATTTTATGTCTAATGATAGTTAAGTTTATGATAACAATGAGTTTGATGTTGATTGTACGACAGAAAAAAGGGTTTCTTTTAATTTAAATAACAACACTGAACATACTCCGAGCTTTTGGTTCCTAGTAATGAACGGGTCTCACGTTATGGGACAGTGTTGAGAAAGCCTAGATATTTAGATTCTTTTGAATGTTAATTTGTAAGAAAAGGGGATGTCAGAGAAGAGCTTCTATGATTGTATCTGTGGGAATCATCTGTCATGGCTGGAGACTTATGGTTAAGAAAATGTAATAAAAGCACGTTGTGATGTAACATGATTTATTATTACTTCAGAAATCAATTTATTACTTTATTATTTAATTCAAAACTCAAGACATACTTCACCTAAACATACTCGTATTATTATAATCTATCCAACCGTTTTTTTCCGATGACAGCTCTCGTTGAACATCAATTTCCAAATAACGCAGAGCCTTACCAAATGACGCAAAACTTATCTTTTAAATGCGAGTATTAAAAATATTACAGAAATCTTAATTTTAATACAGAAATATCATGTTATTTTTAAATAACGTAAAACGCGAGACTTCTTATAAAAAAATAACGTTGGATGGAACGTAAATAGTGATGGGAGAGGATTGGAAAACAAAAGGCAATCGTAAATAATGTTTGGGTGTTTAAACAATGTAATTATGATTTCAGAATTTATTGTAAATCAAATGTTAGATTAAAAACGAATACGCCCTTACATCGTAATTATATCGATTTGAGCATTAGAATCGATTGAAATCTTACTGCTAACAAATCTAGGGCACGTCTAGAACTGTAATAACAATAACGAATCTGTCATAGAGAAAATAAATGATTGGAAAAACTGTAGTGTCACTAATAATTAACTAAATGTCGATTGACAGGCTGAAGCTTTTGCCATCAAAGCGAAGGCCGCGGCGGATGCTGAGCAGATGGCCAAGAAGGCGGAGGCTTGGAAGGAATACGGTTCGGCCGCCATGGTCGACATGATGCTGGAGACGCTCCCGAAGGTAAGCCGGCAAATTAACGCTGTGCCTGCTGTACTTCCTGTTTTGCACAGTGGGTAATCTGTGTGAAGTAACATGTCGAAATTTGTAATAATTTGAATTTTTTTTGAGGGCCACTTCTACGAGAAATGTAACACTGCGTTAAGACACTAACTCGAGTTAAAATGTCATTTTTCCTATGAATCTGAAGTTTACTAACTCTAGTTAGTGTCGTAACCCAGTGTTGAATTTCTGTAAGTCCGTCTCAATAAACTTTTAGGCGTCATGTACCATGTCGGCACTTCATTTGCCAAATACTGGGTCTAAAGTTTGACATACCGAATAAAATAACAATTTTTGACAAATAGCATCCAAATGAATTGGCGCATTGATAGCGCCAGCGAGCTGTGCCATTAATGTTTTAAAGAATCCTCAGGACGCGAGGCTGTCTCGCACTTGACCGGTTATTTTTGCTTATATTCTGAGGTAAATAAGCTCCGTAGCGATATCGTGATTATCGTTGTACACCGAGCTACGCATATACCTAATCAGTTGACCGTGAGCCAGATGTGCTGGTGTTCATTTATTACAGTTGGTTCAAACACGAGGGTTTAAAGCAGGATTTAAATTGCTAGTAATCATGCACGGCGGCTAACTTTTATTACGGAAACTTATCAGCTGTTTTAATTGAGGTTACACAGATTTTCAGCTAAAATTGTTTTATAAATTTGTTAAAGTGGCGTGAAGCGTTAAGTAATTCATTCATTCGTATATGTTACAAGTTTATAAACCTGACAAGATTTTATGAGCATGCTTGCTTGTATAATCATGAGCGCCTTTTCCGCTTTGTTTAGCTCATCTTGTTTCTGTATTGTAATCATGTTGTTAACGCTTTGGTAGCTCTTATTAATAACTTAAGCGCCGCCGCAATCAATAATGTTATAACGGTGTAGAAGCAAGATAAATCAAATTGGAATAAAACCCCTGGCTGCTGGACGTGTGTCCAATGGGCATAATGAGTAACACCGTATGCCATCAGGGAGTTCATTGCATCTTGCTCAGGTTTCCAATTCTTAACCGCCCAACTCACACTTGGCCAATTGAATTTGTTGTTTTTATAGTACATATTTCCTCCCACACGCTCGGAAATGTTAACTTTATTGTTGTAAAAACGGCCAGATATGTTCCAAGTTCCAGGTCCAGGCAAAATCTAAATAAAAAGTTATTATTTACCAACGGCAGCGGCCGCAAAAATGTACAAAATTAGACTTTGTAACCCGTTTTTTACTTTTTAAAATATAACTAACTCTAAACAGCCAAATACTCGTACAGAGTTCTTCCATGTCTGCTTTACTTTTTAAAATGTCTTAACCAAAAAAAATAACCTTTCCGAACAGCGTTTACGCACAGCGTACTTTAAAGTGTGTCAAATAGTTTTCCTTTTTTTAAAGTATTGCGTTCATAAAAAAATGACGTTAACTTCAAGCGTAATAAATGTTATAATTCAAACCCCTATTTTCACAAATTATGTTTATTATTTATAGTTGAGATTCTGTTTTATGGTATATTTCAGTTCATACTTCAGACAAGTGCAAAAATATACATGTATCGAAAGAATCCTTTCATAAAAACGTGACGAAGTTCTCATTACGCTGGAATAAGGTGCAATGGGACAAATTTTTGAGATACCTATTGCGTTCTCCCATATTACACTTGACTGTACCGGTTTCGAAAATATATGGAATTATAAGTTTTGTCGATGATGATGGCGACAATGTTCTTTATTTTAAGGCGATTTTGGGACTTTGCCGCCCAAGAAAAAAAACGCGACATCAGCTTAACGCCCAGTGTGCAATGTATAAGCCAAAACATTTTTATGTCCAAACTGCCCATGAGTATTATCTCTTTCTTTTAATGAAAAAGTCAGAATATAAGTAAGCGTAAATAGAGTAAGCCCAATTTCAACTCCATATTTTTAGTTCATTTGGATGCACATTGGGTTATGGCAAAAATGATATAAACATATAATATAACTCTTGAGATCCGTTTAATTATTAAAAATTAAGGCACAATGTCACATATTTCTATAACACAGACTCTAACTTTGTTTATCTTTATTAATAGTTACATAATTGTAATTAAAATCAGAAAATGAAACAAAACATGTTTTTTAGCAAATTTTACCTAAAAATGGTTTCCAAAATGCTTGATAACAAGCCTTCATACAAACATTTTTGGAACTTGAATTACATAAATTATAAAATTCTTTGGTTAATAAATACGTTACGTGTATTATAAAACGCTTAAAAACCTTGATAACGCTTAATCACAAATCTTGACAAATCCTTACTTCCTTACAATATTATAATAATATTATAAATGCGAAAGTAACTCTATCTGTCTGTGTTACGCAATCACGCCTAAACTACTGAACCGATTAAAATGAAATTTGGTACAGAGATAGTCTAAAGCCTGAGAAAGGACATAGGCTACTTTTTAATGCAAAAAAGGGCGGTAAGGGGTTGAAATAGGGAATGAAAGTTTGTATGGCAATTATGTCATTTTTAAAGCTAGAAGCTTGAAACTTATTTTTCAGGCTTTGGATTAGATATAAAAATATACGACATTCAAAGCTTGTAAAAAATTTACTCTAAAGGGTGTAAAAATAGGGTATGAAAGTTTTTGTGTGATGACGTCTACAAAAAAGCTTACGGCCCAGAAAAATAATAATATAGATAAAATACAGAGAATTACGGAGTCAATTACAAAATGTGAAACTGAAATTAACGCAAGTAAGAAACTTGCCAAGCTGAGGGGATAAAAAGGGGGTTGCAAAGTTTTTAATAGGAAAAATATAATTTTAAGGTCCAATTTACTTGAAACTTAGGTGAAATACTCTTCAATGCAAATAATATATATATTTCAGCGATTACTGAAATTCAACCCCTAGGGAAAAAAGAAAAGGGATTGTAGTTTGTACGGGAAAAATAAAATCTAGGTCCAATTTACTTGAAAATTAGTAGAAATGCTCTTCAATACAAATAATAAAACATGTATTTCAGCGATTACTAAAATTCAACCCCAAGGGGGATAAAATTACAAAGTTTGTATAGGCAAAAACATTTTTATGGTCAAATTTACTTGGAATTTGGTAGAAATGCTCTTCAATGCAAATAATGAGATATGTATTTCAGGTATTACTAAAATGTAACCCTTAGAGGGATGAAAGGGGGTTGCAAAGTTTGTATAGGGAAAATATTTTAGGGTCAAATTTACTTGAAACTTAGTAAAAATGCTCTTCATTCAATACAAATAATGAAACATGTATTTCAGCGATTACTAAAATGTAACCCCAAGGCGGTTGCAAAGTTTTTATAGGCAAAAATATTTTTATGGTCAAATTTAATGCAATGCTCTTCAATGCAAATTATGCGTGACACGCATTGCAGCGATCAGTAAAATTCAACCCCTAGGGAAAAAGGGGGTTGCAAAGTTTGTACAGGAAAAAATATTTTTATGGTCAAATTTACTTGAAACTAAGTGGAAATGTTCTTCAATGCCAATAATGAGACACTTATTTCAGCGATAACTAAGATTCAACCCTTTGGGGGATGAAAGGGGGTTGCAAAGCTTCTATAGGATTTTATGATCTGATTTACTTGAAACTTGGTAGAAATGGTCTTTAACGCAAATAATCTACCTATACTCGAAAATGTAATTAAAGACCATCGTGGGTTGCCACTAAAAAAATATATATTTGCCTTAGTATATTTCCACTTTTTAAAAGACAGCACTAAGAATATTTATTTGTAGGTAGTTTTAAAGCTTCGATTTAAATAAACAAGTTAATTCAAGTTACTTACACAAATTCAAGATGGCCTATTAAATATTTAACCATAGAAGATTTTTGGTAGCAAAACTTTTATTGCACTTGTAATACTTCAGGTATTAATAAGATTTGGTACGATAAATAAACAAAAGTTGTAAACAACGTTAGATGCAATTTAAATATTACATACATTTAGCTATTCGACAAAATAACAGGCCAAAAGTGTGTAGCTCACTTTATAATAACAATCATCGGGCATTTTACCAGCCATGACACCATGGGGTCCATGGGTAACTGTCAAGTTTAAATCAAGCATAAGTGTAAGGCATCCGAATTTAGCATGTCATTTTGTTGTAGCTGATAAAAAAATCGCCATTGAACACACACACCCGCCATTCAATGACTTAACACACTATATGAGAAAATATTTCTTTTGGGATATTTTAATGTTTTTAATATCGGGTAGATAATTTATTATTAACATTGAATGCATATTCCCTATTGTTAAATATAACTTTTGATATTGAAAATGTTAGAATTATCTACAAATATTTACAACAATTTGATTATCAATGCAAAAAGGTTGGCTAACTCTGGAATGTTCGATTGACACTGACATAAGTAACTTTGACACTTATGACAGTGATGTATCTGTTGTAGTTTTTTTGGTCTTAAATTAGATTTTCGAGTATATATATGTATATAAAAGGCAATATACATATTAAAAATATAACTTTCAGCGATTTAGGAAAAACTACCTTTGTTAAAATATGGTATATATTATTGAAGTGAGAATAGTGGAAAATGTTTTACAGGCTAACTGTATACGGATTAAAAATATTGCTTTCGGCGATTTGGAAAAACTTAAGGGTAAATCGGCGGTAGAAATTTGTATGGGATTTTGGTCATTTTAAAAGGGTAAAATGTGGAAATGTATTCTAAGGCTACTGTTTTTATAATAAAAAAAAAATACTTTCGGAGATTTAAGAAAACTACCCCAAAGGTGGTAAATTGGGGGATAGAATTTTGTATTAGACTTAGATACGTATTAGAAGTTCATTTTTGAAGTGAGAAATGTGATCATTGATATTTAGGCTACTGTTTATTAACCCATGGAACGTTATGTCATATACATTTATATTATAATATCAATCTTGGTTCGAACCACACTGAGTTCCAAAATCAAATATTGTTATAGCCCACCGTCGGTCCACAGGAAACCGATGTTGGCGATTCTGGAAAAACTACCCCTTATTTGTTGAAATGGGGGGTAGAAGTTAGTTAACGAGTTCAGTTTTTTTTTACTACTCACTGTAGGTACTATGGCTACTGTATATGAATAAAAAATATTGCATTCGGAGATTTTGGAAAAATTATCCCTGTAAATGGCGGTATTAAATAAGCGGTAGAAGCTTGTGTGGGATTTTGGTCATTTTTGGAGCGATGAATGTGGAAATGTATATATAGGTTACTTTAAAATAAAAAACGGCTTTGAAGGATTTTGAAAACTAAGCCTAAGGAGGTGAAATTAAGTTTGTAAGAGAGTTCGGTCATTGTTGAAATGAGAATCGTGAACATCATTGTTTAGAATATAAATAAAAAAACTTACGGCAATTTCGGAAAGGAGGGGTAAAATTTGTATGAGAATTTGGTCATTTTTTAAGTGAAAAATGTGGAAATTGGCATTAAGGTTACTGTTTACATATACATAAATAAGAATTATGACCGCGCGAGTTAGTTACATGAAAGTCGGTATAAATACCATTATAAGTTAAATAAAAAACCAGTTTTTAAAATAGGTAAGCCGTTAACGTTCACGTTTTCGTCATTTTTCATTTAAAAAAACCCTTTGATGGTGATTTAAACTATATCTGTACGTGCAACAGAAGTTCTGACTCTCCGCAGACGAAGTCGCGGGCGGAAAGTTAGTAGAAAAGATAACAGTAGAAAACAAAACTTTTCATATTAAAATAGGAAAAACCATCAAAGGTCGTACAAATAAAGAACGTAACTTCTCCATAAAAAATATAAATCTTTATATAATTAATAATTCAACACATTTAAAATGTCCATCAGCTCGGAATCAGCAAGCAAATCTCCGATTTTTTTATCACGTAGATCTAAAACAAAAAGTAATTATAATTTTTGTAACAGTAACGCCCAAAGGGTAATGTACATATTTCGTTTGCAAAATAAAAATAGTTAATACTGCATTGGACTACAAATAACATTAAATTTTAATAAGTCACAAATTTAGGGTCATAACTTTTAAAATGAAAAAATATTTTACATTTAATAAATCTAGATTTTATACTTACGTGTCGTGCGTGTTGGCGGCATGGTGACAAAATGGCGGAGGAAATTCAATTAAATTTTTCTCGGAATGGCTTTTGTCCATATGGACAACTTTGCCAGTGTTTGATCTTTGGTTTGAGGCTACAAGTGATCGGTAAATTATTTCCCGTACAGATTAATAATGAAGCGCTTAGTTGAAAATCTAAAACAAACAAGACAGCATGAGGGAGGTGGAGGTAAAAACTTTGTCTGTTAACATCCATCAAACGTCGTCAGCTGAAAAAATGTCTGCCGAAGAACCAACCATTCACGACCTCTCTACGAATTTCACTTTAGCGCGAAAGTTCAAAATTGACATCCGATAGATTTTTATGTACAGTGTAGTGAGTGGACGGTTAGTTCAAAATTTTATGGTATAAGTCTGGGCGGTTATGCTAAGTGTCACTTTGTACAATGTGATGTACATTGGGCGGCACGAGGTTAATTTAATTAATAATTGTGTTATATTTTCTCGCATTGTTGGAGAAAAGCACTATGCGAGTCTCGTCCGGGAAAGGTGGTTACTGGACTCGTATAATAGCGTGGTCTTAACTAAATACGTCTCGACCACGCTAACTTGTACTCGTCCCGCAACGGCTTTTTCCGGGTCTCTGCAGTAATGTAGTATTTATGTTATGTGGTTGGTGATGTGATATTGTTTGTGTAGGTGGCAGCGGAAGTGGCGGCTCCGCTGTCGCAGGCGCGCAAGGTGACGATGGTGTCGTGCGGCGGCGGCGAGGTGGGCGCGCACAAGCTCACGAGCGAGGTGCTAAGCATCGTGCAGGGCATCCCGCAGCTCGTCAGCGCCGTCACTGGCGTCGACATCTCCAAGGTAACCCGCCGCAGGCACGCCACACTCTAACCAAAATCTACTTATACACAGATTCAATGCTACAACTAATATAAACTGAGGTTTTTTCAGAACTGACGGGAAAATACCTCAATGTGCTTCTTACGAGGGTCTGAACTGAAAGTTTCAGGAATAGAAAAAAAATGCATTTAAAAAGATTTTTTTTATTGTTTTTCAAAGTACTTTATATTTTATGCACTTTTCCATGCATTCAAACCAGTCCTTTAAGCACTTGAACTATGGGTCGACCAAGTGGCCATTTTAAAGCTCTTCACTGCTTTTTCCGCGTCTGAAACCGCTGAACTCGCAACTTATCCTTGATTTTGTAGAAAGTGAAAAAGTCATTAGGGTTTGAGTCGGGGCTGTATGGAGGATGGTATTCGACGTTACATTTAAAAAAACTGCAATTTCGTTCGTTCGTACCATTCCTCGCAGCTCTTATGAAACGACTAATAAATTGTAATAAACAAATTGATTTCAGTAATTTTGGTTTAGTTGGAATTGTTTTGTGCGGGCGTCAGTTTTGTATTTCAGGTAAAGGTTAGAATAGAAGGGTAATTAAAATAAATATATACTCCTTATTCATAAACGCACGATACACCTATTTTAGATAAAGTATTCACTTTTTGTAATAAGAAGATAACCCTATACATAAACGCGCAATAGTTTAAAGTGTGCTCAAAACTTTACAGGACAAAGCATACTTGAGCTAAAAAATGGGTTTATTGTGCGTTTATGAATAAGAAGGATTACGAGCCATAAGCCGAGCCTTTCATGTTACATTTTTTTATGTGCTAATTATAGTAATATGTTGAGATAAGATTCGTACACTAAAAGCGCCTCACTTGATGTTCAATAAATAGTACGTGATTATGGAATTACAATGCTGCCGCTCAAATGATACTTAATCACAATACTCACAGTAATCAGCCCAGTCTATAACGACATAATAGATCGCAAACGCGATAACTACGATTTTTTTATATGTTCTTAGGTATAAACTACTCTCAAGAGTGAGACTAGTTTATACCTAAGTTTGCAACCTTGAAAACCACGTGCTACCCCCATGGTGCTCGAAAAGCTGCGAAATTTTTCGTTTTCGAAAAAAATACCCTAAGGAAGTGTTTTTCAAGAATCGTTGGTTCTACTTTAATAAAGATAACTAAATTTACAATTTGAGCGTAACCTAATCTCACTATGCCCATTGGTTGCGGAGATACAGCAAGTCGAAGATGGGCAATGTGCGCAGAGCCCGCTCCTCAGACCCTGCTTAAAATGGTGACTTGCAAATGCAAAAAGAGGTTGCTTAGGGTCGTGCACTTGCAGACAGGCTGGGCTCAGGTGCTCTATCCTATGTTCCTTTTGCCACGGGTGAAATTGCAACAACGCCAACCCTATCGTCCTGGATGAGGAGGAAGAGGATGTGGACGACCCTACACCATGAGCCGGGCCGCCTCCACTCCAGAAAACATTATCCCTCTTCCCCCACTCCTCCCCACTGATCTAGACTGGTAGTACGGGCGGTAACGACCATAGGTCAAAATTTTGGTATCGGATGAATTCACTTGGCACAGATGTGTCCTAGGACAAACTGAGCTGATTTAGCCCGGTAGCCATCAGCCACCCTGGTGGGGCTATTCAAAGTTACACGCCGCCGCGCTTCAGATAAAAAATTATATCGGCTTTAGTTTACCCATCACCTCAAGTGTGGCATCATTTTCTAATAAACCGTAGATGCGGCTTTCATTTTTGATATAATAATTACACTCGTTCATATAAATTTAATAAGATACATAAAGAAGTTTCACAACATCAGCTCATCTTTTTTGTTTCAACACAGAATATTTTATAATTTATAATATTATGTACACCATCATATTTAAAAAAAATATGGTTGAAAAGCCCAATCTATGCAGATTTTTTATTTCAATTATTATTTGAGAAGTGTACAATAAATAAATAAAAATTATGCAGCAGCGGGCGGAACTAACTCAGACGAGGACTCGCCGCGCAGCCTGCTGCTGCTATTGATATCACAAATTACATATTATTTTCGTAATTAAACAATTAAACTTAAGGTGAATTCATAATACGGAGTTATTTTACGACCGGCAGTTAAAGAATATTCCGCCTACGGATGCCAGTTTCCAGCAGCATCTCCTAAGAGCTGTTTACCAGGGTGTGCGCGTATGGGGAATCGATGGTGCCGATTCTTCTTCCCAGTCCGGCGGATTGGGGATGGGAACTGGAAAGGACTACTGCACCCGTTGCTGCTACAGCTTGTCTGGAACTACTTAATGTGACAATAGTTTACATTTCTGAATTACACTTTTATTCCTAGGTCCTTATGGCTCATATTGTAATTTATGGCATTTTTTGCACTTTAGACTATATGGAAGGAAGTATTTCCACCTGGTCGGCCTGAGATCTAATATTTGACGGTCACGACGTCCTTTTGTGATTTAATCATTTTGAGATCAAGTCTGTCTGTTTTGTCTTGAAGACTGATTTGTTTTCAGATAGACGTTGTATGATAAATTAAACTGTGTTAAGGGATTAAGAATTTTATAATTTAACGACAGCATAAACTTTATTTCTAATAACAATGAGTTAAAAAAACCAATTCAATAAAAGTAAAAGATGAAATGTTGCGGCATCGTGCCGACATAGTATAAATAGAAAAGTAGCTCGACTCCGGCCCTTTAGGAGATTCTGATACCTATTGCCGCTCGGGCGTCAGGGTTGTCCAAACTTGTTTTTCAATTTTAGTCACCTACTTGGCCATTCTGTGATTTATAATCATGTTAATTTTCATAAATTACACAAACCTAAAGTAAGTATAAATATTGTTAGGTACCTAAGTACCAAATTTAAATTATTTTACTTACATACTTTTTATAGGTATGTGACCTTTTGATAATACCGCTTTCGCGCAAGGCGGCTACCTTTGACTTCTTAGGTACCTATTATTGGCGGCACGCGCCGTCGCCGCGCGGCTTCCTTAGAGCATTGGCCGCTCGCTTTGGTTCTAGGCTTGTGCTTTGGGTACTAGGCAACGATAAGGATAGTTATGTAGTGAAAAATACATACTTAATATGACTACATAGGTACATATAAAACGCCCAAGACTCAGAAACAAAAAATACCTACTCGCACTCATCACACGAATATTTGCCCTGACCGGGAATCGAACCCAGGACCGCTAGCTTCGTAAGCAAGGTCACTACTTACTTAGTCACTACCAACTACCTAGGCCATCCACGTCGTCACATGTTACCTGTCACGTCACACTCAATAACTTAAATTACCTACTTAATACGTATTTATTTCACCTAGGTATACTATAGGCAGGCCGGTACGAAATACCTTTTATTAAATCTGGATATAGTTGTACCTACCTAAGCTAGGTTTAGACATCCGTATATAGAACAATATTTAAGCGTTTTCAGCAGCGACATTGTCGCTCGATAGCTAAGTACGCGCGCTAAAACAAAACGTAACCGAACGCAATGACGCCGCGGCCCCGACAAAGTTCCCTCGAAATCCCCCAAAGATCTCGTTTCGTATTGGTTCGCTTAAATTTGGCTTTAAAAAAGGGTATTTGTGACAATTGATGGTTTGGGCGTGGTTTGCGGCAGGCAGGCTTGCGAGCAGAACCTTGGGCATGAGACTGTGCTAGCGTATCAACGCAAGTGACGTCCCAGGCCAAGGGACACCCAAGATACCACGGTACTAAAGTAAAATTTCCACAACGGCAACAAGGATGCGGCTCGTAGACTTTAAGACCGCGGCGGAGGCACACTGCTATCCTGAAAGTATTAGGATCTAAAAGGACACTCCTAGGGTTCGTGAAGGGAGCAACGGGCCTTATCGGATGAATTTTGACTATTTTCCAAAAGTTTGCGATGGAAAAATTTGTCCCATGCTGCTTACAGACACGCCAAGGATATTCTGTATCGGACAAGCACAACTAGTAGCCCAAATGCCAAGCCCACCGTACTTTACGGGGAGGGTTGCTTGAGACCAACAGGTGAGTGTGAGATGTTAAAATGTTTGCTAGAAGTTAATTTTAAAATATTGACTTGGAAGTTCGTTATGTTTTTCATATAGACGTTGTATGATAACTATATAATTTTTTTTAAGCTAAATAAAAGTTCTTTAAGATTTTATTTTTAACCGCCTTCAAAAAAAGGAGGAGGTTCTCAGTTCGTCGGGTTTTTTTTTTATATATATGTTCCCCGATTACTCGAAGACCACTGGACCGATTTGAAAAAAATTTTCGTTGTTTGAATGGGTATGAAAGTATACCCATTCAAACAACGAAAATTTTTAGTTGGTCCCATTGTCAACACGTCAGGATCTGATGATGGGATCTTGGAGAAATCAAGAGAACTCCTCAAATATTATAGGCACACCTATAGCGATTTTGGTATTTTTCACTGTAACTCATGCATTTGCTTTTGAAAAGTACTATATGGTGAAGTGGAACTGATGATGAAGACCACAGATGGCCACCGGAACTCCTTATCGGTACCTATTTCAAGGGTGGCGATAAGATATTTCGATTAAGGTAGTTGAGCGACTATGACGAAGCACGTTTAGGTTTAAATATGACTATGACATTCCCGCGGCGTTGTCTGCGGCGAGCTTGAAATGTTCTATAGTTTCTCATTAATATTTAGAAGTGGAGCTACGTAACAGCATAAATAGGATCACTAAAAAGTATAAAATAAAATAAATGTTTAAAAAAACAAAAACCCGCCTTCAAAAATGCATAAAATAACTTCTTTTAAAATGGTAGGTCAGTCCAACTGAAGTCGGCGTCCCACAATATTTTAAACCAAAGGCCGAATGCAGTTGGACTGACCTACCATTTTAAAAGAAGTTATTTTATGCATTTTTGAAGGCGGGTTTTTGATTTTTTAATTTTCAAAAACTTCAGTATTTTCAAAGACACTGATTATTTAATTTAAAAAAACCAGTGTTGATATTTTCGATAATTTTTTACTTATTTTCTAGGAAACTGTATATTAATTGTTTCAAAAATGAATTCCTCATGCCTAGTTTGTCAAAACATGACACCACAATCGGGGTGGTAGATAAATTTCAAGGCTTCGTGGCGAGTTTGCGTCTCAGTTAGTTCCGTCCGCTGTCTTAATTCGCGCCGCCGCGCGGGTATATTTATTTATTCTACTCGTCTCAAATAAATGGTATAAATTAAACTATATGTATTTTAAATCTGCATAAATTGGGCTTTTCAACCGTATTTTTTGTGAACATGATATTGTACATATATTATAAAATGAAACGAAAAAGACAAGCTGTTTTGAAACTTCTTTATGTATCTTCATAAATTTATATGAAGGAGTGTAATTATTATATCAAAAATGAAAGCCACATCATCTACGGTTTATCAGAAAATTACACCACATTCGAGATGATAGGTAAAATGAAGCCGATATAATTTTTTATCTTTGAATCCCCCCCCCCCCCCCCCGACGGGGTGGCCGATGGCTACCGGGCTAAATCAGCTCAGTTTGTCCTAGGATACATGAAAGCTAGAGGCACTACTTTGGTAATAAATTGAGTCTAGTCTAATTGTACACTAATTCTTATCTCAACTTTTATTCTAGGACGATAAGTTTAGCCAGTACTTACTTGAAAAATTACCATAACACGAAATTTTAATTTTGTTGAAAAAAAAAGTCAGTCTTTGACTAGCTGTATCTCCGCAACTAATAGTCTTACAGTACTCAAATAAGGCTTAAATTGTAGCCAATTTAGTACGCTTTATTAAAGTATGGACAAAGATACTCGAAAAACGCTTCCTTTATATAATTATTTAGAAAAAACTGAAACAAGTTCCTTAAATTTTCGCAGTTAACGAAACAACGTGGAAGTATGTTCATTTCTTTAGTGTATGTTTTATTTGAAGCTATAATTATACATCTAAAATGGTAAATTCACATTATTGCACATTTTTTTAAAGAAAATCGTCCTAATATTGTACAGTTCAGTGTTTTGATTATTTAGCCAAAATCCGATATTTTACTATTTTTTTATATTGGATGAAACTATGAGGCTATAACTATAATTCAAATTCTCTACAATAAAAATGACTTGACTTTTACCTAGGAGTATTATTTCAGCCGGTATGTATCTTCGCAATAACCCTACCAATACATTTTCACTTCTTGAAGAAAATGGCCCATCTTTGACTTGCTGTTCTTCGCAACAAATAAACATAATATGCTCAAATTACGCTCAAATTGTAGCAAATTTAGTTATCTTTATTAAAGTATAAACAAAGATACTTGGAAAACACTTCCTTAGAGAAGTTTCTACGAAAAAACTGAAACAAGTGCCAAAAATTCGCAGCTTTTGGAGCACCAAGGGGGTAGCACAGGGCTTTTGGGGTTGCAAACTTGGATGTTAAATACTCACAATGTACCTAAAAACATATAAGCAAATCGTAGTGACATGCAGGTTTGCGATGTTCGCCTTTTTTGTGTTGTTATAGACTGGGCTATAAGTCGACGAAATTGAGTTAGCTAACATATTCCAATTGACACTACTGTATAAAGTAGAATTTTAATTCGAGACACTTGTTGTACAGGTAAAGTGTTGCCAGATTTGAATGAAATTTAATAGTGATGTGGAAATGACGATGTTTACTCATATCGACACTATCTATATGGTAGGTCACGTTTCAGCTGGCTTTCTTTCTTTAAACCAGGAATGTAAATTGTAATTTTGCCGATTTCTACCCAATAATTAAATAAGCCTTGCACTTAGCCCTCATTCACCCGAATCTATTTTTATTGCCTTGAAAAAACGACCATTTGAATAAGTAGCACCCGTCAAAATAGATTTTACACCCACTTGGATCAAAGAGTCTGACATCGCACCTTGTTTAGATATGAATAATAAACTATCTTTTGGAATATGTATAAAATCTACAAAATGCGAGTAAAAGGCTACCAAAGCACCAAACATCACATATTGACATATTGAGATAGTGCATTTACATTGAGGTTTCATGCGATTAAATATAAAATCCTATCGAACCATCATGAACCTGGGGCTTTATTATTTTCAGCGTTAGGTTTTTCTTGTCTCAAAACTTGTCTCTCGAATTAAAATTTCTACTTTTAATGAAATTTGTAAAACGAAAAGCAATTATCTTTTAATCTGCCTGATAACCCGTTTATTTTATACCAGCTAAATACAAAGTCAACAGCAGTCATAACTACAATAAAATAAAAAAATATTTTCTTGTAACGAAAACCTACCTGGTGAAGTATCTTTGTACAATTATAAAACTACGCACCGTTATAAAACTACATCTCACAGCGAATACCAAAACCTTCTCGAAAGTGGCCGTGTAAAATGCGTTTTCTACGCTTAATCGTGTGCGCGAATGTAATCTAAAGAATAATGAGAAACTCAATTTGTAGCAAACTTACAACGAAACCTCTCTTATCACGCTATTTGACAAGAATTCACGGTAGCGGGTGAAGATACTAAACAACAGTACATATGCTAGAATGTTCAATGTGTTCGAATCTCTTATTATAAAGGTTATTGTTTGAGCCTAAAATGACCCATTGCTGGGAAAAAAAAAACCCTCACTTTTTCGTGAGCATTTATCCCAAAATGTTGTATAAGAGGATTCTGAAATAAACCATACAAAATGCGAAAACGTTTTTCTCCTCTTAAACGTAGTCCGATTTTTACGATTTTTTAATGTTGTAGATACGAGTATTATGTTTTATGAAATACTAGGTCTGTAAATTTTTGGGAAAATTACATCATTATTAGTTTTTAATAATAATAACTAAAGTTAAATTAAAGGTTAATTAGGAGCAGGACTAAAGTTGCGGATGTCGGCAAAAGGATAACGCAACTGAAGTGGCGATGGGCGGGACACTTGGCCAGGACAAACGATGCTAGGTGGTCGAGGGCAGTAACAGAGTGGTGGCCGAGATTAGGTCATAGATCGGTGGGCAGACCATCAGCTCGTTGGTCTCATGACATCTGGCAGACAGTTGAGAAAGGATGGATGGCGTTAGCACGAGACCGGGCAAAACGGCGTGAAAATGAAGAGGCCTTTACCCTGCAGTGGGAGAATATGGGCTGAATTGATGATGATGATGAATAATAACTACAACGTATTTAAAATCGGACTTGATTTAGGGGGTGATAAACGTTATCGCGCGGATCTATATTTGTATGCATTGGTTTTGACAACTCTGCGATTTAAGCGTCGGTTTAGAATCCTCTTAGGCCCGCTTGCACGTAACTGTTAACCCTAGGTTAACGGGTTAATGTCGAATTTCACCAACCACTTAACAGACGATTAGAGTGTTAACGGCTGTCAAAATGTATGAACTAACAGTCGATTAACATTGATTAACATTTAACATCGTTTGGTGAAATTGGTACAGATTCCTCAAAATTTTCAGTTCTCATAATATGAATCTAACATTCGTGAATAATTTAACCTGGTGTTAACCTAAGGTTAAATCTACGTACAAGCGGGCCTTGAAAAGACCCACCCCGCGCCATCTACGTCTCGGTCTACCGCGTCGCCGAGCTAGTCTTACAAGGAGAGACAAGGACCGAGTTATTTGCGATAGGGCTCTCGGCATGCAATAGATGTGTCCGGTCCAGTCCCACGTGAACCTGTCAAAATCTTGACATTCGTACATTTTGAAAAGTATCATAGTAAATTATAATATTTTTCGTATTGTATTGTTCCTGTGAAAGATAGATTTTTTTTCATTTCACGCGAACTTTGTTCCAACCAATTGAGCAATCAACTAACTTTAAAAAAAATGTATATGTATGTTTCAAAAACAATAATTATTGTTTTACGCATTATTGAAAACAAATAATGAAAAACTTTTTAGTTCCATGAATTATGGAACTAAAAACAAAATAATCAAAACTAATTATACCTCCTAGATGCGAAACGGACCGTTAAATAATGTTTGACAATAACCTCGTTTTTCTATCAAATCGATTCGCCGATACGATTTTAATCGTTTAATATCATTGAGTTTTATTTTACTACATATAAACACCTATGTAGACTTTACCAATTTTATCATACGTTGGCAATATAGTTCTAGCGTGATGTTTATTTTATTTATTTATTAAGAAACAAACGGTCATATACAATCATGAATATAAACTAAAATAAAACAATATGTTAAATTAGACCTACAGTTTCCTTAATGATATATAGTAGGTACTAAATTCCATTAATTACTGGAACAAGTGCAAACAAAAAGCTATTTTTAGTACCTAAACATAAATCAGAGGTCAGAGGTATTATACAACATACATACTTAACGCTATCAATGTTCGAGATTACATCGTGACGACTTAACTTAAACAGTATTTAAAAAACAAAATGGAATCTCTCGGAATCTGATCGCATCGGATGTTAAGACGATTCAAATATGTTGCCTTATTTTATAGTAGGTGGGTAAATCAAATTTAGTTAACAAATTTATAACAGAATATGAATTGATTGCTTTTCCTTTATAAACCTTATCAATAATCGAAAAAATTTATGCGACTTTTATTTTGCAGCATCATTAAATTTGCCATGCCATGTCACCTGTCACAGGCACAATGAGATAAGAAAAATATTATAAACATAGTCATTACGCCGATAAGAGCTACGCTCTTAAATTTAATGATGATGAGTCATTTGAAAGTATTAAAATAGATACACGACAAAACAATCAACTGTCATCAAAGCAAGAAAGTTATGGTATATTAAAAAAATATAATCTTAATTAAGTACTTACTTTGTGATTCTACTTAACTATTGAGTACAATTGTATCGCTTGAAATAAGTTTCCGTCAAAAATTTCATTTTTGGGACAAGCTTTTGTTGCTGACTGTACTTTTTTATTTGCAAAATCTTTATCTGCTTGTCAAGACCAAACTATTGAGTCCTAACACAGTGGGTCTACGTTAAGAATAGCGGAGATGCTGTCGCCACATTCCGACTCCATCATGAAATCACCTCTTGGATGCTATAAGATTGCATTGTCATCAGGTTTACATACAAGTGGTCCAAATTTCAGGCCATTCCGCTGTCGGAAACTGGGTCAAATTTAACTTGCAAGATTTGACCCGTACATACATACATACATACATACCTACATACATACATATATACATACATATATACATATATATATATATACTTACATTGCAAGTTAAATAAAATCTTGTAAAAAAAAATTTCCGATAATGGTCTGCCGGAGCTTCTTCTCTGCAATAGTGGTCTTCTCTAAAGCGCTAGTAGACTCAATCTAAACCTCTTTGCGATGAACACGGGGGTATATAGGTATATCACCGACATGTAAAAGAGCCTCATGTAGCCAATTTACTCAAATAAGTAATTAGAATTTTTAATTCCTAAAAGATGCGTTTATACACATATACATTAAGCATATATCGAATTAGTTCATATTTCAAAATTATCAATGTTCTCGTAGGATCTTTTTATCCATTGCATATACTGGTCGCTACTAAAATACTCCGATTTATTTATAATCAATAACGAACGAAGTTGTTCTTCAAGATTCTTGACCTTACTTGACACATTGTGATAACTGATAATTATATGTTTGTTTCATTATAATTCATATCTTAATTTTCGTTTTGTACGTAGTTACATGCATAATAAAGCTGGATTTTCTGTATCTTTTTGATGCTATAGATGTAATTTGCAATTTAATGAACGTAATTTGTCACTTGTAGTCCTTGACAAGTTTAATTGTGTCGATAGTAAAATTATATACGAGGTTGACGTCTGCTATAGTGATCGAACAAACACGTATTACCTCTATTACGTCAATCCCATTTATTTTTTTTGCCTGCATTTCTTTCCGTGTTATACATACAGGCATAGTATAATGCACCGAGTTGATTCAATCAATTCTTGTCTTAAATTAATGTACCCGTCACATTTTTCTGCTTTTTACCTTCAAACTATTTTTGCGGGAATGGGATGGGACTGTGTTTAGTATAATTAACTTTTAACTTTTAATTAGCACAATTTACTAATAATGAAGCTGGAAGTAAGTATGTTTAGTTAGTGTTTGAATTCTTGACCTTGATGGGACGGGATGCCTATTAATTCGATGTACATGTGTAAGAACTGCTAAGGTGCATTTTCACTCGTGCAGAGCTTAGGGGACTAAACTTACAATCAGCCATGTCAAGAAAGTATGATAGGAAATTCCCGCTCTTGTAATTATTTTGCTTTGGTGAACACGTAGTTGCCGCAGAATATTAAACCGATGACGTCTGATACCACTTAGGGCCGATTTCACCAATGAAATTAAACGCGATCAATTTACGATAAACTCAGTTCACGTGTTAACTCGCGTTGAAATGACAGTTCTCGTATGAAATTGACGTTTACTAACTCGAGTTAGTGTTTTAACCTGGGTGAATTTTTTGGTGAAAGGGGCCCTTATTTGCACTATCATTTACTATCATACTAATCTTCTGTTTTGCATGCGTTATAGTGTCGTAGGATTCTGTTGCAAAACTCTGAACCAACATAAATATAACTTGCACAATTCTCACATACGTTTAGTTTTAATTTTTAATTATATTAATGTTGAATTCTGTAAATATTTTAGTAATAGAGTTCGATTATGAAAACAGAATCCTATACAATTTGTAGCCAGCGCGCACTTGATGTTAAAAGGAGTGGAAACCGGATTATTCGCGGTAGTTCCTTTGGATGTTCCTTCAAAGGAACTATTGCGTTTTTTTTTTCGCACTAGTTCCTTCACAAGGTATTAAGAAAGTATTGCGACTTTTCCTTCGCTTTTGTTCCTTTACAATAGCTGAAAGAACAACAGAGACCTTTTTCGCATTAGTTCCTTAGCAAAATAATAAATAAAATGACTAAAAGAAGTAATGCGAAAAAAGGTCTCGGTTGTGCCTTCAGGTCTTGTAAAGGAACGAAAGCGAAGGAAAAGTCGCAGTAGTACCTTCATTTTTTTCAAAGGAACAAGGCGAAAAAAAAGACGCAATAGTTCCTTCGAAGGAACGTCCAAAGGAACTACCACGAAAAATCCTGGAAATCGATCGATGTTAGTTTAATATTATTGTAACAACGTCCTGGGGGCCTAATATGGCTGCATTATCGCGTGACAAAGTTTAGATAAGGTATCCGTCACCTTTTAACACGTAAATGACAGTGATAGATGCTTTATGCACATTTGACACGCGATATAGACGCAGCCATGCTACTAGACCTGTATACTTTGCATTAAGGTTAAAGTCACTTGTGTATTTATATCCAAAAGAGAAAAAGAGAATGTTTAGTTGTTATTTCTTTCTAAGAAACATCATGTTTTGTCGAGGAAAAGCCTTAATGGAGTACATCTTGTTCCGTTTTTAATTAGGTTTCGGTGATTCTGAGAGCTGATGTCTGAATAAGGCTACCTAAATAAAATAACAATGTTTGTTATATTCATTGATTATGTTTTTATTAGCTTTATTAACATTTAAGGACACATTCTCTTTTCACTCTCGCTTTTGCCAGCGGTTTTCCATTAATTTCCACTGTTTTGTATAATATCCTAGACTAGTGGCATTGTATAATAGAGAGCAATGAGAAAACAATCTTAATCAAGTGGTCGCTTATACAATTAGAGAGCCGCCAGTCTAGGTGTGTTATATGTATGGTGAACGAGTGTCACGTCGCTGTGTTGCTTCGCTGATTAACTCGGAGCTTGCGGTGGCGGCAGGCCGTGGTGGAGCCGCCGGCGGCGCCGACGCCCACGCCCTCGGCCCGCGGGGACTCCGGCCGGAAAGCACGATAACTGCCGCTCAATTCACAACCTTTATATGCTAATAGAGGTAAGGCATGCATCACCATTCTCTTTTCGTTTAACATTTATTCAATAAAAACAACATCACCCATTGCTTTGTGTTGCTTTCGTCTTACCTTATATTGTAAATTAATATATTTTCTGGCTCGCGTCGGATAGAGGTGCCATTGGTAACAGTGCATGTTAAATTATTATTAATAGGAGCGTTTTACCTACCAATAAAACGCTTATTAAATTACTTACCTTATTCGATGCTTAATAATATTGAGATAGGCCCTTCCGTTTCCCGCTTGTTTACCTCTGTCGTTCTACCCTTTTTCATGACTACCTTTTTCACATGCCATCGTGACGTCACGATCAGACCTCCACCGGTATCCTGGAATAGTTCCGGGCGCCTCTGGCTCATTGATGTTTGTAAGCACCAGGCAGGAATTACTGTAAGCTTCGAATAAGGTAAGTAATTTTATCTACACACATGATAAGTCCTTTATTATGTATTCAAAACCCGTAGGCAATGACCAGCATTACCTGTGGTAGAAGGTGACAGCGATGACAGTTGTTAATTTTGGAAGATGTTCCAAATTTGGATCTCATTATCTTACAATATTCGATAACGTAATCAAAATTACGTTACAGCTGTCATCACTGTCACTTGCTACCACAGGTAAGGTAATGCTGGTCATTTGCCGTTCGGCTTCTGAACCCATCATAGAGTACTTATAATATATGTGTAGATAAAGTATTGTACGCGACTCTGCGTAATTAGCATTACGCAACCGTCACGTAAAGTACTATAATAAGGCGGACTTGCGCGGACCAGAGTTAACCCTTAACCCAGAGTTAAGCGTCTACTTTTGTACGCGGTTTGCCGCCTAACCTCGGGTTAAGACGCTAACTCCGGTCCGCGCAAGTGGGCCTAAGTGTTTAATTGGTAGGTAAAACGCTGCTATTAAATTACTTGACCATTATTCGAAGCTTAATAATATTGAGAAGTGTTTGTTATCGCCTGGTGGTGTGTGTTGGACAAGATGAAACGCCAATGTGACCTCATGTAAAGTATCTAAATACATTTTTGAATGTTCTGTTAAACAAGGAAATCAAAAACCAGGATGTTCGTAATCATTGCTCTATATTGTCAATTAAAAGCATTACTACTGTTACTCTTGAATTGACAACATTTCAAAAAATAAAGCATTTTGGTTTTCTCGCGTTTATTATAGCTGGTTAAAAATTAAACTACCCGTGTTTCTCGGTTTTTCTTTATTTAATTTAAATTCGTTGTTAATAATTTATTAAAGAAATAGTCATTAAAAAGACCGTATATACAAAGTTAGGAATACTGATGTCGTGATCTTAGCATGATATAAAATTAAAAAGGTAACTTTCAACAGAAACAGAACTGACTGTCATGTCATGTCACTTGTCAACCATAACAACTGTAACAACATGAATTCGTCGACTTTGGGCAGATTGCGGCTATCCGCTTTTACAAATCCGTTAGTCACTTTCATTTTTAATAGCGTATATCAAAACAATAGTATTACGAGAATCGAAAGCGTGTCGTTAGAATCAAGTAATGCGTCAGACAGATGAAAAATGGACATGACAGTTGTATATTTTTTTCAATTCCTATGGTAATAAATGGACTAAGTGTATTCCTAACATTCACAATCCAACTTTTTTACTGTTTTTCCCAAATATAAAAAAAAACTACTGCTTAAAATAATCCAAAAATATTTTTACTGTAATCAGCAGTATAAAATCTACAAACGGTATTTTATTTTACTACTTTAGCAGATATGAATTGTTGTCAATTTATGTCAATAGAATTGTACAGCATTTCCATATTATGAGCAATACACGGAAAAATAATGAATTAACCATATCACTCATTATTTATAAGGTTAAAGAAACTTATTAATCAATTTGATTGAAAAGCCTAGTTAGATTAGTTTGAGGGTCGGTATGAGTAGACTCAGGCATAACTTCACACCTGTAAAATTGTCTAAATGTGTTGCCCGACCTCCAGTTGCCTCTGGCTAATATTTCATCAACTGGCTAATTGTCTGCCCAATGTTTCGAGAAAACTGCCGACAGTACACTCCCAGGAGTTGCAGTTATTCCTGCTTCTGCCACACTGCACGGTTTTAATCCAACCCGAAATTACATTGCGAGAGGCTGCCTTAGGCTGACCTCTAAAAGTAAGAAACAAATTATTAAATTTAGCTAAATCTCTTCTATCTCGAAGAACATCAATGGTGCGATTAATCCACAAAACAGGAATTCAATTCATCATTCCTATTATTAACAAACAATCTCCAGCCAGACTGTCTATAAACAGTGGAATCCGTCTTTGACCCAAAACTTGGCCAGAAAGTTACAAAATCATCTGCTACAATAGAGAATGTCAGCCAGTTTCGATTTTTGGCTTACCGTATTATTCATTAAAATACGTCAAATAGTTTTCGAGATATTAAATTTTAAACTTCGTATGTGGCGCTCGAAACCCGGCGGCTAACGCTCACGGATGATGACGTCATCGCTTAGCAGCGGTACGCGCCCTTATATGAAAAAGTAAGTTTACAGGGCTATAACTTTTTAACCGTTCTAAGTAGCCAGTTGAATTTTTCACAGACTACGTGTTATTATAAAATCTATCGTTTAAAATTATACAATGAACAATAAATCAAATCCCAAGAGGGGTCCCCATACAAGAAACATGAAAATAAATCTTTTTTTTTAGCTTTTTTATACGGATTGTATTTTTATAATGACTTCTTATTTTGATGCTATTTTAAGCTTAAATTGTAGTCTAATTTTCATAATTTCCGACTAAATAGCAATCTCAAGTAAAACTGCTACAAATATGTGACAAAACTAATTTTATCAACACGATGTTTTAGGCGGTCACCCATCCTGTTATAGACTACGCTTGTACTTGCTTAACTTTGTAAGTCGTAATATTTTTACGAATTCGTTTTGATGTTACTATGGCAGCTATGTTTATCTATTATTTTGTATTACATAACTGTCTGTCAATGACCGGCTTTTCTATTTGTAATGTTTGTCGAATAAGTTGGTTAAATAAAATTAGAATAATAATCAAGCACTTTAAATTTTGGGATAGTTGCAATAATGCCTAGACCTAGCAAAGCGAGAGTGTTGTAGGTGGGTACGTCTATCGACTTGGTAGCGCCCGCGCGCGAAATTTGAAATCGATGAAATGAATACACGAAGTATCAGAACTACTGCTAGGTCAATCAAAAATTCATGTTTTACAGTTCACTCTATTTATACAGTAGCGATATTAATTCTAAATTAACACGAAATTTGTAAAGAAAGGCCTACCACCACATTTAAGCAACCACCGCTTACCTAAACATCGATCGTGTTGATTTAAACTAGGCACTTTTTAACATATTTGTAAGAGTTTTACTACATTTTACTGTTTGGTCGTAAACTATATATGTTTGTATGGAGTTTTGATTATTATCTAAACTTAATGTGACACCGAAATAAAAATCTATTATACAAATACAACCCGTACTTCGCCTTCCAAAGTTAAGCAACTACACGCGTAGTCTAAAACAGGATGGGTGACCGCTTAAAATATCGTGTTGATAAAATTAGTTTTGTCACATATTTGTAGCAGTTTTACTTGACATTGCTATTTAGTCGTAAACTACAAAAATTTGACTACAATTTAAGCTCAAAATAGCATCAAAATAAGAAGCCATTATAAAAATACATTCCGTATAAAAATGCTAAAAAAATTGTTTTATTTTCATGTTTCTTGTATGGGGACCCCTCTTGGGATTTGATTTATTGTTCATTGTACAATTTTAAACGATAGATTTTATAATAACACCTATTCTGTGAAAAATTCAACTGGCTACTTATAACGGTTAAAAAGTTATAGCCCTGTAAACTTACTTTTTCATATAAGGGCGCGTACCGCTGTTAAGCGATGACGTCACCCCAGCAAGATGGCCCCCGCGCACTTTAATATTATTGACCCAAATTTTAAACGTTCATAGAATCAAAACTACTGAGTCTTTTTGAATAAAATAAAAAGTAGTATGTTTGTTTATTTATAAACTTTACTGCTACAAAGTTTCAAGCGATTTGGCGTACCTACTGACATTCTTCATTAGGTGATTACGAGGGGTGAGGGGTGAAGTTTTGAGAATCAGTAAGAACCATCTACATAATGATATTCTTTTAATGTGGACTATGCCATGGCACTAATGAAACTTAAATTAGATAAAAAATGAATACATTATTCATTTGTTTTCCTGTCATAGCTAAACCAAATAACATCTGTATTAACAATTTTCCAAGACGGCAAAAATAAGAGTTAGTATTGTAATAATTTGGAGTTCTGGTACACTAATAAAAAATATTATTATTGAAAATGAAACCTTGATTTATCATTATGATTTAAAGGATAAATAAGTTATCATTGCAGTGGATTTTTTTATCTCCAGCTCTGTCACCATTATTTAGGGTGGTTTTTTTCGGCCTTTTCCAGGATTATTGAGGCCAACAAATAAATACTGCGACATTCGTTTTTAGCAATTGAGTTCAAATAATCTAGGAGAGTTATATAACATTATTCTATCCTAATTATGGCAAAATAATAATAATAAGCTGAAGAAAAAAAATACCAATTTTCGGCAGGAATTGTGCTTCAGAGCCTTCTAATTGATAAGGGTGCTGCTCTTCGACCAAAGATCAGAACTGATAACCGCTCTCCCCGTTATTTAGCCCTAACTTTCGACTACTACTTCTCATTCACTAATGTTCAAAAACAACTACATACAAATCCCGAGCTGGTGATGACATAGTGAAGGTACAAAATTTGGCCATTTTGACTTCCAAAAGTAAAATTATTTTTATAGTGGGAAAATAGAACAATTGAATTACGTTAATAAGTGTTCGGAAATATAGAAAGTTTGCTCATTCCTATTAAAATATAACGATTTACATATCTCCCATTTTTGATACCGATTATCAGAACTTACGGATCACCCCTCGTAGAATCAACACATAGCAGGGTCAAATCATGAACACGCCTGACGGAAAAAAGTAACAAAATCATGGCAGTATGACTACATATAGCAAATACATTATTTTCTTCTATGGAATAACTGTCTAAAAATGCAGTCAGGACGTCGACATTCAAAACAGGAAGCTTCGATGTTACTGGTTGTTTCAAACAAATTGACTTTAACATATGTTTTACTAGAGTATGAGTACTTAAGTGCCCTGAGCTATCAGGCGTTACAAAGGGTGGAAACAACCGATTTATGTAACATAATTGTTCAATAATTGGTCATTTAAAAATAAATCAGCTAAATATCTTGCCAAATCGGAACCACTAGGTCCAATGGGGTTGATTTTGTGTTTGCTTGCCCATTTTATCCAACGATTCCAGCACTTTTGTAGGTGTTACGAGTGGATGCTCGCCAGGAAGACTTTCTGGTCTCTATTCCTATCAACTACTTAGATTCCCATTCCACCCCCATATTTCCATACTTCCAAAGTCATTTTGTGAACCTCCGGGGGAGCGAACCCGGTTGTCATGTCATGAGGCAGTGTGGTAGGTTCCGTATCGTAAACGGAGCTGCTAGTGCACGCGAGTTGAGGTCGGCTCGCCAAAACACCCTTTCCCAACGAGGGACCACTAGAAGATAGACTGCCCTTGCTTTGTTCATGTGTGCCAGGACTTTCGGTATTAGAAAGGGGGGCGGAAACAACCAAGCTATCGAGTAATTCCACATCCTCGAGAACGCATCGTGGTATATCGCCTGGCCGTCCCGTAGGTTTAGTGAAACGTAATTGACAACCACATGAGCTCTGTCCGATGCAAGGAGATCCAAAGACTCCAAACTTGAAAAACAGCTTCCGTTGGTTTGGGCAAGAGGTGCCATTCTGGAGATGAGGCGATTGTACCTGCCCGGAATATAAAAAGGTATTAAAGTTATTAGGTTCTGATACAAAAATCGAAAAAAAATTGTTCTTTATATCCATGAGGCTCTGCTGGACCTCATTCCGCCCTCATTTCGAAGGTATGCAACCACTGTCCGGTTGTCGCACTGCAATACCGTGGGCTCTGAATGTTTGGCAGTCAGTACCTACGCTTCTTGCCGGATCCATACGCTGATGGAGATCCAGCACGCTTGCGACCTCTTACTTTAGAATCTGCGACTCTGTGTAAAAGTCATCAAAAAATTAAAAAATCCTACAAAACGTAAAATTAAAATTAAATTCTGGTTTTTGGGAATGCTCTGTCTGATTAATTTGATTATAATTTGTTGTATTAAGTGGTTGTGTTACTTAGCATAACCTAATTGTTATGCTAAATAAGTTTTTGTCCCAAATAAGTGCTAACTACCCCGTTTTGTACTTAAAAGTCGCCAATTTAATGTGGGTCCCATAGTATGTCTTTGTTCTGTGTTAAGTTTTTGTTTTATTTTTTAGTACGTCGTGATGTATGCAGTGTGCCCTTAAGGCTTATTCACACATTGAGAGACAGGTACAGGCTGGAAAACAGCCCGCAGGTACGCTGAGTTCTGAACCTTTTGCCATAACTTTGGTAGACATTGTTAAGACTTGTTGTAGTAAAACCACTGTGCTGAGAGGGCAATAAATCGTTTTCTATTTCTATTTCTAAAGTACCCCGGTTTACACCAGTTTTATTGCCAGGTTGGTAATGACCTTGCGGAGGTCGATAATAGTTGTTACAAACTCCCTACGGGGGAGCAAAATTGTTACGACTACCCTGCGAGGGTAGGTTATTATGGTAGGTTTACCAGATGTATCCATGTTGATGGGGGGTGAGAGAGTAACCACTTTGTCAGTCAGTTTCAATCTAATTTAATTACAATTACACATGCGTATATATACAATGTTAACTTACTACAGTACTAACTAATGTGCACTAGATACACGTACAGATAATATCTAATCTAAATGCAATTCATCAATACGTGAATTGATAACAATTACGAAACGTGCCTACCGGCACAGTACTCCCCTAAGAGAAAATAAATACAAATTAAAAGGATATTCTCCAGTACAATAAGTTCCTACTGAAATATTTACGATAGTATGACTGTGTAAAGTGTGCCGTTATGGGCAATATGTTTCATTAAAATAATAATTTATACCAAATATTCATCGACTCTTTGTCGGTAATTGGCGTTGGGTAGCAAGTGTTTCCTCAGTTAGCGGATTCCGTGGCTCATTGTCTGATAACCTAAGAAATCAATTCGCATTAGTTAAAGGAAAACATACTTCTTCATGACCGTTGCATGAAGGCACAATACTTCTTTTCAATTTCTACGAAATTCTTGGTTCCTTGAACGATAACCTAAGAAATATTCGTATTGGAGATATTGTTTAAACATCTTCTTGGCCGTTGCATGAAGGCACAAAATTTCTTTTCAATTTCTACGAAGTTCTTGGCTCATTTAACGATAACCTAAGAATTAATTCGTATTGGAGATATTAAACATCTTCATGGCCCCTGCATGAAGGAACAAACTTTTCTCAGTTACCGACATTCTTGGCTCATTGACCGATAGCCCAAGAATTAATTCGCATTTGAGATATTAAACATCTTCACGACATTGCATGAAGGTAAAACAAATAACTTCTGATATCGAAACTATTACACAGTCAACCAAATAAATATTTACAAAAACAAAATAATAATTACCAGACTATGTTCTAATTGCTAGTTTCCTCTCGAACTTGACCTTGATTTACGAAGAACGCCTACTAGTCACATTCTGCATACCGCTGCGCCGGCGCTCGTGCCGTAGCTCATTAATGTCAAATTGCATTCTTGCGAGTTGCGACGCGACGCTAGCCAAACAGTTTGTAAAATCATCTGTTTTGTTGACTGTTTACAGCTGATATCCAACGCTCCAACGAACCTGTACTCGTACCTGCGACAGTCTTCGGGGCGACATTGCAGTAAATTAATAATTTGCGCTCCTTGATACCTTCTAACTTGCTGGCTTAATTTTCCTCCTGCTTCTTGTATTGATTTCTTCTTCTTGCGGCAGGACAACGGCGTTAATGTTACTTGTCGGGATGGTGTTCTTCTTCGGGGTCACCACTGTACCGGTGGTTACCCCCTATTGGTGGGTCGTCAGGCAGGGTAGCGGCGATCATTGTTCAGACGGGATAGTGTTCTTTGTCGGGGTCACCACTTTACCGGAAGTATCCATGTTGATGGGGGTGAGAGAGTAACCACTTTGTCAGTTTCAATCTAATTTAATTACAATTACACATGCGTATATATACAATGTTAACTTACTACAGTACTAACTAATGTGCACTAGATACACGTACAGATAATATCTAATCTAAATGCAATTCATCAATACGTGAATTGATAACAATTACGAAACGTGCCTACCGGCACAGTAGGCATAAAAAAGGGCTCGCCAGGGAGCACCGTAACATTGTCTAGTGCCCTGCGAGTGCTGATGTCCCATGGCCGACCCCCGCGGGGGGTGATTTACAGTTGTAATGCTCTTCCCCACTTGCGAAGTGGAAGCATAATTGGATTGCTTGTTATCCAGGGGCAAGAAAGCTTTCTTAACGCATTCACTGCCACCGACGCATATATGCGTTTAGTGTCATACAAGTTTGTTTCTAGGCCACGCCCCCTGGCAGTGAATGCGTTAACATCCCCTTCCTTTTCCAAACCCGTACGCTGCTTCTCCTGGTCAAACAAATTACTAAAGGATGGCGGGATTCGCCTGAGTGTTGATTTAAAAAGCGGTTCGCGCGTATAATTAATAACGCCATCACGTCGCATTTGAATTGTTTCAGCTCTATGACCACAAATTATTAAGATCACTAGAAACTTTAGCGTATTCACCGTTTACAATCTCAATTAACTTTGTTTGTAGGGTCTCATGGCTTAGATCATTTTCATTCCTAGTCCAATCAAGAAAATAACTTAAGGTAGATTCTATGACTTTTTTTGTTTTAAAGCACAAAAGGTCAACGCTACAAATGCTTTATCAGCATAACTCAAATGCGTGCGAGTGTCATACATATGCCCTTATTTCCTCATTTATTTCCAGATCTATGAAGCCAGGAGTATAGATATAGGATTTTTGTACGTCTGCGTACCTAACTTCCGTCCATTGTTCGTCACCAAGATGCTGCATTGTTTTGAGAATGTTTAAAAAGGAATCAGGCGTTTTCGGAACTGCGGGCTCCTTTGACTTTGTGCCTAAGTGTAGAGTAAACTCCGGGTTGATGTCTGCAGCCTCCCGGCTATCGTTAAGCTGGATGAGGTCCTCGTCGTAGCACTCATTAAAATTGCATACATCATAATTCATAATCATAAGTTCGAGACATCAATTTCTCCTTTGAATCACTTACTTGTTTGACTAACTCGTCTATTTCTACGACGGGATTTACTGTTGCGGCGACGATTAGAGCGGCTCCGCCTGCCACGCACCAACCTCGACGAAGACGATGACGAGCTCGACGGCGAGTTGCTGCTAGAGCTGCCGCTCGAGCTGCACAGCCTCCTGCGCCGCCGCGACCGTGTAGTTGGCGCCGGCGTACTGGCAGGCGGCATACTGCTCGAATGGTAAAACCATTAACACATTCGGTGCCGATGGCACGTCAATACCTATGTTGAGCTGTGTTAAGTGACAAATTGTTAGAAAAATATCGTAATCACTCACCAATTGAATGCGCACAGCGGGACTTGACAAGTTGCCATCGAATACGAACGCTAGCGTTAGGTGAACACTTGTGACGACACTGACTCAGTTGACAGTTCCTTCGTATAGTTACCGCCCTTTTATACCGACGTGTATATTGTGATAGTGCTCGTGTTGAATTCGACCTGTCAAAATAGTATCGCGTAACGACCGTAGTCCTCAAAACGATCACTATTTGATTAGCGCGAGTGATAGTGATCACATTACAGCGTGTCAGTTGTAACGAGTGATATATCAAGTGATTATCTTACGTCAATTCCATACATTTTTCAAAGAGACAGGTGATCACATAACGCTAGCGTTTGTATTCGATGGCAACTTGTCTAGCCCCGCAGGTAATTTCTTACCAAAGGGTTATATTATATTTAAATTCTAAGAACTTTGAAGATGGATGGATCTGGAGTTAGGTAACTCCGTGAGCCGTCTCAATATTATTAAGCGTCGAATAACGGTCAAGTGATTTGATAAGTGCTTACTTACTTTCACTTTTACTTACTTTTACGTGCAAACAATGTTTTAAAGGAGTCTAAGAATACCTTCAGGTCTCTCTCAGGTAGCTCTCCTAAAATTGATAGATGATAGAGACCAGTTAATGTCTACACCTGGCCTCCTAACGCATATGACACAACTCTGCGACCCACGTTCTCAGTGTTGATTGCTGCAGCGATGTTGCTGCTAATGTCTGGTTTTATTACAAGAACCTAATATTACTATCCCATACGGTGCTGAAGACGTGGTATCGCGTCTAAATGTAGTACCTACTTATCTAACTTACATATTTTATCCATACAATGGGGATATTGGGTTAGCTGAGATTTTTTTGTTCCACCTGTTACCTACTGGAAATAAAATTTCCCTCCTGTTAAAACTAAAATGATAGGTAGGTGGTAACTGCTGGGATTTTTATGTGGTAGTTACCACTGATATCACATGGGAAAACCCATTACCAGTAGTTACCAATTCTTTCGTTTTAATTTTATTATAAATAAAAAACATAAATAAAGGTAAAACCTTTTTCAATAGGTTCAACAGGACTATCAGTATCACTATCTAATCCGGAACATGATCATATTGATCGATCATACATATTTAAAGGATTGATCGTTTATTAGAAAATTTTCTTACAATGTACAATTTGTTTTTGAACAAAATTTTAGATTTTTTCAAATAGACGTTAAATTCTCTAAAAAAATATTTTGTTATAAATGTATTTTAAGATATATGAAAGATCATGTTGATTATTTATTGAAAAAGATTTTCCCTATATTTCTGTTTTTTTATTTCTATTAAAATTAATTTCCCAAGTAGTTACCACTGCACAGGAAACGGGTGGGCAAAAAACCCAGCTGTTACCAGTGGTAATAAATTCGTAGGAAGTGGGAATATCCCAAACTCTGTATTGTTTTTAAAGTTAGTGATTATGACTTCAAGATCAACGTCGAAACTTTAATCGTCGTCGGTTTTTGAACTATTTGTATTTTTGACAGTAACAGTTGTATAATAAGCTCTTTAGGTATTGTGTTCGCTCATTCTTATGAATCAATACCATACCCAAGCCTTTACACGTGTGAAGAATTGTAAGGAAAAAATATTCTATTCGTCGTATTCGTTGTTGCTAAGACGATTATTGTGGATGTTCGTTGCACGTAATCTCTATTTGTGTAAATAGGTGTCTTTAGACTGTATTTGTTAAATTGCAAGAGATGGAGATCCGTGGACTTGAATTAAAATGCCGGAGTCTTCTGCGTCTCTTGCTTGTATTTTATCGGGATCGCCGCAATACAGGGAGAGAGAGGGGATACAATGTTTGTTATAATTAAATATAGGTAATACAATACATTAAATACCAATTTTCAAAACTCTCGGATTACTTTCCAGGTAAAACTACCCAATGACTGTAGTATAACTAAAATACTGTGTTGGTGTTGCCAACAATTAGACTAAAGACTGCTAAGTGGGCAGCAAGACCAAAATCAAGTAAAAGTCATTCCGATGCTGCGCAGTCACTCCTAGAGATAAGTCAGTCTTTGGTTGAATCAGATTTTCTCTATGGACAAAAAGTTTTTCCAAACTCTTACTATCAAGGCACAGCAGCAGGGCAAATGACGGAGAATATGTTTGAAACATAAAAAAAACTGCCATTTAAACTCCTACGCATGTTGACGAGTTATTATAGATTTGCCATTGTTTTAATAGCCCTGTTTATAGAAATAGGGTGCGTCTCACGAGATATAACTACAAAATCTATAATTTCATGATAATAATGTTTAAAAGATATAATAAACGTTAGCTATAATAACAAAATCAATATTTTCATAAGGAGTAACGATCAGTTAACATAATATTCATTTTATATAATGTTTTTTTCTATAACACTCACATTATATAATTTCAGTTCGTATAACATACATGACATATAAAGATCATAATATATATTATCTGTCACTGGGCTGTCCCAGAAGTAAAGAGACAAAATTAGGTTAGGTTAGGTTAAATATTTAATATAAGGAATGCAATAAAATCAAGGTTTATTGGTTCATTATAAATCTTGTATTATTAAAATCAAATAAACTATATCAAATTGGCGCATACTTTAACATTTTACCAATTTTTTGAGGGTTATTTGCTTTCTCTGCCAGCAAGTCAATAACCAACGCAGATTAAATCCTTTCCCGATAGAAATAAGGTTGCACTTGGTACAGGGATTTGGTCTGAGATACCGTCATTTGTTTTGGCAGGGCAGGTCTGTCTTATCACAGCTTTTCAAGATCTCAAAGTTACACCTTTAGCCAATCTAGTCCACCGACGGTTAAATGCAGTCAAAGATTTGAGTTTATCCGCTTGCTTTTTAACATAATGACCATATCTATCTACCTCTACGTAAAGAAATAAAATATCGCTCGCCAGGAATACAACATGGTATCAATAGAAGGCAGGTCTCGTCATTAACAATGAGAAATTTCTATGTTTTTTCGTAAACTTTATCACAATCTGTTTAAGCGTGCTACTCCTGTCCTTTTATATACTTTTGCTCCAGTTATTTTACAAACTTTTAAAGCCTGCATCATTAACCCTCATACTGGCCACACCAGATCATGATTTCTTAAATTTTACTGATGTAATTCTAACAGATGTAAACGGAACTTGCTCAAACGTGTTTTTTAGCTTATTTATGTTACTGTACGTTGTCGTCCAGTAATCTATTTAAAATGTCTGGTTTCTTTACATAATACATATTTATATTTCTGTTATTACTTGTTCTTCTAGCTTCCTCTTCAATAAAATTATGAATCGTGTGCGTTATCCCGTGACATTGATAGTAGTGAAAAACTCTTTTCTCAATTAGTTCTTGTTCCGCTCTCTTTATTATTGAAAACAAGCGAATAAGTACGTGAATCTCTTATTATTTGAAAGATTTAACATCGACTCTCGACATGACAGTTGGTTTAACCTTTTCGGATGTTTTCTCTTTAAACAATTTTGTCTATGAAAATTGTCTCTTTACTTCTGGGACAGCCTTTAGTATAAGGATTATAAGATCTAATATCGTATGCTATACTCAATAGGAATGTACTGAAAGGAGCGGGCAGAGTCGAGTTCATAAATAACTGTAATCGCTGTGACAATTCATATACTTATGGCAGTTTAAACATGACATTAAATAAATAGACAAGGTAATACAGTGTACACATATCTACGAACTCGACTGTACCAGAAAGGTCTTGCTTGTAATTTGTTTTAACTACCCAGAAAATGCCACGAGCAAGACGAATCAGGGAAGAACCGACTCGGTAAGGTTAGGTTAGAAGGCCAAGGCGGGAGCTCCGCTCCCGCCATGACCTTCGAGGTTTTTTTTCTGCCCAGAAAATCCAGAAAACTGCTGCCAGTAAAGTAAGTATTAAAGTCGTTCTATAGGTGTTTATATTATACGTGCATTATGTTTTTTGATGTTAGATTCATTGATTTATATATGTTTTAAATCTTAGGTGTCATGAACGTTATAAGTTTAAAGAGTTATAGTAATTGGTATTATATATTAATAACGTTATGGTTTATAGAAATAGATATTTTGAAATTATATCTTTCGTTCATTATATCCAGTGAACGTTATACTAAACATATTTATACAAAGTGAGCGTATATATTGTGAGTGTTATATTATCAGTTGTTATATCTCGTATTACTTACCCATAGAAATGGTCTTGTAATTTCAGGGGGACGCACGGTTTGGTTCGCATACAAAATTAGATCACGTGTTTAAGTGTTACCTAAGAAGTTCATGTCCTGTTACTTGTATCGCTAATTGTTCAAAACATTTGGTCCCATGAAATATACATTTAGTACGTTTATTTTTGTTTCGTAAAACGTGTCTTATTTAAGTATACAAATTAAGTTACCTACATAACTGTTCATTTACCAAAAGCAGGATTTACGTGATCAAATAAAGAAATAGACATAATAACAAAATCGACAACTGGTAAAGTTCGTATTAAAACCTAACCCAAGCGTGCCCTAACGATAGCAGGCCTTCTTTTTACTGAGTTCTTACCGTGGTAGTTGTAGATTCGTTTGCTGTATACTTTTGTGTGTCGAGTGCTGAAACAGACTATCGATAGGATGCGCTAATGTGTCAATTGTCCCCAGGGTGTGCGCGCCATGTAAAGGCGCAGGTGTCGCCGCGCAGCAGCCGACATGCAACGCCTCGGCGGTCGTAAATATTCTACATTTTCTATTAATTTATGAGATGTTCTAGTAGGACCTTGTACCTATAGCATGTTTAATGAATTTATTGAACCTAAGTGCCACTGTCGTGTATTTAACATAATCCGGGCAATGCATCCGTTATTGTAATCATTTTACGTTTCTTAAGGGCACTAAAGCAATGAGTCTTCGTGTCCATTAGTAGTGTATTATTTTCTGGTATTCAATATCCAACTGCTATGGTGGTCGTATAAAATGTTAGTTATAAAACCTTTATGTAATAACCAAAGATGAAAACAAATCTCGTGAAATTGTATTTCTTATCAAGATCCGGAATTTAGGTCTGGATTAATAGATAACTCCGTTGTGTTAAAGACGATTCTCAACGCATTTCAATAAGTTGGGCAATAGCTGTCAGATCCAACAATTGTCCTGTCGTCGTTGTAAACATTTACGCCAGCTTTTTATGTTTATGGGCGGTTTTCAAAAAAAGTGTACATAGTTAAGGACTTAAATTAAGAAACTCTAATTTTAGTCAGGTGAGTCACGAAAATTAATTATTCATTTATATTCTGCCCTCATAAGCCAATTGGAGGTAGGTATCTCAAATTCAATAAACGAATCAGATTCAAGTTACACCCGGTAGTAATATGGTCGCACTTGCTACAGGAGTTTCGCCTGAGATACCACCATTTGTTTTATAACGGTATAGTTAATTAAAATATATTTATTTATCCCTTAACTATGTACATTTTTTTTTTAAAACGCCCTTATAGCGAGTAAGTCTAAAAAGTGTTTAAAGTTCTTAAAGTTATCATAACTCAACAACACAATAACAGAAATTTGTTTTCTCACGATATTCTCGCTACCTTACTTTTAATGTAATGTAATGTCATGCAGAGGGCATTTAAATGTAGTACAATTGTGGTATATTTAAGTATGTTGAGTGACAGTTCAAATAAGCTACTTTTAATAAACTGTCAATAGCATTGCGCTTTTATGGGCGGCGTTGGACATACACTTGTAAGAACACTTTTCGACGCACAACGGAACTTCCTAATTAATGTCCAAGTTTTTGATCTCCACCCGCATGTAAAGTGATGGTGTCACATACCATTATTGTCGAACATCCAACTGTTATGGCGATTGCTTGTTATAAATCTGCAATAATAACAAATAAGTACAGTCCGATGTTTTCGTGTATTTCAGATAGTTCTATTCGGTATTTTATTATATTTATTAGTTTTTTTTTTAATACTATAACATAACCCTATTTTTTCATGACTGACGCCAATAATTAAGAACTTACATTCCGGATGCTGTTGAGAACTACTCAAACGTTTGATTTGATTTCAAGAGAGATGTAGTATAAAAATATTAAACTAAATTATAATGTCTGTATAGAAAAGCTTGGCCGATGTCAAACTTCGTCGAATACTCAACTGATAGCCGCGGACGCGCCCTCGCAGTGTACAGTCGAGTGCATAAATATGTGTACACTTTAGTACCTTGTCACTTTAATTACTGTGACAATTCATATGGCAGTTTAAACATGACATTAAATAGACAAGGTACTAAAGTGTACACATATTTATAAACTCGAATGTACGGTCTAAAAGTTACAGATGCTCCTTCCCTATCACTCGACACCGGTACAATCACCTAGTGAGAGAGACAGAGCTACCGTCACTTCTAACTTCGATATTTGGAGTAGTACCCTGGTCGGACATGGTTAGTTCTATAAATGAGAGACTTGTACAAACGAGCTGTTTGTTCTAGTGTAACTATTTAAAATTTTGACCAATCGCCTAAATTTTTCCATAGTAGAAGATTACAAAATAATGACTGTTATACAAAATAAACTAAACCTATATTTTTTTATTTAGCTAAAGATAAATGAAAGTATTTGGGGTATAGAGATCCTAGTGGTAAGTTAGAACATTCGTAGATATCAATGTACTTTTATAATATAATCAAAATTTACAATATACTTTCTAAAGACGAAGAAAACTGCCTAAAATTGTAATTAATTTGTATATTGTTATAATTAAGAATCTGCGTTTATGTTTATTTTTTATTAAGCTTTCAAAAGATTTCCCTCGACGGTCACACTGCATGTATGTACAATAAAATTGTACATCAGCTCTAAATAAATTAAGTTTTCAACTCTTTCAAAGTTTAGTCAGTGTACAAATTATATTATTTGGTTAACTGACATGAATGTTCTGAACTTTGCACATAAGGTAAGAAGCTGAGAGCATTGAACACGTGTTCACCTGCAATAGATACGAGAAAGTTAAAGCTTCGAAAACGTAGGTAACATATTTATGAACTGGACCGTAAATTATAGAGTTCGATTTTCGAATAGGTAATGTGTCATCTAAGTAAATGCTTGCGTAACATTTCACGCTGTTTGTGCTAGTTTTATTTGGTTATAATCAAGGATCGGAAAAACGCCCGTCATTTTGAAAACATAACCCTGTTCCGTACAGGAGAGACTTCCTTCTGATGTTAATTAAAATTATTATTAGGTATTTTACATTTATTATACCATTATTTATATGTATTCAGCAACAATATTATTAATGAATCAAACTATAATGGTTATGGGAAAAAAACACTTTCTCCAATCAAAAAGAATGTAATTTTTTTTTAATTTTCGCCTTTTATTCCATGACGACGTAAATTTAGGACCTATTTATGAGTCGAAAAAGTTTTTTCACAGTTTACGGAGGACATTGGGGCAATCGTTGACATTGGTTTACTGTTTGTATGTGTGTTTGTGTTTTCTAATTAACATTTCGGTGTCATTCATTAAATTGTCGCTAAGTAAATATAAATTATTGTATAATAAATCTATAAAATACCTAATAATATTTTTAATTAATATCAAGGAAGTCTCTGCCATACGGAACAGGGTTATGTTTTCAAAATGACGGTCGTTTTTCCGATCCTTGGTTATAATGTAACTTCTTCGGAGATTGTGTCCCTTGAGGCAAAGTTGCCGGTTGTCTATTTAAAAATATTTGCTAGTCTTTGGCAAAGGTCTGAGATGTTATTATTTTACTCACATGGAGATTTTCATGGTTTGTTTCTAACTACAGTAGTAGTGGTAACAATATTTTAAATGCATATATTATAATCATATATTTTGTAATATAAATAGCCTGTATTTTATTTTTACTACGATCAATTGTTTACCTCGAAACCAGCCCTCAAATTGTTTTGGTGCTGGTGCCATATTATTTTATTGTTTTTATTATTGAAATGTTTTATAAATTCTAGAGATATAAAAACGTAACATAATTCCTAATTTTGACTTGATGAAGGACGGTAAGGTTTGTTGGGAACCAGCAAACAGAAGATACGGTTATGATGCGTTTGCTTTTAGAACAGCACAAATAATGTTGCATTTTATTATTTATTTTTATATTTAATGTACAAAAACATTAATGCGTTAGGGTGCATTTAGTATTAACAACCATCACGCTGTTTTTTTTGTAAAGGAACTTATTTTATTGCATTGCTTGTTTGTGCTATAAATGGTCAAATATATTTATTATAGTTTGGCGGATAATATTTATTTATACAGCTTGTTGTAGTTAGACGAGTGTCGTATGTTGTTAACACATTCATCGCCAAGTACCAAGCTATAGGGTATTCTATGATGTTGTTCCCACTCCAGCTATACCTAGTATTTATTGGTACCAATAATTGTATGGATCTTAGTTATATCAAAATTATGAATTTATTAAAAACATTGCTAAATTAAAATACTCGGTTTTACGTACTTTACAGACAAAAAGAAGAAGAAAAGAAAGACAGACTTTATATATATAAATGATTCAATAATAAGTACCTAGATTCCTTTTGATGTTTTAATACGTACCTGTAATTAATTTTCGCACACTTATGTCCAAAAGTGCGATTGTAAACAAAACATTGAAACTAACAAACAAAACATACTATTACCCAATAAGTGAATGATTAAAGACAAGGTAGATAACCAAAACGAGAGATTTTCTCTAACAAATAACGTAATGGATATTGTAAAATAAAAATTAAATATTCGTTTTAGCACATCCCTGCACAGAGATTGTGTGTATCCACTGTCGGGGAATCGGGGTGTAGCTTCGGTTTGTTCGATAAGTTCCGTGATGTACCCGATTGTGGTGTGTTATAGTTTTATTTGCCGCTACGCTGGCTTGAGGTTGGGACTCGGGACTTTATTGCGTGGGGTGGCAGTGATAGTGTTAATAACTGTTTGTTAGCTTCGAAACCACTAAATTATAAAGTACATTTATTTCAATCACATCGAACAAGAGTACTGGTCTTTTAAATTTGTTAATAGCTGTTCATTCGCAGATGCTAGTAATTTATAAAGAACTAACAGTGTGATGGAAAATATGCTGCGTGTGTTTAATTGTTTTAGCCATAGTAACTATAATCTGGCTTTGATAAAGCTGTGTGTAATATATATATATATACACAATCTGTGCAACGCTAACGACGGGTTTTATTTGTCCCCGTTTATAGCGTAAAGGTTACCTACATTATATTTATGCATGCATACAGATTTAATTAACGATACTATTGAGATGTAATTGGCGAGGAAGTGACAGATTTTGCACTTGACATAGCGTTCGTTTAAAACGTTAACAACCATACAATGTAAAGAGTTTAAAATAGTCGGGTTATTTTTGTAAACTTCCCCGGTGTAATTATTAACGTAATGATCTGATTATACGGCTGGATAATATTAAACAATCCATTAATAATATTTTCAAAGTTTGCGACAATTGCGGTGTATAAATCATTTTATACATTAGGTTGTGCAGTTGCAACTCTGTTGAAATGTGTGTGTTTATATATACACTGTGGGCCCGAAAAACCCGACAGATTTTAAGAGCGTGTTCCTGAGCTTATTTCGCGTTAAAAAAAACGTATTAAGCTGGTTCCAATTTGACTAGTTTTTGAGATAAATCTATTTTATAAACTTGATACGAAAACTCCGGTGCAACAAGCCTTTATTATTGCGACGTTGCCGCTATTACGCCAATTACATATTGGCCGACTAATCAAATCCACAAACGGTCGCAGGCGAACTTCATCCATAGGTACTTGAAAAACTTATGCAAACAAATTATAATGATGACATGTCCTGAACTTAAAATTGCACTTCATTTTAAACTCTTATGAGTGTCATTTATCAATGAATATGACAAGACAGTATGCGTCTGTCATTGTCGTTGTTTACACATATCAATAAGTGGAAGAAAGGGACGGAGGCCTTTCCCGATTAGGGACGTTTCAGAGTTTTATCAAAACATAATAGAAAATGAAAATACATACCTACTTATCATTTTTTTAATCTGATAAGGCGGACAAAGGGCACCGCACGGAAAGTAGGTATGGAAAAAAAAATTATAACGAACGAACGAATAATTGCCTATTTTAATCAAATGACATCCTTAATGTTAGGTACTTTGAAAAGATTCCATGCAAATCCTCCTCTTATTTAGAATAAGAACTGTAATTCGAGAATGTGAAATTATAATGAAAATGCAATCGCAAATATTAACACGAAATTATTTAGGTAATTGCTCACTAGAATTAAGAATTGCTACGCCCTCACAGGGCCCATATGAATCTAAATGTACTGTAATTAACTTTATCTACATCCATATCATAACTTCCCTACAATATGTTCAGAAGCGATAAGCAAATCGCCTATATTAAGAAACCTGTATCTGTGGTTGCATCTTAATGTTTACATTAAAGTATAGTGCATCGTAATGTTTACATTAAAGTGTCGGTACCTAAACATTAAAGTATTGGTAATTCTGTACCACTAACCTGAAAATGCAAGCCATATCTGTACGTTATAAATAAAGATTTTTTTTAATTATTTTTTATTTAAACTTTGATACTACAAACAAGTTAACAGTAACACTAACTTAATAAAAGTACAGGCCATATCTGAACATATTATAGAAAACTTATGATATGCATGTAGACAAAGTTATGTATGCGGCTATACATAATTAGGCATTAAAACACTCGTGTGATCTTATTATGAAACTCGCCTTCAGCTCGTTTCGTAAAACCACACTCGTGCTTTAATGCCTCTTATTATTTACCAGCCACATAAACTACTATTAAGATCTGTACAACTATGGTTTGCTAATAAATGCTATGACTATGACTATGACTATATAGAAATACTTGGTGAGCAATAAAATCCTATGATAAGTTTTTGAGAAAAAAATTTTTTAGTAATATTGGTCCCATAGAAAAATGTATGGAAAAAAAGTGACTAGTTTTGAACTATAAAAAAATATTTTTTAGGGACCATTAAATTAATCAACATAATCAAAAAACTGATATAAAAGTGTTTAGTTTTTAAGTTGTAGCGTTTCATAAAAATAAGTAAAATTAGTCTGCATTAAATTTTTTTGTAAAAATAACTAAAGAGATACTTTGTGCATATTTTTTATTAATATAAATTCGGTGTCACAGCCCCCTATTCTTCAGTATTTAGATTTGAAATGAATTTTTACGAAAAATGCTTGGTTTTTCATGGGTTTTTTTAAAATTAATCAGTGAAAAGTTGTGGGTTTCAAATATTTCATAACTGGTTTTATTGTTAATATAAATGATTCAAATTCAAACATATTCTATGGACAGTTTAAAAAATATTTTCGTACAAAACAGGCCACTTTTTTCCTCCATACATTTTTCAATGGAATATCCACACAATTTTCCACAAAAAAAAACCTCAAAAACTAGTCCTAGGATTGAAATGCGCACAAAGTATTTTTAAATATTGACCAAGACACGTAACATATATATTCTTTTATCAAAATTCATCGGAGCTTTTTTTTCCATACTTTTCGTGCGGTGTCGTTTAAGACTAAGTCATAAGTTATAACCTGCAAGTTCTAAAGTTACCCATAGTGACAAGGTTTTTTGAGATTATCGTAGTGAAAACGTAAAATCCTTATGTTCAGAAAAGGAAGGAAATTAATAAAAGCTCCTTTGTAATTATCTATGCTTTTGTCATGGTTTTTCTCTTTCTTTTACTTAGCTCTTTTAACATTACAAATAAGAAAGGGATCATAACTTTTAAGGGTATTTCCCCTAAACAAGTGCTAACAAGAAAAGCGTTGCCAGGTCGTCGTTAGGCTTTGTTTCTTATGATAGTATAACATTTTTGAACACGATATAACCTCAGGAATGCGCTGTTAAATTCAATCGGGTTCCTCAGTCCCACGGTGTATAAGCACAGAGTGGCATAATAAAGCAATGCTTTAAGTTCTGTGTGTTACGCAATTTTAAAAAAACTAAGCAAGTGTAACGTGTTTTTATTGGTGTTTATTCAGTAAATTCAGTGTATATTCAAATATATATTTTGTTTCATTTAAAAAACCTATCTCCACAAAACTAAATATTTTGGCGTGTGAAGGAACAGGTGAATCCTTATGTAGTATTTTCAATCCACGAAGGCTAAACCCTTAATATGTAATTGAAAGATTGCTTCAAAGCACTTACGTAATATAATATAATATATTGGGGCGTGACTTCGTGGATTGAAAACACTAACTCTCATATATATTTATGTATGGATTGCAAAATCACCCCACATTAGACAAAAGTATTCCACATCCCATCCCTATATTCAATCCAAGAAAAGATATTATGGCGACCAGGGCTCTATACTACGTGGTAAAACCTAATAACATGGGCACCATTTAATAAAAGCTATCAGAATGTTTTACCGGGTAGAATCCTCAGTCAGTTCGTCGTCCACAAGAGGTTGTAATTTTTTGTAATCATTGATTGTAGATTAGGATACACCGAAATTTTTCAATATATGGATATTCGAAAGCCGAATGCGCATCAGTTTGGTAAGATAGGTTTCTTGAATAACATCTCGTTATTAGATTTATTATTACTATTAGCAAGTAACAAATCTACATAGCGACGTCATATGATTTTTAATTATTTGAGAACTAGTAGAGTTAAGGTACTTTTATACCGGCGAGCGAGGAGAGAATTGGATCGGATTGAATTTGGCAAGGATGTTCAGAACAAGAATGGAAATATTTATTGCTGTAGTACTGTTGTTATTTGAACCTAGCAGAGCCTGCACTTCGAGGTCGAAGAAGGGCTTGTAAAACATATCCCATAAAATAACAATGAAATTGATAAAAACCCATACAATTGCGACCTCTGTTAGCCCACACAATGAAGGATCAAAAACGCAAAATATAACTTCTTTTAAAATTGTAGGTACCTAATAGGTTAGTCCGACTGATGTCGGCTTTTTTGTTGAACATATTGTGGTCGCCGACTTCAGTTGGACTAACCTATTAGGTACCTACAATTTTAAAAGAAGTTATTTTTTGCGTTTTTGAAGGCGGTTTTTTGTTTTTTTTAAACATTTATTTTATTTTATACTTTTTAGTGATTTATAATATGTCGTTACGTAGTCCCACTTCTTAGTTGAAATGAAACTTTAACTTATATCAAGCGCGCCGCAAGCAACGCCGCGGGAAAGTCATAGTCATTTTAACAAGTAAATATACTTCGTTGTAGTCGCTCAACTATCTTAATCGAGATATCTTACCGTCACCCTTGAAATCGGTACCGTTGAGGAGTTCCGGTGGCCATCTGTGGTCTTCATCATCAGTTCCACTTCACCAAATCATACTTTCTGAACGCAAATGCTGGATTTGTTACTAAAAATACTAAAATCGCTATATGTTTGCCTACAATATTTGAGGAGTTCCCTCAATTCCTCACGGATCCTCTCAACAGATTCAGATTTGGTGACAATGGGACCACCTCGAAAGTATACTCTACGAAACCAAAAAAAAAATTTTGAAATCGGTCGGCAATTGACGGAGTAATCGGTGAACATACATAAAAAAAAAAAAATACATACAGTGGAACGTATAACCTCCTCCTTTTTTGAAGTCGGTTAAAAATCAGGGGGAAAAGACTCGTGTATAAGTTAATTTTGGAATAGTTGTAAGGGATGGTGTTTTAAACCACGTACTAAAAGTACTGATGGTCGGGGGTGAAACTGACTTTGGGGGTGTAAAGGTCCTCTTTTTTAGTCTTTCGTAAATAACTCGGAAACGGTGGCCCATAGAAAAAAATATTCCATTAGGTACATAAGTAATGTACATAAATTTTTCTACAAAAAAGAACCAATACACTTTTTTGCTGGGATCAATATTTAATGAGAGATGGAAGGAAGAAGATGGACAATAAAAAACAAACTTACATTTCTTTAAGTAGGTATATATGGCACGTATAAACCTAAAAATAAAATTCCTAATTATCTTCCAAATCTAAAATATCCTCAGTTAGACAACAAATGCGACGCATTTACGTCTGTTCACGCGGAGGTTCACAGTCGCGTAATCTAACAGTATTCGACCGTCCATCCATCTTCTTCCCTCCATATCTCATTAAATATTAATCCCAGCAAAAAAGTGCTTTGGATCTTTTTTGTAGAAAATTTTATGTACATTACTTATGTAATGGATAATATTTTGCTATGGGCCACCGTTTACGAGTTATTTACGAAAAACTAAAAAAGGGACCTTTGACCCCCCACCCGTTAGCTTCACCCCCACTTTTAGTACTTATGTGGTTTAAAACACCATTCCCTACAATTATGCCAAAATTCGCTTTTACACGAGTTTTCCCCTGATAGAGGCAGTTTTTGGTCTTCGTTGGGTGGCCTATGTTATCAGTGGCGCTAGACAAATTGCCATCGAATACGAACGCTAGCGTTAGGTGATCACCTGTGATGACACTGACTCAGTTGACAGATTCTTCCCATAGTTACCGCCCTTGGATACCGACGTGTATATTGTGATAGTGCTCGTGTTGAATTCGACCTGTCAAGATAGTACCGCGTAACGACCGTAGTTGTCAAAACTATCTCTTTTTGATTAGCGCGAGTGATAGTGATCACTTTACAGCGTGTCAGTTGTAACGAGTGATATATCACGTGACTATCTTACGTCAATTCCATACATTTTTCAAAGCGACAGGTGATCACCTAACGCTAGCGTTTGTATTAGATGGCATTTTGTCTAGCCCCGCAGAGCAGATATATTAGGTGTGGATTTCTAGATACTAGGCATCAAACAATTTAATTTATATTAAAATACAGGGTGTAACATAAACCTCGTTTAAATAGAAACCGTTTGTAAAGTCCTGAGGGCTCAGACAAGATGCACTACGCTAACTAACGTTTCTATTCGATTCATTTTTAAACCAATCGCGTCACTGGTAGACCACATGACTTTTCGTATCACGTCATCTTCCAGTGACGCGATTGGTTTAAAAACGAATCGTATAGAAACGTTAAGTTAGCGTAGTGCATCTTCTCTGAGGGCCCTGCAAAGATGCGCTACGCTAACTAACGTTTCTATTCGATTCGTTTTTAAACCAATCGCTTCACTGGTAGACCACGTGACTTTTCGTATCACGTCATCTCCCAGTGACGCGATTGGTTTAAAAAGGAATCGAATAGAAACGTTAGTTAGCGTAGTGCATCTTTGCAGCTCCCTCTGAACCCTCTGGGACGATGTAAGTGTTATCGTTTAGTATGCAGGCATTCTAATGTACCCGAATATTCTTCCAATGTCAATATACTTAACTTATGAATATATTATTGTATACTAATAACTAAATGAAACCAGACTGCATTTTTTGATATTGTCGTGGATAAATAGACTAGTTTATTACTGCTACTAAGTATATTCGTATGTAGGGGAGAATGTGTAACAGTGGATCACGGGGTACAATGGATTATTTGCTATAACTTAGCATGTGTTGCGCTTTACGCACACAAACAAACGCGTTGTTACTGCGCGTCCATACGCCTCTTCTCTGCGCTACTCGCCGCCGCTGTATCAAAGCGGGTTGACGTCCTTTGATACTCCGGTCACTTGGTAAGTACGATAATATATTATTACGTGATTTAAAAATAATGTTTTATTTCTAAGTGAATAAGAAATATAAATACTAGATTTTGGTTTACCCTTGTTATTTCTTAACCTTTTGAACGCCATACGTCGAATACAAAATGTGCCACCCACACGCCAAACATGTTTGCTATGCTATGCAAATTACACCTTATTGCTACCAAACAAAGTCTCTTTTAATTTTGAACTCTTGTCGGCTGTAGCCGACGTGGCGTCAGGGGCACGACTTTTAGTTGACAGCCAGAGCCTACTGTGGCGTTGAAAAGGTTAAATCTTTTGTAAACTATGTTGATTTATCTTTGGGACAGGTAGTTTATTTTTAGTTATATTTTTTGTTTCATAACGGTCTATGGGTTACAGTGGATAATTTCGTTTTGGGTCACAGTGGACTGATGATCCAGCGTGATCCGTGAAGCTAAAATTCATTCTTACTTTTTGCAGCTAAAAATGCCTCGCAATCGAGTTAGGATAACCAACATTGGACTTCACACTGGAGAAATGTTTGTTTTTTAAAGTTTTTTTTTAACTTGCGATAACATTGATATTTGCTAAATATTGATGAGACTGTTTCGATTATATAATAAAAGACTGTCTAATAGTACAAATAAATAAGTAAAACTATGAAAATTGTTGTCTTTTACTGTATTTTTTTCTATAGATTCAGTCTTGGGTCACAGTGGATAATTTCCCTTTTTTTTTGAAAGTGGCTATAACTTGAAAATTTATGTAACATTCGCCAATATATGCATTTTTCTTTGAAGATTAGATACCTACACATATTGTAATTGAATTTGAATGAAAAATCATTTAGCCATAAATTTTGGAATTGCAGGACTTAGAAAAAAACGTGATCCACTGTAACCCACTCTTCCCTACTTGAGATGGTCACATTAAGACCTTTCAAATGATACCTATATTTTACTAACTAGGAGACTTTTTTGTTTGACATAAATAATTGACATTTTGCCATTGTTGTTATTTTAATTTTAGGTGTTAACAGTTTAGGTATCCTATGTCACCCGGGATGGTGAAAAGACTCTAACAATACCTCACGGTCTGTTCGGTACTTGCCCCTTTCTGCTTTTGCCTACCAAGTGCGAGGCCCATACTATTAGTAGAGATTTGCCCCCTTTTTGAAAATCACCTACTTTTTACTCTTAATTCGCCCCATTTGGTTATCGCATGTATATTATATCTTGATTTGATCCCTTATTGTAATGATCATACAAAAAGAAGACATTTGCCCTATTTGATATTGTAAGAAAAAACATTTCTAAACAAATATTTAACACTCAACTGTCCGTGCATTACAGTAATGCACCGCCAAAGTAGCTCGTTACGTCTACGTGACGTCAGTAATAGATGGCTCTGTACATTAGTGCATTACCTGTAATGCATGGACGTACCGGTCCATGTCAGTGGTGAAAGCGAAGGACAGTTAGTGTTAATATTACGTAGTTAGTAGGTACATACGAGTAGTTATCTACGAGGGGTGATCCATAAGCTTTGAGAATCAGTAAGAACCATATACATAATGTTATTCTTTTAATGAAACTTAAATTAGAGAAAAAAAATGTATACATTATTCATTTGTTTTCCTGTGATAGCTAAACAAAAAACATCTGTACTAACAATTTTACAAGACGGCAAAAATAAGAGTTAGTTTTGTAATAATTTGGAGCTGTGTGGAAAAAGTTCTGGTACACTAATAAAAAATATTGTTATTGAAAATGAAACTTTGATTTATCATTATGATTTAAAAGGATAAATAAGTTATCATTGCTGTGGATTTTTTTATCTCCAGCTCTGTCACCAAAATTTTGGGTGGTTTTTTCGGCCTTTTCCAGGATTATTGAGGCCTACAAATAAATACTGCGACATTAGTTTTTAGCAATTGAGTTCAAATAATCTAGGAGAGTTATATAAAATTATTCTATCCTAATTATGGCAAAATAATAAAAATAAGCTGAAGAAAAAAAATTACGAATTTTCGGCAGGAATTGTGCTTCAGAGCCTTCTAATTGATAAGGGTGCTGCTCGTCGACCAAAGATCAGAACTGATAACCGCTCTCCCCGTTATTTAGCCCTAACTTTCGACTACTACTTCTCATTCACTAATGTTCAAAAACAACTACATAAAATCACGAGCTGGTGATGACATAGTGAAGGTACAAAATTTGGCCATTTTGACCTCTAAAAGTAAAATTATTTTTATAGTGGTAAAATAAAACAATTGAATGACGTTAATAAGTATTCGGAAATATAGAAACTGTGCTCATTCCAATTAATATATAAAGATTTACATATCTCCCATTTTTAATACCGATTATCAAAACTTTTGGATCACCCCTCGTACTTCCTGAAATACCCATTTTCAGAATTCTTACTCTTATGAAAATGAGATAGGTTTACTGATGTGCAAGTTGCGGAAAGTTTCCAAAAAGTTGGAAAAGTTCTACGAAATTCCCGGAAACTTTCACTAGAAATATAGGAAATTGAAATTTAAGAAACGGAAAGTTTCCATCCCCGTACAAAATTGTCAGAAGTTTCTGAAATTTTCCTACATGAAATGTTCCGCAATTTTGGAAAGTTTCCTTTGGCACATCAGTAGATAGGTTTAGGTTATGTTAATTTTACAGCAGGCCCGGAAGGCCAAGTCTAATTGATTTGTAATAAGAGTGAGGGTGTGTGTGAGTGTGCATGAGCGGAGCTCCTATTTCCGGGTGGATTGGCCCTCCGGGCCTGCTGCAAAACGTCGTTTGTTAGTCCTTTACCTCAAAACCATAAATTCCTTGTAGCGATTAACCGAATCGCATTTCACCTCGAATGAACAAAATTTCAATAGAATCTTTTACTTGAAGCAATTTTTCGCGTGGTTTTTTACATTAGTAAAATTAATTTGTAACATTTCATTTTTCGTGTAGTATTTTACCCTAGACGCATTTCGTCGCGATCGATGTTTGTTTGGGACGCTATTTAATGTGACGCGTTAATCGATGTTCGCACTAAAATTCTGTAACATTTTTTTTGAAACGTGTTTTGTACCTGTAGTTTCATCTTAAATGCTATCAAACTCATTGAAATATTATCTTTGTGACTAATAAATAATAGATAATACTCTGTCATTGCGACATTGAAGTACAGTGACATTGATTTCAGATACAATAATTATATATTGCAATATTTGTGAAAAAATATGGAGCTTGAACCTGGCTATAAAAAAGAAAAAAAAAACGAAAAAGGTACATCGCGACTAAAGATATTGTCTCATACTGAATTAGATGATTAGGATACAAAGCGAAAATTTATCGCACGATCGAGGTGAAATGCGACAAAAACTAATATCGACAAAAAAAAATGACGATTGAGACACAACGACAACGCGATAGTTAAATGCACGATCGAGGTGAAATGCGACTAAAACTTATAGCGAGTAAAAAAGTAACGATCGAGACACAACGCGATAATTAAATATACGTTCGAGGTGAAATGTGATTCGGTGAATCGCTACAAGGAATTTATGCTTTTGAGGTAAAGGACTAACAAACGCAAAACGTACATAACTTAAACCTTCCAAATTTTCATATTTACATGTTTACGCAGTTACTACGGCCTAATAGGAGGAAATGTTGAAAGTGCCGCCCCAATTTTGACCAAAAAAAACAATAAAAGGCGGATAAGTCAAAAAAGGGGGCGAATTAAGAATAAGAAGAAGGGGGTTCCACAAAGGGGGCAAATCTCTACAAATAGTATGGGCCTCATAATCAGTAGGCAAAAGCAGAAAGTACCGAACAGATCTACCACACACATCTAAATCGGCTCAGGCGTTTAGAAGTTATGGTAGAATAAAGAATCATACATAGATACTGAACTCTGAAAACATTACCCTCCTTTTTTGGGCTGTCGTGTAAAAATGGACAAAGAGCTGGAAGTTTTGGAACAAGGAATGGCTAAAAGCAAGGTTCCGAATATCCCATTGAATAAAACACATCTGCTAATATTGTTTTAGATCAATTTATTTCAATTATTTTTATCCATTTACATTGATAAAGTGACTTACCATCAAGTTACATTATAATAAACGCATGGTGTCTGGGTTCGTAAAATATGGCTATTTTATTTTTATTATTACAATAATTAATTGTTAAGATTTCTTTGACACACCACAGAAACCTGGGATGTTATTCTCTTGAACAGCTCTAGACTCGTCGACGAATGATTAACCGGGAGCTTAAGTTGGCCCACGGCCTCGAAGTGGCGCTACGCAAAATTAGGAAACAACTACTGGCCTACTGGTGTGTTATTCTCTCAAAAAACGGCGGCCGGTCGAACGGACGAGCGAATAAAAGCGGCGATTTTAAGTAGTCCCGTCCGACCGAACAAAACACATTTTAGCGCGTGCATTGTCAATAGGCTATTTGACAACATTGAAAATATACTACAAAATGTGGTCATCCTATCAGATAATAGCGTAAAAAAACATATTTCACTTTATTTTAAACTAAATTATGCATATTTTTTTGGAAATTAGGTACACGAAAAAAATTGTAATATTTTTTGAAATTTTATCTGTGGCAGAAACGCTATGTGATTGGTTTGCAGCTGTGGTTACTTGCTGGTGACGTCACACACAAGTAACTACAGATCATAAGGGCATATCTCTTCAAATGATTGTTTATTGTTTACTTGCGTGTGACGTCACACTGGTCATATGGCCAGCGCCATGACAGAAACAGCTTTTTTAGCGCGGTTTTGAAAATTTAAACTTTAACTTTGATTTTTAGTGAGAATACAGTAGAATCTCAAGGAAATATCGATGTAGTGTACTTGTTATTTAATAAAGAATCATTTAAAAAGGGTTTCTAAAATTAGTCAAATAGCCTATTAGGGAGCCTTATACGTTGGTGAAGTCATGCTGCCAAATTGAATACACGCGCTAAAATGTGTTTTGTTCGCTCTGTCGGGACTACTTAAACTCGCCGCTTGGACCTTCACTCGAGCGAACGATCACCTTTGCTTGTTGAGAGAATCACTACCCTGCTTCTCCAAATATTGTGTGAGTACTTCATTCATATAAGGTCGGATTTTTATTCCCACAGAAAAAATGTAAACAAAGGTGTTGCCGTTAACGAAAAACATTTGCAGTATTCAAAATATTTATACTTTCCTCATTTAAAAGAAATCGACTTTCTATAAAAAAAGCTATATATTGTAATCAAGATTGAAGAATTTAATTGGTTGATGGCAAACTTTATTTTGATATAAGTAAACTCTTTGTTATATTAATTTAAAACGTGAAAACTGTTTTTGTATGCATCATTTATTTATTGCACTGGTATCATTGACTCGATGCACCCGTGTCAACAAGTTGAGGGCCGCTTGATTGATGTGAGACGTCACTTCACTCGCTTCGCTTTACAATTCGTGCTCCCATTGTAATCGCTTTCCAGTGACTCATTTGTGCGATTTTTTTTTTTATTATTTCTCAAATATAAATCCGACCTTAGCTTGGGTCGAGGAATAGTTAGTCTCTTGGCGTATTGACACTATCTTCTTACATAAGTGATACATGAACCTCGTTATACGGAGATGATAATGTAACTCTCCCTTTGAATATTCTTTAAACCTTTTTTGCTGCCTCGAGTATCTACTTAATAAGCTAATTACTTGTTATAAATAATAATAGTACATGAAGATCAATTCGTAGCTATTTTCAGGCAAATCTGGTCACGTCTCACGTAAACTGTCTAATGCGTTAACGCCTTGTTTTAAATTTTAATTTGTAAGTGATTAAACTTAGAACCTTTCATAGATCATATTACGGTTCATTTGTTTGTATATGTGTATGTATTCCCAAATAAATAATATTACCTATATTAACCAGCTATACAAAAATGATCGTGGAATTGTAGTAGGTAAGCTAGTTAAAGTAGTCTGCACAAGAGGTAAACAAAAACGGACTTATTTTCCGACATCAAAACGCAACCGACAAAAAATTTGACTATTTTGATCTTTCTTGTGAGGCTGAAAAGAATATATTACGATCATTGAAGCAAGACCAACTATGGAACGGAGTTTGGCTAGTTTGATCCTTCTTGTGATTGATTAAAATCATCTTTCTCGATTAGGTAGGGTTAAGTCCTCGCTGACTGATATATCAACGCACAGCCTAAACCGCTGGTCCTAGACATGAAATTTGGAGGGAATATTTACTGTGAAGTGTTGGTATCCACTAAGAAAGGGTTTTTCGAAATTTCATGCCCCAAGAGGGTGAACTGGGGGTGGAAGTCTTCCATTTTTTGAAGTTGGAAATTTGTAAGTATTGATTAAGGCTACTGCTTATAAATAAAAAATACAACGTTTGATGATTTTGGAATAACTACTTACCCCTAAAGTCAATATGGTAAAAAGAGGTAGATATGTTATACGCACTTCGATAGCGGCACCCTAAAACCAAGTCAATTGGTACACCTTTACTTGATCTTGCGCCGTCAACGGAACCGTGAACTAGTCTGCAGAGCAACATACACTCGTCTCTGTTTCGCTCCCGGAAATTAGCATACCATCCTGCTTTCATTTGTCATTTATGAATTAGTGTGTAATTGCAATATTTACTGATTATGTGTGCGTAAGCCGGGCCATTTTTAGACGCGGAATACCGTTAAGGTAACATATCTACCTCTTTTTATATTATATCATTGCCTAAAGTGGTGAAATGGGAAGAGGAAGTTAGTAAGATAATTAGGTCATTTTTTAAGTGAGAAACGCGTAAATTGGTATTTACGCTACTGCTTGTAAATAGAAACATTACTTTAAGCGACTTTGAAAAAAACAAGCACTAAGGGTTAAAAGAGGCCGTAGAAGTTTGTATGGGATTTTGGTCATTGTTGATGCGAGAAATGTGGAAATGTACATCTTTTAGGATATTGTTTATAAATAAAACAAATCGGGAATTTCGAAGAAAACTACACTACCGTCAAAAAGTTTAGGAGCTTTGTACTTGCATCTCATACGATTACCTACAAATATGACTTACCAAAATTGACAACCGATCAAGAACTAGTTGACCAATTGTATTGCTATTATTCAATTCGTTAGCTGATTAAATAGAGATCAAAATCAAAATCAAAATGGTATACAATAAATGTTAGTACATATCGTAATTTTTACAGAGGAAGCTTCTAAAGAACTATTGCCGACGCGTACATACAAATTTCGTTAATTTAGTATGAACGTGTCGGCAATATTTTTTTAAATACTTCCTCCGTGAAAACTACGATATGTACTAACATTTATTATATACCATTTTGAACCTTATTTTATCAGCTAACTTATTGAATAATAGCAATACAATTTTTCAACTAGTTCTAAATTGGTGGTCAATTTTGGTAAGTTATATTTTTAGTTAATCGAATGAGATGTAAGTACAAAGGTCCTAAAGCGGTAGTGTACCTCTTAAGAGGATTTTGAAGCTAAAAATGTCCATACAAAATGGGATAACGTTTCTCTCCCCTTAAACCTTGTCAGATTTTTACGATTTTTGAATATGAAAACTTGGTCCGTACGTTTTCCTTTCCAAAAAATATTTGAAAATAATAAAAAAACAAAAATCGAAACGTACAAACCTAGGTTTTCATAACAACTACCTAATACATATTCAAAAATCGTTGAAATCGGACTCCATTTAGGGGGTGAGAAACGTTATGGCCCGGAACTAAATTAGTATGGAAAAAGATTGAAGAACAGCTACACGATTTAAGCGTCGCCTGACAGTCCTCTTGAGAGGTGAAATAGATATTATTTGTAAGAGAGTCCGGCCAGTTTTGAAGTGAGAAACGTGCAAATCGTTGTTTAGAAAACTATCACGACTAAGGGCGGAGTTCACCAACAATTAAACGGTTGACTAGCGGTTTAACGGGTGTGAAATGTATTGATTAACAGCTGATTAAGACTTAACCGTCCGTTTCATTGTTGGTGTACTCGGCCCTAAGGCACGGTTTTATACAGGCCCGTTAGAAAACATGTCAGATCAAATTTTAGTAACTTCATACAAGTTTTGACATTCTTGACCGAAATTTGATCTAACTGATCTTTATAAACCCCAGCCTGTCGTGATAGTTTTCTAAACAACGATTTGCACGTTTCTCACTTCAGAACTGGCCGGACTCTCTTACAAATACTATCTATTTCACCTCTCAAGAGAACTGTGAGGCGACGCTTAATCGCGTAGCTGTTCTTCAATCTTTTTCCATACAAATTTATATATAGGAACCGGACATAAGACAGCACCAAATAACTTTAAATAGAAAATTCGTTCATACTTGTGTTTGTAATAACGACGTCGGAACCCTACACTGAGCATGGTACTGCCCGGTTTTGTTTAATAGCCTGAAATACTGTCCCAATGCCGGGCAAAGGTCTCTCCTGACCGACCGATACTTAAAAAAAACATGTTCTGGATTTTTTTGGAATAATGCCTACATTTTGAAGGTTTTGTACAAACTCAATCTGTACTTTTTAACAATGTCTGACTCTCCGCGGACGAAGTCGCGCGCGGAAAGCTAGTAGGTTATAAATATGAAAAAGGCTAAAACAAATTCGAATAAAGCTCTTAAACTAAGGCACTGGTCCCACCGCTGGCAAGTAAGCGATCAACTATCGGCGATTTTCTCGCCCAAGAAACGAACAAAAAAATAATCGCTCCCGTGTAAATAAAAGAGAGATAAGTATATATTTATAGTTCATCGCTGGCAGTTCACACTGCCGACGAGGACTCTCTCTACTAGTTTAGCGAAACAAAAGTATAGATCTCGTGTTAGTAAAAGAGACACAAATATTAATAGTTGGTCGCTGCCCCTACTCGCTTCTCGCTTATCGCCGGCGGTGTTACCAGTGCCTTACACGTGTAAACCCAAACTCGATGCCTCGGTTGTGTACAGCAGAGATCCGGTTGCCACGTTTCGCCTGTCATCAGATCAGCTGTCAGTTACATTGCATTGCCATTTAGTTTACATCAAGTAAATAACTGAAAGTGATACAAAATTTACTTGCGAGATTGGTAGCGTGCTACAAAATTGAACTGTCAGTAGACAAACAAACAATCATATGAAGTTAAACGCTTATCTCCAATCCCATGCTATGTGAAATGCATTATCAAAATGTATTAATAATACACTGCTCCGACGGTACAACCCCGGAATTTAAGAGAATAACCCACCGAACATAATTCCTAAGTAATGTTCGACTACCTATTTGTATTCTTATTTAGAGTTAATAATGCGCATAATAAAATGAAAAAGAACTACAAAAAACTACTACCAATAATGCAGATTACATATCTGCCTATATCTACTTACGAAACAGTGCTTTAGGGTCTCCCCACGTCTATCGACGCGGAATCAGCTAAAGACCGTCGGAAAAACCTATGTCCATGCAATAAGAGCGAGAGCGATAGAATGCGGGGACACAATAAGAGCTGGATCTTCTTAACTAGTGCTTGTTTCTTGACATGTTCTATACCTAGCTAAAGGTACCACTGGTCGTACTGGTTCTTGTTTAACGTCACCTTCGTGATCCGAGCTATTATGCCATGTACCTGCAATTGAAACAGAGTTATTTATAATTGTCCAGCGATTGATCAATCCACGAAGACTGGCTTTAATACTTTAAAAGTTACTTTTCATCAATGATATTTTATTATTAAGATACGTCATCTGCGCGCATAAGCGTTCCTCGAAAAGGAAGGTAATTACCTTACTATCGTTCAGTCGCGCCGTGGCCGCTGACACGCACGCGTCAAAAACAGTAAAGTTTTATTACCGAAATGCAACAAATATAAGTCATAAAAAATGCCGTCTTGTGTTATTAGAGGCTGCCGAAATTATACTGTAACTATAAAAGGACGAAAGGATGTCTCATTTCATTCGTAACTACCGTAAATATTTTTTACATTTTTTGTTTCCATCGCCATTCCATTTCCATATTTTGTAGCGGCCATCACGCGACCATGGCGGGCACGCCACGTCATTCGGCTACGCAATTTGAAACAACTATTTATCTCTTTCTAACAATAGCGTTCGCTACGTATTGCCGTCTTTGTCTGTAGAAATCTGGCAACGTAGCCACTGTCAGTAATTGGCGACGGATTTTATGTGCATTTAGTATGAGCATAACGTATCTAAATATAAAATATCATTGCTTTTCATTGGGATTATTGTAGGCACTAAGCAGAGGGGCGAGATATGTGGATTGATCCATCTACAGTTGTTGCCTTGTCGATAAAAGGACGGGACGGTGCACTCCTTCAACGCCATGGTAATGTTGGTACGACAACATTGATTCGTTTGTAAACTCAACTCAGGAAATCTAGGACCATTTATTAAAGAGGCAGGACGAATCACAGATGTAGATACATTAGGTAAACCAGATATTAATATTAAATTGGTCACAATCTCTCTTGTAGCTGTCAGTATATTTATAATCAGAGCTCGGAATAGGTACCTAGTGCTTTTTAACCTAAACTTCGCGGGAGGACATAATTAAGAGTGGTTACAACCACCAAAAATAGTTATTTCTTATTATTTAATAAGGATTCCCGGGATTGACTGTATATCGGCAAAGGCTTAATACAGATCTTGCTATTTTGCATATTATTTATTTATTTATCTTAAAATAACTATCAGTCATAAAACAATATAATATAATATAGATCAAATTGAATCAAAGGGAGCCTGAAATCTTTTTTAGTTGATTTAAATATAATTATAATATCGTATAGAATATGTTCAACAAAAACAGATGTAGCCGACACTTTAGCCGTGTACATACCACCTGCAGTTTGCGACCCTGATTTATAAGTAAAGTTAAAAGTATTAAGCACTTAGAGTAATACAGTCAATCCCGGGAAATCCCGCATTCAATAATAAGAAATTTCTGGTGGTTGTAACCATTCTTAGTTACGTCCTCCCGCGAAGTTTAGGTAAATAGGCACTATCTATTCCGAGCTCTGTTTATAATGCATAAGTATGAAAGCGATAGACAGCGGAGTACTATCAATACTCTTGTTTTCACTGTAAGTCTGTATGTTCGTCCCAATAAAAGAACACCGCACGAAAAGAGTGGAAAAAGATTGGTCTTTTTAATTATTTTTTTTTATTACGTATCTTCTTGATTAATATAATTATATGATATATATAGGTATATATCAACATCCTTATGCCCTTGTCCATGTTTTACTTTTCATTACAACTTTTTGAGTAAACGCATAAAGTTTGTTTTTCCTTACTAGGTGAAAAACAAACGCGGGGTTCTCTTAGTATGGAGAAAGTAACTCTGTGTTTGCCCAAAAAGTTATTATTTAAAAAAACTTGGCATGTAGATTTAAAAACTTCCTTAGTTCATAGTTATTCTAATCATGCAAAAAAACACGGAAAAAAAAGAATTAATACATGAATTTAGGGGTTTTTCGTAACACGGACATAAGGAAAAATGCAAAAAAAAAACCGATTAAAATGATCAATATCTCGGAAAGTAATAACAATTGCTGAACTGGGGGTTAAATCGATAGCTTATGAGCTGCTCTACCACCCCCTTAAAGCTGTCGAACCCGCTACCAAACACCCTGTATAGCCAGTTATAGAATCACAAATAATAGCAATTTTTAGTCGAGGTAGGCAAAGATGTACCGCTGCGCGCTGGGTAACGTTCTTTACCAGTAGGTATCAGTCAAACCGAAAAAACAAATTAACACATTGGAAAGTTAAATCTATATTTTGGGATCGGTACAAAAGGGGCTTTCTTGACCTTTAATATTTGCGTCATGTTCTGGGAAACCATATACATTAAATACTTAAGGGGCATCGAACCTACGACTAGTTTTGGAGAAAAATAGTTGCTGTTAGATTTTTTATAACCATTTAAAAAAAAAACTGAAAACATTTTTTTTCTTAAAGTAAAGTACCGACTTAAATGTCTTCTCCATAATATAGGATATAACATAGGATAGAATAGGATTTAGATTCACCTCGAGTATTTTTATACATTATTCAAAACACGTAAGGTCTGTTCATCCTTACTTGTCTTATATAGTAAACAACTTTCTAACCTCAAAATTAACCTTTTTTGGCTAAAACAGCTATTTTAAACAACATAAAGCAATCACAGACAATACATTGGCCAAGTGATGTCCAAAATGTTAACTCAGTTTACTTTATTTACGATAACAGAGCTGTTTTAGCCAAAAGAGGTTCATTTTGAGGTTAGAAAGTTGTTTACTATATAAGACAAGTAAGGATGAACACACCTTAGGTACCTATTGAAATTGTACCTACCATTTTTTTCTGACTGTTATGGAAAAATAAAGTAAAGTTGTCGAAATTAAGAGTTTAAAAAAATATAAAATGCGTTAAAAAATTTCAAAAACCTCACAGTATTTTTTGTATTAAATAAGTTCTAAGAAACCTAGTTCTAGTTTTCAATGATAAGTAAATCGAAGCCCGCGGTCCGGGAGTTCGACTCGCACCTGACTGGTTTTATTAAAACTTTCGTGCGGTGTACTATTTAATCAGGAGATACCTAACATTAACTATTAAGGTTGAATTATCGTTCCCAACTGTTTCTTTCGTCCGAACTTTCATGAGTTACAAAACTGTTTAAATTAATAGGATTGATAAAAAAAAAGGTTATTTTTTATATATATCTCCAAATATTTAAAAACATTAAAGGATCCCGAAAAAATGTACATCTAACTTATGAATCGGACAAATGAAACAGTTGGGAACGGAAATTCGACCTTATGTAGAGAGAAACCTAGGGTACCGCCTTGACAAATAATGAATCAATTTTACTTTCATTGTTGGTTACAGGTTCGACGTTTTATTTGTTAATCTGTTAATAATGTTTTCCAACCCACGAAGACCATTTCTTTTTTTAAGCGTGTCTACGAGGAAGCATGACCTGCTTTGTACATAGACACGATCCCCGTAGAAGATATCCCCGGTAGAACGTGAGTACTTAGTAATTTAATAGCACAGTCCAATTAGGGTTTCACCTCGGAATGAAGATAATATTGCTGGAAACTCGTATACACCTTCAATTCGGTATTCTAAAAGTTGTCTTAAAATCACATTAAACTTAAGGCCTCCATACATGATCCGTTTTGCCTTTAGGTCTAACTGACCGGATGCAAAATAGCATTGTGTATGTGTAATTTGGCCTGAAGGCAAATCGCATCCGTCCGCCTGAACGGTTTTCTTGTATGGTGTCTTGTAAAGTCTTTACCTGTATGGGCACTCGATCCGGTCATGCGGAACTGACGCAGGTCGGCCTGAACTGATCGGCCTTTACATGTATGGGGGCCTTTACGCAGAAACGAGATTTTATGTGACTTTTGAGACAACTTTTAGGACGCCAACATGAAGGTGTACTTATACGAGTTTCCAGCTTATTATCTCTCATTCTGAGATTGCCCCTGTTTTCTTATTTGACTGGGCTAAATGTAAGCGATATTTGATTATAGATACACTTAGGTGCAAAACTGTCTCAATATTAGCACCTTGGTAAATGTGAATAAGTTGATGACAATCAAAGGTATTTTTAAAAGCTTAATACAGATTAGGTAGGTACTCCTTGAAATTCGCTATAAAACTGCCTAAAAATGATTAAAGTACTTACTTGTGATTTATAGTTTTTATGTCGCCAATAAATACCTCCAAAAATATGCCTGGTTAAAATAATTTCCTACTCATTTCAAAGAGTATGGAATTCCCTATATATAAATAGATTCCGTTTTTGGGGTTGTCATGAAGAAAACTAAAATTATTGAAAAAATAAAAAACGTGAAATTTTATAGTTTTGGGTTCAAAATTATTAAAAAACTATAAATGACAAGGAAATCATTTGTTAGGCAGTTTTGTAGCGAAGTTCAAGAACTACTATTCCGTATTAATAATGTAAAAATACCTTCGATTTTCATCAACTTATTCACATTCTACTAAGGTGCTAATATTGTGACAGTTTTGCGCCTTAGTATATTCACTTTACTTTACTTTGATAATCAAAAATGTATTTTAGGGTTTTACAACATTTGCTACAAAAAGCATTCAAGTTATTTTTTTCATATTTCGTATTCTTAATAATTAAAACCTTAACAACCACATAATTTTACGTTGCACATAAAGTTCAGTGGTTGGAAAGGTTTAAATGAAATAAGTAAGTAGCCGACCGCGTCTTCGTGGATAGAAAAATCTATAGAAAAGGGCTAGATTGAATATTGGACCCGCCGTTATGAACTACCTGCTTCAGCACGTGGATCAGGACCATCCACTGGCTCATGACTAGCTCGAATAGGTTACATATTGTTAACGTTACCGGTAAAGTCATCCATCGATCACAATACAATTTACGAAGCGCCGTTAGATTCGTATGCTCCAGGATCTATAACTGAGTTTGTATAAATGCTGATTACACGCCAAATCCCGGTTATTCTGGGACTGTCTGATTAATGTTGCCTATCTACTTATTCGATATTTTGATTCCCTTATCGGTAACTTATAAACTATATTAGTCACATTTCACTCTGCTATCTATTTGTTGTGAGGACGTTTTCATTTCGCGACTATATCTAATACTTACTTACACGCATTTCTAATTAAGCATGACATGTAATGCGAGTTAAACCATTATCCATGACCCATAACAATAATAGTTTTAAATGTTGGCGTTCTGCAGAGAACCTTCGTACGGGACTAACGCAGAATTATGAGCAGTCTCTCCACTTGCACGAAGTTAACAGATTACAATAATTAAGATAAGAAGCGACGTTGCCGCTAAGCTTTTGTAATTTAACGCGCCTCTTAAGCACTATCGCGGTGTTCAACCATTAGGTTCAAAAACAAGATCCGGTATTTTATTTGACCGCTAGTAATGGAATTTTTGCTCACATTATTTTATTAATGTGATACTTGGCAATCGAAGATGTTTTCATGCCGTTTTGATGTTGTGTTTCAATTAGATCACGCATAAATGACTGAATGGATTTGGATGAATTTTGTCACGAAGATAGTTCATACTCTGGATTATTTTAAGTTTTTATTAAAGTTAATAGAATTCCACGGGGTCGAAGTCGCAAGCACAGCCAGTAATGTAAAAAAAACAAGGAAAAATAATATTTCTTTTGTCAGTTTTCAGAAGCATCAAAATTACCTGGTTTTGCCGCTTTCGTCTACTAATCATTTGTCTTTCGTGATCGTAGATTATCGAAATTTTAGTTTTTTTCTACTTGTTATCAAATTTTAGCAACAAACATGTTACGTAATAGCTTGTGATATGGGACAGCAGACATTTAAATGTTTATGTTAGTTAAAACAACGCGCCACCATTCCACCTCCAGCCACCACCATGTAATACTAGTAACTTGATCCTTAACTGACCTTGCTGCTTCCTAGCTCAACCTCAACAATCCCTTCTCCACCAATACTCGAACAATCATGCTGTATACGAGACAAAACAATTTAGTACTGAAATATTTTCCATCTCTGGCCGCCGTCATGTCAACAAAGTGACCTCCACGACAAGCTGTTCAATTTATTTTGGTAAAATTCAAACTCAACGAGACTCCAAGATAATTGGTAATGTTATCGGTAATTAGAAATGCATGGTTTTAGTTAAAGTCTGAGGTTGGCAGGGGCCAAAGTTACGAACTTCTTGACACTAATCTTGGCACTATTCAATTATACATATTTCTATTTTATACTTAAACCTAATTACTTATCTTATTAAAATTTCGTAAAGCAGGATTTTACTGCACGACACCTTGCACTTTGTGACTATGCTCTAAAACTTGACACAGTTGACTCTTAGCTGGTCTTGAGTAGATACAGACCGGGAGCCATCGAGAGCCATGGCTCACAACAGGCCCTTTCATTTGACATGTCACACAATAAGGTTTGCGATTTTTTTACCTAATTTACCTAATTTATCCCCCAAAAGTAACCCCTTGTTCAAAATTCATTTATTTACGTTACGCATCCGTCTTTGAGTCACCGACTTACATATTTGTACCAAATTTCGACTCGATCGGTCCAGTAGTTTTGGAGCAAATCTGCTGTGACAGATGGACAGATAGACAGACAGACTAACAGGCAGGCATATGGTGTGGAGACGGAACCCTCTCCACGCGAGTCGAACTCGCACTTGGCCGGTTTTTATAATTACCTATTGTGCTGAAAAATAGTAACAGAAATCTCAGAACAAAAATGTAGTCGTAAAGCTACGCTTATGTAGTTTCAAAAATACATATATAGTTTATCATATATGTATATCTGTTGATACATGGGAGGTAAAAACTAATATTAAGCGTGGGTCAGGGTGATCTCAATGCGTGATCAGTATGATCATCAGTGAAAGTAGGGTTTAGGTACTGTTTTAAACACATAAAAGGTAACGCAATGCAAATTCATTTTATACAGGGTGACTGGTAACTCGACCTATTCCTTGAAAGAGGTTATACTAGAGCTTATTTGCAATAACTTGGTCCCAGTTAACTGGGGTCTAATGACACTGGTTTCCGAGTTATTTAACTTTTTAGATATTTCTAAAATTTTCCGTCTTTTGATCTAAAACTGTCGATTGTGAAAAAAATACTTCACTCTTGGAACTAAAAGCTGATGAATAAGCAAATGCTTCAAACACAAACACTTGGTAAAAATTCCAAGTACCTACCTCAGAAATAAAAGGTTCTTAAATCACAAGTCAGTATTTAAAAATTAGGCTGATTAAACCAGCAGAAGGCGCGATGTGAATTTAATTTGGATGGACCAAAAAAATATCTCACGGTTTTTACATTCTAATTCGAAAGAATAGGTAATTATAAGAGACCAATTTTATTAATTTTGTATTTGACCCAACAGTTTTGTTTTAAAATATCTTTATTTATTTAGCAGACATTTTATGGATGACATTATTATTTTAAATTTGGGTTGCCATTTTCTAATAAATTACAACAATTAAATGATAATGTACAAAAAGTGCCGCTGCTGAAGTTGCTGCAAGGCTCAAACAGTCCAAATAGTCAGAGCTCAAGGGTGTATGAGGTTGTTCTGGGAGCGGTAGAGATTAGTGTTCCCTGGTGCATAGAAGCAAGGGATCGGGCCACCTCGACTTCGTCAACAGTGTACAAATCAGCAACATGCTACGGCAATAAACATACAAATTTATTCCTCGGCTCGGGTCGCACTTGGCTCAAAGGTACTGGCAGCATTGTCACGCTATTTCCAAGGAAAAATATTGGACCAGATACGAACCGGACCGGGTATCACAACCCCTATCCCTCAATCGCTGTCCCAAGTTTTTGCCCCTACGCACCAAGGAACATTAATCTGGTGGTTGGTACCGGAACCAACTCATACACCCTTGAGCTCAGACTATTTGGAGTGCTTGAGCCTTGCAGCACCTTCAGCAGCGGCACTTGTCGTACATTATCATTTAATTGTTGTAATTTATTAGAAAATGCCAACTCAAAGGGGTTTGGGTAAAAGTGTTGTCATTTGTAAAATTCATACATTTTCAAGGCCATTTGTAAAAGTGGTAAATTATGATATAATAATTAAAAATAAACATATTTTGTTATGTAATGTAATACTCTTAAGTGCATCGGAGCCGAGATATTTAAATATTCGTACTTGGGCGTACTTTTGTACTAAAAACTGAATACTTAAATCCTTAAAATCTCCGCTCCGATATTATTTATCGCCATAAATTATATATATCTATGTGTATTTAGAGGTCCTCTAAATAACTATGTAAAAATCATCCGTGGCCGCTGAAAAAAAAAATTACAATATTCTTCAAACTTTACCCAATGCCCTTTAAAATGACCATGTCATCCATAAAATGTCTGCTAAATAAATAAAGATATTAAAACCAAACTATTGGGTCAAATACAAAATTAATGATATTGGTCTCTTATTACCTATTCTTTCGAATTAGAATGTAAAAATCGTGAGATAAGTTTTTGGTCTATCCCAATTAAATTCACATCGCGCTTTCTGCTCGTTTAATCAGCCTATTTTTTAAAACCTGTAAAGAAGTGGTCTATATTGGCACCTTTTTGGAAAGCTTATGAATTAAAGAAGTTGTGTCCGTGATTTGTACGCCAAGTTTAATACATTTTTTTGGAGTAATACTCTTCGACAGAAACGAAATGGTTCAAAAAAATTACTGACTTGTGATTTAAGAACCTTTTATTTCTGAGATTTTTGGAACTTTCACAGTGTTTTTTTTTGAAGCATTTGCTTATTTATCAGCTTCTAGTAAAAATGCCGTTTTATTTCCCAGAGTGACATATTTAGAAATATCTAAAAAGTTAAATAACTCGGAAACCAGCGACATTAGACCCCCAGTTAAATGGGACAAAATTAAGTACTGCAAATTAGCTCTAGTATAACCCCTTTCAAGGAACTGGTCGAGTTACCAGTCACCCTGTATATTACAAGATCCACTGCACAGACAGAGATCTGAACATTTAAGCTGCCTTTTTTTACGATTATACCAGCCACGACACTGTTTTTTGCACCTGACAATTTGTAGACGAGCTTCTGCAGCAACAGGCAAGACCACCCATATAGGCTCCCATTTGTTTTTGACCTTCGTCCAACCCCAAGTAGACAGATAGAGCAGATTTTGAGCTGGTGCTAACACTGCTAACTGGCCCCAAACATGCACTCATTGATATATGCCTCTTGAAAAATGCTGATATAAAGCAGGTTTAGTCGGTGCCCTACTGTAAAATTTGCTAAGAAAAGCACTTTCCGTGTAAAAAAATACCAAATTGTGCATCATTACTTGCCAAGCCCTTTTCCATTTACCGGTCAAACAAACAGTCCAGTACCTTAGCGATTACAGAGGCGAGTGGGATTGGTCTGTAGTTGGACATGTCTTAGGAGTCTCTGGTCTTATCCTTAATAACTAAGCTGACTGACTTACTAAGAGACTTATTTAGGCTTAGCTACGGTACTCATTTACTGAAGTACACGAAGCTGATCTGAAATAATAATAATGATATTCAATATTCTGGATTAAGCTTTGATATCCTATTATATATGTTTAAAAATGCAGAAAATCTGACCTATATAACGTTACGACGTATTTCTCGATGGAAGCTATTGCCTCCTCAATGCGCCCCTCGATCGATCAGGAAAGGCTTCCCAAGCTTCGAAAGCACTTCTCTTACCTATACCATTGAACGAAGTTTAGGTAAAGTTGTCATGTGAAAGGATACATTAGAAACGTCTCTATTCAGTACCCTTACCATGAGTTACAATTACCGTACTCGCTAACGAGTCGAATGTTCTGTCCCTCGCACTCTATAAGAATAATGCGAGGTCTGTGAGGGACAGAGCATTAGACCCGCTAGCGAGTACGGTAATTGTAACTCATGGTAAGGGTACAGGATGGAGTGTTAGTAAAGTTTTATTGTACTTACTTACCTCTATTTGTTCTCTTCGCGAATTAAAAATAAGTAGAAAAAAACAATATTTCTATGTAAGTATGTTTGGGATGAAATATTTATTGGAAAATTATAAAACATACAATAATTACAATATTAGAACTGCCAAGGATACGTACTTATAATATGTTATGTTTACGTTTACGCGAATTAGTTCTATGCTCATCTTAGACGTAAAACTAAAGTATATATTTTTGAAAAATAGATAACTGGGGCCTGTTTTATAAAGCTACAAATTACAATTTACAGGTTACAAGTTTTCATTTGACACAACCTCGACCAATGGCGACCAGCCATTTGAGTAGTGTTGCCAGTTTAGACCTGTAAAATTGTAATTAGTAGTTTTATAAAATAGGCCATATTTATATTTTTTACATATATCACGTGAGTAAAAAAAGGTAGAAATGAAAAAGTTGTAGATGACTGTTGTCTTTAGCCCATTTTTTTATTTTCTAAAGTGCATTATTTTTATTCCAGAAATAGAATTCCCACCCTTAATTTATCCGAAAATGATATTATTGGACGCCCCATAACAAGTACAGGGCCTCTATTCTAGATGGTAAAAACGATATCTTATTTGACCTGCTATGGAATTGTTTTATACTCATTCCGTCATTACTGTCAAGTAAATAGGAGCTATCAAAACGTTGACAATATGATAACAGGTCAAATACGACATGGTTTTTACCGTCTAGAATACCGGCCCAGTTTTTGAGAAATAATATGGCTTCAATTAATGCGCGGCAGCGTCAAACTCCCCCTCCCGCCACCCAAAAAAAAATGCACTGTAACTTTCGATAGCTCCCGGTCTGAATTCACTCGAGACCACCTAAGGATCAACTGGTGCCAAGTTTCAGCGTATAGTCAAAAAATGCAAGGTTCCCATACAACGGATCGCACTATCAAACCAGCTACCACACTTAATATTTTTTATTATATCCCATGCAGATATATATGATAAGATAAACTATATATTTTTGGAAACTACATAAGTGTAGATTTACAACTACATTTTTGTTGTGAGATTTCTGTTATTATTTTTAAGCACAATAGGTAATTAAAAAAATAACAAATTATGTATTTTAGTCTTTTCTACTTTATTCATTTTTTTGTTAGAAAGTGAATTTTTTTTGTTCGAAAAATAGATTCCTCGTCCTTAATTTATCTGAAAATGATATATCGCAGGCCCTAATATGCATAATTTTAGAGAAATGTTGCTTCAATGCGCCATGGCTCTCGATGGCTCCCGGTCTGAATCTACTCAAGACCAGCTAATAATCAACTGTGCCAAGTTTCAGCGCATAGTCACAAAGTGCAAGGTTCCCATACAACGGATTGCACTATCAAACGAGCTAAGAAACATGGACATGAAACATTTTGTTTAGCATTTTTATACGGATTGTATTTTTATAATGGCTTCTTATTTTGATGCCATTTTGGGCTTAAATTGTAGTCTAATTTTCATAGTTTAGGACTAAATAGTAATCTGAAGTAAAACTGCAACAAATATGTGACAAAACTGTTTTTATCTACATCCATATCATAACTTCCCTACAATATGTTCAGAAGCGATAAGCAAATCGCCTATATTAAGAAACCTGTATCCGTGGTTGCATCTTAATGTTTACATTAAAGTATAGTGCATCGTAATGTTGACATTAAAGTGTCGGTACCTAAACATTAAAGTATCGGTAATACTGTACCAGAGATGATCACCAAAATCCATGACATCGTATTGAACGACCGAGAGTAAAGGTCCGTAAGATAGCTGATATTGTAAGCATTTCAGACGAACGGGTTCACACTTGTTTGGATATGAAGAAGCTCTCCGCCCGATGGGTGCCGCGATTGCTTACAGTGAATCAAAAACGCACTAGGGTGACCCTGTCAGAGGCATTTTTGGCGAAGTTTAGGTGTAATGAAAAGGACTTCTTGCGTCATTTCATAACTGTTGACGAAACCTGGATTCACGATCATACACCAGAAACCAAGGAGCAGTCAAAACAATGGATTGCTTCAGGTGAACCTGCACCAAAGAAGGTCAAAGCAGTTTTATCTGCGAATAAAGTTATGGCTACAGTCTTCTGGGATGCTCGTGGTGTAATATATGTTGATTACCTTCAGAAAGGTAAAACGATTAACGGCGAATATTATGCCAACTTGTTACAGCGATTTCATGAAGTTTTAGTGGAAAAACGACCCCATTTGGCGAAAAAGAAAATCCTTTTTCACCAAAACAACGCACGGGTCCACACTTGTGCCGTTGCTATGCCTAAAATCCACGAGCTGCGTTACGAATTGCTCCCGCGTCCGCCTTATTCTCCTGATTTAGCCCCCTGCAATAGTCGCAGCTTCTTTTCCCAAACTTGAAGAAATGGCTTGGTGGAAAAAGATTTGGTTCCAACGAAGAAATCATCGCAGAAACCAATGCGTATTTTGAAGGGTTGGAGAAATCGTACTATACGGAGGGAATCGAAAAGCTAGAAAAGCGATGGACCAAGTGTATTGAGTTACATGGGGACTACGTTGAAAAATAAATATTTTCTTTTACCAAAAAAAAAATTGGTTAATCGTCTGATTTTGGGTGTCAATAAACACTTCTTATTTCTTATTTATTTCTTATACCACCGTTACTCAACGTTTATTAGTAAGGGGGTAAATGTATACTATGTCAAGCACCAGTGTCATCGTATTTTACCGAAAGTGCTTTTAATCAAACAATACAAGGTTAAATAGAGATTACTGCCTCAAAATAAACATGAAGACAATTATTAAGTGTATAAATAAATAATATGACTATGCTCAACCTTCAAAAGAACGCGTATATGGAGTTATAATGGTAAACTTATTTGTTTATAACTTTATAAGAGTGACGGAATGAATTGCAACAGACTTTACGTACAGTATTCCCAGCTTCTTAATAGCTTTCGGCTGGCTATCGCTATCACGCTTGCACTCGCAACTGACAGTATATTTGTCACTCGTGTCATAGAAAAACGATGATTGCTGAACGCTACCACGGACCCAAAAAAATTTTTTTTTAGGTCCATGATCGCTTAGAATATGGTTGCACTATACTTTGTTTATGGGTATTTGGTTTAATTTTTCAATTAAAACACTCTAACAGTCAAAATCATTGAAAGCACTTAATTAAGAAACGTTTAACGGTATTCAAAAACCCTAGAACACGAAGAAAGATATAAGGTATCATAATTATAAATCGTATCAGTATCGCGATGAATCAGACTGAGTTACTTATAACTTCTTCAAATGATTAGTTTTCACTTATATTTTTGTGTTCGTATTAAGTAGGTGCCTACCTACTTTTCGAAAATAAATGCAATAAAGTATCGAGTCAAGTAGATAGGTACTAAAATAACATTAATTCATTCATTCACTAACTTTTTTGCCAACCTCTATGTAGTTGTGTGTGTAATCATAAACCCCAATTCTCGCGTATACCATGAGAATAAATACCTAATAACTACACGTAGAAGCGAATCTCTTTGGACCAGGCCCCAAATACTAATACCGCGCTTTAAATACGTACATACTTCCCCCTTCACCCCGCTACGCCCCGTCTTCCGCGCCCAAAGTTAGGGCTGTCACTTGTGAAATATTTTAAACGGTTTATGGTTGTGGTATACAAGTTTAGTCACGAAATGTTATTAATATTTTACTTCAACGTGGAAACATTGTTGCAAAATGAGTTTTTTACATTTACGTTAAATTAGATGATATTAAGATTATCTCCAGAAAATTACATGGCTTATGTGGCTATTAATCATCTGCTCGTATAAAACATGGAAACGATTCTATAAACCACCTTTAAAATAATAATTAAGCTTACTAAGTTTTATAGTCTGGAATCCTGAGTTACTTTTTACGTTCCTTGCTGGATTATTAATTTGTCTTTCTATTAAGTTGAAAAAATCTTCATTACAAAATACTATAAGAATCTAATTCGTTTTTAAGGTTTCCGTTTTTTTTTAAACCTTGTTAGCAGCTTCTCCCACCGCCGGCGAGGAAACGATTAGCTATCGACTATTTTCTCGCTAACAAAAGCAGCGAACAAAAGATAAAGATCCCCTGTCAGTAAAAGAGACACGTATATTAATAGTTGATCGCTGGCTGTTCCCACTGCCGCCGGCGAGTACTCTTTCCACTATTTTGTCCCGCGTCAATAAAAGAGACACAAATTATACTCGCTTCCCGCTCATCGTCGGCGGTGGGACCAGTGCCTCAGGACTGTTGTAATTACTGGCTAGTAGGTAATCTTATTATCCTGTCATGTGTTTAGAACTTTTTTAAACGACTTCACTTGAATAAAAAACTCTGTCATGACAACATCTATTCTTTATATATTTTTCCTTATTTTTCCTAAAATTATTAGAAGTTACCACACGTTATCAGCACGAAATCAAAAGGAAAATAATAGAATAATTGTCACATAATAGGAAAGTTGTTAAGTTGTTGTGAATGTGAAGAATAGTTAAAAAATATTACTTGAGAAAAAGTCACATTTACAAGGAAATGGAGATTCTTTATCTTCACGTTCAAGTAAGTCTTTTTCCATGCCTACCTTCAGCCTACATAATAGAGATGGCTATCCGACATGGAAGTTTAAGATGCGAAACTATCTTTTGCATGAGGAGCTGTGGTATACAATAGTCGGTTATCCTGAAGGAGATACGACTCCTGCATGTCAGAAATCTAAGAACGACAGTAGAGCTCTTGCAAAGATATGCTTAACAGTCGACGGTGGAGCTATTGTTCACGTGCGATGTGCGACAACTGCTGCCGAAGCTTGGACATCTTTGCAAAAGGCGTACGAAGATAAAGGAATGGGACGTAGATTGACATTAGAACGTAAATTATATAGTTTGAATTTATCAGACTTTGATGACATTGAAAAGTATATAAATGCCGTTCTGTCCACTGCAAAGGATCTCGCGGATATTGATAAAATTATTGAAGACACGTCCATAGCCGCTATAATTCTTGGGGGACTTACGTCTAATTATGAGGCCCTCATCATGGCATTAGAAAACTGCAATATACCAGTAACTACGGATTTAGTGAAGACTAGATTACTGAATGAATTGTCCAAGAAAATCATGGCTCATCCAGTAGATACAGTTCTTCAAACGAGATTGAAATCGAAGTCTAAGAAGAAAGATATTGTGTGTTATGGCTGCAAAGTTCCTGGACACAAAAGACCTGATTGTCCTTTAAAAAATAAGAAGGAGAAGGCAAATGCCGCGAATAATGAAGTCACTTCATTTACTGTATTGAATACTTCTGGAAGTTCTAATAAGGATATATGGTATGTAGATTCTGGAGCTACAAAACACATGAGTTCTAGACGCGACTGGTTTTAAACTTTTTCATTATTTGACACTGGTAGTGTAACCGTAGCAAATGGAGATCAGATTAAGTGTTGTGGAATTGGTAATATTTCTATAAATACGCCAAATAAAATTGTAGATTCTATAAATGATGTTGCTTTTGTACCCAATTTAAATGTAAATTTGATATCTGTACAGAAAGCTATAGAAAAAGGTTTTGTTTGCGTTTTTGATATAAATGGTTGTACTTTTTATAAGAATGATACTTTCTCTTTTACAGGTGATTCGGTACTTCATGCTTCGGCCTGTGGTGGACTGTACGCACTCGATTGTACTACTAATATTCCCCGTGATGAGGCTAAAAACTATGTAATATATGATGTGCACTCTGACTGTCTGAACAGGTACCAAATATGGCACAAGCGGTTAGGGCACTTATGTCGTTTAGGTATGATGCAGTTAAAGAATCACCAGGTGGGTGTAAACTTTACCGAAATAGATAAAAGTAGTTGTATCTCTTGCGTGGAGGGCAAACAAGATAGTAAACCATTTAAAAAAATGGCTTATATAAAATCAACTTCACCCTTAGAGCTGATCCATAGTGATCTTTGTGGACCTATGTCTACATCTTCTTTTCAAGGAAATAAGTATGTTTTCATTTTTGTCGACGATTTTACACGTAAAATATTTGCTTATTTTATTGCTTCTAAGACGGAAGTAAAAGATATATTTGTTTTATTCCAAACACTTGTTGAAAAACAGTTGAATGCTCAAATTAAGGCTATTAGAACAGATGGAGGAAATGAGTATGTTAATACCGAGTTTGTAAGTTATCTCTCTTCAAAATGTATCGAGTTTCAAACATCAACGCCGTACAGCCCGCAACAAAATGGAGTTGCAGAACGAACTCATCGTTCTATAACAGAGAAGGCAAGGTCAATGTTGGCTGAAAGTTCTCTTCCCAAAGCGTATTGGGAGGACGCGTTTCGGGTTGCAGTATATGAAGAATAGATCTCACCATAGCATAGCATTTACCTTAAATGGACAAATACCGTATGAAAAATGGTGTGGTCGCAGAAGTGACCTTAGTCGTTTAAAGGTATTTTGGATGTCGTGCACTAGTACATATGTCGTGCACTAGTACATAAATTGGATTTAAAGGCAGAAGAAGCTGTGTTCGTTGGGTACTCAGAAGATCCGAATTCTTATATTTTTCGGGATGCGGTTAATCCGAGAAGAGTATATAAGTCTCGAGATGCCACTTTTTTTGAAAATATGTTTACAACTTTAAAACGAAACAATGGTGAACCTGTGCAAACAAGTTCAACAATAATATTCGAAAATGAAACTGATGGTGAGGTTTGTCAATATTTTGACTGTGCTGAGGATTTAGCTTCCGAGCCTGAATTACCTCTGTCGACAGAGACAGAGAATGAAATCGACTCAGTAAGAGTGGAGGCACCAGTACAACACATTGAGCCAAGATATCCAACTAGAAGTAGAAAAGCACCAGATTTTCTAACATATAAAGTTTCATCAAGTGATTCTAATGAACCTATAACCTACTATGAAGCTATTCATGCCGAAGATGCAGATAAATGGCAACTAGCAATGGAAAATGAGTATCAATCTCTTATGAAACTTCACAATTGGAAATTGGCAAATAGACCTAATAAGAAAGTTATACCATGCAGGTGGGTATACAAGCTGAAAAAAGATGCCTATGGTAATATTAGCAGATATAAGGCAAGACTCGTCGCCAAAGGTTTTAACCAAGTAAAAGGAGTTGATTATGACGAAACGTTAGCTCCAGTTATTCGCCATTCTTCCCTTCGCACATTATTCGCATTAGCTGCGGAGATGGGCCTAAAAATGAGGCACTTGGATGTGGACACAGCGTTCCTGGACGGAGATTTAGAAGAGGAAGTGTTCATGGAACAACCTTCTGGGTTCACAGCGGAAGGTCAAGAAAATAAGGTTTGCTTGCTTTGAAAATCACTCTATAGTTTAAAACAGGCTCCTCGACAATGGTTTAAAAAGTTAAACGAAACACTTATAAAAATAGGTTTTATAGGAACTCCTTCCGAACCTTGTGTTAATACAAAACTTTTTGATCGAGAACTTGTTATACTCGGGGTCTTTGTCGATGATTTGATTGTTTATTTTCAGTCTGACTTGACTTTTGACACTGTCAAAAATTGTCTAAATAAATATTTTTCTTTAAAAGATCTCGGACAGTTAAAAACTTATTTGGGCTTACAGATAGAATGCAAAAAAGATTCTATTGAAGTTTGCCAATCAAATTATATATTAGAAATGTTAGACAAATTCAATATGAGTAACTGCAAGACAGTTAGTACTCCTTTATCTGGGAAGAAATTAGAACGAAAACCCAATATGACAAATGAGATCTTCCCGTATCAAAATCTAATAGGTCTCATGTTTTTGGCAGTTAACACACGACCTGATATCGCATATGCGGTGAGTTATCTCAGTCAGTTCAATACATGTTTTGGAAAGGAACATTGGAAGGAAGCCAAAAGGATATTCTCTGATTTACAGGAAAAAAGATGAACCCTTAAGAGGATATGCGGATGCAGACTGGGCAAATTGTCCTTTAGATAGGAAGTCGTACACAGGCTTCGTTTTTAAGTCAGCTGGAGGAGCAGTGGCCTGGGGAGTCGAAAAAACAACCCACCGTAGCTCTTTCATCAACAGAAGCTGAGTATAGGGCTCTTGCGACAGCTACAAAGGAAGGATGCTACTTACGACGATTCATATCGGAAATTACTGGTAAGTCGAACTTTGTCAAGTTAATATCAGACAGCCAGAGTGCCATTAGCCTAGTACATAATCCCGTGCACCATAACAGGTCTAAGCACATAGATACCCGTTATCACTTTATTCACGAAAAATTGTCTAATAATATTATATCTTTAGAATATTTAGAGAGTTCAAAGATGCCTGCAGATATATTAACAAAACCACTTGGTTCTGTTGCAAATAAAAGATGTGCAGCTAGTATAGGTTTAGTGCCCTTGACATAATTTATTTTTCTTTGTCTAGTATTTTTATAATCCTTGTTGTGTTTAACGATAATTTCGATTAAGGGGGGCTGTTGTAATTACTGGCTAGTAGGTAATCTTATTATCCTGTCATGTGTTTAGAACTTTTTGAAACGACTTCACTTGAATAAACAACTCTGTCATGACAACATCTATTCTTTATATATTTTTCCTTATTTTTCCTAAAATTATTAGAAGTTACCACAAGGACCACTGGTTTGGAGGCACTTTTTCTGAATGGGGTCAGGCCACTTTTGGAAGAAACCTGTAAGCATGTTTTATAATGAATTGGTAAATAATAATACAAGTTTTTATTATTGGTAAATAAAAGATATCGGGAAAGTTGGAAAATTCGCGAAATACTGAAAGTGCTTTTTACTAAGTGATTTTCTCACAGCATAACGTCTAGGGGATGTACTAATTAACAAATAAAACTCCTTAATTCCATCAATTATTTCTTATTATATTGCCGTGAATAGTCTGTCACTTTTTAAAACACTATCTTAGTTCAACCATGAACACTAAAATCAATACAAATACGAAAACCAATTCAAGGCACAATATCAGTATCTTGTGGTGGGGTGGTGTGTACGTACATAAGCTTTGGCCTCGGCTTTGGTTTCGGCTCAACGTCCACACCACTCGAATATTCACGCGAATGCTCTCAGTGAGGATGCTCCTTTAGATGATATAAACACTACGAGTTTAGTAGGTATATACACTACGAATACCAAAAATCTGAAAAATATCTTAAATGAAAGCACATAACGTATTTTAAAGGAAAACTATCACGACTAATTGTAAGTAGACTTGATTGGTTCCTGAGATACAGGCGACTAAATTGTTTATACCAACTAAAATCACCTAAGGCAGCGCCAAATAAAGCTTTAAATAGAGAATTCATACTTTTTGTTTTTTGAGATGGTTTTTGTGTAGCAACGGCTTCGAAATCGGAACCCTACACTGAGCATGGTCAGACATGGTCTTGCCCTTTTATATTTATGCTGTACAACTCTAGTAGTCATCACGCAAGCATGCGTGACAACATATTGATAAGAAACGGGTAAAATTCATCGGCTTAACCAAGGCTTAACCTGGCAGTGGTTTTATTAGGAATAAACGTTTATGTTTTCAAAGTAACTGAGAAGGTACAGACCACCTTATAAGTAGCTCCACATTTTTGTACCTTAACGCTATAACAGTTTAGAACAGTTCAAACATGACATTAGAGTGACTAAGTAAGTAAAGTGTGTACCTACTCGTACCATTTAAAAGATAAAGTGTAAAAATAATAAGAATTGAAGTATAAGGTAAAATAAATAACGTAAGTATTTGAACAAAACTGAAACCTACTTCGACGAACCAAATTGAGAATTCAATAACTAGATAGGCATGCATTAAATGTATATACCTCGTGTGTTCATAACTTTTGAGACAAACTTTTACTTTAAAGAATAAAACATAATAAATAAAACGGGCAGCTGTCTAATTCTTTTGAATTTGGAATGTTTGTGTTATATTTACAACGTGTTACAAAATACCCTGTAAAAATATAATAAATTATCAAAGCTAAAAATATTGTCAACCCTAGTAAGCTGTCATGTCAGGGAACCGAAGTTAGAAAAGATTATTTTAACAGAGAGGCCTAGGTATCTAATAATTGTCAACTTTAATGGTTTTTCTGTTTTTCATCCACAAAGGTTTGAGTGCTATCTCAATACCAAAGCTCAATACTAGGATGTCATTATGTTTAAATACTGGCTTCAAAAAACGACAAGACGGAAAAATGATTTGTTTTCAATTTCAAATCTTCTTATCGATAATCATCAATCGTTTCGTGTTTTTTCCAAAATGACGATGTTTTCTAACTCGGAATATTACGATAATTATGATGTTTTTTGTAGGCCGTGAAGATAGCAATTTAAATCGAGGTCGCGAACTGTATCGATAACGAATTATCGATGTAAGACCCCCCGGCTGAACAGCGACGGCTACCTTCGTACCAGTGTTTTCCCAACATGTCAAGATGCCTACATTCCATAGGCTCCTTTCATCCCTACTGGAAGTGGACGTCCAAAAACAGTCGATGCCAGGCAGGTGAATTACTGTTAGAGAATTTTGAAGAAGAGCCAACCACGAGTACAAGACGAGCCGGAGCAAGATACGGCATGAACCATGTTGCAGTTGTTCGTGACAACAGTCGTCACCCTTATCACTATCGTCGTACACAGGAGCTGATACCCTCCCATCTTGCACGTAGGAGGAACTTCTGCGAGTGGTACCTCAGTCAGTGAGGGGAGAACCCTAACTGTGTTCTTTGGACGGATGAGGCAACATTAACGAGGTCAGGTCTTTCAAATATACATAACGATCACGTTTGGGCTCGCGAGAATCCACACGCTTCACGGCAGGGCAGATTCCAACACCAGAGGCGGCTGAATGTGTGGGCTGGCATTTATGACGGGCATTTCATCGGTTCCACATTTTGCCATCACGTCTGAACGGTGGCAACTACGGAATTCGAAGAGGCGATTGACGACTTTCGCCGACAGGGATTAAAATTAAAAAAGTGTTAGTTGAGGTTGCTTCGTTAGTTTAGGTCTTTTAAAAATCTTCGAAAACTCGACTTGTTATATCTATTTAATCGAATTCTGTACATTTTGTTATAATGTCTCTCTATCGTATCTACATGAACAGTAATAAAAAGAAAATTGGCCGGTTTAAAATATTTTCAATATGATCGGATATACCATTTTTGAGTTAGATATTTCCTAAAAATTGCGCTTCTACACAAAAGGACGTAAGTGCCATGAAGTTACGCTCTTTCACTGGTGCACTTTTATGAGATAGTTTTTGTGTAGCAACGGCTTCGAAACCCTACATTTTGCATGGTCAGACATGCTCTTGCCCTTTTTTTAATCATTTTTACTTTTATCAAGTTCAAAATCCAGTTTCTTTTTAATTTAATTTAATTAATTTTAACAATATGCTTCGAAGTATAGATTTTTTACTGCTAAGTATTGTTTGAACTGACATTTTAGAATTAAATAACCGGCCAATTTTCTTTTTATTACTGTTCATGTATTGCCACAATTAATTAAAGGACCGCCGAAAAATAAAATGACTGCCCGTTTTTTTCCAAACGATCATAATAACCACCCTAATATTAAATACCTAACAGCCGCGCCGTAATTAAACAATACGCCTTGAATAAGTCTTGAAAACGGCGGAAAAACTTCGGAAAAATGGAAAAATAAACTGGATATGTCAACGCTGTCAACGTCAATCTGATACCGCTGCGTTTGACATAGACTAACAAAACAGAATGTACAAAGCCTATCCCATGTTGTCACACTGAGTGGTAGAATCCAAAGGAGAAATAAAATTATTAATTAACCAATTTGGTCAGATAATAGCAGCCTTTACACGGCACAGTTTGGACCGCGGGAAACGCCACGCGCCATTCCACGCGCCAGTCCGAACCGTAGGTTTTTTACTATTTTACTATTACAGTTGCATTTACACGTACGATTCGGAGCGAAGATTGGAATGGCGCGTGGCGTTTCCAGCAGTCAGAACTTTACGTGTGCAGGCCGCTAATTATTAATATAGAATAATATTTAAGGTTACTAACAATTCATGGAACTCTATGATCCTGAAATAAATGTATTAGGGTTAGTTTTTGCAGTAGGTACTGTTTTGTTTACTACTACTAACGAATTTATTTTTTTATTTCAAAATCTGATTGATAAACAACTAATACCCAAAAAAAATTGTATTTGTGACATACGCTATAGATGATGTGAAATTATAAAGTTTCTCTTTTTACTTTAATCCTGCGGATCCCAAAGGAGTGAATTAGTAATGATCTAAATTGGGGTCCCCTTCGTTTGTATAATGTTTTTCGGAATAATTGCATGAGGCATAATAACTTTAAGCATACGTACGCATACGGTATAGTATTGTTTCGCAGAAATCATTACGCATCATATTTGTTGATCGAATAATCTTAATACATAAAATTCATGAGTCGAATGTTCATAACGAATAAATAATGAAATGCTTACTTATTAAGCAGAATAATGTTTTGGAATAAACATTTTAAACAGCATAAGCATGAAAATAAGGCAGGAAGAAGTTCCCGGCTTATATAAAAAAAAACCTAACAACCTAACCTATCCGAGTCGCTTCTGCCCTGACCCATGTTGCTCGCTTGCTGCGCTCGCTTCCATTATGCTACACAACATTTGACCATTATACTAAACGAAATTTTATTCGTTATGAAATTCGGTCTTACCAACAGTTTACAATATAAAAATCTACCGAACAATCATTCGGATATTTAACAATATGTTTTCTATGATGTCAACATTCGTCTAAATAATATAAGGTATAATAAATATGTTACGCCAAAGTCGTTTAGGACACTAAAATTGCAAAATCAAAGCTAAGTTAAAATAGGAGAATGGTTGTCCAAATATTGTCTTCGTTATAGATTCGAACTTTAACCCTCGATATTAAGCGTTAAACAATGGTTTCGAACAATAACGTGACACCGTTAGTTTCAATCACAATGTCGCTTATTTAACGTTAATCTATGATCGCGTGCTTTTTTGTCTTGATCGCTCCAGTTATGGCAGGGATATGGTTGTCCTATTCTTTGATGTCGCATTATCATGGCGTCGCATTAATTACAACAGCAAATAGGAACAATTTATTTTGTCAAGTTTCTATGCAATAAACGGAGAATAAAACTTTGATATTTGTAATCAGAATCACCCAAATTAATCGACGGCCCTCAAGTAGTGTTTTAAAGAAATACCTAGATTTTTTTAAATCTTGTTTGTAATTTATGGACCATGTTAAAACTAAAGCGTCCCACAGACTAACAGGTCAACGGTCGCTTTTAGCTTGACAGTTCACCGTATTAGAACACGAACTGTCAGGCGGCCGCCCATCCAACGCGGCCTGACAATCTGATAATCTGTGGGCCTGCTGCTGCGCCTTAAATGCGAAAATAGTAAATGTTCAACTAACCAGTAAAAGAGCGAGAGAGGAAAAGTGACACCGTTAGTTTGTATTGCAACGTCGCTTGTGACGTTAATCTATGATCGCGTGCTTTTTTGTCTTGATCGCTCCAGTTATGGGAGGGATATGATTGTCCTTATCTATGATGTCAAATAACACGGCGTCAAATTTGTTACAACAACAAATTGGAATAATTTATTTTGCCTCTTTATTACAATTTGTACATTGAAATTTTAAAAATCCTTGAATTTAGTTTCTATGTAATAAACGGAGAATAAAACTTTGATATTTGTAGTCACGTATATTAATCGACGGACCCCGAATAGGGTTTTAAAGAATTTCCTATAATTAGACTTATTTGATAATTTCTTAATTGTTTTAACTTTAATCGAGAAATCCTGAAATAGGTATAGCTTAATTTGTTACGAAGAGTAATATACAAAATTTCAAGTGGCCAGCTCAAGCCGGTAACTTTTTTCCATACTAACTTTGACCCCTCTGACTCTTTTGTTATCATATCTTATTTTTTTAATACATATGAACCTGGTCACCGTTTATTGAAACCTTTTAGTGAAAACCACATTAAAATTGGTTCAGTGGTTTTCAATTGATGCGAGGAGAAACAAAATTAAACAGACAAACAGACACCAAGTCTAAAAATTGTAGAAACTTATTCTGCTGTTCATTCTGAGGGCCCCTATAGTATTTTTAATTTTTTATCTCGAATGTACAGATTTTTTCCCTTCTACAACTTATATGTATAGATTACTTAAATCTCATTTTCTTATACTACAGATAAATCACTCAAAATAATCGAAAGTGCCTGTTTTCTTTGCAAAGGCATCTATGGGTCATACACAGATTTAGGGTACCGTCTTTCCTGTGGACATACCCGAAGTTAACGTTTTTAAGGCCTAATTTTCTGGCTGATCCCACATCTGCATGAACAGCGTTAGTCCTATCAAATAAAAGCATAACTTATATGCACAACTTTTGTTTTTTCGAATATATATGACCCTTATACATATGGCAACAGTGTTGTCAAAATGATCAGTTTAATTATAGATTCTGTTTAAGACAGCGTCTTAAAAGGACATCGTTTTAACACATTCACTGCCAGCCCACGTAAAAAAGTTCCAACCACAAGCCAGGTTAATAAAACTATAATAGGTTCCTACCCCTCAGTCGGGTACATCACGCAACGCAACTAACCGACGCTACACCCCGAGTCCCCGACAGTGGGTACACACAATCTCTGTGCAGGGATGTGCTAAAAACGAATGTTTAATTTTTACTTTACACTATCCAATACGTTATTTGTTAAGTAGAGCGAAATAGAAATACATAAGTCTCTCGTTTTGGTTATCAACCGTGTCTTACTTAATCCTTAACTTATTGGCTAATAGTAGGTAAATTTATCATTTGACATAAGTGTGTGAAAATTATTTATAAGTAGGTAAGTATTTAAACTTGAAACACAAAATACTTTTTATTGAATCATTTATCATTTATTTTGTAGTTTTATTTTTTGAAATGGCTCTATAGACGGCGGCGTAAGATAAAAAGTAGAAAACAATGGAGCTTGCGAGACACAAAATAAAATTTTAACTAAAGGCCTAACCTAAAGAGAATAATTAGATACACTTATGTCATTCTCAACCGCACAGACTTCATCAGCGTCCAACCAACTTGAATCCTGGCCGCGCCAGCATTAACACGATCGGATGGATCATTAATATCATTTTTATTTGCGGCCAAAAGTTTAATAACAATTACAAGGGAGTGATCGGCTATAAAATTAAAACAACGTTACCTATAGAAGACCACATTTTAATAATTTTAAATAGTTTATTTAACCGTTAACATTTGAGTGTTTAGAAATACTTTTCCAAAATTCAATAACTACGAGTATATAGTACATTAAACGGATAGGGACTGACGAGGTGCTCAAAAATAAATATTTCACCACATTCACACACGTGAGACTATCCACACCTATTACATGCAAATAACGCTCTCCGCCCATTCATTCCCGTACGTCAGATGTATTTGTATTTCACTGACATACAGTCTTCTTAAGCTAATCGAGGTTTTAGATAACGTAAATAATGACGAACTAAAATGAGGGCGACCTCTGTACCGCTATAAACGCGAGCCCAATTGAGTTCAAATAGCAGCACTGAATGGGTTCTGAATCTGAGGACGTGTTTAGTTTCCATTGAGTACAGTCGAGTTCATAAATTTGTGTACACTTAAGTACCTTGTCTATTTAATGCCATGTTTAAACTGCCATATATGAATTGTCACAGCGATTAAAGTGACAAGGTACTAAAGTGTACACATATTTATGAACTCGACTGTACCTACCGTGGCAGCTACAGTATGCTGATAATATGTTATCTACTACTACTGCTACTTAGCCAATTGCACGAGACGCTCAATAAATGGTACCTTATATTGAGCGTCTCGTGCAATTGGTTAAGGGTCGGTTTCGCACTATCTAACTGAATTAAATAATACACCTACGGTAGCAAATTTAAGCGTCGCTCGGGATGAAAACGATTGTTCCCGAAGATGACAACTTGACAGATGGATTATTCGCCCCCGTAAACCCCCGATTGCAAATATTCAGGGTGTCCCAGAAGCCGACGTCAACCCACGTAGGGCTGATAGAGCAGCTAAAAGCTATAGATTTAACCCCTATGTATGTTTAGCGAAGTTTACTAGTTTCGGAGATATTGATAATTTCAATCTTATTTTTTGTAATTTTGAAACATCACTAATTTCATGTTTTTTTTCGTAAGTTTTTCAGCGATTTTTACTAGTTTCGGAGATATTGATCATTTTAATCTTATTTTTCTAATTTTCCCTTATGTCCACGTCACGAAAAATTATTACCTAATTTCATGTTTTGTTTCATAAGTTTTTCAGTGGTATCTTACATAAATTAGAATCATTACGAATCAGCGAAGTTTTTAAACTTTTTTGCCAGTTTTTTTTAAATGTTTTTTTGAAATAATCAAATAAAGTTGTTTTTTCCATACATAGTGAAAAGCAAACACTGGGACTGGGACACCTTAAAAAAAACATTTAAAAAAAAACGTGCAAACAGGTTTAAAAACTTCGCTGTTCATAATGATTCTAATTTATGTAAGATACCACTGAAAAACTTATGAAACAAAACATGAAATTAGGTAATAATTTTTCGTGACGTGGACATAAGGGAAAATTAGAAAAATAAGATTAAAATGATCAATATCTCCGAAACTAGTAAAAATCGCTGAACATACATAGGGGTTGCATCGATAGCTTTTTAGCTGTTCTATCAGCCCTAGGCGGGTTGACATCGGTTTCTGGGACACCCTGTATATAAAGACAAATTTTGCTCGTTTAATAGTATAGGTATTTATGCCACGTGCCTTTGTGCTAATCTACGCTACAAATGATATGTTTAATGCACACACATAATATGGGTAGTTCTTTTTTCTCGGTAAGAACAGCTTGTCCCGCGAAAATACGTCGTTTATATAGCCTTTATAAGCCGTCAAGTTGCCATTGAATTGAGTTGTTATTTATATTTATTTAAGCACAACTATTGCCAGAAATATACGTGTACAAATATATGTATACAAAATTCCGAGATATCACAGGAATATGGTCCAGAAGCTAAAATAAAAAAAAGAATAAACTAATATTAACATAAAAAACGTCGCCTTTGGCCGTAAAAAAATAATAAAGAACGACCCATATATCGTTTTATTTATTTATTTATATATTAGTAAACCCAATGGATATTAAGAGGATTGTGAAATTTGTGAACCTAAGCTTAAATCGCGTAGCTCTGTCAAAAAATTGTCCATACTTAACAATTTAGCTCCGGGCCGTTTTTTACGATTTTCACGATTTATGAATATTATGTTGTAGTTATTAGGAAAAAATAAGTCTGATTGTTTCCCTTTTTTTGGGAAGGAAAACGTACAGACCTAGTTTTTAATAATATCTACCTACCATTCTACCTATACAGTGTGTTACCAGCACCCTGGCTTTTTTTGAAGGAGGATAAAATAACGTATATCTGTAACGTAACCATGACATTAATTTAATTAATAAACAAATTTCTAACAAAATTTTAATTGCCATCAATTTGCTCAAGTTTTAAATGTCGGTCGACTGATACTTTGATTATTATGATTTGCCCCCGTACCACGACATGCCTTGTACTAAGCAACAGCGATACTGATAACGATGACTACGCAGCACATGCACTACATTAAAAAAGTGAAGGTATTTTAATTATTTTTTAATTGATAATACTTGCAAACAATTGCAAAAGCAACATATTATCCGCAGTTTTAATAAATGTCCGCATGCTGGTAACACACTGTATATTCAAAAATCGTAAAAATCGGACTAGATTAAATGGAAGTGAAACATGCAAATATCTTAAACAAAAGCTTGTATGGATTTTTTTAAGCTTCACAATCCTCTTAAAGATGATACGTAGTGGGAAAGAACAGCTCAATAGAAAAATATCTACCTATTCACCCAGATTCTTAAATTTCTAGACAGTTTATAGTAGCATGAATTAAAAGTATTTTCCAGTTTTTGATTATATGATTACTAATGAAATAAGAACATTGGAAAGAATATACTTTTCTATTTCTACAGATAAAACCCAGAGAATGACTAAAACGTAGGTATAATGAATAAATTCGCACTGACCGGGCCGCTTTATCTCCAATTAATTGAAACTATGACGATATTATTGTTCTTCGACGGCGGAGGGACCCTACTATAATATTTAGACAACCTGTAACAAAGATTATGTTAAGTAAAGTAATGTTGAACAATTACAAAGCAAGATGATTAATTAATTAGGCACTAAAAGACTTCAATTGTACACCGTCATATTATTCGTTGTTTATGTTTAACGGAGCCCACTGTTCAACGCAAAACAATGACGTAGGTACTTCAGAATTTATTTTACAAGTGCAATCACAATAGTGATGTCAGCATCCGCTTGAATAGGTTTTGTTGAAAGTATGAAGATACAATAAAGGAAAGTACCCGTAAGCGTGAAGGAACCCGAGACTCCTCTTACTATTGAGGTGAGCGCGAGTGCTCGTACGTATGAACCCGAAGAGCACGCCGTGTCGTTTATACACATACAGTCGTTTTCACGGCACGTCAAATTACCAGTAAATTTTACATCGTCTGCGGGTCGATTTTTGAGAAGGGTTTTCTAGAGTAGAAAATAAAGCACATGCGAAGGAACATCACAATGACAACAAACCCAGAAGTCTAATAACTGCGTCAATCAAGAATTTTTGTCGTAATTTTTTGAAGTTAAAGCATTTATGGCAAGAAAAACTAACCAGGGCAAAGACACAACTGATGACCAATAGCATGAAATGTAGGGTCGTGGTAGATGAGCAGGATATACAATATATTGGAGAGTATAGGTATCTACTTGGGCCAGATATTATCCGTCGAAAACAGGCAGTTTAAAGAAATCAATCGACGGATTGAAAACGCCTGGAAGAGTTTCTGGTCCATGAAGACGCTAATGATGGTAACCTTCCATTATGAAGCGCAAACTCGTCGACATTTGTGTTCTTCCCATTCTAACCTACGGTGCCCAGGCTTGGTCACTCAACAAAACCCAAAATTCCAGACTCATGATTTGCCAACAAGCGATGGAGCGCAGCCAGAACCCAGTGATGTTCGCATAACTGGTAGAATCAGAAACACTTATCTGCGCGCCAACACCGGTATCGCGGATGTAGGTACCTCTGACAGCTAGACATGTTTGTAGTAGGTACCTACTACCTAGGTGTGGTCACCGATTGGACCCCACAGGACGGCCACCGGGGCAGAGGCAGACCAAAAAGGAGGTGGCGAGATGAACCGGACGCGTTTCAAATCGATTGGATGGGAGCATGCAATCAGTAGGGAATAAGAGGGGAGGCTTTAGCCCTGCTGTATGAAACTAGCACAGGCAAAAAAAATGCGAAAGAATAATTGATAACTATCTATACGATGCCTAATCATAAATTACTTATTTCATTTTCTTCTTCTCAAAGGAGTCTCGCTGCCTTATCGAACCGAAGCGAGAGCAGGTTGCTAGTATTTATTAAACATTTAAATTTCTTTCTCTATCAATGGTAACACGTTGTCCCCTGGTTTTGTATGAAAATAGCAGTTTGCAAGCTTTGGTTAAACTAAATAAAATAAAAAATATCTAGGGACGATCTCACACAAATTGACCTAGTCCCATTAAGCTCTAGGCTTTTACTATGGGTAATAAAAGTTGTCTCTCCTATGGTCAATACTTAGCCCAGTCTATACGACATCATAGATCGCAAACGCGCATGTACCTACGATTTTTGTATATGTGGTTAGGTCCCTTGAGAGTAGTTAACATCCAAGTTTGCAACTCTGAAAACCCCGTGCTACCCCCCCATGGTGCTCGAAAAACTGCGAAATTTTGGCACATATTACAAAAAAATTACCCTATAATCCAGTAACTTTAGTCAACATGTATGTGCGTCAAATCCGGTTATCCGGCACCTAGTTCTGATTTTTTGCCGACTTGTTTATGCTGTTGGCCCAATGAATAATCCAAGTTTTTGACCTCGACCGCCGAACGCAAGTTTGTCAATATTAAAAAAAAACCGCGAAAATTTCGGACTTTTTCAGATTTTGGCGATTATAACCCTAAAGGACTAGTTTTTGAAAGTATCTCCTCAGGACGTTTTTAAAGCAAACAAAATTTGATACCACATGAGACTAGAATTGTCTCCATAGACCCAATAGTTTTTGAGATAAGCTTTTCAAAATTCATATTTCTTTCGAAATTCGTAATTTTTTGCAATAAGGCGTTCTGTTTGGGGCAACTATGTTCACTTTGTAAAACCAGCACCAAATTTTAGTATGTTGCTACACATGTTATTCTACTTAAAAAACCGTCGGGACCTCATCTGTAAAGTGCCTGGACCCGGAGATAGAACGTCATCAAAATACGGCTGTAGTATTTTAAAAATTGCGAATAATTCTGATTATATGAACCTTATGTACATGTGTGGGTATCAAATGAACGGGAATTAAATGTTCTATAATGCTATTATATACAACAGAAGCTGAGTGTTACATTTACGGAAATATTTTAAATTATATAAAATGTATAATCTATAGAAAACACTTTTCGTTTACAGCCTCGGAAGTATACACTATAGTAGGGGAGCCCAAGAGGGGATTTCGGGATTTACTCGAGCGCGGCAGATTAACATAAGGGGGCATCCTTGTACCCTGTTGAGTACCTCCAGCGTATATGAGCACTTTATCCTGGAACGTGCATCCAGGGGCCTGTTTTATAAAGCTACAAATTACAATTTAAAGGTTACAAGTTTCCATTTGACACAACCTCGACCAATGACGACCAGCCATTTGAGCAGTGTTGCCAGTTTAGACATGTAAAATTGTAACTTGTAGCTTTATAAAACGTGCCCCAGGATAGCCGATCAGAATAGTAAAAAAAAACGATAGCTTGAAATACTCGAGCGCGTCAGATTAAGGTAAGGTAGGTTAATTACATGCAAAAAAGTATATATTTCAATAATCGGCCAATTTAAGCGTAACGCAAGGGGGTGAGAGGGTCACAAATTTGCAAAACAAAAACGTTACATTGACTTTCTCGAGCGCGGTCGTTTTTTATTTTATTTTGAAGGAAATAGTTCAAGAGTTATAGAAAAAAAATATTCTGACGATTTCCATAAGCCAAAGTATCAAAAATAATCGTTTAGCAGTCATACAACAGTCAGTCAACAATAATCGTTTATCCATCCTAAATTATAAGAATAGAGGCTGTGATAGCTAAAATCTCTTATAAACAACTCTTTCCAGGGGAATTCTTATTGTGGTCTCATATTACTCGGCCATATTAGCCTTTATCCAACCTAAATTATAAGAATAGAGGCTGTGATAGCTAAAATCTCTTATAAACAATTCTTACAAGGGGAATTCTTATTTTGGTCTCATATTACTCGGCCATATTAGCCTTTATTCAACCTAAATTATAAGAATAAAAGCTGTATTACCCAAAATCTCTTATAATGAGCCTAAACCTAAAGACAGTGGGCTATCAGTCTCCAATTCTAAGACTCGACTTAGTTTTTTAGACTCTAGTCATTGAATCGAAGCTCGAGTTCCTTTAATCTTGGGAGGGACTTGAGTCTTCTGTAGTCTTCTATAAAGACTCGACTGTTTTGTTTTAAGATTTTGTTAGTTCCTACTTATTGTTTAAAATAATTTCATGTTTTTTTTTTTTACCTTTGTGGAACATGTATGATATCGTGTCAATTTCATTGTCGTATCGTATATAGTTTTTTTTCATCTGTGCATCAAAAAGACTCGAGTCCTACAATGAATACTCGAGTCTTTTCTAAAACTTTAGTTGTGATTTCAAACTCACGACTAAAAAGACTCTGAAGTCTTTTAAGCTCAGAGTTCCGTAAATATGACTCGAGTTCTTGCAATGTAGACTTCAAAAACTCGAGTTGTTGTCAACACTGGCTATCAGTGCTACAAGCCTTCCACGGGAAGACATGAAGTGGTACTATTCTAAGCCGTTAACCACACAGCTAAAAAATATTTTTTTGTAGCAGTTTGCTACATTTTCAGAAAATATATATGAAAATTAAAAGAAATGGTTTTTTTATTTGCATGCTATTATCCGAGCATTTTTTTATACATTCATTGATTTATAAAAAAAAAACTTTTTCAAACGGTCAGATTAAGAAAACCCCTCCAAATAATCGTCAGATTATGGGTCAGCACATCTTAGACATCAAGCTGAACCATCTGTATAAAAATCTGACGCGCTCGAGTTTTTCGATATTTCGTTTTTTTTTGCATTTTCAAAAAGCAGCCAAGCGCTTTCGTCACGACCGAATCGTCAGTCTTTGCAATGGGAGGTTCTTCCGAGTTCACTTAACATCCCCTCTGAAAATCTGACGTGCTCGAATATCTTCTGTTTTTCCCCATTTTCAACCCTTCCGTACAGCCACCCCCACCATGCAAACCGGCAGATTAAAATGCCTCCGTTATCAGAGACACGTGGGAGTTAGACACTATCAATATCTGACGCGCTCGAGTATTTCCATTTGACTTATTCTTTTTACATTTTTGAAAACCTGTACACGCTTCCCCCACCGCTGAATGGATACACATCATATAACGTTTTTTTCCTTTCTACCATCTAATTTTCAAAATCTAATAGCTCCTCACGACGCTCGAGTAAATCCCCAATAAGCACCTTGGGTTCCCCTACTACTATATACTAAAATGATGTATGGCAGACATAACGAAAAATTTATTGGCTATCTAATAAAATAAACCGGAACTCGATCGGATGAAAAATGTTTCAATTTATCTGAGACTAAAATTTTATATAATTTAAAATATTTCCGTAACTGTACTACTCACTTGATTTTGTGTATTATAGAATTATAGAACATTTAATTCTCGTTTTTGTAATTTAATACCCCACACATGTACATAGGGTTTATATAATTAGGATTATTCGTAATTTTTTAAATACAGCGGCCGCGAAATTTGATGACGTCATATCTCCGCATCCAGGAACTTTACAGATGGGGTCCCGACGGTTATTAAGATAGAATAACATGTATAACAACATAAAAATTGGTGCTGGTATTACAAAGTGAACCATATTACCCCAAACAGAACGACTAATTGCAAAAAATTGCGAGGTTCGAAAAAAAGATGAATTTTGAAAAGCTTTATCTCAAAAACTATTGGGTCTACACATGGTCTACAGAGACAATTCTAGTCTCATATGGTAGCAAATTTAGTCTGCTTTTAAAACGTCTGGAGAAGGAACTTTCAAAAACTAAGTAGTTCTTTAGGGTTATAATCGCCAAAACCTGAAAAAAGTCTGAAATCTTCGCGGTTTTATTTAATTTTGACAAAGTTGCGTTCGGCGCTCGAGGTCACAAACTTGGATTCTTCATTGGGCCAACATCATAAACAAGTCTGCAAAAAATCAGAACTACCGGATTAGACTTTGAATCCCCAATTTTACTGGAGTACTAAGGAAACGATTTTTCAAGAATCTTTGTTTATCAATACACTAGCGACCCGCCCTCGCTTCGCTTCGGTTAATATAAGTAGAAATAACCCAAGTTCATCTGGAATAATACAGTTTTCAAATGGTGAAATTTTTAGATAGGTGCATTTGCATAGAGGTTTGCAGAGGAATGCAGAATTCACTTTATTTGGCCATAAATTAGAAGTACTTGTGTTCATGTTCAGCAGAAGATTCTCTGGCTCTCTGAGATCTATATCTATCCCTGTCGCCTATAAGCCGAACGTCGTGTTCAGTAGAAGATTCCCTGGCTCGCTATGATCTATGTCTATCCCTATCAACTATAAGACGGACGTCACGTTCAATAGACGATTCCCTATTTCTTCGCAAAGAATTACTTTCTCTTCTATTACACAGCCTGATTTCCCTTTCTTCTTTGATTTTATCATTAAGACGTAAATTGTTTCTATTATTATCCCTAATTCTACGATCTATATTAGTACTACTCCTTCGCATCATATGTAATTCATTTTGAGTTTTCTCCTTAAAAAAAACAAACAATACCTAAAAAATAATGTACTGAAGAATTGTAAATCTTCAAAAAACCCAAAGAAAAGTCCGCGATGGCATATGTCTATCTCCTAAGGTTGAATCACAGTAACAATTCTTAACTTTAAAATTTTATTAAAAATGTTAGGTTATATGTGAAGGTATTTTTTCCGATTCAGTATTTATCCTTATCCAAATATATACTTTAGTTACCTTGGGCATTAAATGTAGATTAAAATCGTCCTGTACACTATATTATTTAAATAAATACTTTAGAAGATATGGCAGATTCAAAATTACGCGTAACCGAAATGGTTGGCAGGGCCTATAGCCGCGCTTCGCCCTATAGTACAGTCAAGGACTTTAATTGTTGAGCCACTGTGGAACCCTGTCATAATGACAGCGTCAAGCAAGCCACGTGAAAGAAATTACACTAAAATTTATGATTAACGTTAAGCGACAGGGTTCCACAGTGGCTCAACAATTAGAGTCCGTGGCTGTACCTATAATAACAAACATTTTGAAATTATCATACGTGTATCGGAGCTGATCTGTTGCCTACTTACTTTTATTTATATTAATAAAGAAATACAAGATTTTCCGATTATTAAATTCGGGAAATGGGTAGGTTAGTTAGATTGAGTTTAGGTTTTGATTAAAAGTCATTTTTACATTGTATTTCATATTTTTTGAATACGTAGTACTTATAGGTAAATTAATTAATTTAGGTAATAGGTAAATAAATAAAGTTTTAGGCTTTTGGCATAGCCTGGCTGGCGTAAGTTTTTTCCCTGTGTTTTTTTTAAATACAAATTAGTTTATCAACGAGAGGTTTGTGGATTTAAGGGATAAACTCAATTTTTCTTATTTTAAGGTTAGGGGTTAGTTTAGTAGCAATTTGGTTTTTTTTGTGTAATTTTGTGGATTTGGGTTAAAAGATTTTTTTAAAGGACAAAACTCAAAATGAAATATGACTCTAAGAAGTCGTTCTAATATAGGTCGTCGAACTACGGATAATAATAGAAACAATTTACGTCTTAATGATGAAATCGAAGAAAAAGAGAAATCAAGTTGTGAAATAGAAGAGAAAGTAATTCTTTGCGAAGAAATACAGAATCATCGATTGAACGTGACGTTCGTCTTAGAGTTGATAGGGACAGACAGATCTCAGCGAGCGAGAGAACCTTCTACTCAGCGTTACGTTCGGCTTATAGGCGACAGGGATAAATAGATCTCGGAGAGCCAGAGAATCTTCTACTGAACATGAAAGTAGGCATAACGTAAATCTACAAGAACTTCTAATTCGTGGCCATATAAAGTGAATTCTGCATCCCTCTGCAAACCTCTATGCAAATGCACTTATCTTAAAATTCTTTCACCGTTTGAAAAGTATATTATTCTACATGAACTTGGATTATTTTTAAGAAATACATTCATAAATTATTCAGAACAATGTTTTTATCATTTAACCAAAATCAAATATTTTAATAGTTTTTATATTTTTGAGATACGATGAAAGCTAGAGGCACTATATTGGTATTAAATTGAAGCTAGTTAAATTGTACACTAAGTCTTATCTCAACTTTTATTCTAGGATCATTAGTTTAGCCAGTACGTAATGACCATAACACGAAATTTTCATTTTGTTGAAAAATAATCACAGTCTTTGACTAGCTGTATTTCCGCAACTAATAGTCTTACAGTACTGAAATTAGGATTAAATTGTGGCCAATTTAGTAAGCTTTATTAAAGTATAGAACAAAGATACTCGAAAAACGCTTCCTTTATATAATTATTTCGAAAAAACTGAAACAAGTGCCTTAAATTTTCGCAGTTAACGAAACAACGTGGAAGTATGTTCATTTCTTTAGTGTATGTTTATTTGAAGCCATAATTATACATCTAAAATTATAAATTCACATTTCTGCACATTTTTATTCAAAAAAAATCGTCTCAAAATTATTCAGTACAATGTTTTTATTATATATATATTGTATAATAATGTATAATGTTTTTATTATGTTTTTATTATTTAGCCAAAACCCGATATTTATTTTATTTTATTTTGGATGATACTATGAGGCCTAGAGGCACTATTTTGGTATTAAATTGAGGCTAATTCAATTCTCTACGAATTCTTTTGACATGACTTTTACCTAGGAGCATTAGTTCAGCCGGTATGTATAGTCCATTCGCTTAGATAGTGTCGCTACACTCGCACTTACTTGTGGTTATTGTAATATAATACAAATATAATTCGAAATATACTGCGAAATTCACTTGAGACATCACACCCGCAAGTGAATTTGGCAGTTTACATCTAATTATATTCGTATTTTATTACAATAACCACACGTATGTGTGAGTGTAGCGACACTATCTAAGCGAAGGGACTATATTATCTGAGAAATAACCCTACCAACACATTATCACTTTTTGAAGAAATTTACTGCTCTTTAACTTGCTGTTTCTCCGCAATCAATAAACATAATGTGCTGAAATTACGGTCAAATTGTAGAAAATTTAGTTAGCTTTATTAAAATAAAGACTGTACACGATAAAATCCGGGCATGCATGCTCTGGTGTATCTTTACAATGAATGCATAATTTCAAACAGTTTTTTTTTATTAACTTATATAATTATAATACTATATAATAAAATAAAATCGTATCATAATGTATGGGTATGTGTGAGTTTTCGCCGAATATATTATATCATACCTTTCATCCCCTGTCCAGCGTTTTTTGACAATCTTCACTCGCTTCCTGCTACAATGTCACTACTGTATTTATATTTTTACAAGCTGTTTTACGCACATTAGAATGTCGTCTTACCAAAAAAATGCTTTTTGAAACTCATTTCTGTTGTAGTAGTCAGGAAGACTTTTTACTCCAAGCACTGAAAGTTATTTTTGTATGGGAGGCATTTATTTGTCAAAAAGTCAAATTCACCAAAGTTAAAAAACCTCAGAACTATCTCAATCTTAATACAATTAGAAAAGTTTTAACTATTGTGAAAAGATAATGTAATAAGGTATAATTTGGCTTGTATAATTAAAAATAATAAAATAGTTATAACAGGAGAATTTGGTAAAGACTGTCAGTAGACCGTGTACAAAAAAATATTGGTACTGTGGATTATATAATGGTCTAAGTCACTAACGCCCTAACATTTTATTATTATTGTATTTTTACTATGAAGTTTCATAACCACTGACTATTACAAAAAAGGGCTACTTGAAAATTAGCATTCATTAAAAAAAATACACCAGAGCATGCATGCCCGGATTTTATCGTGTAGAGTCTTTATAAACAAAGATACTTGAAAAATACTTGCTTAGAGAAGTTTTTTCGAAAAAACTGAAACAAGTGCCAACAATTCGCAGTTTTTCGAGCACAATGGGTTTCACAAGGGACCTAACAACATTTAAAAAAATCGCTTTTTGTTATGATATTGACTGGCCTTATATCCAAAATCCCGGGATCCGGTTCGAAAAGGAAATGTTATTGAGAGTTATGACAGATTTGAGACGTGTACAGAAACCTTTTACAATTAAAAAAAAATATGAAAAAAGTTGCTATTTCCTTTTCATACAAATTAATGAAACATAATTTAATCGTGTGTAGTGTCGTAATTTTATTCTGCCTTAATAAAAAACTCAAATGGTAAACACCGTGGTATATCTTTTATATATACATCCCCAAAGGCTATTTGGCAGATCAGTTTTCAACAGAGTAAGTTTCAAATCAAATCAAATAAAATCAAATCGAATTAATTTATTTCATTACATTTAGACATTTTACATAGATAGAGATAGAGGTTTTCGGGGTTGCAAACTTGGATGTTAAATACTCTCAACGGACCTAACAACATATAAAAAAAATCGTAGTTGCATGCGGGTTTGCGATGTTTGCCTTTTTTTGTGTTGTTATAGACTGGGCTGTTGTTAAAGGCTTGTGTGCATATAAGTTTTGTTTTTATTTGCTAGGACTAAAGTAGAGCTGACGGCGCTTATGAGGATGTGGGTTCAGCCAACACATTAGGCCTTAAAAACGTTAACTTCGGGTGTCCACAGGAAAGACGGTAACCTAAATCTGTGCATGACCCGGGTACTAGACAACGAAATAAATACTTATATAGAGAAAGAAATACTTAACGCACATTAAATACATAGAAAACATCCAATACGCAGAAACAAATACATACCGGGAATCGAATCCGGGACCGCTAGCTTCGTAGGCAGGGTCACTAACAACTAGGCTATCGCGTGACGTCGTGAACATATAAACTGTGTCGTTAAAAATAAGACATAGTCGACATAGTGACGTCGAAAACCTATAGGGGAAGTGGGGCAGATTGGTACGGGAAAATTCAATTTTATATATTGGGCAATATCTTTTTTTTCAATATTTTACACTTATAGACGTTGTGACCGGTGTCAATCGTTTTTTTTAGTATTTATTTAAATGAACTTTAACATTTATGAGAAAATAGGCTTAACAAACCCTAAAATACTTTTAGACACTTAAACAACACAGTCAAAAATTACTTACATAAACATTCATAGCACCAATGTGCCCGAGCCTTTTTGTATCAAAGTGCCCCAACGGTCATATTCGAAAAATATTTGAATATCAATAAAACCAGTGTACTTTAGGAAAGTTATACGTGCAATTCTGAAAACGTAAACTTATTATTGGAAATTTAAAATCTCCAGTCAAATGATAAACACTGCAACAATGAACTATTACATCAGGAGAATACTTTTAGTTAGCTATACTAATAATTATTAAAAATAAACAAAAAACCCGACTGCAATAAAAAAAACAACTGAAAAGCGAAAAACAAGCTATATAATCTATAGAAAATTGTAAGAGCATGTACCTATTGATATTTATAACAATTTAAATTTAACTTGAATATTGGTAAAGGTGTTCCAGGACCCCTCCTAGCAAGCTAGTCCAAATGTTAATTTTTTTCAAGATTAGGTTTTTCACAACACTGCTCGGAAATATGGCCATAGATGGTCTTGTTTGGGGTCACACAACGCCACTTATAAGGACAGACCAAGAATGTTTTTGTCGGCGTGTTTGCAGATTGGTCGAGAACATTGTTGTCCAACTTTAAGAACCAATGAAAATCAATCAATCAATTTTTGTGTCATAGCTCCTTAAAATGAAAAATTGAAATCGACCAATCAGAACACACCATTTTGTGTCGTAAAATATTAGGTGTATTTTTGCTAAAAGATACACAGACTAAAAACTATGTCACTGTTTTTTTTCTTACATGTAATTCAAACTTGGCCCCTAATCTCGAACCACTAGAGATGAAATTACATGGGAGATAATTATGGCGAAACAAACACAATTTTATATGGAGTTGACATCTTCATCTCGCATGTTAGTATATTAATCTCGAGTGCCACGAGAATAGAGGTACCAACTTGTTTTTAAATCTGTTAAAAAAAAGTTATCTATGGTAAAATTGGCGATGTCATATTAACATGAATTAAAATTTGAGTTTTGAATATGAATTTTCATTTTATTTCCTCTCAGTAGTTGTGAAAAGCACTATGTCTGCCTAGGTAGAAAGTGCAATTTGTGGACTCGTACACTAGAGGGCCTCAACTACGTTTCGGCCCTCTATATGACTCGTCCAAAAATCGCGTACTTTCTATCCTCTGCAACAATGTACTATTGAAATTCATTGCTTGTCCCCGCCTGCAATACCTTTACCAATATTCAAGTTAAATTTAAATTGTTATAAATATCAATAAGTACATGCTCTTACAATTTTCTATAGATTATATAGCTTGCTTTCGCTTTTCAGTTGTTTTTTTATTGCAGTCGGGTATTTTGTTTATTTTTAATAATTTAATTTATTTAACTCTTTTTACTTTTTATTAATAAAATAGTGGTTTAATTAATTATTACTAAGCAATATATGAGCTCCGGAGCATAATTTTTTAATGTCGCGAAGCCACAAGTGATTTCGCTTGTAATTTGAAGCGAATTCTCTTTCTAGCGAAAGGAGTTTATTACTTAACATTTACGTATTTTTTGACTTTCCTGTCAAAATAGTATCATAAAAGTGTTATAATATATATATATATATATTTGGAATGGGCTATTTAATAGCTTTCATTTGATACCCATATTGTTATAATAAAAATATTTTTTTTTATTCCCCCTCCTTATTTATTTCCGCGGACGCCATATTGAAATATTATATACCCTATGTCACTTCGGCAATTAAGACGAATCGAATGACACCTCGTATGTTAAAATCCGTCAAGCCGTTTAGGCTGCAGAGCTTGCCCAGAAATAGACATACATACATACGCTCGAAAAACAATACCTTCTTCCTCGTCTAATGCTAAAGAACAACAACGATGCGATGCCTTTACAGCTGTCAAGCCCACTTACAGATCTAGTGAATAATCCTTTCACATCGTGAAAACTCGGACCTCACGTTTACTTCCGAATGATGCCGACGTGTCTATGAATTATTGAATTATTAAGTGACATTTTTGTATTAAATAAATAGAGTACTTTAGTTATTAGTGTCAAATGTAAAACCACGAGTTTGAAGTATATCACACCGAGATATTAAAACCACCACGATCAAATAAATATAAATTAGGTGTAAGTTAACAAGAAGAAATATAAATAAAAATGCTGAAAATAATTTCATAGGCTTGTCGATCTAAACATTTCCCAGGTCTTAATGCTTTCGGCATGACTATTAAAAAGAACTAAAAACCAACTAAATATTAATTAACAAAAAAATACTCTGGTATTAACCACTCTATATCGATTATCACTCTCGCGATGCGACGATCCCTCGCATTTGTCTTGATAGGTACTGAGTCAGACTGAATTAGCATGACAAATACGAACATTTCCGAAAATACGATGTGAAAGGATATTTCACTACATCTGTACGTATAGTCATGTTTTAGTGATATTTCCATATTATTAACATTTGTTCTTAACGAAGTAGTACTGATGTTATGCTGCTTGTATTAATCGGCCCCGCTTCCCCCTACCTACAATTATATTTAAAAAGTAGTTGTTTCACCAAAATATTAAATATGACGTACAAAAAATACCTTTTGCTTATAATAAATAGTAAATAACCATCAATATTTAAAACCCATTTTAATTTACCATGATATCGAAATACTGGCTGATCATCTTGTTACTCAATTAACGTAAATATACCCAAAAATCATGCTATGTCCCACATTCCCACAATTAGAGCACCTAGGTACCTAAAGAAGATGACAAATGCTACAGTATTCACTGTAAATTACATATTTAAATAAATTATTAAAAATAAACAAAAACCCGACTGCAATAAAAAACAACTGAAAAGCGGAAAACAAGCTATATAGTCTATAGAAAATTGTAAGAGAAGAATGTTTATAACAATTTAAATTTAACTTGAATATTGGAAAAGGTGTTCCAGGCGGGGACAAGATAGTCAAAATGTTTTTTTTTTTCAAGAAATTGGTTTTGAAATTTATTGCTTGTCCCCGCCTGGAACACCTTTTCCAATATTCAAGTTAAATTTAAATTGTTATAAATATGAATAAGTACATTCTCTTACAATTTTCTATAGATTATACAGCTTGTTTTCCGCTTTTCAGTTGTTTTTTATTGCAGTCGGGTTTTTGTTTATTTTTAATAATTTAATTTATTTAACTCTTTTTAATTTTTATTATTAAAATAGTGGTTTAATTAATGATTACTAAGCAATATATGAGCTCTGGAGCTTAAAATTTTAATGTCGCGAAGCTACAAGTGACAAATTACAAGCGAAAGTCTCTTTCTAGCGAAAGGAGTTTATTACTTAACATTTACGTATTTTTTTGACTTTCCTGCAAAATAGTAGCATCAAAGTGTTATAATGTATATATATTTGGAATGGGCTATTTAATAGCTTTCATTTGATACCCATATTGTTATATTAAAAAATATTTTTTTTATTCCCCCTCCATATTTTTTTAACCCCCCTAAATATTATATACCCTATGTCACTTCGGCAATTAAGACGAATTGAATGACACTTCGTATGTTAAAATCCGTCAAGCCGTTTAGGCTGCAGAGCGTGCCCAGAAATAGACATACATACATACATACATACATACATTCATACATACATACGCTCGAAAAACATAACCCTCCTTCTGACACAGTCGGGTAAAAAAGTAAGTAAATATTACTTTTTATTTTTTATTTTTGTTGCCTATAAAAACCCTCCGATATAATGGCGACCCTACTTTCGGAGCTACTACGATAACTATTAAACGACTCCACCGATTTTCATCAAACCTAGCGAAGAGCCCCAGCCAAAGATGACTATTAAAAAAAAACACGTCAGAAACGGTCATCTATTTTGAAGCTAGTTAAGATACCACATACAGACACATATAACCACATTAAACTTAAGTATAACAATTTAGAAAATTACACTCAGCGGCACGGAATTTAACCCAAATATAAAACTTCTATTTTTAAAGGTTTCATCATTTTATTTAACTATAATCAATCCTACATGGGGCATCGTTATTGAGAATGACTTTTCTTTGTTTATATCCGCTATATTTATTTTGTTTTTAAAGAAAAAGTCAACGTAGTGCGAAACCGCATAAATCGCAGTTAAGTCACTAAGATTTTACTACTTTATTAGTATTGATTGCTGTTTTTATCAATTTATTGCATTACAGTAGATACAAGACGTTATTTTAATGGCAAAAAGCAAACGAACATGTCATTGACAACCGCACAAGTCGCTGAAGCAGTATTACTCGTAGAACAAGGCCACTCTCAGCGTCAAGTGGCTACCATCTTAAATGTAGAGTGTTCTAACGTGAAATACGCATTAAAACGATACCGAGAGAAAAGTCTCTACACGAGAAGACCAGGCAGTGGCGGGGTAAGGTTGACGTCCGCCCGTGTGCTTCGAAATCGCTTTCTCACCGCCGTTGAGATAAGACAGAGACTCCAACTTACAAGGGGCATGAATGTGATTGAACGTACGATTAGAAGGAGAATTCAAGAATGTGACCTACGTGCTCGTAGGCCGGCCAGAGGCCCCGAATTCGAGCGACATCATCGTGTAGCGAGACTTCAGTTTGCACGGGAGCACTCAAACTGGACTCTAGAGCAATGGGCCAAAGTTCTATGGACTGACGAATGCCGAGCCGCCTCGACAGAGCCAGATGGACTAGAAGGTGTGTACGGGAGACATGGTGTACGATTTCTCGCAATAACCACAAGGCAAACAATAAGTTCTGAAATGGTTTGGAGCGGGGCAGGATTAGTTCAAACGCTCGCACAGAGTTAGTGATTGTGGAAGGTCGTCTCAAAACTACACGATATATCGAAGAAATTCTTCAAGATCACGTTGTACCGTAAGCGGAATTCATCGGAGCCGAATCTTTTTTACTGATGCAAGATAACGCCCGGGCACACAGTGCACAGTGCGTCTAGCAATATGTTTCTGACGTTGGAATTCGAAAAATTCAGTGGGCAGCCCGAAGCCCTGACATGAACCCGATAGAGCATGTCTGGGACATGCTAAAACGGCGTGTGAAGCGAAGTTCCAACCCACCACAGAACCTTCGTGACCTGAAAACTGCTTGAGTGGCTGCTTGGGAAGAGATTCCACAAATAGACATCAAAAACATTATCCACAGTATGCCAGACCGTAGGTTTGCACCTACGCTTGCGCAGTGATAAGAGCCAGGGGTGGAAACACGTGGTATTGATTTTGTTTAATTTCATCACTAACTTCGTTTTCAAATCAAATCAAATCAAATCATCATTTATTTCGGATTACTCCATATCATATACTCATAGGTTAATTACAAAAATACAAACTTAAAATCTAATGTTAGTGTGTACATCCACTTAAGACTATTTGTCACGCCGGTGCGCTACATGTAACTGCGTCCACCGATGCAACAGCGCGGAGTCCCAGCGGTCCTTTAACTCTTTCTTAAGTTTTTCATCTTTTTATCATGAAAACAAACGAAACACTTTCTAGACAACTCTGTTTAATCACCCATAATGCAAAATAATAGTAATATAACAATACTATGTCAACAAAATTAAAATAACAAATTGGGTTAAATTCTGTGCCGCTGCTATTTAATTTATTTTGTGCGCTCTTAGACTAAAAAGGAGCAGTACTTTTTTTTTCTCATGTGGTGCGGTCTTATGTAGGACTTCAAAAGTTGTACTTTTTTAAATGTGTGTCTTGACTTGACTTAATGTCCTGTCCCCTGGATGGGGCAGAAGGCGTCCACAGTACGTCGCCATCCCGAACAGTCTTGAACGTGTGTACTATTATGTAATACCTGGGCGACCCTAGCCTCGTTTGGGTTAAAAATGAATTGTCTCGAAGACGACAACTTGACAAATCAATTTCTTGGCGCGAAACACCCCTGTTCCGCAGTTTTCATCGTAATCTTCTCGAGCCGTTTTCGAGAACGTGATTATCTAACAAATATAGTGTCCCTGAATAAAGTACACAAAAAAATAGGGAAGAAACTAGATGAAATTTCACCGACAAAGAAAATAACAAAAATTTGGTGCAATATTTTTCTTTAAGATAAAAAAATATATTATTGATTGCTGTGAACTCTATCGGAACACAGTGAAATATCTCGCTTCATATGTGGTCTATTCAGATGAAATATAACGGTTTTTTTATTCCCAGAGAATTTCCTGTGGCAAACAAATAAAAAAAATCGAAAAAATACGCCAAACACAAAAAAACAGGTTTATCAGCAACAAATACTAATCGACACAATATATTTGACCACTCTTCAAAAATGACGTATTTAGACACGTAATTCTTTTTTAGGGTTCCATACCAAAACGGTAATAAAAAGGAATCCTTATGCCGAGACTTCGTTGTCTGTCAGTTTTGCTCAGCAACTAAAAACGCTATCAACTTGAAATTTGGCATAGTTGCACAACTTCCTTGACCGCATCTGTTATTAGTAAAAAATATGAAATTAATTTTATAAATAATTGAAAAGGGGTCTAGAATGGGGGATTTTGTGTTTTAGTTTTAAAATTTAAGTGATTTGATTATAGCAAATGGAGTGTCATAACAAAACATAATTATACAAGAAAATTGTTTTTTTTTCTTCAGTGAATAATAAGCCAATGTAACTCACAATCAGTCAAGCTACGTGTAAACATATTGTTAAATACGGCGCTCCCAGTCCAATGTAAAATGCAGTAAATGCTGTGCTCCAGTTTTTGTTGTGGCTAAAAAGATCCGCTAAGGCGTATCACGTCCTCTTGTCTTTGGCGTGTGTTTGGTCGAAGGATAACCTACCACTAATCTCAGTTACCGGTTTTTTCCGGGCAAGTTTTTGGCCTTTCTCCACGCTGCCCTAGTCTTCTTTTGTATTGTTTTCCCGTCGACGTTAATGTTCCCGTTTTGACGTCAATGTTCTTTCCAGTCCTCCATTCCGCCTACTCATTTACTACTTAAGAGGATCGTCAAGCGCACTAGCGAATGCACCGAAAGCCAACGAGTGCGACTGAGTGACGTCCCGTGCACCTCTCTCGTTACAACTGGTCTACATATCCACATTCAGGCGCGCATAATCCTCGCGAAATAAGAACGGTATCGCATATCCTCACATACTTTTCTTTTAAGCGACCAATGGTAAGTAAAACTTACAACTTTAATCTGTAGCTATATTGATCAATATAATTAACCCTATTTTGGGTCGCGACCCGTTTGTTTTTTGTTTACCCGGATAGTGTTCCTCTAAATTCTAAATGGGCCCGCGAGCTCAGCGAATCCACCGTGGTTCTTTAGTTTGGTTATCTAATTATGGCATCGCGTGTGTTCCAGGCGGTTAAGTAATAAGCTGTTATTATATGTGTTATTTTTGTACTAACTCAGACTGTGTGCTTTTTTTGAGAGTTTCTGTTATCACCTGAGTATAGGTCCTTAAAGAAGTTTGTAGCAACCGTTTCATTGTCTTTTCGTTTGGTGTAGTTTTTTCCTTTTCTTCTCATTTTAGGTATCCATTCTTTTCCTTTGTCTTGTAATTCTTTTAATGCTATTTTTACGGCGCCTGCTCTGGTTACGAGGATTAGACTAGGTCCAAAACTGAAAAACGTGTCTCTAAACCATAGCAAGCGGCAAATCATGTAACAGTTGGGGTGACAACGTTATCAGAGGGTTTTGACCCTGCGGAATACGGATCTGCCTGTCGCTATTCCGAAATTTGAACCGGAATTATGCTACCTCTATACCGGACAAGGTGCAGCCCATACAAAATTTTTCGTCGTACATTTTGTAAATCGTTGTTCCAGTACCCTAAAAAAGGTCTGATTGTTATCGTTTTTTAAAATGTTGTAAAGGACAATATAGCCATGGTAACCCAAATTTTTCGTCCCTCCAGTTCTATTTATTTCTCCGCCATCTTGCAAAAACTGTAACTTTTTTCTGTTTTTGCCGATACTGTCGTTGAAGTTCATTTTAGTGCTAATCATGGTTCGGCAATATTGTAAGAGTACCAAATTTGCTAAACTTTTGTTTTCAACTATTTTTTCCACGACCCCTAGGAACGAAGGTTTGGAATCGTCTATGGGGAGCTAGTATTAAAAATGCTACTTTTTCGAGTTCTCCTTCCATATTTACTTTTTGGTGCATTTTAGCGCAATTTGTACTTCGGAAATATTGTAGAGTACAAAATTTGCTAAAACTTTTGGGTTCAATGATTTTTTCCACGACCCCTACGAACGAAGATATGGAATTGTCCATGGGGAGCTAGCGTTAAAATTGCTACTTTTTTCTAGTTTTCCTTCCATATTTACGTTTTGGTGCATTTTAGCGCAAACTATACTTCGGCAATATTGTAGATCACAAAATTTGCTGTAACTTTAGATTGAAACATTTTCTTCCACGACCTTTGGAAAATAAGATATGCAATCATTTATGGAGTGCTAGTGTAAAATCAATTGCTTTTGCGGTACTGAATATTTATTTAGTCTTTCAGTTGAACGTATGGGAAAATGCTCATCATACCCGACCGGTCGTGATGGAAAATAAGTCATATAATAATATAATAATAATATATCGGGGGACAATCTCACACAAATTGACCTAGTCCCAAACTAAGCTCTAGGCTTGTACTATGGGTACTAGACAACGATATAAATACTTATATAGAGAAAGAAATACTTAAATACATAGAAAACATCCAAGACTCAGAAACAAATACTCGTGCTCATCACACAAATATCTGCCCTTACCGGGATTTGAACCCAGGACCGCTAGCTTCATAGGCAGGGTCACTACCAACTAGGCCAGCGCGTCGTCAATATGGGTGAAGACTTCATCAAAACCAATATATTCCCATTCTAATGACCCTCGAGCCCGTCCTCAAAGCCTGCACGGATATTGTATCTTTCAATTGTTCATCCCAGTACCTGACTACCATGAGTTCGTGCATGTTTGAATTTTAACTCCATTTTTTATGATGTGAGGGTTTGAAATTCACAATTTTTACAAGGTTTACGAGCTTACGAGCTAAGCCTGAGCATTCCATATTACTATTACTAGGTATCGAAGAAACTTTCAATTTGTAGATAATTTTAACTTATAAAAGATTGCAGAACTTCGGTTTGCGCTAAAATGCACTAAAACGTAAATATGGGAAGAAAACTGGAAAAGGAAACAATTTTTGACGGTAACACTCCATTGATGATTCCATATCTTCTTTCCTAGAGGTCGTGGAAAAACTGTTTCAAGCCAAAAGTTACAGCAAATTTTATGATCTACAATATTGCCCAAGTACAGTTTGCGCTAAAATGCACCACAACGTAAATATGGAAGGAAATCTAGAAAAAAGTAGCAATTTTAACGCTAGCTCCCCATAGGCAATTCCATATCTTCATTCCTAGGGGTCGTGGAAAAAACCTTAAACCCAAAAGTTTTAGAAAATTTTGTACTTTACAATATTGCCAAACCATGATTAGCACTAGAATTAACTTCAACGACAGTATCGGCAAAAAACAGAAAAAAGTGTCATTTTTTTCAAGGCGGCGGAGAAATAAATAGAGCTGGAGGGACGAAAAATTTGGGTTACCATGGCTATATTGTCCTTTACAACATATTAAAAAACCATAACAATCGGGCCTGCTTTAGGGAAGGTACCGGAACAACGATTTACAAAATTGACGACGAAAAATTTTGTATGGGCTGCACCTTTTCCGGTATAGCATACAAATCCAAATCCAAATCCATCGGTCCAAATTTCGGAATGGCGACAGGCAGATCCGTATTCTGCAGGATCAAAACCCTCTGGTAAGGTTGTCACCACAACTGTTACATGATTTCCCGCTTGCATTCTATTTCTTCAAAAATGGTCCTATACTATATATGTTTTTCTAGGAAGCCCTTTGTTATTATTGATATATATATATACTATTTATAATGTAATTATTGACATAATTTTTGATAGTCATAATTTTTTATATCGCTGAAACCGTAAACTTTTCAGAAGTTCTGAAATATCTAACGTGTAGAAAAGGCTAGGTTAGGTTAGGTTTGATTTATAAAAATCCTGAAAAAGTAACAGTTTCTTTAAAAAAGCACGTTATGACTTGCGATGATTATGAACTAAGCACATTATGACTAAAAATAATTATGTCAGTCAATATAGACCTGTTTTTCTAGTGTCTCAATCCTTTTTTGTTTTCTGTCCTTTCTAATACTTTCTCTTATGTTTTTACTAAGTACCTACTTACTGTTATTTTCTTTAAGTTTTTTTTTCTATTGTGGTTATTGATTAGCATCTTTCTTTCCTGTATTAAGTTTAGTGTTTTTGTACTAAGTTTGTTGTCCTTGGACTTTCTCCTGTTAATATTCACCACAGCGATGGCTTTCTCGAAGTCTTTTATTTCTCGAGCACATTAATAGGCTTTTTCTCAGTTTTATTGCAGACATCCAATAAGCATTCGGTTCCTTTTTGGAGATTCTCTTTATACCATGACTGTATATTGTTGTCCATGTTTTTTCTACATCTTTTTGGCATTTCATGACTTAAGGTGCTTCGTACCATGCGATGGTTGGTATTGAAGTTTAAATTTTGTATTACTCCTGTGTCAGTAAACGCTTTCGAAAAATTTCTTATATTATAGTATAATCAATTTATTTTTTATATTTCCCAACCGGGGATTCCCATTTCCATTTGGTAGACTTCTTTATACTGAACATCGTGTTAAGGATCCGTAAATTATGTTCCAGTAGAAAGTCCACAAGATTTTGGCCATTTTTACTCCTTTTGCCATGACCGAACTTTCCTATCAAATATTCGCAATTGTTTTGTTTTGTGGTGAAAAAGAACCGCCAATATTGTGCCGCGAGGTAGAAAGAGCAAATGAAAGCCAAAAGATTGGTAAATCACCTGGGCCCGATAGGATAAGAAATGAGCTCATAAAGGGTACAATAGAAGATATAACTTCTTTCTTGACCACTTTATTCAACGATATATTGATCGCAGGCTGTGTCCCAACACAGTGGAGTAAATCACAAATAACCCTGATTCATAAAAAAGTTCCAAAAGATGACATTAGTAACTACAGACCCATAAGCTTAACACCAAATGTGTACAAAATTTTCTCAAAAGTTATTCTAGCTAGAATCACAACACAATTAGACAGTCATCAACCAATCGAAGAAGCTGGATTTCGTAATAAACTTCTCGACAATAGATCACATTCATACTGTGAAACAAGTAATAGAAAAATATAATGAATATAATAAACCCATTTATGTATGTTTTATCGACTACTCCAAAGCATTCGATAGTTGGAACCACAGAAAAAAATGGGAGATTCTGCGTTTTTGAAGGCGGTTTTTTGTTTTTTAAAGCATTTATTTTATTTTATACTTTTTAGTGATCATAATACGCTGTTACGTAGTCCCACTTCTTAGTTGAAATGAAACTTTAACTTATATCAAGCGCGCCGCAAGCAACGCCGCGGGAAAGACATAGTCATATTTGAACAAGTAAATATTATTCGTTGTAGGTAGTCGCTCAACTATCTTAATCGAGATATCTTATCGCCACCCTTGAAATCTGTACCATTGAGGAGTTCCGGTGGCCATCTGTGGTCTTCATCATCAGTTCCACTACACCAAATGATACTTTCTGAATGCAAATGCTGGACTTGTTACTAAAAATACTAAAATCGCTATATGTTTGCCTACAATATTCGAGGAGTTCCCTCAATTCCTCACTGATCCCCTCATCAGATACAGATTTGGTGACAATGGGACCACCTCGGAAGTATACTCTATCAAACCAAAAAATATTTTTTAAAATCGGTCCACAATTGAAGGAGTAATCGGAGAACATACATAAAAAAAAAACATACAGTGGAACGTATAACCTCCTCCTTTTTTGAAGTCGGTTAAAAATGTATATAAAGAAAACAAGGCCAATGTAAAACTAGAGAATCTAGGAGTGGAATTCCCGATTAACAGAGGAGTAAGACAGGGAGATTCCCTATCTCCAAAACTATTCTCAGCGGTCTTAGAACAGGTTTTTAGAGAACTGGACTGGGAAAATTTTGGTGTCAGAATCGATGGTACAAGACTACACCATTTAAGATTCGCAGACTATATAGTCCTGTTTGAGGAGAGTCCAACTAAACTCGAAGATATGTTAAGCGGTCTACTAAGAGAAAGCAAAAAGGTCGGCTTAGAAATTAATTCCTCAAAAACCAAGTTTATTCAATAAACACAAATATTAATATCATCAACAATATACTGGAGTATAGGTACTGAAGAATACATCTATTTGGGTCAACTAATAGCAATGAAAGATATACTACACAGGTAATAAATAGACGAATAGCAATTGCATGGAAAAAGTATTGGGCACTAAAAGAAGTTATGCAAAACATCTAGGGGTCAAAGTAAAAAGAAAAACATTTGATTGCTGCATACTCCCTTGCCTTACATATGGTTGCGAGACATAGGCACTAAATAAACTGCACAGAGATAAACTAGAAAGGTGCCAGAGATCTATGGAAAGAAGTATCCTTAATGTAAAAAGAATTGATAAAATAAGATGCACTCAGTTAAGAGCGAAAACTAAGTTGTCAGATGTACTCGAAAAAATAAATAAGCAAAAATGGCGATGGACTGGGCACATGCTCCGAGGAAAACAAGAGAAGTGGAGCAAGATAATAACAAACTGGTACCCAAGAGAGGGAAAGAGAAGTGTGGGCAGACAGCTTTGAAGATGGGATGATGAACTCAAACTGACTGCAGGTCCCTACTGGAGCAGAGCCACCCAAGACCGAAAGCACTGGAAAGAGCTGGAGGAGGCCTTTGCCGAACGGCATTATTTAGGATTGTGTTATGTAAATTGAATTAGAATAAAGGCAATTATTATTATATGTGTTATTTTCCTTACATACACCTTATGTAAAATCGATTGATTGTAAACTGTCTTCAATTATTTTAGTGGATGTACCCTCTGTATGATGTTTTACTAATAAATATATTTTAAAGTGTCCTTTCCGGTTTAATTTAATAATTTAAATTCAACGTCAGGCATCGTATTTATAGACGAATGCCCCAGAAAACAACAACCTTTTTTAAGTGGTGTTACAACATATACAATTATTTCTCGTTTAAAAGTATAGGATAAGGATAGAGATCGGCTTATTTCGATTATCTGCCCCGGGCACGGAGGGTACCCAAACGGAATCGGTCTATTAATGTTCTTCCGATTTTCCCCCTTAATAATGTACAGTAACTGTTGTGAAGTCACGACTTGCTTACACATTACACACATACTCCGCGCAGTTCAAATCAGAGTTATTCGATGAGACATTTATCGATCATAACAATTTATTCATGACAATGATGACAGAAATTCATATAAGCAATTATTTTCATATATTATACACTAGCTTCTGCCCGCGACTTCGTCCGCGTAGATTTCGAGTATCATTATTCCCTCGGAAACTTTTAAATTTTCCGGGATGAAATGTAGCCTATGTTAATCCAGGGTATAAGCTATCTGCATTTCAACTTTCATTCAAATCCGTTAAAAGCTTCACAATTTTCGAGATACCTAATCCTTTCAATATTTCTGATTTTCTGGAAAGTGTACGCCCGTACTAAGTTTTGGAGGTGTGGTATTCAGAATTTAAGACAAATTTATCACTTTTTACATTTGTTTTTATCGCTAAACAGCCTTGAATAGTTGTGTTATTACTATGAAATGCAAAAACCGTTAAAAAATAAGTATTATAGTTTTTTTATTTAAGTTTTGCCCCTTCTTAACAAACTTCTTTAATCTTTAGCCAAGCCTTAACGTTTACTAGTGAAAAAAAAACACGACCGCTGGTTAGCTCATTAGCATAAAAACATGCCGTTTAAATATACATTTAAGAATGATAAACACTTTATAATCAAACAATAATAAGAAAAAAAAACGAAAAAAGCGTAAATCACGTTAAGCCAGTACTATACCTACCCAAGCTTATTATCTAGCTGCGATTAGAAAGGGATTAGAGGTGACAGTTTTACCATATACTTAGGTCAAAGTGACAACTATTTCAATCCCAAACTAATCGCGGTTTCATAATACTTGAAACGCGAGCTGTAACAGATCAGATTGCATTCAGCTTAAAACTAAGGATAGTTAATGCAGCAATGCTAAACGAACCGAAGAAATTAAGGCTAAGGGTGACTTCACCCGCATTCCTTTTTTGTCACATTCATAGGAATAAGGACATAGGTCGTCCACAACACCTGATTCGTCCACATTCATGTGTTGTCAACTTCTTAACTTGTCCTCATTGTGAAATGGTCCACTATCCTAATTCGTCCACATTCCTACCTTGTCACCTTCTATGTGATATTAAGATAGGCAACCTTGCGGATCCGTATGAGTTTATTTAGGGGAAGATAGTATAGTATCGGACAGTGTATAGTATCGGACAATGTCGATAACGTCTCTATTTCGTGTCTAAGCGCCATTCTATGAATGCACAAGCAAAATATACCATCCTAGACACGCGATGAACCAGTCCGTGGCAACCTGCCGACGCCCCTGCGCGCACCGCATCGATTTGTGTGAATACTCGTAAATCAATTTCAACTTAAGGAATAGTTTTTTTGCTTGGTTTACTATCTGCACAATTTAAGTTATTACAAACAGCAAACGTTACAAGTGTATCATAAGTTTATTACAGATTTAATTTATGATACTAAAACAAATGAGAAATGGCTTGTTCTTTTTTAATTTTTTTTTTATAATGTTAGTCGTGTTGTATTGTATCGGACAGGGAAGTTTCGTATAGTATGGGACACGTCCGCGCGTCCATTACTACACGTAAGTCAATAATAAATAATAATAGACTTACCCAAAAATAAATGAAATAGTATCTAACACTTTTGATTATTACAAGTTACTAGTATGTATTGATGATGTCCGGTACAAATCTTGCAAGTAAATTTTGACATAGCGTCGTCAGATCAATCTGAAATTTTGTATAGGTACTTGTGTAGGTAGTTCAAATAAAAATAAATAAATAAAAAATGAAAATTGTACGAATTAAACAATACTCAACAAGTTTAGTCGACTTTTTATTACCAGTATTGTTAGCTACCTACCTTCGTACCTACTTACATTCGTCTCTTACTTAATATCGATAAATAATAAATAATAATAGTAAAATAATAAGATGTCCGGGGCGAATGGTTGCTCACGTCCGCAGGAAGATTACCCACCGCCACCCTGCACGTGCCCCCTGGGTGGTGCTAACGAGCAATCAAATCTTGGCGGCTGTACTTGTCTTTAAGACCTCACAGCCCTACACAGAAATAATCATGTCGAATGCATCCAAATCTCTAAAAGGCTCTTCTAAGAGCCCTCAGACTAAAGACATCGGACCATCAGTCAGAATCGCCATACGAATAAATTAAATTAAAAAAACTTAATATCTATAAATAATAAATAATAATAGTAAAATAATAAGATGTCCGTTACTAAACGAAACTGTCCGATATGTAACGAATTAGTGTTATTTTACTTTCTTCTTAAATTTTACTAATAACTCCCCTGACGAAAATGTTTGCAAGGTATTTATTGAAATTAGGTATTCACCTATTCTCACGCTTATTAGATATATAATATTTTTTTGGCCTTTTAAGTATACTGTCCGATGCTATCGCATGATGTCCGATAGTATACTAAAAAAATATAAAAAAATAATTGAAATAAATCGGTTATCGATAAAGTTATTATACTCTTTACCAAAACGGTATAACGAATGAACTTCAATGTGCACAATTATTATTTAAAATGATTTAAAGTCTCCAATTTCAAGTCTATATTTGTTAAAACTAAAATGTGTCCGATACTATACTATCTTCCCCTATAACTAGCATTCCGCATCCTTTGGCTGGGCTCTATTAAACGGAATTTATTAAACGCTTTAGAATTGTATATCAGTGACATCAGTAAGACATGTCTGAGACATGTGCGCGTGTTGGGACTGTGGATCATGTAGAACTGTGGACCACTTAGCATTCTTAGCACTGGACCATATAGGAATGTGGACGAGTTAGCACTGTAGACAATATAGAAGTGTAGGTATGCGGGATAAGAAGTTGTAGAAATAGCAATGTGAACAAGTTTAAAAGATGAAAATTTGGGAATTGTATGCAGACATGGAATTGTGGCCGACGGACGACATTAAAAGGTGACAAAAAATGAATGTAGGTCAAGTCATCCTGAGCCGAAATTAAAATCCTCAATTTTGCTTATTTTGTTAAAAAAAAGATTTCAAAATTATTAATCTACAAGTTTCCACGTTACATTCTCTTTTCTTAAGGTTCCCCTAACCTTACGCCATTCCATTTACATTAAGCATTACGAGTATTACTATTGAATCTAATGTGTAAAATGACTGTCATTATTGTTAAATTTAAAAAGTACTATTTGTTCCAGTTAAAATGACGAAAATGCACTTAATGTGGGATTTTACAACTTCTTTTGTTGCTAAATATGAAAGGAAAAGAAAACAAAGGGACGTAATAGAACTGACCGAAGTGTGGCACGTGCTGGGGTAGCTCAACCCTTCTTGATCATTGAAATGAAAGATTTTTTAAGCTGTCTATACAGTAATGCAACAAGGATAACATTCAATATAATTTAAAATGTCGTTAACAATGAAATCTCTCGCTGTCCCTTAAACAATCGACGTTAGGATTCATGTGTTTTACCTGAACCGGACACTTTTAAGTAGGTGTATTGTTTTCCAAATACAATTGCAGTGCGGTTAACATTCAGGTAAAAATTACTGTTTAATACTATTCAAAAATTGTACAAAGTTATATTGACAGAGTATTTAATTATATTTTAAAAACGCACATCGTGCTGTGTAATACCGACTAACAACATCAAAACTATCAAGATTGTTTGTTCAGAGTATACTTTGGGCCTACCGACACACCAGCGTATTTGTTTTACAACCCTGCTTGAAGATAACTATTGAACAATAGATGTTGGTAATGGTTGGCTTTAAGTGCTTTTCGTCATCTTAACTGGATCAAACTATACCTCTTTTTAAGAAAAACAATATGCTTATTGTTCTTAACAAAGCCATTCTCCCTATTCGTTAACCACAAAACATGAAACATGAGGGATTAAAAAAACTTTGACAATTCAATGGGTTATTAACTCTACCATCATAGACAGTAAATTACAAATATATGCACAGAGAAAATAGAGATATGGCATTCACAATACGTTCGGTACAGAGATGGGCAAAATTTATTCGAATGACGAATAGCGAAGCGAATAAGAATAACCAAATTATTCGCGAATAACGAATGAAATTCTCGAATGATTATTCTTATTCGAATAAATTATTAGTCGAATAATTTATTTGCGAATTATTTATTCGCGAATAATTTATTCGTTGAATGAATTGCCACGAATAATTATCATGTACTGGAATACCTGCTCCATTTTTCTAGAAAATTAATAACTAAACATAACTGAAAGAATTTGTTTACACACTAACGGAACGGACTAAGTTAATTTTCACCTTACATAAGACATTATTCTATTATTTGTTTGGTCTACAAATATTTTACGTTAAACATAACATAACATGTTTGTTTACATAATCTCACGCCTTCGTTCCCAGAGTGGGGTAGGCAGAGCTACAGAATTACAAACATCTCTAAAAACTTGTTGATAATTCTATAACCACAATTTGCACAAATTAGGCTAAGATGTTTACCAGCGTATTAATGGCAGGTTGCAAGCCCATCGCCTAACAGTGAGTAATTAGATCGTTTCCCCAAACTCGTTAATTCCGCGTAGCAAAATTTCCATTCGCATTTTTCCCCACTCGAATTTCTAGCCATCCACCTTTTTTATCATTCGTAAGTTTTACCAATAGTCGTAATTATTCAATTGCATATTATCCAGTCAGTTTTTTTTATTATTCGCGAATTTTACCAGAGTACTAATTTCCTACTAGCGTATTTATCCTGTCAGTTTTTTTTATTATTCCCGAATTTTACCAGAGTACTAATTTCCTAGTAGCGTATTTATCCTGTCAGTTTTTTCATTATTCCCGAATTTTACCAGAGTCCTAATTTCCTAATAGCGTATTTATTCAATCAGTTTTTTTTATATTCGCGAATAATACTAGAGGCATGATTTCCTAATCGTATAGGTACTCAGTTTTATTTTGAGTAAATATTTGCTAATTTGCTGTAAAAAAAAACAAATTGCTGAGCATATCCCCAAGATAGCGAATTTTTCAATCTATTTATAACCGGCTATGGCAAAAACAAAAGGATATATGCAGGCTATGTTTATATTCATGAATCTATCCCCCCAGAAGCGTATGTTTCATGTTTACTTAACTAACTTCTGCTATTTTTACCTTCACCATTCTCCTTTACCTAAGTTTTCCTGCTCGATTGCATGGGATTGGTTATTGGCTTATAAAATAATTTGTAAAAATAAATTATCAAATTTTAGAATAATAAACAATATACTTAAACCATAGAACTATATTCTGTAACAGAAAACAAACTTAAATAACTTCACAAAAAGAAAACTTAAACATAATCTGCTCTAATATGCAATTATCTGTACCTATAAAAATACAAAACAAATGCACTGCACTCCTAAACAGTCTCCTCAGTTGTAAGTAAAGGTATTTTTTTTTATTGAGGGTAAAGCCAACCACCACTTAGTACTTTAAGTACGACAATTGTCGAATACACATTTCAATGGATATCATGCCAACGAAATAATTGTTCACAATGGCCTGTATTTTAGTGTCCCTGTCTGTATATTTTTGGTTGCGTTTCAGATAAATGTTACATTTCATTTCATTTTGCAATACAATAAAATCTACAGCTAAAGCCTCAGCCTTTAGTTGAGAAATAAAGTAAAGCAAATTGTAATTCTTATTCATTCTTCCATTGATTTTTTTGTGCCAGCTTTCCGTAACGTTATTCGTTCGGTGCCGGTGCCCGAAGCAGGACATAACATCTATCATTTCGATTCTTATCCATTGAGTAGTCATGTAGTAATTAAATTTTGTTATATTCGGCAGATTGGGACAATCAGCTGATACACTGAGCCACCCTTCGTGTATTTTAGTACTGGGTAAATGTGCAAGGGCTACACATTTAGCTAAATAAGCACATCCTTCGCGGGTTTCTGTGAGCTCCCATTTCGCACCATTTCTATAGATCGCCTGGCAGTAATGAAAAAAACAGCCTGTTATGGCAGCAGGTGGATATATAGCTCTAAGAGCGTTTATCGCAGCAGTCTCAAAATCACTCTTAATAGAATCTGGGCGAAAGTTAGGAATATTTTCTTTAATCGCTTGGAATAGCTCTTCATAAGTAGCCTGGGATTTATTAGGCAACAACGCATACATGCACGGGACGACTTTGGTAAAAGAATCATCGGAACCAATATCACCGTGTATACTGTATAGCTGGGTGTAAGGCTTGGGAACCATTTTAAAGGTTCCGTCTACAAAAAAAGATTTAACATTTTGTATCCATTCCTTGCATTGTGGAGTAATAAAGACAATAGTATCGCGGGCTTGAACGCAAAGAAAATTTTGTGTTAAATTTTCTGGGATTGTAACATCTTTGCACGATTCAAAACTTGACATTCCAGAGTCTTTATGTCTTGCTCTATATAAAGAATCTCTCTTTACATAAAATGATGGCAATTTGTCCGTGTATTCGGCAGTCATAAATGTTTTCATTTCTTCTCTATAAAGTAAAGGAATGGGTCGATAATCTGTCACGACCTTTTTTTTCAAGTCGGTAATTTTTTTCTCAATATCAATACTCTCGAAATCAGGTACACAACAATGCACGGTTTCGCGGGTAATTTTTTCTTTTTTGGCATCCAGAACCACCATTCCTTTGCATGTTCCTTTTGCGGAACAAATCCAGACCGACGTATCATTTTTATTGTTGCGTTTCAGATAGTGTCTATATCCAGCTCTTACTAATATTTTCCCATGATGTGTACTATCAATGAACTCGAAAGATGTTTTCTGAATACTAGCTGAACTCTCTGGATTTGATATTTCAATATTTGTTTCCATTTTTGCGGAGAAAATTATTTAAGTAATTACGATACGATACAACAATTTGAATTGACAGTAACTGACTAGTGTCATGTCTATCAGTAAAAGATATCGATATCTCAAAGAGGGCATATTGAATCATTAATATTTATGGTAAATTGGGAAATATATGTATGAGAAATATTAAAATTAGATATTCATATTTATTTTATTTGTTGCAACCATAGACCGGCTGCAACAGGTATAGCAACAATATCACATAAAAAACAAACGTGTTGCGAAAAATGACAACGAATAAAGTTTTAGGTTAGGAAATCTATTGCGTAATAAATTAAAATATAGCGAAATAAATCAGCTGGAAGACTTTTGGTATAGGAACAATATCGCGTATACAAATAAAATGATTGCGAAAAAAATCGGCTGGGAAACTTTTGGTATAGGAACAATATCGCGTAATAAATAAAATTATTGCGAAAAAAATCGGCTGGGAAACTTTTGGTATAGGAACAATATCGCGTAATAAATAAAATTATTGCGAAAAAAATCGGCTGGGAAACTTTTGGTATAGAAACAATATCGCGTAGGAAATTAAAATATTGTACTAAATGTCGGTTCGGCATATTTGAGAATAGAGATGCAAGCGAATGATAAAAAAGGTGAATGGCTAGAAATTCGAGTGGGGAAAAATGCGAATGGAAATTTTGCTACGCGGAATTAACGAGTTTGGGGAAACGATCTAATTACTCACAGTACTACAAGCCTTTATTCCCTTAGTCGTCTCTTACGACATCCACGGGAAGACATGGAGTGGCACTATTCTAACTCGGCAACCACACGAGAAATTCGTTATTCGAAAAGTAGTCGAATGATTCATTCGCGGATAATTTATTCGCGAATAAATCATTCGACAAATAAATTATTCGCGAATAAAAATATTACGAATTATTTTTTATTCGAATAATTATTAGAATAAATAATTATTCGAATAATGCCCATCTCTGGTTCGGTATCATACCGCTCGTTGAAACATTTTTCTTTAGAGCAGCGGTCGGCAACAGGCGGCCCGCAAGTCCCTTACGTGCGGCCCGCGAGCCTTCCTGTCTATTTTTTATGTAATCGGAATCCTTATTGACTACCGACAATGCGGTACCTTTTTGTCTGAAAAGTCATAAATTATTAACATGTGCGCCCCGCGTCAATTTCGTTAGCTACTATGTGGCCCTTGGCTACTAAAAGGTTGCCGACCCCTGATTTAGAGCATTCACAATCGACTGGCTAAAGTGATAGAGTTGATAACAATGATAAAACCCATTGAAATTTAAAGTAGTTGCGGTCTTGACTGCCGAAGAAGGAAAATGTATGAAGTTCGCGCGGCACACCACTATGGGTGGCTTTGTTTTAACACAATATTATACTGGTTTCCTTAAGCCGGTGCGGCCAAACCAAAATCGAAATACTATATGTATTATCTGTATACAATTCTATCTATCCACAGACTAGTCCTACTATCCAAAATACGAAACTCTAGGTACCTTAAGTACCTATATAATGCGGTAAACGAAATATTAATAGTTATTTAACTATGTAACTGGTACATAATAAAGCATCTTAAGGTACGAGTGCCGAAGTGCTCGCAGGCTCGCGCTCTAATTACAGGCACGAGTACCTTAAGAGCTAATTATGTACCGTTGCATACATAACTTTTTCTACAAGCTTAAAATGATAATGACAAAAATAAACAATCGCTAACTTTTCTTGTACTTTCCTCGATTTTTCTGCTAACAAATTACTTGTCAGCAAAGTCATTTTCATTATTCCGATTGGCGTTAATAGTTTGTGAATTTTGTTGTAAACAAATTTCATGACAATTTTAATAGTTAGTAAAACAGTTCTAACAATTTATCATACAAGTCGGAATGCCAAATGAAACGCCATTTTGTTGGTATCCATATTGAACGTAACCATGGTAACCAAATAACAAATCCATGGATATTAATCATTCTACTTTCAGTAATTTGATAAAAATGTAATTTTAAACACATAATTAGTTTCAATAATATTTTTGTTTTTATTATACGTCATTTTAATTGGTATTAAAATATTTGACACGGTTTATTATTATTCAAATTAGGATGTCAAGTGTTCAGTAAACGCCAAGACTGATATCTGGAATGACCGTGACCATGGTAATAACAATGCCATAATAATTATTATATTACTGTTGTTACTATGGCAACGCTTATTATAGAGTAGTTTTCACGTTTCGGTTACGCTATAGGTGGTATTGTGGTACCATTTACGATATCAATATTAGCGGTTTACAGTACGCGAGTAGAAAAAATATCTTAAAGCATTCGCTGGTATTTTATTACAGCATTATTTAATATTGTTAATATTTTAACCTTAAGTAGTTGCCTACGTAAAGTTTCATACCAACATACCGTCCAACGCCTTGTTAAGCCCAAGTTCTAAAACACGGCATCTTTGATTATTTATTCTCTAGATAGAGTGTGGCCCTGTAATCGCTACGACAAAAACTGGCCAGTTTTTGATTGCGTGCGTGACTGCTTTGTCTGACACTCGCAGAACGTCATTCTATTTATCTCTGTGGGCATACGTAGGGATTCTAGCTAAAGACATATTTCCCATTTTACTGGGAAAACTGATCATGTTAAGGTTTAGTTCCTGTGAAATGTATGAAAAACTAAAAAGTTATTAAAAATAAATAAAAAACCTGACTGCAATAAAAAACAACTGAAAAGCGAAAAACAAGCTATATAATCTATAGAAAATAGTAAGACCATGTACTTATTCATATTTATAACAATTTAAATTTAACTTGAATATTGGAAAAGGTTCAAAATAGAAAAAGGCGTGAAGCAGGGTGACCCGCTATCCCCAAAATTGTTCACAAGCTGCCTTGAGGAAATCTTTAAACTACTGGCGAACTCCTGGAATTCTAAGGGCATCGATGTCGGCGACAAAAAGCTGACAATCCTTCGTTTCGCGGACGACATCGTGCTCTTCTCATAATCGGCAAGTGAACTTGAGGGTATGCTGCAAGAACTCAGCACTGCAAGCTTTGAGGTTGGACTGACGATTAACAGATCAAAAACTCAGCTTATGACAAACTACACAAAACGTAGGGTCACGGTAGATGGGCAGGTTATACAGTACGTCGATGAGTATACCTACTTGGGCCAGATAGTCTCCTTCACAAACCGGCAAGACAAAGAGATCGATAGACGGATCGAAAATGCCTGGAGGAGCTACTGGTCCATGAAGGAACTGATGAAGGGCACCCTTCCTATTACTTTAAAAATAAAACTTGTCGACATGTGCATCCTGCCCATCCTAACATACGGTGCCCAAAAGTGGTCATTAACTGAGGCTCAAAAGTCTAAGCTCAAGGTTTGCCAAAGAGCAATGGAGCGTAGCGTACTGGGTGTCCGAAGATCCGATAGGGTGAAGAACACAGAGCTGCGCTCCAGAACTGGTATTGCGGATGTTGGGGTGAAGACCGCAGTTAAAGTGGGACTGGGCTGGGCATATCTGCCGCATGCACGATGGGAGATGGGCCAAAAATACCACCGATTGGCTTCCACGCGACGGACATCGTAGCAGAGGTAGACCCAGAAGGAGATGGCGAGATGACCTAGAATCCTTTGCGAGGGATTGGCAAGAGTGCGCTCTGGATAGGGCCGAGTGGCGAAAAAGAGGGGAGGCCTTTGCCCAGCAGTGGGAAACAAAAACAGGATAGGAAAAAAATATATTGGAAAAGGTGTTCCAGGCGGGATAAACCAAATGTTAATTTTTTTCAAGAAATAGTTTTTGAAATTTATTGCTTGTCCGCGCCTGCAATACATTTCCCAATACAAAAAAAAATAAAAAAATAAAAAATATTCTAGTTAAATTTAAATTGTTATAAATATGAATAAGTACATGCTCTTACAATTTTCTATAGATTATATACCTAGCTTGTTTTTCGCTTTTCAGTTGTTTTTTATTGCAGTCGGGTTTGTTGTTTATTTTTAATAATTAAATTTATTTAACTCTTTTCAGTTTTTATTAATAAAATAGTGGTTTAATTAATGATTACTAAGCAATATATGAGCTCTGGAGCTTAAAATTTTAATGTCGCGAAGCTACAAGTGACGAATTACAAGCGAAACTCTCTTTCTAGCGAAAAGAAGTTACTACTTAACTTTTACGTTTTTTTTTTACTTTCCTGCAAAATAGTAGCATCAAAATATTATAATGTATATATATTTAGAATGGGCTATTTAATAGCTTTCATTTGATACCCATATTGTTATAATAAAAAAAAAAAATTTTATTCCCCCTCCTTATTTTTGTCCACGGACACCATATTGAAATATTATATACCCTATGTCACTTCGGCAATTAAGACCAATCGAATGATACCTCGTATGTTAAAATCCGTCAAGCCGTTTAGGCTGCAGAGCGTGCCCAGAAATAGACGTAATACATACATACATACATACATACGCTCGAAAAACATAACCCTCCTTCTGACGCAGTCGGGTAAAAAGATATCAATTCGAATTGGAATGGTTGACTTCCATTGGCAAAATACACTCACCGGCAAATTTTGCGGAACAAAATAAAAGTAAATCATTTTGAAAAAGTTTTTTTTGCAGAAGAAAATGTTTTAAGTTATTTGTTTTTCATACATAAATTGGATAAAACGTCATTAATTAAGTGTTTTAAGCAGGGATTAGTTTCATACAAAAATACCGGTATTCGACTTGGGAAGCTCGCTTATTATTGAATATTTTCGCTGTTCAATAAATTTATATAATAGAATAGTGTTAATTAAGGAAGATATTTCAATTTTGATTATATAATATTATAATAAATATTGTTGTATTTGTGACACAAAAAAAATGCGTTTAAAATTTAGACTTTTCATCATGTTCCGCTAAATATGCCGTGAGTAAAGTGGGAAGATGAAAAGTTAATAGCGAAATACAATTTTGCACACAACTTAAACTTTATTCGTATTTACCTCCGTTTCTTTGAATTTTTTTAGTGAGTATTGTTATCATTTTCCACCATTTCCGACTTACACTTTGTTTTCTATTATTAATTTTATGTATACACATTTACATAATACATCCTTATGTAACTTTTATACTTCGACACTCACACCCCGAGGGAATTTCTTATTTCAAAACTGGCAACACAAACAAAAATGCCAGGATGGAATCGTAATAATTAGACATATCAAATTGATTGATTTTTGAAAAAAATACTTTGAATTCTGAATTACTTAACGGTGGTAGGTGCCTTTGCTGGTTGTTTTAATAATACGTCCTTTGTAATTTCGACCAACTTCAATAACGCAACTCGTCACTTTAGTGCCTTTTTAGCGAAATAAATTGTGCGTATCCCTTGTCAACACAATTGACACTAAGGAGCGGAAAGCTACTTATAGGCTACAGTTAGCTGATAAAAAATTCGACGCATTCATGTCAACGAGGTTCTATCTAGAAAGTAAATAATCAAAGCACGGCATCATTATTGCCTGTAGTTATTTCATATTGCAGATTGCTGACACCAACGGTAGTTGGTCAACACTCTACAGGATTTGTTTTGGCCAATGGTATAACTACCTTCAAAATTGTTCGAAATAGTCAACAAAACCTACGGGAAAACTCAGATTTGTCTTTCTGGGTAAAAAGTTAAATTAAGCAAAAGTATCAGTCTACGACACGGAAGGAAAATTCGAATGGGGCGCCTGGGTAGAATGATTCGTGTTGTGATGTTAAGAGGCCGCGTATGCTGCCACACCCACACAATAATGAAAAGGGATGATGGCTTTATGTGCTTCTGCGAGAAGAACGTGAGATGGAGATAGTTTGCGCGCGCCTTGATGGCAGTGTCAAATTGAATTACCTAATTGCTGTTCACTTTATAACCACTTACATTATTAAAAAACTGGTTTACCAGAATTAGAAACTTATAAACACTCAAGTATTAAATTAAAAATCGTCGTTAAAGATTGCAGGGTTTTGAAGATTCAGCCAAAAACATGCGAAAAGGTGTCATGTTTGAAAAGTAAAACTATCGAGGATTTTGTTTCTAATCGTGTTTTCACGTTTAACAGTCTCAAGGAAATATTCAAGTTTAATATATCCAAAGAACAGACATATGCGTTTTGGATATAGACATCCAGATCGCGGAACACGACCGACTTTATCATATGTGGCCTCTTAATTCGAGCCGCTCTAGTCACGATGTGATCAAATTGAAGGAGTTTGTTTCTCCTTGGGAGCTATAGAATGAAACGAAATTTACAACGTTACTGTAAACTAAACAGGTAACAAGTTGTCTAAATTAAAAACAAATGAGCTTTTTTTACTTTCGGCTTAGTAATTAAGCAAAAATAGCGCTGAGTTTTAGTGCCTATACATGAATACATACACGAGTGAAAGTATTTAACGTGCTCCGAACGTCATTTAGCATATCGACGGTTCTGTGACTCAACCTGGTATATAGAATATTGTCCAGTATAAACTGACACTCACTAAGTAATAATTAACTAAACAATGCCCTCAGGGGATATTTAAACAGACATAGTCTAAAAGTAAGCATTGAATCAACAACGATCAACATATACACGAGGAGATCATAACAAAACTGGGAACGAACTCTAAAATGGATTATAGGCGGTTTTCAAAAAAGGTTTAGGTACATAGTTAAGGGCTAAAATTAAGGGACCGTTAAGTTTGGTCAGGTGAGTCACGAAAATTAACTATTAGCCTAAGCAACGAAGATAAATCAGTGTAAAAAACTCGTGTATAAGCGAATTTTGGCATAGTTGTAGGGAATGGTGTTTTAAACCACATACTAAAAGTACTGATGGGTGGGGGTGGAGCTAACGGGTGGAGGAGGGTGTAAAGGACCCTTTTTTTAGTTTTTCGTAAATAACTCGTAAACAGTGGCCCATAGCAAAAAAAGTTCCATTACATAATTAATCTACTTACATAAAATTCTCTACAAAAAAGATTCAATACACTTTTTTGCTGGGATCAATATTTAATGAGATATGGAGGGAAAAATGATTCCCGAAAGGCCATATTCGGGTTTGAATAGTAAGTCGGCCCTTGCATCAAATGGGCTCGGGTTTTTTTTTTGAGTACCTCTTATAGTGAAGAATATTTATGCTGAGTATCAACATCTTAATTGTGACAGTTCTCGACTTATGATTAGTTAATGTTTATTTTTGGTGTGCTGTTTTTCGGGATGTATTCAAGCGATTTGCTTTAAATTTTGAAATAATGTTATTTTCATAGATTTGCATCGCCTCCCAAAAAACAAATACTAGTTATCATATAAAAAAAAGAAAACGGAACCGATTGAATACAGAACTGAACACACATATTGCTGATTTTTGATAGAAAGTACCGCCTGGACTATTTTGATATTTTGGCAAGTAGTAGGCCATTTTATGGACTTTCTGAAAAAAAAATCTAGAGATGTGACAACCATATAAATCATAATGTATATTTTTTATTTGGTCTTTATTTTCTTTTTTTTATATGATAACTAGTATTATTCAGAAAAGCAGCAAATCTATGAAAAGAACATTATTTCAAAATTTAAAGCAAATCGCTTGAATACATCCCGAAAAACGAGCTATTTACGAAAAACTAAAACAAGGGTCCTTTACACCCCCCTCCACCCGTTAGCTCCACCCCTACCCATCAGTACTTTTAGTAGTATGTGGTTTAAAACACCATTCCCTACAAGTCCTACAACAATGCCAAAATTCGCTTAAACACGAGTTTTTTCCCCTGAGGGCAGTTTTTGGTCTCCGTTGCTTAGGCTATATACCGTTATAAAACTAATGGTGGTATCTCAGGCAAAACTCCTGTAGCGAACTGTGTCAAAGTGCGACCTTATTACTACCGGATGAAGCTTGAATCTGCTTCGTTTATTGAATTTGAGATACCTACAATTGGCTTATGAGTGCAGTATTATAAATGAATAATAGGGCGTTTTTTCAAAAAAAGTGTACATGAACTTTTTTGGTATCGTCATGAGTTATTCGTCTCATTTGTTTTTCGTTCAATTCTTATTTCATCTCATTCTGTATTCGTCACTCATTCTTTATTCGTCTTGTTCGCTATCTCTCCCTATCTTCCCGTCCAACTCAGTAATTTGTCTCGTCTTAATAAATCTTATTCGTTTTTCGTCACGGCCTTCCTTGGACTCATTCTTCATTCTTCCCTTTCGTTTTTTGTCAGATTAACTTATTCGCCTCAATTTTTTCGATACGTTCGATGCTGGTCACATTCGTAATTAGTCACTTTCGTTTTCAGTCCAATTCTAAGTACGTCTCATTTGTTTTTCGTTCAAATTTTATTTCGTCTCATTCTGTATTCGTTACTCATTCTCTATTCGTGTTGTGTGGATGTGTAAACATTAAAAATTAAATTTACCAAGTAGGTATACTCTGGCAACATACATTCATGACTAGATTTATGACTGTATGAGTAACTAGCTTTTGCCCGCGACTCCGTCCGCGAAGATTCTGTTTCATAAAACTCATATAAACCGGTCGAAGCGATTTAAAAAAAATACCGGAGCCGACAATTTGACAAACTGAAATAGCAAAAAATTGGAGTTCATGGACTTTCTCATTTTTTAGACACAATCCCCCTTATTCATAAAATTATTTTAACTTAAAATGCCGTTAAAATTAAACAAATAAACAAGAAAAATATAAGAACCCTAATTGACAACATTTCAAAAAAAAATCATTTTGGTTTTTTCGCGTTTCTCGGTTTTTATTTATTTAACTTAAATTCGTCGTTAATAATTTATTAAAGAAATAGTCATTAAAAAGACCGTACATACAAAGTTAGGAATACTGATGTCGTGATCTTAGCATGATTTAAAATTAAAAAGGTAACTTTCTACAGAAACAGAACTGACTGTCATGTCATGTCACTTGTTAACCATAACAATTGTAACAACATGAATTCGTCGACTTTGGGCAGATTGCGGCTATCCGCTTTTACAAATCCGTTAGTCACTTTCATTTTTAATAGCGTATATAAAAACAATAGTATTACGAGAATCGAAAGCGTTTCGTTAGAATCAAGTAATCCGTCAGACAGATGAAAAATGGACATGACAGTTGTATATTTTTTTCAATTCCTATGGTAATAAATGGACTAAGGGCACTATAAATGTATTCCGAACATTCACAATCCAACTTTTTTACTGTTTTTCCCAAATATAAAAAAAAACTACTGCATAAAAAAATCCAAAAATATTTTTACTGTAATCAGCAGTGTAAAATCTGCAATCGGTATTTTATTTAACTATTTTAGCAGATATGAATTGTTGTCAATCTAAAAAATAAAATGAACGCAAACATCCTGTACATGCGGTGTCCGAGTAAGACGCTCGCGCGATAGATCAGATAAGGAACCTGTTGCTGTGTTGCGTCGTATGCGCATCGCCATTCTCGAGTTGTTGAGAAGGTGAACATTGGCGCGGCACTATTCTTCTTGTTAATATTTAAATAGCTAACATAAAATTATTATTAATGATGTATTTGGCGATCCAGGTGCACAGAAAAACCTTGCATGGTTTATGTTACATTTGTGTTAATGTTTTGTAACTGTTTATATCAAATAAATAAATAAATAAATAAATAAATGTCCACATGACCCCAGGTGTACAGAAAAACCTTGCATGGTTTATGTTACATTTGTGTTAATGTTTTGTAACTGTTTATATCAAATAAATAAATAAATAAATAAATAAATGTCCACATGACCCCCGGGTTGCACCAGGAAACGTCGCTTCATAAATAGGCAAATTCAAAAATAATGAAAAGCCGTGAAATCCAAAATTTCAAATTCTGTATTAAATATGAATAGCCGATACGGTCAAAAAAGATATGAATACTCGTAGCGAAAAGACGTACATTGAGCGGGACGAGCAGCGAAAGTGCCCAAAAAAGAACTAGACCAGTTGCCAATAACGTCAAATATAGAAAGAGACCAATAACGAATGTGACTAAAGACAAAGTGCGAATGATAAAATGAAAGAGACAAACAAAGACGTAGCCCTAGGAAGACCGTGACGAAAAACGAGTAAGACTTATTTTAATCAAATTCTCTCTTCTCTTCTCTTCTGTAAAATAAGAATCATGTGTCCATTATTGGTGCCTTGTCCATTACTAGTTCCATCACCCTACATGGTGGAAAAAAAATGTGGAAGTGTTAAGCTAACTTTACTCAAATCAAACATTATTTTATTTTTCGAAATAAGAATAACTGCATTCATAGAACTTTAAGGGCATTTTAAGTTAAAATAGATTTATGAATAAGGGGGATTGTGTCTAAAAAATGATAAAGTCCATGCACTCCACTTTTTTGCTATTTCAGTTTGTCAAATATCGGCTCGGGTATTTTTTTTAAATCGCTTCGACCGGTTTATATAAGTTTTATGAAACAGAATCTTCGCGGACGGAGTCGCGGGCAAAAGCTAGTTACTCATACAGTCATAAATCTAGTCATTAATGTATGTTGCCAGGGTATACCTACTTGGTAAATTTTATTTTTAATGTTTACACATCTACACAAGACGAATAAAGAATGAGTGACGAATACAGAATGAGACGAAATAAGATTTGAACGAAAAACAAATGAGACGAACTTAGAATTGGACTGAAATCGAAAGTGACTAATTACGAATGTGACCAGCATCGAACGTATCGAAAAAATTGAGGCGAATAAGTTAATCTGACAAAAATCGAAAGGGAAGAAAGAAGAATGAGTCCAAGGAAGGCCGTGACGAAAAACGAATAAGATTTATTAAGACGAGACAAATTTCTGAGTTGGACTTAGGAAGATGGGGACAGATAGCGAACATGACGAATAAAGAATGAATGACGAATACAGAATGAGACGAAATAAGTATTGAACGAAAAACGAATGAGACGAATAACTCTAATACCACTTTTTTTTTCAGAATTCGTTTTTTTTTTTGTTTTTGTTACTTAGAATCTTTGATAGTATCGATCCTACTACAAGAAAAAAAGTGTCCCAGATTTTACTATGTAAGTTTTTTCTTCCAGTGCGTCACGACCATATACATAAATAAAAAAAAGACTGCATACAAAAATGTGACAATCTGGAATCGAATATTGGGGACACTATTTTTCTTGTATGAGAATCGATAGTATCAACGATTCTGAGTAAGAAAAACAAAAAAAAAACAATTTCTGTAAAAAAAAAGTTCATGTACACATTTTTTGAAAAACGCCCAATTAATATTCGTGACTCACCTGACTCAAATTAGAGTTTCTTAATTTAAGTCCTTAACTATGTACACTTTTTTTGAGGACCGCCCTTATGCTAGGCTGACAGGATAGAGGGCAACTGTCCGACTCCAATATGTCGGTCTGCCTTCGCACAGTGGTCGCATTATCTATACGATTTTTTTCAATACAACATTCAACTATGGTTGTTGTGTTGTGGCTCTTTGCTGTTATCGCAACTTGTTACATACACTGCTTTTACATAATTATGGCATAGTGACAATTTTAACGCAAATTCACCACCTGAAGATACAGATTGCAATATTAAGATCGTTACCTAAACGAGTTGAATGTTGTATTGAAAAAAATGGTAGTCTTTTCGAACACCTACTAAAATAAATTAAAGGATATGAAAACAATGAATTTTATTAATTTCAGACATCATATTTCATAGTAACATTTGCTGCTTAAGACCTACACAATCGATATCAAAATAGAGATAGTGTAAGAATTATTTTTCAAAACGTCCGGGTTCGATTCCCGAGCTGAGTAAAAGTTTTTTTTTAAATGTATGAATGCAGTTTTACTTGTTAATAAAATCGATGACATGGTTCCTGAGAACAGATCTTCATATGTCTTATAGTTTCAGATTTTCCCATACTGCCCAATCTAAAAGTTACACCACACACTAATATGGCGGCTGAAAAACGTGTTATCGTTCCCAAAAAAAAACGATAAACGAAATGGCTAAATCTTGTACATAAAGTAAGTACTAGTTGTACTCATGTCAAATATGCAAAAACTGCCCAAAATTTGGTCGCGTTATGGCGGCGCTATGACCTTTCAAAGATGGTTTATTGTTACCAAAAAAAACGATAAGGGAATTGGCCGAATGTTGTGTATAAAGTAAGTACTAGTTGTACCAATGCCAAATATGTAAAAACTGACCAAAACTTTGGTCGCGTTATATCGCTATGACCTTTCAAATATACTTTTGTGACCGAAAAACGATAAGTTATATGGCTGAATCTATCTGATCTAATCTATTATGTAAAGTAAGTCCTAGGTGGTATTTATGTCAATTATGTAAAAACTAACCAAATATTTGGTCGTGTTATGGTGCTACGTCCGTTCATTTTTCGTTTACTGCACTTTTTTTTAAACTGGCGTAGTAATTCTATGTTTTATGACAAACAACTTAATAAAGTTTTAAAACTTGTGTGACATGATACATTTGGGTGTGGTGTTTAAAGGTCACTACTCTCCCCCCTTCTCCCCTAGCCGCTTCACCCCCCTCCCCCCTCCCCCACACCGTTATATGTGTCTCCGTTAACCTTTTCAACGCCACAGTCGGCTCTGGCCGTCAACTAAAAGTCGTGCCACTAACGCCACGTCGGCTATAGCCGACAAGAGTTCAAGATTAAAAGAGACTTTGTTTGGTAGCAATAAGGTGTAATTTGCATAGCATAGCAAACATGTTTGGCGTGTGGGTGGGTGGTGGTGGTTTTGTATTCGACGTATGGCGTTCAAAAGGTTAACCGCCTGTCACGGACAAAAATGTTCCTTGTTAAATTCTAAAAAGAAAAGGTTATATGTATTTTTTGTAGGATCGACGGTATTTAAGCTATAGCTACAGTTCCGGACACTAATTTTTCACCCTTGTAGGTACGTACATCTCATACGATTACCTACAAATATGACTAACCAAAATTGACAACCAATCAATAACTAGTTTACCAATTGTGTTGCTATTATTCATTTCGTTACCTGATGAAGATTCAAAATGGTGTATAGTAAATGTTTGTACATATCGTACTTTTCACGGAGGAAGCATTTAAAAAAACCATTGCCGACGACGCCTTCATACTAATTTGTATGAACGCGTCAGCGATGGTTTTTTAAATGCTTCCATCGTGAAAACTGTATGTATAAACATTTATTATATACCATTTTCGGCACTTACACATTTGGACCGAAAATGTATGAAACCCCGATGATGTCCTTTGTCATGACCTCCTGTAATACTAGTACTAGATGACCTTCCGTGATATTCGCTCAAGGATCTCACTTATCAACTCCAGGGACGAATTATTTATCCGGCGAATATAAGCTATCCCGTTAGAGCACAGAAAGATTTTTTTAGGGCGTACATTCTCAATTAGAAAGCTTACCCATCGCTCCCATGAGCTTGCTCGTTCACCCGTTTTAAGAGAATAACATATCAGGTCTCATCAAAGCTGAGTGGGAAACACCACTAGTGTTTTCTCGCTTGTCGCTTAGTGCACCCCTTTAATTACAGACTCGAGCTAAGTCGGTCGGAGGCATGTTGTCATGACTCTATTGTAAGGGCATAGAGTCAAGCTTGGCTTGGGGATCTTGTTTGATGAAATAAGTACCTATCTATATGGGTCAAATTCAGAGTTTTTAAATAAAGAACTCTAATTCAATCACATTTTTTTGATGTTGCCCTTTAATCTTCAAGAAAACCGATTTCCATTTTCTTACTAGCTATTGCCAGCGACTCTGTCCACGCAGAAGTTGGTCGTCGCGATTCTCCAGAATATAAAGTATCTCACGACCTCCTTAATTATTCCCCAATCGCTCGAAGGTTAACTGGAAGAGATAAGTTAGCCTAGTTCTAGTTCACCCTGTTAAATGTCTATTGTTTCTAATTTTTGGTTGCGTATTTTATTTGTTTTGTTCTTTTCTTTTTAATTTTTGTTTGAAATTATGTGTTAATTTCTTTTTATATATGTAAGTACACTGGCATTCGTTAAGTCATTCAAATAGGGGCCACGGAAAAGTAGCGTCGTGGGTCGTGGTCCGCCACGCCACGACATCATGCTGAGTGGTACCCTATTTGATACTCGAAACTTTATTTGTTTAGATGCACTGTATCAAATTTTATCAATAAATCATTTCTATTCCTATTCTATTATATTCTCCATACTATAAACTATCTCCGTACCAAATTCTACGTAGATTAATTGAGGCATTGAACAGTGAAGAACTTACGACTGGACAAATATAAGAAACTATTTTACAAATATAAATACCCCAATACAAGTAGGTCCCTGTGCCGGGCGAAACTTTTATAGACTAAAAATCATCACAAACTTACCTATAATTTTTTTTATACATACACGTATTGAGGGAAAAACGAATTTACATATTTGCCCATTTTCATTTAATTTTGTCTGAGGCCATAGCCAAGATGAACTAGCGTTTCTATTTGTTTCGTTTTTAAACCAATCGCGTCACTTGTAGATGACACGATGATACGAAGATAGTCGTGATCTACCAGTGACGCGAGTGGTTTAAAAACGAAACGAATAGAAACGCTAGTTAGCGTAATGCGTCTTGGCTACGGCCTCTGGTCTATAGGTAGGTCTGGTAGTTTTTAATATTAGCACCTAGTCTAGAAAACCTCCAAAACACAATAAATGTAGTTATGTCCCTAACTAATGAAACCACGTGGTTATCTATATATTCATCTACTACTTACTATCGTCGATAACTAGATGTCCGTAAAAAAAAAAGTAAGAGATTGCATTATTTTTTAAACAATGCAAACTCATAAAAGGTTTTATGTAAGATTTTCGGTTTATTTAACAGAGTAGGAAGGTATGCTTTCGGCGAAATCCGCAAGTCGCTTTGACGTATGGACGAACAAACTAACTCCTTTCGAGGGTATTAAGTATTCATGGAATCCCACAATGTAGGATCGAAAAGAATAATTCGCAAACCCAGAATAAAAATGACAACGTAAAGTAACCGAGTGAGCCGTGTAGCGTTTGCGAAGAATTACCTAATAAGTAGGTATTACACTAATTCACTGATTTTAAAATTTTACTAACTTAAGGTAACAACCATATTTTAGAAACAATTATAGATTTATCTAACATTAAGAGTATTAATACTAACTTTTTCCCACACTAACTTTGACATCCTTTTCACCATCTTTTCATTTTTACTTTATTTTAAACTTGGTGGATATTTAATGGAACATTTAAATGAAATCCGCATTAAATGCAGTTCATAACTTTTCGATTGATAAAAAAACAATAAAAAAGACAAACTGACAAAAAAATAGGAATGTGTTCATTCTAAGGCTTCCCATCTTCAAAGTAACTACTGATTTTGTCCTTTCTACAATTTTATAGTTTGATCATTTAATTAGATGCATGTCAAAATACTTGATAATTGTCAAAACCTGGGAAACAGAAAGAGCATGGTCGGATACACAAACTTTGTTAGGAAAAATAGTTCATCTCAAGCCTCACACTTCTAATTTCATTATTTTTCTTTAAATGCCAAGTAAATTAGTGTTTAGATATCTTAATATCACACTGCAATTTTAGATTAACTTGTAGAATAGCTTAAACATAATAATAACATGTTAAATTGTAGTTTTATTAATGCATTAAACAGCATCATAACAAGCATGTTGTTTTCATTACATGCTGCTTTGCTGCTGCACTATTGTATAATTACTAGACATAGAGATTTTTCTGGCACGAACGCCGCGCGGTTAGTGTTTGACATAATAACATCGACAATCCTGTAATCGATAAGTACCACTTCAACGTCATACAGTATAGCTTACTAATTGGCCGAAAAAAAATTGATCGTTGTGGTTTGAATTGGAATTGATATGAAGATTTTATTACAGGCCAGTGGCATAGATAGGTGACCAAGGGCCCTGGGGCCAAAAAAAAACTGGGGCCCTTAAACTGTTTAGGAGTATTTTGAAAATACAAAGCTACTTTAAATAATCATAAATAAATACTTCATCATAATTAGGTATCGTCAGCTAGTTACCTAACTACTGCAATAAGAAGTTTGCTAATCAGGTTTTGCAGGCTCCTCGAGCTTGGGGGCCCCGGGGCACTGGCCCGCCTAGCCCTTCGGTAGCTATGCCACTGTTACAGGCCGTAAACTTCTGTAGGAGTTTAAAAAGACGTGATTTATTTCTGTCGTTTCCAACTATTAGCAGATTCGTTTCTGAGGTGTAGATTGAAAAGACTGAAATTCACATTAGCTGTACTAATCTGATATCATATTTAAGTAAACGAGAAACATGATCCTTGATCCATCAGTGCAACACTAATAATACTTAATAAAAAACTAAGATACACTGTAGTCATATTCAATATCATAGAAGGTTGTTTTTGGGAATAGATTCTGTGCACTTCTGTGTTAATTTGAAAGACAATCTCGGCGTCGCAGACTTACGGGCGATTTAATTCATTGGAAGGGAAGAAAGAAAAATACAAAGTGTATCTTCATTATTCGCAACTTCACAAGAATGTACATTACTAGATAATAAATTGATTTGGTTTTGGTATTATTGTTGATATATTTTCAAACATGCCACATTGATATAAGCCACTTATATTATAAGAAATTGATATTCTAAGTATCAGAAGGAAGTCACTAGCATTGCATCGTTCGTGGCAGGAAAATCTCTTGTGTCTAATAATTACATTGGCATTTAAAGTAATTTGCATTCATGAAAACCCACATTTAACTAAATGTTACAGATAACTAGCTAAATAGTACTGGTACTTAAAAACATGATACAAAATGTTACACCTAGTCATTGAGTAATAATGTAAACTTTACCCCTTCCATGTCTGTAAGCGCGTTTTCTATAAAAATGCTTTGTAAAGAAAATTTTTACAACTAGAATAATAAGAATAAAAGATAATATGTACAGGAGGCTTAGCATTCCAATATCCAGATTGGAGAAAGGGCTCGGTGCTGCCAAAGAAGGTCTCCTTGCAGCATCCCTTATGTTGGAGGAGCCGTACACCGACAGCAGGTACTGATACACAGCCGGCAGGTTCCAAGCGCCGCGCGCCAGCCTGCACTCGCGACACTTGTCCACACTAGGAAACTGCACTTTAGGATGCTCTGGATCCTCAGTAATATCACCAGCCAGTCTTAAGTTTACTTCATTATGTGAAATCCACAGCCACACAATAGCTTTGTCATTCTCTTTCACATCAAATAATTTGTTTTTAGCAGCCATAGTTTGAAAATGTTCTGAGCATTCAGTACAACCGAAGTAATGCTTTACATATCCATGCAGAGCTTGGAGGACTTTAGGGCCTTCCTTTCCTGGTCTTTGAGCAGCATTTACAGTTAGAGTGTGAAATAACGTCCATAGTCCACAGGTATAACCTCGGTATTTAGGTAGACTTCCTTGGCAACCAATAAACTCTAAGTTTGTAGTGTAAACAGGAGAATGGATTGACTCCAATCTTTTTACTAAGTCAAATACTTCTCCACCAGTCCATTCTATCCTATTTGCCAAAGTATTCCGCAAATCTTGAATATATACTTGCAGATTGCCTCTAAAAGGGAATGAGCTAATCAGAACATCTAAGTAGTTGAGCAGGGCAAGCAAAGGCTCTCCATTTAGAGTTTTATATCTTGTCACTTCTGTGTGTAAAGATGTTTTTATCGTTTTCTCCAAGTCACTATAGAAAACTATATCAGAGTTGAGATGTAAAGGTTTATTCATAGACTGATTATCGCTATTTTCATCAGAATCTATGTCACGAACAGGGAAAATATAATTTTTTGATGTCAAAAATGTATTTATTGCATGCAGTAAGTTTGACTTTGTTGGATTTTTGGGTGTGAGAGGAATGGCATCTAAGGATGGTCTCACTGCCACCAGCCCTGGAAAGTGGGTAACCCCTGCCAAACTAGTCAGCTCACTGGTGTCATACACACGCTTCACCCGCACACTGTTATAGGCACTCACGTCCAGAGCCAGCTCACTGCCCACTGTACTGTTTTCTGACTCAAACACTAAGAAAGTGTATAAAATTGAATTTGGGACATTTGTAAGAGCTGCCGCAAAAGTAGAGTATGATGCAATGGCTAAAGGAGGTGCAAAGGTCATACGCCCAATCAATTGTTCTGCTTGAATTTTATTTATAATTTGAGCTTTCAGTTTCTCTGCTGACTCTATGCCATTTAAGTGCTCACCAACATTAGTGTTACCCTTCACATAATTTTCATGAAGATATCGAACAGATGGGTATGCCATCACTTCAAATTGCCTGCATATTTCGTTGTTTTCTTCCACAGAACAATCTACAACTGCTAGTTGAATTATATTTTTCCAAGCTTTTATTTCGGCAGCCAAACTTTTGTATTTTGGTGCAAAAGCTCGACAATGCCCGCAATAGCTATTGTAAAACTGCACAACCAATGCCCGTTTTTGTTGCATGAAAACTTGTTTGTCGAAGTTTCTTTGAGTTAGTATCACAACATGATCCGACTTACGGTACAATCCCTGCTCTTCAACATCGCCATCGTCAGCTATAACCGCACCACTCACTAAACTTGCAAAAAATGCAAAACATACGACATACAAACGCCAGCTGTCCATCTTTATAGATTCACTTCATATAAATTTATAGTAACTATCTCATAGTCAACCATCGAAGTAGTCAACACAGACGAACCTAAGCCACGACAGATGGTGACAAACTAAACTGAATACCAGTGGAAAGTGGATATCATCGGTGCAATCTACGTCATAGTTAATGATGTGTGTATAGAGAAATTTGTTCAGCGTTCCCGAAGATCAATTCGCCCTACTCAATCAAATTTCATTAACTTCAACGACTTCAACCCAATCAAAATTAAATCTATGTTATTGCACAGATTATAAGCCTAAGTGTTAATTCGAAGAACGTCAACTTGACATAACAAAATCAAAGATGAAGGAAAACACTAGATCCAGTGTAGCCAACTGTCAAGCGTACCACCTTTTTCTTCTGTGTACAACACAGTTTTGTAGCCAATTTTTATTGGTCAATACCCGACATGTGAACCCTACTAAATTAAGTCAAATCGGATAGAATAAGCGGCTAGTCGGATAAAGACCTAAGAAAACGTGTCACTTAATTTAGTCGGATTACTGTTGTTGTTCGCGATCTGGGCGCCCATCAGTCGAAATTTTAAAATTATTCTCCGAAAATATATTTCTTCGACAAGTTATCAGTGAAGTATTTAAGTATAGGTTTAGTGGAATGGCATGTGTATTTCGTGGGTGTAAATCCCAAATGGGAAATAAAGAAAATGATCCACAAAATATAAGCTTTCACAGGTGAGTGATGTTTTACAATAAAAATGTTGATTTTCGGCCATAATCTGGCCATTTTGCAAGTATAACTAGAAACATTATCATGGTATTACGTCTTGTAATTTATACAAAGGCACTATGTGCAGTAAATGTGCAATTTTAACTCATTTTTAGATTTTCTTTTGGAAGTAAACAATAGTGTTTCCAAAATTAATATCGATAAGTAAACTTTCGATATTTTCATAGAGTAAATGAGTAAATATATCCATGAGTATGTGTTTAAATATAAAAAGTGAATACATTTTGGGTTAAAAAAGCGATGCCGAACAGTTAAAATGCCGATGTTTTAAATGTCGAAACTTACAACGTTTAATGGCACAGGCGTGTGCCTTTTATAGACATATAGGCATAAAATACTTATTGTAGATATTTGGATCGTTCGTTATTTTAACATCGGTATTTTAATTTAATATGTATTTTTTACGTACAGTAAAGGAAATTGATTCCTAGACCATTTTGGACTATGTCATAGTGTCATAATCAATCAAAACGTAAGAGACTTCTTATGATTTTATTTACAGTGTCACTTTGACATAGTCCAAAATGGTCAAGGAATCAAGTTCCTTGACTGTACGTACATATCTATCGATCGGTAAAAGAGCCTGCTATATGTGATATTAATTAATTGTATTGTTTCAGATTTGCAGTAGGTATCGCTCGGATTTTAATAAGAAACATATATATATTCAGTAATCACATCCATTCATACGCAACCCAAACAAATTAACCTTGATGCTCAAACAGGAATGGTTGGAGATGCTCTGACAGAAATGGTTCGTCGTTGTTTCAGAAGTTGCAATGCAATCCGGCATCAAAAAAGGGTCACAAACTGTCTTACGATTACAAGGCTTATTCATCATTATTAAAGATAAACGTTTTATTTTTAAATAAAAACTGTAAAAACTGTCTTTAGTTTTATTACACGACAAAAAAGTTTATTTCTCAGTTTACTTTTTCGAAATAAGGTCACTTTTCAATTGGTAATCAATCACATTTATTATCGAAAATATTCCTTTTATCCTATAAATATATACCTATAAATTATCCTTTGCCTTTTAATTATGGTTAAACCTAATATATCGATAAACCGCACATCACTGACTGCAAACTTACGCACACTAATGCAGAGTGACAGAGACATGAACACACCTAAAAAGTGGTACGCTTTTGAAATCCAATCGAAAGCGGTCATATACAGACGACTCTTTTTAACGAAGGGCATTTGTAACAGGTGCGAAGAGTACTATTCTATTAGACGTTTTTACACTCTATGTTTTACTACCGCTATGGGTGATCCACAGGGGTGATCCATGGGTGACCCGCCGGGTGATTCCAAGCATGTATAGAGCGGTCCCGGTCCAAACTGTGCTCAAATAATTGCTGATTGGGCAACCGTGACAAGTTATTTTACTACGTCCATTAAAACATTGAAGTACAATAAAGCTAAAGCCTGACCAGAAATATATGTACAGTATTCACAGCTACTTAATAGCTTTCGGTTCATCACGCTTGCAGTCGCAACCGACAGTATATTTGTCGCTCGTGAGTCATAGAAAAACGAAGATTGCCGATAGCTATTAAGAAAATGGAAGCACTGTATATAACTATTCGCTATTTTGCGAAATTTCATTGGAACGAATTTCTTACACTGGCAATAATTTTAATGATTGTCAGTGTCGTTGTGGCGGTTTCTCAACGGTTTCTTTGAACCGCAGAATAAGAACATATAGCATAGAAACCGGACTATACGAGTAAGACGTACTTTGCGACAGCTATCTTTCTGTACTTTTTAGATTACGTATTACATGAAAAAAAAAAATAACAAGATGTAGGCTGTTTTTTCTTCTTTAACTGTCATTGTCACAAGGTTTTACACAGGGACTTCTTTGTCTTTCCTATGGGAAGGATTTGTCTTTCCTTGTCTATAGGTCCAAATACTATAAAAAGATAAAGATAAAAAGATAAAAGAAATTTATTCAGTAAGTAGGCCGCACGGGCACTTTTACACGTCAAGAATCTACCAGCGCTTCCCAAGAGAAGACCACTGCCGAGAAGAAATGCCGCAAGAAACTCAGCAGTCAGTCATTTTTTAAACATATTTCTTATGACAATGGTACTACTTAGTCTAGCATTATATAAAGCTATAAATATTAAATTAAATATAGTATCAAATAACATGCGTAGTTCAGCAGGAAAACATGCCAATTAAGAATCTTACGGGAGAGATAGAGAAAAAAAAACACGTACTTATGTGTATATAAGATGGTGCGAGACGACCACATAAAAGTTTCGATATGTTTTCCTACATCAACGGTGTCCCCTAGACAAGATAAAGATTTTGCATTTGAATAAATTATTATTGACTATGTTTCGGATTTAGGCCATGCATTTTTGTCTGTTAGATAGTCCTCGATCCTATAATACGCTTTAGACATTAACGACCTTTTCAAGTAATTTTTAAGTGCTGGAAAGGGTAACATTAAAACTTCGTCAGGTAATTTATTATAGAAATGAATGCATTGACCAACAAATGATTTATATATTTTACGGACGCGGAATTTTCGGATAGCGATTTTATTTTTATTTCTGGTATTTAAATTATGTATATCAGAATTTTTGGTGAAAGAATCTAAATTTCTAATAACGTAAATAATATTCTCATAAATAAATTGAGACGCTACAGTCAAGATATTAATTTCTTTAAAAAGTTCTCTTAAAGAGTCACGGGAGTTTAAGTTGTAAATAGAACGAATGGCCCTTTTTTGTAACACAATATAGTTTGTATGTCAGCTGCCTTACCCCAAACCAGAATACCGTACGACATGACACTATGGAAATAACTATAATAGACTAAGCGAGCTGTCTCAACATTGGTTAGTTGTCTAATTTTCCTAACGGCGTAAGCTGCCGAACTTAGTTTACCTGCCAGTACAGCTATATGGGGACTCCATTGCAAATATTTATCTAATTTTATGCCTAAGAAAATTGCCTTATCTACCATTTGCAAACACTCGTCATTTAGAAAAATACTAGAATGTACCGGTTTAACATTAGGCAAAGCGAACCTAACACATTTCGTTTTCTTAGCATTTAGTAGCAAATTGTTGCTAGTAAACCAATTAAGTACTTTAACTAGTGTGGTGTTAATCCTACTGTAGTCTACGGATTTTCTAGCTCTATATATAGGTGCTTATAGGTGATAGAGGTAGTAAAACATAGAGGGAGTATAAAAACGGCTAATAGAATAGTCCTCTTCGCACCTGTTACAAATGCCCTTCGATAAAAAGAGTCGTCTATATATGAACGCTTTCGATTGAATTTCAAAAGTGTACCACTTTTTAGGTGTGTCGTGTGTGTCACTCTGCATTAGTGTGCGTAAGTTTGCAGTCAGTGATGTGCGGTTTGTCGATAAATTACTTTAACCTATTAAAAGACAAACAGTATTTTCAATAATAATTATGATTGATTTCTAATTGATTATTGACCTTATTTCGGAAAGTAAACTAAGAAATTAACTTTTTTGGCGTATAATACAAATAAAGACAGTTTTTATAGTTTTTAATTGAAAATAAAACGTATATCTTTAATAATGATGAGCCTTACAAAAAGTAATTGGAAGACAGTTTGTGACCCTTTTTTGATGCCGGATTGCATTGCAACTTCTAAAACCACGACGAACCATTTCTGTTTGAAGGGTAATTCTAAAAAAAGTGGCACCGTAACCTGTCAATGAGTTTTTGAATACAAAGTATGTTAAATGTTCGTTTTACAGAAAAAGTAAAAACATTCATAGATAAGCACAGACCTTTTACATCGAGGCCAAGCCATTTTATTTATTTATTCTCCTAAATTTTGTTAAAAAAAAATGGTAGGTACTATTTTTTACTATAACCTGTCTTGTCCAAATGAGACATGTTTCCGTTTTTTAGAACTTTGAACTATTTGTGTATATTTTATTATATATATTTTAAAATATATTGCAAGAAGAATATTATGACATTCAATTAGTTATGATATGGTTTCAAAAATATATGCTTATATATCAATATTAACACACGACAGTTTGTCCGGTGATGTTTTTACTTTAACCTGTGTGTCCGTGATAGTGTATCTCACTCACATACGGAATATAATAGGCACACCATAATCCTCGATAAACATTCGGCCAGTATGTGGCTCACCACTATACGAAACGGTTGGATACGATCTGTCATACTTTTGTGGAGATTAGTGATCAAATGCAGTAATCTGGAGTTTGTAACGGGTATGTTAACTTTATCTTGTCTCAATTATTTAATGTTAACGGTATGGGACGTAATTAACTAATCATTTGAACGTGGTATTCTGATGTATCTACTTATATTACTAAGAGTGGAACGTTCAAATTATCACCGGTTTAAGAGTAAATGTCTTGTAAATCTACTTTTAACTTTAACCTGTGCAACTTTAACCTGTAACTAGCATAGATTAGGTTAGGCACAGGTTAATGTAACTCTTGGCGGGTTAAAGAGACATATGTGCACTAATGTGCAGGTTAGTGTGACTATTGGCAAGCTAAAGTGAATAACTATTTTAAATAATTTTATTTTAATAACTTGCATATAATTTCCAGGAAAAACTTTACAGATGCTTTATCAAGCAGTACCCATTAATAGTGCTCTACCAAAGTAAATGTAGGGAATTGCTTTTTTAAAGTAATTTGTATTTTAATATAACTCTCTTTAATCTGAAAACTTTTCTCTTCTAACCTGTCTAATGAAACTTTCACCTGCATCTCAATATTTCAACAAGCCATAATTTTTATATTTTCATGTATATTCCGTTCCCTTTTCTAAATATGTAACAATTGGAACACCATGAAGCTTATTTTAAGCAAAGAAGGTAAAAAAACACAACTTTTTTTTTGGAGAAACTTTAACCTGTCCGTGCCACTTTTATTAGAATGACCCTGAAGTCTTTTATCATCCTTCATAATAAATGAGTCTGCTGAAAAATGTTTCAAACATAGTCGGTGACTTTTTCGGGGTGTCCCATTCCAATCACGCAGACCGCTCCAAACAAATTACAGCCATTTCTCTCTGACTGGCGAGGCTTTTGGAAATCTGAAACAATACAATTAATTAATATCACACATAGTAGGCTCTTTTACCGATCGATAGATATGTAGGTACAGATCTAGTGAATAATCCATCGAATAAACATCGTGAAAACTCGGAACTTACGTCTACTTCCGAATGATGCCGACGTGCTTATGAATTATTATATTATTAAGTGACATGTTTGTATTAAATAAATAGAGTACTTTAGTTATCAGTGTCAAATGTCAAACCACGAGTTTGAAGTATATCACACCGAGATGTTAAAACCACCACGATCAAATATACAGAAATTAGGTGTAGGTAAACAAGAAGTAATATAAATAAATATTGAAAATAATTTCACAGGCTTGTCGATCTAAACGTTTCCCGTGTCTTAATGCTTTCGGCATGACTATTAAAAAGACCTGAAAACAAACTTAATTCTAATTAACAAAAAAAAACTGGTATTAGCCACTCTGTATCGATTATCACTGTCGCGATGCGACCACCTCCCACCCCCCATGACAAATACGAACATTTCCGAGAAAATACGATGTGAAAGGATATTTCACTACATCTGTACTGATAAAATACAAATTAAATTAAAACAGCGGTGTTAAAATATCGAACATGAATAACGAACGATCCAAATATCTACACAGTTGACTCATGTACTCAATCAAAATATCGAAAGTTTACTTATCGATATTAATTTTGGAAGCACTATTGTTTACTTCCGAAAGAAAATCAAAAAATGCGTAAAAAATGCACATTTGCTGCACATAGTGCCTTTGTATTCGTTACAAGATGTAATACACAGATAATGTTTCTAGTTATACTTGCAAAGCGGCCGCATTATGGCCAAAAAGCAAAAGATTTATTGTAAAACATCACTCACCTGAGAAAGCTTATATTTTGAGCATCATTTTCTTTGTTTCCCATTCGGGATTTGCATCCACGAAACACACAGGCCATTGCACTTAGACTATATTTTAATATTAAACTGTTGACTAGTTCAATTCATTTATTTTCTACGTATTATTTTGAAATTCTGACCGATGGGCGAACAGACAGCGAACAACAACAGTTATCCGACTAAATTAAGTGACACTTCTTCTTAATTCTTTATCCGACTAGCCGCTTATTCTATCCATTCGTCTTAATTTAGAAGGTTTCACATGTCGGGTATTGACCAATAAAAATTGGCTACAAAACTGTGTCGTACACAGAAGAAAATGGTGGTACGTTTGACAGTTGGCTACACGGGATCTATGTTTTACTTCATCTTTGTTATTGGTCCAAATCACGCCTTACTCGTGACGATGTACCAAATAACGAAAGAACAGCTATAGATTCATCTCTTTCCAACTCACTATGAAAACTATAAGTAAAAAGAAGTGAACCATAATGTATTTTCTGCTTATTTAGTACGGACGGTTTCTATGCCTTTAGTCTTTATTCTGTGCTTTGAACTATGAGAAAAATGCCCAAAACGATTCGTAGTCAACAACGTATCATTGTAAATAATGTTTATAATAAACTACTGGAAAAAAAACGATTGGGGAATGAAACTATTTCGCTACACAACCTTTCCAAATTAACATCAGAGCTAACAGGTAAAAGTTGTCGACAAGTCAAGATGTCATTATAGTCTGGGTATCATAAATCGGTTCTGGTTTTGACCCGTATTAAAAAATAAGCAGTAATTATAGTTACTAATAAACTTTCTAGGTACGCGAATTAGGAAAGGTCGTTCCTCATCAGGTTTCAGGACGCGAAAGAAAAACAAACCTAAAATAAAAAAGAAGATACATATAATTAGACGCTTTTGACCCCTGTGTTTTTAAGCGCTATTTTTGGTGGTAACCCATTGTGGTAACCCCTTCCATGGGCTTATAAAACCGCTTCCAAAAGGGTAACCTGTTGAAAGGGTTATCCTTTCGATGTTTGAGCGATTTTGCATCTTTTCCCCAAAACATAAAAGTCAATATTGCAGAGTGTTACTTTATGTCACGGACCTAAAAAAATACATTTTTATATATTTTATTTCAAATATATATTTTTTAGGTCCGTGCTTTATTTCGACCTCTAGCGGTAGTCGCAAAGCTAAAGATACCTTCTACCTCACTTCTTCACTTCGTCTTCTATCTTGACTTTGCTATTTGTTTCCGATCAGCGTAGTGTCAACATTTCATCAGTGAAAGTAATTACCTACTTATCTTATTTAATCAGTATTATGGATAAGTATTTAGATATTGCTTTTAGTGTTTTATTGCATTTGGTATCATATTCTTCAACTATGCCACAGCCAATTTACACCATCCACCCAGAGGGAAAAAGTATCCGTAGAATTACATTAATTTAACTTTTTTTCATACCATACCTTTTAACTAAATGGGGCACGTTTTCTTTTTTGTTTAAGTTGAAATAGCCGTTAAAAAATACACCTAAAATATCATTACCCTGGTGCGTCCATTCGCCATTTAGTGAACAAACTACCCAGAAAAGAGCAATTTATGGATTGAAACCATGATATTGTGTAGAGTTGAATCGTTAGAATGTTAGTTATTGATTTAAAAGAAGAATTGGGGCCAGCGCAAACCGGCGGACGGCAGGGGATTTTTCCCTATAAATTTCGTCCGCCGCAATCCGCTGCGGTGCTCCGAGGTCGGTCATACAGCATTGAAGTTTATACCTTATTTCAATTGAAATAGCATTAAATATACATTTTCAAATTTAATATCCTCTGCTGTCCCGTCCGCCGGCTTGCGCAGGCCATTGTGTTTCCTTTGCTTATCGCAGTTTTTTTTAGAATCTATATAAAAGGTGTTCTAAGCTAAGTTATCATTTATTTCCTGCAGTTGGCATACAGTGTTTTGTAAAAAGAACTGTAAGTTTGACTGCAAGTGTTGATACATATAGGTCTACCAGAATCTCATGAAAAATTAAAAGTAAAAATAAATCGATTTTCATATGGAAATGTTAACTACCTTACGCCTGTCAATTCAAATTTCACCGCTTGTCAGAGTTTGTTAGGTATTGTTTGTTGTTTTTACTCAAATATAGCGTTAGTTATCAGGAAAATGCCCTTAAAGCCCTTCGATCTCAGGCGAAAAAAATCGTTAATCATGTGTACTGTAAAAATTGTCCGCAAGAAGATGTAAATCAAACAAAATATTTGGTTTAGGGTCGTGTTTTTAATAGTCTAGTAAATGAAGCCAAATTATATTGATACTTTAAGTTAATTTTATACATTTGCAGGAACGTTACTTATATTATAACTCCATTTGACTTTTATGTCTGAAACGTAAAAGTCCTTTTAGAAACCTTAATAATGCGGTGCCATTTAATTTCAGGATTTTTTTTTGCCACCGCCCGTGTAGCACGGTCTTCATGATGTTTTCATGAGGAATAGGAAAAAGAAATACCTCACATTTCCTCAGAATACGAAATTGGTTTACATTAAAGTGCATTTAGTCGCTTGACTAACAAAACCGCGTAAGTCAACGATTGCACATGAATTATGAGTTAATTTAATATAATACAAAATTCAAAATTGTATACATTTATTTGGATCTATGCGGTATTGTTAGCTAAGCAATGATACATCATTGAGTTTTTGAAGTCATTTTCAACTAAATCCCAATAAACATACATAATGCACATAATTGTTTTAATTTAACCTTAATACTTAAACAATAAGAAATGGAAGTCCAAAGCTGGTTTTAAGGGTTAGAATAGGTAACTAACCGTTGTTAATTGATATTCGAAGACGCGTTGGCTTAGTTGGCAGTGACCCTGCCTACGAAACTAGCGGTCCTGGGTTCAAATCCCGATAAGGGCAGATATTTGTGTGATGAGCACGAATATGTGTTCCTGAGTCATGGGTGTTTTCTATGTTATTTTTAAGTATTTATATCGTTGTCTAGTACCCATAGTACAAGCCTAGAGCTTAGTTTGCGACTAGGTAAATTGGTGTGACATCGTCCCCTGATATTTATTTATTTATTTATTATAAATATTGGTCTGTTTCGTCCCTCTACGGTTTTTTCCACCTTCACAGTATAGATATTCAAATGCGCAGACGTGATATTTATTTTATACTGGAAAATGGAATAATTTCCAAAGAAATAAAGACATCTACGTGGACTGAGTACACCACATCATACTTTTATTGGACTGGTGGAATATCAAGTATCAAGACTTTAAATCCTGTTACCCCGAAGTTGCAAGCCCTAAATTTGAATTTCCCTTTTTTTCATGAGATCCTGGTAGAGCTATACATACGTACGTACACACATACATACATGGGTGATTCTTAGAGGTCGCGATTTTTGTCTTAATCTGTCTTTCTTTTGCATATGTGACTAACAAATATATTCTCCCATGAAAGTAGATTTATTAAGAAACATGAATATGGTTTAGGCACTCATTTTTATGAACTCTTTCAGAAAATAATTAACTGTTTAACTTTTGTGTACAGAGGAATAAGAAATTGACGACAAAGGAGTAAGAATAGGCTCAATAAATTAAAAAAATGTGATATTCTCGATAATGTTTAAATTAATTAAAAATAAACAATGTGCTTAAATATGCAATATATAATATTGTAGTTTTAATCAATTATTTTTATAATCAGTTTTATTTATTACATAAATATACAAATGAATATAAAATAATAAAGACTTTATTTACATCCAACTAAGTACAGAATTCAACATTAATATAATTAAAAATTAAAACTAAACGTATTTAAATTAAAATTAAACAAAGCTACTCAAATATTAAAGATATCAATAATAATCACCACTGTAAAAAGAACACCCCCTCTAGCAGGTCGCGGCATGGTCCCCATGACACTGGCTGCATTACCTCTCTGGATAGCTAGCCCAATCCTTTGGGAGAGGTAAGCACCAGCTCTAGGATCTCCGGAGGATTCTATGAGCCGGGAGGACAGGGCCTTAATAAAGCTTTTCATATCAGCTGACCAAGGTCCCATGGTTTCCACTGCAAGCGCCACAAATTCATAATTATTTAATAATGACGAATATTTGCGGCGCTTGGGTGTTTGGGCCTGAGCGGCGAGTTTAAGTAGTCCCGTCCGACCGAACAAAACACATTTTAGCGCTTGCATTGTCAATTAGGGAGCCTTATACGTTCGAGAAGTCATGCTGCCAAATTGAATACACGCGCTAAAATGTGTTTTGTTCGCTCTGTCGGGACTACTTAAACTCGCCGCTTGGACCTTGACTCGAGCGAACGATCACCTTTGCTTTGCTGTGAGAATCACAACCCTGATCAGCAGAGGTCGGAATAGGTAGTCATCTTCATTCAATAACGTATTCCCATCTCACTCGCGCATGAATGAACATGAGTCAAGTTTAGGTTAATAAGCACTACCTATTCCGACCTCTGCTGATCAGCTGCTGCACCGGCCCGGATTACGGGTTGACTGGACGTGTGAAAGGGCGAATGTGTCAACGCACGCCGCGTCCCACACCAGTGCCCAGTTTCCACGGCAACAACTCAAGTCCGTATAATCGTAGTCAGTTTTTAAAACTTAAAGTAGGTACTTACTTAATAATAAATAACAACATCGAAAGTGCAAAAAAAACTATGAAACTAACCATTTCATATTCTTCTGCCCATAAATCCATAGGAATAAGGGACAGAGGAGTAAGAAAAAATTTAAAACATGTTTCTGTCCTCTCCCACCGGCTCAAATTTCTGACCACCCTTTCTTGCCTCATTTTAAATTAGTGAAGAAATAAGTGTTTTTTTTTTCTTTCCCGATTTTTTTTTTTGCAATGTTTTTTTTCCTTTATTTTTTCAAAACAAAATCTTAACTCCGTGGGACAGCACAGATTAAGGTTCATAATACGAACATACTGGAAGGCTACCATTAATGCTACGGTAACATAGTACGTAAAGCAGTTAATAAAGCACAACTTTATTTTTAAAGGTTACACAAATATAAAAAAAAAACTAACAGAGTAATAAGAATGTTATATAAACAAAGGACAGGGAATGATATATTTGCCTTCGTAACTCCGGAGTGACAGGCATTAGCCGACAGGTCCACTACCCCACCTGACACGTTCGGAGCGCGACTAGAATACCGGCCCGCGTGGGAGTTGTCGCTAGTTTCTTAAATGTCTTTATGATATAGCTGATTGAAGCCAGAGAAATAAGGATTTTACGGCGGACAATTCTTATTTTCTCAGTTATAGTAATAATATTAGTAGAAATTACTTATTGAATTTTGTTAATGTAACAACTAATGTTAGGTTAGATGAGTGAGTAAAAAACTCTTAAACAGCGGTCACGCATAAAGATGGATTCACGTTACACCATGCCGAAGCCGGGCCCGGCCCAGCGCGGCGTAATGTGAACCTTTATGCGTGAGCGCTCTAAAATATTTTTTACTTTTATAAGAGTTTATTTTTTGTTAATATTTTTTTTTCTCCGATAAATATACAATTAACCAGCCAGTTCATTTACAATTTTTACTGGCAGTACAGTAAATATTTTCTTTTTTCTCATCTGCAAAATAAGTGGTAAATAATACCTACAGAAAGTCATAGAAAAAAAAATTGTTAGCAATTACACTAATATTTTTAATACGTAGGTAAGTCTGTGTTTGTGTTGGGACTTACACAAATCGTGATTCAATTTGGAATCGATTATCCGTCAGTTTAAAACCCGAATTAACACACATAAGCTACATAATTATCTCAAAAAAAAACCGTTGTTCCCGTGGGACCTAGGAATCGCTAATTCCACGCGAACAAACTCTATTGAAAAAAAAAAAAAAAGTATCGATTGACTCTGACTGACCGATGCCCTGGCAATCAAGCACACAATTCTTACGATTTTAGTTCGGTAACGCTTTTGAATAAAATTAACTCTACACTCACCCATTTCGCTTCAATACGAGTAATCCTGTGAAATAGACTACCTACTTACTTACCATATCTAATGGGTTATCCCTTTATAACACGAATATTACGCCGACTCATAAGAATAAATAATAACTACGTAGAAGCAAAACTTCCGGCTCCCGATGCGCGCTCGGCGCATTAGATACCTACCGCCTGGCGACACCTGAGGTGTCTAGTCAGTCAGGAGAATCTAGACACGTGGCAGCGTGTCCAGCCAAGTTCACGCAAAAGGAACTGGCGAGCGCAGCCGTGTGTTATTTACACGAACCGTTTGGAGCCACTTTTGACGCCTCATTAACTCCAAATATATTTATCATAAAAACATAAAATTGGTTTATGTATTAAAACCATTTAGATCAACTAGAACCCTAAATTTCATAAAAAAGGTGAAACGGTTATTGAGATATTAACGTCTAAAAATAGGCATTTTTACCACTGACTCACTGACTAACTGATTTATCATCAAAAACCTAACCCACTTCCAGGTGACCTAGAAAGTCGAAATTTGGAATCAAGATGGTTAATTGTGTGTATACATATAAAAAAATCAGAAAACAGTAATTTTTTAAGTTTTATTCTTATTATTATTATTTATGGTAGTTACCTCAGAACTCCGTCATTTATTAACCGATTTGCAAAATTCTTTTTTTGGTTTGATAGGGCATACTTCCGGAGTGTTCCCACGGAGTGAATCTGATGATGGGTTCCTGGAGAAATTGAGGGAAAACTTCAAATATTTTAGGTAGGTACACCTATAGCGATTTGGGTATTTTGTATAGCATAAAAGATAAGATAAGAAAGATAAAAGAAATTTATTCAGTAAGTAGGCCGCACGAGCACTTTTACACGTCAAGAATCTACCAGCGCTTCCCAAGAGAAGACCACTGCTGAGAAGAAACGCCGCAAGAAACTCAGCAGTCAGTCATTTTTTAAACATATTTCTTATTACAATGGTACTACTTAGTCTAGCATTATATAAAGCTATAAATATTAAATTAAATATAGTATCAAATAACATGCGTAGTTCAGCAGGAAAACATGCCAATTAAGAATCTTACGGGAGAGATAGAGAGAAAAAAAAAACACATACTTATGTGTATATAAGATGGTGCGAGACGACCACATAAAAGTTTCGATATGTTTTCCTACATCAACGGTGTCCCCTAGTATCCCCTATATAGTAACTCGTGCATTTGCTCTTGAAAAGCACCATTTGGTGAAGTAGAACTGATGATGATGAATGAAGATCACGGATTCACCGGAACTACCTACTCTATAATTGTTAGTATTACATGGGTTGCGATCTAATGAGTACTATTTAATGCTAATTTATTTAATATTATTCCTATTTTATTTATTTAAGGAAACGCATACCTACTTCATCATTCTCCTGCCCTTATCCCAATTATTTCATATCAAATTTTGAGCTTCAGTTTATCCTAAGTTATCTGCTTTGTGTAAAGAATTAGAGTGTGCAAATTTAAGAAGTTATACTTTTAAATAGCAAACATTGTTGTAGCAGAAAAAATAAGAAATTGTGCTTTTAATTTATTTTAGAATGTCGTATGTTCTTAATAAATAAATATCAGGATTATCTACAGAACTTGGCACCCATTTAGATCTCAATTCTTTTGTCGGTGAAGTCGACAACCATGCATCGCATAATCTTAAAATATTGAACTTGGCTCCCATTTTCACATTTATGTTTTTGATGGGATATCATTCTTTTTTGTCAATTAAGTAGGTATGCGTTTGGAAGAAAAATACATGTTGCGCCGACCCCAAATAATTGGGATAAGGGCAGGAGAATGATGAAGTAGGTATGCGTTTCCTTAAATAAATAAAATAGGAATAATATTAAATAAATTAGCATTAAATAGTACTCATTAGATCGCAACCCATGTAATACTAATAATTATAGAGTAGGTAGTTCCGGTGAATCCGTGATCTTCATTCATCATCATCAGTTCTACTTCACCAAATGGTGCTTTTCAAGAGCAAATGCACGAGTTACTATATAGCTACCTACCTATAGCAGAAAAAATAAGAAATTGTGTTTATAATTTATTTAATAATGTCGCATGGTCTTAATAAATAAATATCAAGATTATCTACGGAACTTGGCACCCATTTAGATCTCAATTCTTTTGTCGGTGAAGTCGATAACCATGCATCGCAAATTCTTAAAATATTGAACTAGGCTGCCATTTTCACATTTTTGTTTTTGTTGGGACATATATTAACCAAGATATTGATATTGTGCCTTGAATTGGTTTCCGTATTTGAGTTGATTTTAGTGTTTATGGTTGAACTAAGACAGTGTTTTAAAAAGTGAACGACTATTTAAGGAAAAAAAATGAGAAATTATTGATTGAATGAAGGAGTTTTATATGTTAATTAGTAAACCCCTCAGACGTTATCCTGTGAGAAAATCCCGTAGTAAAGAGCACTTTCAGTTTTTCTCAAATTTTCTTACTTTCCCGGTGTCTTTTCGTTTAATATTGAATTATTTACCAATTTATTTTAAAACATACTTACAGGCTTCTTTCAAAAGAGACCCGACCCCATTCACGACAAAAGTGACTCCAAACCAGTGGTACTAAAAGGTATTTTTTTCGAAGAATAAAAACGTTAACATTAAAAACGAATTAATAGATAATTGTATTTTGTAATAAAGCTTTTTCAACTTAATAAAAAAATCAAACTAATAATCCGGTAAGGAACGTAAAAAGTAACTCCGGATCCCGGACTATAAAACTGATTGAACTTACTTATATTTTAAAGGTTGTTTATAGACTCGTTTCCGTGTTTTATAGATGATTAATAGCCACTTAAGCCATGTAATTTTCTGGAGATAATCTTAATATCATCAAAAAGTATTTGTACCTAATTGTACGTAAATGTAAAAACTCATTTTGCAACAATGTTTGAAAACATAAGAAATACATAAATAACATTTCGTGACTAAACTTGTATCACACATCCATAAACCGATTAAAATATTTCGCAAGTGAGAGCCCTAACTTGGGGCGTAGCGGGGTGAAGGGAGAAGTAGGTATTTAAAGCGCGGCATTTGGGGTCTGGTCTAAGGAGATATTATGTAGCCGCGATTAGAAAGGGATTAGAGGTGACAGTTTTACCATATGCTTACGGCAAAGTGCATAAGCATTGACAGCCATTCCAATCCCAAACTAATCGCGGTTTCATAATACGCTTCTACGTAGTTATTATTTATCCTTATGGCCAACTGTTTTAAAATCGATTAGGGAATCGATGTATTGGCGCGCGAGTCGTGCTTTGTAAATTTTACACAAAAATCTACAATCCATAATAGATGGTAAAAAAATACTCACATGTAAAATTTTATTCCATATTTTTGCCAACTTGATGTATGTGAGATTTTTACACGCTTCCGGCTTTCGGAGAGGGAAGATGGCCGATTGAAAAATTACCGGCTTTTACTTAAGATTTATTCTGAATACTGATTTACTCTACTTACTTGACATTGGCGACCAAAAAGAGTAAAAATTAAATAAAATGGAACTAAAAAAAATCCATACTAAATTGTTGCCATATTTACGCATTTTACGTCAAAAATTTGACAGTTACGTGGAAAGTGGCGCCCTCATTTAATTTCTACTCTTTAAGGTCGCACTGTACCAGCCGCCATAAAAAAAAATAAGAAGTAGATTTTCACATGGAATTAGTAAGTACTTACGTATATCTGGAAGGTGCACTACACCGATAACGCGAGCCGAAAGAAACTTACTAAAACTTAGTGCGTCCCTTTCTAGTAAAGGTGACCATATTTTAATTGGTTCCCCTTGTTTACGCATAATCATAAACTGTCCGAAAGTTCCTAACTTGATAACGAGGTATAAAATTACAATCCGGCATGCAGTCTTGAAGTAACATGAAAGATATTAATGATTCTTTGAACAAAAATTATTACAATATTCTGTCTATTTCATCATTTTCATATTTACCTACAATGACAAACACAACGAGAAAAACTCGATCAAGGAACCCCAATGTCACCAGCAAAACACGTAAATTTGTAAAAAATATTTGGACACCCTAAATATTTATTTAGATCACCCAAAATTCATTTCTCATGAGCCTTTGAAGATGTCTAAAGATACCTCACGACTTTTAATTTTAGTCATTAATATCCAAGTAAGTATCAAAAAAGTATTACAAAGTTCGCGCACACAACTGTCAATTACGTTTCATAGTTTCATACAACATAAATAATATACCTTAGTAGGTAACGGTATTTTAACATTTTCTCCCTTTTTTATGTAAAAATTTGGCATTGTCCGGCACGGCGGGCATGTAATAATATCCCGCATATTTGGCAATGTCCTGCGTGATGGACATAGTTTTTCTCAAAATCTAAAAAACTAGTTTTTTTTTAAATATTTTTTCTGTCCTCCTGAAGCTTTTATTAACCAACATATTTAATGAGTAATTTTACGGTATTACCTTAAATTACCTTAGGAAAAATAGATGGAACTACTCCAGTGGCCCGTTTCACGAAGCTACAAGTTACAAATTACAAGCGGAACTCTCTTTCTAGCAAAAGGAGTTAGAAAGAGAATTCCGCTTGTAATTTGTAACTTGTAGCTTCGTGAAACGGGCCTAAGATGTCTTTTTTTTTCTAGCTTCCGTCAGATAATCTTCAGGTTTGAAATGTAAACTACATACAACAGAGTTGTTAGTTACTTTCCCAGGAATCGCTTCAATCCATTTCTTTTTTACTTCAACATTCGCAGGAAGTCTGAAATCAAATCGTTTTTGTTAGGTAACTTCGCTACGCTAGCAATAATGATATTAATGATTGCTCATGGTCACCCTACTAACAGAAATCTCACAAACTTGCCTGTGAAAGGATATCCCACAACCTGGATATAATTCTTTATTGCAGCCACTCGCAGCACAACTAGTATTTACCATTATTTTTAAGAAAATCACATATTAAAACATAAAAGCCGAAATAGGTCTAATTGCAAAAGTGAGAGATTATTAAAGTGACCGCCAATCGCCATTTTGTTTTATCAGTGTTGCTAGTTTTATTTTATAAACTCCTACCATTACCATTCTGTAGCTCTGCCTACTCCAAACTGGGAATAAAGGCGTGAGTTTATGTATGTATGTATGTACCATTACCATGATGAGCAATGATTGAAGCGGGTTAACTTTAATATTAATTTAATATGTAATACTTTAATGCATTCCTAGTGCCTAATTTAAATATATATACTGGGATAAGCCTCACAATTTTAAAAATTAACATGTTCTACCTAGTTAACATTTCGTACTAAGAAAGTCGTAACTTTTAACATGGCAATTGTGTAAGAGGGACAAACAAAGACAAAGTAAGTCTCATTAGGCTCGTGCACTTGATTACCACAAAGTCAGCCTTCTGTCTGCAGATATTGAGTTCAATTTTACTTGTCGCGATTTTGGAAGTAAGCATTCCAGATGTACTTACTAATTCCATGGATTTTCACGCTTCGAAAACGACCATGACATACCCTTTTAATCTGTGAAAACGACTTTGACAATCTCAATAATCGAATAAAGGTTTTTTTTTAAAGTTAATTTTCAAAATTAAACACTTCCACAATCATTCGATTGCGTCAGGGTCATTTTTGCTCTCCTGTTTTTCCAGCAAAACTGAGAATTAGGGACAGCTCGATTTGTGAGTGCGGTCTGGCTGAAGGCACATTGGAACATTTATTTTTAGATTGTTCTAAAATATCTGTTCCTTTATATAATCTCCTTCCCCGTTGTATTAGCCGTCCAATTAATATCCATTTTCTTCTAACCGTAAACAGAGTATAGAATAGATCTGGCCCGCGCGTATACCTTTGAGATGGAGATAGTGTCTATACATATAAGTGTATATATGCAATCAATTCTGAGTTGCCAACAATTTGCTAAATTTCCCCAATAGCTACTTATTACCTGACTACAACAACCGGTCAATTGAGAGTCGGAAATATAATCCTCGTGCTTGTGACATTGGTTCTAGAACATAATACACTATAATTTTCATACGGCGTTGCTTACTGTTTTAAATCACATTCGCAACCACCTAACCTCCAAATGTATGTACGTATTTGAATATCGAAAGTTACAATATCGAACGGTCAAAACATCTACAGTAATTATAGAATTCTATATATGTTTTTAGGTCTGAAAAGCCTACGATTAAAATGCTACTTGCATGTTTTTACAAATGTTTATTTATATAAATTTTTGTTACAGAAGGTACAGTCATATATTATATTAACAATGTGCTTCGAGATGTTCTGAGCAGATACGAGAAAACTTTGTTGGTTGCCAATTTATGCTACATGTAGCTATAATCCAAAGCTTCCTTGCTTCAGTATCAGATGGGTATCTGAAAAATATTAAAAAATGTTCTAAAATTTTGCGAACGTAAAAAGGTAAATTTCAGGGATTATAAGAGTTAATTTAAAAAAAAAAACTATGTCAAATCAACAAAACTTGTTTTATTAGTATAACAAAATACCCAATAATATCATAATTATATACTACCCAGTTTGTTGGGTAAAATGCATTTTAGATGGATGACAACACGAAATTGGTTATATACGACTAAATTTAAATGTCGGCAATCACAAGGATTACAATGTATTATCGTTGTCAACATAAATCGGACGGTTAGCGGAAGAAAAATACGATTTATTTGAACACAAAACCGATCTTTTTTTATGTTAAAATTTAACTAGGAGACGATATTTCAAATAATTAGTTGTTTACATATGTCGCGAAGTCTCGCGATTTGTAAATATTTGTACATAGCAACATTACATAGAACCGAGATCCCGCCATAATCTTTGATTGTCTATGGTAAGAAGTTACTCGCATTTTTTACATTCTTTACATAGTTTCATAGTTGCGAAGTGTAAGTGAAAGTGCTAATAAGTTCGATTCATCAAACTCCTGAGCTGTTATAGAAGCTAAGTACCAAGTCTAAGTACCAAGCTAAGTACCAAGTCTAAGTACCAAGCTAAGTACCAAGTCTAAGTACCAAGCTAAGTACCAAGTCTAAGTACCAAGTCTAAGTACCAAGTGTCTGAGTGACTATGAGAAGTAAAGCCAGTATTATGTTATGTTCTTGTTGAGAGAGTGGATGTTTAAGGCTCTGCGAAACTCTTACGAGCTGATCGAGCAATTTACCTCCATTCTTGCTAATCTAATACGCTTATTCGTAATTTACAGTATTATGCTTTTACATGTCACGCTACCAGGTAAATGAATGTGGCTGTGAAGCCACCACCTAAAGTATCTGGTAATGTCTAAATAACCAAGTATCAAAGCGTCAAACTATACTAACGATTGCCACCTTTCTATGATCTTTATATGCCAAGTTTCACTGTATCCTTTCCACTTCTTACGCAAGGTATTTATGTATCTCAGTGGCCCTGGGTTCTGTCTTGTCAGGCCTAGTGGATAATGAGACGGTGGCTGCGGTCACCTGGTCTGTAATGAGTACCAGGTGGCTGTGTTCAGTCTGGCCCGTAATGAGAGGGTGGCTGTGTAAGCCTGGCCCATGATGAGAGGGTGGCTGTGTAAGCCTGGCCCGTAATGAGAGGGTGGCTGTGTCAAGCCTGGCCCGTAATGAGAATAGGGTGGCTGCGGTCAGCCTGGTCTGTAATGAGATCCAGGTGGCTGTGTTCAGTCTGGCCCGTAATGAGAGGGTGGCTGCGGTCACTTGGTCTGTAATGAGTACCAGGTGGCTGTGTTCAGTCTGGCCCGTAATGAGAGGGTGGCTGCGGTCACTTGGTCTGTAATGAGTACCAGGTGGCTGTGTTCAGTCTGGCCCGTAATGAGAGGGTGGCTGCGGTCACCTGGTCGGTAATAAGATCCAGGTGGCTGTGTTCAGTCTGGCCCGTAATGAGATGGGATGGTTAAGTCCAGCCCTGTGTGTGATGAGAGAGAGAGAGAGGTGTGTGTATAGATTTGAAACTGATGTGGAAATGTTACAGGTTCATTCTAGTGATCATATAATATTATCATTAACAGTTGGTCTGGCTTAACATAATTACTTGACATTATGTGTGGCTTCAACTGTGGTCTAACTGCGGTTGAAGTCATAGTGTTTATTTTAAACTACAGGTGGTGACCAATCACAATAGCACTTATGGGTGAACAACAGTTGGTGGCTATGAGCAATGATGATATAACAGCAGGGAGTGAGAACTTAGCAGGATCTGTCGCCAGGTATGAGATCACATTATTACTATTACTATTGCCTTTGATCAATTAATATAATGAAACCATAATACGCGAAGCAGTTATAGATATAATCAAGAACTCATACAAATTAACAATAATAATTTTTGTCGCCGCGCCGCCGTCTACTATTATGTGGTCCGAGGCTCATTGTACGCGTGGCGTGAGTATGGCTAGACATAATGGTAGTACAGAATATTCCCCACACATAAATATATAAATATCTAAAAACGCGGCGACAACATAGTCAATCAGGATTTATAAGACCACAATAATAGTATAATGTATCGACTTACGTATGAAAGGCTATGTACTTATATTTCCGCTCACTCCGGCTTTTACAGCCTAAAATACTGCAATTCACCATCACGAAATTGTTCTTTATCACATTACACGTAAACTTCACCCTTGTATTTTGCAAAAAAACTCCGAAAACAGCTAAAAACCACTAAAAACTCATACGACTCGCATCAGCTGTCAGGGTTTGTTTGCCACAATCATCATCAATCATCAATCATTGTCGAAAAGGTATACGCGCGACAGGGACAGTAAAAGTAAGTGCATCTCGTTTATACATACGTAATTATGTATAAACGCATCTCAGACTTCCCACCTGGTACTAGTCCAATGCCCACTCCATTCTATTCTCCCTCTACGCTTCTAACATTAGTATTTACGTCAACGTAATAATATCAAATTTTAATTAAATATTTATTTACTCAAGTACATCTTTTTCAAAATAATAATTATTAAATACTTGTATTATATTGCTGGTATCCCTTGGGTATCCCACCGAATACCGTCAACCTTTGACTAAGACTCTTATAAAAACTAAAGGACCCGAAATACCTACGAAAAAAACGTGCCAGTTTTTGACGTTTATGGCGCATAAAATGGCGGATTGTCAGCGGTTATAGTGATGTTGGTAGTAATCATGTTTATCGGGTTCTTGTCTAGCTGTCATTTTGAAAACATCTGTCTTTTTATTTAATTTTTTGTAAATTACTTTATCGTTGATTTTGGTTCGCAAATCCAGGGCAACTTTGTGAAGTAACCTCCAACACTGACGAAGAATATGCATCAAATATAATAATAGTGAAAAGCTGATTCTGAATGAGCAAGCGGTCAAGAACACTCCAAGCCAATCAAGCCATTGAAGTGGGTGCCCGCCATCTTCAATGGTGTGCCGACTGGGACTGGAAGACGCCGACGACAGCGACGATTCACCGTACAATTGCTTATATATACTTGACATTGGCAAAATTACATAACTTGTAGACGCCATTAAAATAAATAAATAATAATAATAATCATGTTTATCGATAAACCAGATTACGTACTGCATAGAGATTTATTTTGACGTTCTAGTAACACTCACGATTTAATTACGAATATCTGAATTACGGTTTAAGGCTTAATGTTTTTATTTATAATAACATTCATCATCATTTATTTCGGACGGGATCGTTGTTACATAATAATAATAATAGGCAGGCGTCGTAGTTTCATCTGGTTAGAATCGTCTCGTCTAAAACGCAGCTGGTCTAAGCAGTAAGTGTTCTAAAACGCAGCTGGTCTAAGTAGCAAGTGGTTTTAGAACGCAGCCGGTGGTCTTATATAGCAAGCGGTCTAAAATGTAGCTGGTCTAATTAGCAAGTGGTCTATAACGCAGTTGGTCTTATGAAGCAAGTGGTCTAAGTTCGCAACAGCCCTATTTATTTTCTAAATTCTTTCCTTATCCAACAAGTTGACGGAGTCCTATTTCTGGGCGGTTTACCCTTCGGGCATTTGAAGTTACCTCACAAACCTAACCTACCTACTTTGTGTATGTCAGTGTTTTGAACTGCACATCTAAAAAAACCTAACGCTATAAAAAAAACAAAAGACAAATGGCTAAAAAGGAATAAAGTAAAGTAGTATGTAGCTCAATCAGTGTAATTTATAATAGGGTCAAACTGAAAGTTCTTAGAATATCAAAAACTGTGCAAACTAGCAAGGTATTAGTTTTATTATATCTTTTCAAAATAGTGTCCATTCACATCAATAAATCGCAGGATCAGATGGAACCACTGAGAAAAGCACTTTGCCCATGCGTCCTTAGGGGTGTCTTCGACGGCCTTGTCAAACGCAGCCACTGCTTCCTCGGTGTCCATAAATTAATTTTCGGCTGAAAAGAAAATTACAGAATTATCCTCAATAATATATTATCTGTATGTATGTCCCCTACGGACTCCAAAACGGCTGGACCGATTTTGATGAAGTTTACAGGCAATCTTCGTATACCCCTTGCTGGGGTATCCGAAGTGATCCTCTGAAGTTTGGTAACGATCGGATATTATTATTATTATTATAGACTGATATGTCTAAATCACTGGTCACCAACCCGAAAACAAAAAAAAAGTATTGGCAGCAAGGCGCCGAGTACTAGCTAGTAATTTAATAAAAACTGATGAATAGGCCGAAAGTATCCACCGTAACTTATTTATCGATATTTCAATCACGATTCACGAACAACCCTATCTGTCAAAAGTACTATTTAATTAAGCACGAAAATATCTAAAATAAAACACAATCTTAATATAAAGCATGATTAATCCTGGTCTATTGTTTATTAATAATATGTTACATACTGAAAACACGCAATATTGTTAATACTGTCGAACGGTGGCGCATAAAATGGCTGCCCTGTCAAAACACGGCCGTATTAGGTATTTTTTGGGTTCCGACAAAAGTATAGTGATCCTTTTTTACTTACGAGAATACAGGTTAGTTAGAAAGAGATAACGATAGGTATATTTATATGTATTTTTATGCCCGATCCTTTAGTTCCTTTAATAATTGCCGTCAACGCACCGAACAAGACTAAAATGTCAGATGGCAGTGCACGCACTATCCAACCCCAAACTCGACTTTGGCAGAATCATCAAAACACTGATGGGGCCACTTTTTCCCAAAAATTGAATTTAATTCCTTAATATTTTTATAAACGCACAGCACACACTACCACGCAAAGGCTTATTTTATTTGAGCTTATACTTCGGCAGAGGGGAAAGTCTCAAAGTCCGCGTAAGGCCAGTCCTTTCGTATAATAAAATAACATAGTCTAAGGAAATTACGCGTCAGAAATGTTAGAAAAAAATTGGATCATGTAACTTGTCAGGCTATAAATCTCTCTTTCTTTCTGGTGTTGGCAGTCCTGCTTTTATTTAAAAATAAGCGTTTGGACGGACTATCCTACATGTGTATTTACATCTTTGGTATTAACATTTACCTACTAGAACAGTCTAAGAATCATATTCTTAGAGAACAGTATAAGTTGGCAATAGGAAATAACCTCAAATTTAAAAAAATAGGATTGGCAACCCATTTTTTAGCAAAACGAAAACCTTATTTATTCCATTCATTCACAAGCATGGAATTAGTAAGTACTTACGTACATTTTCATCTTTACCTACACTGAGAAAAACTCGATCAAGGAACCCCAACGTCATCAGCAAAACACGTAAATTTGTAAAAAATATTTGGACACCCTAAATATTTATTTAGATCACCCAAAATTCATTTCTCATGAGCCTTTGAAGATGTCTAAAGATACCTCACCACTTTTAATTTAATCATTAATATCCAAGTAAAAAAAAGTATTACAAAGTTCGTGCACACAGCTGTCAATTACGCTTTCATAGTTTCATACAGCATAAATAATATACCAAAGAAAAAGTATTTTTCTATATGTAATAATTTGGCATTGTCCGGCACGCGGACATGTAATAATATCCCGCATTTGGCTATGCCCGGTGTGACGGACATAGTTCTTCTCAAAATCTAAAAAAAACTAGATTTTTTTAAACATTTTTTCTGTCCTCCTGAAGCTTTTATTAATCAACATATTTAATGAGTAATTTTACAGTATTACCTTAAATTACCTTAGGAAAAACAGATGGAACTACTCCAGTGGTCCGTTTCACGAAGCTACAAGTTACAAATTACAAGCGGAACTCTCTTTCTAGCAAAAGGATTTAGAAAGAGACTTCCGCTTCGTGAAACGGGCCTCAGATATCATTTTTTTTCTAGCTTCCGTCAGATAATCTTCAGGTTTGAAATGTAAACTACGTACAACAGAGCTGTTAGTTACTTTCCCAGGAATCGCCTCAATCCATTTCTTTTTTACTTTAATATTCGCAGGCCTTCTGTAATCAAATCGTTTTTGTTTGATAATTTCGCTAGCAATAATGATATTAATGATTGCTCGTGATCACCCTACTAACAGAAATCTCACAAACTTGCCTGTGAAAGGATATCCCACAACCTGGATATGATTCTTTATTGCAGCCACTCACAGCACAACTAGTATTTACCATTGTTTTTAAGAAAATCACTTATTAACACATAAAAGCCGAAATAGGTCTCATTGCAACAGTCAGAGATTATTAAAGTGACCGCCAATCGCCATTTTGTTTTATTAGTGTTGCTAGTTTTATTTTACAAACTCCTACTAATGGTAGGAAACTCCTACCATTACCATGATGAGCAATGATTGAAGCGGGTTAACTTTAATATTAATTGAAAATGTAATACTTTAATGAATTCCTAGTAGCTAATTTAAATATATATACTGTGATAATTATCACAATTTTAAAAATTAACATGTGCTACCTAGTTAACATTTCTTACTAAAAAATCGTAACTTTTTAACATAGCAATTGTGTAAGAGGGACAAAGACAAAGTAAGTCTCTTTAGGCTCGTACACTTGATTACTACAAAATCAGCCTTCTGTCTTCACATATTGAGTTCAATTTTACTTGTCGCGATTTTGGAAGTAAGCATTCCAGATGTACTTACTAATTCCATGTTCACAAGGTTACCAGTAAAAAACATGACTGTGACAGGTTTTCGTTTTGCAAAAAAATTGGTTGCCAATCCTATTTTTTAAAATTTGTCGCTATTTTCCATTGCCAACTTATACTGGCCAGACTCTACGTGTTGTGATTTGATTTGCAATATTGCAAGCATGCAACATTGCAACATTATCTGTTTTTTGTTCTGTTAAATTACCTATGTTGTGCATGAATGATGGATCAGGGTGAGATTTGACTTATTTTGTTGCGGTGACCGAATACTTAATTTTAAAGAAAGTGGGACTGTAGCCTCTATCGTGTGTCGTACAGGTTATCGTATTATAAATTAACGCTTTTTTGGTTATTTGCACTATGACGCCTTAATGTACCTATGATATTAGAGGTTACCTACAGTGAATTTGTGTTTATGTATGTTTCTGTCACCCATGTGGCATTTATTGATCAGTTGGTTGGAACATGGAACATAGTTAAGAGTTTTCAGTATACATTGTGTTTAAATATGTGATTCGATCTTCTTTAACTAAATATCGGGTTTTGTAGCCAACGAAAGGCTAGGACTACTAATTATAAGGTACTTATAGAAAACTCCTAAAAGTCTGTTAAAGTAAAATAAATGGGCTTTATCAAAACGATGAAAGTTAGGTGAAGACACAAACTATTATTTTCGTTGCTGAAGACTTATTTTCGTCGGACGTACAAAATATCGTAGCGAAACAAATATTTTCGGTAGCTATTTCTATAATCAGCTAGGTATTTTAGTAGCTAATAGTCGTGATTATACCAGCGCTTCGTAAGTTGAGAAGCCCCGTGATTTGAAAACAGGGACTCAAATGTATCTTTGAAAAAGATATTAAATACTTTTAACAGGTTTGTCTGTTTTAAAGTTTTATGATTTGATCTATGAGGTTAAGGTAACACGGTCAATGTGATCAGTTACTTAACCATTTATTTCAGATACCTATCACTTCTCACCATGAGCTGTGTGAAAGAAGATATACTTAAAGAGACAATAGCCTTGCTAATTACAATAATTCTCAGTAAAGGTAAACCACCCTAATTATCGGCCCTGTCCTAATATGGGCAGTGTTGAAGAAGCTAAATATTGTTTCATAAGCAAACCCCGGGGTTCTCGGTGCGGGAATGTTTGACATTAGGCAAAGAGTAGGTATTGACATAAAATACAGAATGTACTCTAGCAGGATTCTACCTAATGAATAATTAACCTCTCCTCTACCTTTGACTTTTACTGACGAAAGATTAATAATTCGAACTTTAATGTTGCATTTAAAATCTGTCTGACAAACGGCAGGTTAATTGAAAAAAATATACATGAATACTTAATATCTTAATCTATAATCTTAATATCTTTTTCATTTATATATAAATGAAAAAGATCAGTCATTATACCTCTTTAAGCCCCTCCTGATTTATAGGTAAATAGTTCACAGATACCGGACTTTAATACTGCAGGTAATTAATTAATGTTATTTTTATTATTATCTCATAAGGCTTTGTAGTAAAGCTAAAGTACGTCCTACATGAGTCAAAATAAAATTGTATTATAGTGTGTATACAATTCACAGAGAGATAGTTATTCATTAGACATAATATGACTTTTCTCAGATTAACCTATCTGTTTATCTCTACTCTTTCTCAAATCATTCCCGCACCGAAAACCCCGAGGTATGTTCATAAGAACTAATCCTAAAACCGGCAAGGTTGGCTTTGTTTGATATAAACTTAATTACTTATTAGATATACACATTGGGTCGAAGGACACAGGTTTTTACTTTCTTATAGCGCAATCAACTGAACCCAATCATAGGTAGACTGGATGGTGTGGCAAAAATAATAATGTTGCTAATAATGTGTACAATTCATGTGCATTATGATTATTGTGCCTAAGAATAGTTTTGAAGACTGATAAATAAATAAACATTATGATGTGATGTTAGGTACACTTCTGCTCACTGTTGAGAACCAGTTGTTTATGCATATACCACTTAAGGAAAAAATATAGTCCACTATAGTCATCTTCTTCTTTTCTTCTTCTGCAGCATTTTATTTACATGCCCACTGTTGGGTATATGCCTCTCCAATCCTTTTCCGTTTTGCCCTATTTTAGTTAGTCTGGTCCAGCAGGGCCAGCATTCTCTCTAATATCATCAGACCATCGAGACAGTGGTCTGCCAACACTTCTCCTTCCTACCCAGGGCCTCCAGACTTCAACGCATTTACTCCATCTGTTGTCGTCCCTACAAAATAGGTGACCCGCCCATGTCCATTTGAACCTGCCGACCTGGTGGCTTTAGTGCGCGCTCGTATGATCTCGTTCCTGACCTTATCTCTATAGTCATAAGGGTCCAATATTGGGGAAAATTGGTATGTCTTGAAAAAATACATAACAATAATTAAAGAACTGAGTATTTTCCAAATTTCATGTTAGAATAAGAAAGTCAATCAAATTCACAATAGGAAAAAAACAATATTAACGCGCAATATTAATGTAATAGATTTAGATATTACGGGTAGTTGAAAATAGAAAAAGGCTTAAGGGGCCGATATTAGGGCGGTCTACCCCCTATCTTACAACTGATTTTCTATCTAAAACTAGATCAGAGATGGTCAAAATGCTTTTGTTTTAACCCTTAATTTGATTTTGTCCGGTGGGACGGACAACTCATAAAAAAAATTATATCAGTTTACTAAGTCATATTTATATCTCTTGCTATATGAAAATCGGTAGATAAATAAATGTTTTTTGGTAGAAAAATAATATTGAAGCATTAAAACCATAATCATGCGAGTTGTCCAACTAAATGTCACAGGGTCGGACGTCAATTGTTTTTATTGAAGAATTAATGCGTTTATCTTTTGTTTTTTACTATAAAAGCATGTGTGTTTGTATCAAAACAATAAACAATGTTATATTATTGAAACATGAAGGTGTAATACTAGTGCATTTTACAACTTTTTCTCATTTCAAACTTCCTCGGAATGTGTTGTCCGCCACACCGGACAACGCCATAGATTCAATGACTTATATAAATTACTGGTTGTCCGCCGTGGCGGACTTTGCCAAAGTTGTAGACTGATGAGTTACAAATAAAATTTAAAAAAAAACTTCAAAATATGAATATTTGTATGCGTGTACTGAAATCTGAGCTTAAAATTTTCATTTCCTTTAAACCAGTGAATGGTGTGGGACCATTCTGCAATTTTTTTACGCAAATGACATGCAACGTCTGAGTCAGGTGAAGCTCCTGCTGATGAAAATTAGTCATAGAATATGCCTCCGTGAGATTCAGTTAATTATCTATGTATGATTAACTTCTTTGCACAATACACTTTAATTATACATATAATATGTAAAAACGGCGGACATAATCCTACGGTACTAACTTACAAACAAACGTTTGATCTAAAAATTTCGTCGCGCGTTAATTTGCTTCATTACTAACAGCTTCTTTGGCATCACTTTTATGATGCCTTGCTATTTATAATATTACCCAATTTAATAACGAGGTACAAAATTACGATCCGGCATGCAGTCTTGAAGTAATATGCAAGATATGGACGATTCTTTGAACAAATAAAAATTACAATATTCTGTCTATTTCATCATTTCCATCTTTACCTACACTGACAAACGCAAACGAGAAAAACTCGATCAAGGGACCCCAACGTCATCAGCAAAACACGTAAATTTATAGAAAGTATTTGGAAATCCTAAATATTTATTCAGATCCCCCCAAAATTCATTTCTCATGAGCCTTTGAAGATGTCTAAATGTACCTCACGAATTTTAATTTTAGTCATTAATATCCACGGATCAAAAAAATATTACAAAGTTCGCACACAACACTGTCAATGTACGCTTTCATAGTTTCATACAACATAAATAATATACCAAAGTAACGTTATTTTAACATTTTCTTCCCTTTTTATGTATTTCTTTTATATCTAATAATTTGGCATTGTCCGGCACGGCGGACATATAATAATATCCCGCATATTTGGCAATGTCCGGTATGACGGACATAGTTTTTCTCAAAATCTAAAAAAACTAGATTTTTTTAAATATTTTTTCTGTACTCCTGTAACTTCTATTAACCAACATATTTAATAAAATTTGTAATTTTACGGTATCGAAGTCTCTGCCAAATTAAGGGTTAATAGCTGTAAGTGTAATCATCTTTAAACCGATGGACCCTTTCAGATACACTTCAACTCTTAGGATTGTTTTGTGTGATTGCCCTCGTGCACAGTCAGCTGTTCTAATGGGTTGGTTGGGTGTTTTCCTTTACCATACCATAAGAGCATCTGGACTTGTACTTAAGTTGATAAAATCCATTGGTACATGGCAAATGCTGAGGTCGCACTTGTGCCTTATGACTAGAAAGTCAACTAAAACGAGCTCTAGTTTAAATTGACAAAAAAAACTTAAAGACCTGTGGAATAAGCAGAATCTTAAAGTATTTATATTCGACAAGTACCTAATCATTTGTATCAATAAAACGTCACCTTAAATAGTGATAGCTCCCAGTTTTATTTGTAAAAATACTTCATTACAATAAATTTGAAATAATTGATTCATGTCATGGTGTTAGAATAATAACACAGTAATGGTCTAATAAAACAAGACGTTTTATCTCCTGAAAAGGGACATTTGCTACCTCATCCCACAGTTTGCCAATTGATTTACTAATACCCAATGATATTTTATATTTAGATACGTTATCTGCGCGGAAAAAAAATCCTTAAATTATTCCTTGAATCTTACTACCGATCAGTTGCGCCGCGGCCGCTGACACGCTTATATAGATATATTTCTATTTTTAACATAAATCACGTGAGTAAAAAAAAGGTAGAAATGAAAAAAAGTTGGACATAACTTTAGTCTTTTGCCCATTTTTCTATTTTTTTGTTCTAAAATGCATAATTTTTATTCCAGAAATAGATTTCACATCCTTAGTTTATCCGAAAATGATATATTGGACGCCATAACAAGTACAGGGCCTCTATTCTAGACAGTAATAAAGATATCGTATTTGACCTGCTATGGAATTGTTTATACTCATTCCGTCATCTCTGTCAAGTAAATAGGAGTTGACAGTATGATAACAGGTCATATACGATATGGTTTTTACCGCCTACAATACCGGCCCACTTTTTGAGAAATAATATGGCTTCAATTAAAGCGCGGCAGCGTCAAACTCCAAATGATGTATTTTAGTCTTTTCTAATTTATTCATTTGTTTTGTGTGCATCCTTTTTTCGAAAAATAGATTCCTCGTCCTTGATTTATCTGAAAATTATATATCGCATGCCATAATATGTATAGTTATAGATAAATGTTGCTTCAATTAAAGCGCGGCAGCGTCAAACTTCCCCCCCTCCCTCACTAAATGCGCCATGGCTCTCGATGGCTCCCGGTCTGAATCTACTCAAGACCAGCTAAGACACAATTGTGCCAAGTTTCAGCGCATAGTGACAAAGTGCAAGGTTCCCATACAACGGATTGCACTATCAAACCAGCTATTAGGGGTCCCCATACCAGAAACATGAAAATAAAACATTTTGTTAAGAATTTCTATACGGGTTGTATTTTTATAATGGCTTCTTATTTTGATGCTAGTTTGGGCTTAAATTGTAGTCTAATTTTCATATTTTACGACTAAATAGTAATCTGAAGTAAAACTGCAACAAATATGTGACAAAACTGATTTTATCAACACGATGTTTTAAGCGGTCACCCATCCTGTTTTAGACTACGCGTGTAGTTGCTTAACTTTGGAAGGCGAAGTACGGGTTGTATTTGTATGATAGCTTTTTATTTCGGTGTCACATTATGCTTAAATAATAATCTAAACTCCATACTAACATATATAGTTTACGACCAAACAGACTCTTAGAAATATGTTAAAAAGTGCCTAGTTTAAATCAACACAATGTTTAGGTAAGCGGTGGTTGCTTAACTTTGGTGGTAGGACTTTCTTTATAAATTTCGTGTTAATGTAGAATTAATAACGCTACCGTACGAGGGCAGAGTGAGAAGTCTGGTAAAAATCATATTAGGGGTATTTTTGTCACAAATTCATTAATGTTTTAATGCAGTATTAGGCTGTAATGCAGGCTGCATTTTGGAGGTAAATCGTATATTTTCAGCCAGTTCGCACGGCTAGTTTTTTTGGACAGCTATGAAAAACAAAATCACTTTGGTGTTTGCAAACATGGAGAAAAGTGAGTTTCGTGTTCTGATTAAACATTATTTTTTGCAAAAAAGAACAATTACGGAAACAAAAAAAATTTGACAAATATTACGGGAACTCTGCTCCATCGATTAAAATGATCTACAAGTGGTTTACGGTTTTTCGTTGTGGCCGTACAAGCACTGCTGACGCCGACCGAACCGGACGCCCAGTTGAAGTCACTGCACCAGAGATGATCACCAAAATCCATGACATCGTATTGAACGACCGAAGAGTAAAGGTCCGTAAGATAGCTGATATTGTAAGCATTTCAGACGAACGGGTTCGTAATATCCTTCACACTTGTTTGGATATGAAGAAGCTCTCCGCCCGTTGGGTGCCGCGATTGCTCACAGTGGATCAAAAATGCACTACGGTGACCCTGTCAGAGGCATGTTTGGCGAAGTTTAGGTGTAATGAAAAGGACTTCGTGCGTCGTTTCATAACTGTTGACAAACATGGATTCATTATCATACACCAGAAACCAAGGAGCAGTCAAAACAATGGATTGCTTCAGGTGAATCTGCACCAAAGAAGGCCAAAGCAGTTTTATCTGCCAATAAAGTTATGGCTACTGTCTTCTGGGATGCTCGTAGTGAAATATATGTTGATTATCTTCAGAAAGGTAAATCGATTAACGGCGAATATTATGCCAACTTGTTACAGCGATTTCATGAAGTTTTAGTGGAAAAACTACCCCATTTGGCGAAAAAGAAAATCATTTTTCACTAAGACAACGCACGGGTCCACACTTGTGCCGTTGCTATGGCTAAAATCCACGAGCTGCGTTACGAATTGCTCAAGCATCCGCCTTATTCTCCGGATTTAGCCCCCCTGCGACTATTTTCTCCCAAACTTGAAGAAATGGCTTGGTGGAATAAGATTTGGTTTCAACGAAGAAATCATCGCAGAAACCAATGCGTATTTTGAAGGGTTGGAGAAATCGTACTATACGGAGGGAATCGAAAAGCTAGAAAAGCGATGGACCAAGTGTATTGAGTTAAATGGGGACTACGTTGAAAAATAAATATTTACTTTTACCAAAAAAAAAAATTGTTTAATTTTTTCCAGACTTTTCACTCTGCCCTCGTATATTAATTTATAGGTACACTTGTCGCAATACTCGCAATTAAATTAAGATAAATCTCATAAAAATATATCAATTTAATTAATGTGTGGCTGTATCGGTTAATTTCCTTAGCCTCAAAAGAAGACATTTCTTTATTTTGGATATGACCATAATATAGAAGTGTGGTCAACCTGATTGATATATTTACATTAGAAAAATTACAGTTGAATATCTTTATAAACAGACATCGAATATAAAATATTAGATGGTGGATATTTAGTATTTTTTTTACAAAAAGTTGAACTAATTTATAGTTTCTGTGGTACTACAAATCTTAAGTTATTTACATTTTTAACTTACTTATAATATGTGGACTGAACACTGTCAAAAATGTATTATCCAAAAACCTGCCACCTTAGTGGTTCGAATTGTATTTTACAAAGTCCCATATGAATTTTACTTATATATACACATATATAGCAGTCTAGATCTTCAGTTTTTTCATCAAAAATCGGGTTTTCGAAAGTGTGTGGATTGAGTGAGCATAATAAATTATTTGTAAAACCTAAAAAACGTTACTAGCAGGGTTCAAAAGAATAATTATCAATGATAATTATCGTGATAATTATCATGATAATTATCGTGATAATAACAGATGGATAATTATCAATTGATGATAACAAAAAATTGCGCTTGCAGAAGAGAACTGTATTCGAAGTATTCGGACGTGTATTTCCGCAATTGCTCTGTTTTTTACTCAATCTAACTTTAATTAATGTTGATTTGTGTTGGAAATATAAAAAAAAATGTTTTTGTTTATGATTTATTAGAACTTGTTATGAAACAATCAAACAATATAACAAATGAATTTCTTACACGTGATAATTATCCGATAATGATCTGATAACTAACCGATAATTATCAAGACGCATAATTATCTTGATAATTTTGGTTACTAGGTGATCTACAAATTATAAAGGTAAGTTAGCATAGGTTTTACTAAATATTAGTATATAAATATTATATGTTAAATGAATACATTCACTGATTTCGTTGGTAGATTGTGAGAACTGAGTGACCTGAGCATGCGCTAAAGATTTTTATTTTTTTATTTATGGTTTTACTAATACAGAGATTAGTTTTACAATTGTTTTGGAACTTTTACTAAATGCACAGCATTTTGTAAAAGTTCTAGTACTCTAAGCTCGGTTGGTCTCACAGAGTGTTTTAATCCTTTATAGGAATGGGATCGATTGGCATTAAAAAATAAATTACTCAATTCTAACGATTTTATCGCTGACTGTACATTTTATCAAAAATCTGTGAATGTCAATTGTCATCACTCAAAAAGTTGGGAGAGGTCTCCTAAGATCATTTTCGCGTGGCAGCAAGGGATCTGGTAGCTGCCCTTAATGCCCCATCTCAACTTTCCACCCTGTATAGTTTTACGGTATTTTAAGTTTGCACAAAAGGCAGCTTATATTTATTGAGTAATTTCATATACATAAAAAATCCGTTTATTTCTTACAAAAACAAAAAAACATTATTAATTATCTTAAATTAATCAAAGATTTTATCAGTTGATTCACATGAATTCTACGGTTTCCTAAAAATACGTTTTTAAGATTGTTTTTTTTTTTAAGTAAGTAATGTTTTATTTAGTCATTTAAATTAATACTTTTCTCTTGAACATGATCCCTCACAAGCACAAAGGAGGGTGCAGCTAAAATAGTTTTTCATGTACCGACATCTCGTGCACAATTCATTACATTTACAAGCTTCTTAGCTTGCAACTGTTGCTTGCGTCAGGAATAGTTTTCCATCAGCAATGTACAGCAGCCCGTCGGCGTTCCTTATACTTTCCCAACCCCAGTTGCAAGGGTCTATTTTAGCCTTGTGGGAGTCAATTGATCCATTAGTCTGTAAAATTGCTCTTTTCAGGTTTTGTAGAATGCATTTTCTATATTCTGTTCCTTTTCGTGAACATTACTCTTTTTGCTGTGTTTGCGCTGTCAGAGTCACTGGTGGGTTTGTACATGTGAACTACAAACTTTTTGAGAGTTCTGAATTCTTCACTAGTTTGAGACGGTTCTTCTCCACGAGAGTGTCTTTCAAAAGCTGAGTCAACATCTCTCAGCAGCAACCACGTTTGCCATGCACTTTTCTTTCAAAAACAAGACTGATTATTATAGTACGCGCATGATTTGGGTGCATATGGGTATAACATAAATCAATTTAGCTTTACTATAACACTCTTTGTATGCTAGGCGCGCTACATCGTAAAGCCATAGTCTGGATATATAAAGAAAGCGAAAACAGTACTTAGTTTTGAACGCTAATGTCCGATGCCTTTGCCGGGGAGACAGGAATGCACGTTTTGATCTGCGATGACATCGAGTCGAAAAGGACGCTAAGACGGCTCACTCAAAAGACCTGTTTCAAAGAATCAAACTCCTTTCAAAGGAGGACAAAGCAATATCGTGGACGATTGACGACGAAAAAGGGACAACCCTACTAGACTAACAGCAAGTCCTAGTGCGATAGAGAGCGTACTGCCAGCATATGTTCATTGCAAATGAAGACACAAAGACTGATGAAAGTCTAGATAGGGTGGAGTTTGCTATAGGCAAACTCAAACTAACAGGCTAGCGGCGGTGACAGTATTACAGCGCAACTCATCAAGAGCCTAGGCCTAGAAGGCAACAAAGCTCTCCACGTTATAGGTGCCAAAGTTTGGACGAAATCCATCATTGTTCCAGTTCAAACCAGTAAAGTCCTGCGGCACATTATTAACAAGAGGCTTGAATATCATATTACCGGTTAAATAGCTAGAGAACGGGCCGGTTTCCGGAAGGGGAGGGGCACTTGTGAGCAGATATTCAATATGACGCAGCAAATACGAAAAACCCATGAATACAACAAGCCAATGGTCCTATGTTTCATTGATTACTTACGCCAAAGCATTCGATTGTATTAACTGGTCCACTTTGTTTGGAGTTATGAGAGAGATGGGTATACCGGATCTCCTGATTTTTCTTGTGCAGGACCTCTACGCTTGTGGTCAGACTAAAATTTGACCCCGAAGACGCGCTATCTTATCCGTTCAAAACAGGTGTGAGGCAAGGATGCATAACTTCTTCACAATTCAACCTCATATGCGGAGCACTGGAATACTGGGGGTATGGTATTTGAGTGGAAAGTCACCGGATTAAAAATCCGCAGTTTGCTGATGACACTACTATCATTGGCGAAAATGAGAATGAAATAGCAGAGCTGCTGCAAAAAATGTAGGCCGTCAGAATGGAGAATGGATTGAGGATTAACCGGAGCAAGACCAAAATGCTAGGGATCTCTGGGACTGAATGTCGCACAAAGGAGTCAATCCTAAGCCAACTGAATGTTCGGATCGGACCCACCTCTCGGTAATATGAAGAACTCTTTCCTTTTTCGGCCACCGGGCTTGTCGGGAGCCCAAGAACTTTGAGAAACATACTAGTTGGCCGCGTGCAGGGAACAAGAAACAGAGGGAGGGCACCAAACCGCCGGACTGATTCCTTACTGGAATTCCTTAACTGCAACACCAAACAACTTGCGCTAGTCACCACCCTCAGCCATGAGGAAACGACCAAGAAGAAGAAAAACTTAGGTATCTAATGTGAATTTACTCAATAAACATAAACTCCCTTTTGTGCTTACTTAAAATACTTTTATTGACTTCCTAGACATATTATGTATCGACGAATTTAAATTCACAAATCCATAGCAAAGTTTTAATTATAAATGTCAAATTACAAGCGCAACACTCTCTTATTTTCTATTTTCCCAATCGATTATTGTATTTTTTTTATTTATATCCATTATATTACTCTCGTTACTGCAGTTATTTGTTAGTTTTATAAAATTACAATTTTGTGATTCACCCATCTCCTTTCTCGCTTGAAACTACTTGAAACTAACATCCTACACCCGTGTGGACTAGAGGAAGCGCCTTACTAATAAAGGCGTAACTAAGACAATTTTCATCCGATCTAGTTCGGGTTTTTTTCATTAGATAGCTGATAAATTTTTCGTTCTGTCTGCCACATAATTTTAGTATAAATATAGTGTATACGAGGGCTGCTACTTATGTAACCGGAATAGAAAAAAATAACAAACGTATACGACTAAATATGGTTTTATTGTTTTTCAAAATATTCTCCCTTATGATCGATGCACTTTTGCATACGTTGATACCAATTTTTAAAACATTTTTTCCACTCTGACTGAGGTATCTCCAAAACATGCTGTTTGAACGCGTCGACTGCATCTTCACGGGTCGAAAATCGTTAACCACGTAATTTATTCTTTACAATTGGGAATAAATAGAAATCATTGGGTGCCAAATCAGGGCTGTACGGCGGATGACCCGTTAATTCTATATTTTGACCTTCCAAAAATCGAGTCGTTTCGCGTGATGTATGACAGCTGGCATTGTCATGGTGAATAACGATTCTGGGTCGCTGGTTGTTTTTACGTATTTCTTCAAATACCTCCGGCAAACAAATGGTCGTGTACCATTCCGAATTAACCGTTTTACGATACTCTAGTGGCACTGTAGCCACATGGCCATTAATACGGAAAAAGCAGGCGACCATTTGCTTCAAGGTGCTTTTTGTAGGGTTCGGCTCATTTTGAAACACCCACACTGTTGATTGTTGTTTAGTTTCCGGATCATACGCATAGATCCAGGATTCGTCACCTGTGTAGATATTACAAACAGCTTTTGAGTCACCACGGATATATTTTTTTAACATTTTCTTGCACCATTCGACGCGAGCCTCTTTTTGATCCTTAGTTAAATTGTGAGGGATCGAACGGGAACAATTTTTTTTTACAGCTAAATGATTATGTAATATCTTATTAATGCTCGTCATACATATGCCCAGAGTCGCCTCTATCTCGCGATATGTAACATGACGGTCATGCATTATAAGTTTTCGCACAGCTTCAATATTTTGTGGTACAACGACCGATTTCGGGCGACCTTTCTTAACTTCGTCCATGAGCATACTACGTCCACGATTGAACTCACTAAACCAGTGGTACACAGTGCTTTTTGATGGAGTTTCATCACCAAAAGTCGAAGTTAATTGATCTATGCATTGTTGTTGCGTTAAACCACGCCGAAAATCATAATAAATCATAGCACGAATATTTTCACGAGTGAGTTCCATTCTTGCAGCGAGATGACATTTTGAATCCGCCAAAAACAAAAGACTAGCGTACATAAGAAAAAAAAATATAGCGGCCAGTATTAAAAAAAAGTTCAAATTTTACCATGGAGGTCAGATATAACGTTTTTAAATGTTGGAATCCCAGATTCCGGATACATAAGTAGCAGCCCTCGTACTTCCGAGACTGTAAACGAAAATAGTGAGTAATTATAGATTACATTTTTATATAATTAAAATTATTTCCGTAACTGTTCTACTCAGCGAATGTTGTGTATTAGCAATATAGAACATTTAATTCCCGTTAATTTGATACCCTACACATGTATGAATCAGAATTATTCGCAATTTTCAAAATACAGCGGCCGCCATTTTGATGAATCTGCGGATCTAGGTACTTTACAGGTGGGGTCCCGACGTACGAGTATGCTTAACAACAAAGTAAAATTTGGTGCTTGTATCACAAAGTGAACTATTCCGGCCTTTTTTGACCCTAACAGAACGCACAATTATTGGTAGCGCCCGCGCACGAAATTTGAAATCGATGAAATGAATACACGAAGTATCAGAACTACTAAAAGGTCAATGAAAAAATCGTGTTTTATAGTTCATCCTTTTATACGGTAGCGATATAAATTCTACATTAACACGAAATTTATAAAGAAAGTCCTACCACCAAAGTTAAGCAACCACCGCTTACATTGTGTTGATTTAAACTAGGCACTTTTTAACATTTGTAAGAGTCTGTTTGGTCGTAAACTATATATGTTGGTATTGAGTTTAGATTATTATTTAAGCTTAATGTGACACTGATATAAAAAGCTATCATACAAATACAACCCGTACTTCGCCTTCAAAAGTTAAGCAACTACACGCGTAGTCTAAAACAGGATGGGTTACTGCTTGAAGCATAGTGTTGATAAAATCAGTTTTGTCACATATTTGTTGCAGTTTTACTTCAGATTACTATTTAGTCGTAAAATATGAAAATTAGACTACAATTTAAGCCCAAACTAGCATCAAAATAAAAAGCCATTATAAAAATACAATCCGTATAAAAATGCTAAACAAAATGTTTTATTTCATGTTTCTGGTATGGGGACCCCTAATAGCTGGTTTGATAGTGCAATCCGACCCCTCTTGGGATTTGATTAATTGTTTATTATATAATAACACGATAGACGATAGATTTTATAATAACACGTATTCTGTGAAAACTTCAACAGGCTACTTATTACGGTTGAAAAGCTACAGCCCTGTAAACTTACTCGTTTATAAAGGGCGCGTACCGCTGTTAAGCGATGACGTCATCATGGGACCAAACTGGGAAACATGCGCCCAAAGATGCTTTATCAAACTATATTTATCTAAAATAAATATCTTGGAAATATGAAAAGCTTTATTAAGGCCCTGTCATCCAGGCTCATAGACTCCTCCGGAGATCCTAGAGCTGGTGCTTACCTCTCTCAAAGGATTGGGCTTGCTATCCAGAAAGGTAATGCAGCCAGTGTCATAGGGACCATTTCGCCAGCGGACCTGCTAGAGGGGGTGATCTTTTTATAGTGGTGATTATTATTTATATATATCTTTCATATTTGAGTAGCTTACTTTAATTTAAATTTAAAAACGTTTAGTTCTAATTTTTAATTGTTTTAATGTTGAATTCTGTAAATATTATGTTCATTCAGGCCTGATTTTTCATAACCGTAACTGTTGGGTAAATCTTAGCTTGGTCCTTTTCTATGTCAAATAAATGAAAAGGACCAAGCTAAGATTTACCCAACAGTTTCGGCTCGTTTCATAAAACCACACTCGTGCTTTAATGCCTCTTATTATGCACCAGCCACATAAACTACTATTTTGTACTCGTCGATTAAAATCTTTATTAAGATTTCATAGAGAATACTGCAACGTCACTCTTTTCATCGTTGAATAGTCTATGTTACTTCCGAAACAACCGAAATAACTGTTTCGATACGCTCTAGATAACCGAAAAATTTTAGAAAATAGAACTTTTGAAAAAGAAAATACAAAGGGCATTGGGTAAATTTGTTTGAAGAATATTGTCTTTTTTTTTTCAGCGGCCACGGATGATTTTTACATAGTTATTTAGAGGACCTCTAAATACACATCGATATATATAATTTATGGCGTTAAATAATATCGGAGCGGAGATTTTAAAGATTTAAGAAGTCAGTTTTTAGTACAAAAGTACGCCCAAGTATGAATATTTAAATATCTCGGCTCCGATGCACTTAAGAGTATTACATTACATAACAAAATATGTTTATTTTTAATTATTCTATCATCGTTTACCACTTTTACGAATGGCCGCTCACCTTGAAATTGTATGCATTTTATAAATGACAACACTTTTACCCAAACCCCTTTCAATAATATGTTTTTTATTATAGTTATAATATTGTTTAAGGGGACTCGAACCGATACTAAATTGCCAATCTATGGCGTTTCGGAACGTAGCAGCGTCGCGTCATCTATCAAAAATCTACTTAAACTTGCTGCTGTATACAGGGCATAAAAATAAATAAAAAAAACTACGCTTTGTGATTGGCTAGTATTTACCCAATCACAGCACAGTACTGTTACATTACGGACGCCGGTGGTGTGATAACTTTTCTTTTCAAAGCTAAGCTTAAAAAGGTAAAATAAAAACTAACCAGTTAAATTATTAATTTTAATGAACTCGTACAAAAAGTATTGTTCGCAATAGTGTCATAATCAAGCTTTTTAATCTCGTACCTTACTTAGGCCACTCAGCAAGCTTCTTGGCCTAAACACGGTACTCGACTAAAAAGCTCTCTATTATAACACGATTGTGAAAACTACTATTTCCGAATATCACAATCCCGATAAAACGGAAAAATTAAATTTGTAATTCCGAATATTCCTATTCCTAATCCCGAATATTCATTATTCCAAAATTTTAGCAGCCCGAATTCTCTAAGACTTTATTTAAAATAAGCGCCTATTGTATAATACCTTGTATAATGTTTAACATGCATATTGCTCAAAAACTGTAAGAAATGTCCGACAAAGTTGACGGGTTCCCCTTCGCGGAGCTCCTATTGCGAGTCTCTATGGCGCTTCGCGCCTTGATTCAACTCTAACCTAACCTAACCTATCAAGTTGAGATTTACCTAATTTAGTAATGTCCTCGTCTTTGTATTCGATTCAAGTGGTTAGTTTCATAATTCCGAATTTCACATTACCGAACTGGTTCGTGGATTACGGAATTATAATTTTCGTAAAAAAAAACGTGATTTTAACACTCGGTAGTATAAAATTCGAGGTTTTCGGCCTTATGTTTTTTCGGTGTGGTAAAATAAATTCAGAATTATGAAATTCGGTATTTTCAAATTCGGAATTAAATCGAGATTTTAGGGTATGGCCATCTCCGCATAACAATGAACATAGTGTGCTCCGGCTACGTTCAAATTGTTGCAAATTTAGTTATCTTTATTAAAGTACCAACAAAGATGTCTTGAAAAACGCTTCCTTAGGGTAGTTTTTCGAAAAGGAAACGTTATTGAGAGTTATGATAGATTTGAGACGTGTACAGAAATCGTGTGTAGTGTCGTAATTTGATTCTGCCTTAATAAAAAACTCAAATGGTAAACACCGTGGTATACAGAGTAAGTTTCAAATCAAATCAAATCAAATTAATTTATTTCATTACATTTAGACATTTTAGTCACCTACATAGATACTTAGATAGCAAATATTGCGGTAATGAAAAAGGCGTGAGTACAGCTAGGCTAGCTCACCCATGGTCAGCCATGGAGAGATTATATTATAGGCATTATTATATTAAGTTTGAAACCTTTTGCCAGCCAGAAATGATGTAGTAGGGCGTTTTCACTACTAAGTGTACCCAATTAAGGAACTTTAACGCCGTCAGTTTTGTGACGAAAATTAGCCATACGTTGCGGCCGTCATGTATAGCTAATTTTCGTCGCACAACTGATAAAGTTAAAAGTTCCTTAATTTCAGTCCTTAATTGGGTACACTTTTTAGTGAAAACGCCCAGTACCTATGTGTCCCATTACGTGGCCACTTCTTCTCACTTCTTCATATTAAGTTTATAGTTTATATAGTATTTGTCGAGTTGTAGACATAAAGCACACGAAGGGAGAGTGGTTTTGATCAATATATAAAATCGTCACTTGTCTAAGAACCTTGCCCCAATAATTCTGATTTCTGGTAATGAGGTGATTTATTTATACAATTCAGGGTCATGCCTACAAGGACAAGCGCTTGAGACTACAGAACATAAATACCACTGGATGATGTTTTTGTAAAAACTGTCTTCTAACTGTTAGGTTCTGACAGTAGATAAGACATGTAAGTAATATTACTTTCTGGTTTTCACTAATCCAAAATCTGTCCAGTTGTTTCAGAGTCTAAAAGTAACTAACATAACTCTCAAATACATTTATTCTTACTATGGTTTTTGTGATTGCATATCAAAATACGAATAAATTTTGAAAACATGTGAATCTCTTAACTTCAAACTCGTATATGTCCTTTAAATTTGGTACACGAATTTAAAACCAAAGTTCTTGGAAATAAGACGCAAATTCCGTTGTCCTTTTGCATGGATTTATCCGATTTAAAGAGAGAGTACACACACACACACACGCACGCACGCACGCACGCCCGCACGCACGCATGCACGCACGCCCGCACGCACGCACGCACGCACGCACGCACGCACGCACGCACGCACGCACGCACGCACACACACACACACACACACACACACACACACACACACACACACACACACACACACACACACACACACACACACACACACACACATTGGAGAATAAACAGGGTAAGGTGCATACGGGTAATTCCGAAAATCGGGTGACCCCGGTCGTTGTTATCGTCGAAATTACCAACGCTTTGCGCATTATCGGAATTACCCGATCGTCCATATTTTGTATGTTTGTTAAGTTTTTCGTTTGATTGTTTACAATGTTGTAACTTACAAATGGTCAGTGGTTCTCAACATTATCTAAGTAGTCATACATAAGTGAATAGTCAATATTAGTTAAGATGGTTCACACAAAGTTTGTTTTCACAAATTTGACCTTCAATTAAATAATTTGTTATAAAAATATTTTTATCATTATTTATTTATATTGCAGGTGTAGAAACCTACTACGACAAATATAAGTTTTGGCACCACAGACTCCCTGTTGGGTAATTCCGAAACACAAATATCGTATAACTGTATATTATGCTACTTAATGACCAATAACAATAAACATTTTTTGGGGGTGAAAATCTGAATGTAAAATCAATGTGTTCCTTAACCGAAAAAAAAATAAAGCTCACGTTTGAATGACGTTCGGAATTACCCGAATATCATTCGGAATTGGACCGTTGAAATGCAAATAAAACGAACTTTACAAACCTATTTATTTACACACCCTTATAAACATCCTTAACTTCGTAAGGCCCAGTGTGCAGTAGGATGTACATAATCAAGCCAATTTAATTTGAACTGTGTTGCAATGAGAATAAGTTTTATTTTCCTATCTACATAAACTGAAAATGGCATTATCGAACAAACGTAATTGAACTTTATTACCTTGTTGGTAAAGTCGGGGTCAATAGAAATGACAAAAGAAGTAAACAAATTAGACTGTTTGACACATAACCTCAGTATTTCTGCAAACGAGTTTTGATAAAAAAAAACGTATAGTTATAGTTATTTAATCTTTAACAGAATGTAAAAATAACAATCAAGCGTGTACATCATTAAATATACCTCACGCGATGTCCAAAAGTACGTGATTATGGTGTAATAATGGTAAATAGGTCCGTTTGGTTTTGTTTACATCTTTTGTCATTTCTATTGACCCCGGCTTTAGATTCAAAGTCCCACTCACTAAAAACTCTCTGTTTGTAGTATGGTGGGCCTTACGAGGTTAAAGTCATGGTTTAGATTATATATTCAAGAACCGATTCATTTCGTTAATTAAACATTAACTGAAACAATTTTTTAGTAAGATCAATAAGGGTTCCCTCTATGTCGCCGAATTTTTTTACGACGAATGTCTAGAGTCGCCGAGTTTTGTTTTCGCATAGTTTCTCTCCAGCTTACACGGAAAATATTTTTTAAAATGTTTTGTGTAATCCTGGTAGAATAGAGTAGGTTAGGTTAGGTTTATTTTATAACTTTTCAAAAAAGTCAAAGGTATCAGTAGAATAACAATTATGCGAAATTAGTATTCTGCGAAATCATACATTCGGACAAATTATGATTATGCGTAAACAAGGGGAACCGATCAATAAATATAGACGCACTGTCAACTCTTCTAAAAACCGTTCGGAATTACCCGAATGCACCTTACCTACATATTTTTTTAAATTATATTTTGCTGGTCTCTACTTTCAGTATAGTGTTCTTGACAAATCAGTCACTTTTTTTTTCTTAAACCTAAAAATATTACCATGCTTTTACTTACAGAAAAGTAACATCAGTAATATGTCGTCCCGTAATCTGCGCAAGGTATGTGGAAATAACAGCCTACCAGTGCCCGATAACGATTCTGATGATGATTACCAGCCACTGTATGCAAAACAACCGGCTTCCAAGTTTACATACCAAGGTGTAAGTACTTATTACTGAATATTATGTAACATCATCCTCAGCGATACCAATCTAATAAATGTCTATTTAATCCGCTAGGTCTCATTTGATTTGTATGTTTCAACTAGATTTAATAATTTCATGGTTGCAGTAAAAACATTTGTCTGAACCACTGACATAAATGTAAACAAATATTGGACTTAGATAACTGGATCTATTATGTTTTATTTCTGTCTTTTTTTTGCAAATTAATAATTAAACTCGCACTGAGCAGCAGCATTTAAAATATGATTATGATTATCCTTTATGCCCAGCTCCTTTTTTCTTCTATGCATGATAGTATTTAGTATAATTAGGCCCAACGCCGATGAGACAGCACAGCTCAGCAATGCGAGGGATTCTGTATAAAAGTCTAAAACGCCAAACACCTAGTTAGTTACCTATAAAGTAGTTAAATTTGTTTCGGGCCGAACGCATTGCTGCGTATTGTGTACTATGTTATCGTCTTTTTTTTTAAAACCCAAAACATGACTTGTACACTCGTAGGCATTATAAGGTGTTAGGTACCTATGGCTCTTCTAGAACTGCGACTTAATATAAGGAACGCACGAACTTGTAGTCAAGTTATGAATGTAAAGCGAGGTTTAGACTGGCAATCTAGACACGCGGCAGCGGGTCCAGTCAAGTTCACGCAAAAGGAACTGGCGAGCGCAGCCGTGTGTTATTTACACGAACAGTTTGGAGCCACTTTTGACGCCTCAATAACTCCAAATATATTTATCATAAAAACATGAAATTTGGTTTATGTATTAAAACGCTTTAGATCAACTATAACCCTAAATTTCATAAAAAAGGTGAAAGGGTTATTGAGATATTGACGTCTAAAAATCGGCGTTTTAACAACTGACTGACTGACTGACTGATTAATCATCAAAAACCTAACCCACTTCCAGGTGACCTACAAAGGTGAAATTTGGAATCAAGATAGGTAATTGTGTGTATACAAATAAAAAAATCAGAAAACAGTGATTTTTTAAGTTTTATTATTATTATTATTTATGCTAGTTACCTCCGAACTCCGTCATTTATTAACCGATTAGGAAAATTATTTTTTTGGTTTGTTAGGGCATACTTCCGGTGTGTTCCTACTGTCATCAGGTCAGAATCTGATAATGGAGTCTTGGAAAAGTTGAGGGAAAAGGATATTTTGTATAGCGTATAGTAACTCTTGCATTTGCTCTTGAAAAGCACCATTTGGTGAAGTAGAACTGATGATGATGAATGAAGATCAGAGATTCACCGGAACTACCTACTCAATAATTATTAGTATTACATGGGTTGCGATGTATGAATGTTATTTAATGCTAATTTATTTAATTTATTTAAAGAAACGCATACCTACTTATTTGACAAAAAAGAATGATATCCCATCAAAAACATAAATGTGAAAATGGGAGCCAAGTTCAATATTTTAAGATTATGCGATGCATGGTTGTCGACTTCACCGACAAAAGAATTGAGATCTAAATGGCTGCGAAGTTCCGTAGATAATCCTGATATTTATTTATTAAGAACATACGACATCCTAAATTAAATTAAAAACACAATTTCTTATTTTTTCTGCTACAACAATGTTGGCTATTCAAAAGTATAACTTCTTAAATTTGAACACTCGAATTATTTACACAAAGCAGATAATTAATAATTCGTGTAATTTTATCCATACTAATATTATAAATGTGAAAGTGTTCATTTGTTTGTCTGTTTGTTTGTTTGTCCTTCTTTCACGTCAAAACGGCTCAACTGATTTTGATGAAATTGAGTATGGAGATAGTTTGAACCCTGACTATGGATATAGTCTACCTTTCATCCCACTGCTGGGCATGCGCACGATAATGTGTAGTACACGCGGGCGAAGCCGCGGACGCAAAGCTGGAATGTTGTAATAAAATAATTACCTACTGCAAATTGTGGCATTTTGACTATTTAAGGTTTCCACGTTCGAGTCGAGAAACGAGAGAAAAATTATTGATAAAATTTGTGCAAAACAACCGCAGTGAAGATACCTGGTTACCATCCCACCATAGTTATATATCTTCGTCGCATTATATTCATCTTTTATTTTTATACCTCTTTTACTTAGATACGTATTTAGTTTAACGAGTAATAATTAAATACAAAGCGTACATACTTATAAAGCTTATTAGGTACAATGTTATTAAATGTCTGTAAAATTAGTCTATAGCTGAGTGACGTTGTCACGTGGTTGTCACAGTACGTTGAACGAAAATGGAAAAAGCGCTATGAAAATCACGGCGCTTCCGACCTTTTAGTCGCGAGTAAATTACATCCTAGCAGCGATCTAGCGCAGCGTGTTTATGCAGTATGGTTAGACGGCTTTCAGCGCTGCAGCGGATATTAGTATTGACTCTTATCAAAATGGAGCATGATTTTTGCATATGATGACTTCTCTAGTACGTTAGTACAATAATACCTCAATGGTCGATTGTACATGTTTCGGCCACAAGTATTTCGATCTAGCGACTATTCATTACAATAACAGCCGAGCCAACGAATATTCGATAGCATGATATTCCGAGAGTACGTAGTTGAAACTATGATATACACTCGGTCATATCTTACTCTTAGTGGTAAAAACTAGCTGAGTCAAATTTTGAGCTTCAGTTTATCCTAAGATAAGAAGTTATACTCAATTCAAATTTAAGAAGTTATACTTTTAAATAGCAAACATTCTTGTAGCAGAAAAAATAAGAAATTGTGTTTTTAATTTAATTTAGGATGTCGTATGTTCTTAATAAATAAATATCAGGATTATCTACGGAACTTGGCAGCCATTTAGATCTCAGTTCTCTTGTCGGTGAAGTCGATAACCATGCATCGCATAATCTTAAAATATAACTTGGCTCCCATTTTCACATTTATGTTTTTGATGGTAAAAATTGCAGAAGTTGCCTACTGTCTTACTCTTAACTTTTAAGTTCGAAAAACGCAACTAAATTGTGCTTCTTGCTCTAGAACTGAAGTTAAAGTAAGACGGCAATCAACTTCTGCAATTTTTATTGCCAGCCTATTTTATACTTTATGCAATTGTGATTGACTGAGTTCGCCAACAAAGTGTTATTCACGACAACACCTCTTACTTACGTCGTAGTATAAGTTGATAGTCGTAGTAGAGATTTGCTTATCTTTTTTAATATTATATTCAGCGCGTATCTTGCATCGTCTAAAGGAGCAATAGATGCAATTATGTAATTTCTGCTAACCATGCATGTTATGTTATGTGGCTAAGCAAGACGAGTAATTGGAAAAAAATGGGAGCACGATAACCAACAGTGGGAACCTTCCGGCATAATGTTGTTCCCAAAGAGTAGACACGTTGATATAGATCGTCTACTTATCTATTGCAGTAACGTTCAGTTGGGCGATTGACAAAGACTGAATAATAATACCTAAAGTAGTTGCTTAGATTAGTTAATACACACAAGCAGATGCACAATGGACTTAGAATTAAAATATCTTTTAGCCTTGCGATTTTTTGCTTATAATTTGCAAGGAACCCGCCTTTGCCTCGCTCCGGTTAAAACAAAATAATAAATTGGCTGTTTTAGTCACCGGTAATGTAGTGTTATTTTGTGCCTTTACAATACGGATTAGGCCAGTCTATAACAACACAAAAAAGGCAAACATCGCAAACCCGCATGTACTTAACTACGATATTTTTATATGTTGTTAGGTTCGTTGAGAGTATTTAGCATCCAAATTTGCAACCCCGAAAACCCTGTGCTACCCCCATGGTGTTCGAAAAACTCCGAATTTTGGGACCTGTTTCAGTTTTTTCGAAAAAACTTCTCTAAGGGAGCATTTTTCAAGTATCTTTGTTTATACTTTAATAAAGATAACTAAATTGCTACAATTTGAGCGTAACTTGAGCACATTATGTTTATTGGTTGCGGAGATACAGCAAGTCAAAGATGGAAAATTTTCTTCAAAAAGTGAAAATGTGTTGGTAGGGTTATTTCGAAGATACGTACCGGCAGAACTAATACTCCTAGGTAAAAGTCCTGTCAAAATAATTTTAAAGAAGTGAATTAGCCTCAAATTAATACTAAAGTGGTGCCCCTAGGCCTCATAGTTTCATTCAAAATAAAAAAATAGTAAAATATCGGATTTTGGCTAAATAATAAAAACATTGTACTGAATAGTGTTGGGATAATTTTCTTTAAAAAAAAATACAATTTAAGCCGAGTTTGAGCACTGTAAGACCATTCGTTGCGGAAATACAGCTAGTCAAAGACTAATTGTTTTTCAACAAAATGAAAATTTCGTGTTAGGGTAATTTTCCAAGTGGCTGGCACTAAGTTCTGGCTAAAATAATGCTCCTAGAGAATAAGTTGAGATAAGAATTAGTAGAAAATTTAACTAGCTTCAATTTAATACCAAAGTACCTCTAGTGCCTCTAGCTTTCATAGTTTCCTCAAAAATATTAAAAATAATGTTACGCCGATGGCATAAGGCGTCGCAGTTTTAATCGTTAATTTTGGAGCTTTAGAAGCGTTTTCAGCAGGCTGAAATATCGTTTCAGTCCGTTTCAGAGGTAGCTCTATCACATACCAGATTATCAAAATTTCGACCAACTTACCGTTGTTTTCAGGCGGCTGAAACATGTTTTCAGTCCGTTTCAGGCCACCCTCTATCAGATTACGCCATAACCTGAAAACCCATTTTCAGGCATTTTCAGGACCCCTTATGGGCCTTTGAAGTACATTTCAGTATATGGCATTTTTTCCACTAAGAGTGAAAGAGATAGCATGATTAGAAAGAGACAGCAATACTGAGAACCTTCGAGAAGTGTGTGAAAGAGAAAACACGACTAGAAAGAGACAGCAATACTGAGAACCTTCGAGAAGTGTGTGAAAGACATAACACGATTAGAAAGAGACAGCAATACTGAGAACCTTCGAGAAGTGTGTGAAGGAGATAACACGATTAGAAAGAGACAGCAATACTGAGAACCTTCGAGAAGTGTGTGAAGGAGATAACACGATTAGAAAGAGACGGCGATATTGAGAACCTTCCAGAAGCGTGTGAAAGAGATAACACGCGGAACATTCCAGACTCATCCAGACCCGTGAGTCAAGGTCATTGCGATCGTAAAAACAACAAGGTAGCAAGGCGTAGAACATTCCAGCAACGAACAGTCTCGATCGACCTTGACGGGGCGAAGTACATCGAACATTCCGGAAGGCGTTCTAGAATAATCGGACTCGGGAACTATAAAACGGCGGACACCGGTTGCGACGAGTCAGTCTTTACTTGGAAAGCGATCAGTGCGAATAAGAGCGACCCGAGCATTCGAAGTCTATTGTGCGATAATTGTTTTGTAACGGTTTAAGTGAGTGCGTAATTAAACTTTTGATTATCGGTGTATTCGTGCATTTCTATCAGTTACCTACCCCCACGTACGTAACAATAATAAAAAAAAACTGATTTTGGTCAAATGATAAAAACATTGTTCTGAATAATGTATGAATGTATTTCTTAAAAAAAAAAAAAAAAAAAATATCCCGACGAATTGAGAACCTCCTCCTTTTTTTGAAGTCGGTTAAAAATGCCTAATTATGGTTTCAAAACAAATAAACATCAACATAAAAAAACACAGCAAACATATTAAAACTATAAAATAATACTATTTACGCGGTCAAGCAAAAACAGTTTAGACTTTCGTCCTTTTGGAATGACCAAGTCTCATCCAGTATAGATCAGTGGGGAGGAGTGGGGGAAGTGTGATATTGTTTTCTGGAGTGGAGGCGGACCGGCTCATGGTGTTGGGTCGTCCACATCCTCGTCCTCCTCGTCCAGGATGATAGGGATGGCGTTATTGCAATTGCACCCGTGGCAAAAGGTACATAGGATAGAGCACCGGAGCCCAGCCTTTCTGCAAGTGCACGACCCTAAGCAACCTCTTTGCATTGGCAAGCCACCGTTTTAAGCGGGGTCTGAGGAGCGGGCTCTGCGCACATTGCCCATCTTTGACTTGCTTTATCTCCGCACCCAATGGACATAGTGAGCTCAGGTTACGGTCAAATTGTAGCAAATTTTATTCTCTTTATGAAAGTAATAACAAAGATACTAGAAAAACACTTTCTTAGGGTAATTTTTTCGAAAACCTGAAACAAGTGCCAAAATTTCGAGCTCCATGGGGGTAGCACGGGGTTTTCGGAGTTGCAAACTTGGGTGTTCAAGGGACCTAACAACATATAAAAAATCGTAGTTTAATGCGCGTTTGCAATCTATGACGTCGTTATAGACTGGCCTAGATGTTGAGGCAAGTTAAACTTTACTATGTAATAAAAGATTGAAAAACTGGAAATTATAGTAACAAAATTAAAACAAACAAAAAGTATCAAAATGATTTAAGTTATTGAGACCTCAAAGTTTCGAAAATTCGTGTTCTTTTTTCATCCAAAAGAAAATTCAATGGTATTATCAGAACTCATTTTTAAACTAACAATAAATTGTATAGCAATTATGTACTTGAACACAGTTTTTCACAGCCAACAAAACAAAAATAACAAATAACTTGTTTTTACCATAAATTTCGTAGATACAGTGTTTACCGATTTGTGACGTCATAGTTCAGTATCAATCAATCATTTGTATGGGGCGTTTTGAACGCTTAGTAAGACGGACTTTGACCCCCATTTCTCACTTCTGCAGTGCTCGGATTGCAGTTGGTCCTATACTTATACTAATACAGTGTATAAAATGTTTCTTAGGTATTATAAATAGCAAGTTGTATAGATGAATTACCGAGAGCGTGGAATTGCATAATTATGTAGTGGTAATATGTGTTTACAGGCATTCTGAAATATTTAAATTTCCTCTACTTCTCATACCATCAGCATAAAACTACTGAGTCTAAAATTTAAAAAAAAATACAAAATATAGTTCATTGCTTGTAGATTATATATTATATATTATTATGTTTGTTAAAACAGTAATAGTTAATTAAAAAGTAAGTACAAAAATAGTGTTAGTGTCAAATTTTAAATACTTTTTACAATGCACTAAAATAAATGTCTTATTTTATTTTATTCTCACAATTTTCTGAATTATTTTGACTGGACATGTACGACTGTAAGTTACACAATTGCACAAATTATGGCAGAAAGTAGAGTCAAAGTAAACAAATAATTTTAAGAGCCCACCTATGGTGCCACGCCACAAATATTTTGAACTCGAAATAATGAAAAAAAAAATCTCCTTATACCGCTGCCCAATTAGTTGGAAAAGCTACAGGTTTTTCTCTCGACTCTTTATAAAATTATGACTGAGAGGAAAATGGAGTGACAAATTCAAAGCAACGAAAAAATTCCCCTCTCTGAATAAGAAAAAATTACGTACCTACTCGTTCGTCGGCAGTAGATAATTTTGATGAAGAAGTCATCAGGAGAACTACATTAATTCCCATAAGCCATATCCAACCTTAAAGATGAAAATTTACATAAATGATAGCGACTTAAAGCAAAACCGGCCACGTGCCAGTTGAACTCGCGTGGAGAGGGTTCTTTTCATACGATTTTTTTTTGGTAAATTTTTTATAGGTTTTCCTTTAATCTACGAGCAATTGACTACATTTTGTATTTTTTTCAAAATTTTAGGCTCGGTAGTTTCAGAGATCAGGGGGGGATTGTCAATTTTCGTCTTCTTTCATGAATAAAATAAAAAAAATAACAAAAAAAAATTCGAGATCCTCATAATGAACCCCTTCATTTGATATATGAGTATGACAAAGTAAGGTTTGCAAAACTTTTTTTTTTAATTTCCTAATTTGTGCCACGAAAATGAATCGAATTTAAAAAAAAAATGCACATCTTTGTTTGGGTCATCAATTTACTTATGTGTACCAAATGTCAACTCAATCGGTCCATTAGTTCCGGAGCAAATTGGCTGTGACTGACGGACGGTACAAACAAACGCACGAATGATCCTATAAGGGCCCCGTTTTTTTCATTTTTTGTACGGAACCCTAAAAAACATACTTATTCCACTTGTTTAGGGTACTCTCTTTAAAAAAAATTAAAAACCTTAATGGTTTTCCTTTTCATGCGGACGGTACAACCACTACATATGCAATTCCACGCTCTCGGTAATTCATCTATACGCAAAACATACTTATTTTAATTTATGAAAACAAATACATACTCAATTCAAGTTTTTTTTTTTGAAAATCCGGTACGTAGTAGGCAATCGAACCCGTCAAATAAAGTTGACAAAAAACTGGTCATGTGCGAGTCGGATTAGCGCACCGAGGGTTCCATATTTGAGTAAGGTCCAAAAAGCATATTAACTCACTCAATTAAATTTTCTATGAAACTTTTCCGTTGTGACACGAAGGCATGGAGCAGAAGTGTGGTCGTTATGTTCTTTAAGAAAGGTGACAAAACCCTTTTGAAGAACTATAGACCCATTTCCATGCTAAGCCATGTCTATAAATTTATTAAAACAAAAAGGCAAAGCTCACTCCAAATGGAAAAACACGGGTAACTTACTTCACTATAGTAAATTCTCTTATCTTAGATCTCTTATCATGTCAAGAAAATATTCTGTGAAAAAATACGAATCCCGGAATCCCGGGTCTTATCCATATTATTTATAATGTTTGAGGTCATTCACCCGAAATTGCACTACTTATTTTGATCACTGTTTATAGTATTTTATTTGACAGCTGGAATTGAGCTCCGAGTCCGAAGAGCATGAGTCAACGGAGTTCGTTTCGACGGAGGAGGAGGAGCCAGCTCCCGAGCCAGAGACAAGCAAGAAAAACAATAAAAAGAAAAATAAGAAAAAGAAGGCCAAGCAGGCTGCTAAAGCAGCTGATGATGAGGTGCGTGGTTTACCTTAAATCCGTTCCACACGAAACAATATGACAATGAAAATAGACAGTATGGACTCAAGTTAGTTAATTTAGGAAATGTGAGGTTAGTGGATAGGATAGGTGGGTTTGCCCGGAGAAAATAAATAAGTTAAAATATGTAATTTGGATAAACTTTCAAATTGTGAGCCATTTCAATTGTCAATCAAATATTGAGGAATGGAATGGAGAACGGGTTTAAGTCTAATTTATATAATTGGTTTATTTCGGTTAATAATTTATAATGTTGTAGGATGAAATTGACAAATCTCTGAAAGAAATAAACGCTTTGATGGGAGCGCCAGCACCGGCGCCTGCTAGTGCTGTGGAGGACAAGCAGAAACAGACTCTGATCCCAGACGTGCTCCTTGTCCAACCAAAGCACTTAAATGTCGCTAATGAACTCAAAAAGAAATTTGGCGCAGATTCCTCGGAAGAACGGAATAAGAGGTAGGTACCACTTAGTTCTCGCTCTATCAACATTAAGTAAGGATATTATAAGGGAGTTTGTCGCTATCTTATACATATATGTATATTTTTGATAAAAGTGATTGCCAATGCAATTAAAAGGAACTCTTTAAATCAAAACTAATGATTCTGGTGAATTGCAACTGATCGTCTAGTACTTAAAGTGGGCGTTCTTTCTACTCTTTTAGTTTGCTGCGTTAGCCTCCTTAGTAAGGATGTTAGCGAAGCTAACGTGGTGTGTTGAGTCCAACGTTACCTGTGGTTTGATGCAATAATTATAACTTTCAGAGGCAACCGCCAGGTTCAACTCCGTATTCAGAAGAAATCTATTATTGTGCCATTAATGGAACACGCTGGTTCTTTTCAAAAAGTCGGTAAGTACAAAAAATAAAGAAATAATATTTTTTTCTTATTTGAGCTGTCTGTGTTTTTAACGAGTCACGTGTTTGCTTGCTTTTGTATGTTATGTACAGTGCAAGGTAGTCTTTTTGTTATTTCTCAAAAACTGTACATATTTAACACTTCATTTTATTTTTACCATACAATTTAAATACCTACCTATTTATCTTTACGTCAGATTTTTTTAGATTTATTGATTAATAAACTTCGGAGATAAGGGGGGGGACGGGGGACGGTAGCTTTTTGTAAATTTTTGGCTATAAATCAAAAAGTAAATTTAACAGAAAATTAAAAAAGAATAGTTTTGAAATATGCAGATTGAGCCCTTTAATATGACACCCCATTTGCTATAATCCAAGAACTTTCATTTTACGAGTATAACCCCTCATTCTAGACCCCTTTTCAATTATTTATAAATATAATTTCATTGTGAAAAATGAAAAAAAAACCCTTATAGGATCACTCGTGCGTCTGTCTGTCCGTCAAACTGTCACAGCCAATTTACTCCGAATCTACTGGACCAAATCAGGTGAAATTTCGTAGGATGGTGTAATCCTTTGACCAGGGATCGGAAATTCGGATCGATAGGCGAACAATATTATTTTAATAATATAAGTGCCGGGATTCCGGGATTCTACAAAACGTTAATAATAATTATTTTATATGTAGGATAAACCGTTCCGTTTTGCTCCTATAAATTCGTTAGGTCAATGAGTAACAGGTAAATTAAATAACATTTGGTAAATCTATACATGGAAAATAACTTCAAATCCCGGGAATTTTATTAATGAATTATATGATTGAGTCCGCCTCCATACAACTGAACAACAACGCCGCCGCAAAAGTTTAGGTAAATATCGATCCGAATTTCCGATCAATGCCTATCACCCAAACACAGATGCGCAAAGCAATTTTTTTTTTTAATGTTGGCCATTATCGAGGGACAAATAAGGAAATTTAAAAAAAGTTTTGCAACCCTTTCTGTGTCATATATCAAATGAAAGGGCTCGTCATGAGTATCTCAAATATATTATTGTTAGTATTGTAAAATAAATTGTTTTGATTTTATTCATGGAAGAAGACGAATGTTGACCATTCCCCCCTGATCTCCGAAACTACTGAGCCTAAAATTTTGAAAAAAAAAAACAAATTAAAGTTCATTGCTTGTAGATGACAGGAAATCTATAAGAATTCTGTCAATTGAAAATAAAGTGGTAAACATAATATAATACGTTAACTTACGGAAAATAGTTCACTAAAACACCTACTAGATAGCGCTAGTAGTAGTTAACTCGCGTCTTTCTGTGAGGATTTCAAATGTGATATGTTGTATTAAAAACATTTGACTTTGGAATTGTACGAAACCCTCTCCACGCGAGTTCAATTCTTGTTTTTTACTATAAACAGATGCGGGCAAGCAAGTTGTACAACTATGCCAAATTTCAAGTTGATAACATTTGTAGTTTCTGAGAAAACCGGGGGCTGTTTTATAAAGCTACAAATTACAAATTACAGCTAAATGGTATTCTAAGTGCTTACTGACTGGACTACTTACTTTTGAAAATGTTCTCTAAACAAATTGGCCTGACAGACCAAAACAAATGCAGTTTTTTTCTTGTCAGATAGTGATGTGACGCAGTTTGTATAAAAAAAAATTGCCAGTCTAAAGACTATCGTATGGAAAAATCGGACGTGTAGTCCCAGTCTTAATATTATCACAAACATGTCACACAGTGGCGTGCCTAGGGTTTCAGGATAGGGCAAGCCGAGAGATATGATTTTGTAGTTTTTAAAGTTATTGCGGATAAATGTCTCAATTCGCTTTTTACCAAAATTACTAAAATCGTTCGTGTCTTATTGCAAATAAAATTCATATGCCTTTTAATCGTGTCAGCTAAGTTATTTGATTTTTCATAATCAGATAGGTATATTCCAAACTTTTTGTCGTTCGATAATAATATACCTACACTACAACAGCAGCAATATTGTGTTTTTTACACAGATCTAGATATTAAACATTAAATCGTCTTTTACTTATGCGAGAAATGAGAAATAGGTACTGAAAATCTGATGTTTTATCAGCAAAGCTTAAAGAGTTTATATATACCTTTCACTCGCCAAGCAAAATTTTTGCACAGTTTAAATAATCACAATCACAAGATTCACAAGGGAATACTTCCTCCATTGCCAATCCAATTGAACAACACAAACAAAATACTTAGTGACCGCAGTTGACTCAAACAAAACAATTCACAATTCACAACAAACACAACAAGTAAAATTATTGAAGTAAGTAAGCAAGCAAATAAATAGAAGTGAAGTCTCAACACGCGCATGCGCGAATTTCGCATTTTACTCGACTCGGGTACAACTTCAGACGCAAGCATTGCTTAAAATCTCGTACTATGTGCTATATGAACCTATGAATAGTTATATCTCGTTATAAGGCAGTTCTAATGCGTAAGAAAGAGATATACCGGTTAAGATAGAAGCCCCCCTGCAAGCCACCGCGTGCGAGCGGGATGACTAGCCGTGTCTCAAGCGAGTTCGGGTCGTCTCAGCGCGCAGCAGTGCTGCCCGCCGTGCGGCGGCGGAGCGCGATCAAATTCGGTACTACGCTGCTGTTGCATTATTTGAAAATTTTAATGAGAGCGCGAATTGAAATAGTTCGTGATCGTGACCTTTGATTTTTGATCGTTGTTATATTTGTAAGGCAAGCCCGGCTTTTGGGCTTGTATGGCAGTACCGCCACTGATGTCACAAACACGGTCACAGGTAACTTATGTATCGATATTCCACCAGTAGATACACTCGTATCTCTTAAATCTTATTAAGGTAACTAGGTACCCAAATAACTGTGATGTCTCTGTCTCACAATCAAAGCAATTAGTCCTTAGAGGTCACAATGGAGAACGGAATACGAACACACCTATGACACAAGCAATCAATATTTTTTAGTTTATGGCACGAAGTACAAAATACTTGGCTGCATGCATGGGCTAAGATCCCTCTGCCTTCCCCTTGTGGGTTAAATTAAACCAACAAAAAAAAAGTTTATGGCACGTGATGATGTGACAACTTTGCCAACGCCACATAGATGACATTGACATGTTTACTTCGCAACGCCATTTTTTATAAATAAAATAAATCATTTTTATATTGAAAATACTTGATAATCTGAATTTTCCGCCTATAAGTTGTCGACACGGATAGACTAATTTTTTACGCTCTTTAATTTGATGTGCATTTCGTTCGAGTCTACCTTAGACCGGTACGAAATTATTAATATAGATGTTCTTTGTCATAAAAACTAAACTATACTTAAATACAAACAAATCTAAGAATATTTTTTTACATTCACTGGAAATGACGATAAAAATATGGTAATTTATCATGGCCATCATTGTTCAGAGTATTTTCCCATTGGTCATCAAACTCGTCACTTGTAACATTTTAACTGGTCAACTTTATTCTCCATGAGTAGTTCTAACATATCATTTTTAGATAAATTGCAAAGAGCAACGCAGCATGTTACTCCTTGACCAGTAAAGACAAGATCCAGTCGCAAATGATTTAGGCACGGAAATTTTTCCTTTAGTTCCTAATGCACGCTCCACCACACGTCTGGTACTTCTGTGAGCCCTTAGAAATCTACGATGAGCGTTGTTTGTAGGGACTCTTATAATAGGTGGAATTAACCACGATTTTAACGGATAAATGGAGTCTCCAAGAAGAACCGTATCTGGAAAAGGTCTCCATCCAGCCTGCATACGTTGGCAAAGCCCGCTGGTCCGTAAAACCCTTGCGTCACTCGTACTTCCAGGCCAGTCAGCATGAACATAATAAAACTAGGTCTGCACCAGCATCAACCATTACGTTTAACAAATGATTGCCATGTCGATCAACATAAACTCGAATGAACTTGTGCTGTCTATGTTTATCAATGTTCCGTCGACTGCTCCACAGACGAGTGGCATATTAGCTATGTTATTAAAGTCGCTTATTACACGATCAATATCACTTGGCCACTTCACTACGTTTCTTAAAATATGATTATTTACGGCAGTTACTACCCGTTTCACTGCTCTGCAAACAGTGGCTTTATCAACGCCATGAATATTACCTATGCTGTGATATTGGGCACCGGTTCCCAACCAATATAATGCCACTTGCAACTGTTGGTGAGGTGTTAAAGCATAATTTCTGCTCGTCTGATGTTGAAGCGTACCCTGAATTTCGTCCAAAATATATTTAAAACTGCTAGAAGTTTAATCTGATTCTTTCATTGTGTTCGTATGATTCTTGTAAATGATTTTAACTTAATTGGTCTCTAAACATTCGCGGTCTCCTTTGTGATGATACGTCGTCACTACTACCACTGTTGAATAACGTCATTTTTTTATATATTTTATTTGCGACTTTTGAAAAGGAATTCGATGACTTATGAAATATTTACTTGTATTATGGGTAAATAATATAAGCAAGCTGTTTTTATTACAACAGAATCTCAATTTTACTTGTAATAATAGCTTATAATACCCGTAAAATGTCTTATAACTTTTATTATTAGTAAAAAATTATATGCAAAAAAAAACACTTCTAAAATTTACTTTTAACTTGAGTCTATATCTCGTAATAATAGTCTAATATTTTTATGCAACAAAATCATACTATACTATTTGCAACAGAAAAAACTCAACTACTAAAATATTTTTTATGAGTCTTTTATTATAAGTTTATAATAGTAGTATTTTTATGCAATAGGCCCCGTTGGCCTAAAAACCAGTAACATGCTGAGCAGGAACCATTTTGCTTTGCCTTGCACTAGTAAAGATATTTTTGTGTTTATGTTTTTGTTTGATAATTTGTTCTTCTGTACTTGTGTTAGACGTAAGCAAATAAACGTTTTTGCTTTCTTTCTTTAACGCTTTTACCGATATTTATAATATTAGTATGAATTTCATATGAGATGGGTTGTGTACTTGTGTGACATAAGGCAATTTTACATCTTACGTTTCACGCAAAAGTCGTTCCGTCCAAGGGAGCTGCCAAACGTATTTGATATTTCAGTTTATTTATTTTGTCTTAGGTTCCATATCAGAAGTACACAATTAATTTGTTTTCGAATCTAAATTAATTAAAAAATCTGTAAACATAATTTTCCAGATATGTTTTAATTATTAACAAATCTGAGATTGATGCTTGGCTGTTTCTGCACCGACTAAATTGGGAGCTGGGCGGCGAAGGATAGTGTACGAGTCAAGTAAGCATTTGTTGTAGGGCTTTCGATGTCGGTCTGGCGTCGTACGGAGGGCTGCGTGTGGTTCACCTTCGACCACGGGCCGGAGTACCAGCGCCGGCAGCAGCGCCTGCTGATCGCCACGGCCACGGGCCGCCTGCCTGAGCCCTCCATCGAGGAGGCGCAGCGGCACATGCACATCGAGGGCATGCTTGAGGTCCGTCGACAAGCACACTACTACTCCTGACTCATTAAACCCAAAACCTCCTCAAACTATACACATAAGCTAAATCATGGAAATATCGGGATGTCTGTTTTGTTTCTTTGTAATTCAAGTTAAAAGTTTGCGACACTTACGCGACACTCAGTTTTTCCAGCAACACTAGCAAAAGTGTCAGACTTCTGAATATTAGAAAATAATGAAACCTATTTATATACGAGTATGTAGATAGAGAAATATACTTACTACTATAGTTTATGGCTTTTGATAACATTTTTTTTATTGCATACTGTCAACTGTTAACTTGTGATAACTGATAGATAACATTGAATGTTGTTTCAGACTGCAGATATGATGTTCCGAATGGAAGAATACTCTGCGGCGAACACCCTCATTGAGCGATCAATAGCGTATATGCAATATATCGCCCATCCCTCCTTTCAATTGGCTGACGTAAGATAATTAATAATTTGTTAGACTTTGGGAACTATTAAATCGTATAATTTTTTACACTTTAGTATATTTTTACACTTTTTTATATTTAGCCTGCAACGCGCCTCCCATACTTATACATGGAGAACAGAACATTCCATATTGCTGTCTTGAAATATCTACATTTGCTGACCAACCGGGCTTGCCACCGCACTGCGTTGGAGCTGGCTAAGATGCTGTTAAACCTCGACCCCGAAGACCCGCTGGCGATCCTACTCATCATAGACACCCTGGCCTTGCGCGCGCGAGAGCATCAGTGGCTGATCGATGCCGTCGACCACTGGGCCAATGAGCGGGATGCCGGTTTCCTATTCAGCATTCAATATTCGTATGCTATGGCGCACTTTCACGTCGCTACCAAAAACAAAAGTGAGCGGATGTTTTTAATATGTTATATATTGTCCTAGATTTTTCTGGTAACAAATTGTCAGCAAAGTCATTTTCATTATTTCGATTGGCGTTAATAGTTTAATGTTTACAAATATCACGCAAATTTTATAAGTTAATAAAACAGTTTTGACAATTTATTATAATTCATGATTTATAAAAGTTGGAATACCAATCGAAACGACTTATGTTGATATTCATATTGAGCGTAACCATGGTAACCAAATAACAAATCGAGGGCTAATAATCTTTTTTTAGTAACTTATTAAAAAAAAAATGCAAAAACATATTTCGTCTCTAAATTAATTTCGTTTTTAATAGTTTTAATTTTAATTGGTATTTAAATATTTATAATTAATTTTTAACGATTTATTATAAAAATAAGGGTGACAAGTGTTCACTAAACGCCAAGACTGATATCGGGAATGACCGTAACCATGGTAATAACAATGCTATAATAATTATTATAGAACTGTTATTACCACGGCAACGCTCATTCTATTCACACTTTACACACACTTCGGTTACGCTGTGGGCGGTATTTTTCATGGTACAATAATATACTTCGCCTGGTATTCTCTTCCGAGAATCCTTGGTCACGTGAGTGGACACGTACTACGTCATATCCGTCAACCGAAGATATCCAAACTTTAAAATCGGGGTAATTTTAAAATATAAGCTCGTATATATTAACTTAAGACTATCATTGTATATAGGTTTTACGTTTTGACCATTTACTGTTCTCTATAAAAAAAACCGTATAGACGTGTTGCTGCTAAGTACGGGTATAAGTTCTACTTGCAATGTCCTATAACCACCGGCACTGAAATGTTGAACATTTAATGGTAAATATACGACTATACTCATAACAAAATAAAAAATAAGTTCGGAATATAATATGTCTATGGATTATGAGAACTTGAATAATGATAAGCGCTTTTTTATTATGCGCTTCCTCTCATTTAGGTACAATAGGACATAAAATACTACTCACCATATTTAACCCTGTGTCTGTCGGTGTCCTACCCTTTCTGCTCTTTCAGCTTTTAATAGAGCATTTAACCATTTTACAAAAAAGTCATCGATAACTTTTACCGCGACAGTTTGAAAATCATTGGCCTGTCATTAGCGTCATGATACCGAGCGAGAGCGGAATATGATATTCCCATAGGTTCGAATAGTATGACGGGACACATCAAGTTGACAAATTTGTATCCGTTGAATCCGGTGATGCCTGTAGTATCAGGTTCTAATTACACATTGTAATGTAACCTTTATGTTTAAAAAAAACCCTGTTAGTTATTTTCATGCATAAATGTATATATATACAATATTAAAATTAAAGATTAAATGAAAGTAATTATGTAAATTATGCTCGTGACTTATATTATTCGTGATATATATATTTTTGAAATAAATTCGTACACGAACCTAAAATATTTTTTTTTCCTTATTTTAGGGTAGTGGTTAATCAAGTGGCAACTTTGTGATGACGTAGAAAGTGTCCCTTTTCGGAAGAGAAGACCTTGTTTTATTAGACCATGGTATTTTTTATACCGTTAACGATATCAATATAAGCGGTTTATAGTACGCGAGTAGATAAAAACCCATTATGTACCTACCGGTGACATAGCATTAGGACGATTGCGACAGTCTTGTGTTTTGCCGTGAAAATTCCGACCTCTGATTATTCTTCGTTTTTAAGTGGCCGTTTATGGCTAAAGTCGCAAGTGTGTTCCGCGATCTGGATCTCAATAATCATGTCTCGTATGTGTTTGTTATTTCGGCTATTCCCTGTTGTCCGCACCTAGTAGGGAATTTTTATTCGTAGTTGTCCATACTGCGGACCGCTGGGAAAAAAATCCAATTGTTCTCAGTGTGGACAAAGGGGTGCGGACAAGTGGGAATAGCAGTGTTATTTGACTACCTATATTAAACTTAATAATTTTTCCTTGGAACTGTTAAATGTAAACACGATTATTTAGAAACAAAACCACTATACTTTTATTTATCAAATCCGATTATTTCGGTTGAATAGTTAAATACTTACTATTTACTTCTTAATCCCGGTAAATTATTTTTAGTAATTATGTCGTGGTTTTGTATTACACAGTAATTATTTGAATAAGACGCTGCAATCAAGGCGCGCCGCAAACTATCTCCATTTAACATTATTCGCTCGGAATCACATATAGTCATCCCGTTTGATACTTGTGTGTGAGTGGCCGCATATTATTATATAGCCTCTTAGGCCCTGTTGTTTGATCAGTAATTAAACAAACTAATTGTTAAAATTCGAAACAGGAATCGAAAATTTGACACATTTCCTTGAGATTTTAACCATTAGTAACGTTTTTTGACCATTCGTTAGTTTAACTACCGATCAAACAACAGGCCATTAATCATCACAAAGAAACAAATAAACGTAACGTAACGGAGTACGCAAATAAACGTTTTATCTATATATATCTATCTGGATATAATCACTACCTACTTTAAATATTATTGTCCGGTCAAGCGATTCCAAAGGTTTTAGTTCAACTACTTGTCGTCAAAGAACATTGGCCTCAATTAATTCGAACTCTGATGTGAGCCTGCCAAGCCTGGTGTGTTTTATAGCGTGAAAATGTAACTTTTAGCAAAGCGTTAAATGAATGTATTTTAAATCTGACGAACGTTTTCAATCTCAAACTCTTACTCTGCGACTGTCCCTCGAAATGTTCTTTAAATGGAGCACGCACCGAGAATCTGTTAAAGTATAAGATTCGGTGATAGTGACTCTTTAGGTCGTATGTTGCAGCGAGCGTGGAGAAAGCGGACACGCTGCTGCAGGAGGCGATGCTGCGCTTCCCCTCGGTGCTGGTGCGCGTGCTCGACTGCGCCAACGCGGCGCTCAGCCCGCGCCTGCAGGCGCATCTGCTCTTTAACGCTCCCGATGAGAAGTAAGTACTCGGGTCATATCTCTGACGAGGCTGTTCGAAGATGGTTTTTTCGCTATCGCTGACTAACTGTCCAACTACATTTGATTTTGTTTTGCAGAATCACAAAGAACTTACAGGAGCTAATATTACTCTACGCTAAGTTCACGTGGTCTAAGTGGCGCGAACCGGCCGTTTTCGAGTGGCTCCATCGGAACGCGAACGAACTGGCTGACAAATATGACAACGACGCTGCACTCCAGGTACGCACCTAACACAAAATAAATTCTAATCGCACTAATATTATAATCGCGAAAATTTGTTCGTGTGTGAGTTAGTGCGTATGTTCCTGCTTCACAGATGATCACATAGGCTACCGTTTATCCCAAAAAAACTGTTCACGTGGTTGCGCATTACTATTTAAACGCGGACGAAATTGCGGATAAAAGCTAGTAATGTTATAATTATAGGTAGATGTATGGATTTTTGTGTGTATTAGTGGCACAGCTGTAGAGCGTAAAACACTCAGAGAGCGGGCGCGGGTCGGGCGCAGAGCGGGTCCGAAGTGCGGCGGATGTTTTAACATGGAGTTAAATGGGCGGGTGAGGTGGGTCTGGCGCGGGCATCATTGTGCGTACGTAATACACGCATTCTCCGATAGGCTTTCTCACAGAGCGCGTGCACGGGTTGTGCGCGGGGGTGTGTCGTGGTTCGTGAATGCTTTGTGGTGGAGTTGTAAACATTTACAATAATTTTATCAATTTTGCAATGGATCTTCACGAAGAAATCATTGAAAGTTTTCGTCAGCATAATGAAGAATGTCAGTAGGTACGCCAAATCGCTTGAAACTGTTATAGTAACGCTTGTAATATAAATAAACAAGCAAACTACTTTTTGTTTCATTTAAATAGACCCAGGTTTTGATTCTACGTACGTGTACGATACAAACATCGCACATGTCACGCGTCAGCTAATTCAAAGTCATTCAACTTATTATTGCTTTAGAAGCACATTTACTTAATACCTTATTTTATTACTTAGTTTACGTTTATGCGTGCTCCTAGCTAGTACTGTATATATCACCTTGGATATCAATAAATCATACACCGCAATCAGTGTTTCTATCAAGAATCTATCAAATATCAACTATCAAATCATTACGGATGTACTGACCGTACATCATATGGTCCTTCGAACCGGATTTCTGTGATTCGTGTGTGATAGCAAATCGGTCTAATCGGCCTCCCACAAGCGGGTCTCACCGTGCAGATCGAAAATAGCAATCACTCACGCGTTCAAAGAAAGTCGGTAACAATCAGGTATCAGTGACAACATCATCAAGTTAACTATCAAGAGACGTCTACTATTAAATCAAGAAAAATTTAGAAAGTTCTAATTTTTTGAAGATCATCAGCTGCAGCAATCATCAAAATCAACAATCAGTAAACCAAGGTACTCGATTAAGGAATCTCAACTATCACTTGGGACAACCCTTCTGTTAATCAATTTATCAAGATGTCGTCGTCTCGGCAAGAAATGGAAGAGATTTTAAATGAACAGCATCAACTAATGAACAATATTAATCGGTTGTATACCAACTATAAGAAAGATGAACCGAGCCGTCATACAGTGTCCAATATTCAAAGCAAATTAACCGCTATTGACGGGTTCTGGCAAGAATTTGAAACCAATAACGAAAGATTGATGAAGTTCAAGAATAAGGACTACACTTATTTCGCTGAAAATAACTATGAAAAAACCAAGACATTCTTCGAGTCAGCCAGGGCAATCCTGAGGGATCACTGGGAGGCAGCGAAACGAGGAAATTTATCACCAAAACCTACTGAACGAGCATCGAAACCTCCATCGGTGGAGTTGTCCAGTTGGGCATCCGACCCTATCGAAGAAAACACCAGCGATTCTAGCAAACAAATAGAAATATCACCTACCGGCCCCGACGGTCATCAGACCAACGAGTCCGTCTCTCAGAGCAACCTTCAGAAGAATCAACCTCATAATCAAACTCCGATCAGGCCGGGGTTCTCAATTCCTTCGATATCGCCTATTATCGATAAATCTATAGTCGATATTAGCAAGGTAGCTGATAAAATGAGAAAACAACAAAGCAATTTTAAGGCTTTTGCGCGTACGGTTTATTACATCGACCTCTCTACCATCAACGAGAAATGGGAGTTGGAAGATACCCTCAAGACAATTCAATCTCGCTGGGCGACCATAGACTCCCTTCACTAGGACATCGACAGTGAACTTATTAACGACGATGAAACATATAATCAAGCCTTTTATAAATATGAAAGAAAGTTTCAAGACATCAAGAAACAAATAAACACAAAAATTTGGTCTATGAATCACCGAGAAAAATCAACCCCATTAATGGATATACCTACATTCAGTGGAAGTTATCACCAATGGGTCTCATTTAAGGACCTCTTTAATGAAGCTATTCACTTTAATCGCTCAATGTCGAACGCCCAAAAAATGCAATTCTTGAAGAACAAGGTGCGCGGTGAAGCCGAAAAATTAATCCAACATCTCAATATCACCTCCGAAAACTATGAAACTTGTTGGGAAATATTAAACCACAGATATAATAACACGAAGCTTATTTTCACTGCACATCTTAATAATCTTCTATCAATACCTACAATGCAACAACAATCATACCAGCAAGCGTCTACACGACACCACCAACGAGTGTTTGAACGCTATCAAAAACCTCGGGGTTCGGTCCCGTTGGCCTTACTTGCATTTAGCCTTGGCGAGCAAAACGTCTGAGTAGTACACTGACCAAGTATGCAAAATGACTTGTTTATCTAATGCCATGGTTACAAAATTGTCTTAGTTTCAGTAAGACTTAGTTAGCAAAACGTCTAGGTCGTGAAATGCACAAGTAGGCAGAATGACTCAATTGTGTAAGGCCTTGATTGTTTTGTCTTGATAAGTGAAGATTATCCAGACCATTTACATATTAAAACATTATGACATTAAGTCGTTTTACATCCAAGTCATTCCGTCTATACTATGCCTTATAGCAATGAGGACGTTTTACAGACCAAGGCATTTTCCTACCCGGACAAAATACAACTAAGGTGCTCTGCTCGCCAAGGCTTAATGCAAGTAGGGCCAACGGGACCGAACCCAAACCTCGGCGTAGATATCAAGTCTTGGGACCCACTCATTGTGCATATTTTATCACAAAAATTGGATACCGAAAGTAATACTGAATACGTCGAATCACTGAAGAGCCCCCGTGATTTACCGACGTTAAAAGGATTCCTGGACTTCCTAGAAATGAAATTTACATCATTTGAAGCAAGTCGCCGCAAATTTGATACCCCAAAACAATCAAATCCATCCGACACATCACGGACGCCACACTACAAAGCTTTTGGAGGCATCAAAGATTCATCTTTATCAATGAAAAAATCAACAGACTTTAAATCAAGTTATGAACAACGGAAAGATTGCCCTGTTTGTAACAAGAACCACGGAATATTTCATTGCTAAACATTTCAAAGAGCAAGACCGGAGTACAAGCGCAATATTATATCAAAGTTGAAATTGTGCAAGAACTGTCTTTATAATCATTACGATAAGGACTGTTTTTCAACGAGTAGATGCCGAACGTGCAACGAGAAACATAACACCCTGGTGCACGACGCTTACGCAACGCTACCGGAAACATCCGATGCGGTAAATAGGCGAAAATATGTCGCTAACGTTACGCAAGACGACAATAAAGTGATTGAAATTTTATTGGCAACCGCGCTTATTAAGGTCAAAGCAGAAGATGGATATCACTACACCATGAGAGCTCTAATCGATCAAGGGTCACAAATGTCCCTAATCTCCGAAAATGCGGCGCAGGTTCTTCGCCTGCCTCGTCGGCGATGCAAGGGCGTAGTCTATGGAATTGGAGCTAAAGGCAACAATTGCAAGGGTGTTATCAGTATCACAGCCTCATCACTGCACTCGAAGTTCGAATTTAACGTGGACTTACGAGGGGTGGGGTGTTTAAGTTCTGTCGTTTGAAAAAACTAAAGACAATTTAAGTGTTAAATGGTATTTATTGTTTTTCAAAGTCATCACCGTGATATGTAATACACTTTTTCATTCGATCGAACCAGTTTTCGAAACACTTATTCCATTCCGAAGTCGGGGTCTCCAAAATGGCCGTTTTGTATGCCTCAACCGCTTCTTCAGGCGTCCGGTACCGTTGACCACGAAGTCGTTGCTTGATTTTTGGAAAAGTGAAGAAGTCATTAGGGCCTAAGTCTAGACTGTACGGTGGGTGATCCAAATTTTCGACGTTTTGTTCTTTTAAAAACGCAATTGTCTGCCGGGCGGTGTGCGAGCTAGCATTATCGTGGTGCAGTTGTATACGACGTCTTGGGTTATTTTTTCGGAACTCGCCGATAACTTCTGGTAAACAAACAGTGGTATACCAGTCAGCATTAACTGTTTTACGATCTTCGAGCATGATGGTCGCAACTTGGCCACTTTTCGCTACAAACGTGGCGACCATTTTTTTCGAAGTGCTCCGTGAGCGTATTACTTTGTCGGTTTTGGCTCATCTTGAAACACCCAAACAGTCGACTGCTGTTTAGAATCCGGATCGTAGGCATATATCCAAGATTCGTCACCACTGATAATGTCATAAACGTGTTTAGAGTCTCCTCGGTTGAATTGCCGCAGAGTTTTGCGGCACCATCTAACGCGAGCCGTTTTTTGGTCTTCACTAAGTAAATGTGGTATCCAGCGTGAGATCAATTTTTTTACACCTTAGTGAGCATGCAATACATTTTGAACACTGGTCCCTGAAATGCTTAACGAAGCTTCTATCTCGCGGTATGTCGCATGGCGATCTTCGACGATCAGTTGCCGTACAGCATCAATGTTTTCCTGGGTTACAGCTGTTTTTGGTCGGCCTTCACGATGCCTATCACTAAGACTAGAGCAACCACGTTGAAATTCCAAATATCAACGTTCCACAGTCCGGATGCATGGTGCTTCATTTTTAAAAACCGTAGTCAGCTCTTCAAAGCACTGAAGACGCGTTAAACCCCTTTTAAAGTTGTAAAATATTATCGCACGTAAATTTTCCTTCGAAATTTCCATTTTCACAACCGACTTGTCAACTTTGAACCGACGCTGTACTAAAACGAATCGGCCGATCTCGAGACATTCTTTTGTTTTTGAATTCTAAATTCAAATATTTTAAGATGATACTAGTTTCTTTTTTAATAATCACTGGAGTTTTGCAAACGACAGAACTTAAAAGGCACCCCTCGTATACATCATGAACACTCTAATGAACCACCTACCGAATCGGTCATTTTACAAACCAACATGGCCATATTTACGAGTAGAAGGTGTCAGACTGGCAGACCCTGAATTTAACGTCAGCCGCCCTATTGATATATTGCTGGGAGCCGATGTCTACGCCACTATCATACAAAGCGGCATGATCAAAGAAAATGACATCCTCCCGGTCGCACAACAAACGCGACTTGGCTGGATCTTATGCGGCAATGTACCATCATATCAATGCAATATTGTCGTTAACAACATCGAGGATATAATGCGCTTTTGGGCGATTTTTAGGGTTCCGTACCAAAATGTTAAAAAAGGAACCCTTATGGTGAGACTTCGTTGTCTGTCTGTCTGTATTTTACAGCAGGTTTTCTCAACAACTACAAATGATATCAATTTGAAATTTGGCATAGTTATACGACTCGCTTGCCCGCATCTGTCTTTAGTAAAAAAAAAATGAAATGAAATTTATAAATTGTTGAAAAGGGGTCTAGAATGGGGTTGAAAATGAAAGTGGTTCGATTATAGCAAATGGGGTGTCATATGAAAGGGCTCAATCTGCACATCCCAAACTAAAAAAAAAAATGTTCTTTGGTGTAGTTTTTCATTTATAGCCAAAAATGTACAAAAAATTACCGGTCCCCGCCTCCCCATCTCCGAAGTTTACAATCCAACAAATCTGAAAAATTCCTGACGTCGTGTATAGATTTATGTAGTTATATTTTTTGGGAAAAATAAAATGAAGTGTTCATTATTTACAGTTTTTGAGAAATAACCGAAAGACGTTACAAATCTGTATTAAAATTTAGGCTAGTCAAAATGTACCTTATTACATAGTACATAAAGTTCATAACAAAATGAGTATTTTCTTTTGCGGTTACCAAGCTATTATCTTAAAAACCCTACGCGAGTCCGAGTCGCACTTGACCGGTTTTTTGTCAATACTGCCCTCCTAAGCCAATAGGCAGTATCTCAGATAAAAATCCTTTTTTTAATTTATAATAGGTTTGCGTTTTACCTCAGTCTCGCCTGATGTTAAGTGACGACGAGGTCGAAGGTGGTACACGCTCACCCAGAAAATGACTATTCACTTTTGCCATGGGGGCATAACACGTACAAATTATAATTCGTGCTTATAATTTGTACTAGATGGCACCACCGGTATCATCAGGAATATTATTTTCTTCATTTCCGTTAATCAAGGAAAAGTTAAGCTTTTATTAATCAGATATACCTTAATTTAAATGCAAACATCATTCTTTACATAAATTTAAGGCTTTATTTTAGAAACTAAGAATGGCATTTTTTTGCGGTACACTGAACGGCCATCATTAGCTATTGAACTTGCTACGACGACGACGACGACGACGACGACGACGACGACGACAACGACGACGACGACGACGAGGACGACGACGACGACGACGACGATGATGATGATGATGATGATGATGATGATGATGATGACGATGATGATGATGATGATGATGATGATCTTTTATTTCCCTTATAGGTGATGTGAAAAGCAGTATGTGTCACACAGTAGCAAAATTATTTCCACCTTGGGCGTTAACACTTGAATCCCTCACTACGCTCATGATTCTATTTTAGACTCCTTCGCTTCGTCACGCTTCGTTCAGGATTCAATGTACGCCCTCGCCATAAATATGTCATTTTGCTTCCTTGATACACGAATAACTATTACGACCTACCAAATTCCTATAAGTACCTATCTATCTATATAAATAAAAATAAAAAATTATAAAAATCGGTCGAGCCGTTTCGGAGGAGTTCGACCACAAACATCGTGACACGAGATTTTTATATAAGTAAATAGATCAGTTCGTTTTTAACGGAGGTTCAAACCGCATCAGTTTAGAGCTAAAGTACTTACGTAAATTATATATATACATATATGTAATTATATATATATGTATAAATAGTACAAGTATAATAAATAATTATTCTGTTCTTTCACTTACTAGTCTAACTACGGCGATGCGCATCGTTTGCAAATCACTAAGAAAGTGAATAAATAGATAGGCAAACAAAAGGTAGTTCACGCCAAAACTTGATCACAAGGACCCAATATTTTTGCAAAAATATGCTTAAATGATGTAGAATCAACGTTTAGTTTTATATGACGGCGCGCTGCGGCGGCGGCAATTCATAAAGCTTTGACAAAAATGCCATCAGTCGAACTGATTGCGAGGTTACGTGCCGTTCATAGCTTAGCAGACATGTCGATTGTGCTGCCACTGCTGGCGAAACCACAGAAACTTATAGTGTCGGCGGCTATCGACTTTAGGACGGCAACCATTTTCGATTCGCGACTGAGTATCTGTAGAGTATAGTAATCTGTGCTTTTGCCTTGAAAACACCAAGGTTATATTATTCCGGGAATACAGACGCAGGGACGCGTTCCACTCATCCTGTTGCAATATCAACCTTATTACTAACAGACAAGAATTAAAACTGCTTTGGTTCTTGAATCTGAGATGCTGCTTATTGGCTAAGGAGGGCAGAATAATATTAAAAAGCGCGGGCGTCATCTTGCTGTAGTGACGTCATCACATGATTGATATATGATTAAGTAAGTTCACAGGGCTGTATCTTTTTCACCGTAATAAGTAACCAGTTGATTTTTTTACAGAATACGTTGTATTATAAACATTGCTTAAAATTATAATATTATCAATAAATCAAATACCCATACAAAAAACATTTAGAAAAACATTTTTTAGCATTTCTATGCGTGTATTGTTTGTCGATTTATTTCGTGTTGATGGAAACTAAGAGTTATTCTTTCCCACATATTTGTAGCAGTTTTACTTGATATTGCTATTTGGTCGTATACTATACTAAAATGACTACAATTTAAGCTTAAAATAGCATCAAAATAAGAAGCCATTATAAAAATAAAATCTGTATAAAAATGCAAACAGAATTGTTTCTTTTTTCATGTTTCTTGTATGGGTAGGGTTATCCCTCTGGCTGGCATTCTCTGTTCGCCAAAATAGCTGGGCTGTAAAAAGTGGTTTAAAAAGTAAGTTTGTGAAAAACAATAGAAGAGGAATTAAATGAAAAGTGTAAATAAGTACTTAAAGTAATTTAATAATTATTAAAATATGTCTAACGTCGGTGATACTGCAATACCGCGTAACTAACAAACTCAATAAGTTGCAAAATGTACCTTACTGATTTACTTGCTTAGGTTTATTTTGGCCCTTGTTTAATTTTTTAGTTACGCTGTATTACAATATCATATCACAGACGATACGATAATTCACGATTTTATCTCTAGTTTAAATTAAAAGGCTTGATTTGTTAACTGTAGGTTCTCGGATTTCTCGATGCCAGTCCTTTTGAAGTAACGACAGCAGTATCTTGCGAAATGTCTACGTCATTATTACCCCGTGCCGTGCTTTGACAACATCTATTTCAGTTTCAACTAAACGCTCCAGCGGTCTTCTATATACTCGCCATTACCGATGGCCCGCCTGCGATCACCGCGCCTTGTTCACCCGTGCGTAGCCAGCCGTGTTTCGGCGCGCCTCGCCCACCTGCGCGTGGCCCGCCGCAGTTCGGCGCTGTGTGTATAACGACCGGCGCGGCTCACACGATTAAAACTACATGCTCGGCGCCCGACCCGCGCCCGCGCTCTGGGTGTTACGCTTAACTTGAACTAGCAAAAAGGATATAACGTAAGAAACCATAATCGCGTAGTATGAGTAAGGTCAGCCACTTTTTATCACTTACTAGCGACCCGCCCTCGCTTCGCTTCGGTTTATGTGAGTTTTCCATTCCACCCGTCTATAATCCAGATTATACATATAAACCTTCCTCTTAAATCACTCTATCTATAGCTGAAAACTGCATTAAAATCCGTTGCGTAGTTTTAAAGATCTAAGCGAACAGACAGCGGAAGCGACTTCATTTTATACTATGTAAAAATTAGTACGTCTCTTTGTCATATACCAGGTAGAGTAGAATCCAAGCGACAAACTATTGTACTGTATGTAGTTTTAAACGGAGTCGCCAAGGCACCAATAATACTCGGCTACCCATTGCTACTACGTGAACGTGTTAAACTATTAGATTCCGCGATAGTGACGCTTCAGAGCGTAAGTTGCAGTGAATTATTGTATTTGAAAACTGACGAATCACTTCACTCCGTACCGCGCAATAGAATTAAGTAGTAGGTCGGGACCTCGTGAATTGAAACCACAGCAATGTTGTTCGTGTATTTTTTTTGTTTCGTTGGTTCCGATGAAAAGCGAGAAATGTCAAGTCCCAAGCATTAAGAAATCTTACTATAGGTGAATGTTGATGGTGTCGGCAGGATCGCGCGAAGGCTCTTACCAACGAGCAGCTGAACCTGTTCCGGAGCTGGCCCGATGAGGTGGTGCGCCACCTGTGCGTCATCAAGCCGATGGCCAACCTGCTGGTCGACGGGGTAACACGCCACATTTTTGTTTATTAGAATGTCGCTATGTTAAATTTGAATCTGGCAAGTAGATCCCGTAATTGGCTGGGTTGCACAGTGTTCCTACATTGCGACTTTGCATTATATCTAAACGGCAGTTTTTTCTTCTATTATGTATTTGAGCTTAGCTTAAAGTAAACAAAAATAAAATTGTCCTAAACCGAAGTTAGGTAAAAAACTAAAACGAGTTTTGTGAATATAATTAAAGGCAAAAAAGTGAACGGCACAATTTTAGTTTCTACATATATCTTCAATATGGTAAAAGCATTATCATGATCAACAGCCCACTGCTGGACATAGGCCTCTCCTATGGCACGCCATTGAGCTGCGTCTTGAGATGTTTTGTTTCCAATCGGTCCCAGCCACTTTTCGTATGTGATCACTCCTCATAGCTAGAAGGCATCCTTCACTAAGTTTGCCAACTTGATGATGCTTGCTGGTATCTGCTAAAGTTCGGTGCTTCCATGGCCTTGCCACGGTCTTTGCGCCTTCTCAATCTGACTAGTGAGACCCGCTTGTGGGAGGCCAGCCGGACCGAATCGCTACCGCTTAGAGGGTGCACAGATACACTTCACTTGAAGGTTCGAAGGACCAAAACGATGTACGGGCTGCTGCGACATACACCATTCACCTTAAGATGTCGAGATGTGTCGTAATGATAAATCACTAATATTTCCAAAGTAGTCAATTTATTATCACCAGACATAGAAGTCGCGGTGGCACGAATATAATTTAGCTAAGGACTTCCACACGATATTACTTTATCGATAAGTTGTACTTTCTTATGACAGTACTTATGTTATGACTATGAGATAACGTATGTTATGAATATGCAACTTGCAATACCTATATATTATTGTACTCTTATATGTTGATAAAGTCATAATATAGGTACGTTTGTTTTCATTTTTGTTGTGTTTGATGTTATATGATAAGGCCGAATTTCCATACACCGTAACTTATAAACAGTGATCGGGGAAATCGATGCAAAACTTCAACAAAACTTACTTCACAGCCATGAAACTAATAATATCCTTATACGAAATCCGAGACTCCGATATAGAGTTAAATTGAACACTAACCTGTCAATATTATTATTATTTTTCAATAATATTATTATTTTAGTTGGTTGCAAGTTCTCCTTTATGTCAGCTTTACAAGTTTTGTTAAAGTTTTGCACCGTTTTCCCCGATCACTGCTTATAAATAATAGATCCCGTTCTCCCATCTACATGGAAACAATGCTTAACAATTTGTATGATATTTGAAGTAATAAACACGAGATAAAATACTTTATTATTACCAATATAAGGTTTATAATTGATTGAATGAGAATAATGTAATGCACTTCTAGGGTTCAGTTTACTTTGCATGGAAATCGATGAAAAAATATTTACTTGTAAAGGTTGATTTTTATTTGATTTTTAAAACTCCTAAAAAGTATATAGGTAACATTGACGGGTAGTAATCATCACATTTTAGTTATTTTTTAATTATCCGCCGAACTTTATAGCTAATATGAATTTTCACTTCCAAATAAGTATTCAGTTATCGATAAATTTTATATCGGAAGGAAGCCCCTAGTTGATTGACGTTATTGCCACCGCGATTTCTTTATTAATATGATATTATAATAATGCTATGGTATGAGTACACGCGGAATGAGTGCTGTTCGTGAACTAACGCGCTGTTTGCTGAATGTGCAATGTGCGGTGTATGGACCGTAAACCGTGGTCTCCATTCCAGAACACGTGTACCACAACGGTTGTCGGGTATGCGACAGATGTGGCCGGCCCTCTGCCAATGAAGAATGTCAGTAGGTACGCCAAATCGCTTGAAACTTTGTAGCAGTAAAGTTTATAAATAAACAAACATACTACTTTTTATTTTATTCAAAAAGACTCAGTAGTTTGATTCTATGAACGTTTAAAATTTGGGTCAATAATATTAAAGCGCGCGGAGGCCATCTTTCTGGGGTGACGTCATCGCTTAACAGCGGTACGCGCCCTTATATGAAAAAGTAAGTTTACAGGGCTATAACTTTTTAACCGTTATAAGTAGCCAGTTGAGTTTTTCACAGAATACGTGTTATTATAAAATCTATCGTTTTAAATTGTACAATGAACAATTAATCAAATCCCAAGAGGGGTCTCCATACAAGAAACATGAAAATAAATCAATGTTTTTAGCATTTTTATACGGGTTGTATTTTTATAATGGCTTCTTATTTTGATGCTATTTTGAGCTTAAATTGTAGTCTAATTTTTGTAGTTTACGACTAAATACAATGTCAAGTAAAACTGCTACAAATATGTGACAAAACTGATTTTATCAACACGATATTTTAAGCGATCACCCATCCTGTTTTAGACTACGCGTGTAGTTGCTTAACTTTGGAAGGCGAAGTACGGGTTGTATTTGCATAATAGCTTTTTATTTCGGTGTCTCATTAAGTTTAGATAATAATCAAAACTCCATACAAACATATATAGTTTACGACCAAACAGTAAACTGTAGTAAAACTCTTACAAATATGTTAAAAAGTGCCTAGTTTAAATCAACACGATCGATGTTTAGGTAAGCGGTGGTTGCTTAACTTTGGTGGCCTTTTGGCCTTTCTTTACAAATTTCGTGTTAATTTAGAATTATTATCGCTACTGTATAAAAGAGTGAACTATAAAACATGAATTTTTGATTGACCTAGCAGTAGTTCTGATACTTCGTGTATTCATTTCATCGATTTCAAATTTCGCGCGCGGGCGCTACCATTTCGATAGATAGGTACTTTTTTGCTAGGTCTAGGCTTTATTGCCACTATCCCAAAATTTAAAGTGCTTGATTATTATTCTAATTTTATTTAACCAACTTATTCGACAGACATTACAAATAGAAAAGCCGGTCAGTGACAGACAGTTAGTTATGTAATACAAAATAATAGATAAACATAGCTGCCATAGTAACATCAAAACGAATTCGTAAAAATATTACGACGAAAGTTAAGCAAGTACAAGCGTAGTCTATAACAGGATGGGTGACCGCCTAAAACATCGTGTTGATAAAATCAGTTTTGTCACATATTTGTAGCAGTTTTACTTGACATTGCTATTTAGTTGTAAACTACAAAAATTAGACTACAATTTAAGCTCAAAATAGCATCAAAATAAGAAGCCATTGTAAAAATACAACCCGTATAAAAATGCTAAAAAAATTATTAATTTTCATGTTTCTTGTATGGGGACCCCTCTTGGGATTTGATTTATTGTTCATTGTACAATTTTAAACGATAGATTTTATAATAACACGTATTCTGTGAAAAATTAACCTGTGTACTTATAACGGTTAAAAAGTTATAGCCCTGTAAACTTACTTTTTCATATAAGGGCGCGTACCGCTGCTAAGCGATGACGTCATCATCCGTGAGCGCTAGCCGGGTTTCGAGCGCCGCATACGAAGTTTAAAATCTTATATCTCGAAAACTATTTGACGTATCGAAATTATTTTTTTACAGCTATTTTTAGTTTTTAATGAATAATACGGTAAGCTAAAAATCTAAACTGGCTGACATTCTCTATTCAAGGCCGTTGGTAGTCGGCCGTTGGTCGTCTCGATCCTCCTTCTTGGAGGAGGATGAGGAGCCGGTTATGGGCTGATGGCCCCCGATCGGGGTGGTCTGCGCCGACCGTAAAGTGGTGGGAAGTGAGGTTGGATGGGGAGATTGGGTAGGTGGGGAGGGGGAGGCGTCAATCCGGGTGGTTACGCTGCTTGCGAGGTCAATCCAGCTGGGTGGGACCCCTTTAAGGGAGGCCCGGCTAGCGACCTACAAGCAGAGCAGCGTCTTCATGGGTCCTCGTGGGGTGTCGACGTCTTCGCCGTGTCTAGGTCGCGGGGGTACGCCTTACCGTCGGGGGGCCGCGCACGCTGGGATGCGATGTCCCTCAAATGGGGGAATCGCGACAGGTCTGCTCGCGCGAACATCGACGTGGCAAGGCGCCCGATGAAGTCGTCCAGGCTCTCGATCCTGAGGTCCCTCTGGATCGTGGCGTTTCTCACGTAGCGAGGGGCAGCTGTTATGGCTCGCAGGCACAGATTTTGCTGTACTTGCAGCTTCTTCTTGTGACCTGCGGCCAAGAGGGCGTACCAGGAGGGTGCGGCATACGTGAGGCGGGGTCTAATGTAGGTCTTGTAGACCCCGAGCTTCACACGCAGAGGGAGGCTGGAACAGAGCACTGGACGAAGTAGCGCTCTTGCAGTTCTCGCGGAGGCGACGACGGTTTTGGTGCGGGGACCCATGGTGAGTTTGCGGTCGATGCTGATCCCCAAGTATTTAACTACCGGGGACCAGGGGATGTCTTGTCCGTGTAGAGAGAGTGGTGGAAGTCGGCGGATGCATCTGCTTACGAAGATCGCCTGAGTCTTCGCTACGTAGACGGTTAGCCTCCACCTGGTTAGCCAAACTGGTAGGGCGTCGAGTTGGCGTTGCAGCTTGACGACGGCATGCTCGGGCTTGAAGGAAGATGCATAGAATGCCGCGTCGTCAGCGTACAGGGCCAGGTGGGAACCGTCAACGACCGGTATCATACCGGGGAACCGGTAAGAGGCAGCTGCCCTGAGGGACTCCGGCTGCAACTGGGCGATCTTCGGAGGTGGCGTCTTCCACCACCACTCTGAAGATCCGGTTCGATAGGAAGGACTCGATGACCTTCGTCAGTCTGCGGGGGGTCGAGGACAGCGCGACCTTGTGGACCAGGCCTGAGTGTCAGACCCGGTAGAAGGCCTTCTCCACGTCCAGGAGGACTGCGGCCGTGTGCTCGCGTTTGTTCGCGGCGACCGCCATGTGGTGCAGAACCCTGGACAGCTGGAGCGTGGTACTGTGTCCAGCGCGGAACCCAAATTATTCGGGGCGGGGCATGATGTGAGGGACCAGTTGGGCGCGCAGCAGTTTCTCGAACACCTTGGGAGGAGGGTGATAGGTCGATAGCTCCCAGGCTTCATTATGTTCTTCTCCGGTTTAGGCAACATGATCACGTTTCCAGACTTCCAGTTCTGTGGGAAGTTTCCGGTGCGGAGGATGCCGTTAAAAAAGTGTCGGAGGGTGGCGTTTGTGATGCCGTCCGCACCAGGAGCCTTTCTGGGCTTTGTCCTCGTGATCATGCGCTTGACTCTGCCGGGGGAGAAGAAGATGGGGTCTTCATTGAGAGCTATCGGTGTGCAGAAGTAGTTGCGAAGGTGCTCATCAACTGCTGCTATGTGGTCTGCCTCGTCAGATGGGTTCGGCTGGAACTGTCGCTCCAGGCACTCGGCGAAGATTTCAGCGCGGTCCCCGGCTCGGTAGCGTGGTGTATCGTCGGCGTGAAGTAGTGGTCGTACAGGTGTGGGGGCTCCGCTGAGTCGACGGCATAGACGATGGATGGAGTTCCAGTCGTCCGCCGCGTCGGCTAGCGTTTCTTCCCACGACGCTGCTCTGTTGTCTTCCATTGCCGTCTTTACCCTAGTGGTCAGGGTGTTCAGCTCGGACTTTTGCTTCGGGCACCGGGTGACTTGCCAGCGCTTTCGGAGACGTCTCTTGTCCCCTAACATCTTAGTGATGTGCGCTGGCAGTGGGGCAGTTTGTTGGTAGTTCATCCTGGCATCGACGACGCGGACAGAGCTTCACGGATGCGACTGTTTAGGTCCATCGAGAATCTGTCGATGTCCGCGGCGACCGAGAGTTGCTGGTGGGGAACCGCGACACCCACGAGCCTCGAGAACTCCTCCCAGTCAGTGACGGGTCTGGGAGCTCTCGGGATGGATACTGTGGGTGCCGCGTTCATGACGAGGTGCACCGGTTGATGGTCAGACTGCACCTCGTCATCTAGGGTTTCTTGGCGAAGCTGGCCCTGAAGTCAACGGTGCACGGCGATGTCCAGGACGTCCGGAGCGTGCGCAGCTCGAGCAGGATAGTGCGTAGGCGTCTCCGGACCGTCCACGTGGTAGCCGTGGGCTTCAGCGTCTAAGAGGAGTCGGTGGCCGTCAGTGTTGGAAATGGAAGAGTTCCACGCCGGGTCCTTGCAGTTCCAGTCGCCTGCCGCCAGGGTGGGCAGCGGCGAGTCCAGCATAGCCCTGACCTCTGCTAGGTCAAGTCGGGATCAAGGGGGCTTGTAAATGGCATAGACTCGCGTGCTAGTGGCGGCATCAGCATTAACATTTTATAAATGTTCCTCAAGTACAAAAATTAACAGCGATTTTTGAACATGAACCCCCTTACTAATAAACGTTGAGTAACGGTGGTATACAAGGTTTTGTCCTTATCTGTCATTGTGACAATTGAATTTGACAAATAAGGACAAAACATTGTATAGCTATACCACCGTTACTCAACGTTTATTAGTAAGGGGGCAAATAATTAAACTTGGTACTTAACCAATTCGGTAGGGATGATTTGCGATAGGTAATCAGCGTCCTAAATAAATGAAAAAATATCAGATTTTTTGGTTGAGTAGTAATTGAATTTGAGACGGATTAAGATGGACATTGGACCTTAGTCTTAGTACCAATTTCACCAAACGATGTTAAATTTTATCAATGTTAATCGACTGTTAGTTCATACATTTTGACAGCTGTTAACGCTCTAATCGTCTGTTAAGTGGTTAACATCGTATGGTGAAATTGGTCACATATTGAAAAAAAAAAGTGATAGATGTAACATTGACAGCTGCCAGGGCGCCTAATCACAAGTTCAGAGGCCACTTTAATGTGTACATTAAGAGCCATTACGCATTGTCGACTGGTCGCCGGCGACTCGGTCCACGGCGACTGTGATTTTCTACAGTTTATATAGGTGTTTACGTACTTGGTCGCCGGTTGCCCGCCTATGTTTTGGTCACCGAGATACCGAGTCGGCGTTGACCAGACGACAGTGCGTAATGGCTCTAAGATGCAACCACATCGATAACCGATACTGACATGCAATACTTTAATGTCAGGTTTCTTAGTACAGGCCATTTGCTAATCGTTTCTGAACATATTATTGTAGGGAAGTTATGATACGGATGTAGATAATATTATCTACTTTCGGAGGTAGGCAGTTATACTAGTTAAGGGCTGGGGGGTTTATAAATAAAAAAATAATGTAACTTTATCATGTTAAGAATCTACGTAAGATTTGCGTTTTCCAACCATATTATCTTGAATACAGAACCCTCGGTGACCGACTCCAACTCGAAATTAGCCGGTTTTTTGTATGTGTAACATTATGTTTGTGAATCTATCCTACTAATACATAATATAAATGCAAAAGTTTGTGTGTGCGGTCAGTTTGTTATTCCTTCATGCTGCAACTTCTGGACATACGAGTATTTGGATGAAATTTGGAATGGATAGCTTATACCCTGGATTAAGAAATAGTGTTATCAAATGTATTTTAATCTTATTTGGAGTGTGACTTTGTGTTAGGCGGTGCCGCACGTGACGAACCTGGTGTCGGCGGACCCGGCGCCGCCGGCGCAGGGCGTCAACCGCTACAGCTACACGTTTGGGCCGCCGCCCGCGCCGCCCGGCGCGCACTCCGCGCTACGCGACCTCTTCTCCTCGCTGCTGCCCAACTACGCCGCGCACCTACCGCCCGATCTGGAGTAAGCCAGACACTATGCCACGAGGTTAGATTCCGCTGTGCTAACGGCCGAACACGAGTCACAAGTACACCGCCAATGGCTAAGCAAGACGTGACGTGCTCTCCCATAGCACACGAGACATCTATCTTTATATATAAACGCAGTAACTGACTTTATATATAAACGAAAAAACCGCGTAAGCTAAGCTACAAAAGTTAAATCTGCAAATATTTTTATGTACCTAACGTAAAAGCCCATTTACGATTATTTTTTTCGAAATGCATGCGTGAGGTAAATATAAGCGCAAGTACAGTCACCAGTAATAATATATTATCTAACATTGGGTTCAAAAATATCTTAGACGCTCTTAGTAGTACACCTCTAAACTCGTATTCATAATTAGATCTACCAAGAAATGTCACTGTCAGAATAACATCTGTCAGTGTCAGTATGACGGTCCAGACGCCACCAACCAATATTATCTTACTGCAGGTGAAAAACTTAACGAAAGTCTTTATAGCGGTGTAGAGAATTAAGGGAAGTTACGTCCAAATTCAAATATAGTCTCCATTCTCTGTACATAGACACTATACAATTGGGTATCGATGAACTTCGCCAAAATGCTTGGGTATGTTTTCGTTGGTAGGTAATAAGCGTCCTAAGTAATTTAAAAAAGATCAGAGTTTTTGGTTGTTGTGTGTTCATATAATTATAAAAAATAAAAACAGCTTATTACATTTGGGACGGATTAATATGGACACAAAACTTAGTCCGTTGAATATAAAAAAAAAGTGACAGTTGTGCCATTGACAGCTACCTTGTCATAAAAAAACTCATAAACAAATATAACCTTAGCCTGTGATTTTCCGCCACAGAAATAGGATTCTCATAGAAGGAACTTAATGAGAAGCACACTTGAAAAGTATATCTATCGCATAAATTTTAACGCACATTGATAATGAGTTAGACAAAGAGGTAGATAGCAGCGCATTTCGGCTTAAATCGGCGTATCAAACCAGGGTCATATTTAAGGCCAACGTGGTGTCAAAACCCGACTAATTTAAAAAATATCAACTTATGGACATATTAGACCAACCTCCAAAGAAGCAGCGGTGTATTTTCTTTCCTTGTCACATTGCTTTCAAAACAATAGTATCTACGCGGTACAACAAATTATAAATTTCATTATTGAAACGAAAGTATAATCCACAATTATAATCAGAGATCGGAATAGGTAGAGCTAATTTGCCTAAACTTGACGCATATTCATTCATGCGTGAGAGAGATGGGAATACATTATTGAATGAACATTCATCAAGTTTAGGCAAATTAGCTCTACCTATTCCGATCTCTGATTATAATTCATAATGGCCTGCGCTGTCCTAGGATGTAAATCGCGCACGGTATTTAAAGAAAATGCATCCGCATACATTAGCTTTCACAGGCAAGTCGGTATTTTGTTATTCCTGCAGTGATTTTGTGCCTTTAAAAGCGTAGAATTGCAGAACAACTATATATTTTTCACGCCACTGCTCGGAAATGTGGCGAAAGATGGCCTGTTCTTGGTCCCCAAAACAATCAATAGTTGTACATTGAATGGGCATGAATTTAAATTGACCAAAAATTTTAACTGATGGTCTGTTCCATTGAGCAAGACGACCAATCACATCTGCCCGCTGATCACTGATTCGACCATCAGAACAAGACTTGTGCTGCATATGAAATTTAATTGGCCTTAAGTCTTTATTTTTTAATAATATTCGTCCCTTCACGGATAGGCAAAGGAATCAGATTCCATACAGCCATATGTGTCTGTTTTTAATTATCTGAAATATAGTTCCATCACGGTCAGAGTCGTCAGTTTAAAAAACTCCTTTGAATGAATGGCCATTAAGAACGGTATCGTTAAAAGTGTGTTGTAAATTTATTATAAGAATTGATTTTTATTTCCTCGCAGTAGTCGTGAAAAGCACTGTGTTAAGCCTCGGCCGAAAGTGCAATAGATGGACTCGTACTTTGTGAACTGAATTACCTCGTCCATCTATTGCTTACTTTTTAACCTCTGCAACAATGTACTATAGTTGAATATTGGTACATATATCTGTAAATTATAACGTAACATGTATTATTTTGAATGTTTTATAAATTTACCATCAGATATAATATTGGCGAAAAAATTACATCGACAAATAAGTTTATTTTATTTAGTTATCCATCTTAGTAGAGAGGGAACCCAATTTGACTTTGTGGCCTAATAAATTCTTTAACTTTCATTTTAGATTTCCAGAGGACAGTTTTTTTAAGGGAAAAATGGGTTGCGGCCGTTTGCGTGTCCAGTGCCAATTGGTCCTGGAAAAACATCACCGCGTGCGTTCAAAACATTTTGAAACCAAATGCTTCCTTAAAAATGCCAGTTCCAAACATAGACTCCGACCAATACTGTGGTAAACGAGTGCTCGAAAGGGGGGTGTGGATGGAAAAGTTGAAAGCAGAAATTTTGACTTCGGAACTTTGTTTGAACTAGTTAGGAGATAAACATGCTAAAAGTCCCCACCCATCGGAGGTGAGCCCTAGGGGGGGGAGGGGGGCACAAAGGTCCCGTTTTTTTGTTTTTTTGTTTACATCTTGAAAACGATGCGTGATAGGAAATGGTCTTGTATGGCATTATTAAAGCTGATAAAATTCTCTACAACTTTGATTCAATACATTTTTCACCTATTTTCAATCGTTGTCTAGATATGAGCTCCAAAAGGTTGTCGATTTTCAAAAATGTAATTTTGACCTCACCTATTTTTTCTTACATTTCTCTCCAACTTGCATATTACAGAAAACTGGCATAAACCGAAGCGAAGCGAGGGCGGGTCACTAGTTAGCAATAAAGTTATATGTAAATATTGTAAAACGATTTTACTCTATTGATATCAAACTTATTTCGAGTTTTCAGCTTCAGTAAAACAACGAAGGTTTTTTAAGTAGTTCCCTACTTACTTAAAAAGCTAAAATCAGGGCATCTATTCAAAATTGCTTCAATTTCGTTATCATATTGTTAATGATAAATCTTACTCACTTGTTAGTAAGAGCTACTATAACGTTAACAAGATTACGACACACCTAAAATGTGTTAGAAAAAATTGAAATAGAACTACTGCTGTACTCCTATTTTATACGGTTACTTAACTGACAAATATTTAAAAAAACGGCAGAACTACGAAACATACTTATTTATATACAAGTTGCAATCGAGTAGCGTCGATATCGATATTATTGCCTAGTACCATGTCTAGACCATGTTTACATAATGTGAACTTTTGACAAATGTGTCAATTTTCCTCCAAAAACAAAAGAAAACCGTGTACAACCTTACTTTTTCAGACATATAGTGTTCTCTTTTTAGCGTATTCAATTTCCCTGAAGAGTAAAGATGACCGCTATTGTATTATCGTTTTTTATTTTATTACTCCTTCTTTCCCAGCTAGCAAAGTAATGATATAAAGCACTGAACAGTGTTATAAAAGTTATTTAAAAGCAACGCGGCGTCTGTTTCCGTCAGCGTTGTTGTATATTAGTGATTCGTACCATTGTTTAGCTGTATAAGGTTTAACAGCCAAATAATGATATTAAATCATGACATAAACGTTTACTCGACCGATTTGTAAAGCACATATAACATAGCTGTAAAAAAGTTCTTACAACAGCAATTTAGTGTAATTATGTTGTACAACAGGTTTCAATGGTACATTTATACAGCAAAGTAGATCTAATTTGATTGCAAAGTCGCTGCATTAGTGTTGGTCATATATCAGGCACGCATGGATCTAATCCGTGATATAAATGAACATATTGCAACTGATATACAGCAAATGTATGGTATAACAGCATTTCCTTGTCACCTATGCTACTGTGCTACTAGCTGTATAATCGGGATAATAAGTAACGACATAAACGTTTACTTGACCGCTTTTTACAGCACATATAACACAGCTGTAATAAAGTTCTGAAAACTACGATTTAGCGCTGATATTTTGTATAACATTTTAATGATACATTTATACAGCAAAGTTGATCTATTGTGGTTTGAAAGACGCTCGTTTAGCGCTCGTGACATATCCGGTACGCATGGATTCTAATCCGTGATATAAAACAATACCTTGCAGCTAATATGCATCTATTTTTCGCTTAACTATGACCTCGTGAGACCTGGCACCTAATTTTGTAAGATTGTAAAAGCAACCTAATAAAATAAACTATAAGGTATCTTTTGTCTTCGGTAATTTGTTCTTTATAAAGTACGCTGGGACCTCGGAGGATAAACGTGATAAGTAATCTATAGTAACACTAAGGAGTTGTAAAATTACTTTTGCAAAACCCTTGTATCGCCATATAGTAACTTGAAATCGTTTTTTTTGTTGATATAACGCTAAAACAGCACATAATAGCTGCAAATGACTTCTATATCGAAAGTTTATGCTCGTTAACGGCCAAACCCTATATTCAAACCGCGGATAGATAAGCCTTACTACGGGTTAAAATTTGACATTTGCCCATACAAAATGTGTCAAATTTCAATCCGAAGTAAGCCTATCTATCCGCGGTTTGAATATTGGGTTCCGACATAAGAGAACTTTCAACATCTATTTATCACAAAAAGACGGTTATTACTCTCAGTCTTTTTTTCATCATGGCGCCATAGTGCTACAAATCAATGATATATCAGTAACCCTGGTGATTTCCAATTCATTCATATTTTAAATTTATCTATTATTTAATCAAATATAAAAAATCTGGGGGCGCGTGAAAAAAATACGTATAATGCTATATTATTTCAACGATGAAATTGTGAGCGCAAGTGAAATTCACCTCAAAATCTCAAATACATGCACATGAACAGCAAGATAAAAAAAATACTTTTCAGAACATATCTTGTACTACGTTTCGTTAATGATTTTCTATAAAATAATTTGTTCACTCGTCACATCAATGCACACAGCAGTTGGATGGATCACAATCACCAAAATAGATACAAATAGTTCTATATCAGCATCGTGGCAACTATTATATGATTATTTAGTGATATTGTGATCAAAATATCATTAATAGAACACTAAAAAGACTCAAATGACACTTTAATATCACGGATTTGTAACAAAGTTGTGATAGGCGGTGCTAAAATACACACAATATATCATCAAACAGCTGTAAAACTGTGGCCACTTCCCAATGATAGAAACGTTTCTGTCATGGATATACGACTGCTTATATCACTAAAATAAGCTGTTTCTAAGACAGTTTTGCTAGCTGAGTAGTAGCTAGAAGTGCTGAGTGAAAAACTCCAAGTACCTAATCGTACTGTAGTTTTAAGTTTTATATTGTTACTAGCTTTTGCCCGCGACTTCGTCCGCGTAGAACTCGTTTATCGCAGTTAAGTAAATCAATAGTTTTAAGTAATTCTATAGTTTGACGTCCTCCCTGGCCAGAATGATCTTTCAAACACATGCAATATTGAGCTCGAAATTTACCGGGACCCCAACTTTAACAATGAACTTAAGGAAGGACACTTCCGATACCTCCAAAGAGTTCAGGAACTCTAAGGGTTGGACGTGACTTGCTCTGTGTCTATGACATTGTCTACCAAGAGATACTCCACAACATCGCCTTCTACATGAGACATATTTTTTTATTTATCCACCCGACAATTTCATTTGTCGGTGCTAATATTGCCCTCGCGCAAAAACATTCTCTATTCTTTATATTGTTTTTTAGATCGGGGTACACGTAATTTTTTAGATCATCTGTGTTTTGTACAATATTACAGAATTCGCGGTTTAATGTATTCAAATCGTTACTACTTATCTCTCGCCATACGATCTTCGCACATTTTTAGTAGAGCTGCCGCATATATTGCCCCGACTGTGTATTATGGTGTACTCGTAGTTCCTGACATAGTTGTAGTGAGGTATATTTTATATATATATACCCAAATCGTAGATGCCGAAATGCATTTATTTTATCCGTTGGTGTGCCCCTAGTTATCACCGGTAGATGAGAATCTGTCTAAATTCGCCGTCTCAAAGCACTCCCTCCCATGATAGTTTGGTTGCTCTTAAAATATCCATTATAGTTCAATTTTACATATATCTTAATACTAATTTTAATGTATCTATTATTAAAAATGGCGGAACTCCCAAACATCATCCTTCATATTCTTCAAACAAATTTACCCAATGCCCTTTAATCTAATTCAGTTGCGCGGTTAATGCGTGAAAGCGTAACAAACAGACAAACGACAGACAGAATTACTTTCATATTTATGTATAATAATATTAGTATGTATTTTCTTTCTACACAATATTATATTTAGGTACCTACCGATGTAGTTATAGATTTTTTACTCATTGAGTATTGTTTGAACTGACATTTTAGAATTAAATAACCGATCAATTTCCGCCGAAAAATAAAATGACTGTCCGTATTTTTTTTAAGTGATAATTATAATAACCGCCCTATATTAAATAACAGCGGAAGAATAAGTATTGTAAACGACGGAAAAAAAAAGTTAAAATCTGGATATGTCAACGCTGTCAACGTCAATCTGACACCGCTCCTTTTGATATAGACCATAGAGGTAGTAAACCATAGAGAGAGTGTAAAAATGTCTAATAGAATAGTACTCTTCGCACCTGTTACAAATGCCCTTCGTTAAAAAGAGTCGTCTGTATATGACCGCTTTCGATTGGATTTCAAAAGCGTACCACTTTTTAGGTGTGTTCGTGTGTGTCACTCTGCATTAGTGTGCGTAAGTTTGCAGTCAGTGATGTGCGGTTTAACGATATATTAGGTTTAACCATAATTAAAAGGCAAAGGATAAGCCTATTTTCAATAATAAATGTGATTGATTACCGATTGAAAAGTGGCCTTATTTCGAAAAAGTAAACTGAGAAATAAACTTTTTTGTCGTGTAATAAAACTAAAGACAGTTTACACAGTTTTTATTTAAAAATAAAACGTTTATCTTTAATAATGATGAATAAGCCTTGTAATTGTAAGACAGTTTGTGACCCTTTTTTGATGCCGGATTGCATTGCAACTTCTGAAACAACGACGAACCATTTCTGTCAGAGCATCTCCAACCATTCCTGTTCAAGGTTAATTTGTTTGGGTTGCGTATGAATGGATGTGATTACTGAATATATATAGTTTCTTATTAAAATCCGAGCGATACTGCAAATCTGAAACAATACAATTAATTAATATCACATATAGCAGGCTCTTTTACCGATCGATAGATATGTACGTACAGTCAAGGAAATTGATTCCTTGACCATTTTGGACTATGTCAAAGTGACACTGTAAATAAAATCATAAGAAGTCTCTTACGTTTTGATTGATTATGACACTACGACATAGTCCAAAATGGTCTAGGAATCAATTTCCTTTACTGTACGTAAAAAATACATATTAAATTAAAATACCGATGTTAAAATAACGAATGATCCAAATATCTACAATAAGTATTTTATGCCTATGTCTATAAAAGGCACACGCCTGTGCCATTAAACGTTGTAAGTTTCGACATTTAAAACATCGGCCTTTTAACTGTTCGGCATCGCTATTTTAACCCAAAATGTATTCACTTTTTGATATTTAAACACATACTCAGGGATATATTTACTCATTTACTCTATGAAAATATCGAAAGTTTACTTATCGATATTAATTTTGGAAGCACTATTGTTTACTTCCGAAAGAAAATCTAAAAATGAGTTAAAATTGCACATTTACTGCACATAGTGCCTTTGTATTAATTACAAGACGTAATACCATGATAATGTTTCTAGTTATACTTGCAAAACGGCCGGATTATGGCCGAAAATCAACAGTTTTATTGTAAAACATCACTCACCTGTGAAAGCTTATATTTTGTGGATCATTTTCTTTATTTCCCATTCGGGATTTACACCCACGAAATACACACGCCATTCCACTGAACCTATACTTAAATACTTCACTGATAACTTGTCGAAGAAATATATTTTCGGAGAATTATTTTAAAATTTCGACTGATGGGCGCACAGATCGCGAACAACAACAGTAATCCGACTAAATTAAGTGACACGTTTTCTTAGGTCTTTATCCGACTAGCCGCTTATTCTATCCCATTTGACTTAATTTAGTAGGGTTCACATGTCGGGTATTGACCAATAAAAATTGGCTACAAAACTGTGTTGTACACAGAAGAAAAAGGTGGTACGCTTGACAGTTGGCTACACGGGATCTAGTGTTTTCCTTCATCTTTGATATAAACTAACAAAACTGAACGTACAAAGCCTGTCCCATGTTGTCACACTGGGTGGCAGAAGCCATAGAAGAAATGAAATAATCAATTTCACAATTTTGACAAGTAATTACTTATCTTATTATTCTATATTAATAATTATTTATCTAAATATGATGTCATTTTCAAAATCTGCATCGCCAAAAACTAAAAAAAATTTACCCATGATAACTTTTTTTTAAAACATCATGGCCGCCGTTTTGAATTTCTACCTGTACTTTCACATCATTTTCGAAATCTGCGTCCTCAAAATCTAAGAAAATAACAATTATGTCCTCTTTTAAAAAAATTCATGGTCGCCATCAAACATTGTCGTTATTCCCTCGGGAGTTTTAAATTTTCCGGTTTCCTATGTGTTAATCCGGGGTATAAGCTACTGTAATGTGGTAAGGTTCTGCTAATGAAGGTGGACCTTATCACATTAAACTATTTGTACGAAGTGTCCAATTTGGTTTTAAATTTATAGATTTGAAATCAAATTGGTTCGAAGGAACAGCGGTGCTTTGTTTTATTGAAAAAAAATAGACAGACGCCGCTGTGATACCGTTTAGGACACAGCTATTGTATTCGTTAATCTGGGAAACAAATAAAAGAAGAATACTGATTCATAAAGTGTTTAATTGCTACACACCCCAGTCCCCCATTACTACATGGAGGAAAAAAACGGGGTCGCCGCTATTTCTCGCGCAAAAAGAAAGCGATGCTCTACCTAGAAGAAGCGAGAGAATAAAGCACAAGGAGATGAGTTGACGTTGTGCCTCATCATTTTCAAGACCCACCAAGGAAACGAAAGTTACGTATTAAAACAAATAACGCATAATGATCATTTATATATTTATTATATTTCAATGATGTTTTAATCCAGGCTATCAGCTATCTCCATTCTAAATTTAATCCTAATCCATCTAGCCGCTGCAGCGTTAAGGAGTAACAAACTAAAACCCCCTTTTACCTCCTTAGGGGTAGTTTTTCTAAATCGCTGAAAGCAGTATATTTTATTTATAAACAGTAGCTAAATTGATATTTACAATTTACAAATATAGCCATTTGGATATCTCCCATACAAATTTTTACTCCCCATTTATCGCCTTAGGGGCAGTTTTTCCAAAATCACTGAAAGTTTTCTATGTTTATAAACAGTAGCTTAAATACCAATTACCACGTCTCCAACTAAAAAAATTAACATAAATGACCAAATTCTCATACAAACTACCATCCCAACTCTCACCCCCTTAGGGGTGATTTTCGAGATACAAAGTATAAATTTAATCTAATTCGTTTCCGCGATTTATCCGTGAATGCATAACAAACAGACAGACGACAGATATAATTACTTTCACGTTTATAATATTAGTATGGATTTGCTTTCTACAGCAATATTACATGTTTGAACTGACATTTTAGAATTAAATAACCGACCAATTTCCGCCGAAAAATAAAATGACTGTCCGTAATTATTTTCAAGTGATCATAATAACTGCCCTAATATTAAATAACAGCCGTAGAATTAATACGCCGTGCATAGTGAATAGTATTGAAAATAGCGGAAAAAAATGTTAAAATGTGGTTATGTCAACGCTGACAACGTCAATCTGATACCGCTCCTTTTGATATAGACTAACAAAACTGAATGTACAAAGCCTGCCTCATGTTGTCACACTGGGTGGCAAAAACCATAGGAGAAATAAATTATTCAATTGCACAATTTTGACAAATAATTACTAATCTTATTCTATATTAGTAATTATTTGCATCCCCAAAAACTAAGAAAATGTTACCCGTAACAACTTTTTCAAAAAACATCATTGCCGCCAGCTTGAATTCTAAATTTGACATCATTTTCATAATCTGCGTGCCCAAAATGTAAGAAAATGATACCAATGACGACTTTTTCAATAAACATTATGGCGGCCATTTTGAATTCCAAATTTGATATCATTTTCGAAATCTGCGTCAACGCAACCTAAGAAAATGACACCCATGATGACTTTTTCAAAAAATACCAAACACATTGTCGTTATTCCCTCAGGAACTTTAAAATTTTCCAGGATGGGATTTTTCTATGTGTTAATCCAGGCTATCAGCTATCTCCATTCTAAATTTCATCCAAATCTATCCAGCGCCATTGCAGCGTGAAGGAGGAACAAACTAAAACTCCCTTTTACCCCTCTTAGGGGTAGTTTTTTCTAAATCGCTGAAAGTAGTATTTTTTATTTATAAACAGTAGCCTAAATATCAATTTCTAAATTGCTTATTTTAAAAATAACTATTCTCGCATACAAATCTCTACCCCCTATTTTAACCCTTTAGGGGATGAATTTCCAAAAATCCTTTCTTAGTGCACCCCTAGGGTACCCAAGGAATATTCCCTTCAAATTTCAAGTCTCTAGGTACAGCGGTTTAGGCTGTGCGTTGATCGATCAGTCAGTCAGTTTTACCCCTTTCCATCCTTTCGGGGAAGAAATTATCAAAAACGCTGAGACTCGTATTAATTTTCAACCTAAACACAAAATTTGAAAAGTCTGACTTAAACTAAAACTGACTGACTTTCATACAAGTTTTCATCCCCTTAGGGGTGGAATTTCCAAAAATCCTTCCTTAGTGGATCTTCACACTATATAAGGTATCTATGTGCAAAATTTCAAGTGTCTGGGTTCAGCGGTTTGGGCTGTGCGTTGATATATGAACAATCAGTTTTACCTCTTTTCATCCCTACGGGGTTGAAATTGTCATAAACTTCAAACTTCAAACTAAAATTCAATCACCAACCTAAACGCAAAATTTGAAGCGTCTAACTTCAAAACTGACGGACTTTCATACAAATGTTTATCCCCTATTTTATCCCCTTAGGGGTGGAATTTCCAAAAATCCTTCCTTAGTGGATTTCTACACTATATAAGGTATCTATGTGCAAAATTTCAGGTCTCTAGGTTAGCGGTTTGGGCTGTGCGTTGATATATCAACAATCAGTTTAGCATTTTATGTAATAGATGTATGTTAGTCTGTAAGGTAAGGTCAGGCGGGGCTATTCCGACAGAGGGGGTAAATGCGTCACTTGAGTTTTTATAAGGGAATACGGCGTTTAAAAAGTATTTCAGCGCCCTTTTATAGTAGTTTAAGTACCTAAATTTTTATAAAAGGGAGCGTCATATTCCCTTAAAAAACTCTAATGACGCATTTACCCCTTTGGCGGATTAAAAAATTTCAAACTCTTTTTTTTAGGGCTTCCAGAATAAAAGCAGGTTTCTTTATCTCCATCTGCCTATCTAGTCTAGAATCTATTATTTCTGGAAGCAAACAGCCGAAATAAAACAATTTCAATTTATTTTCCATTTGTCTCCAAAACCCATCATTTTTGTGAATGATCTCGACCTTCATGTCTACGTCAGTCCAAACAGCAAAGAAACAAGTTTGTCTTCGCAAGATGTGTAACTGTCCTTGGGCCTGGTAATACCAATTGTGTTTCTTATTGACATTGATATTACCGTCCTTGCCAGTTTTCCAAAAAGGTTTATTTTTCTCTTTGATTTCTTCAATAACACTCATTCCTCTAGCTCCATCCGGACTCGCACCTAAAATGGTAAATCCTCATCAATAAAAAGTCCACAAAGATTTATGGGACTCTTTAAATAGGAAGACTTTAAGACCTGCCGCATGTTCATTAATTTGTTCATGCCTAATAGGGTTCACGTGATGTCTTTCGCTAAAAGTCCGCATTTAATAAGCCCTTTACCAAATTTTCCGATGTTAGATGCCGTTAGCCGAAGTTTTTGCTCCTAGCGCCATTCTATGGATGCTGTCTGCAGAATAGTAGTTCTTTCTCTAGTAAGTGGCGATCTTCCTTAGAGTAATTATTTTCATATGCTCAGATTTGGCAAATTCATAATCCACCTTTCCAGATCGGGTTTCTCTCAACACTCTCCGTAATTTTTAAAGTCCGGTGTGGGTAAGCAGTCGAAAATTTAAACAAACAAAACGATAATATACGTCAATAATTTTGCTTTAGTTCCTTCCTAATAACAAAGAACCTCTTCTCAGGGTTTTAACGTCATTATCGTTGGCTTAGTTAGTGTCCATGATAAAACCAAATTAAATACCAATTTTTAATTAATAAAAACTAACACAGTTGAGTCAAATTAAAGAGTGTGGGCAACTGGGAATAGGCCGAATAATTAATTCTATAACTTCGGAAGGGAGATTACCGGTCTTTTTTTTGGAACCTCTCAGGCTGTTTATAACTGGGTCAGATGTGATTAGTAACATATTTAACAAATCCCTATTCGTAGCAATACGTGAGCAATTGCGGGTATTATGTTCTCGAAATCTTCTGCAATTTTTGTTGCGAGCTTCCTGAGCTTCCTCAGAAAGCTGCCGTATTGGCAGAAGAGCTGATTGAGTGCACTGTGCACGAGAATTTTGTGAACAGTAGAAGGCATATAATACCACGAATAGTGATGTAGATACAGGTTTTTTGTATCTTGAGCAAAACTATTAAATTTGTCTATTTGAATATCATATCCAGATGATAAAGTTCTAAGTAATACATTTTTTTTTTTGAATAAGTGTCCCATCTAAACCTGTTATATCAGCACTCAGTTCTGGATTCCCAAAAAACCTACGAGCAGTATTTCCATCATTCGTATTACCACACCCTGGTTTTGGTTTATCTACGACTAAACCCATATCCATTTTAAAACGTTTTTTAATATGTTTTGAACGTTGCTTTACACTGAGTTTATCAGCCTCACCTCGCACTTGCCATTTTTTTATATCTAAACGATAACTAATATGAAGCAAACACTCAAAACAACGAATCCAAGCGTGTAACGTAGATATTCCAAAAGACAAGTTTTCCCTACTTACTTCGAACTCCTTAGACTTATTATTCATATATTTCGGAGTAACCCTAATCCGCAAATATAGCACCTTTGAGCTGAGGAAGTTTCGGTCATAGCATTGCATACTTTGCCATCAATCATGGTAAAAAGTAAATCATGTTTAACACTTATCTCAGTACCATCAAAACGACAAATTGACAACATTAAAAAAAAAAAGCATTTTGGTTTTTTCGCGTTTATTATAGCTGGTTAAAAATTTGACTACCCGTGTTTCTCGGTTTTTCTTTATTTAACTTATATTCGTCGTTAATAATTTATTAAAGAAATAGTCATTAAAAAGACCGTATATACAAAGTTAGGAATACTGATGTCGTGATCTTAGCATGATATAAAATTAAAAAGGTAACTTTCAACAGAACCAGAACTGACTGTCATGTCATGTCACTTGTCAACCATAACAACTGTAACAACATGAATTCGTCGACTTTGGCCAGATTGCGGCTATCCGTTTTTACAAATCCGTTAGTCTCTTTCATTTTTAATTGCGTATATCAAAACAATAGTATTACGAGAATCGAAAGCGTGTCGTTAGAATCAAGTAATCCGTCAGACAGATGAAAAATGGACATGACAGTTGTATATTTTTTTCAATGCCTATGGTAATAAATGGACTAACGGCCTGGCCACGACATTACGCGAATTGCGGCGCGGCGAGCGTTTTTTTAATACATTGCACGGTTGAGACGCGCAACGTTCTGCGGTTAGTTGGCATCACACGCAATGTATTAGGAAATCGCTTGCCGCGCCGCAATTCGCTCAATATCGTGGCCAGGCTGTAAGGGCACTATAAGTGTATTCCTAACATTCACAATCCAACTTTTTTACTGTTTTTCCCAAATATAAAAAAAAACTACTGCATAAAAAAAACCAAAAATATTTTTACTGTAATCAGCAGTATAAAATCTACAAACGGTATTTTATTTTACTACTTTAGCAGATATGAATTGTTGTCAATTGTCGGCACCAAATCATTTATTTCCTCCAACACTTTATTTGTCTCGGCCAGAGTTAATGCAGTGGTTTCTTTGGCGAAAATAAACTTGATTGGTCGGCAATACATCGTTGATGATGGTCTAGGATTTTGCCAAACAATTTTATTACTTTCATCCCGTAATTGAAGGGGCACAAAAGACATGACAAACAAATATTCATCAGTATCTGAGCAACTGCTGAATTTTTTTTATACGTGCTTACCGGAACTTCCATCACAACCCCATTTACTAACAAGAGTAAATGACGATTCTGAAGGCAAAGTGTTGAGAACTTGACTCTGGGCAGTAACTAAACGATTAGCTGTTTTATTTAAAACGGCTTGAAGTTTAATTTCTGCCCATGTCTCTTTAACAACAATTTGATCTAAGGAAGGATAACAATCAGCTTTAGCTTTTCTAAGACAGTTAAATGATGGAAATACCTTGTGTCCAACTTTCATGAGTTTCACGACGATTTCCTATCTACGTAGTACGCCAGTTCTTTCGTTAAGCTTCTTTGCCGAGAGCTTTCACCGGATTGTAGGTTTTTTTTCATTTCCTTACACTTGGCAGGGTCTTCACTGGCCGCTTTAATTACGGCAGCTAGGTTTCTGTGTCCCAAAGATACATGATGGTACTAAAATAGTTTTGCAATTTTTTGCAATCAAATATCATCATAATATGTTAGGTAAATGTTGTGGCTAACACATATATAAAATTCAGACCGGGGACTAGTGCGGACATGTTGTTTCAGATCTAAAGAACATGAAAAAGTTGAAAAAAATCATAAAGCTTTAACTTTGCGACATTTTTTTTCGGATAGGTACTTAAAAAAAAATTGTAATTGTACTGACCTTTAACTTCTAAATCCATCACTATATTATTTCAAAATCAATAGATATGTCATTGGAATAATGTGCCACAACAGGAGCAGAAATGCAAATAATAATCAAATAATTTTAAATTAACTTACTCTCTTTCTTATATCTTGACCTTAATTACTCTTCAATAGGTAATTATCTTACAAGACAATTATTGGAATCGTAATGACCAAGGGGTTGTTTATGACTTTTAGAAAGTATTTCCGAGAAACGCGGTAATGACTTTTGTCCAGCTACGATGCGTTTGGTTAAGAAATCCAGAGAAAATACCGAAAACTTAGAGAAAGACGAGGGCGCACAATCACAAGCTAGGGTTCTTCTTCTTCTTTAAAGTAATGGCGGTCCACCAAGTGATTTCGCCACACAAGCTAAGGTTATGTTTGTTTATGAGTTTTTTATGACAATGTAGCTGTCAATGGCACATCTGTCACTTTAAAAAAAATATGTAATGGACTAAGTTTAGTGTTCATATTAATCCCAAATGTAATAAGCTGTTGTTATTTTTTATAATTATATGACGCGACTCCCCATAGGAATGCCATTTTTTTATGGGATGCTAATTTAAAGCAAATGAAATAATACGATTGTGACGATTTTCAATAGTTTCAAATTTACCCCGAAGTACAAAGACCGTTAAACTTGGATAACTACATTCCGGGGGTTTTTGCAGTAACTATACCCCGATGCAAATTTGATATTTTACCAAACCCCTTCATGTGATTAACCCTATCCATAAGCTAACCCTATCATTTGGTTACCCAATAGCTATGGTTACCCTATTATTGAGTTACCTTAACGTTAGAGTACAAAGACCGTTAAACTTGGATAACTACATTCCGGGGGTTTTTGCAGTAACTATACCCCGATGCAAATTTGAAGTTTTAGGAAAACCCCTTCATGTGATTAACCCTATCCATAAGCTAACCCTATCATTTGGTTACCCAATAGATATGGTTACCCTATTATTGAGTTACCTTAACGTTAGAGTGAACGCCTTATTAGTTAACCGCATCCATAGAGCTTACCAAGTTCATTAGAGTTTCGGTAGTTTAATATTTAAGCACTTAGCTAGCATTGACTGGGTATTACCTCATTGATAGCCTCTCTCTTTTTTGCGCATTCGGGCGAATAGGGATTATGCGTGAGAGAGTGCGAGAGAATATTATTTATGTTATTAAGTATTTAGATTCTTTCACCTAAAATTCTGATCTACATAATTTAAATAAAAAATAAAAACATCGCTTTTCGAAAATTCCGCGTCCGAAAAGTATATAAATTATTTGTTGGTCAACGCATAAATTACCTGACGTAGTTATCCTTTCCAGCACTTAAAAAATACTTGAAAAAGTCGTAAATGTCTAAAGCATATTATAGGGTCGAGGACTATCTAACAGACAAAAATGCATGGCCTACACCCGAAACTAGCTTCTATAGTTTCTGAGAAAAACTGCTGTGACATACAGACAGACAGACAACGAAGTCACACCATAAGGGTTCCTTTTTTACCATTTTGGTACGGAACCCTAAAAATAAAGGCTTCTATCAAAACATTGCATTTGGAATTATAAAAATTCAATAAAATTAAATAATATAAATATTGGATTGCAATATATAATTATTTTACACATTAAAATGATGAACGATACCTAAAATATTACCCGTCATCTAAATCTCGAAATAATAATGGCGATTTTCCCAATTTGTACCGGCGCAATGTTAATAGATTGACTCCTGTGAAGTATAACCAATTTTGATATCGAGATTTTATAAACAAACAGAAATAAGTCGTTGAAAACCAGTATTAGCTGTTTTTATCATATTCGAAAAATGTTATTTGATGATAACTATTATTTAAATTATGCAAGAGTAATTGCGACTCCAAGCCACTGCGTGTGCTTTTGTTCTCCACATCTCCATCGCACTCTAGCGCCGAAGTCGAAGCGGCAGCCGTCTCGCTCACCCCGTGCTCACGATCGTCTACGCCATTTCGGAACGCCGGACGAGCAACTGGCACAGGTCCGTCGTGTAGCGAGGTCAGCGAAGACTGATTGTAAAAATCAAAAGGGATAGCTCTAGTGACGTTCGCGCGTTAAAGGTGCGATGGAGATAGTTCGCGCGCGGTCCGAATAAAAAGTCGTAAGCGCCGAATCAATTATTTGATATTTACTACAAAACTACAAGATTCAAAAAAAACGCTAGGCCAGTTTCAAGAACTTGTTATTACTCAACTATTAAACTAAAAATCATTGTTAAAGACATCATTCATTCATCATTGTCGGAGGGCTTTGAAGATTCAACCAAAAATATGCAAAAAAGGGGTTATGTTTGAACAATAAAACTATCGAGGATTTTTTTACTAATCGTGTTTTCACGTTCTTCAGTCTCAAGGTAAAAGGTTTAAGTTTAATATATCCAAAGGTGAGATACGTAGCAACCAGGGTTGTTGAGATCCAGATCGATATAGGTCACCGACTTTAGGTGCCCTCGTAATATATCAAAAAAGAACCAATATCGTCGGCCTAAAGTGTTAACCTGCTAAATCCATTTTTAGGGTTTAGCAGGTTTGCACTTTATTTCATCTATTTGGAATGCAAAACTGCTAAATTCTAAAAATGGATTTAGCAGGTTAACACTTTAGGCCGACGATATGTAAAAAAAATCCTAAATTCACAAAATATAACAAAGGATATGTGGCAAGTAATAAAAGAGCGCACGAATAAGGCGAATAAAAAACTCGCCCATAATATTGAGTTAGTAATTAATGGAACTACAGTAAAACACCCTGACATCATCGCAAATAGTTTAAATAACTATTTTGCGTCAGTTGCGACCAGTGGAAAAAATGGTAATAATATGCCGAAGGGTCGACCAGTAACCTCTACCTCAAATAACTCACTTTACTTGAGCCCGGTAAGTGAAAAATAAATTAGTAAAATGATTAATAAACTGAAAAGTAAGAGGAGCTTTGGTTTTGATGAAATTCCCCCTATGCTCGTTAAATAACGCAATAACGAATTTACACTGCCACTTGCACGATTAGTAAATCAATCGTTTTTAGAAGGTACCTTTCCCGATCGCCTGAAAATATCTATAATAAAGCCTATACCTAAAACTAAAATTGCTTATGTTCCTAAAAACTTTCGCCCAATTTCACTTTTAACTACTTTTGCAAAAGTATTTGAAACGGCTATGGCAAACAGATTAAATTCCTTCTGCGAAAAGTTTAAATTGTACGATGATAACCAGAACGGCTTCCGTAAAGCTCGATCAACCGTGTCACCCCTACATAAATTCATGCACGAAATATTAAGTATAGTTAACAGCCGTAAGTATGCAACAGCTATGCTGTTAGACATGAGTAAAGCGTATGATAGTGTCTCATAAAATTCTCTTAGATAAACTATATGGCAATGGAGTAAGACGGAGAGCCCACAAATGGTTTACTTCGTACCTAGACAATCGTATTCATTTTGTAGACATAGAGCACCACGATAGCAATAAGAATCAATTAATTACGGTTAGATCCTAAGCACTAGATCTGAAAAATTCAATTCCGCAGGGTAGTGTTTTAGGATGTATATTATTTTTTATTTATATAAATGATTTACCAAAAAATACAGGGTGTCTGGAAATCCTTTGGAGATATTTGGCGCGGTAATAGTTCGCACGATTCTGATCACGGGGGTATGTTTCATTTTTGTTTCTGTTAAGTTAAAAAAAACAGAAGGTTTAATTATATTCATTTTGTTACTTAATGTATCGCAGCCGATATCTTTACCTTGACATTTTGATGTTGATACTACTTCAAACGTTCGTAGTAACTAACGTCAAAACTCCAAGTTCAAGGTCAATGACCTGAGACCATACCTACGTTATTTAAATGGTATGTAAACAAACAGTTCGCTCCATGTAAACAAAAATCAAGTTAACATTTTAAAAAATAATGATACTTTTAGTGAAACTTACTGTATTTTCATTTTTGCAATTGGAACACTAGCTGGTTTTAAAGGTAAGTTCACTAGATCTCTTGTTCATGCTTTGCCAAGAGTGATTATATCGTCGTATTTACCAATGTTTTGGTGGTCCATATAACTGGTTTATAGCAAAAATAATTACGGCTTGAATATTTGAAAATAACATAATTATTATTTAACAATGACATCTAATGACAGCCATAAATTCATAGACTTCTAAAAGTTCGGATATACGATGGATATAAAGGTTGTCGCATAATTCATTACAATTTATGATGATGTCACACTTACCATATAGTCAAATCTTCATCGCTTGAACTCATTTTTTGAATTGCATACAAACAGAAACTTCATGCGAAAAAACCATCACTCCTTACCGCCTTTTTGTATATGACAAGGAGAAACGCAATTTTTGTTTAAAAAAAAACAAGCTATTCCAGGCACAAATAAAAAAGTTATGTTTCGAAAAAAATTGGATGTATAAGACTTGTGCCCTCATTTTATTACGGTCCTTTTCACTTTTTAAAAAGTTACAAGCTAGATAGTAATGGAATTTGTATGCAACATCAACAATGTTTTTTTTTTAATTTGAGAACTGTCAGTAAACTATGTACTTCGCGTCTCAATATATAAATAGGAATGTCAACATTTCCGGAATTTTTTGAGAAAAGCCTATTATAGGATCGAGGACTATCTAACAGACGAAAACGCATGGCCTAAACCCGAAACTTAGTCAATAATAATTTATTCAAATGCAAAATCTTTATCTTGTCTAGGGGACACCGTTGATGTAGGAAAACATATCGAAACTTTTATGTGGTCGTCTCGCACCATCTTATATACACATAAGTATTTTATTTTTCTCTAAACACAAAATTTAGTGAATGGGCTACTGCAGGCATTCATAAAAGTAGAAATAGGCTTTATGACCTATATATAGAGAGAGGGAGGACAATAAGAATGCTGACTTCCTAAATTATGTTAAGAATTATTCAAGGACCTTTAAGCAAGTTTGTTTAACTGCCAAGGCAAACTTTCTTAGTCTCAAACTTAAATCATCTGACAACAAGGTAAAAACTGTATGGAATATTATAAATAGAGAAACGGGAAAATCAAAAACTCGTGATAATCAAGTCACTCTGAACACAGGTGACCAACAAATATTCGAAGATTATTTTTCTAACATAGCCATTAATACTACGAAATGTCTTAAATCATCCGCGGTTGAAGCTCAATCATTACTTAGCACTAATGCCAGTAAATGTAATATAAACTTTGATTTCAGCCCTGTAAATTCAGATTCAATAGTATATTTAAATCACTTAGTTTAAAAAATACTGAAGATTTGTGGGGCACATCAGTTAAGGTACTCTTTCATATCATAGATGTAATTGCACCCGATCTAGCATTAATCTACAATAATTGCATATCGGAGGGGGTCTTTCAAGATCTCATGAAATATAGTAAAGTAATACCTCTTTTTAAATCGGGCGAGATGAGTGATATAACGAACTTCCGTCCCATTTCCATACTACCAGTTTTAAGTAAAGTCTTAAAGAAAGTAATGCTGAAGGATATGTTAGGTCACTTTAACAGAAATAAACTACTTAACAATAACCAGTTTGGCTTTACCAGAGGTCGATCAACAATTGATGCGGCATCTGTACTCATTAAACATATATATAACAGTTGGGAGAAATCTTGCGATGCAGTAGGAATATTTTGTGATCTTTCTAAAGCTTTTGATTGCGTGGATCATACGACCCTTATTTTAAAATTAGAACATTATGGATTGTCCAATAAAGTTTTAAGCCTTATGTCTTCTTATCTAAGTGATAGAACTCAAACAGTTGTTGTAAACAAAACGCAATCTGTTGGAGCTACAGTGAAAATAGGTGTGCCTCAAGGCTCTATTTTAGGTCCTTTTTTATTTTTGGTTTACATAAATGACTTGCCACCAACAGTAGATAAACTTTGTGATATTGTACTTTTTGCTGATGATACTTCACTAATTTTCAAGGTAGACAGAAAATCCGTAGACTACAGTAGGATTAACACCACACTAGTTAAAGTACTTAATTGGTTTACTAGCAACAATTTGCTACTAAATGCTAAGAAAACGAAATGTGTTACGTTCGCTTTGCCTAATGTTAAACCGGTACATTCTAGTATTTTTCTAAATGACGAGTGTTTGCAAATGGTAGATAAGGCAATTTTCTTAGGCATAACATTAGATAAATATTTGCAATGGAGTCCCCATATAGCTGTACTGGCAGGTAAACTCAGTTCGGCAGCTTACGCCGTTAGGAAAATTAGACAACTAACCAATGTTGAGACAGCTCGCTTAGTCTATTATAGTTATTTCCATAGTGTCATGTCGTACGGTATTCTGGTTTGGGGTAAGGCAGCTGACATACAAACTATATTTGTGTTACAAAAAAGAGCCATTCGTTCTATTTACAATTTAAATTCGCGTGACTCATTAAGAGAACTTTTTAAAGAAATTAATATCTTGACTGTAGCGTCTCAATTTATTTATGAGAATATTATTTACGTTATTAGAAATTTAGATTCTTTCACCAAAAATTCTGATATACATAATTTAAATACCAGAAATAAAAATAAAATCGCTATCCGAAAATTCCGCGTCCGTAAAGTATATAAATCATTTGTTGGTCAATGCATTCATTTCTATAATAAATTATCTGACGAAGTTTAAAAATTACCCTTTCCAGCACTTAAAAATTACTTGAAAAAGTCGTTAATGTCTAAAGCGTATTATAGGATCGAGGACTATCTAACAGACAAAAATGCATGGCCTAAACCCGAAACTTAGTCAATAATAATTTATTCAAATGCAAAATCTTTATCTTGTCTAGGGGACACCGTTGATGTAGGAAAACATATCGAAACTTTTATGTGGTCGTCTCGCACCATTTTATATAGACATAAGTATGTGTTTTTTTTTCTCTCTATCTCTCCCGTAAGATTCTTAATTGGCATGTTTTCCTGCTGAACTACGCATGTTATTTGATACTATATTTAATTTAATATTTATAGCTTTATATAATGCTAGACTAAGTAGTACCATTGTAATAAGAAATATGTTTAAAAAATGACTGACTGCTGAGTTTCTTGCGGCGTTTCTTCTCAGCAGTGGTCTTCTCTTGGGAAGCGCTGGTAGATTCTTGACGTGTAAAAGTGCCCGTGCGGCCTACTTACTGAATAAATTTCTTTTATCTTTTTTTTTATCTCTATGCCTCCCGTAAGATTCTTAATTGGCATGTTTTCCTGCTGAACTACGCATGTTATTTGATACTATATTCAATTTCATATTTATAGCTTTATATAATGCTAGACTAAGTAGTACCATTGTAATAAGAAATATGTTTAAAAAATGACTGGCTGCTGAGTTTCTTGCGGCGTTTCTTCTCAGCAGTGGTCTTCTCTTGAGAAGCGCTGGTAGATTCTTGACGTGTAAAAGTGTCCGTGCGGCCTACTTACTGAATAAATTTCTTTTATCTTTTATCTTTAAGTAATGGCATAAGACTTTCACTCTTACAGAAAATCCAATTAGTCTTAGATTAAATGTTGAAACAGTTTTTACAAGACAAGAGTTCATATCTATGATGACGATGACGACGACGACGACGACGACGACGACGACGACGACGACGACGACGACGACGGCGGCGGCGGTGACGATGATGATGATGATGATGTGGAGAATGTTGGCTTGAAAATGAGCAGAACCAAAACCGAGTATATGTTCTGCGATTTCGGCGGTCTCTCCAGTTCTGGGGCCATAGCGCTTGACGGCGCGCTTTTCCCGGTCTGCTCTGACTTCCGGTATCTCGGTTCACTTGTGCAAAGCGATAGATCGGGCTGTTAAACACAGAATTATCACTGGATGGATGAAATGGCGGCAGGTCACACAAGGGATGAATGAAGGGCAATTGCATGCAGCTGAAATGAGAATGCTAAGAGCGACATGCGGTATTACGCGAACGGATACAATAAGAAATTAGTATAGAGGTGTCCTTGGAAGTGTCAAATCGAACAGGTACATAGAGGCGGTTATTTCCAATCATTTTAATCGATAGATTCTGATTCGATTCATGACGGTTTAAAAGTAAATGTTTTTTTTAAATTATAAAATTGCCATCCATATGAATAAAAATTAAATAAAAACTAGCCGAGTCGGACTCGCGCACCGAGGGTTCCGTATTTAAGATTTTCATACGATGTGGACCGCCGTGCCTTGCATAAAAACCCTGTTTTATTTGTGATGTTTTAAAAATGTTTAGTTTTCAGCTTTTCCCCTACATTTGTAGTATAGTAGGTACTACTTGCCAAATTTCATAGTTCTAGGTCAACGGAAAATACCTACCCTATAAATTTATGTTCCCTTGAGTGTCGAAAAATACGTTTTTTGCGGCATAAACGGCCGTATCTTTTTTTACGTTAACTTAGAAGTTTGATTTTCTCACAGCTTCAAGGGACCGTAGACCTGAGTATATGGTTTTAATTTCAACTCCATACCTCCACGCGTTCTCGGGATAAAGGGTCTTAAGAGACAGACGGACGGACGGACAACAAAGTGATCCAATAAGGGTTCCGTTTTTTCCTTTTGAGGTACAGTCAAGGGCATAAATATATATACGTTCCCAAGGCGTCAAAAATATCTGTACAGTTGATTAGCCAGAAATATCTGTACGGTAATCCGGTCAAAAATATGTGATCATTTTATTAGTCAAAAAGATCTAGACATTTACATGGCCATAAATAAATGTACAATGTCAGTCAAATATATGTAGGCAAATAGGAGGCCATAAATATCTATACTCGCAACTCTCACATACATAAGAACAAAACCCAAGCCAAAAATATATATACAGTCCAGGGCATAAATATATATACGTTCCCAAGGCGTCAAAAATATCTCTACAGTTGGTTAGTCAGAAATATCTATAGAGTCAAGGGCATTAATATCTATACACGGACCTTATTGCCAGTGGTATAAAGGTGTATAGATATTTTTGTCGTCTTGACGACGTATTTATATTATTGCCCTTGTTACTGTACACATAATTCGAATTATCATTCACATTAAAACTATTTTGAAGAGGTTTATATCACCACTTCTGTATGAATACTGGCCACTTACTCATACCTACTTAATGATAATAATGTATTCGAATGTCAAGTTTGCCATTGATATGCGTCAATTTGATTTTTATGTGTAAGAATCTAATTTAATGCTAAGTAATCTGGATATCGGTACACACTGATAATATCGAAAGTATTTAAAAATAATGTACAGGGTTTCAGACCATATAAAACACCGCATCGTAATGATGTGGGAAGACAGAATTCCTATATCACAAATTGCTGAGGAATTGGGTGTAATGGTGAGTGAGTCGAATCATACATTTGAGTGACCCCTTTTGTAGCTAGCTGGTTCGTTGACTTATTGCTACTGTTAATTGTTTTAGAGGAGCACTGTATATTTATGGGTGAAAAGGTATAGAGAAGAAGGAAATGTAAGGAATCATGCATCCAATCTCGACCTCGAAAGACGACACAACAACAAGATCATCAGTTGGCTGAAGACGTTAAAAATCAACGTTTCATCCGCACTGCCGACTTAGCGGTGCCTCTAGCAGTATCCACCCACACAGTGCGACGAAGATTACTTGAAGCTGGCCTTAAACATCATACGCCAGCCAAAAAACCATTGTTGACTCACAGGCATAAAGAGATGCGTTTGGCGTTTGCAAACCGCTATTTAAATTATGATTTTCAAAATGTGGTATTTATGGACGAAAAAGTTTTTGTGTCCTCAGCCGATGGACGACTGTCCCTTTGGCGGACACCCAAATCCAGGTACGAAGAGCAAAACGTATTACCAAACAGACGTAGTGGCAGAATTTCAATTGGGTTTTGGGGTTTTATGAATAGTGGCGGGCCGATAGAGTTATGTGAGATCTCTGGTCGGTTGAACAGCGAGGGATATCTAGATCTATTACGGGATGTATTTTTGCCCTGTGCTAAACTAGTGTATCCTGATGGACACGTAATTGAATTCATGCAAGACAACTCTGCAATCCACAATGCGAGACGCGTCCAGGCTTGGATAGACAACAACGAGGAATTAAATTTAATAAAAATGCCCCCACGAAGCCCTGATATCAACCCCATAGAGAATCTATGGGGTTTAATGGTTCAGGACTGGGACGCAAGTAAAGCTCGCACAACTTCCACCTTAAGAGCACACGTCCACGAAATTTGGGAGCAATATAGAGGCAGCGACGTATGTGCAAATATGGTTAACTCTATGAAAGACCGTTTGCAAGCGGTGAAAGATGCAGATGGAGGGTATACAAAATATTAGGTTGGTAATATGAAGAAAATATGGAGTTTTGATGATGAAAGTAGGTAATTTAAGTTTTAAAAAAAAGTGTAGCCTTTTTTATGATGAAAGTAATTCACCTAAGTTTGTCAAATAAAAAAAAATAGTTTTTAGTAATTTGTTTTATTGGTTGATAAGTAGAGGTATCAAAAATAAAGTACGGTGTGCACATGCCCCTAAACGTCAGAACGATTTTTTACAAGTATAAAATTTAACCCTTTTCCAGGGCACACCAATCTAGATGGTTTAACAAAGAATGCAATACATATCCAAGTCATTATAATATTGGGAATTAGTTTCAGGGCAACTAACATTTCACGTAAATTCAATTAGATTTGAAACCTAATTTAAGGTACTTAGTTTGAAATTGTAACGAAACCTATGTGGTCAATATAGAGCCTCTGCCTGGAAAAGGGTTAAAAAAAACCCGACGGCTCCTAATAGTGACCTAAATTAGGTACTTACGTCGACACCTACTTTAAAATTTATGTACAGTCAAGGGCAAAAATATGTATATAGTTTATTACCTTGTCTATTTTCGTCATATTTGAACTACCATATATGAACTGTCACAATGGTTAAAGTGACAGGGTACTAAAGTGTATACATATTCTTGCCCTTGACTGTATCTACTTCTTTATGATGTTTATATGAAAATGATAGCTTAAAAGTGTTATAATACCTACGCATATATTCAGAATACGCTAAATATTAGCTTTAATTTCATACCCATATTCTTGCAATATAAAATATTATTTTTAAACCCCCTTTTTTTTTCACTGACGCTGTATTGAAATAATTATTATATACTCGTACCTACACTTCACACCGGCAGTTAAGAACGAATCTAATGGTACCTCATAAGTTGAAATCCGTCCAGCCGTTTAGGCTACGGAGGGTGACAACAAAACAGACATACATACATACATACATACGCTTTGAAGACATAACCCTTCTTTTCTTCGGACAGTCGGGTAAAAAGATAACATTTTGTGCTTCTGAAGCTAGCTCATAAAATTGAAAATGTGATAAAAATTTAAGTGTTCTTTATAACCACGTGTGTGATTTTACGAAATTAGATAAATTAGCGAAATTGAAAGAACTTTATTATTATAAATTAAAACCTAACTCTACAAACAAAATTCAGCATCGGACAAACGGTAACGTAATATTTACGAGAAAAGCCACATGAAAATCTTGTATGGTATATAGCTGTTGTGAAGCAGAATCTATAATAATAGGGTGAAAGGTAAAACAAATGACACGTCAATGACGTCACTATCAAAATGAAAAGGACAAAGCGATCATGACAGAACGGTACTCTTTTCGGTGATTGTCATAATTCAAAATTAGAAAACTTGTTTGTTTGTTGTATAGATATTTTTGACTGTGTAGATATTATTGCCCTTGACTGTATAGATATTTTTGGCTTGGGTTTTGTTCTTATGTATGTGAGAGTTGCGTGTATAGATATTTATGGCCTCCTATTTGCCTACATATATTTGACTGACACTGTACATTTATTTATGGCCATGTAAATGTCTAGATCTTTTTGACTAATAAAATGATCACATATTTTTGACCGGATTACCGTACAGATATTTCTGGCTAATCAACTGTACAGATATTTTTGACGCCTTGGGAACGTATATATATTTATGCCCTTGACTGTACGGAACCCTAAAAAATAGATTTAAAGATAATGTACCTCTTCTAAAATGGTAATTTCAGCTGAAAAAATATTCAGCGAAAGACATTTGTCAGGATCGTAGCAGGTGGAAAGAAGTGGTCTCTGCCTACCCCTCTGAGAAACGGCCGTAATTTTATGTATGTATGTATGTAAAATATTCAATGTATCAGAAAAATAAATGGTTTCCTACAAAAGCGTGTAACAAAATCTTAAACCGATTTTGTAAAAAAAATCGTGAAAAAGAATTGCACTATCGAAACATGTCCGTTTAATCCCGATTGTAACAAAATACTAATTTATGGTATTATTGTTAATTATCGAGGAGCTTTTAATTTTTTTATCTAGCTGGTCAAGTTTTTACTTCCATTTCTTCTTTAGTATGAATAGCAGAAAGTAGGCCAGTTTTAAAGATCGAAATTCAAAATTTTGGCTGTGTCTCCACTGTGTTTCAAAAAAACATAATGACTTTCGATTGTTCTAATATTACATTTTAAATTTAGAAGCTGGAAGCTTTTAAGCCGGAGCGCCACTGCTGCACACACTACGCACGGACACGCTATACACGTCGCCCACGTGGGTCCATTGGTCTGGATATGTGTGTCAACATTTTCACAGCAACCAATGCTCGCACACGTAAAACGTGTGGGCCACGTGGCTACGTTGGTCAGCTGCGTGTGTCTACATTCCCCACTGCGGGCCACGCACAACCACGCGCGCGCGTGGGGTGCGGCGCCCTTGAAGCCACCTTTCCACTGCAACACACGGGCAGCGTGGGTCGCAGTGGAGCTTTGCCTGCCACGGGCGCTAGCGTGTGCGTGGCAGGCACTTTGGAACAGACCACGCGTCTATCAGTGACGTCGTTTCGTGCGCAGCGTGCTCGTGGACGACTGTGGAAGTTTCTACCTACAATTTCATACAAAGCGTTTTTGTACCCACGTGTGTAGCTTGACCGTGCGCAACAGTGGGGCTCCGGCCTTACACTTAAATGTATATACGTGTAAGGCACTCGAAAATTATGAATTTCGATCTTTAAAACCAGCCTATCTGCTATTCATACTAAAGCAGAATTATTGTTAATAATACCATAAATTATTATGTTGTTAGAATCAGCGTTAAACGGACAAGTTTGAACAATATGTTAACTTCCGATAGTTAAATTTTATTTCACGACAGTTTTTACAAAATTGATTAAAAATTTTGTTCGACAGAAGTCTTTGTAAGAAATGAAGATTTTTTCATCTGAATTTACCATTTTAGAATAGTTACATTATCCTTAAACCTATTAAAGAAAAGCTGATTGTGTTACAGTTATAAAAATATATAAACTTTGGAGATATATAGCAATTTTATGATTTAAAAAAAACATATCTTTTTACTGTCAGGATCGAATCAGCGATATCGATTAAAATGATTGGAAATGACCGCCTCTATGTCTTTGTTCGATTTGATTCACACTTCCAAGGACACTCTGTATAAGAGGAAGTCTGAAAGTGACACCGGTGATGAAAAGTTGTTTGGAAATCGGTTGTCATGGTATGGGCATGTGATGCGGAGGAATGAGGAAAATATCGTCAGGAAAGTTTTGAGTACGAATGTGGTTGGCTATACTAGTACGGGAAGACTAAAGAAACGATGGATGGACTGCGTGAAATATAATATGGCTAGAAAGGGAGTGACTACCGAGATGGCTAATAGAGAACTATGGAAGAAAAATACATGCTGCGCCGACCCCAAATAAGTTGGGATAAGGGCAGGACATTGATGAGGTAACATTATTCCCATCACTATTTCATTCTCTATCTAAATATAATTACAGTAAGGTATACTTATTGTTATCATTGGCAGTTCGAATAGGGCCCGACTGTAGAGAATGCATAATTTATTTATGTTATGGGACATAAATGCATGCGATAAAAAGGTTTTATACCCCGGAAAAGTCACTTTGACTTTGATACTGTGTTTACATTTTTGATCCCGAATTCCATTTCCGGGTGTATAAGATATCGCTCATTTCCGGAATACCATTATTTCAATAGCAGATTCTCAATATACTGGAATTCCATAACTTGGCGTTTAAATTACGGTTCTATTTATTAATTTTACCATATATTTAAAATATCTTGGTGTTTTAGGACTAGCGTAACAGCCGTTGTTTTGTTAAAGTGAGAGAAATTTGTTAAAGAGCTAATGTTTGTATTTACCACTTAGTCGATAGACTTGTATTAGAAATGAACGCTATCTATATATTTACTCGTTCGCCAATACATTGTTACCCCAATTTTCAGACTGGACGTGCAAGAGATCGAACGTGAGAACCCTGCTTTGGCGATGGCGTTAGCATACGCCATGCATGTGCCTGATGATGACTCGGATGGTTACGAATTTATCTTTGGAGAGATTGAAGGAGAGCCTCCGTTAATGTACGAATCGATCGGAGCGCTGACGCGGACCGTGCGCCGCGTTATGACTATGTACGGCGCAGGCAGCCAGCCTGCGCTTGGCGACCCGCCTCGCGGCGACTCTCCGAGCGACGACCCACCCAGCGACGATTCGCCCGGCTTCGACCCGCCCGGCGTCGACCTACCCCGCGTCGACCCGCCGAGCGAAAACCCGTCTCGCGGCGACCAGCCCCGTGAAGACCCGCCTTTTGGTGACTTGCCTCGCAGCGACCCGCCTCGCGACGACCAGCCCCGTGTAAATCCGCCTCGCCACGACTCTGCCCGCGGTAAGCCTCGCAATGAAGAGGACCCGGTAGAAGCCCGCGGCGCGCCCGACGACGAGCCGGACCACGACCAACCATAGTCTCTTAAATAATCATTTTTGATGATATAATTTAACTATAATCGTAATTTATTGTATACAGCTTACGAGTGCTCCGAAAATCAGTTACTGGACACGTTTTATTTTGCATGTTAGTCCTTACCAGGTAGTAGGTACTTGCTTCTTATTTATTAAATGTGATAAATTGTAAAGGCGGAGCATGTTTTTCATTTCTCGATGGAATTAATCGGAAAGGTAGGGTTACCGACGGAGAGAACCGCCAGTAACCATACCTGCACGGCTAGCACATGTTGTCCGCGACTTGTTTATCGCTCGGATCTCCCTTTCTATCCAGTGTGAAACGATAGAGACGCACTGAGCGACATGCGAGAAAATACAACTTGTGCTACCCGTGCTGGGCAGCTAGCACAACTTACCTGCGACATGTTTATTGCTCGGTCCAGTGAGGGGCACCAACGAGACAGTCACTGAGAAGAGGAGGCGTGAGCTAGGGGTGCACTTGCATAACCAGCATTGCATTTGTTCAGACACTTGAAATCGATGAATATGTACAGTAATATGTGGTGGTACGCATAATTAGTGACACTTGCTTTTTTCCATGCAATTGCCAACAAATATGACTTTTCCCAACCTTTTTAACCAATTTTATTTTTAATTACACTTATTGTTAACTAAGGATTAAATGTATGTATAATTTATCTCTGTTGAAAATTAAAGGGATTTGAAAAAAATAATGTTTTAGCTTTAACATTAAAGCTAAAACATTATTTTTTTCAAATCCCAATAAAATATAATTTAAATCGCAATAAAATATAAGCTCCGTTTTTAACAGTAGTTCACTGTACATCAGTATAAACATTGATAATTTAAAGTAAATTGTAATTGGAAATATAATTGGTCAAGAACTTTATAATTGGTGGTTAAAATTAAAAAGCGTTTTTTGTATATTGTTTGTATGGGAAAAACGCAAGCGTCCCTAATTATGTGACCACCACTGTATATACACGTTCCCAAAATGCCAAAAATATCTAAACTAAAAATAAGGTCTAAGTATACATACATATATTCGACGCGATGGCTGTGTCCGAAACGAGATATTAATGCTTTCGACTGTACCAGCAATACAATTAAAATACAACCAAAGTCCGCTGGTAAGTACCGGTTACCGCCGCGCCGGCTCGCGTTTGTTATGATTGTCAAAGGACTGCAGGCACAGTATAGAAACAATAACAAATCTTCCCTACAAAATCACGTTTAATGCATGGTCTAATAAAACAAGGTCTTCTCTTCCGAAAAGGGACACTTTCTACGTCACCACAAAGTTGCCACTTGATTAACCACTACCCTAAAATAAGGAAAAAAAAATATTTTAGGTTAGTGTACGATTTTATTTCATAAATATATATATCACGAATAATATAAGTCACGAGCATAATTTACATATTTACTTTCAATTAATGTTCTATTTTAATATTGTATATACATTTATGCATGAAAGTAACTAACAGGGATTTTTTTTAAACATAAAGGTTACATTACAATGTGGAATTACAACCTGATACCACAGGCATCACCGGATTCAACAGATCAAACTGGCCGGTTACAAATTTGTCAACTTGATGTTTCCCGTCATACTATTCGAACCTATGGGAATATCATATTCCGCTCTCGCTCGGTATCATGACGCTAATGAAACGCCAATGATTTTCAAACTGTCGTGGTAAAAGTTGTCGATGACTTTTTTTTGTAAAATGCAAAATAGTTAAATGCTCTATTAAAAGCTGTAAGAGCAGAAAGGGTAGGACACTGTCGGTTTCTATACTTTTACCACCAAAATAATCGCTTGCCGAGGAGTGGTTGCGATATTGCGGGCCTAAAACCACGGTTAAATATGGTGAGTAGTATTTTATGTCGTATTGTACCTAAATGAGAGGAAGCGCCTAATAAAAAAGCGCTTATCAATATTCAAGTTCTCATAATCCATAGTCCTATAATATTTAGAACTTATTTTTTATTTTGTTATGAGTATACTTAATCGTATATTTACCATTAAATGTTCAACATTTAAGTGCCGGTGGTCACAGCACATTGCTCGAGGCTCATACACAGATTTAGGTTACCTACCGTCTTTCCTGTGGACATACCCGAAGTTAACGTTTTTAACCTTTTCAACGCCACAGTCGGCTCTGGCCGTCAACTAAAAGTTGTGCCACTGACGCCACGTCGGCTACAGCCGACAAGAGTTCAAGATTAAAAGAGACTTTGTTTGATAGCAATAAGGTGTAATTTGCATAGCATAGCAAACATGTTTGGCGTGTGGGTGGCACATTTTGTATTCGACGTATGGCGTTCAAAAGGTTAAGTCACAGATTAGATTATGACGCGTGCTGTCAGCGCTGCCGCTGCCATAGATAAAATAGAATAGGTCATGTCGGTTTTCTGTGCTTGAACCATGTAAGGCTAAGGGACTGTTGCCCTTTCCGCTATCTGAGGACGGCCATGGAAAAGTTTTGCGTTTATTTTTTATTTTTTTATTATTATTGTTTTTTTTCTCTAGTTTTTTTATTATTTTGCAACCATTCCTTGTTTTCAAATAATTATGTGTGTGTAACCTTCCGTGGTTTCACCTGATGGTTCCAACGGAAGACCAGCGCTGACTTTAATGCCAGCATTACGCTGAGTTGGGACCATTTCGTGGCTACTTCCTTCTTGTACGTGTTAATCTGTTCTTTTTTTATGTATGTCACGAATAAATGATTTTTCTTTCTTTCTTTCTTTCTAAAGCCTAATTTGCTGGCTGAACCCACATGCGTATAAGCTCTATCAGGTCTACTTTAGTCCTATGAAATGAAAACAAAACTTATATGCACACAAGCCTTTAACTGACCACAGGAGGGACAACTTTTGTTTTTGCGAATGTGTATGACTCTCGTAGAACTTATACCCGTACCTACGTCAAAATGTAGCAACACGTCGTCTATACGTTTTTTTTTATAGAGAACAGTAAATGGTCAAAACCTAAAACCTATATAAAATTATAGTCTTAAGTTAATATATACCAGCTTCTATTTTATGTCGAATTTCACCAACCACTTGATGACTTGACAGACGATTAGTGTTAACAGCTGTCCAAATATATGAAGTAACAGTCCATTAACATTGATTAAAATTTAACATCGTTTGCTGAAATTGGTACTTAGTACATCGTTCACTGTTACCGTATCGTTCACAATTTAGTTATAAAGCTAATAAAATTGTATTTTCTTAATATTGGTTCTTTTGGCAAAAATTCTAATAGATTAAAAATACCTAGTGTTCCTATTATTATTTTTTATTCGTGTGACCTTCTCGTGCTTACCTCTAGCTTTTAGGCTGTCACAGGTCCGTACAGATCATAGATGTAGGAAAACATAGATCCCGTGTAGCCAACTTACAAGCGTACCACCTTTTTCTTCTGTGTACAACACAGCTTTGTAGCCAATGGTCATGTGAACCTAACTAAATTAAATACGAATTGATAGAATACTCGTAAGCTGCTAGGCGGATAAAGAATTAAGAAAAAGTATCACTTAATTTAGTCGGATTACTGTTGTTGTTCGCTTGTTGTTCCCTATCTGTTCGCCCATCGGTCGGAATTTTCAAAATAATACGCTGAAAATATATTAATTGGACTAGTTAACAGTAATATATTAAAATATAGTTTAAGTGCAATGGCCTGTGTGTTTCGTGGGCTTTCACAGCTGAGTGATTTTTAGTATAAATCTTGATTTTCGGCCATATTGCGGCCGTTTTGCAAGTATAACTAGAAACATCATGGTATTACATTTTGTAATTAATAAAATGGCACTATGTGCAGCAAATGTGCATTTTTAACGCATTTTTTGATTCTTTCGGAAGTAAACAATAGTGCTTCCAAAATTAATATCGATAACTAAACTTTCGATATTTTGATTAAAGGCCAAACCACACCGCTTGCGTGACGTGCACGTGCACGTGCGCGTTCGCTTTCCACTGCGTTGTATAGTGACATGTCGTAATGAGCCTTCATACTATACAACGCAGTGGAAAGCGAACGCGCACGTGCACGTCACGCATCCGGTGTGGCTCGGCCTTAAGTAGGTAGTTAAATATGTGTATGGGTATGTGTTTAAGGCCGGGTTTACAATGCAACTTACGACTTACGTAAGTAGGGACGCAGATATTTGTTAGAATTAGATAGATTTTTTTTCTCATTCTAACAGATATCAGCGCCCCTACTTACGTAAGTCGTAAGTTTCAGTGTAAAGCCCGCCTAAATATCAAAAAATGGATACAATTTGAGTTAAATAGCGATTCCGAATAGTTAAAAGGCTCATGTTTCAAATGTCGAAAGTACTTTTTTTGGTATGTAGGAATTTGAATGTCGAAAGTTAAAACATTTAAAGTTTGTTATTTCAAATGTTCAGTTTTTTTCGTTGCGTTCGTTTTAGACATAGGGGGAAGAGTGGCAGTTTGAAGCACGGGGCACAATTATACACCAGCACTATTTCGTTAAAAACAAATGGTACCTGGTAATATCGAAATATCACTAAAACATGACTATACATAAGCGGGCTTGACAGCTGTAAACGCATAGCTAGGTTGTTGTTCTATAGCAAATTACAAATAAAAAAGTGTTTTTAGTGTAGCTTACTCCTTACTCATTCATACGCAACCCAGCCAAATTAACCTTGATGCTAAAACAGGAACGGTTGGAGATGCTCTAACAGAAATGTTTCGTCGTGGTTTCAGAAGTTGCGATGCAATCCGGCATCAAAAAAGGGTCACAAACTGTCTTCCAATTACTTTTTGTAAGACTCATTCATCATTATTAAAGTTTTATCTTTAAATAAACGTTTTATTTTCAAATAAAAACTGTAAAAACCGTCTTTATTTTTATTACACGACAAAAAAGTAGTACTTTTCGCCATTTTAGAAAATGTTTTTTTTTGGTCTACCCCATGGTGTTGGTCAACCCCGGGTACATATACTAAATATCTGAAATGAAAGCACAAACGAGGGGCGGCTGAAAAGTTTTCTACCTGACTATGAAAGAAAAGACCACAGAAATAGGATTCTCATAGAAAGAACTTAATAAGAAGCACACTTGAAAAGAATATCTATCGCATAATTTTTAACGCATATTAATAATGAGTTAGACAAAGAGGTATATAGCAGCGCATTTCGGCTTAAAGGCCGAGCCACACCGGTTGCGTGTGCAGCACGTAAGCGTCGACGTAAGCGTAGACGTGTGCAGCACCCCTGTCACACCGGGTTACCCGCACGTCTACGCGCACGTCGATGCCACGCGTGCTGCAGAGAGCTGCACACGCCACGCAAGCACACGCTACAGCTCCGTAGCGTCCCCAGCCGTCATTTGCAATTTTTCATACTATTCTTAGCACCATGTTCGATAACAGTACTTTTGGCGAAGAAGAAGTACTGCTTTTACTTTAATGTCAAGATACTCCTGCGACGCGATGTCAAAAAGTATGGGTCTACGAGATGTCAATGCAAGAAGACAAAAACAGTGAATAACACAACCTATGCCTTCATATTTGCCTGATACGCATTCATATTCTCGCACAATTTCAATAAAGTATTCTTTTAATTCGAGATTCATGTTTAAAATTACCACGCGTACCGGCACAATTGTAAATAAACACAAGAGAGCTGCGCGTCGTCACGCGCAGCAACGAGCTGCGCGTGAGCCGACTTGTCCGGTTCGCCGTCTCAAAGCAAACTCCTATTAGATACAACGTCATCACTGCACGCATCGAAGCGCCGTTGCCGCTCCGCTTTCTGCGCGCGTGCAAGCAGCGCGCAGCCGGTTTGTCTCATGAGAGCCGCAATGCGTGCGACACGCGTTACGCGTACGTGCACGTGCACGTCACGCAAGCAGTGTGACATATCGTATGAGAATTTATACTATACAACGCAGTGGAAAGCGCACGTGCACATCTACGCGCACGCATCCGGTGTGGCTCGGCCTTAAATCGGCTTATCAAACTGGGGTCATATTTGAGGCCACCGTGGTGTCAAAACCCGACTCATTTAAAAATTATCAACTTATGGACATACCTATTAGACCAACCTCCGAAGAAGCTGCGGTGTATTGTCTTTCGTTATGTAATACTGTCACATTGCTTTCAAAACAATAGTATCTACGCGGTACAACAAAGTATAATCCACAATTATAATTCATAATGGCCTGCGCTGTCCTAGGATGTAAATCGCGCACGGTATTTAAAGAAAATGCATCCGCTTACATTAGCTTTCACAGGCAAGTCCGTATTTTGTTATTAGGTAATTAGTTATTCCTGCAGTGATTTAGTGCCTTTAAAAGCATAGAATTGCAGTACAACTAATATTTAGTTGAATATTGGTACATATATCTGTAAATTATATCGTAACATATATTATTTTGAATGTTTTATAAATTTACCACCGGATATACCTAGTGCTGAAAAAATTACATCGACAAATAAGTTTATTTTATTTAGTTATCCATCTTAGTAGAGATGGAACCCAATTTGACTTGGTGGCCTAATAAATTCTTTACATTTCATTTTAGATCTCCAGAGGACAGTTTTTTAAGGGAAAAATGGGTTGCGGCCGTTTGCGTGTCCAGTGCCAATTGGTCCTGGAAAAACATTACCGCGTGCGTTCAAAACATTTTGAAACCAACTGTTTCCTTAAAATTGCTAGTTCCAAACGTAGACTCCGACCAATTGCCGTGCCAACTTACTTAATTAGCAATAAAGTTTTATGTAATTACACTTAGGTGCAAAACTGTCTCAATATTAGCACCTTAGTAGAATGTGAATATGTTGATGATAATTAAAGGTATTTTTAAATGTTTAATATAGACAAGTACTCCTTGAAATTCGCTACAAATCCGCCTACCAAATGATTTACCTGTCGTTTACAGTTTTTATGTAATTTTCTCTCTCTCTTTTTTTATGTAATTTTCTGTAACTTCTCTCTTTATGGCAACCCCAAATAAGGACCCTGATAAAAGTAACTAAATTTAGTCTCTTTAAAATGAGTAGGAAATTATTGAAACCAGCAATTCAAATAGTTTTCTTATTTGGGGTTGCCACGGAGAAAACTGAATAACGAGTAAAAAAATTTAATTAAAATTTTACGGTTTCTGGTTAAAAATTACTAAACAATTATAAATGACAAGTAAATCATTTGTTCAGCAGTTTTGTAGCGAACTTCAAGAAGTACCATTTTGTATTAAGCATTTGAAAATACCTTTAATTATCATCAACATATTCACATTCTACTAAGGTGAATATTGAGACAGTTTTGCACCTAAGTGTATATTGTAAAACGATTTTACTTTATTGATATCAAACTTGTTTATTTCGAGTTTTCAGCTTCAGTAAAAAACGAAGGTTTTTGAAGTAGGTACTTACTTAAAAAGCTAAAATCAGGGCATCTATTCTAAATTGCTTCAATTTCGTAATCATATTGTTAATGATAAATCATATTGTTAACAAGATTAAGACATACCTAAAATGTGTTAAAACAAATTGGAATAGAACTATTGCTGTACTCCTATTTTATACGGTTACTTGACTGACAAATAATTTAAAAAAACGGCAGATCTACGAAACATACTTATTCATATACAAGTCGCAATCGAGTAGCGTCGATATCGATATTATTGCCTAGTACCATGTCTAGACCATGTTTACATAATGTGAACTTTTGACAAATGTGTCAATTTTCCTCCAAAAACAAAAGAAAACCGTGTACAACCTTACTTTTTCGGACATATAGTGTACTCTTTTTTGCATATTCAATTTCCCTGAAGAGTAAAGATGACCGCTATTGTATTATCGTTTTTTATTTTATTACTCCTTCTATGCTAGTTCTTATTATTTGTCCCCTTCTACCGAAATGCACTTGTTACACTTGTCAAATAATGACATTAAAACGTAAAAAAAAACTTTCGGTTTCTCGTCAAAATAGTCGTTCACCGCGGCTATCATCTGATCATTGGAAGAAAATCTACAAACCCTGAGATCTTTCTTCAGAAGAATGAATAGGAAATAGTCACAGGGGGTTTAATCTGGGCTGTAAGGGGGATGTCGATGACATCGAAGCCATTTCTGTTCATGGCTAGCTGTGTTGTGCGAGCCGTATGCACAGGTGCATTGTCGTGCAAAATCAAAATTCCGTTGCCGAGTTTGCCTCTCCGTTTTTCTCTTATAGCGTGCTTCAACTGGAAAAGTAAATTTGCGTAATAATTGGCATTCATTGTCTTATTTTTGGTAAATAATCAATGAGCAATATCCCTTCTGAATCCCAAAAAATTTTTGCCTTGAGTTTACTAGCCCAAGGACGAACCTTGAACTTCCAAGGAGGCTTTTCGTCTTTGAGTTTCTATTGTAGGGACTCTTGTTTACTTTCTGGGTCCCACTGTCTAATCCAAGTCTCATCACACGTCACAATCCTGGAAATAATTTCTTCCTCTTTCCCGCGACTCATGTCTAAAAACTCCTGACAACCTTTAATTATTTAATCTCTAGATAGAGTGTGGCCCTGTAATCACTACGACAGAAACAGGCCAGTTTATGTATGCTGGTGTGTGTGACTTCTTTGTCTGACACTCGCAAAACGTCATTCTATTTATCTCTGTGGGCATACATAGGGATGCTAGCTAAAGACATATATTCCCCATTTTACTGGGAAAACTGATCATGTTAAGGTTTAGTTGTTGTAAAGTGTTTGGAAAACTACAAAAGATATCAATTCGAATTGGAATGGTTGACTTCCATTGGCAAAATACACTCACCGGCAAATTTTGCGAAACAATATAAGAGAAAGTAATTTTGAAAGTTCCTTTTTGGTCTGAGTAAAATGTTTTAAATTATTTGTTTTTCATAAAAAATATCGGATAAGACGTCATTAATTAAGTGTATTGAAAAATAAATATTGTTGTATTTGTGACACAAAACTATTGCGTTTAAAATTTAGACTTTTCACTATCGTTCCGCTAAATATGCTGTGAGTAAAGTGGGATAGAGGGTAATAGAGATAATTTTGCACACAACTTAAATTTTATTCGTATTAATTACCGTCTCTTTGTTTTTTTTTGATCTAAGTATGAAATATAATACATTTTCATATGGACTGTACCATTCTCGACTCGCACTTGACCAATTTCTGATTATTTTATTTATGCATTCCTACAAATCAATAAATTATAAGATAAGATAACATTTTATTTGTAAAAATAAAACTTATAATAAGGTACAGGCATCAACAGGGGTTCCCAAACTAGGCACAGCCTGTAACTTGGGCAACCATATAAATTCAAAAGAACATAGATTTATATTATAATATAAATCTATGTTGTCTATAAATCTATACTGAGCAAAGAGATTGGCCTGTAATTTTCTGGATGGGTCTTATCTCCGTTCTTGTGAACTGGAGTGACAGAGGCGACTTTCCAAGAACTGGGAAAACAACCCGTTGAAAGGCTCAAATTAAAAATATGGGTCAGAGGCCCACATAAAATGTCCTTAGCTAGCTGAACAATATTTGCGTTAATCCATCAAGGCCCGGTGCGTTATTGGCATTTAGTTGGGTTATAATGCTCCAGACTTCCTGCGAATCCGTTGGCTCTAAAAATAATGAATAAGGTGAACTATGTTTTGAATTTACAGCAGAGGCTAAGCGATCCTCCGTCGTATTAGATTGGTTGAGTATCTCATTTGCCAGGTTCTGACACACTGATGAAAAATAGTCATTGCATTGATTAAGAGAATCCTTGGGGCTTGGTCCAATAGTCGTGAGATCGGCTGCTAGATTTTGTTTCTTTGAGATGTTACAAAAAGAGTTAATGGTCTTCCAAAGTAATTTAGGATCCTTACAATGAGCCTGAATCTCCCTACTTTCGTACTCTGTCTTCAGTTTACGCAGTAAATCACTATAAAAATTCCTGTAGCGGTTGTAGATAATTTTGCAGGTTTTGTCGTGATGTTTTTTTTTTACATTCATGTGTAGTCTATTGCGGTGGCGAGCACATCTCAATAAGCCTGGCGTCATCCAAGGTTGAAGAGTGGCCCTTGACCTGCTTATTTTTATTGTATTTTTATTGTCGTTAATAGCTGTTTTAATCAAATTTGTCAAATTGTAAACTGCTAGATCGACATCCGCTGTTGAACTGACTGCTGTCCAGTCGCAGGAATTCAGCGCCTCACAAACTCCAGAGAAATCTATAACAGTCCTGAATCTTTTTGGTTTGGTGTGTTTTGTGTGGGACTCGATACCCAAGATTGCCATTTTATGATCTGTTATATCAGCGTCACACACAATACCCATCGTCGAGAATTTTGATTTAATAAAAATGTGATCCAAGCATGAATTTACTCTGGTAGGTTTTGTAATTGCTGGTTCAAGGCCATGCTCCGCGTTTAAGCAAATGTACTTCAAAGCATGGTCTTCAAGTAAGTCGATATTTATATCGCCAGCTAAAATTAAATTTTTCCTGTCTTTAAATGGTTTTAGATTTTCATCCAGGGAGTATAAAAAGCTACTAGTGTTCCTAAAAGATGGAGATCTATATATGCCAATAATAACTAAGAAATTCGTAATGTCTAAAACCAAGCCGCACGCTTCATCCCAAAATGGCTCAGACGCAGTCACCGCCCACGAGCTCTTAATGTACATAACAACGCCACCGTTCTGATTTATATTGCGCTGCGTAAAGTACGAACTGTAACCCGGAATTTCATTTATTGTTGTATGTTCACTTAGTCTACATTCCGTCAGGACTAGTACGTCAATATTTAGATTTAATCTGTTTAAGTATACAAACAGCGCATCAAAATGTCTATTTATACTCCTAATATTAAGCGTTAACATTTTAAAGTCGTACTTGGGGGCAATTACAGTTGCACACAATTCAGGAATTCCAATCTCGTGACACTCAATGTATGCGGTTGTATCTATACTGCAGGCTAAGTCAAAGACGCCCATAAACACTGAAAAATGTAGTAGTGAGTTAACCATGCAAAATCAAAATAAAAAGAAAAAACCCTTTGCGAGAGCACAACTGGGACGCAGAGAGGAGCACGGGAAGCAACGTCGTAAACGATTGTAATTCAAAACGAATCCATACATTAAACGTACTTTTACTCAAACATACACACCAAGACCACATATTATCAAGAGGCAAATAGGGATGTAGAAATAATTCGGCAAGCTGATTAAATACTAAAAGCACACAAACCAGAAGTGAATTATAAAAATACTTGAAAAATACTAGACCAAAAATACTTAAAAAATAAAAATACTTAAAAAATACAAGACCAAGTACAGCCGAAATAATTGACTGCAAATTAAAACGAATCCATACCTTATCCGTAGTTACACTAAACCAAGTACAAAAATTATTACCTAGAGGCGAGGGAGAATGCAAAAATAAGTCAGCGTGCAAATTAATTACTAGACATATGTAAACCAAGAGTAAATTATTTAAATTCTTAACCAGCACATGATATGGTATATGCAGTTTGTATTTGATACTTATTCTAGGAACAATTCTGCTTGCTCTCCGGCAGCTGGCTCCGAGCGCTGAGCTTGTCGAGAACCGCCTCCGAGGTAACTTGCAGCACTGAGCTAGTCTCCGACCGACGCATAAAAATGTTCCCGTTTGAGGTCCAAGTGTGCTTGAAATGGAGCTCCTCACCTAGCTTCCTGGCTTTGCTCAAACAAAAACGGTTTCCGTCACCCCGGAAATGTCTACATTATTTTGGTGGACGACAGAAAAGGATCTTCATCTTTTTCAGGTAACGTATCAGGCTGTTCCGCTCTAACGGGCGTGCTGTCTGACTTCATGTTCTTTTGTTTTAGTTTGCAGTTAGGGCAAAGAAGGTGTTTTTTGGTTCTCAATAACTTGTGTTCCTCGCGAGTCAAGTTGAGACACAAAGTGTGATTGCTGGGTCATTTGTTTGATGTTTTCAAATTCCTTTATTCTCCACTCGCACTAGGCCGTTTTACTCGACTGATACTTTGTTTTCTATTATTAATTTTATGTAAACATAATATATTCTAATGTAACTTCCATTCTTCGACACTCACACCCCTAGGGAATTTCGTATGTCAAAACTGGCAACACCAACAAAAATGCCAAGATGGAATCGTAATAATTAGACATATTAAAATTGATTGATTTTGGAAAAAAATACTATAAATTCTGAATTACTTAGCGGTGGTAGGTGAGATTCCTTGTTGTTTTAATACGTCCTTTGTAATTTCGACAAACTTTAATAACGCAACTCGTCATTTTAGTGCCTTTTTAGCGAAATTTATTCTAACACGTAACACGAGCGTATCCCTTGACAACACAATTTACACTATGGAGCGGAAAGCTACTTATAGGCTAACAGTTAGCTGATAAAAATTTCGACGCATTCATGTCATCGAAGTTCTATCTAGAGAGTAAATAATCAAAGCTGACAACATCTGACACGTCTGTCTTTGTCTAACGGAGTCAGCATTTTGGGGCACCAGCGTGCACTAACTTTAGACATATTTAAATGACCGAGAATTATTTCGTTTACCCATTCCTTACTTATGCTCACATCTCTAGCTATCTCCCACTGTTTTACCCGTCGGTCTTCTAGAATAACTTTTTTCACTTTGGCCACGTTTCCTTCAGTGACAGCAGAAATTGGTGGCCCGCTACAAGCATAATCTTCGAGGCCCTCACGACCCGATTTAAATTGTTTACGCCAGAACTTGATGGTAAAATGCGAAGGGCACGAATCACCTAATACCATTGAGGTATATTAACTAGAGAAGCAAATGTCAATCAAAAGCGACGCATAAAACGTGCCAACTACCTACTAATAATCGCGACGTAGCTTTGAAATCAATAATATTTGAACAAAAAAACCATAACTATCTCTTTTACAATAATACACTAGTAGAAGAGCTCATCTGATATCAAAAGTTCAGTGTTACCTGGAACATGAAATTTTCCTGCAAAAAAATCGAGTAAATTCTTTGATAATATGAATCGTTACAAGTAATACATTGTGTTAATATTTCATTTTGTTTCATTTCTCGCTTACAAGAATGGTAGTAATAAGTTTACACGGTAGTGGCCCTTCCTATGAAGCTAGCGGTCCCGGGTTCGTTACTTGGTTTGCAAATGGTTTCCTTTGCATTTTATATTATTTCTTCTTTCTTTAGTTATTCGACTGATTGTTTCCAAAATCGATATCTGGGGATCTGTGTGGTCTCCGACAACGAATCCGTTGACAGATTGAGAAAAAGTAGTCGCCATCTTGAACTTTTTATTCGACTGATTGCTTCCAAAATCGATATCTGGGGATCTGTGTGGTCTCCTATAGAGAATCCGTTGACAGAATGGGAAAAGTAGCCGCCATCTTGAACTTTTTAGTTATTCGACTGATTGCTTCCAAAATCGATATCTGGGGATCTTTTTAGTCTCCAACAACGAATCCGTTGACAGATTGTGAAAAGTAGCCGCCATCTTGAACTTCTTAGTTATTCGACTGATTGCTTTCAAAATCGACATCTGGGGACCTGTGTGGTCTCCGAGAACGAATCCATTGACAGAATTAGAAAAAGTAGCTGCCATCTTGAACTTTTAGGTTATTCGACGGATTGCTTCCAAAATCGATATCTGGGGATCTGTGTAGTCTCCAACAAGGAATCCGTTGACAGAATGTGAAAAAGTAGCCGCCATCTTGAACTTTTTGGTTATTCGACTAATTGATTCCAAAATCGATATCTGGAGATCTGTGTAGTCTCCGACAACTAATCTGTTGACAGGTTGAGAAAAAGTAGCCGCCATCTTGAAACTTTTAGTTATTCGACTGATTGTTTCCAAAATCGATATCTGGGGATCTGTGTGGTCTCCGACAGGGAATACGTTGACAAAATGGGAAAAGTTGCCGCCATCTTGAACTTTCCAGTTTTTGGGCCGAATTCTTTCAAAGTCGATATTTGGGGATCTGTGTGGTCTCCTATAACTCTCGAAATTGACACTTGAATGATAACTTAATAGCTTTAAGGGGGTGAGAGACGAGGTATTTTTGAACATTTTTAGCTGTATATGCCATAGACGAAATTTGGTAGTTTTTTTATTGAAAATTTAATGATTTTACAGAAAATATCCAGAATTTGATAGTCACGTGTTAAGAATGCCCCAATAAGCGTTGCCTTGTAAACAAAATTGGAATTACAAAATTTTTTTTGGATAGTTTAATGTCTTTGGACCAAATTAAACAAGTTTTAAGCGTCTTTATTGTATTAAAAACAAAATGTAGGCATTCGAAAATATAGTTTCAGATTTTGGAGCAGTCATTTTTGTGCGTAAAAAAAATAAAAATAAAACTTTGAAATGTTCAAACACTTTTAAAAATATGCCTACTTATTGTTCTTTCTTTTAAGGTATCAGTCATTCACATCGCTTGCCAAATCTGATTCTTTCCAGGCAAAATTTGCAAATGGAAGGAACGTGCCAGTAAAATCATAGTAGTACATATACATAAATACTACCCATAGCACGAGCCCTTAAGGTGGAGTAATATTTTAACCATATTTACGTGCTCTGTACTTACTAAAACGTTGGCATCACACAAATCCCGAGATATCGATTTTGAAAGCAATCAGTTGAATAAGTTAAAAGTTCAAGATGGAGGCTTCTTTTTCTCATTCTGTCCACGGATTTGTTGTCGGAGACCACAAAGTTCCCCAGATGTCGATTTTGGACGCAATCAGTCGAATAACTAAAAAGTTCAAGATTGCGGCTACTTTTTCTCATTCTGTCCACGGATTTATTGTCGGAGACCACAAAGTGCCCTAGATATCGATTTTGGAAGCCATCAGTCCAATATCTAAAAAGTTCAAGATGGCGGCTACTTTTTCACATTCTGTCAACGGATTCCTTGTTGGAGACTAGATCCCCAGATATCGATTTTGGAAGCAATCCGTCGAATAACCTAAAAGTTCAGGATGGCGGCTACTTTTTTTTTATTCTGTCAGCAGATTCGTGGTCGGATGTCACACAGATCCCCGGATGTCAATTTCGGAAATAATTCGAGGAATAACGAAAATGTTCAAGATGGCGGCTACTTTTTCTCAATCTGTTAACGGATTCGTTGTCGCAGACCACACCAGTGGCCCGTTTCACGAAGCTACAAGTTACAAATTACAAGCGGAAGTCTCTTTCTAGCTAAAGGAGTTAGAAAGAGACTTCCGCTTGTAATTTGTGACTTGTAGCTTCATGAAACGAGCCTCAGATATCGATTTTGCTCTAACTAGCTGAGATACAAAAAAGAACAACTTTTTTCAATTTTACAAAAATTTAAAGGACATTCCTTACGCTCATTTGGACAGTAGGTATTTATCTCGAAAAGTAGGCCTAGCTTCTTTACTGCTTTAGCTATACATATTATACAGGGCGTTATGCAGAAGGTTGGACAAACTTCAGGGACTAACTGTGTAGGTCATACTCATCAACTTTTATTATGGGACCAACATCCAAATCGCGAAAAAAGAAAAGCTGTTCCATACAAACTTTTAGAGCTAAACAGCTGATATATATATTGTGATTTTCAGTTGTTGAGTTTGATTGTTTTCCGTTAAAGTTAAGAACTCCAAATATCTAGATATAAGACTACACCGCACCACTATTAAGTACGTAACTTGTTAATCGCAATCAGTAAAGTTAAGCGCCCACAACTGTAAACGTTTAGAAACATTAATTATTAGAACTAATTTTATTTATTTCACGGTTGGCCGAAAATATTGAATTCACGGGGATATGAAACAATGCTTTACTTGCAACACTGGGCCTATAATAATAATATCAGATATTTTATTAAAGTTTTATTGTTAATTACATTAATTTAGATACAGAAACAATATATTAACCAGTGAAAAGTAATTATTTGTGCCTTAGTGTGTCTTTCAGACTTTGATAAGCCTCACAAACTTTGTTTCACCGCGCATTTCCCCATTTTTCGCAGCTTCTTTTACGGGCGGCGTCCGTTTGACAACTAACTTGACCATTGGCCGCTATGAGCCTGCAGGCTCATCTGAAGTGGCACATGGGTTATGCATGGTTACTGCCCCTCTAGTTAATATACCTCAATGCCTAATACAGGTAACATTACGCTGTTTGATCTGCGATGGCGTATTTACGTTCCTTAGAAGAAATTTTACGTCAGCATGCTGCTAAATTTTAATCAAATTACCTTTTTCAAGATACTTGTTCCAAGCAACGCCGTGCAAAAAACAAATGAAAAGCAACGAACAAATGATCGTTCAAAATTTTGAAAAAGAACAGTCAATAAAGGTTAATACATAGCGGCCAGTATTTTTTTTTAACTATATTAAGGCTAGGTAGATAACTTTTCAGCCACCCCTCGTATAACGAATTTTAAAGGGAAAACATCACGACTAAGAAGACTTGATTGGTTCCTTGGATATAATTTAAACTTTTTCAACTGAGATAGTATTTTGTAGTCTATTGTCTAAAGAAATAGAGAATACAAAGCTCTATTTCTTTAGACAATAGACTATAAAATACTAAGCAATAGAATAATAGCAAGCATTTTTTTTTGCATTTTACAACCGCCCGAGACTGCCCGCCAGATATACTGACCATTGTGTTTACAGGTAAGTGGAAGAGCTGAGTTCAAAAAGTTTAAACTATACAGGTGACTGATGTTTTAATCTATACGGTGCCCGGGACGTACCCGAAGGATTTTAACAGCGTGTTCCTGAGGTTAAATGGATTTAAAAGTGTTAGGTATATGTTTTTTTTCATACCTACAAGTTAAATGGAAGTTTCGCTTCTCCAGTAAACACAGCGGCAACGCTTTTCTGGTAATTAGCACTTGTTTTTGGAAGTTATGAAAGTGAGTAATTTGTCCCTTTCTTACTTGTGATGTTGAAAGAGTTAATCGAAGATAGAGAATAAATTGTGACCAGAATAAGAAGATGTTTGCGTATAGTTAGCGTAGTAAGCATAGATTATTTCAAAGCAGGATTTACTTAGAAAAGTCATTGATTAATCCTTTTTAAACCCTGAATAATTTAAAGGCTTGGTTCACAAGCACCGCTTTTCATTACATTTTTCGATACATGTGTCTTTACACTAATCGGCGCATAACATACCTACGCTCCAATTATTTTTTTACATTGGATAAATAAATAAAATTTGTCGTTAGTATCCTTCACTTGCTCGTGAGTCATCTATGGCCCTCGCTTTAAATCCGTCCTTTATTCACTAATTGCATAATATACTATTATTTGTATTTTGTGTTTCCTTTTATTATTAACTCCGTTTTTACCATCTCTTTTTAGGTCTAATAGCCCTCCGATTATTTTTGTAAGATACATCTCTTTCTATCAATCGATTAGTTTCTATGTTCAGAGCTCTTGCAAACCCTTATTGCAAACCATGTGCAAACCCTATTTCTTACTTTCTTGCCTGGTCCATGGAAGAGTCGCGTGGCATTGTCATGATTCTTCATCTCTATGTCTGTCACTACTTGTTCGCTATCCCAAGTAACATTTATAACTGTATAAAGGCTGTACTATAAATTTTTTTTTTACTTTAGCCTGTATAACTTGGCTGCAATAGGGGCTGTATATCCTGATATACATCCATTATACATCCAAAAGGGGCCCGAAATAATAGAGCTTTATGTGTAAATACAGCAGGTTAACAGCTGTATTATAGCTGTATACAAATAACAAGCTGACTTAGGGTTCCATTATACAGCTACAATTCTACGATTTGGCCATTTTATTCCTATAGTACATGCTCGGGCTGGTAAAAATCTGGATATAAGAATTATTTTTTGCACAGTGAAAAACTTCTCAGTTAGATTATAAAATTATTGAATTGCGGGCGGCCATGTATAATTTGTGATGTGAATTTTATTAGTCGAGTACTAAGGTAAGTACCCATATTTCTATTCTCTGTCGAAATTTTGCTTGCGGCTCTTACTGTTTCGTGAATATTTATATCAATTAATAGCAATAAACTCACGCGCCCTCCAAATAAAAGATAATAATAGAAATAAACAAAAAAATATCCTACCAACTAGTTTTCATTAGAAATAAACCGCGATTTTTGTATTCACAATACTTCTCTACTGAAAAATGAACCAATTGTATTGTGTCTAATTACTTATTCTAAAGAAATGTACAAAGATAAATAATAAAATATTGAATGTAATATGAAATAAAATTCATAGGATATGTTTTGATGGCGTCCCCAAATTATATAGCTGTTGTTCTTCTGGTACACTATTATGAAGCTATTCGCTCAACAACAAAAAAGAATAAGTATCAGCTTAAAGAGTAATACTGTCTGTATATTAGAATTTAATTATTACAGTAGCTGCTTAGAAGTAGATATTGTGTCGATATTACAGCGATTTATTTTTATAACCCCGGTTCGCTTTTGTAAGTATATGCCATGGTTTAACGTTCATAACGACTATTTAAACCAAACACAAAAAATATTAACTGGACCTCACGCACCACGTTCTAATAACTTAAACTTGCGTGAAAAACAATACTTATAATAAGTATACTGTTGATGTTGAGCCTGAATTTCATCAATAATACACGTATAGGTACGTTTAAATTGCCGTCTTAAGTACCAATTTCACCAAAAGATGTTAAATTTAATCAATTTTAATCGACTGTTAGTTCATACATTTCGACAGCTGTTAACGCTCTAATCGTCTGTTAAGTGGTTAACATCGTTCGGTAAAATTGGTACTTAACCTCTTTTTTTACAAGGTGAGTTTAAGTATTTAGTTCAAATCTTCAAGTAAAGTCCCCTTATCCATCCCATCACGAATATTTGGCCACGAATGGCCGTTTGCAAAAATATTCGTTCGTTTTTCGTAATTATGTTATCCATCAAATGTTTCCTATTTCCTCTTTTCAACGTACATGAGGATCTAGGTGACTAGTAGGAATTAAATAACTATTCTTAGCTTTTTCAAATTATTCACATGATATCTAATTTCTAGAGTCTGACCAGCGAGTCGTGACACAAGCATTTTTTTCCAATTCTTCACATGGCAACAATTTTACCTAAGAAACAAACTGTCTCATTATGACCTACAGTCATGTACCTACCTATCTAATCGCTATGCATTTCTTGTTACTAGCTATACTCGAAAATCTAATTTAAGACCAAATCCTAACCTCAACCGGCGCACATTCGCTGTGATTACTGCATTTTGGTTAAAGTGTAGGTATTTTTATCAATAAAACTTATCCTAATATTACTGGTTACATGAGTTCTCATTCATATTTTTATGAAATAATGTTAAAATAACGAAATAATCAAGATAGGAACTGTCAGATTTTGGTTTTTAATTAGATTTTCGAGTATAGTGATATTTAAAATTTGCCGCCATTTTTTTGTGTCTCCACTCACTGGACAGACTCTAAATTATCAATTTTAGACCTGAAAGTGTTTTTAAAAGGCATAGACAGGAGGCAAATCAGCAGAAGTTGATATTACGGATGTAAAACATTTTTATAAACAAACATAGGTACATGTAATGGGGCCCTACAGTAAACTATTAATATGTCCCCATAAGTCAACACCCATTACCCGATACCCATTATTTTTTTCCTGCACAGTCTTCACGCGTTTATCAATACTAATTTAATAAGATCAAACTTATTGACTCTACATTAAGGACAGCAGCAATACTATGTATGAACATCTTCAAACTCCATCATCAGATCAGTTCTTAAACACCGGGTTTACAAGTATCTACTAACCTAATTTGAAACTGACTTCGAGTAAAATTACAAGACTTGAACTTAACAAACAAAAAAACATGTGAAATTAAGTGCCTATAACCTTTTAATTACGACGAAAATTAACAGAGATTTCAGTAACTGATGTTATTTTGACTAATACACTTTGACTCAGTTGTAAAAGAAACTCCTTTATAACTCCGCCTGTTTATTTCTCAATATTATTAATCATATATCATTTCCGTACAATCCTGATAATATATCTATTATCTTCTTTAAATATTAATAATCCAAATCCAATGTCCTCCTTGGACCTTTCTCTCAGCTCCCTCCGTTTCCCAATATGCCGGCGCCTAACTGTCATCTTGACACCTCATTTCAGTCAATCACAAACCTTATTATTATTTTTAATCTCTGCTTGTTTAATTGAATATTGTAATAATGCCGTTGCATAATTAATTCTAATTTAATAAACCTTACATTCGTCCATCCTAACGAAGTGCAATTTCCACTTGCACCCGACAGAAAAAACCTTACACTCGGCGTATTGGGTAACATTTTCCAAAATTCCTTTTTCAACATTTTCCTTATCAATATAAATTAGGTATTATTGTTATTGTCATGCAATAATTCTAAATTATGCAGAAAATAACCTTTTTTTTTAAATTGTCTTATCCATCTTTTCTTCATTAGAATAAACAAAATATAATTGTTATATTCTAACCATTTCTAATAGTAGGTATATTTATTGTTAAAATTGCTTACATATTACCAAAGATCAGTTGACCCCGAAAAATAATAATAATAATGCGTTAGTGTACTTAGTGTACAATAAAATAATTAGTTACAAATTTTCAGGTAGTGATGTTAGGTACTATGGCAAACTTAATCTTATATAATTATAATCACTTCTTACTTAAGTATTACTTTTAAGTACACTCGCTATAAACTGAACTATTAGGGAAGAAAGATTACATATAAAAATATTAAACGAAATATATGTGGTCATTACCCATAAATCAGAATAAAACTTTTTTTTTAAATGGAGTAGGTACAGTAGCATTTTTTTTTAAATTAAATATACATCTAGCCATTATTAATTACTCTCGTCGCTAAGTGCAACATCGCAATCAGTCGATTCAGAAACATTTTTTATAACTAAAGCTGCAATATGTACCCATGGTAACATACGATCAGCAGCTACAGTTGTTTGTCGTTTGTTTCTCATACTTGTTAATCCTGGGACGGCTGCCACACGGTACCGATCATTCCCTAACACATTGACTACTTTGTAGGGTCCTATGTAAGAAGGAAGCAGTTTTTTACTCTTCCCATCATTCTGGAAACATGTTTTTGTAATTTTTACTAACTCTCCTACTGCGTAGGCACGAGCAGGACGCTTGCCGTCATCATGTCTCTGTTTTTGTTTTTCCTGTTCTGCGTCAATTTTTTGTTTGACCTGCTCCCATTAATTAAATCACTCTTTTCTCGTGTTTCCTGTCGCACTTCATTAAGTTTTGGATTTATTTCCGAATCCATAGTGGTACCAAACATAATCTCTGCCGGCGTCTTTCCCGTCGTTTTCTGGCGAGTATTGTTCAGTCCCCATTGAACCTTACCAACCGCATCATCCCAATCTCTTCGTCTGTGTTAAGATTTTGTGCTGTTAAAGAGTTGAGAATGGTCCGGTTATACCTTTCGACTTGCCCATTGGCTCTAGGACACGCCACTGCGTTAAGTACCTATGTGTTTTGTCCAAACAAAACTTTCGGAATGCATGTGACGTAAAACATGAGCCCCTATCACTTATTATTCGATCAGGATTTCTAAACGTATCAAAGATCTCGGTTAGAACTTTGATTGTACTCTTTGTGTTTCGAACTGGTTTTGCAAAGGTGAATTTCGTAAAACCGTCAACAATGACTAATAAATGAGTGTTTCCACGTTTAGACCTCACAAATGGACCGACATGGTCGACGTGCAGGGTATGAAACGGAATTCCTATCTTGTCTATAGTATACAAATGTCCTTCTTTAGAGTTATTAGTTTTCTTAGCATAAGCACATTCAATGCACGCACTGACATACTTTTTAATAAATTTTGACATTTTCGGGAATCAGTAAGATTTCCTTATGCGATTGAGAGTTTTCTCATGACCAAAGTGTCCTATTTCGTCGTGATTCATACGGCAGAGTTGCCATCTGGCACCTTTAGGCACGACCCATCGAATATTCGACCTATCTCCTTCCAAATACCGGTATAACTTATTGTCCTTAATCAAAATATTGTCATTAATGTACTTTAGTCTGTCAGCATCGGCCCCCGATGCAAGGATGTTCCGTATTCTGATAAGTTCCGAATCACCTAATTGCAAGGTTTGTAACCAATCCTCGCTGCTTATCGACATTACTGACGGGTAGTGTTCTAAAATTTCTGAAGCATCTTTATCATCAATCGGGTTACGAGATAAAGCATCTACATGCGCCATTTTAACACCCGCTCGATATTCAACTGTGCAATTAAACTCTTGCAAAAGAAGCCACCACCGTGCCACCCGGGGAATAATATTATCACACTTTGAGAACGTAGAGCGAAGAGCACTACAATCTGTCACAATCTTGAATTGCTGTCCTAGTAAATTAACCCTAATTTATTTAGTGAGGAAACTACTGCCAACGTTTCCAACTCGTAGGCATGGAATTTTTTTCTTCAGGGGACGTTTTACGGCTAAAAAATGCCTTTATTGGCTTCGGTGTTCTGTGGTCTCGTCAGATTGCCTTCGCTCAGGGGTCTGCAGCCTCCACCCAGAAGTTCCTTCTCCGTACTCCATTATCTGATGGTAATTTGAAATGTAATCGAATGTACTGGAACTAATAACACTCTAAATATTGCGAAATATACCAAGTGTAATAATAATATAAGTGTAAGTTTATAGTTTTACCGGCAAGTTTACAAAACAGAAATCGTCATCATAAGCAAAAGAGCAACATGTGCATTTATTTTTACTCTGTCGAAGATTACGATGACAATGGAAAAATCGTAAACAGCCAAAAATACTCGCAACTCTTCGAAAGGTTAAATATAAAAAAATATCTCTACTATTTATTTTAATTATATTCTGCCACTTTCAGATATTAATACAAATAAAATAAAATATTTCACTTATGAAAATACAGTCAAAGTTCCATTTTTTTTATACTTGCAAATCTGGCAACAATCCCAGCGCTCGCAGAGGTGGCTAAATGGCGGAAAACGGAACGGGAACTCGTACGTAACATTATCTTTATTACTTCTTCATAATTCCAAAGTAAAAGATAAAGTAAAGATATGACATGTAATAAAAATGTAAACATTTCCCGACTCAGTCACCTAAAGAAACTGAACGAAAAATAGAGATATCATTAATCAGTTTACAAACAACCCCAAATTCAAGCAGCTAAATTGTAGGCACTTACCGCTTCTGAAGTAAAAGAAACTCCTTTATAACTCCACCTGTTTATTTCTCAATATAATTAAATATATATTATTTCCGTACAATCCTGATAATATATCTATTATCTTCTTTAAATATTAAAAATCCAAATCCGATGTCCTCCTTGGACCTTTCTCTCAGCTCCCTCCGTTTCCCAATATGCCGGTGCCTAACTGTCATCTTGACACCTCATTTCAGTCAATCACAAACCTTATTATTATTTTTAATCTCTGCTTGTTTGATTGAATATTGTTATAATGCCGTTGCATAATTAATTCTAATTTAATAAACCTTACAGTTGAAGTCATAAGTTTTCAGTTGAGGGGGTTCGTAAATGTCTCTCTTGTTTAATAAAGTCCAGAGGGCTCAGACAAGATGCACTACGCTAACAAACGTTTCTATTCGATTCGTTTTTAAACCAATCGCGTCACTGGAAGATGACGTGCTACAAAAAGTCACGTAGTCTACCAGTGACGCGATTGGTTTAAAATCGAATCGAATAGAAACGTTAGTTAGCGAAGTGCATCTTGTCTGAGACCTCAGAAATTAAATTCAAGTGCTTGTAACATTCTTTTAATTTGAAGTTCTTACAATATCAATTAAACAATCAATTATTTAATCTCTTCGCGTATATCGCATACCCCAGTATATCCCGTCTTATTCTCCCGCCTCTCTACTTGAAAAATCAATAATCGCTTAAGACTAATAGTCAATCACCAAGCAGCACACGTTGATATAGTTTCCGTTTCCGCATTATCAATTATATTATTTGAACTAATAAACAATGTTTGCTGTATCGTTAAATGTATTTTAATATCAATCAATTAATGAATAAATAATTATAATAAATATAACAATTAATAATATAAAAGTATTTAATAAATGCTAACACTTGTGATACTTAGTTTTGTTTTTTACATTTTCCTGTTAACCAAATACAATAAATTTTGTACAGGAGATTCATCATTAATACTTAAGCGCAGTTATTAGAATAATTTCCAGAAAAAAATGTTACGTTAATTTTGTTCACTAACAATAAAGAAATAAAATCAAATTTACAGTACAATTAAAGTTAAATTTACGAGATTATATGAGAATTTAAAACCATTTCGAGGAATAAGTACGCTTCTCAAATCGATCCCTCTAGTTTAATTATAATAAAATTAAGAAAAGACCTTCATTTGACCCCTTAATGCCGGTCCGAATTGCGCTATATCAACCTCTTCTGAACGCGGTGGATGCGAAAAGCACAAGACCGGTCTGAGTGGAGAGCCTTGGGGGAGGCCTATGTCCAGCAGTGGACGTCTTTCGGCTGACATGATGATAATGAACCTCTTATGTGATTTTACATAAAATATATAAACCTCCAATATTTATTTTATAAGTACATTTTAGATGACACTGGTTGACACCTACGTTGAAGACAGTTGTTGTCATGCTGTTGTCATGTCAAAATTATGTGTTTACAAATTGATTGTAATTCTTATGATGACATTAATATTAATGAGCCCATTTCTCTTTTGACTTGTGTGTGATGAATGTTAATAATTTGTGTGTTGAAGTTTGTCAAGAGGTTCAAAACGACGGCATCAATATTTATTGTAGAAACTCATGATTGGAAATATGGAATTTCCTACCAATAAATTTAATGCGATTGTGTTCAGTAAATCTACTCTAGAAACAAGGGTCATGCAACTCATGCAGGAAGTGCTGGATTAATTAAGATTTAGGTAATAAGTAATAGCCGAATGCTTAAAATACTTTGAAATAATAAATTTATTGTATTGCGATTGTTTGTTTACATTGAGTATGTTGAATGACGTTCGTCTATTATGAGTTTAAAAACAGATCACAGATAGTAAAAAAAAAGTCTTTTTAAACCCTAGACGATGTGCCCATTTTTCTAAATAGATCGGCCATTTTTGCACAGTAAGCAGGTAGGCGACTCACTCATCTTGAAAATGTATGACTCATGGAATTAGTACGTACCTTCCAGATGTACGTAAGTACTTACTAATTCCATGGTATGACTTTTACAAATGACAACACCTTTACAAAAACTTAAATAACTTTGGAACAGTAGAAAATCGCTGAACATACATGGGGGTGAAATCGATAGGTCTTGACATCCTCTATCGACCTGAGGGCCCTGCCAAGATGCATTGCGCTAACTAGCATTTCTATTCGATTCGTTTTAAACCAATCGCGTCACGGTAGATGACGTGATACGAAAAGTCACGTAATCTACCAATGATGCGATTGGTTTAAAAACGAAACGAATAGAAACGCTAGTTAGCGCAATGCATCTTGGCATGGCCCCTCTGTTTCGTTAGATCCACTCCTCCTGTTGCACCCTGTATATGTATAACCACAAAAAATTTTGATAGAGCGCAATAGGCAATAGGGACTTTTTTCACTGCTTCAATAAAAGCTGATTCATGTACAAAACAAGCAGTTGAGAAAAAACATTTTTTCTCCCACATGCTCGGAAATGTTAACCTTACTGTTATAAAATCAGCCCGCGAAATTGCGTTCATAAACAAAATAAATTGCCGAAATGACATAAACGCGTAATAAATGTTATACTTAAAACTATATTTTTATCAAATTGAATTTATTACGTTTAAATTTGTGATTTTATTTAATGCTTTATTTCAGTGTCATACTAAATCGTCCGTTTCTGTTCTTTTTTTGCAGGAAATGTTGGGACTGTGTTTAATATTATTAACAATTGTGTTAAATTTCACCACATTGTTGGAGAAAAGCACTATACAAGCTTCGACCGCGAAGGGCGATTGATGGACTCGACTTCGTCTCGGCCACGCTAACTTTACTCGTCCCGCAACGGCTTATTTTCCGGTCTGTGCAGTAATGTACTAGGTATTTAATATAGTTGCTCAAAAAGTGGTACGTTTCGTAGCTGTATTATCGTGCGGAAAGTTGGAATTTTTCGTACTAGTGCTTTTTATTTTCCCATTGCGCACTAGTGCGGAATGTTGGATATTTCGCACTAGTGCGTTTTACTTTTCAATTTTTTTTAAATATGCTTTTGTTCTAAGCCATTCATCCAACCAAAGAGATGGCATGTTTAAATAAAGTACCAGGAGCGCTGAGGTAATTAGGGGGTGCGTAGCGCAATTTAGATCGCAGGCGATGACGTAGCGCGGTGCGGCGCACCGACGGGCCCACACGACACAGCGCCGATAACTCACACACGTCACGGCAATGCACAGCTGAGCACTGTAGGTTACTTTAAGGTAACGTTTATGCACTAGTATTTGACGTTGTAAATTTGTATTAAAATTTAAGTAGGTAATTTCGCACAGAGTATGTTACGTTACGTTAAGCTCACTTCAGAGGTCCCTACAGATACACAGATACCCACATACACACATACACGGATACACATACTTTCACAAATGTATTAAAAAACGTCGTTTGATACACGTGCGGAACTGTCATTTTCACTCGTCTCGATTCGTGTAAAATGACATACTTGCATCAAAATTACTATTTTTGAATATGTAGCTATAAAAATAACCAAAATATAAGCGAACAAAGATTTGTTCCTATCTCTTTCAACAAAACAGAATTTAACATGAAGTTTATATGGCCGACCCGTTACATGACGTCACTGTGCATATCGGATCCCTCTGTCTAAACGCTGTCTAATTAGCGGTTTAAAATGCTCGTATCATCCGTATTTCTTGGCCGATTTTAATTTTAATTTCACTTTTGGCGATCTCTTTATTGGTGTAGGTAGGTATTCAGATTTTGTTGAGAAATGCGATTTAAAAAATCCATGCATATCATTCTCATTTCATCATTTTAATATATGTAGTTTTTACTGTAACATCTTTTTTATATCTAATTACAGAGATTGATTCGAGAAACCTAAGGGGCTTTATGGGGAAGGGACATTTTGCGAAGCAGTGGGATACCTATTTTGTGAACTGGAGTTTTGCCGATTGGACATTTTGCAGTAGAGAGAAACGTTTTGCTTTAGACAAGTTTCGAATGGGACACAATTTTTGTGACGGGACGTTTTGCGAATGATTCTTTATGCGTCCTGACCTGACCCAAATTTGATGTTATAGTCAAACATCGTTATCGCGGGAACAAAAACGATTTGACAGTATCGAAAGATTACGACAAAGTGATACTCGTACCGAGAAACGTTTATACCTACGAATTTAAAATGTGTCGATTTTCTTTATAAAATCTAGAATTCAAAAGATTAAAATCGGATAAAATCGGTTCAAAGGACGGCACTCACATAGTGATAGGTGACATTACTGTGCCAGATTTAGTGAATCTACCTATAGTAGGTATTTGTGGTGTGAAACTGTTTGACAGAGTAAGGAATGAAAAGGTCAGAGAATTGTGGACTAAAAGAAGATAAGATTAATAAGATTAAGATAAGATTTAGATTGAGTAAGATTGAAAAGGGCCTGCTTCGATGGTTCGGTCATTTGGAAAGGATGGCTGAAAGAAGATTAACTAAAGGGATATACAGAGCAAAAGTGAGTGGGAGAGTCGGAAGAGGCCATCCTAGTCGTACTTTTTCGAATCAAATCGGAGAAATACTGGAAAAGGGCCGGATCTTAAGTACCCGAAACCAACGTGCATGCATGATTCGATGTATGAATGTCAAAGAAGCGAAAGAGATTTGTCAGGATCGTAGCAGGTGGAAAGAAGTGGTGTCTGCCTACCCCTCTGGGAAACAGGCGTGATTATAATGTAATGTACCTAATGTACTTAACCGACATTCTGTTATATGCGGTTTTATAATAGATTTGTTTTTGGTCTCGCGATAACGACGTTTGGTTATAGTTAAAACCCTAAATAAAGATAACAAATAATAAAATCGTCCAAATGTAAGTCTGGCGGTACGAAACCCTCGGTGCAGTCGCACTCGCGCGACTCGCATTTGCTCGTAATTTTCCATTATTTTCACTTCGTTACGCGCCCTCTTTTTTAACCGACTTCAAAAAAGGAGGAGGTTATACGTTCTACTGTATGTTTTTTTATGTATGTTCACCGATTACTCCGTCAATTGTGGACCGATTTTAATAATTCTTGTCACCAAATCTGTATCTGATGAGGGGATCAGTGAGGAATTGAGGGAACTCCTCAAATATTGTGGGTAAACATATAGCGATTTTATTATTTTTAGTAACAAGTCCAGCATTTGCATTCAGAAAGTATCATTTGGTTAAGTGGAACTGATGATGAAAACCACAGATGGCCACCGGAACTCCTCAACGGTACCGATTTCAAGGGTGGCGATAAGATATCTCGATTAAGATAGTAGAGCAACTACAACGAAGAATATTTACTTGTTGAATGAAATATGAAATATGGCTTTCCCGCGGCGTTGCTTGCAGCGCGCTTGAAATAACTTAAAGTTTCATATCAACTAAGGAGTGGGACTACGTAACAGCGTATTATGTTCACTAAAAAGTATAAAACAAAATAAAGGTTTTAAAAACATTTATTTCAATCTCTAGCTAACCTACATAAACACATAAACACCTACATACATACATACATACATAAACTCAAGCCTTCGTTCCCAAAGTGGGGTAGGCAGAGCTGCAGAATTACCTACCACTCTAAAAACTTATTAATAATTCTCTAACCACATTTTGCACAATAAGGATAGGATACCATGCACCTGTTGCCAACCTATATTCTCAGTACACAGTCTGTCAAGCGAGTGAAGACAAAATACCAATATTGAGGGAGTTTTATGGAGCTCTCAATAAGAGAGCGGGAGAAGGAGATATTTATTTTTGTCGTTATCATAGACGCGCTTTTTTTGCTGGGCATAATCGGGATAGTGCCAGGCAAACCGCTGTCATTTCAAATGGTTTTCGTGAACGTATGTGTTAGAAGCAAATTCTGGGGACCTATTGAATGAAAAAGGGTATAAGTCCACATAACTCGTAATAAAAAAGGGTATATGCATAAACGGAGTGTACTAGACTTATAACCTTTTTCACTAGGATCCCAGAATTTAAGACAGCACGGCTAGCACAAGTTGCCCGCGACTTCTTTGTCGCGCGGATCTCCCTTCCTATCTAGTCCGTAACGATAGAGACGCACTGAGCGACAAGCGAGAAAATACAACTTGTGCTACCCGTGCAGGAAATTTTGTTATTTTCGGAGGATGTAACTTCTCATACGTTAGCACAGTATTTAGTAGCCTTTTCTCAAAGTCATTTTTGTTTTAAACGCGGGAAATGCAGCAACTTTACTAATCTCATTAAAATAATCCAAGACCATTCAAAAAACTCTACAATTCGCTTCATAACAATAAGATTATTGCAGTAATAACAACCTAAATTAAGAAAGCAAATATGTAAATAAATAACGGCTGGCTAGCAGTTTGGTACATTGGTACAATTTGGCACTTCTAGAGAAACAATATTTTTTACCTTATAAACGGGTTTTTTATTTTATATTGGTTCCAGTTTGCCAAAACATTATAGATACCTACTGTGCGTAGTGCATGGTGGGCGATATAATTGGGAGTCAAACAAGTACACTCGTAGATAGGTGCTCACAACATTTTGCTGACAATTGCTTCCGCAGAACGCAAAAAATGTATATTTAGATATGTCATTCCCAGCAGCAAGAAAAGTTTCAGGGAGTACCTAATGACGTGGACGATGTTTAAATAAAAAATAAGTGTGATTGTGAGATTTTGTGATTACGCTCATACATTTCCTCGATATCTTATAACCAGTAACGTCACAAATTATGCGGTATATAGATAATTATGGAGCGATTCCACGAGGCTTCGCGAGGTAGCTTCATAGTCAATTTTCAAATCATGTTATTTTTAAAACGAAACCTCGTAGAGCAGTAATTTAAACGCAGTTTGTTATCTTTTGACAAATTCTATCAAATTTTTGAAATACAGTAATATGAACTATCTGGAATTTGCTAATGTGGGGCGTAATTTTTTTACCACTCCGGTAACCACATGTGTTGTATTGGTAGAGTACATCCATCCCTTACGGTAGTACCCGTAGTACCTACGCACTTGACAGGTCTAGGGAATACTAAGTCAAGGACATAAGTTTGTCAGTGTTGACACCTGTAAAAAAAATGCCGCTTTTTTCATGGGACACGACTCGCTTGACAGACTCTCGCATTTCCTAAGTTGCAAGGAGTATTACATTATAAGTCCCAAAATCAAAGTTTTATTTTATTTTCTTTGTCATTTTTTTTATTGTCAACGCTTTGCATGTGCTATATTGGTACTATGGCTTTGATAATGCTTTGACAGAATATAAATGTAAACTCACGTAAACTTGAAAGCTGTATCACAGAATACTATTGTGTACTGGGCTGTATCATATCATATTATATCCGTGTTGACCTAATACGTACCGTTAATTTGTTCCAGTAAAAATGTTTCATAGTCATTCAACGTCAATATTTTGTATCATCGCTACAGAATTCTGCGAAAGGTTTTCGTTTTGTGGTTTGCGAAGTAAGTCTATATTATATTATTGAACATGACGTTTCTATCCGGTCCTGAGCCCTACTTTGAAAATCGTAGTTCGAAGTTACGTTAGCTCCATCCCTTTCTCTTGATTTAGTGACGGGATCTGCACCCAAAGTTTCGAATTTAGTGTTTCGTGGTAAGCATCATGTTTCCAAAGTAAGTTTTATTTACACGTTTGTTTAGGGTACGAGTTGGTATATTAATTAAAATAACTAACTCTAAGCTTCTGCATTGCGTTAGACGTTGGCTCTTTTTAACCGACTTCAAAAAAAGGAGGAGGTTCTCAATTCGTCTGGTTTTTTTTAAGAATGTTCCCCGATTACTCAAAGACCACTGGGCCGATTTGAAATTATTTTTTTGTTTGAAAGTGTATACTTTCTCGTTGGTCCCATTGTCAACACGTCAGGATCTGATCTAGGATCTTGGAGAAATCAAGCAAGGGAACTCCTCAAATATTATAGGCATACCTACAACGATTTCGGTATTTTTCATTGTAACTTGGAAAGCACTATTTGGTGAAGTGGAACTGATGACGAAGACCAAAAATGGCTACCGGAACTCCTAAACGGTACCTATTTCAAGCGTGGCGATAAGATATCTCGATTAATATAGGTACTTAGTTGAGCAGGGTCCATATTGGCTCATATAATTATATTTACTCATAACGCATTGTAGGTCATAATTATCGCAACTCATAACGTATTTTTTTCAGCAACTGTTTCTTTTTCAGGATTTTTGCAAATGAAACCTAACCTAAACTAGTCTTATCAACACATTGAATATTTCAGAACTTCTGAAGAGTTTACGGTTTCAGCGGTATAAAAATAACATTTGCGGAGTTCCAATTTTATATGAACTTTGGCGCTCCCAGTTGAGCAACTGACGAAGCACATTTAAGTTTAAATATTATGACTATGACTTTCCCGCGGCGTTGCTTGCGGAGAACTTGAAATGCTCTATACTTTCTTTAATTGAGAAGTGTGACTACATAATAGCATAATAAGATCACAAAAAGTATAAAATCAAATAAATGTTTTACAAAAGGAAGTCGGTCCGTCCGTCCGTCCGTCCTTCCGCAGCTGAGCTCAGAGACTTAGTTCTAGAAAGCAGTTATTTGGCATGAATATTCATATTTAGTCACGCCGACAAAGTAGTAAAGTAAAACCTAGTTCACACTACATGCTCGAAATTGCCCAATTATATATAATGCAAACCTCACCTAAAGTAAGTCATTATAGCCATCGGCTTAACCCGCTGGTTAATAATGAGATTTGAATTCCTATGAAGAATTACAATTCGTTCGTTTTTTTTTAAATAAGGTACTTTAAGTTTTAATAATACGTTGTTTCTAGCCTAGTAGCCTTGCTTTTTATTGTCTCGCAAAAGGTGAAAAAATTAGAGTATTCTCCTTTGGGATAAAACTGTTTTCGTCTTGGGCGAGCCTGAATCCCTCGCAGCTATCAGGACTCCGTTCTAATTCCCTCGCTTCGCTCAGGAATAAACTCGTGACACCCTCGCTACGCTCAGGATTCAACATCGCGCCCGTGACATAAAACAGTGCTTTATCCCCTCGGTGTATACCCGTATAGTAATTTATATTAGCGATGCTAGGGGGCGAGTCATTAGTCTAAAATTAATAAATAAATATTATTTTTATTTTTTCTAGTGATTTTCGTAATTTTCATGAAATTGTCTCATTTTACCGGTAGGTAAGTAAGTATAATTATTTTTTTCAGCGATTTTGTCCCTTTATCTTCGAAACGTGCTCTGCCTCCACGAAAATGCAGCGACTGTGGTGTATCATATTTTTATAATGTTGTGTTATACGATGCCTCTAATGGGAGCTATATTGGCAGATAACTTTATAGGAAGATACAGGTAGGCACAAGTACTTGAGTAGGCATTACTTAGGTACCTTGCGTACGAAGAGCGCAGTGGGAACAGACCACACTTACTTATAGTTAAAAGTATGATGATGATGATGATGATGAGTGGGGACGCCGCCGAGGCAGGCGGGCGATCGAGTGGCTCTCCATTCATTCCGCCCTGTTCCCCTTGATCCAGCCTCAGGTTACTGGCTCTGCGGCGCTCCCATCCAGCACTGATCCCATCTTCTTGTTTTTCTACAGAACAATAGTGCGTCCTGAAGGTTAATGCTTTTAAGTGTCTCTGCTGACAGTGCGTCCTCCCCGAATGTGCGATATCTCAGTGACGAGTACATTACACACTCGGCTAGAACGTGTTGACTAGTTTCCTCTTTGCCACAGTGTGGGCATCGAGGATCCTGTTTGACTCCTATTACCGTCAAATGTCCGTTGAGTGGACAGTGTCCAGTCAAGATCCCTGTCAGTATACTTAGATTGTACTTACCAAGGTTTAGTAGATACCTTGTTCTGTTCCTATTTACCCTTCCTATCATGAGTTTGGATTGTCTGCACCCTTGTGTTGTTATCCACGCCTTATTTGTCTTTGTCTCTATTCTTCTGGCGATGACTCCTTTCGTTACCGTTGCAGATTTCGGAAGTGCTGGTTCCGGGCCCAGATATTGTCGGTCCGCCCCTGCTCTGGCCAGCTCATCAGCCTTCTCGTTTCCTGTGTCCTGGTACCCATGCCAGTGTTACTTTGGATGCTATGCCTAGATTATTCAGTTCATCTCTGCATTCCTGCACCAGGGAGGATTTGATTACTGGATTATCTAACGCTTTTAGTGCTGCTTGGCTATCTGAGTAGATTATAACGTGTCTCCCCGTTATATTGCTTCTTTCCTTGAGGCTCTGTGCACACTTCATGATGGCATACACTTCTGCCTAGTTAAAAGTATAGTAGGTACCTACTTATTACTGAGTTTGTCCCATTTACTATGTTTTGTTTGTTTCAGAGTTATACTTTATTTTTCTATTATATACTTCTTTGGAACCATACTAACGTGTTGCTCAGCTATACCTCCTCTTAAGTTGCCTCCCACGTAAGTACTTAAATATATAAGAGCGTTTATTTTAATTTCCTTGCATGTATATGAAATTACCCTCGTTTAGCTGCGGCGTTTCCACTGTAAGTAGATATGTGCGAAGAAGATAGACGGTGCGCATGGCACAAGCATACATTTTGAGTACAAACCTTATGGGAATATGTGGGCTATTTCCAGTTGTCCGCACACTCGAAATTAGGTGTGCACAACTGGGAATAAAAATTGACCGATTGATACACTCCTTGGCTGAACTGCACCGCAGAATTTAGGTTCTCGTGCTTAAAGACGACAAAGGTTTTTTAAGTAACGTAAGTTCTCGTGCTTAAAGTTCAAAGTTTTTTTATGTGAACCTATATATAGATGCTATATATCATTTTCAGATAAATTAAGGACGAGGAATCTATTTTGCGAACAAAGAAAATGCACTTCCTAACAACAAAAAATGAATAAAGTAGAAAAGACATAGGTACATAATTTGTTATTTTTTTATAATTATACCTATTGGGGTTTAAAAAATAACAGAAATCTGTAGTCGTAAAGCTACACTTATGTAGTTTTCGAAAATATATAGTATATCATATATATCTGTTGATACATGGGAGAGAAAAAATAATATTAAGCGTGGGTCAGGGTGGTCTCAATGCATGATCAATACTGTTTTAAACACATGAAAGGTAACGCAATGCAAATTCATTTTATATATTACAAGATCCACTGCACAGACTGAGGTCTGAACATCAAAGCTGCCTTTTTTTTAAATTGCACTAACCACGGCACTGTTTTTTGCATTTGCACCTGACAATTTCAAGACATGCTTCTGCAGCAACAGGTAAGTCCGTCAATGTAGGCTCCCAGTTGTTTTTGACCTTCTTCCAACCCCAAGTAGACAGATAGAGCAGATTTTGACCTGGTGGTAACTCTGCTAACTGGCCCCAAACATGCACCCATTGATATATGCCTCTTAAAAAATGCTGATATAAATAGTATACGATGCTATGGAATTGTTTTATACTCATTCCGTCATTACTGTCAAGTAAATAGGAGCTATCAAAACGTTGAAAATATGATAACAGGTCAAATACGATATGGTTTTTACCGTCTAGAATACCGGCCCAGTTTTTGAGAAATAATATGGCTTTAATTAAAGCATGGCAGCGTCAAACTTCACCCCCTTCCCTCACGAAATGCACGGTAGCTCTCGATGGCTCCCGGTCTGAAATCACTCGAGACCACCTAAGGATCAACTGGAGCCAAGTTTCAGCACATAGTCAAAAAATGCAAGGTTTCCATACAACGGATCTCACTATCAAACGAGCTACTACGCTTAATATTATTTCTTATCTCCCATGTGTTAACAGATATATAACTTGACTAAAACTTAACTATATATTTTTGAAAACTACGTAAGTGTAGCTTTACGACTACATTTTTGTTCTGAGATTTCTGTTATTATTTTTAAGCACAATAAGTAATTATAAATATATAACAAATTATGTATTTTAGTCTTTTACTTTATTCATTTTTTTTGTGGGAAAGTGCATATTTTTTGTTCGAAAAATAAATTCCTCGTCCTTAATTTATGTGAAAATGATATATCGCATGCCCTAATATGTATAGTTTTAGAGAAATGTTGCTTCATTTAAAGCACGGCAGCGTTGAACTTCCCCCCTCCCCCCCTACTAAATGCGCCATGGCACTCGATGGCTCCCGGTCTGAATCTATTCAAGAACAGCTAAGAATCAACTGTGCCAACTTTCAGCGCATAGTCATAAAGTGCAAGGTCCCCATACAACGGATTGCACTATCAAACCAGCAGTGTCCACTGAGGAAGGATTTTTGGAAATTCCGCCCCTAAGGGGGTAAAAAAGGGGATGAAAATTTATATGAAAGTCCGTCAGTTTTGAAGTTAGAATCTTTAAATTTTGTGTTTGTCTACGATAAAAAATATTTGAATTTTTGGAAACTCATCCCCTAGGGGGTTAAAAAGGCGGTAGAAGTTTGTATGGCACTATGGTCATTTTAGTAGTTGGACGCGTGGTAATTGGTAATTAAGCTACTGTTTATAAATAAAAATAAAATAAAAACTTAACAGTAGCCTAAATACCAATTTGCAAGTTGCTTACTTCAAAAATAAATAATTTGCCATAAAAACTTCTAACCCCATTTATGAAAATGAGTTTCCAAAAATCCCTTAGTGCACCTACTAGGGGTACAAGGAATATTCACTTCCAATTTCAAGTCCCTAGGTCCAGCGGTTTAGGCTGTGCGTGTGTGCGTTGATCGATAAGTCAGTTAGTTTTACCTCTATCCATCTCTTCGGGGACGAAATTATCAGAAACGCATAAATAAATTTTTAATCGTCGACCTAAATACAAAATTTTAATATTCCTACTTTAAAACTGACGGACTTTCATACAAATTTTCATCCCCTTTTTTACCACCTTAGGAATTTCCAAAAATCCTTCCTCAGTTGATCTCTACACTGTTTAAGGTATCTATGCGCAAAACAAGTCTCTAGGTCCAGCTGTTAGGGCTGTGCGTTGATATATCAACAATCAGTTTATAATTTGATATATACAAAATTAAAAAATTAGGATCGCATTTTTTTTTTAACATTATTCTTTATATTGTTAAAAACACTTTTCAAAAGTTTATATAAAGATTCATTGACTACCTCTGGATTCCGAGGTTTTACAATTTTTATGCCTTACGGCTCTCCACTAATATTACAAAACTATGCCTAAAAGTTGAACGACTGAAATGAACGAACAAAAACAATTCGAGTTTCACCTACCTATTGGAATAGGATCCAAAAAAAGAACTATTAAATTTAATTCGTTCAAGTATTAGGCAAACATTTTATTATGGAACAGTGGTAGTTTTCATAGTAATTGAAACTCCAAAATCATTGTAAGTATTAGACACCAAAAGTTATGTTCATCTTTTGGTTTATAAATACAAGAGCATTTAACGATCATTTTAAGAAATAAAGTTCCGTTTGTCATTTCAGTACGATTTATTAAGAAGCTTTAATAAAAGTACGCCTGGCCTATTAGCTGAACACCGTTCAAGTAATTGACTTACATAGGTATACATTTTTGAAACCATTACTTGAACGGCATATTTCTAGTTAACCAACAAAAAAAAAATGAAATATCGTATAACTCCAATAATGATTAATCAAGAATACATACCAAGCAGATCCTTTTAAGACTGACAATTATTGAATTATTTACGTAACTAAAAGCTTAAAGTTGGAGTGCACTGACCTTATCTATTTTCCCATACTATCGTCGTTTACGGCGGGAAGCTCCAGAATGACGATCGATCACGACCAAAAGGAATATAATACTACGTTAAGATTCAATAATTGGCGTAGGCAAAGAGTTGCTGTTTAATAAAAACAAATTCCAAACTATCTACTATTTGTCACGATTTAATTATGTGATTATTTCGATCAAGTGTTCACTTTTTGGGTGTCGTTCATCTTTTGGTGCCCTTTCCCTACACTTTTGATAAAATGGGTTTCATTTTTAGTACGACGTCGATGATCGGACTTGCTCTCATCGCGATGGGGACTGGCGGTATCAAGCCGTGCGTGGCAGCATTTGGCGGAGACCAGGTGCCTAAAATGTTGAAATTCATGTAAAACGTAGGTAATTGAACTGTTAGACGTGAGTATTCGCTGTCGTGGATTGGCCAGTTGGTCTCGGATTTTGCGGGGAGCAGGTGGCAAGCAGCGCCAAACCAACGCATAGACATGATTAAGCATGCCAAGAGACGCCGCAAGCGGCAATAAGGATTGCTATATGATGGATTTGACAGGAAGCTGCATGAGACTGACATTTTGCAAAACACTTACTTTGCTGTAGGTAAGCTTTATTACTGTAATTATTGTCAGCGAAGTTCTCGTTCTATTTCTTTAATTCAAACTAATCAATAGGTTCCTGGAGATAGTACAGTTAACTAATTTCATTTCTAGGCCTTCAAAAGACCTTGTGGAAATGACGTATCCGTAAGGTCAAGGGCCTTGAAATGTAATTGGTCGATGGTGCATGGTTGGTGGTTCAGTTCCGGCTGCCTGAGGAGAACCAGCGGCTGCAGCGATTCTTCTCGACGTTCTACTGCACTGTGAACCTGGGCGGGTTCATGGGCATGGTGGTGACGCCGGTGCTGCGCCGTGGCGTCATGTGCTTCGGCGATGACGCTTGCTACGCGCTCGGCTTCGGCGTCCCGGCGCTGCTGGTGCTTCTCTCCATCAGTACAACCTATTTTTTTTTATTAATTCACCTCACGTTCATGTAAAATATCCAGAATATATTATACTGGGTGAGCATTTAAGCAATCTAAATGTTTCAGTATGGTTAATTCGGATACTTTGAGAATAAGGGAAATTCCTAGAAACCAAAGCCTCGATTTCGGAAACAGGGAAAAACTGCGTTTAAAGATTTAGAAAAATACGGGTACTGACCGCAAATTTAACTAGGTGAGCAACGATTTGTACTTATTTGAGCTCCGTGCCCAAAATAAACAAAAACCTGACAATTCGCAAAAAAGAGCACAATTGCTGGGTTCGTTTCCCGGTTAGTAAATAGGTATGTTTTTGTTTTGAGTAAGTTAGTCTTTGAATGCAGTTTTTCTCGTCGTTCGTGTTCGTACGTATTTTTACTTATGGTTGTGTTTATCGATGTGGGCAAACGTGGATAAAACACCTGATGCATTCTGACCAGTATGTAAGTGCGAGTGCGAGTGACGGAGGCTTAATCTACCTTGATAAAGGCGACCATAATACGGACCCTGACTTCGGCACTTGTCTGTATTGAACTCGGGACGGAATAAGTAGTGGAGGGCCGTAAGATTTATACCTCGGGATCCAGGGCCAGTCAATCCGTTCCGTTCCGTTCCGTTCCGATGACTACACCCAGCCAGCAGTTCTGCTGCAAGGACGCAGAGTCGTTTACCACCATCAAAGAGGTAGATACAGGTCGGTTTAACAGGGGGGCTCAGGTGCCCACAGTGTCACTACGCGAACTGTAGGACGAGGGTGTATAGGAACCTTAACATCCCCCGTCCAGGGACCAGGTCCCGTAGGGACCTCGTGGATACCTAGGCCCTCTCGTACAGCCTCGCTGTCGCTTGCCACCCGATGTCAGCAACTGCCACTCCTGTCCGAGACACCGGGGAGCCGGAGTTAGTGGGGAGGGAGTGTTTGAAGCTTTTGCAGTCGGATAGGGTGTAGGGAGGATAGATCAGACCCGAATACTAGCATCGTGGCCCGAATGAGGGAAGATAGATACTATAATTGGTGTGTAATAAATACGAAGAGGAAGTTAGGACTGCGTTTTACTAATTACTCCGGCAGGTTGTTTCCTGGTGCTTCCTTTTTCTATTCCTCTTTTTTTTTTTCCTCCTCCTTCATGCGTTGTTGTCTTCCGGTTCCGTTTCAGTGTCGGTTTCTGGTCTCTTGTATATTTTTTCGGCTGTTTTTTTTAATAGGCTCCTGTTTGGCGCTCTGGATCTCCAGTAGGCTCGACTTTTATTGGTGTAGTGCTCTATATCATGTGCTAGGGAATCATCCCAGGTAAAGATTGGCCGGCCTACTTTCTTTTTCTTCTCTTTTAAGCTCAGCGCTGCACGTAGTAGATGCGGCTTTTGACGTCGTAGGATGTGACCGTAGTAGGAAATTCTGCGCACTTTGACTACTTTGGTAATCGTTTTCCCCTCAAGAACCTGATGTATTCTTTGTCTAGGGGGGTCTTTTGCTGCCTCAATTATCTCCTTTAGTATGTGGCGCTCATATTTTCTTAGTCTTGACCTGTTGGCCTTTGTACGTGCCATAACATTCAGTCCATAGGTCATCGCAGTAGAGATAACCATTTTATACATAAGTCGCGCAATGCGCCATTCGAGTTTGTACTGTTTTACAAAGGTTGTGAGTCGCTGTAATATACGACCCCAAATATTTTATTTGCTCGACAGGTTGTATCAATATCCCGCCCATAGATTTTGGTAACTGCTCGGCTGCTGGGGGGCCAAAGGGGTCCCTAATGACTAGTTTAGTTTTCGTGTCGTTTATGACAAGACCAATGGTTATAAGCAAATCTTTCATTTTCTGCACTATGCGGTCTAGGGTAGTGCAGCAGTCGCCCACTATTATAAGATCATCTGCAAACGACAAGATTAGCGGTACCTAATCGGTGGCGGTTGCGGTGTGACCTTCACGTCCTGGTCTAGCTTGATCACATCCTCTTCTTCCTCTAGGGTTCGTAGAACATCATCCATTAAAACTGTAAATAATCTGGGCGACAGGGGGCATCCTTGTTTGACTCCTTTACCCTTGTTGATGATTTGTGAGTTTCGGCCAAACCACGTGATGAAAGTTCGTTCCCGCATGCAAGCCTCGACAATCCTGTTTGTTAGTGGTATGGTTGTGCGGGTGACGAGCACGTTTCTCAAGGCGTTCAGATCTACATTGTCGAATGCTTTTTCAATGTCGAGCGCTATAAATACAGCCTTGCACCCTCCCTCGAGTTTACGTCTAAGACTCTACGGAGTGCAAATAGATGGTCCTCCGTTGACCTGTTGTATAGAAATGCTGCCTGGTAGCTTCCTAGAGCTTCGATTTTCGCGTCTAGTTTTCTTAAAAGGAAATTGGCGTAGATACGGTATCCTACATTACAAATCGATATTCTTCTATAGTCGTTGACGTGTTGTGGGCGTGGTTTCTTCGGTATCGGTACCTGCTTTGTAATGAGCCAGTCTTCTGGTATTTTGTTTTCCAACCATGCTTCGCGCATTATGTTGGTGACCTGTTGTATAAACTCACTAGGTGCTGCCTTGTATAATTCTGGGACTATTTGATCCGTTCCCGGGACTGTCCCGCCTTTCAACTTACTAATAATGTTCGTTACTGTTTCAATATCGGGACCGTCGTCTTCCGGTACCCGGTTTGTACTATGTTTGTTTGTAATATGTACTGTGGTCGACTGGTCTAATCGGATCTCCTTCGCTTGTTTTAATTTCAGAAATCCAATTGGACATTGGAATATATTTGTTATGAACTCTGTTCTCTGGTTTATTTTTAAAGCTGCGCAAGTACTTGTACGTAACCTTCATTCGAACAGCTCTGTGCGCCTTGCTGAGATTGTTGAAGAAGCGCTCACATTCTGTATTAAAGTCTTCTTCTTGGGTCCTACGCCAGTTTTTGCGCGCCTGTTTAACTTTTTCGGCGTAGCTTTGCTCTTCCGGGGACTTATTTTTCAAGAAACGCGCTTTTTGCAAATTTGCAAGAGCATGGCGGGCTTCTCTAGATCGGGGTATTGACTTCGGGGGGAGTTTTCTTGCGGCTTGTATTAATATCCCATTAAGCTGATTCCAAGTTGGATTTTCGTTCGCATGTTGTGTGATAAGCAGACGTCTGATTTCTTTCTGAAATTCCCTTTTTATCTCGTTGTTTTGTAAAGTTTCATAGGCGACCGTTTTATGATTGAACTGTTTTGTGTTGCGGATTGATCCCCAAACTACTTTGTGGTGGGATCTTACGGATTTGGCAAACTCTCCTCTTACAGTATGGAAAAAAATGGGCTGTTGTTTAGATGATAAAATATGGTCGATCTGTGAGCTTTTGTTTCCTGAAGTCCATGTTACATTACATGATGGGCGACCCCACGAATTGTTTAACCTGAGGTTGTGTTCTAATATGAAACTCATTAGAAGGCTGCCGTTCGTATTGGACTCTTGGTGTAAGAGGTTCTTATTAGATACCTGTGAACACGCCTTTTTCACGTCTCGTAACCCTATGTGAGCGTTAACATCGCCTAGGATTATTGGGTAAGCCTTCTTAGGAGCTTAACGCAGAAGCGTGCCAATGTTTGCCAGGCAGGTTGAGGCCCCGGCGGGCATGTGAGTATTAATGATAAGCAACTCCGCTGGGGCTCTGTTATTTGTTAACTCTAACTTTATGTGGACAGGTATGATATTGGAGTATTTCTTATATGTGTAAATTAAATCCTGGTCTATATGTTTGTTAATCAAGATTGCCACTCCGCGTTTTTCCCGTGGCTTTTCTCCGCCATTGAGTAGCCAGTTATAGTTATTGGAAACCGTTTCTCCGCGGTGCGGAAGGTGCGTTTCTTGCAATACCGCTATGGTTATACGCCGTGCCGCTAGTTCTTGGTCTATGCGGGCCCTGTCTTTCGCTGACGCGCAACCTCTTACGTTCCATGTGGCTACCATGATTACCTCGGCAGGTTGCGGCACCCAGGACCGGGGGTGTTGGGGGGCCCTGACTAGGCGTTGGCCCGTTGTATCAACAACTTGCACGCTCTCTACCGAACTATTGAGATCTGGGGTAGGCAAACTCGCTATGACCGGGGTCGGGCTAAGTGTTTGTGCGTCCGGCGAGTCGCACGTGTTTCGTTGTTTTACCGGTGCGTTTGTCTGTCCTTTGTTATTTGTGGCGTCCCTGACACCATGAGCCTCTTGTGACACAAACATTTTCTCCGCTTCCGAGGAAGTAAATACTACCGAGTCGTAGTGGTGATTATGATAAAATAAATGTATGCTTTTCATTTTTGCGTATTCCGCTATTGGGGCTTTGTAATACAACGCTCGCTGTTGGTTAGCGTGAACGTAGACGTTTACTGTAAAATAATGCGACGCTGCTAAGATGATTTCCTCACCACCCCAGAAACCGTCCTTAGTCTGGTTTTGAATGTAGCTATCTACTAGTTGTGCGTAATGTTGTGACGTGTCATTATGCGCGGCCGTGAAGTCCGGGATACTACCTTGGAGGGCTAACTTGATTTGAGTATCATCCCTTTCTGACGCGAGGAGGTTGGCAAGTTCCTCTCTGATAGAACGATGGTCGTAATCCATATCCAGCACTGTATTCATTTGATGTGCTATCGCTCTAAATAGACAGTTTCCGTCCTTGGGAATCGGAATAATTTCCATTATTCTAACCGGGTTAGTAGTAAACGTACAATCCGTTTTTAAATCAAAGGAAGGGCTCGTCCTTTGTTTGGATCCTACCTAGGGTTGCTTGTTCTCGGAACTAGTAGCGGAGTAACTTGCGTCGACTTGTGCAATTGCTTCCAGATGTGGTCGTTGACCGTGGGGTAGTACAGAACCGAAGCTTGACCCTTTTTTTTCCCACTGAGGTAACGAGCTGGGTTTTTCCTTTCTCCTATCTTGTTTGAAGTGTTACCGTGTCTCCTTACCGTATGCTAAAATGAACTTAAATGCTATGAAGAACTCATCGCGTATCGCACTACCCTGAGTCCTGTAGACTTCGTACGAAGCCTCTTTGCATACCGTTTTGCGTAACCTGAGACCTATTCCTCTGCAGTCTCGAAAAAAATATCTAAACCCCTTGCTACACGTATTGTTTTTATTTTATTTACTTTTTTGTTAAAATCCTACTCTCGCCTGCCGATGTTAGTTATTTATTTTAAAGGCTAGGTATGTGTTGGTGCGTGTACGTTTTATTGGAGTTTGTTCGATATGTCGTAAACAATTACCGCCTATGGTGATGTCTGTATGAGCAGATATAATTGCGCTACTACTACAAGCCGCGTTCTATACACCCTAGAAACTTAGGAACGATTTATACACGATCCTAAAAATATATAGCGTTTTATCGCGTCCTCGGATTCATATGCTATTGGTAGTTGTCTACCCGCTGAGTTCTGTGAGCAAGGTAAGATGTAATAAGATCTAGTGCAATGTTTTTGATGCCATAGTAGCCTAACTTCCGCACTAACGTAACGTGATCAACACAATCAAAAGCTTTGGAGAGATCACAAAAACTATGAACTATGTCTATAGACCTGTGCAGTAGCAGAAACCTATACAGCCTCTCTGTAGTAAGATGATTTAAAAAAAAACGAAGTTTGTACTGAGCCATGGTAAAATCTTATACAGCCACTCTTTGGTAAAACTACCGAATCTTACTTTTATAAGTTTTACTATCAAGTTTCAGAGTAAAGCACCAGTTATAATTTAAATAACTTTTTATTTTCATATTAACTTTATTTTTATAAATCACTTTTATTTAATTCCTATTTGATTGCTTGCGGTTTGTAATGAAATAACCGCCTCAAAACCGCACCTAATAAATAACCCTTCATCCTTCATGGCAGTCGGATAAAAAGGCTGGCACTCTCATACTCTAAATAAAAAAAGTTTGTGTCAAAAACAAGAGCGGGAAAACAAGATACGATCTTCAGTACCTATCTAGTTGTACTACGTTTAATATACTGTGTTCGCTATATTTTTCATAATTTATTAGTGTTATTACAATGAGTTCCTCGTCTGATTCGGAAATAGATTTAACGCCAGATTTGATTTTAGGAATAGGCTCAAGCAGTGATGGAAAATCTTCTACCACCAAAATCAAAGGAAAGATATTTTCCGTAACTAACGTTTTTTTTTACTTTAACCGAAATGAAAAGTAGAGTGTTTAACTCGGGTGAAAGTCACCATTTATGAGCATTTCTCATTTTTTTTGCCGCTTTGAGTGACCACTACAAATTAAAAAAAAAATATGGTAGGTAGGTAAAGAACATCAAACTATGCAATAATTAAATAATATTCTAATGTGTCCCAAAATATTTGTATGGAAAGTTCCTTTTGTGTTACCAAAAACCTATGAATATCGGTAACACAAAAGGAACTTTCCATACAAATATTTTTGGATACATTAGAATATTATTTAATTATTGCATAGTTTGATGTTCTTTACCTACCTACCATATATTTTTTTAAATTTGGGGATGTCACTACAAGTGGTTTTTTTTTTTTGAGAAATGCTCTTATTTCACACTCACACTCGTGTGATATAGGTGCCTTTCATCCCTTGGTGAACAATCTACTATTTAATATACACATGAAAAGTAGGTATTAAATATAAATTAAATCAACTCTGTATTTTACCGATTTTATGTTGGTCTCGGTTCGGTCTAGTAACTATAATGTTTTTACCGGTCACCAATATTTATTACGGGTTTTGTTTCAGTAATTTTCGCTGCGGGTAAACGTTTTTACAGAATAAAACAGCCGCGTGAGAATGTGACGTTAAAGTTCGTGGCATGTACGTGGGTGAGTCTGAACCAAGTATTTTATATACCTCTATAATGCCTAGTGACTTGCTTTTTGGTTCACAGTATAGTAGGTATGCCTAAGATTGCTTGCTACTGATCCAAAAAAGAGGGTTGTTATGTGTTTGAATTCTTTGTCTGCTTGTGCGTGGTTATCGAGGCAAAGATTACCTAATCTAATCTAATCCGTGATCCAGGGTTTAAATAGGCCCACCTATTCCAATATACTTTGAAAGCTTGTGTTCTGGAGTTGGTTCTTACATAGGCCAGTTTCATGAAAATTATTAGCTAAGCTAATTCCATAAAGCGAATAAAATAAAGCGTGGAACTTTTTAGTGTTAACAATACAGTTACGACAATAACTAGTGTTTTAGGCGCCATAAGTATGTAGACAACGTAACTGTGCGCAGGCCTTGCGCAGGCAGACCAACGTTCTAGGCACGAGGGAGTTGCTCTTTAATTCTTTATCCTGTCAACACACACGTCACAGAGAAATCAATTTATTATATTCAGACAGTGGAGCGCCATATTGAAAACTTTACAGATTTATACTTATCTAAAAATGTTTTACGACTATTTTCATGAAAATCAAAACTTATAAGGAAGAATATGGCAGCTATCTATTTATGGAACAAATTATGACCTAGTTCTTCTAGTTACAGAGAAAGATGGGGATAGTTTATTTACTCGTATAATACTTATTTAAATTTAAAATCTACGATTGTTTAGGGGGTTTGACCAAGGTTTGACCATTATCAGGTCATGTCGGTCGCGTTAGGCAGTTCTTTAACAACGGTAAGTTTTCAATTACGTCACGACAGTTGGGGCGCGTTCACATAGAACGTCCGTTTTTACAGGATCCGTTTTAACGGATCTTGATGGCGTATGTAATTGTATGAGCGAGTTCACACCCAAAACAGTGTTCTGGATCCATTAAAAAAGAAAATTACTATGTTCTATGTGAACACACCCTTAGCCATTTTTATATTGTACTGCCCTTATGCACTAATAGGTGGTATATCCTCTCACATTCAATAACCGAAACAGTATCAATCCTCACATAATTAAGAAAAATGGTTGCATTTGTTTTGTCTGAGATGCCACTAGTTATTTGTTTTATAGCAGTATAGTTTTACAGTAGTGACGTAATGGAAAAGTTACCGTTAATTAACAACGGTATAACCATTAATACACCATTGCCGCACTCAGATACGTCAATTACATTTAATGGTTTATTAAAGTTGCTGCTGTCACTTTCTTTGCTATATCAATAGAATAAGCGGCAACACGTGATTAAACAAGCATTAAATTTAATTGACGTCTCTGAGTGCGGCAATGGTTTATTTACGAAGTAGCGGCGTTTCACCGCAATCTATCATCTACGGTCTTCTGAATGCTTAGTTATGGTATCTCGTTGGTGGTCAGTGGCTGGAGGGTCAGTGTAACATTGTTCTAACAGTATGCGGCCAGGAAGCGGCTATTTCGTGACCCCCGGCTCGAAGGCCCCCCGCGCGCCCACTGGCTTGACTACTCCACAGAAAAATATGGCGAAAAGCTCGTCGCAGACATGAAAGTGGTCTTCTCCATATTATACCTCTATCTGCCAGTACCCATCTTCTGGTCATTATTTGATCAGCAGGTTTGTAAGATTCTTCCTCTTTTCTTTATATAAGTATTTTTTTCCGTACTAAGTACCCATTTCACCATACGATGTTAAATTTAAGCAATGTTAAACGACTGTTAGTTCATACATTTTGACAGCTGTTAACCTTTTGAACGCCATACGTCGAATACAAAATGTGCCACCCAGACACCAAACATGTTTGCTATGCTATGCAAATTACACCGTATTGCTACCAAACAAAGTCTCTTTTAATCTTGAACTCTTGTCGGCTGTAGCCGACGTGGCGTTAGTGGCACGACTTTTCGTTGACGGCCAGAGCCGACTGTGGCGTTGAAAAGGTTAATGCTCTAATCGGCTGTTAAGTGGTAACATCGTTTGGTGAAATTGGTACTTAAGGTAGGTATAGGTAATCAATCTGCTAAGTTAGGTACTTAAAATATCCGCGCATAGAGAGCTGAAGTTGACAATGTAAAATGCTGCAACTTTTCACGGATTTTGACGTTTTTTCCTTATATCTGTGAAACTATTTGTCTTATGGGGTTTCATGAGTATTACTCGGAAAACAGACCCTGTCCAGGCTGGGCTGGTGTTCAAATAAAACAGGTCCTGGACATAAAAAATGTGTCGACGCTTTGCGAGTGTAAAGAGCTCTGACGATGGAAAATGGTTCCCAGTGGCCGCCGCCAGCGCGTCCGGCCCCGCTCCCCTCACCGCGCCCCGCCATCGCCCTAGGTCGTCACGCGGTGTCGCCGTGAACAGGGTCCCCGCCTTTGAAGCGCTGGGTTTCAAGAGCGCCGTCCTGGTGGTTGACGACAGGCAGCAGGCAGACTCGATTAACAGCTCTCTTCACGATGCCTCTAGCTGTTGCGAAGTCGGCTACTCGTTTGATGCCGTCGGGCCCTGGATACATGTGATGAACGCGCCCTAGGCGCCACCGCCTCGGTGGTAGGTTGTCATCCTTGATAACGGCTAAATCACCTCTCTGAAGCTCGCTCTTCTTCGTTTGCCACTTTGACCGTTGTTGAAGTTCGCATAAATATTCGTTATGGAATCGGGCCCAAAAGTGCTGTTTGATCTGTTCCACTCTTAAATATCTGTTTGGACAATTGGTCAGAACAGGCTCTGGTAAAGCGGTCAGTGGCCGCCCTATCATGAAGTGCCCTGGAGTCAGAGGAGACATATCAGTTGGGTCTGACGTAAGGGGGGTTAACGGACGGGAATTAAGGATCGTTTCGATCTGTGTGAACAGTGTCGTTAACTCCTCGAACGTCAGGTTTGTATTTCCTACAACGCGTTTTAATAAGGACTTTGCCGATTTCACTTCTGCCTCCCAGAGGCCGCCAAAATGGGGCGAGTAGGCAGGGATGTAACTAAACTTAATGCCCTCGTCGTGGGCAGCCTCGTAAATTGAAATTTGGCTCGCTCGCAACATCCGGCCCAGCTCATTATTCGCTCCGACAAAATTTGTATCGTTGTAACAATACCTAAATGTCATGAGGCTTACCACGACGCGAGATGAATCTACGCAAACACATTAAAAAAGAATCAGTACTTAAACTACTAACGACTTCCAACGTGACTGCCTTTGTACTGAGACATAAAAAGACTGAGCCACCATTTGGTTAACTTGCACCCTCTACCCTTACGGTCAGCAATAGAGAATGGACCAGCAAAATCAACGCCGGTCACTAAGAAAGGGTGATTAAACGTGAGCCGGGGGGGGGCAAATAGCCCACATAAGGTTGAATTGAGTTGCCTTGAATACGCACACATCTAATGCATTTTCTAAATGTACTACGATCAAGACTTCTCCCGCCAATAGGCCAGTATTGATCTCTAATTATACTTAATAATAATAGTGGGCCACAATGTGAATTACGAACATGTTCCCTTTCGAATAACAGTTTTGTGAAATTGTGCTATACACATAACATTATAGGATGTTTTTAGAATTATCACACAACGAGATTTGTATTCTCCCGCCAACCCGAATCAAATCCTCAGCATCTAAATATGGGTCCAAAGAAAAAGTTTGGACTTTCGATTCAAAGGGTTTTTATTTTTTAGACAATGTTCTTCTTTTGGAAATGAGTCGCGCTGACAGGTTTTGATAAGGGTTTTAGTTGACCGATCTATTTCGTCACTGGATAAACTACCTTTTAGCCTTTTATCATACTTGCGTTTACAGTTATATGTATGTAAATATAAAGTTAAAATAAAACCACGGACGACATTTTCAAGACTCTGTTTATTTCTCTTTCGCACACGGGGGTTACTGTTAGCGCCTATCTCGCTCGCACACACCTGTCCTACATAAGGCAGGTTGCACCCTTACATGCCCTTTAAATTTACAAAAACGAATATCTAATATGTTTTTCAAATTTACAATACCTTACAATGCCCTTCGTTACTTTAAACATTGTTATCTAGTTTTATTTTTATATCTAATTTCTGACTTTTTATGTACCTATTGACTTTTAATTTTGTTTTACATTAAATGTATTGACTAATATGCTTTCATTCATTTGTTCATTCTTTCCTTTACCTTCCTTTCATACCTGTTATTAAACTAAATTCTATTTAAAAACAAAGCTGCATTTGAAATAAACCTTTTAACCTTAAATACTAAATTATACACAATAACTTGACATATTTTGATACCTAACCTAAGTTTATTATTTTTCAACTATCACAGCTGAAAACAATTTTCATATTGAAGTTTGTTTTTAAATAGCTGAAACTAAGCAGTAGTTTATATACTATTTTAATTGTGATTTAACTTTACTTTAATATTTGTACTGTAGGAACCGACTAGATTTTAAAACAAATTTTAATTTTTAAAACATCACGAAGCATGACTGAATGTTATGTTTACATCTATTCATTTACATTTTAATAACGAAATTCTTACTTACTGTGATTGTATGATTCACATTTTTACTTCTTATGATATAACTATTGAAATTTACTTGTTTTTCTTTTTACTATTATAACTCTTTATGTTGCAAACTTATTTTTTTTACATAAACGTTAATTAATGTAATGTTAGACCACATTACATTAATTAACGTTTATGTAAAAAAAAAGAAGACCTTCAATTAATATTTTACTGAGAAATTAATAACTAAAGCTGATTCGACTCTATATATACTTGATACAAAAAAAGGTACATGCTCGTTTTGTTTTACTAGGTACTATTAAAGGTTATTTTATAAGCTGTTATGAATTTACTTTACTAATCTTTATACGAACGCGGTCTTCTCGTCGTGCGCCCTCTAGTCGTGGTTACTGTCTAATAGAACGTCATGCTAAATAACCTTTCATCTTATGACAGGGATCGTAAAATGCGAGCAAAATCCATTGAAATGACGTATGACAACCAGTTTGGGTTGGCGATGGTTCTAAATTGATGAACTAAAATATTAGGTACTAAAATAATACAAATAAATATTTTTTTTACCGATGAAATTGAACACAATCCGAAACTCAGTTTACTGACTGGTATATTATTTTATTATATTTACAATTTCAAATCAAAGAATTCCCAATTTTAGACTTGGGATAATAAGTAATAATTTTCGAAAGTACGATGGCGAGACAATGCAATTATAATACAATCAGATTAACAATCATGACAAGATATTACTCGTAAATCTATATACACTGTACTTATCAATTCTAATAAGTTTTAGTAGATAAACCATGAACACTGATAGGGGCAATTTATTACCATAATGATAACAAGTATAAACACATTCCTCCATACATATTTAATTTATTCGATTATATTATAAGTGACAACCCTAGCACTTCAATGAATTTTGCTCGCATTTAACGATCCCTGCTTATGATATATAAAACTCTGATCATTGCAAGCTCCAATCAGACCTTTTACACAATAATCCCACTTAATTTTTTTAGCCAGTGCAAAAGCCGCGAATCCGGCTATATATTTGACAACTTTTTCTCCAAAAGGAGACAGGTAAATTTGACATTATAAGTCAAATAGATCTTCTTCTGAGTCATCAAATTTTGGATCTAAGTTATTTTTTCGTGCATTTACAGAAGTGACATTAATTTTTTCAATGGCTGAAGAGAAATTTAGGATACTTATATTTTCTAAAGGTACACAGTTGGCCCCTCTTTCCTTGACTACCAGCTCTTTGTGTACAAGAAGTTTTTTGTATATTGATTCCAATTGGAATGCTGTAGGATTGTCTGAAAACCCACCATGACTTCTAATATTGGAAAATAATATTTCTATATGATCCTGACTTATTTTATGAAATGGAAGGTAGCTCATTCCTGTATCAGGAGTTGTAACTAAATCATTATACAGGGTGGAATCTAAGTCGTGATCACAATGATCACCTTTGTGGTCTACCCACGAATATGAACAACTTTCACTATGGGACCAACTCTGAAATCAAGAAAAATAAACAGCTGCTTCATACATTTTGGTCGAGTAAGTATTGAACTTTTCTATGAAACAGCTGATTATTTTTTCGGGATTTTAGAGTTGGTCCCATAGTGAAAGTTGTTCATATTCGTGGGTAGACCACAGAGGTGATCATTGTGATCACGACTTAGATTCCACCCTGTATAACGCTTTGGCACTAGATATGCAGATGAGAAAGCCTAAAAATCCTGTATATCGAGGACTTTTAAGAACATTAATCCGTTCCATCTGCTTTCGACGATTAATGGCATCCACTAACAAATTTTGAATTACTACTGTAGCTTGATCTAAACGCTCAAAACATTTTTCGTAGTTTTTCGAGTTCATAGCTTTCTTAAATCTTAAATCCAAAGACAGTCTTGGAATCCAAAATATCAAATACGTCATTAATAAGTTTAAAAAAATCTACAGTCACAGTGGCTTTGTCAAAACCTGGCAAATGTAGTTTCGTTTCACAAAAAGTTAAGGCAACGCCTTCGCTAAAAAGTTGGGCTGCCAGACGAACGTTCATAATTTTGGTTTTAAAGTAAACATGATTTGATCTTAATTTGTTAGCCAAATAAAATAGTTCTTCTTCTTGTAAATTGTGCATGTTTATAATACAATTCCAATTTATACTATTGCCTAAAGAGTCGTAAAAGTATTTGTAAAATTCCAGACTATTCCTAAGCAACTTCAGCATATGGCAAGGATCCAAAAAGAAATGTATTTTCTGAACAGTCGAAGGATCCAAAAAGCTGGTTTGTAAGTTATCAGGACTCAAACTGCAACCTAGCTCTTCTGCCATGCCTAATGTTCGTTTTAGTTCCATCGCAGGTTAAGGCCTTTATTTCCACTCCGGTATTATGAATTAGCTGTAATGCCGTGGTGACCATTTGAGCTCTAAATTTTTCGGGCATTCCCTTAATTAGAAAGTACCAGATGGGTAATTTCCATGAGGCGTTAATTCCAACTAATAAAAACATAAGAGCATCGGTTGCACTTGTCGATCCATCGCATCCATCGTCGAACCCATAATTTACATGACCATAATGTCGCTGTGTCTTGTGATCGAAATACGGAAATTCCTTGATTTTAATTTCGTCAATTATCAAAGAGCAGTATATATTTTTTGGGTTTTCTTCTTTTAATAATTTAAGAGCATTTAGAGCCTCTCGAGTAAAACCGGGACGTCCATCAATATTCGCATACCACTTGTTGTACGGGGGCGAGGTAAAGATGTTCCGAAAGTTTTCCTCACATATCGGTACGCCTTCGGTGAATAGTAATGAAGTGTCAAAGCAAAACACCGTAACTCAGGGGAAAATTTATCTCTACTTAACTTTTCCGTTTCGCTGTTCTTTAACTGTCTTTTAAATAATTCAGCACTTTTAACACCATTTTTTTGTTAAATGTGTTTTTGCTCTTTATCAATTAAAGATTTTTCGTCAATTTTTTTTAAAAGGTCTTCTAATGAGGCTACTTTTGTTTTTAAATAGGTAACGTGTTTTTGCTTGTAGACGTTTAATTTTTTTTGCTTGTGCGTCTACTTTTTCAGTTAATTTTATTTTCTAAAACTCAGTTCTAATTTTGAAGTTGGAATAGGATGTTGATTCTCCTTGCTGGTACTTGGAAGTGGTTCAGTTTCAGTGTTGGGCAGCTCTACGGCACCGTTAATTTTTACTTGAATGAGTGGTTCGTCAATGCTCCTCGGAATGTTGTTCTAAAAGCAAACGTAACGGTTAGTTATATATAATAACAGGACTAATGTTGCGTAGGATGGTAAAATACAATAGAGTAATTTATTATACGCGGAGTAAGCCGAAAATAACTAACACACAAGTCGCCCTGTCTCCGAAGGCAGATCTCTTAGCCGTACTTACATGTATAGTAAATACTAGATCAATAAGTAAAAATGCATGAACCACTACCTAAAGTTTGTCTACCAATTACGTTATCATTATCAATAACGGGGAAACACATTCGAGTTCTGTGATACGTAACTGAACCTGATATTCACCACAATTTATTTATTTAAACTTTATTGCACTAAGAAGACATTTCGTATAAGGGGAGGACCTAATATTATAAAGCATCTTCTACCAGTCAACAATAGGACAAATCAGATAAATTATCACTATCGTTATAGCGAAGGAAAAATAGTGTACACATCCTCTGAGAAATTTAAAATTATATATTTTTCACAAAGTTTGCCCTCTTGACCACTCATGGAGATTATAGTCCAATGTTTCTTATTATTGTTTTATGAGAAGAAACCTTATTGACTGTATTTGTATTAGATCATATTTGACAAAGTTAAGAAAGTTTTAAAATACTATGGTTATTGGTCTTTATTTGTATAAGTAAATATTTAAGAGTGAAACGTGAAATACTTACTAAAATACTAAATATACCTACTTTTTCATATAAACATAAAGTAGGTACAGCGAAATCTATTAACTTTCGCCTCTTGCTTGGTAGCGTTCGATACTGACTTGCATCAAAATGTTTCGAACATATGGAACTAGTACGCGTAGGCACCCAATTTGCTTTTTCAATTCCGGGTCTTTTGGAAAACTGTAAAATATACACTTTGAATAAATTGTATTCAGTAGGTAATTTCCAGGTCCTTAGTAAATCTTCCTTATTGTCGATAATTATTTATTTAATGGAGACTATCCTCATCACTATAACCGAGTCTCGGGGGGAGTGCACCGACGTCATCATTTTGATGAAAACAATTATTTAGCTTATTATTATCGACTTTATTTCAAATACTGTTAAGTCATTTCTCACAAAGCATTAAAACCGAGTCTCGTGAGGAGTACGGACTAATCCAAGTAACAATTGGAATCGATTGCATATAATCGTTAAATTTGACGTGCGATGAAAATATTTTTATAAAAATGTTATTTTACGTATATAAAATTATAAAATTACTTACAAATGAAATGTTGTACCATCTTTTTCGAAGCTTGAAGTCGTTCATCGTTTTTTACACGAACTTACAGCACATGCAGGCATTTTTATAATGAGTGTTCCCTGGCTAGCGGCGATTTTGTGAATGACCATAAATCGATTTTGAAATAGGCCTTGTATAACTTTTTGCACATTGTGCAGGTTTTTCGACAGAGGGGTAATGTACTGAATGGCGGCTCCAGGTAATATATCGAGGGTTGCGTGGTCAAACCCGATAAGTCGATATATCGTGTTGTGTCAAAAAGAACATTAATGAATACCTGCATCAAGACTTTTTATTTCGATTTATCGGGTTTGACCACGCAACCCTCGATATGCTCTAAGCTCAAAGTAACTGTTTGCTTAAGTTCGTCTCATATTAGTTTGTTAAACACATAAATGTTAGAAATAAAAGTTAAATATAATATTAATACTTAAACGATAAATGTACCTCCCACACCACTCGATACATGTAAGTACCTTATGAAAAACTTATTTACAAATAAAATTTCCACCCCCGGTTAGATTTCTCTCCGTCGAGACACATTTTCATTAGTCAAAAATTAAATTTTAAACGTAAATAAATTTATATAAACTATTAATTCGTAATTAAATGCATAGGTAACCCGAATGACACAAATCATAGAAGTTCAGTTTTGGTGTGCTAATGCTTTGTGCACACTTCTCATCGAGTCGAAATCTGGAATATTAGTAGTACCTGTTAAATTCTACTGTTGAGGAACTAATTGGATATCAAATTATAAATACTTGGAAATACTTATTTGATCGAGACTAAACGACAATTGACAGGGCTCACGTTGGACATTCCAAGCTTCAAGGCTTCGCAGCGAAGTACTTGGAGTTACTCTGATGCCGGACCAGCTGCAAGTGATGAACCCAACGATGGTGCTGCTGATGATCCCGGCGTGCCCGGGCGGCGCCTGGCCGCTGCTACCCGACATCCCGCCGTTGCACAAGATGTTCGTGGGCGGCATGCTGGCCTCCATGGCCTTCGTTTCCGCTGGAATCCTTCAGATCGGCATAGAGGTACGGACGGCACTGTCGCCGTCAGGTTGTTCCACTTTTGTAAAAGACACTCAAGCACTTCATTTTTACTATTTTGACATTATACTTTGTTTATTCAACTTGTAACAACGCTTATGGGGTTATGAGCCGCGTAACCCCGACAAAAAGGGAGGTGTCAAGGTCTTTTCTTATCTATCTTATCTTACAGGATACACTTCGTGCCCTTTAGGATCTTTTGTCTAAACAAACAACCAATGTTACCATTGAGATTGCTGAGATTCTAGGCGGTAAAAACCATATCGTCTTTGACCTGGTATCGTATTGTCAACATTTTGATAGCTCTTATTTACAATACAGTAATTGCGGCCGAGCTAAAAACAATGCCATGACAGGTCAAAGACTATATGGTTTTTGCCGCCTAGAATACAGGACCAGCATCTGCAGTCATGTTTGTTCATTGAATCTAAACAAACAAGTGAGAACATTGAAAATGCTGCTGCGTGTTGGTGCATGTAAGCTGTGTGCAGCGTTCGACGCTGCAGCTGCCGGGTCGCTGCCAGACAGGGCTGGTGCTGCTGAACACGCTGGGGTGCGGCGTGGAGGCGGCGGCGCAGGGCGCGGGCGGCGCGGCGCTGGACGCGCACGGCACGGCGCTGCTCTCGCCGCTGGCGCACCACTCGCTCGCCCTCTCCGTCTCCTGCCCTGCCACCTGCTCCGGCCGCGTCATGAAACAACACGCAGTCATGGACAACCTTAAAACTGTCGCTGGTTTTGTAATTTCTTTTTTTACGCCAAATTAAGTAACCATTGAAACTTCTCTCGTCATGCTCTACGTTACTGAAGAGCCAGGGTTATTATAGGGATAATAGGGATTCAGCTACTATAAATAGTTCGCTTTTTCATTTTTATTCGATGAATAGGGTGAGATTTTAGCTGACAGGCAACAGTAATGGACACTTCACTCTTAATTCAAATTTCATAGGGTCCAAAATTGATTGCTGCAGAACAAATGAATAACCCTTATCTTCTGTAAAATAAGAATCAAGTGTCCATTATTGGTGCCTTGTCCATGACTGGTTCCATCACCCTAAGCACTTTATAAGGATCTAATTTAAAACATTTCATGATTTAACGTGTTATTGTTATTTTAAATAATTTATTAATTAAAAGTACCTATCCTCGTCTATTTACTACCGTAAAACGGGGCTATTTGGGAATCACGAGGCTACCAATTTGGAACCAAGTAATTATAAGCTTTTAGTTGATACATTTTTTGTCATGGCAATGGTAGAACTGAAAACTTTTCTTCAAAGATAACAAGTTTTTTTAACATTTATTCAATGAAAAACTGTTCGTTGTTTTGGTCGAAAACTAGGATTTTTAATAAAGGCCTCTATCTACTAACTTGTGGAACATATCCAAAATCATCCTTTCGCCAGTTAAAACGTATAATTTTACTGTCTATATCTGGTCTCATGTTGTTTATATGTAACATTTGCTCGATTGGTTACAGTTTATGCCAGTGGTCATTGGGCAGAATTCAGACGATCAATTATCACTGTATTACATGGACCCAAACCAGTTCGCGAAATCTTTAACAGGCAAACCGAAACTTAAGTAAGTTTTACCGTACCTTTTTTTAATCATCATAATAAGTAGATTTTTCAGGAAACAATGCTAGTAAAACGACGGCTCGATGATGCCACATGGTACCTACTTCCCGCCGTTTTATCATCCGCGGTTCACCTGGTAAGTGAACCGCGGATGATAAAACTTAAGACATTAAAGCACACCGCACCGCACAGAAAGTATGGAAAAAAAACTTTGGTGACTTTCATAAAAAAAATACTTTCCGTACGGTGTCCTTTGCCAAGACAAGTATTTTTTTGAATTTAGCTGAATTATATGGTATCCTGACTTTTTACCAAATCATCATTTGACAAACTATATCATTGTACTTAAAAACTTTCATTTCTGAAAAATTTAATTGTGCTTAAACCATTACATATTACGTAGGGGACATGGGCCCATTAAATAAGTTAGGTTAGGTTAGGTTATAGTTCTGAACACAAAAAATAAAAAAAATATGTGGCGGGAAGTACGTCTTCGCGAATTGAAAGTTTGTAAAATGATATAAGTAGTTTGTCAAATGATGATTTGGTAAAACATTAGTGAACCGAATTTTAAGTCTGGGAATTTTTTTAACCTGTGGGGCTACCTAACGCACTCGCAATCGCAATCGTTTTCATTTTGAAAATCGAAGGCTTGTCTGCATACAGAATGAAAACTATTGTTCCACTTTGAAGTCGATTGCGATTGCGAGTGCGTTAGACAATAGCGACGCTGGTTCCTGGTTGGAATCTTGGTTCCAACCCTCTCGAAATATAAATATACTAGCTGTTGTCCGGGACTTCGTCCGAGTAGAAGTCGTTTATCGCTACCCGCGGAAAAAGTACCCGATGTCATGTCATGTGTCATGTTTCTCGGGGTTCCAGCTACTCTTATCTCCATACCAAATTTGGTTGAAACCGGTTTAGCGGTTAAGCCGTGAAAGCGTAACAAACAGAAAAAGTTACTTTCACATTTATAATATTAGTATGGATTGAATTGTTGTTTTGGGACAATAGTGATGTTCTTGGGTGCGTTAATCATACTCCCTAGACTCCCACTGATATAAACGTAAAGCCCGTGAGGACGTTTGGATGTTTGATATTCACAGCATAAACGGCTGAACGGATATGAATGTTTGGCGCGCACACAGCCCGCACAGGAACTCCAACCATATCTTGGCATTGCAGAAGTCACGGGCACAGGATATAATTCTATTATTTTACTTATATTGACACATGAAAAAACACTGACCTTACTACTTCCGTTGCTGCCCACAAAATCATTTAAGTAAAAATTGGTCCATGCATGTCGATAAATATTTCAGAGTGGTTTACGTGGGCGACACGGGCCCGAATAAAAACGTATCAATTACCGTGGAAACGGAAAAGAGGCTAAGTGACATTTACTACGTTTCCGACGCGCCCGTGGACCACATTGGGGAGTCGGCCTATATGAGCCTCCAGCCGGGCAAGTGAGATACACTTTAAATATCATGACGGGGCATAGACGGGTACTTTGGTAGCAATAATTGCCCGTCAGCAATAGCTGTCATGCTCTAACTTGGTGAAATATAACGAGGCGCCCGTACTGTTACGGGCAATTATTTCTCAAAAAAATGCCCGTGTAAGTGTACCTTAAGGGTCGCATCGTAGCGTACAGTAGGTAAGGAAAACTGAATGACAGTCTGTGATCGAATTCGAGATCAAAAATGTAAACAAACGGATTTCCATCATAAAAAAACATATCCAAGTGATGGTTAGTTAAAAATCACTGATATAAAAATTTAAATAATAATAATCAGAGTTACATAATATGGTGTGAAGAGTTAAAAATATTACACTTAGGTAAACAGTAAATATACTTTTTTTATTCCGTATTTATGTTGTTTGGATAAAATATTGAGCAACGGTAAGATGTTTAAAACATTTGGTTCGTAATTATAATAATTGTAATGTTATTGTCTAATATTCAGAGTCATTGATAGTTTTTATTTATATTTCTCCGATGCAATACGGCATTCGTTTTCTGACATCTGTCGAATGAATGTGCTTCTTTTCGTTTATCCTTTAGTATCGTTGCATTTTAAGCTTTTGTTTCTTATTGTTATAATTTACGATTTAGACACTACAACAGCGTCGTCAACTAATAGTGAATATTTTTTTTAAAAAAAGTTTCATTTATACAGGGTGTCCCTAAAACCAACGCCAAAACTGAGAGGGCTGATAGAGCAGCTAAAAAGCTATCAATTTAACCCCTATGTACGTTCAGCGATTGTTACTAGTTTCGGAGATATTGATCATTTTAATCTGAATTTTTGTAATTTTCCCTTATGTCCATGTCACGAAAAATCATTAATTTCATGTTTTATTTCATAAGTTTTTCAGTGGTATCATACATAATTAGAATCATTACGAATCAGAGAAGTTTTTAAACATATTTGCCCGTATTTTTTCCTGTTTTTTTAAAAGTAATCACATAAAGTTGTCTAAATAAAGTTGTTTTTTCCATACAAAGTGAAAAGCATACAATGATTACATATGAATAGACTAACTTTAGGTGTCCAAGTCTTCTAGCCAATATCTTACTGAAAAGCATGTAGGTATCGGTATTTATATTTGCTGATTAACATTCATACATTTAAAAAAATACATTAATAAACAAGATTGTATACCCCCTGGAATATCGCTTTGACATTGGCAATTGTATGTTTACATTTTTGATCTCGAATTCGATTACGGACTTTACCTTTTTCGCTCTTGTCACAACACAATGTGAATGACATAGTAAGGTACGTCTTTCAGTTTCCATTACAGTACCTGTTAGCCCATGGAAATCGTACAATAGAAGGGGTGTTGTCTTGCACTGAATGAGGTTGTTCTGGTTTTTGTTTAGTGTTGTGTACCTATCTATGCTAGAGTGGTTGTCACAAAAGTTAAAGTTTTTTAATATTTGACATGAGTACAACTAGTACTTATTTACTTTATATACAACATTCATTTCACTTATCGTTATTTTCGGTAACAATAAACCATCTTGAAAGATCGTAGCGTAATAATGCAACCAAAATTTTGGTCGGATTTTGCATAATTGACATATTATGATTATGACTTATGAGTACAATTAGGTAATACTTACTTTATGTACAATATTTATCCATTTGACTTATCGTTTTCAATTTGGGAACGATAACACGTTTTTCGGCTCCATATACAGAGTGGTACAACAACGATAAAAGCAATACAATTGGTTTATTAGTTCTTGATTGGTTGTCAATTTTGGTAAGTCATATTTGTATGGAATCGTATGAGATGTAAGTACGAAGGCGATATATTAGTGGCCGGTACCTGAAGATATAGCTTGAAAACCATCGATCCTACAAAAAAAATACAATAAGCTTTTCTTTTTATAATTTAATAGGGAACATTTTTGACCTTGGCACTTTATTCGTATCTATTATAGTTGTCCCAAGAATGTTAAAAAAACGTTAACATTTCACGGTAGGGGGGGGGGGGGGGGTTGAAGCGGCCAGGGGAGGGGGGGGGGGAGAGTAGTGAACTTTAAACACCACACCCAAATTGTAGTATTTAGGTAAATGAGGGTAGATCATTATGTGACGTGTGTCGGTTTGCTGTTAGCGAATAAACCGTTCAGTTGAGTTCCGCGTATTGTTTCTAGTATTTATCAAGAAACATCAGAATTGGCGACGAATAGGTATCTAACGCGTATATTTTGAGTTACAACGTTTAAATATTTCTGGATACGCGATGTCGAACAACTCGAACGTGATTTTCGGCGGCAACCTCACTTTCGACCACAGTGCACAAGAATGGAGTATTTTTAAGAAGCGGTTTCAATCGATGTGTAACGCTAACGACCTGAAGGATGAAACCGATGAAGCAGGTACGAAGCGACGCTCCATACTCCTTACGAAGCTAGTGGAAGAAACCTACCGTGTCGCGAGAGACCTAGTTGACCCTCTTACGCTCAACAGCGTGGAGTACAAAAGTCTCTTAGAGAAACTAGACAATCACTTCGAGTTACCAAAGTGCGCGTTCGCCGAAAGATATACGTTCGATAAGGCGGAGCAGCCGCCGGTCGAAGATCTGGGTGATTGGGCGGCGCGAGTGCGAAGTTTAGCGCAGTTCTGTGGATTCACAACGGAGCTAGATACTGCATTACGTGATCGATTTGTTCTTGGACTCGAGAACGCTAAGGAAAGGGAGAAATTGTTTACGGAAAGTATCGCACAGCTAACTTTCAATAAGGCTCTGCATTTAACTCAAGCGACATGAAGCGCGTGTCAGGCTATACGAGCGACGATCGGGCAGGGGGCGCCGGCGGCAGCGCCAGGCGCCAGGCGGGCTCAGCGATGTACAAGATACCCTATACAAAGTATCTGAAATACAAAATACAAAATACTTTTAAATTAAGTATTTCAGATATCAGATATAGATGAATTACCGAGAGCATGGAATTGCATATGTAGTGGTTGTACCGTTCGCATGAAAAGGAAAACCATTTTTTTTTAATTTAACGAGATTTCCCTAAACAAGTGGAATAAGTATGTCCTTTTATTGCTTTTAGTCGCTATCATTTATTTAAATTTTCATCCTTAAGGTTGGGAATTGCTTAGGTATGCTGCCGTGCAGATCCTAAACCACAGTAAGTGCTGTTTTTGCGATTTTTTGTTTTTTTGTGGGGTAGAATCAGTACAACAAGACGCATATTTGTGTATACTCGATTTATGATTTCGACGATGGGAACAGTTCAAAACCGAAGCCTCCACGTACAGTAAATGACAAAAAGTCAGTCAATTATTTTGATAATACTAACTAAAGTGCCGTAAAAACGACTTACAGCTTAAAATTTTGATAATTCACTGATTAAAATACAGTAAACATCTAATTTTAAACCTTAATTAGCCAGTGAAGAGGTGTCAACTTTTAAGCCGAAAACAGATTAAAATACAGTAAAATATAAATGTACTAAAATAATTATACTGTGTTGTAAATCTTGTTGTTCTCTTTACCAAACTTACTAAGCTAAAGCACAGTAAACATATAATACCCTTATTTTAATTTGTATAATCCTTATCAACCATTTCTAAAAAATCATCTAAAACACAGTAACAATATTTATACTGTTATTTAAGTGGTAAATTTCCCGAATACAAGAGCATTATACAATCTATAGTACAGTACCTGACTAACTTACTGTGTTTTAGATAGTAATTTGATTATTTTCGAATGTCTTTGCTGTATTCGTGGCAGCAGTTACTGTGCATTAGATCGGATTTTGGCCATCAGTCGCGTTCCCGCGTTGTGCGAAGCAGACCGTCCGGCGCCACGGAGCACGTGGACTGTCGAGGTAAGTACCTAAATGTTTGTTATATACCAATTTGCATACAATTTCTTTTGAAATATGTCCAAGATCCTTGTCCAATGTGTATTTGCGTCTCACAGTGTTTGCTTAGAAAAAATGTGAGACGCAATGCACATTGGACGAAGATCTTGGACGGTCAGCGTCATATAGTTCGTAGCATCCAAAGTAGCCAAATAGTTCGTTACACGTCCTTATGACTACGGTAATAAGGACGTGTAACGAACTATTTGGCTTCTTTGGATGCTACTAACTATATGACGCTGACTGGACAAGTGGAATATCACCCTAAAAAGTTATATTAAAAACAAACTACAGATGCTCATTATTATCTAATCAATTCATTGTTAGTTTGCTTTTATATATAATTAATTCTTGTCTTTATTTCATTCTTAATTGGTTCATTAAAGTTAAGTTACTAACTGCCGCACTCGGAGACGTCGATTAAATTTAATGCTTGATTAAAGTTTCTGCTGTCAGTTTCTTTGCTATAGCAATACAATAAGACAACACGTCACTAAACAAGCGTTAAATTTAATTGACGTCTCTGAGTGCGGCAGTAAGTAATTCTGATCAAATTACCGATTTCCGAACATTGTTTTTTTGTTACCTATATACTTACTGGCCCGAAAAACTAAGTATCACACTCTGTTAGAGATTTACCTATTCTAAAAGTGTATTACTAAGTTTCGCGGGCCAATGTATAACGTATAGTCCGATTGTTTTAAAGTAGGTACGATCGCCCACACTGTTAACTGTACATCGGTAGACCTTATTCATTTTGTAATAAGGTCCACCGATGTACAGTTAAGAATGTTTGCTGTTTGTATGATATATGAAAATGGGTCAATCAACTATTATTATCCTACACTATTTTTTTTAACTTTGTAAGGCTTTTAATTAAAAACAAAAACTAAATGGGTTTTCTTTAAAATATTGCGTTTTTTTATTACACAGATACCTAAACAGTGAATTCTATATCCCGGTTGATATCTTTATTAAACAATAAAATTAAATGTTGTCCCCAGTTTAGTATGAAAATAGTGGTTTGTCCCCTAAGTTACCAGTATTTTTGGCAAACATATTATTCTGATTTGGATAGCTTATTTTCACTGACAATGAATCTATTGATTAAAAAATATAGTTCATACCGGGCTTTAGTTTAATAGTGTTGAATAAATAAGAGTTATCTAAATGAACAAAGAATAGTTGACTAACCCAAATACCTACCACATTTCGTAATTCGTGTGAAACACTGGTCGGGTCCCTTGTTTGACATAAACGTATTTTACCTACCTACCTACCTCTATATTTATCTAAGTATTGATTTGAAACAAAACCTTGTATATAAGTATGTTATTTCGTTTTCAGAAAAATGAATAGCAGAACAAAAAAAATTAGAGCCATAGTTAAAAGTTTAGAAAACAATGATGAATTGCAAAGCCAAAGTAATCAGAAACAAAACTTTACCACTACTCAAAGTCAAAGAAATATCTGTAGTAAAACCAGTTTGGAAAAGCACCGACTTGATGAAGAACTTACCTCTGATTGGCCGCTACCGAAACAAAGTGAATACGCCAATTCCTTTGATCTTGTACACCAATATGATTTTACCAAATTAATGCAGCCCCTAGTTAGCCCAGAAGATTTGCAACTTGACCATGAAACATCTACAACACAGCAATGTCCGGACCGGAAATAGTGTTAAAATATTTCGAGCCGGGACATACTTTCATGTCAGCAGATTCATTTCACCACAATGTCGAGCAATCACTCCAAAAAGTACAAAAAGTGTACGATTTCGGAGATTTTACTAGAGCCGTAGAAGGGGATAGCACGGGAAAAGTTCTTGTAAAATCTATGGGTCTTTCAGATTTCTATGTCTTCAAATCTCACATCGCACAACAAAAGTTAAGGGATGGCCAGGGAAATCGAGTTTATTTAAAGGATATTGTTGAAGTCATGGTGCAGAGGGGACAGTATTGTTTGTTTTACAAGAAAGATTTCGACTCAGAGGAATATGAAAAATTTAAAAATTGTTTAAAATCTAAAAAGATCCCTGATGCACCTGTCAGATGTGTCCCTCAAGGTGTAGCTGCTAAAAGAAAACAGGATCTTATTAAAAAGCTGGGACCACTGATGCCTAAAAACAGAATAGGATTCTGGAAACAATTCCCTGTCACTTCAGGCCTGGATGAAAGAGTAGATTTTCAGTTTGAAAATAGTGATGGAGATATATAATTGATAGTTTCAAAATTACTTAGGGCCACTTGCAGCAAAAATTTAAATCTAGATTAATGCTAAAATTCAGTTTAGTTATGTCAAAATGTATGGAACTGTCAGTCTCAAATATAGATTTAAGCTTAATCTTGATTAAACATTTTTCTTGCAAGTGCCCCCTTACATAAACTGTTTTACCTACCAGTATTTTTTAATTAAGTAGTAATGTAAGCGACGAAAAAGTCTGAATTTTAATACTTTTCTAAGGATCTCATTAATTATGTGCCATTACCATTAGTAAAAAATAAGAGTAAGTACTTAGTAGCTAACGTAAATAATAAAACAAAGTGCCTTACAAAGTCTGATTTTGTGATACATTGTTACTTAAAGTTACCTCTTGAAAATAAGTTATTATGTGTAATGTAATTACATTAATTTTTATCTAGAATTACAGTTTTGTTTAAATTATCGTGTTTTATTTCTTATATACCCAAAGAATCTATAGTGACCTATACTAAGTAAATAACAGTAAAGTGCCTATGATACTGTAGTTTAGCTTGCAATCAGCGCCGTCTTAATGAGTGTCCGAGTCTTGTATACAGTAACCCGATTTTTTACTGTACTTTATTCTGCTTTTATTACGATTTTATATCTATCTTGGGGTACAGTAAATGTTTCAAATTTGAAAAAATCCAAATATTTTATTTCAGGACACGTTGAAAATATTTTTATTTACGTCATCATATTCTGTGTCTTCCATACTTTATTTTTACGTTAAAAAAATTGTAAATATTCGTAGGTAAAGTGGAAAAAAAGTGTATTGAAAGGGTTTTTTGCGTTTTTCTCGAAACTTACTTTTTGCACTTACTGTGGTTTAGGATCTGCACGGCAGTATGAAGATGAAAATTATATAAATATAGTTCTCTTGATGACTTCTTGATCAAAATCATGTACTGCACCGACGGACAAGTAGGTACGTCACTTATTCTTACTCGGGGAGAGGAATTTTTTCATTGCTTTGAATTTGTCACTCTTACTCTCAGTCAAAATTTTATAAATAGTCGAGAGAGAAATACCTGTAGCTTTTTCAACTAATTGGGCAGCGGTGTAAGGTGAATTTAAATTTTTCAATAGTTCGAGTTCAAAGTATTTATGACATTTAAAATTATTTGTTTACTTTGGCTCTCAATCGGACCAAAATTACTGCTAGGTACTCTACTGCCATAATTTTTGAAAACTGTGTAACTTACAGTCGTACGTGCCCAGTCAAAATAATTCTGAAAATTGCGAGAATACAATAAAATAAGACGTATATTTTAGTGCATTATAAAAAGTATTTTTGTACTTACTTATTTAATATATAACAATAGGTACTCTTTTTATGCTGATGGTATGAGAAGTAGAGGAAATTTAAATATAGAATGTCTGTAAACACATATTACCACTACATATGCAATTCCACGCTCTCGGTAATTCATCTATACCGATAACTTTCTGGGATGGTATCTAAAATACTAGATACAAAATACGTATCCTTCAAATACTTTTTAAAGATAAAATACTTTTGTAAGAAAACCACATTTTAATTGAATGTAAGTTTATTCATATGAATTATTTACGAATAAACTGTGCAAATGTGACAATACAAAATATTACATTTTTAAGTTTTTAATTGAGACTTAAGTAAAACCAATTCTTCAAACATTTTATCACTATTTTTTCTTGGATGAGACCTCATAATCATACCCCCAAAATAGAAGAGTCGCTGCACAGGGGCAGAACTTGGCAAACAAGTGCAAAGAGTAAGGATATACCTATAGCTGAACAAGAGTTATATTTGAAAAATATTTTTTTGTTGTAGGATGATGACATTTGACATTTGTAGAAAGAAAGAGTCGTCATCCATTAATTTGGTCCTAGAATAAATTTGCGTTACGTTTTATCTATGGTGACATTTAAAATTAATATATAAATTAAAGTCTTGTAACATTTTGTGAATAAATGCATAGATAACTATTAGTACTATTACGAAAAGTATTTTAACATGCATTAAAATGATATCAAACAAAAGGTATTTAAATACAAGATACAAAATGAATTTAAAAAAAGGATTTTAGATACAAGATGTAAATACGTATTTGGTATCTTGTATCTGTATTTCAGATACTTGTATCTTAAATAAGTCACATCTCTGCCGGCGACATCCACGAAGATAACAAAGATTTGTTTTTGTACCGTATTAGTAGCGATAACGGAAAGCCTATGCAGCAGATCGTATTGATAGGTAACGAACGGGGTTTGAGCGAAGTCGATAGCGGCAGCGCGGTCTCCGTCCTACCCGCTCATGTTTTTAATGATTATTTTAAATCAAAATATACCTTGAGACCAAGTAAGATAAGGCTTAATTGTTACAATGGAAGCAATCTATTGCCTTTAGGCTGTGTATCGTTACCTATTACGTTTGAGGAAAAACCAATAGATCTCGAGTTATTTATTATTGAAACCAAAATTGGCCAACCCCCCTTACTAGGACGAGACTTTATAATCAAATTCGATTTACACTTTTGTAACCTAAATTGCAATAACTTAAAAAGCTAGGATGATTTTAATAATTCATTAGCAAACAAATACTCGGATATTTTTTCAAATGACTTAGGTAAATTCAATCAATATAAAATACATGTAAAAATTAAGGGTAACGCGCTGTTTAAATTTTTTAAGCCCCGACCCGCGCCTCTGGCCTTAAAACCTAAAGTGGAGGAGGAACTGAACCGATTGTTAGATTTGGGAATTTTAGGAAGAGTTAGTCATTCCGAAATGGGTACTCCCATCGTCCTCGTGTTACGTCCTGACGGCAACATAAGAATTTGCGGCGATTACTCGGTAACTAAGAGTTACGACGCGTTATTTATTGACAATTATCCTTTGCCCCGTATTGAGGACCTTTTCTCAAAATTGCATGGGGGAGGAATTTTCGAAACTTGACCTTTCAAGAGCGTACAACCAGTGCGAGCTGGATGACGCATCGAAGGACTTGACATGCATAAATACGCACAACGGGCTTTTCCGCTATACGAGGCTAGTGTTTGGGTTATCAAGTGCCCCTTGTCTTTTCCAGCAAATTATAGAAAGGCTTTTGTCGGGTATTGAAGGAATTTGCATTTTTCTTGATGACGTACTTGTTACGGGCCCGAATTGACAAAATGCTGGTCTGCGTTTAAAAAAAGACAAATGTGAGCTATTTAAAAAGTCCGTTGAATATCTAGGATTTGTTATAGGTAAGTTATGCCTACATAAGTCCAAAAGTAAAGAAGAATTCATTTAAAAGTAAACAGTCCTAGGAACGTGTCCGAGCTTCAGTCTTTTTTAGGCATGACGAATTATTATCGGTCGTTTGTGCCGAATGCATCAGGTATTTTAAACCCATTATATACTTTGCTTAAAAAAGACTGTAAATGGCGTTGGGGAGAGGAACAAGAGTCGTCAATCCGTCAGATAAAGGAGGAGCTAGCCGGGGAGCGGGTGCTCGCGCACTACCACCCCGAGTACCCCACCATCCTCACGGCGGACGCGGACCCGGCCCTGGGTGCCGTGCTGGCGCAGGCGCAGCCCGACGGCTCGGAGCGCGTTATCGCGTACGCTTCTCGCTCGCTCTCGCCCAGCGAGAACAATTATGCGCAGATACAGCGGGAAGCCACGGCAATTATTTTTGCCATAAAGCAATCAGTCGAATAACCAAAAAGTTCACGATGGCGGCTACTTTTTCACATTCTGTCAACGGATTCCTTGTTGGAGACTACACAGATCCCCAGATGTCGTCTTGGAAGCAATCAGTCGAATAACTAAAAAGTTCAAGATTGCGGCTACTTTTCACAATCTGTCAACGGATTCTCTGTCGGAGACCACACAGATCCCCAGATATCGATTTTTTTTGGAAGCAATCATTCGAATACAAAGTTCAAGATGGCGGCTACTTTTCTCAATCTGTCAACGGATTCGTTGTCGGAGACCACACAGATCCCCAAATATCGATTTTGGAAACAATCAGTCGAATAACTAAAGAAAGAAGAAATAATATAAAATGAAAAGGAAACCATTTGCAACCCAAGGATCGAACCCGGGACTACTAGCTTCATAGCCAGGGTCACTACCGACTAGGCTACGACGTCGTCAAATAAAATAATTGTAAATTTATTACTACCATTCTTGTAAGCGAGAAATGAAACAAAACGAAATATTAAAACAATGTATTAATTGTAACTATTCATATTATCAAAGAATTTACTCGGTTTTTTGGGGGAAAATTTCATGTTCTAGGCAACACTGAACTTTTCATACCAGGTGAGCTCGCCATCTTTGTCTATTCCATATGACTGCGTTCTACTAGTGTAAGTAAAAGAGGTAGATATAGTTTTTTTGTTCAAATATTATTGGTTTCAAAGCTAGGTTCGATTATTAGTAGTTGGCACGTTTTATGCGTCGCTTTTGATTGACATTTGCTTCTCTAGTTAACGCATTCACTGCCAGTACTGTTTTTTGAACTTTCGCCAGGTGCCACGTCTTTTGTTTTATAAGGAGCTTGCCTACTGGAAGAACGCACATATGCGTTGAGGGCACTGGGTGGAAGTCACGGTGACGCATATATGCGTCGGTGGCAGTGAATGCGTTAATAAACCTCAATGGTAGATAATAGTACATTGTGTATAAGGGTTGTAAAGACAGAATTACAAACGAGAGTCTGTTAGAAGCCCAAAGCCGAACGCTGAGGGCTTTAATGACTCGAGCTTTGTATTTCCTTTACCACCCATGTAATATACAATGTTTTTCATCACAATTGCGAGGAAATGAAATAGAATCAGACAAAAGACAATATTTTTAACTTACGATTGTCACTAATAATTTTAGCCGCGTTGGCGATGTCCGGCGCAGTCGCATTATCCATTTCTTCTGATGACGACATGTTTTTTATTGATATATAAATTTTAATATGTGCACAAAGACACCCTTTTAATTATTATTTTGGAATCATACAGTTTCTAATTATAAACTAATTTATAAATTAGCGGCAGACTACATCATTGTCTATGACTTACCACAGATAATGTCAGACGTGTTCAGGAGTCCGATTCTAGTGACAGTCCAGATCAATAGTTTAAATGACATTTCATCTCGAATGACACTTCATATCGAATGGCACAAGAATTGGGGTCCTGGCGTATTATGATAGTTTGAGTCCACGTATTATACAGGGTGGAAAGTTCGAATGCCACATGGAAGGCAACTACCTTAAATATTGGAAATAGCACATATTGTGTAAAGGAGACTTTCCTTTATTTTTAAAAATTATAAACTCTGCATTTATGGATTTTTGAAAAATCGTCTGTAGCAACCGGGACTCGAACCGGTCGGTGAAATGCGGTAAAATAACATGCCGTATTTTATGATGCAGATCGAAAGGATTACCGATATGGTACATTTTTCTCTAAATAACAAACACAATCAAAATAACGTAAGGTTATGAATACTAGCAATTACCATTTAACTTTGTTTTCACCCGTCACGGGAAATGTACCGCAGCTACCTTAAATATTGGAAATAGCAAATTTTACACAATGGAGACTTACTTTTATTTTAGAAAACAATAAATACCTACTGCATTTATGGATTTTTGAAAAATCGCCTGATTTAACCGGAAATCGAACAGGTCTAATATAACATTCCATATTTTAAGATGAAAATCGAAAGGGGTCTTTCATAGCGATAGTTCACAATATATACAATGAATTAAATAAATAAAATTAAGAATGACTTGTATTGTGAATTGTCATTACCTAAACATTTAACGAATACTGAAAAAACAAGATACTCTAAACTACTCAAAAACAAATACAGCTCATTAAAATGTTCCATTATCGAATTACCTACCTATGGAAGCAAATATGATAACTAGTTACAAATATAAAATATATATATAAATACTTTGTAACTAGTTATCATATTTGCTTCCATAGGTAGGTAATTCGATAATGGAACAATCGTAAGTTAAAAATATTGTCTTTTGTCTGATTCTATTTCATTTCCTCGCAATTGTGATGAAAAACATTGTATATTACATGGGTGGTAAAGGAAATACAAAGCTCGAGTCATTAAAGCCCTCAGCGTTCGGCTTTGGGCTTCTAACAGACTCTCGTTTGTAATTCTGTCTTTACAACCCTTATACACAATGTACTATTATACTACAAATATCAAAGTTTTATTCTCCGTTTATTACATAGAAACTAAATTCAAGGATTTTTAAAATTTCAATGCACAAAACGTAATAAAGAGGCAAAATAAATTATTCCAATTTGTTGTTGTAACAAAATATGTGACGCCATGTTATTTGACATCATAGATAAGGACAACCATATCTCTCCATCTCTCCCATAACTGGAGCGATCAAGACAAAAAAGCACGCAATCATAGATTAACGTTAAAGAAGCATTCGCGTTATTGTTAGAAACCATTGTTTTAACGCTTCATAACGAATAAAATTACGTGTAGTACAATGGTCAAATCGTATAAAATGTTGTGTAGCATAATGGGAGCGAGCGCAGCAAGCGAGCAACATGGGTCAGGGCAGAAGCGACTCGGATACGTTAGGTTGTTAGGTTTTTTTTTTATATAAGCCGGGAACTTCTTCCTGCCTTATTTTCATGCTTATGCTGATTAAAATGTTTATTCCAAAACATTATTCTGCTTAATAAGTTTATGCGTATCATTATTTATTCGTTACGAACATTCGACTCATGAATTTTATGCATTAAGATTATTCGATCAACAAATATGATGCGTAATGATTTCTGCGAAACAATACTATACCTATCTATACTATATACTATTACTATAACAATACTATACCTATCTTCTGATCATAGTGATAGTATAGTTGATAAATTCTACGAAGAAATCAGACAAACTATGACTAAAATGAAGAAACATGAGTGTAACATCGTTTTGGGTGACTTCAACGCAAAGGTAAGCGCGGGAATGGTCCCAGACATTGTAGGTGGTTTTGGCTTGGGTACGAGGAAGGACCGCGGAGACCGCCTTATACAGTTCTGCCAAGAGGAACAGCTGGTAATAACAAATACGTTTTATAAGCTACCCCCACGCCGACTTTATACATGGAAATCGCCAGCTGATTCACCTACACATATAGTCAGAAACCAAATAGACTACATTTTGGTCGGGAAAAGATTTCGTAATAGCTTTAAATCTGTGAAGACCTATCCCGGGGCAGATGTGGGTTCGGACCATAACCCTGTAATAGCAGGAGTATCTATCAGGCTCAAGAAATTGACGCCACCCAAGAAAAAAACCCGGCATCAATGTCTCGAGACTTCGAGATAATGGTATCAGGGTAGAGTTTCATAAGCAACTAAACGCAAATGTGCATAAGTTACAGTCGCATGAAGCACAATTGTCAGTAGATCCTTGTAGAACTTGGGAGAATTTCAAAAACGTTCTGGTTGAAACATCGAAAGAACTCCTGGCACCATTACCATCATTAAAAAAGGACTGGGTCACAGATGAAATATGTAATTTAATGGCAAGGAGACAACAAGTAAAGGGTTTGGATGATGATAAATACAAAGAGTTACAGGTAGAGATAAGCCAAAAATGTATAATAGCTAAAGAAAACTGGGCATGCGACATGTGTTCCGAAATTGAGACATTAGAGGAGAAACACGATTACTTCAATTTGTATAGAAAGGTGAAAGATTTTGTGGGACACAAGAAGCAAATTAGTCCTCATATACTCATTGATGATGCGGGAACCATTGTGATGAACATCCAGGATAAGCTAAAGTTGTGGGAAGAGTACATAGGAAAGTTGTTTAATGACACGCGAATAGATGTCTTGCAGGAACCACTTGAATTCACTGGTCCCACCATAACGAAAAATGAAATCAGTTATGCGATTAAACTAGCGAAACCTCGCAAGGCAGTTGGTCCAGATGGGATTCCGTCGGAGGTAGTTAAGCAGCTAAACTATGAAAGCTTAGACATTCTCTTGCAACTTTTCAATGGAATCTATGACACGATACATTCCAAACGATTGGCTAAAATCTACTTTTGTGACTCTTCCTAAAGTCAGCAATGCCAAGAAGTGTAAAGATTTCCGGACAATATCTTTGATGAGCCATGTGTTGAAAATCTTCCTCAAAATTATTCACTTGAGGATACATAATAAGATAGAAGATCAAATCAAAGATACGCAGTTTGGCTTTAGAAATGGTTTTGGAACGCGAGAGGCACTTTTTGGCTACCAAGTACTAATGCAACGTTGCTGGGACATAAATCAATCTGTTTACATCTGCTTTGTTGACTATGAGAAGGCTTTTGACCGTGTACAACATCACAAACTCATTGAAATTCTCCAAACATTGGCCTGGATTCAAAAGATCTACGAATCATCCGCAATTTGTATTGGTGGCAGTCTGCAAATGTAAGAGTAGAACAGTCGGTATCGGACAATGTTGACATCCTAAGAGGCGTGCGGCAGGGATGTATTCTTTCTCCTCTCCTCTTTAACATATATGCTGAACCTATCTTTGCTGAAGCACTGGAGGACGCATCAGAAGGAATACTGATTAACGGACAACCATTGAACAATATACGTTACGCTGATGACACCATACTTTTGGCTGCCACGCTGGAAGACCTGCAATGTCTTGTAGACCGTGTGGAATCGATCAGCTCAGCCTATGGTCTGAACGTTAACATTAAGAAGACGAAGTTCATGGTAGTTGGGCGTAAACCACTCACAAACGCCACTTTATATGTGAAAAGTCAGCCGCTCGAAAGGGTGCAATCGTACAAATACCTGGGATTCTATGTCAATAGTCAAGCGGATCACAGTGCGGAGGTCAAATGCCGCATAGAGCAGGCACGAAATACATTTATGAAGATGAGTGGTTTCTCTGCAACAGGTCCCTGAGGATGCAAACTCGGGTGAGATTAGCACGATGCTACGTATTTTCTGTCCTTCTATATGGTGTCGAGGCCTGGACTTTGACAGAAGCTATGATCAAAAGGATCCAAGCTTTTGAGATGTGGGTATACCGACGCAAGCTGAAAATATCGTGGACAGAGAAGGTGCGAAATGACACAGTTTTGCTGAGGATGAATAAGCATCTTGAGATTGTGAAGACCATAAAAGAGCGAAAACTACAGTATCTTGGTCACATAATGAGAAATGACAAGTATCGACTACTGCAACTGATAATTCAGGGAAAAGTTCAAGGACGCCGACCACCAGGCAGACGAAAGATATTTTGGCTCAAAAACCTCAGACAGTGGTTCGGAATGAATGAGCACGAGGTCTTTATTCAGGGCGGCAGTAGACAAGGTGAAGATAGCCATTATGATCGCCGACCTCCGGTAGGAGATGGCACTTACAGAAGAAGAATACTATACCGTATGGGTACTTATGCATAAAGTTATTATGCCTTATGCAATTATTCCGAAAAACATTGTACAAACGAAGGGGACCCCAATTTAGATCATTACTAATTCACTCCTTTGGGATCCGCGGCAATTAAATTAAAAAGGGACACTTTATAATTTCACAAATACCTAATTTTTTGGGTGTTAGTTGTTTATCAATCAGATTTTGAAATAAAAAAATAAATTCGTTAGTAGTAGTAAAAAAAACAGTACCTACTGCATAAACTAACCCTAATAACGCAAAGATTTTTGTATTAATGTATTTATTTCAGGATCATAGAGTTCCATAAATTGTTGGTAACATTAAAAAATATTCTATAATTATTAGTAATTAGTGGCCTGCACACGTAAAGTTCGGACAGCGGGAAACGCCACGCGCCATTCCAATCTTCGCTCCGAATCTTACGTGTAAATGCAACTGTAATAGTAAAATAGTAAAAAACCTACGGTTCAGACTGGCGCGTGGAATGGCGCGTGGCGTTTCCCGCGGTCCAAACTGTGCCGTGTAAAGGCCGCTATTATCTGACCAAATTGTTTAATTAATTATTTTATTTCTCCTTTGGTTTCTACCACTCAGTGTGACAACATGGGATACGCTTTGTACATTCTGTTTTGTTAGTCTATGTCAAAAGCAGCGGTGTCAGATTGACGTTGACAGCGTTGACATATCCAGTTTATTTTTCAATTTTTCCGAAGTTTTTCCGCCATTTTCAAGACTTATTATTCAAGGCGTATTGTTTAATTACGGCGCGGCTGTTAGGTATTTAATATTAGGGCGGTAATTATGATCGTTTGGAAAAAACGGGCAGTCATTTTATTTTTCGGCGGTCCGTTAATTAATTGTGGCAATACATAAACAGTAATAAAAAGAAAATTAGCCGGTTATTTAATTCTAAAGTGTCAGTTCAAACAATACGGATGAGTAATAAATCGACACTACGAAACATATTGTTAAAATGAATTAAATTAAATTAAAAAGAAACTGGATTTTGAACTTGATAAAAGCAAAAATGATTAAAAACCGGGCAAGAGTATGTCTGACCATGCTAAATGTAGGGTTTCAAAGTGCACCAGTAAAAGAGCGTAACTTCATGGCACTTACGTCCTTTTGTGTAGAAGCGCAATTTTTAAGAGATACCCAACTGAAAAATGGTATATCCGATCATATAGAAAATATTTTTCTTTGAAAGTATTGATTAGGCGTTACCTTTGTGATTTTTATCATTATTTTTAGACATAGGTACGGTCTCGTAAGGCCCAGTGTGCAATACGATGTACATAATCAAGACAATTTAATTTGAACTGTGTTCCAATGGGAATAGGTTTATTTTCCTATATTCATATACTGAAAATGGCATTATCGAACAAATGTAATTGAACTTTATTGCCTTGCCGGTAGATTCAAAGTCCCACTCACAAAAAACTTCCTGTTTTTAGTATGGTGGGCCTTACGAGGGAAGATAAAGGGGGATACAATGTATGAAACTTTCGGAGCGATTATTTCCGGTAATATTCACCTAATCAGAAGAAACTTAGTATTTTTAACCGACTTCAAAAAAAGGAGGAGGTTCTCAATTCGTCGGGTTTTTTTTTTTTATGTATGTTCCCCGATTACTCGAAGACCACTGGACCGATTTGAAAAAATTTTTCGTTGTTTACTTTCTAGTTGGTCCCATTGTCAAGACGTCAGGATCTGATGATGGGATCTTGGAGAAATCAAGAGAACTCCTCAAATATTATAGGCACACCTATAGCGATTTCGGTATTTTTCACTGTAACTCGTGCATTTGCTTTTGAAAAGTACTATATGGTGAAGTGGAACTGATGATGAAGACCACAGATGGCCACCGGAACTCCTTAACGGTACCTATTTCAAGGGTGGCGATAAGATATTTCGATTAAGGTAGTTGAGCGACTATGACGAAGCATATTTAGGTTTAAATATGACTATGACATTCCCGCGGCGTTGTCTGCGGCGAGCTTGAAATGTTCTATAGTTTCTCATTAATATTTAGAAGTGGAGCTACGTAACAGCATAAATAGGATCACTAAAAAGTATAAAATAAAATAAATGTTTAAAAAAACAAAAACCCGCCTTCAAAAAGCAAAAAATAACTTCTTTAAAATGGTAGGTAAATAGGTCAGTCCAACTGAAGTCGGCGTCCAACAATATTTTAACCAAAAGCAGACTTCAGTTGGACTGACCTATTTACCTACCATTTTAAAGAAGTTATTTTTTGCTTTTTGATGGCAGGTTTTTGTTTTTTTATCAAAAGAACTGTCGAAATTTGTGCCAGACGAAGACATACGGTCAAAAAAAAAATTTCATCTTCTGTTACATTACAGGTATGGACTGCCCCCCTAGAAATATTTATTTTTGTTATTTAACTACCAAACTAAGGACCGAGTTCACCTACAATTAAACGGACGATTAGCGGTTTAACGGGTGTCAAATGTATTGATTAACAGCTGATTAAGACTTAATCGTCCGTTTAAGTGTTGGTTGGTTGGCTCTTAGTAACGGCTTCTACAAGACACCTTTACTCCAAATTTCATTCATTTACCTCTTGGAGCTTTCGAGTAAAAAGCCTGTCTGTGATACCTACCTATACGGAACGGACGGACAGACATGACGAAACAATTAGGGTTCCTTTTTTGCCATTTTGGCTACGGAATTAATGAAGATAGCTTATTATTCTGTATTATCACATAGGCTACTTTTATTCCCGGAAAATTAAAAAAATCCCGTTGGAATAACGATTATCGAAATCTACGCAGACGAAGTCGCGGGCAGAAGCTAGTATTTTAAATAAATGTATGAACGTATATTTGAAGGTTTAATTGAATAGCACCCCGCCACCCCCACAGTATCTAGCTTTTTCAGTATTCGTTAATCACAAAAGAAAAACATAAATGCAGTAGGTAGGGGGAAGCGGGGCAGTTTGATGCACGGGGCACAATAACACACCAGCACTATTTCGTTAAAAACAAATGGTAGTAATATCGAAATATCACTAAAACATGTTTAGTCATGTAAGCGGGCTTGACAGCTGTGAACGCATCGCTAGGTTGTTGTTCCTTAGCATTTCACAAGTAAAAAAGTGTTTTTAGTGTAGCTTACTAAAAATATTCTCCTTATGTAATAGTTAATTGTTGCAGTGTTTATCTGTTTATTGGCTATTTGAAATTCCCAATATTAAGTTATTTTATTTCGTTGTCACGATTGCATGTTTAACTTTTCTAAAGTACACTGGTTTTATTAATATTCAAATATTTTTCGAATATGACTGTTGCACTTCGATACACAAAGGTACGGGGCACATTGGTGCTATCAATGTTTGAGGAAGTAATTTTTGACTGTGTTGTTTAAGTGTCTAAATGGGTTTTAGGGTTTGTTTAGCCTATTTTCTAATATATGTTAAAGGTCATTTAAATAAATACAAAAAAAAAGAATTGAAATTGGTTTAATGCCTATAAATATAATATATTGAAAAAAAAAAGTTATTTAAAATCTTTACGAAACACAATAGGTTGCCTATGCCCTCCTTAAAAGAACCAAAACAACATTTTGTTGAATGTTGACATTTTTAAAACTTTTTTACATAATTAAACATGTGTATGAAGGTGCCCCATGGGTGGGGCACAATTAATCAAATTCCATTTTTCACGGTTTTTTCTTTATTTTTAACCCCGTAAGCCCTATGTTTTCTTAATAGCAGTAGTCCTAACTACCGAATGTACTCCAAGTACATATTAAGAATAGTGTTTTAGAGTCTATTAATTAGTGCTTTAGAGTTAAAAATATTTTGTATGATAGTAAGTAGTCAGGTCTGAACTATTATCATTAATTTGTACTTGAACATGTACGCGGGGACTTACGAGGTTATTACAATTAAATTTTTAAGATTAATTTAAATGCCATATCAATCCCACTTAGTTTAACTATGATATAAGCAAAAATGGTATAATTTTAATAATTTTTAGTGCCCAAATATAAGGTTAAATTTTCCGTACCAATCTGCCCCGCTTCCAACTATTTATTATTGTCTAAAATAAAAGTAAGTCTCCATTGCCGCGACGCGCTCTACAACCTAACGTGACCGAACGCAATGTCGCCGCGGCCCCGACTAAGTTACCTTGTTTGTAATATCTTGAGATAGGTATCGTTTCGTGTGGGAGGTTCGCCCCGCCCACAGCCGCAAGCCGCGCCATGTACCTTTGTTTGAAGACGATCTACTGTTCTCTATACTGTGCCGGTTGTAACTCAAGAACCAATGAAGTCTACTTAGTCATGATAGTTTTCCTATTAAAATTGATTATATGTGCTTTCATTTAAGATATTTTTTAGATGTTTAGTATTTGTCGTTTTGGCTGTGGGGGGGGGGGGGGTCACCTGACTCTAACAAAAATTAGCGCTTTACAGCTTAATATTTCATAAACGAATACCTTAATCACAAAATCGCTCTTCCAAACCCGCAATATTTTTGAAAGACCTATCCAACGACACCCCACGCTATGAGGTAGACGAGAAAAAAAAACATCCCCACGTTACGTGTAGGGGAGGTAAACTAAAAAAAATATTTCGCAACATTTTATTCTACCACTTTTTTGGCGTAACTAATATGTATATTCATGCCAAATTACAGCTTTCTAGTACTTGGTCTCTGAGCTAGGCTGCAGACGGACGGACGGACGGACGGACATGGCGAAACTATAAGGGTTCCTAGTTTGACTACGGAACCCTAAAAAGGGATAAAGTATTTTGGGAATCAAAAATGCTTGGCCCTTTAACACAATTCTATCATGATTGTCTACTGCCAGAATTAATTGACTCGCGCCTTGAGCGTTCTATGCCAATAAAATACCCGCCGACTATAATAGCCGCCATAGAAAAAAAAAACAAAAATATTCCCGAAAGCAAACTAACGGTAAAACGTAGCTAAGCCTATAAATGCCTATTTTCTTGTAATTCATTACCAAAATTTAGTTCAAAAGGGCTCAGTCCAGTGGCGCCCTCATTACTTTTATTGTGTTTTCTTATAAACTAAAGTATTATCCTAAAATCTAAGAGCGGTTTCCTGTTGTACAAATGAATATGAACTCGGCCAACTATTACGTGACTTTTTATTTTTCCCAGCCTAGGTATGTAATGTAGTATTAATTATCAAATAATGGTAATTTACAAAGTTTAATGTTTATCTGATTTTATCGGTTTCTGTAAATATTTAATAAAATATTTGTTTTATTGTTATATCGTCCACATTTTATAAAATATTATTTATAGTAGTGAACAGTATCTAGCTACATCATAATCTACCTGTTTTTTACTGGCCAAGGTGTGTTTACCATTTTTCTGTTCGACTGTGCCGGAAAGTGGCAACTTCGTTTAGCGCAGCGGCCAGAAAGTTGCCACTTTCCAGCCAGATGACTGAAAAAATAATTACATGTCAAATTTTAAGTACCTAATCGTGCACTGTTTAGTGAAGTAGAGCAACATTCACGTGCGTTCCTTAACGGGTTAATGCAGCGGCGGGAGCGCCACTTCCAAAGCCACAGGTAAGATGAAAGCTAAATGTCGCAAAGGGAGTCCGCAGCCTTAAGGGTGGTTGCCTTCCATGTGATGTGGCATTCGAACTTTCCACCCTGTATTAAAAAAAAAGCAATTACGCACGATAGGGCTTAATGGTAACAAAAAGGCCCGCGGGTATTTTGTATTTACGGTCGATTTTTCTAACATATTAGACCACTATTTACGAGCAAGTGTGATGAAATAGTAAATTGTACAACAAGTGCATAAAACGCATCATTTTACGCGAGACGTTTATCCATCCAAGCGAGCTTGCGAGCGAGGATGGATATAAATAAAGTCGAGTGTTAAATGGGTTTTATGGACGAGTTGGACACTCTACTTTTCACTTCGATTGCGAGGAAATGAAACAGCAACATGTAAATTATTGTAAATGGTAATTTAATTAAAATTGAAAGTTACATTAGAGCAATGAGAAATATTTAAAGTAATCGTTTTTCCTGGTATATTTAATGTTCTATTGGATTGTATTTTTGATGCGATATTTGGCTTATTGTCATGCTTTAAATATATTGATTTCCTCAAATATTTAAAAAAATGCGACGGAATAAAAATTATAAGTTTATTTCATGAAGTTTTATTGTGTATTGTGGCTGTTGGTATCCTTGCCTTGGTCTTAGAATACTAACGAAAGAAAATAAAATAAAGAGGTTATTATATGAAATTAAAGTTGTTCGTGTGGCTGTTGGACCGATTGTCTTGGTCTTCGACGAAGATTTTACTTTATGCACTAGAGCATAAAAAGCGAATTTATGTCGCCTACGCACGACATAAAGACGAACTTTTAGAGCATGAGAAGTGAAAAAGTAGTTACGGTCGGTGTTGAATAAGGTTTCGTTGGAGCGCGGAGAGCGCAGATGCGGAAATGTGCGGTGCGGGGGAGGGCACGCTGCGCGCGGGCGGCGTGTACGTGCTGGTGCTGCGCGAGCGCCTGCGCCGCCTCGACGCCGCCGTGCTGCACGCGCCCAACCCGCCCAACGAGTTGAAGCTGGTGTGGATCGTGCCTCAGTATTTGCTTATCTCAATCGCCGAAATCATGTTCGCTGTCTCGGGGCTCGAGTTTTCTTTTACACAGGTACGGATTAACACGTTAATTTACTATTGCATATGTTAAGTGATAAAGATATTGATTTAAGGCTTGACCTTGACTGCCCTGACTTGTCTGTGCGATCGTACGAAAGGGTGTCAAAGGCGATTGAACCACAATTTAACAAGCAAAACTATAAAAATAAAAATACTATAGTGATTCTGAGTAATTCTGAATAACACTTGGTGGGATTTTCATGCCGACATTCTTAAAGGAATTGTTTGGACAATCTGCAAAAACAACTTTGCCCACCAATTGATTATAGTTACGGCTACGGAACCCTAAACTAGACACGCTCCAACATGCACTTTACAGTTTTTTTTTTGTTTGATTGCAGGCACCAAAAAGTATGAAGACTATAACTATAGCGGCGTGGTACATGTCAGTCGCATTCGGCAATATGATAGTTATTCTCGTGGCGCAGGCGAAGATTTTTGAATCAAGAGTAAGACGGGGTTCTATTCTATTACATACGAAATTATCGTCAGTTGGTATGACGACTCATGTTGAACTTTACTATTATTACATACGAGTACTCTAGTAATTCTCCTATGCATTTTAAATGGAAACCTGGATACCTGGAAATTATCACCAACAAATTGACAAAATATTGTCATCTAGCCTTTTTTACTTTTTTTTTACTTGTTGCTTTATAGTCCAGTTTGTTAAAATAACTATTTATTTATTTATCTCCCATAGAGAGATCCCATAGTTTCCAAAAAATCGCTATTATGGAAATGGTTTTTTGTTAATTCTACCATCTGGTGCTAACGAAATGTTTTCTCAGGCTACTGAATTCTTCGTGTATGCTGCCTTCTTGGCGGGTGCGATGCTCATTTTCCTCCAAATGGCAAGAGGATTCCACTCCCGGACCATCGAGAGCGACAACTCGTCATCAGAATGTATCCCATTATTGCATCACAAATCTAAGGTCAGTACGGCTCCTGACACGTAATTATACAGGGTGTTTGGCAGTCGGGTATCGGGTGTAGGGTCATTCTGAACATTTTTGATCACATTTAAGGCCCAGCAACACCGGATGCGTACACGTAGACATGCGTGCGCGGGCGCTTTCCACTGTGGTGTATAGTTTGAATTCTCATACGACATGTCACTATACAACGCAGTGGAAACCGGACGGTTTTTGACATATATTTTTTTTAAATCATTTTTTCCTATTATTCATAAACGCAAAATAGCTAAAAATGGGCTTTGTGGCAAATCCATACGACAGAAAGGGACAACGCATACTTTAACTAAAATAGGTTTACTTAGTGAGTTTATGAATAAGGGGATAAGTCAACCCAAGACAAAATCCACTGGAGTTAAGTTAGGGTTTCGAGCTGGCCAGAATATTAGCCCATTTCGAACAATACACCTATTTGGGAAAGTACTATAAAAATAATCACGCACAAATGTTCAATCCCAAGTATCAACATGTCGCGGTCGGAGCTCACCCAGGTAGACGGCCGGCGAGGCGCTGAAAAAGGCTGCTACTTAAGAATTATACGGAATGTAGCTTTTTAAATGGATTGTATTTTTACATATTTCCTTTCGTTCTCAACTGCTAAAGATAAAATCTTTAATGAGCATTCGGTCATTCGGTAGGTAAATTGTTTTGCAAAAATATTAAATAAGTACGCGTGTCCGAAACGAAAGTATTCCCATAACGCCCGCCCAGACGTTGACACTAAAACGCCTTAGGGGCGATTTTGGAATTTTGAAAAAAAAACTTAGTGCACTCCTAGGTACACGTCATAATTGAGGAACCTACGTGACAAATTTGGAATCTCTAGTCTCAGTGGTTCTTAACCGGTCCTTGGAAGTATCTCTAGTGGTCCGCGAGCCATGCCAATAAAAAAGTGATAAGAGTCTAAAAGAACCCTTTATTTACTTACATTTATTTAATGAATATTACCTCCAAATCAATAAAACAACTGGGTGGTCCACGGCATAACGGAAATTTTGTCAAATGGTCCCCCAGGACTAAAAGGTTAAGAACCACTGCTCTAGACCCAGCGGTTTGGGCTGTGCGTTGATATATTAGTCAGTTTCTTCTTTTATATGTATAGAGTACCTGGAAGACCGAGCGTCGCTCGGGTAGAAAACGAAATTTCCCGAAGATGACAACTTGACAGATCAATTTTTCGCCCCCGTAAACCCCCATATTTCAAATTTCATCGAAATCGTTGGAGCCGTTTCCAAGATTCAGATTTTATTGAATCTGAATCTTGGAAACGGATCATATATATATATATATATATATATATATATATATACCACGTGTCCCAAAACTCAACGATAAGCCGGCACCAGAGGATGGAGCTGCTTATGATTAGTCGAGAAAAAATAAGGAAAAAAATATATCTTTTCCTTATTGGTATTGGTATTGGTAGTATCTTGACGTGTAAAAGTGCCCGAGCGGCCTACTTACTAAATAAATTTCTTTTATCTTTTTTATCTTTTTTATTTTTTCTCGACTAATCATAAGCAGCTCCATCCTCTGGTGCCGGCTTATCGTTGAGTTTTGGGACACGTTGTATATATATATTGTATATATTTGTGTGTATATATATATATATATATATATATACAAGAATTGCTCGGTTAAAGGTATTAGATAGATATAGATAACAAAAACTACCTCTAGTTATTAACCGACTTCAAAAAAGGAGGAGCTATAAGTTAAAACGGAAGTCGGCAACTCACAATATTTTTAACCAAAAGCCGACTTCAGTTGGTCTGACTTAAACCTGCCTTAAAAGTTATTTTTTGCATTTTTGACGGCGGTTTTTTTTCAATATCGCTTCGAATATAGTTGTAAACAATTTCAGTGAAAGCGTCGCCCTGTTTTTGCTTTTCGGCTTAGCGGAAAAATAGTTTAGTTGCCTAGGTACGTACATTTTACTGTATAGTCTAGCGAGCACAGAGAACAGTCACTCTCCTTGCGTGGAAGCCACCTTACTAATGTCATTATTAGGCTTAGGACTTTCGGTGGGGAATGGCAGTTCTAGAATCCATAGTCAATATTTCCTAATTAAATTTAACATACGCACCTTCAGAACAATAGTGACCTAATTGAGAAATTTTAAATTTCGAGTTAGGTCTCTATGATAATAAATTTATGACTCGAAGTTTGAAAGCACAAATTTTGAATTAGGTCATTATTGTTCTAAAGGTGCGATATATTTATTTATAAAAACGTTTACATCACTACTACAATTACAGTACAACCAATGTGTCACTAAACTAAACATACATCCTTGATTTTGACCTTTAGTATCAATGTCATAATATTTCAAAATGCATTCATGCGTTAAGCGCTAAACCAGTTGAATGAATTTTGTTACAGAGGGTATCTCCACTGTGAAAGTGTTACAAACAAACAAATATTCTAATATTATATTAGTACTAGGTATTAAAACCGAACTAAAAATGTATTTAGTTTATTTTGAAATATGACAATTCTGAAGGCCAAAATTAAAAGTGGTAGGTATGTTTATAATACGTAATAGGGAATATGCATGGATTTTTAAATCGCATTTCTCAACAAAATATGAAAATACCGTAAAAGAGATCACCAAATGTGAAATTAAAATCAGTCAAGTAATACGGATGATACAAGCATTTTAAAATGCTAATTAGACAGACATCCAAAGTGCACCGGTGACGTCATCGTGCAGTACGGCCATATTTAAAATCCACGTAAAATTCTGTTTTGCTAGAAAGAGATAGGAACAAATCTTTGTTAGCTTAATTATATCTTGGTTATTTTTATAGCTATTCAAAAAATGTTTTTTCTCACCTGTTTATTACATGAATCAGCTTTTATTGAAGCTGTAAAAAGACATGCATATTCCCTATTGGGAAAGAACCACGATATGCCACCAAAAGTCCTATGTTATTTTATTATCTTTATATTTTTCTTTCCGTTGGGTCGTAGATAGTACATACTTCATATGTTTTGTCGGTTGCATGTAATGTACCTACTTAAAAATGACAAAAAATGGTCTTCTTGAGTAAATTAAAAACGTTTTAGCGGTTTATGTTACTTGTCTACTTGTCAAATTTAAGCCACTGTTGTACCAACAGTCTCTGCGTGAAATGCTGTTTCACACAGACAGACAAACATAATTAATATAATTATATAGACATGAAATTATAAATAGAATTATCAGATCTGCATATGGTATATTCATTGGTGGTGCAGGTAATATCGGTGCACTCGCTGTCGACGACGAGCACGCGCGCGTTCTGCACCGGCGTGGAAAGGGGCAGGAGCGGGGGCGGCGGGGCCGGCGGCGCGAGCGGTGCGGCGAGCGCGGCGTCATGCCTGGGGCTCATGGAGCGCGCGCGCACCAGCTCTTGGCCAGCGCGCGCGCACGTACGCATTGCCACGCCCTCCACCGGCGAACTGCCCGCCACCACTCTCGCCAGAGACTGAATAATGCATTTTAAAATTTCTGGGAGGATTTCTATCACGTGGATGTCATGAGTAGCGCGGTTTCGTGTTACCACCTAAACTGAAACAAAGAAGACTTCTTTCAAATGACTACGATTTGAGACGTAGCAATGTTAGCTAAGATTATTATTGCTGATACGAGTAGTAAAATCCAAGCATGGCTCGTCTTCACATTGACCCATGATGGGCGATTAAAAAAGTGGCCATCATCGCCGTGATCATGGGTTCATCTCTACTCAATCGTGACTGTTCAACTACGCACTGTCGCCGGTCGAAGATGGACGTCGGAGTGATAGCGGCAGCTGCTATCTATTTGCTTAGTATATATAATCATATTAATCATTATCGGAATGTGCATCGAAAAAAGGTCGTGAAAAATAGATGGAGGAAGAGAAGGTGGTGGATGTTAACTATTCACCATAATACCATAACATTGCCATACAATAATATTAGTCACTATTCACCATAAAGTGGCAAATATTATTGTATAGTCGACAAAGAAACTGCTTTACCACTTTACGACTCTATTTTTAAGGCGTTAAGGTCCAAAAGTGGTAAAGGACGACCTCGACGTCTGCCGTGCGACTGATGATTGGCGATTGTGTATTTGTGTGGATACGAGCACTATCATTGGCACGAATTCCTTTGATGTATCGACAATTGTCTAATTATTCCCTACTACAGGCAATGATGGCCACTCACCGACGATTATGCTCTCTTCACAATCGTGCGTGCCTGTATTGACCCATGATGGGCCAATGTGTAGACGAGCCATTAGATGTGATCAAATACGATCTCGTCAAATGCTCACTTACCTTTTACTTTTTACTTACAAAATATAGTTTTAATTAGAAAACGTATTTTTTTACATTTACCAGCACTCCTTTTTAGGGTTCCGAGACAAAATGGTAAAAAGCTTTATGGTGAGACTTCTTTGTCTGTCTGTCTGTCTGTCTGTATGTCACAGCAGGTTTTCTCAGCAACTACAAATTATATCTAATACAAATTATATATAATAACAAATTTAATAGGAAAACTATCACGACTAAGTAGACTTCATCGGTTGTTGAGTTACAAACGGTTTAAATGTTTATACCTACCGAAAACTTATTTGCGGTGTTGGTAAACTGACCGCGACCTATGTCGATGTATGGGGATAACAGGTTTCCAACGGCAAAGTTAAATTTGTCGCGAGGTCTAATTAATTGTTTGTAGTAACGGCTTCGGAACCCTACACTGAGCATGGACCGACATGCTCTTGCACGGTTTTTACTTATCAACAAGGCGATGACGGGTTAGTAACTGAGAAATCTTAATCCTTAATTCGACAATTTAGACAATCTCGCTCATGTTTGTTTGGTTGGCAAAATAAGTGGCGTTTTGTTTATAATTCTACTGTTAAACATTAAAAAACAAAGAGTTACTAAAGTTACTTATTACTTCAATGTAAAGACATGGTATCTTTAGTTTTTACATGATATTAAGAATGAATTATTATGATAATGTAGGCTCAGGGTGACTTTGTCCATAGTCCTATTTTGTCACCTTCTTAGCTCATCCACAATGCCATATTATGGTCCACTATTCCAAATCGTCGGCATTCCTATATTATCACCTTCTTAACTCGTCCACTTTCCTATATTGTCACCTTCCTAACTCGTCACCATTCCTATAAAGTCCAAAATGCTAACTGGTCCACGTTCCTATTTCGTCTACAGTGCTAACTGGTCCACATTCCTACATAGTCCACAGTGACTACTCGTCCACATTTCCATGATGTGGTCAACTTCTAAATTCGCTCACTACTCTTCACAAATCCCAAGATGAAATGCCGCGGGTGTGTTACAATTTTTAATTTATGTTACAAACTCATCCTTTAGTACAAACGTCGTTATCGCGGGAGCAGAAACATATCTATCAAAGAACACATATAACAAAATGTCTGTTTAGTATAACAAAATATTCAGCCTATACAGTCTGTAAGAGGTTCTGTTCTTTATATCTAGCACAAAGTTTTCGCTGGACAAGGTCAATCAATATAGGGAAGCCCGGGCAAGACGCATGTTAAAAACACAAACTAATCATAAATTCCAAAACCAAGAATATAATGGTATTAAATATCCCAAAATTCCCAAATGTATTGAAGCGGAAAAGAAGAGGAGAAAGAAAGAGTAGGTACAGAATTTGCACGTCATTATTTTTATCTAAGTAACGCCGCCGCCCAGCAGAATAAAGCCGCAAAGTTCTATTACATGCTTTTTAATGTTAATGCATTTTAGTGATGTTCGTGAATACATCACCTCAATTTTTTCCAGATTTTGATTCAGTTGTTTGCAAAGTTATTAAAAAAAATACTTTTTTGAAAATTTGGTAATGACCTGTTACTTAACACAATCGATAAAATTTACTGTGTAACGTGAGCTACTGTAGTTTTGAAATTATCAAAATACTAGTTTTGATGGCAAAACCTGTTACGGTTTTATTCCAGTGCAAGTTTTAATACAAAAATCCGTAACATTACCTGCAACATGTTATTGCAACACATTACCTAGACAGTATGATACGATAACAATTCTTTACATTTTCTTTTCATTTAAATTGTTATTCTAAAGACCATCGCCATACCGTCTTTTTTGTTATATTAGGTAAGTGAATGTTGTGTGTGTGTGTCTTTTTATCAGACTACGAACCCTTTAAAGGCTCCCTTGAATCCTTTTACGTTTTTCGTTTTCGGCTATGGACTTGCGTATTATGATTTGTGGTAAACAGTTCATTGATTCGTGAGTTGCAAAAAGTAGGTATTTTCACCAAGTGCACGGACAAGAAGGATTTTAATTATGTCTTATGAGATTAATTATCTAATCAATAATAAATTTGCAGCATGTTTAATCTAATATGGAGGGAGAGTAGAACAAAATATGTTGCTAACTTATTGTTTATTTTCTTTCTTGCGTCATAAAGGGTACTAATTCAATGATAAATACAGAATGACCAACTAATAACGCGAACTTAACAGTAGGTAGTAATTGAATAACTAGGACAAAATTGATTATCGTGTTGAATTGTGAACCTTAAATTTCCATCTCTAGGTAGTGTTTGTCTTAATTACTTATATCGTTGGCATAAACACAAATAGGTTTATAGTAGCTTGGGACTTTCATTTTACTTAGTAGTTATTCTACTTATCGCTATTCTATTTATAATCATCGCTCACTTTTAGACATAGGTATTGTCATAAGAATTACGTATTTGTAGTTAAAATGGAGTTAATCGCGTAAAAAACCACCATTAATTATCACCTCAACGTTTAAATAATCGTGCTACATTTGCGGTAACAAGAAGACTGAAAAAGCGAGCATCAATGACTGCGGATGCTGCAAGTTTTCGTAGTACCCGCTCCTGGTCTTATTTTTGTTAATTCAAAGTCAAAGTCACAGGCACATGGCACACAACAACCCAACATCTGACTAAGTACTTTTCCGACGATATAATCTCGAGGCTTGCATTTGCTGATTACTAGATTCTGTCGTTATTATCCATAATGTCGATAGCTTATATCCGTTTTCTCGGTTGAAATTTATATTTCTCTTGTCTTCTTCTTGTCTTTAATCACTTTACGCACAATTCTTGGAGTAGGTAGAAATGACGATTCATTGGGAGGATTTTAGTGCTATGAAGTTCGATCCAATGCTTTAATGGCGTAAATAAATACAGTTCTTATTGAATATTTGCTTATCACTGTTCCAACTTTGTCAGTTATTGATCCCTTTAAGAGAGGCAAAAATGATCGTCTTATGTTCATTTTGTTTAAGAACCTCCTAAACATGGATCAATTCGACTTTTAATTCAGGTTCTCACAAGTCATGCTCCATTGACCATCAAATTGGTTGCAGAAAAAAAGTGCGCGTAAAGGGAGCCGTTAGTTCTCGCCATCACTTTAACATTTAGCCAGACATCGCGATCTAGATCTTATCGTGTAAAAAATTGAGAAGTCGCGAAAACTGTTCAAACTCCTGCTTCCTACAACGTTACTTAATTACTCTAGAAGACCGTCGTTGTAGATCTATTTTCACTTCAAATACATTTATCCATAAATATTAGGCATAAACGGTGCTTCCACGCCATCCGAGTGAAAGTAGTTTTGTCCTCGGAGCCAAAAGTAGTTGCATTTTCTGAGTAAGACCAAGTTCAATCCTGAAACGTCATTTTCGGTTTTTCAGCAAGTATTTTTAAAATGAAAATAAATGAAATGAAAGGGCATTGGTTAAGTTTGTATGAAGAAAATTTTCACTTTTTTTCAGCGGCCACTGATGATTTTCACAAAGTTATTTAGAGGACCTCTAAATATGCATAGATATATAAAATTTATGGCGTTAAATAATATCGGATCGGAGATATTAAAGATTTAAGTATTCCGTTTTGGTACTAAAAGTGCGCCCAGGTGTAGTTCAGGAAATAAAAATTGGCCGTCTGTAATCTTCACTAAGATCTTTTTGTGAATATCAAACAAAAGGTAATCGTAAAACTGCCTCGTCCTTCAAATAGCACAGTGGGTTGAAAGGTTAAGGTTAGGTCCGGTAAGTCTTAAAAGACGGCCAAATCATATTTCCTGAACTATATGAATATTTAAAAATATCGGGTACGATGCACTTAAAAGTATGTTATTATAATTTAGCACTTTTACGAATGGCCGCTCACCTTGAAAATGTTTGACTTTTACAAATGACAACACTTTTACTCAAACCCCTTTATTGCATATGGAATTTGGGTTCAAAATCATGCAGATACATTTCCCAGAGTTCTATAGTCTCACCGAATCCTGCCTTTACAAGCGTATACGCATTTTACAATTGCAAATATTAAATAGTTTTAAACATTTACCCTTTTGAAAGTGAGTGCGAGTTTTTTCCCACAAGCGGCTGTAGCAGACAGTTAACTTGTATATAATCTGTGACACAGTGTTGGGTGAAGAGAAATGACTCGAAATTGGACGCAAGGGCACATTAGGCTTGTGTATCATCAGTAAGCCATAGATTTTGCTGCATGGCTGCATGATCGTGGGCCGGTATAGTTGATCAAAATCGTCGGTATTGAATAATTTGTCAAAGTCCCTTACAACTGCTATCACATGACGGACGCGGACTCTGGCGGTAGGGTCATAAGATACGAGATTGTAAATTTAATCGTCTTCCAGCAGTGCTCTGATTGACTGAGCTTCTGATCGTTATCAGCGGTGTTCATTACAACAGTGGCATTTCCTTTATCAGCCTTGGCCAGACGTTCCTTCGTAGTAACGTTACTCCTCCGTGGCTCGGCCTTCTGCATGATAACCCCAACTTACCGTCTAAGATTATCGCTTCCCATTACCACTTCGTAAGGTATCTGCTGTGGTGTCAAAGCGTAATTTTGCCATTCCTCGACGTTATAGGGAGTTATAAATTGTTGAGTGGTGATAACAGAAGAAGAGCATTAAAAATATTATTCGTCGAAAGATTGCCGCATAGTTAGAGGGTGTGGAGGTACAGCCAACAGCATAAATAAGTGATCATTTATGTACCTTGTCGCTTTCAATCGTTTCACAATTTTGTATGACATTTCAAACACGACGTTAAAGTGACAAGGTACATAAATGATCACTTATTTATGCTGTTGACTGTACAATGTGTTAAAAAATAACAATAAAAGTAATTAGGTTAATTTACCTGCATAAATTATCAAAGTATACAAAATAACTTAAATTTAATAATAATTAAAGAGAAAAATGGAAAATGGCAATTTTTTTCACAAAAATAAGTATTGCGAGAAACCGTTTTATTTATAAGTACAAGTTTTGTTTAAACTTGGTAATTTAATGTGAAATTAAAATATTTAATAGTTTTAAATATTTAGAGCCATTTTAAATATGAAATTTTGACGATTGACTTTTACGTGATTATTATTTTTAACCAGTTAACCACCCTCTCTCATATACCGTAACATATTGTTACAAAAATAACCAAGGTCATACATACTCCGGGATAAACATTCAATGAAACATTACTTTTTCTGTAATATTTGAAATGGACGTGAATAAAACAGTAATCGTATATTACTATTACGATTGTTCGAGAAAAAGCAAAGTGAACATAAAAGTAACAGTACAATGCCAATTTAATGAAACGGCAAAAGTGAAGCGAATAAAACCGCAAAATGACATTACCTACACAATCACATGTATTTTTTTTTGTAAATCTGATTTTTAACAATATTTCAAAATGGTCCAGTGGTAATCAAAAACCGGTCAAGTGCGACTCGGACTCGCGCACCGAGGGTTCCGTATTTAAGATAATATGCTTCGTAACCCCCTATTCCAGACCGCTTTTCAATTATTTATAAAATTAATTTCATATTTTTAGGGTTCCGTACCAAAATGGTAAAAAAGGAACCCTTATGGTGAGATTTTATAAAAATTTGAAAAAAAAAAACGCTTTCGAATGGTTTTAAAATCAAACGTGTATTGTTTATAGTCAAAAAGCTATTGAGAATTATTACTTTTTCATTTTGTCTTGTAAAGTTACTTTTTGCGTTTGCGGCTTTAGTCTGCGGGGACGGCGTAAGATTAATTTAATAAAAACACATTTCTAAAATTTACATAATGATTCATTGACTGGCCCTGGATTCCGAGGTATAAATCTTACGGCGCTCCACTATAGGTATTAACGCTTCGCATAGAAGAAATCGTACCGAACAAACGTGTGTGCGTTGATGTGAGCCCCCGCTCGCCGGCGCCATTGTTTTTGTGTTCTTTTCATTTATTCGTGCATGAAAATGACACAAATTTACAATATTGATTTTTCATGCATTTATAATATTGAATATATGAACTCTAATGATTGTACTATTTTTTTAAAGCTTTTGTAGCTAGGAAAAACAAAATAATTAAAAATCTTAAAATTGCGTGGACTAATTTGGCACAAATTTATTTAATGGGCATATTTAGGTGATCTGAGAAAGAAAATATTTATTTAATCAATTGTAATTGCACTGTTTTTACATAGTCAGTTTGCACTGGACGAAGATGACAAAAACTGGGTTTGCACACTCCGCAGGCTATCCTAGATGTTATACCATAATATTTTTAAACTTTAAATTAATTTTGGCAGTTTTGTTTTGACTTTAAAAAATCAGCCATAAATTGTCGAATTTCTGAAAATGCAAGTGACAGAAGTGACACAAAACGCAATAAAAGCTTTATATGTACGACTATATCCACAGGCAAGAAATAAGCAACTTTAGCATTTTTGAAACTTATGACCCTTAAATAGCCCAGCGCTATCTAAATTTAAAATAAAGATTCACATCACCGACTCATATGGCCAATGAGTTCGTTCTAAAAAGGTTTAGTACTCGAAAAATAAGGCGAAATAAGTAAGCGATATTTGACGCGATTTGATGCGAATTTTGTAGCGATAATGCTACAGTAGGTAGGTGTAGAGATAGTAGATAGTTTTTAGGGTTCCTTACCAAAATGGTAAAAAAGGAAGCCTTATGGTGATGGTCTGTCTGTCCGTCACAGCAGGTTTTCTCAGCAATTATAAATGCTATCAACTTGAAATTTGGCATAGTTGTACTAAAATATATTAAAATTTTATAAATAATTGAAAAGTAGTCTAGTTTGGGGGGTTGGAAAATGAAAGTTTTGATTATAGCAAATGAGATGTCATATGAAAGGGCTCAGTCTATACTTAATTTTCCGTGACGTACTTTTTGTTTTATAGACAAAAAAATAGAAAAGAAAATACCGAAACCATCTAGATTTGATGTGGTCGGCGACGTCGCGTCGCGTTCGTCGGCGCTGGAGATGGCGCGTGTTACTGCGCTGATTGCGTATTTGATACGTAAGTACCCTATCACACTTACTTCTACATCTGTACGGCTTAACACTGGTTTTGTTGTTGGTGTAGGCGATTTTTTTTTGTGTATAACAGCGAGTCATCATGCCTAAACTTCGAAAGTAGTTCTGAATTGTTAATGTTACATCCCTTGACCTGAAAGACCCTTATTTAAATAAATAAACATAATCTCACACATATCGACCTAGTCCCAAACTAAGCTCTAGACTTTTACTATGGCTACGGTCACGAGCGTTTTGGAAATTATTAGGAAACTCAACCTTATTGTTGTATAGAATGTCAGATTGACTTTGGACCTAAGGTGGGTACCTAAATTTGTTTGAAGAATGTTGTTTCTTTTTTTAGCGGCCGCGGATGATTCTTACATAGTTATTTAGAGGACCTCTACATACATATGGATATATATAATTTATGGCGTTAAATAATATCGGAGCGGAGATTTTAAAGATTTAAGTGTTCAGTTTTTAGTACAAAAGTACGCCCAACCATGAATATTTAAATATCTCAGCTCCGATGCACTTAAGAGTATTACATTACATAATAAAATATGTTTATTTTTAATAATTCTATCATAATTTACCACTTTTACGAATGGCCGCTCACCTTGAAAATGTATGAATTTTACAAATGACAACACTTTTACCCAAACCCCTTTGATCTCGTGACTGTACTAGACAACATAACAAAGTAGACAGACGTTTTAAGCCGGCAGCCCCCGCGGGCATCCCCAGAACACCCAACCAAAGTTTCATCACATTCTGATCAATGGTTTCGGAACGCATTGAGGACAAACATACAAACATTGTTATCTTTTTGTTTATAGAAGATGAAGCATCAACTTTTAAACGTAATTTGGTAGCTAGCCTAACCTAACCTAACCTAACCTAACCTAACCTAACCCTCCCTATGAAAATACTCTCCTACCTTTTAAAACAGCGCTACCTAAATTAAATGAACTCTAAGTAAAGCTTAAGTAAAGCCTAAAAGAAAAGCTAAAGCTTACTAAAGCTCTGAAAACTAAAAGCTGTAAAAGCCTATGTAAAATTAAACTATGTAAAGGTACTCTACGAAAGCTACTATTAACTTCTTGTGTTTAAATATATAGAGTAAGAACAGAGTAAGAATAAATATTGTTTTCTTCTCACTAGCTCGGAAAGCCCTTTTTGTTTGTTTGATATCTATTGAGAAAATTGCTTTTTATCCACATGTGAAGACAGAGTTTTGACATTTGAAGGCAGCTTTAGTAATATTTGACAGCTAACAAAACGTAAAACGTTAAAACCGCTGAATTTTTACCCGACTGAGTCAGAAGGAGGGTTATGTTTTTCGAGCGTATGTATGTATGTATGTATGTCTATTTCTGGGCACGCTCTGCAGCCTAAACGGCTTGACGGATTTTAACATACGAGGTGTCATTCGATTCGTCTTATTTGCCGAAGTGACATAGGGTATATAATATTTCAATATGGCGTCCGCGGGAAAAAATATGGAAAGCCAAAAAAAATATTTTAATTATTTTAACAATATGGGTATCAAATGAAAGCTTTTAAATAGCCCATTCCAAATATACATACATTATAACATTTTTATTCTACTATTTTGACAGGAAAGTCAAAAAGTACGTAAATGTTAAGTAATAAACTCCTTTCGCTAGAAAGAGAGTTTCGCTTCAAATTACTAACGAAATCACTTGTACCTTCGCGACATTAAAAATTTAAGCTCCAGAGCTCATATATTGCTTAGTAATAATTAATTAAACCACTATTTTATTAAAAAAAGAGTTAAATAAATTAAATTATTAAAAATAAACAAAAAACCGGACTGGAATAAAAAAAACAACTGAAAAGCGAAAAACTAGCTATATAGTCTATAGAAAATTGTAAGAGCATGCACTTATTGATATTTAAAACAATTTAAATTTAACTTGAATATTGGTAAAGGTACCTATTGCAGGCGGGGACAAGCAATGAATTTCAAAACCTATTTCTTGAAAAAATTTACATTTGGACTAGCTTGTCCCCGCCTGGAACACCTTTACCAATATTCAAGTTATAAATTGTTATAAATATCAATAAGTACATGCTCTTACAATTTTCTATAGACTATATAGCTTGTTTTTCGCTTTTCAGTTGTTTTTTTTATTCCAGTCGGGTTTTTTTGTTTATTTTTAATAATTTAATTTATTAACATCATCATCATCATCATCATCATCAGCCCACATCAGTCTACTGCTGGACATAGGCCTCTTCCATAGCACGCCACTGAGCTCGGTCTTCAGCTCTTCTTCTCCAGTTGCCACCAGCTACTTTGCGAATATCATCGCTCCACCTAGTCTGAGGGCGCCCTACTCCACGTTTGCCAATTCGTGGTCTCCACTCTAGAACTCGTCTTCCCCAACGGCCATCAGTTCTACGGCAAATATGACCAGCCCATTGCCATTTCAGCTTGCTAATTTGCAGAGCTATGTCGGTAACTTTGGTTCTCTGCCGAATTTCTTCGTTCCGGATTCGATCCCTTAGAGATACACCAAGCATAGCTCTTTCCATAGCCCGCCGAGCGACTTTGAACTGGTGGACTAGTCGTGCCGTGAGTGGCCAAGTCTTGGCTCCGTATGACATCACAGGTAGGACGCACTGATCGAAGACTTTGGTCTTAAGACTTTGTGGTATAGGCGACGAAAAGACCGGACGGAGTTTTCCAAACGCTGCCCAGCCCAGCTGGATCCGTCTCTTGGCTTCCTTCTCAAAGTTGTTTCTACCTAGTTGGAGCATTTGCTCTAGGTACACATACTCTGAAACAACCTCGAGGGTAACTCCATTTACAGCGACCGGTTCCGGAATAACGTGTTCGTTGAACATAACTTTCGTTTTGCTCAAATTCATCCGGATACCGATGCGTTTAGATGAATCAGCTAGGACGTCCAGCATTTGTTGTAAATCCTGCAACGTCTCAGTCATGATGACGATGTCGTCTGCAAACATTAAGTGAGAGATGCGTTCGCCATTAACGTTGATGCCGTAATTTTCCGTAATATCCTCCAATGCGTTGATGAACAATTTCGGTGATATAACATCATTTTGTCGTACTCCTCGACGCAATTGGATACGTTCAGTCTGCTGGTTCTGTATTTGGACGGTCATCGTTGCAGCTTCACATAAGCATTTCATCACTTGAATGTATCGCCAGTCCACTTGGCATCGTTGCAGAGACTACAAAACAAACCAGGTTTCGATAGTGTCAAAGGCTTTCTCATAGTCCACAAATGCTAGACAAAGAGGCTGATTGTACTCCTCGGTCTTCTGTACAATCTGCCGCACTGTGTGGATGTGGTCTATGGTTCCGTACCCACTTCGAAACCCGGCCTGTTCAGGGGGTTAGAACTCATCGAGTCTTTGCGCAAGACGGTTCGTTATGACCCTAGAAAACAGCTTGTACACGTGGCTTAGAAGCGAGATGGGTCGGTAGTTTTTCAGAAGGGTTTTATCGCCCTTCTTGAAAAACAAGATCACCACGCCTCCGCTCCACGCACCTGGAGTTCTCCCAGTGAAGAGGACAGTATTAAACAGTTCCCGGAGCTGTTCAAGTACCGGCAATCCTCCGGCCTTTAAGAGCTCCGTGGTGATACCATCCTTACCTGGGGCTTTTCCGTTTTTCAACTGTCTCAGGGCCAGCACGATCTCATCTACGCTGATTTCGGGCAGGTCTTCTGTTAGGTGGCGTGTCAGTGCAGCTCTGGGATCTCCGTTCTGGGATTCAGGTTGAGGCGCGTGTGAGGCGTACAGTTGGCTATAGAAGTCTTTAACCTCGGAGAGAATCTCTGGCTTAGAGGCGACCACTATCCCCGTTGGTGTAGTCAACTTTGTCATGTGGCTTCTCCCGAGCGACTGGACAAACACTTTCGACCCCCGATTTTGCTCGATAGCTTTTTTAATCAAGAGCGTGTTGGAACATCGGAGGTCGTGTCTTACCAGTGTCGTGATTTTCTTATTAAGTGCCCGGTTTCCTGCCAATGTTGATGGGGGGTTTTCACTTCTATCTCTCATAAGCTCTAGAGTCCCCCCCGAAAGTTTAGACTTCTTGCCTGTACGCTTCATTTCGCAAAACTTTTTGCCTTCTTCCCTGAGGATACCCACCACTTGGTCAAGTTTCTGATCAACGTCATCTGTGGCTTCCAAGGCAGCGAATCTATTTTCCAGCTTTAGCTGAAGCAGCTCGGATCCCACAATGGCTTGGAGCATGTTCTGACGAAGCGTGGACTTCATCAGACGGATTCTTTCGAGCTTGAAATCAATATTCAGAGTGCCTCGAACAAGTCGGTGATCGCTTCCGGTTTTGAACCTAGTGATCACTGAGACATCTCTGAATATGCGCTTCTTATCCGTCATGATAAAGTCGATCTCGTTTTTTGTCCTACCGTTAGGGCTCTGCCACGTCCACTTCCTTTGGGGCTGTTTTTTGAAGAAGGAATTCATCATATAAAGCCCCTCTTTTTCGAGGAAGTTGACGAGCATTTGCCCTCTGTGGTTTCTTCTACCGTAGCCATGTGGTCTTACCGTAGACTCGTTGCTACTCTGTACTCCGACTTTAGCATTGAAGTCTCCCATGACAACGTTGTAGTGGGCCCTGGAGGTGTTATGCAGGGTCTTGGAGATATCTTAGTAGAATATCTCTACGTCATCGTCTGAGTTTGCCGATGTCGGTGCGTAAGCCTGCACAACCTTCAGAGAATATCTCTCGGTCAGCTTAATTATTACGTACGCAACCCTTGTCGACACACTGGACACTTCCACAACGCTGTCAGTGAAGCTTCTATGGACCAGAAACCCGACCCCACCCTGAGAAAGTTGGTCTCCTTCTCTGAAGTACAAAAGATGGCCCGATTCAAGGGTTATGGTGTCCTCTCCATCTCTTCTAACTTCACATAAACCCAGAACGTGCCATCTTATGTTATCCAGCTCTTCTTCAAGCTGCAGAAGATGCTCATCGAGTCGCAGCGTGCGTCCGTTATACGTAGCTAGGGTCAGTTGCGATTTTTGGGGTTGGCGGCCTACCGTAGCCCGAGGATTCTTAGCACCCCCTGCCCCGCCGGAACCATGACCGCCGCCTTGGTCAGGAATAACGGGGCGGCCGGGAACTGGGGGCCGTGGTTTTTTATTGTGGCTTGCCATAAAAGGTTAATGCCCATACTCATTTAATGAATTGCATCGAGTAAAAAATACTAAATACAGTCTTACAACTTTATTTTAATTCATAAATATCAGCATTCAACATTAACCTTCATTCTTGTTGTAAAAACGGATAAAATGTTCTGACAGTTCAAGTAAGTCGATGTGCGAACAAAACGCATCCGAAATAATAAAAAAAACTTAAGTCAAAACTTTTTAATTAAGCCGTCAACGCATAGAGGTAGTAAAGCAGATGCCCTACTTTAAAAATCGAAGTTCGAAGTTACGTTAGCTCCATCTCTGTTACTCGTCCTTCGAGACTAAATCGAGAGAAAGGGATGGAGCTAACGTAACTTCGAATTTCGATTTTTAAAGTAGGGCCTCAGTTTTCCTTCATCTTTGCGTCGACGTTAAATATTCGCATGTTTTTCTAGTTTGTTTTGTTATTAAAAATGAGTGATTCCAGTGACGAAAGACGAATTAACACCTGTGGAATTACGGGAAACCGTGCAAAATGCGGAATTGAGCTTATTTTCCTCGTATTGAGGTGAAAAGTTTTGTGTTATACACGGGTGAAAAGTTATTTTACGTCTCGTGTGTTGAAACACTCGCTACGCTCAGGATTCTGTTTTTGAACCACGAGCGAAGCGAGTGGTCAATCATAGAGTCCTTTCGCTAGCTCTTGTTTCATATGAACACTTGCGGGTAAAAAACTTTCTCCCCTTGTATAACAAATAACTATGAATTGGCCATATTATGATCGTCCATTTTCTAGAAACCTATGTTGTGAACGGTTATAGATAGTAACCTAAGAACTTTTCATAGATATAAGATTGGTATAGTTACCTACATGAATAAAGCCTAACCTTTTTAACCGACTTCAAAAAAAGGAGGAGGTTCTCAATTCGTATGTATTTTTTTTTAAATGTTTTTTACCTCAGAACTTTCGACTGGGTGAACCGATTTTGATGATTCTTTTTTTATTTGAAAGCTGGTGCTTCCCGATTGGTCCCATTCTTATCAAAATGAAGATCTGATGGTGGAATCCATGAGGAATCGACGGAACTCTTCAAAATTTATAGGCATAACTTTAGCGATTTTGGTATTTTTCATTGTAACTCGTGTATTTGGTCTTGTAAAGCACTATTTGGTGAAGTGGAACTGATGTTGAAGACCACAGATGGCCACCGGAACTCCTAAACGGTATATATTTCGAGGGTGGCGACAAGATATTTCGATTAAGATAGTTGAGCGACTATGACGAAGCATATTTAGGTTTAAATATATGACTATGACTTTCCCACGGCGTTGCTTGCAGCGAGATTGAAATGTTCTATTGTTTCTTATTAATTTAGTTCACAAAATTTTACATAAAAAAATACACACTGAAATAAACTTTACGAAAAAGAAAACCTAACAAAAAATGCAACTTAGAAACGCGAACGATCTAATTCTACGTTCACCACGAACGAACTATGGGAAAAAATGCTTGTTGTATGAAGGTGCTCAGCTGCACAACAAGCTCCCTAAACATATAAAGAATACCAAGTCAGTATATCGTTTCAAAAAAATGCTCAAAAAACATATATTAAATATTAATACGTAAGGAAATATATACTGATTTAAACTTTCATGAACACATTTTCTAAATGAAACGAGACTTAATCGCTTAAAACCATATTATATCTTAATCTATTTACATCGACGTTTCGGAAGTGTCGTAACTTAATTAAAGAAAAATATAATTTAAAAAAAAAACTTACCTACCAGACTTAACGTATATGCGTATAAACAAATACAAAATGCACAGAAATAATATATAAAAATAACTATAACATAGAAATAATATATAATATATTAGCAAAATAAAAAAAAACTATCATAATGATATCCCTTCAGATATCACATAATCACCTAGTGACAAAACGGAATACAAAGCAAGTACGCTATGCCACTTCCAGTCTACATAACTCAATGATTTCGTTATGTTGTTTACAACTCCGCGCACGGATCTCGACAATGCACCGGCAAAATGCGGTCGGAGTGAAGCATAGATTTACCCTCTTTTTATGTATAGAATTACCCTCTTTTTTTATACTTATAGTTTAAAACATGTATGTTTAATTTTAAGTTCTCATAATAAGTGAATTGTTAATTCTTAATGAGAATAAATGATCTTTAAACCTAATTGAGAAGTGGGAGAATAATAGCATAATTATGATCACTAAAAAGTATAAAATAAAGTATAAAGTATAAAATATAAAAAAACAAAAACCCGCCTTCAAAAAGTAAAAAATAACTTCTTTAAAATGGTAGGTAAATAGGTCAGTCCAACTGAAGTCGGCGTCCAACAATATTTTAACCAAAAGCAAACTTTAGTTGAACTGACCTATTTATCTACCATTTTAACACGTTCACCGCGGGACAAATCTTAAAGAACTTTTAACTGGTGCGGTTGAGATCGAATCAGCCTAAACCTAAGCTCTTTTACAGTGCGGGTGAGGCCTTATCGACCTCAAATTTTAGTACTTACTTAGATCCTTCATAACTTTGCCAATATGAGGCTTAGGTGTTTTTTTTTATGTGGTCTTCATTTGTCAGTAAATTTTCAATATATCCTTAGCTTCGCCCTTGGTTCTGACCTCTAGTTATAGAAAAAATACCTAAAGAGATTTTGAGATCGTTTAGGCCTCAAAAAGTACAAAATTTTATCTGAAACTAGTGCAGGGAAAGGCACTTATCGCTAAATTATCGATTAAAAAATCATCATCTCGTCGAGCATCCTTGATACAATAATATCTCAGAAATAGATTGTCAATCTAATGCATATGTATCAGATTTATTATTTAGAGTTTGACTCCCAGTAAGTGTTATCACGAATATTTGTTCCTGGGTTATGGTTGTTTTTCTATGTAAGTATTTATTTATCTAGTAGTTGTTTTTTTATATTATCTAGGGGACACGGTTTCTGTAGGAGAATGTATCAAAAAAAATTATGTGGTTGTCTTGCACCGTCATAGGTAAGTATAATTTTTATTTTATTATTATTATTATCGATAACTATGACCGCACTAAAGTGAAAAATAAATGTATAGGTCAGTCATGGTCTTTGGAACTAGTTTGATAGGGTTGTTAAATTTAACCTGGAAAGTATGTTTAAGGCATTTTATTTTGCGCTACTGGTCATCCCTCCAGCGCTTAAAATCTCTTTTCCTTTCCAGGAGAGGTAATTGATTTTACAGTCTTTGTCAGTTGTAAGTAACAGATTAGTCAGTAATAGTTTGTCAACAGTATACAAGGGACGAGAGGGTTCCACAAGGCTCCTTACTATATTGCAGGAGTGAAATATACAATAATAGTCATATGGTATTTTATGTAAAACATATTCAATTTACTAGGAGCTGAATTATTAATATGTCAAAGTCAAACTGTCAGGATGTAGATAGTAATGGTAAGTAGTCTTAAGTCTTTGGTCTTATAAGACCAAGTTTATGAAGCTTAAATGAATATCAATACACTGCAATTTATAAGAAGACTCCAGTTTTCATTATAAGAATGATAATTCCTAAAAATGATTGTGAATCTTTCTAGCCACGATGAATGCTGGTTTAAATGATGATTTCAATTATAATTTGTAGATATTTGTTGAAGTATATTCCGGTAGAAATGGGTTGTGGTTCCAACTGCTCGCAGGCTATAAGGCTGGTTACCCTTGAGTAAACCCAGGCAGGGTACGTAACCCATACTGTAGACAGAGAAATCACTTGAAGTAAAATATTCAATATAGGTTGAGAGAAATCAGTCGATCTCTTAGGGTCATTCAATGTTGAAGTATATATGGCTATCAGCCATAGACTAGAAATAAGCACGTATCATTAGATAAAGTACTTTGACCAAGCTTTATATTGAAACGATCGTTGCGAGCTTACAATTAGGAAGCTGTACTTGTTGATATTATAACTTGTCAGTAGTCGTATTTGCAGTAGACATTTACTTTATTATTGGAAGGTCCACTAAGTCTCAAACATTTGCAATGTAGGTTCGAAGGTATAGTAAAGCTTTCCAGTCTAGATATTATTTGAGGATTTTAAGTATATTCACAAAAAGGAGTGACCTCGGTCATTGTTGTGCATATTTTTATGCATAATTCCCGTGGGAATGGGTGGTGAAATTACCATACTGGCCGTTCCGATGCCCATAGACAGTGACGGCTGAGTCGTAACGTAACTCGGTCTGTAAAGTAAATCACCTGCCCAGAAGATTAAATGAGGGAAGACAGTCCAACCCATAAATATGACTTTGAAATTTACTATTGAACACTGATTGTCTGATAAAGACTAGAAATATTTACTTTCTGATAAGCTTGCTCGAACATAGGAAGCAGCAGCAGCAGGAACATAGGAAGAAACAGAAGGAAACATAAGCAAAGGAGACCAAAAACTGCCCTTAGGGGAAAAAACTCGTGTATAAGCGAATAGTTGTAGGGAATGGTGTTTTAAACCACATACTGAAAGTACTGATGGGTGGGGGTGCTAACGGGTGGAGGGGGGTTAAAGGTCCCTTTTTTAGTTTTTCGTAAATAACTCGTAAAAAAAATGTTCCATTACATAATTAATCTACATAAAATTCTCTACAAAAAAGATTTAGTTACTTAATGCACTTTTCTGCTGGGATCGATATGTAATGAGATATGGAGGGAAAAATGATTCCCGAAAGGCCATAGTCGGGTTTGCATACTAAGTCGGCCCTTACATCAAATGGACTCGGGTTTTTTTCGTGAGTACCTCTTATAGTGAAGAATGTTTATGCTTAGTGTCAACATCTTAATTGTGACAGTTCTCGACTTATGTTTTTTTAATGTTTTTTTTAATGTACTGTTTTTCGGGATGTATTCAAGCGATTTGCTTCAAATTTTGAAATGATGTTCTATTCATAGATTTGCATCGCCTCCCAAAACACAAATACTAGGGTGATGGCACCAATGATGGACACTTTTAGCTGACAGGCACCAGTAATGGACACTTCACTCTTAATTCAAATTGTATACGGACCAAAATTGATTGTTATTCATTTGTTGCAAAACAACTGAATAACCCTTATCTTCTGTAAAATAAGAATCAAGTGTTCATTATTGGTGCCTTGTCCATTACTGGTTCCATCACCCTAGTTATCATATAAAAAAGTTTACGCCGTTAGGAAAATTGGAAAATTAGATTCCTAACCAATGTTGAGACAGCTCGCTTAGTCTATTATAGTTATTTCCATAGTGTCATGTCGTACGGTATTCAGGTTTGGGGTAAGGCAGCTGAAATACAAACTATATTTGTGTTACAAAAAAGGGCCATTCGTTCTATTTACAACTTAAACTCCCGTGACTCTTTAAGAGAACTTTTTAAAGAAATTAATATGTTGACTGTAGCGTCTCAATTTATTTATGAGAATATTATTTACGTTATTCGGAATTTAGATTCTTTCACCAAAAATTCTGATATACATAATTTAAATACCAGAAATAAAAATAAAATCGCTATTCTAAAATTGCGCATCCGTAAAGTAGTGGAAGATAGTATAGTATCGGACAGTGTATATATCGGACAATGTCGATAACATCTCTATTTCGCGTCTAAGCACCATTCTATGAACGCACAAGCAAAATATACCACCTGCCGACGCCCCTGCGCGCACCGCATCGATTTGTGTGAATGAATCAATTTCAACTTAAGGAATAGTTTTTTTGCTTTGTTTACTATCTGCACAATTTAAGTTATTACAAACAGCAAATGTTACAAATGTATCATAAGTTTATTACAGATTTAATTTATGATACTAAAACAAATGAGAAATGGTGTGTTCTTTTTTAACTTATTTTTTTTATAATGTTAGTCGTGTTGTATTGTATCGGACAGGGAAGTTTCGTATAGTATGGGACACGTCCGCGCATCCATTACTACACGTAAGTTAATAATGAATTATAATAGACTTACCCAAAATAAATGAAATAGTACCTAACACTTTTAATTATTACAAGTTACTAGTAGGTATGTATTGATGATGTCCGGTACAAATCTTGCAAGTAAATTTTGACATAGCGTCGTCGGATCAATCTGAATTTTTTGTATAGGGACTTGTGTAGGTAGTTCAAATAAAAAATAAAAAATGAAAATTAAACGAATTAAACAATACTCAACAAATTTAGTCGACTTTTTATTACCAGTATTGTTACCTACCTACTTTCGTACCTACTTACATTCGTCTCTTACTTAATATCGATAAATAATAAATAATAATAGTAAAATAATAAGATGTCCGGGGCGAATGGTTGCTCACTGGAGCAATCAAATCATGGCGGCTGTACTTGTCTTTATGACCTCACAGCCCTAGACAGAAATAATCATGTCGAATGCATCCAAATCTCTAAAAGGCTCTTCTAAGAGCCCTCAGACTAAAGACATCGGACCATCAGTCAGAATCGCCTAAATAAATTAAATTAAAAAACCTTAATATCGATAAATAATAAATAATAATAGTAAAATAATAAGATGTCCGTTACTAAACGAAACTGTCCGATACTTAACGAAATAGTATTATTTTACTTTCTTCTTAAATTTTACTAATAACTCCCCTGACGAAAACGTTTGCAAGGTATTTATTGAAATTAGGTATTCACCTATTCTCACGCTTATTAGGTATATAATATTTTTTGGCCTTTTAAGTATACTGTCCGATACTACCGCATGATGTCCGATAGTATACTAAAAAATATAAAATAATAATTGATATAAATCGGTTATCGATAAAGTTATTATACTCTTTACCAAAACGGTATAACGAATGGACTTCAATGTGCACAATTATTATTTAAAACGATTTAAAGTCTCCAATTTCAAGTCTTTATTTGTTAAAACTAAAATGTGTCCGATACTATACTATCTTCCCCTATATATATCATTTGTTGGTCAATGCATTCATTTCTATAATAAATTACCTGACGATGTTTTAAAGTTACCCTTACCAGCACTTAAAAATTACTTGAAAAGGTCGTTAATGTCTAAAGCGTATTATAGGATCGAGGACTATCTAACAGACAAAAATGCATGGCCTAAACCCGAAACTTAGTCAATAATAATTAATTCAAATGCAAAATCTTTATCTTGTCTAGGGGACACCGTTGATGTAGGAAAACATATCGAAACTTTTATGTCGTCGTGTCGCATCATCTTATATATGTAGGTACACATAAGTATTATTATTTTTCTCTCTATCTATCTGGCATATTTTCCTGCTGAACTACGCAAGTTATTTGATACTATATTTAATTTAATATTTATAGCTTTATATAATGCTAGACTAAGTAGTACCATTGTAATAAGAAATATGTTTAAAAAATGACTGACTGCTGAGTTTTTAGCGGCGTTTCTTCTCAGCAGTGGTCTTCTCTTGGGAAGCGCTGGTAGATTCTTGACGTGTAAAAGTGCCCGTGCGGCCTACTACTGAATAAATTTCTTTTATTTTTTATCCTAAAAAAAAGAAAATAAAGACCAAATAAAAAAGATACATTATTTTTTATATGGTTGTGACACCTCTAATTTTTTTTACAGAATAGCCCTTAAATTGCCCTACTACTTGCCAAAATATCAACATATTCCAGGTGGTACTTCCTATCAAAAATCAACAATATGTGTATTCAGTTCTGTATTCCGTCCCGTCCCGTCTTACTATGCAAACCCGACTATGGCCTTTCGGGAATCATTTTTCCCTCCTATCTCATTAAATATTGATCCCAGCAAAAAAGTGTATTCAATCTTTTTTGTCGAGAAATTTATGTAGATTCATTATGTAATGGTTTTTTTTGCTATGGACCACCGTTTACGAGTTATTTACGAAAAAAAACCCCTCCATCCGTTAGCTCCACCCCCACCCATCAGTAGTTTTAGTATGTGGTTTAAAACACCATTCCCTACAACTATGACAAAATTCGCTTATACACGAGTTTTTTCCACTGATTTGTCTTCGTTGCTTGGGCTATTATTGGTTAAGTCAATGTTAAATTGATTTACTATATACTGAGATTTCCTTAGAATAAAATTAGATATAGGAACAATTAGTATATCCCCCCAGTTTCTATAGTTATGACTAATGGGCGGACGACGGATGCAATATACGTCAAAATCATGCCAAACAATATACATAATATGGATATGACTATAATTGGTTTAAAGAAGAGAACATAATTGCAAAATAGTTATACATATATTGTTATTTTTGTAGTAAAAGATCGAGCCTTTAGATGTATCTTAAATTAGATCCGGTTTATCAAGTATCCATTTACGAATTGTGATTGCATTTGCCATAACTATTTTAAATATAAATATTGAAGGAAACGCACATAAAGTCCCAAGTGAAAACGTCAATGTGATTGACAAGTCTAAGACGTAATAGATATAAACACTTAATTGTTTTAAGACTCTCAAGAGGAGATAATTTACATTCATTTCTGAATATCCTAATTATGTTCCATGGAAAATAGACTTATTTTATACTTACTGATATATTTATAACAAAAACTGCATACATAAATATTACTCGATATTTAATAAAAGTCTTATTCATCTTTAAATGCTTTCGTCACCATATTGCATCCGTTGTCCGCCCTTTAGTTATGAAGGATAATATATTTAATTTAAACTTCCTATAACTTTCTCTATATAGTGGCGGTATAAGACCAAACGCAGACGAATTTAAAAGATTTTTTTAATACACAAGAATTATACCTAAATACCTAGTTGAGATCCTACTGGTATAAACGCCTAACACCCTACTTTTCTTACATTTGAAGCTACCCTAACTCTACTGTAAAGGCCTATTCTACGAAGTACAGCCTACAGGCTTACCTCTCCCAGTAATTAGCTAAGTCCCTAGGGAAACTGTACAGTTCAGCTGAGTCGGCTGAAGAGGCAACCTAAGCACTCGTGTTGTATTTACCTCACCTTTTGGTGGACCGTAGTCCTAAGGAATAGTGAGTGTAAGGCGCCCTATTGTGTGGTTTATTTAGTATGTATAAATAATAATAGATTTATCGGGGCCCATACTCAACTCCAATAGAGCTTCAGTGGGCGCGCGCCGGCTTGCCAACTTGTGGACCCGACTTGTTCTCTAAAGGCTGACATTGAGAATGAGTAGGCATTCTTGCAGATACCTGTGTCGATAAAAAGACATCTTGGCTTGCCCAAGGCTCTTTTTGACTCTAATAGTTCCAAATCAGAGGCTCTGTTAGGCTTCCTCGGAATTGTCAGATACTTACTAGTGGTAGCCTGATCACTGCTCTGGTACAAATCATATGCTAATCTGGCTTAACACAAAAGCCAATCCACGCCATAAAAAATTTACCCCTTATACCCCAACTAGTTAATGCAATGTACCAGACACAATAAATAACTAGCCCAAAACTTCTGAAAATTACACAGAAAGAAATTAAATAAAACAACATAAATAAAATCAATTAAAATTCACACAGTAAAGTTAATAATAAAAGTTGTCTTAAAAAATACCGAGATTATTTATATTTATCTAAGAACCCAATCCATGTTGACTGAAGTAGCCCTAGAATACAAAATCCCTTTACTAATGTGCAGACTCCAATCATCCCCTATCATACATAAAAATACAGAGCTTTCACGCTGCATTCCCATACACGACAAGAAGGCAACTACCTATTCCCTAAATAAAATGTTTTCCGTAAAACTTCGCGAATAGAATTTATTAATAAAGGACACCTCACGAAAATTATGGAAAAAAAACTTCGGTGAATTTTGATAAAAAAATACATGTTACGTGTCTTGGTCAATATATAAAAATACTTGGTGCGCAATTAAATCTTATAACTAGTATTTGGGTAAAAAAAAATTGTGAAAAATTATGTGCTTATTGAAAATGTATAGAGGAAAAAAGTGGCCTGTTTTGAACGAAAATATTTTTTAAACTGTCCATAGTATATGTTTGAATTTGAATCATTTATGTTAACAATAAAACAAGTTAAGAAATATTCAAAATACACAACTTTTCACCGATTAATTAAAAAAAAAACATGATAAACCAAGTATTTTTCGTTAAAATTCATTTCTAATCTAAATACTGAAGAATAGGGGGCTGTGACACCAAATTTATATTAATAAAAAATATGCACAAAGTATCTTTTTAGTTATTTTTACTTTTTCAGAAAACGGAAATATCACATTTAAAAAAAAATGCAGTCGAATTTTTCTTATTTTTACATAACGCTACAACTTCAAAACTAAACACTTTTTTACATCAGTTTTTTTTGATGAAGTTGATTAATTAAATGGTCCCTAAACCATATATTTTTTTTGTTCAAAACTGGCCACCTTTTTTTTCTTTCATACATTTTTCTATGGGACCAATGGTACCCTTTCATTTGGCTTAAAAACGTTTCCCAAACATATCATATGGGCAAACGCTTTTTTTTCCGAAACTGTAAATATTTCAGGATTTATTTGAGGACCATCTTGTAGAACCCTATAGGTTAGGTTAGGTTAGTTTTATAAAAATCCTGAAATATTTACAGTTTCGGAAAAAAAAGCATTTGCCCATATAATAAGTTTGGGAAATGAATCAGTTTGGGAAACGTTTTTATGCCAAACAAGGGTAAACCGGGACCAATATCTATATGATTTTTTACCAAATATTTTTTTTCTCAAGAATTAGTCATAGGATTTTATTGCCCACCAAGTATTTTTATATATTGATCAAGACACGTAACATATCAAAATTCACCGAAGTCTTAATTTCCATAATTTCCATGCGGTGTCCTTTGTAGACTAAATTCCCATTTTTATAAAATATCAATATCACTTAACTTCAACAAAAAGACATGATTACACCGCTATAACCGTATACTACAGAACCTGTAACCCTCCCTAACAAAACCCTTGTGCTACCTAACTAACTTCTTAGTAAAACCTAAGTAAACCTAAAGCTTACTAAAGCCCTGAAACTGAAAGCTGTAAAAACCTATGTAAAATTAAATTATGTAAAGCTACTCTACGAAAAGCTACTATTAACTTCTTGTCTTTAAATATATAGAGTAAGAATGAATAAATATTAATGAAATGGCCATACGATCGTCTAGTGTCTAGAAACCCACATTGTGAACCGTTTAGATAGTAACCTAAGAACTTTTCATGCATATAAGATTGGTATTGTTACATGAATAAAGTCCAACGTTTTAGCCTTCAAAATCAAGTGAGAAGTAAAGTGAAGTAATAAAAGAGAATGATAAATGGTCTTATAACTATTAAAGATCAGTCAAAGTCTTTGGGTCTATTTAGTGATTGTTAGCTTGAAACTGGAAAGTATGCTTAAGGCATTTTATCTTGCGCCTAAGGTCAGAGCCCACGACTCCCCGCTCATAACTGTGGGACTCGTCTACCTGACTGGTCATCCCTCCAGCGCTTAAAATATATTTTTTTCTTTCCAGGTGAGGTAATTGATTTTACAGTCTTTGTCAGTTGTTAGTAATGGATTAGTCAGTAATAGTCTGTCAACAGTATACAAGGGACGAGAGGGTTCCACAAGGCTCCTTTCTCCATTGCAGGAGTGAAATATAAAATAATAGTCATATGGTATTTTATGTAATTCATTCATATTAAATTTACTAGGAGCTTAATTATTAATATGTCAAAGTCAAACTGTCAGGATATAGATAATAATGGTGAGTAGTCATATAAAGTCAAGTTTATAAAGCTTGAACATGTCAAAGCCAACCTGCCTGAATGTAGATAGCTATGGTAAATAGTCACATAAGACCATAGTAAAGGTAAGTAGTCAAATAAGTTCAAGTTTATGAAGTTTGTGTTAATTTCAACACCCTGCAATTTCTATGAAGAGTTTTGTTTAAATTATATCAATGTTTATTTCTCATATCATAGTGAATCTTTCTAGTCATGATGAATGCTGGTTTTAATGATGATTTCAATCATAAATTGTAGATATTTACTGAAGTATATTCCCGTAGGAATGGTATTGTGATTTCAACTGCTCACAGACTATAAGGCCGGTTTTCCCTTGAGAATAACCAAGCAGGGTGCGTAACCCATAGCGTAAACAGAGAAATCACTTGATGTAAAATATTCAATATAAGTTGAGAGAAATCAGTCGACCGCATTGGATCTTTCAATGTTGAAGTATATTTGGCTATCTGCCATAGACTAGAAATAATCACATTTCATTAGCTTACTTTGCTCAAGCTTTAGATATACTGGAACTGTCGTATATAATGAACTATCTGTTTCATTGATATTATTCACAAGTTGAGGCTTACTTTGCCTAAGCTGTTTTGTTGATATTATAACTTGTCAAAAGCAGTATTTGCAGTAGATATTTCATTTATTATGGAAGGAGAAACCAGTTCACTAAGTCTCAATTAAACATTTGTAACGTAGATTTGAAGATATAGAAAAGCTTTCCAGTCTTGATACTATTTGATGGTTTTAAGTACATTTACTAGAAGGAGTGACCTCGGTCATTGTAGTGCATGTTTTATGCATAAATTCCCTTGGGAATGGCTGAATGAAATTACTATACAGGGACTAGCTGATGCTCGTAAGCAGTGACAGCAGAGTCGTAACTCAGTATGTACAGTAAATCACCTGCCCAGAAGATCAAATGAGGGAAGACAGTCCAACTCATAAATATTACTTTGAAATTTACTATTGAATGCTAATTGTCTGATAAAGACTAGAAATATTCACTTTTTGATAAGCTTGCTCGAACGTTATTGGTTAAGTCAATGTTCAATCGAAACACAATAAACTGAGAACTCCTCAGGGTAAAATTGGATATAGAAATAAATAGTATATCTTCCCAAATTCTAAAGTTAAAACGGATAATATATTTAATTTAAACTTCCTACAACTTTTCCTATATAAAAGCGGCATAAGACCTGCAGACGAGTTTAAAAGACTATTTTACACCCAAGTTTTATTCCTACATACCTAGTTATGATCCTATTGGTTTAAATGCCTAAATCCCTATTTTCCCTAACGTTTGAAGCTACCCTAACTCTACTGTTAAGGCCTACTCTACGAACTACATCCAAATTCAAATTCAAATTCAAATTCAAATTCAAATTCATTTATTCTGTAAGTAGGCCCTGTAGGCACTTTTACATGTCTGAGTCTACCAGCGCTTCCAAGGGACTCTGTTGAGAAGAAACGCCGCAAGAAACTCAACAGGAAGTCTTTTTTTTTATATGAGTAACTTATTACTATGATAAACTTAAGCTAACTAATTTAAATGTCACAGGGATGTACAGGTCCCAGGAGCAATTATGAGAATTAAAGTATATTCAATTTAAATTGGAAATGTAAAGTCTCCAAATTTCAGATAAAAATTAAAAATAGACATAGGTAAGGAGATGTAGAAGTAAAGAGTCTCCAAATGTCAAATTAAAATTAAATTTAAGAAATAAACATCCATAGGAGATGTAGAAAGTCTCCACGGTCAATTATGGAGATGTAAAGAGTCTCCAGATGTCAAATTAAAATAATAAGCATACAAAGGAGATGTATATAGTCTCCACGGTCAATAATAATTGTAATACAAACAATTCAGTCCCAAGCATTGTTATCATTCATATAATCTTTGATACTATAATACGCTTTAGAAATTAGTTTACGTTTAACGTAACTTTTAAATTTATTTACTGATAGATGAGTAACACTACTTGGGAGCTTATTATAGAACCTTATACAATTACCCGTGAAAGAGTTTTTTATTTTATGAAGCCGTGTAAAGGGCACTGCGAGCTTATGTTTATTTCTAGTATTAACATTATGTATGTCACAGTTCTTTTTAAAATTAACGATGTTTTTATGAACATGCATAAGGTTTTCATAAATATATTGACTGTATACTGTTAATATATTGGTTTCTTTAAACTTATCTCTAAGAGAGTCTCTATGACCCATCTTGTAAACAGCACGAATAGCCCTCTTCTGCAGTACAAAGATGCTGTTTACGTCAGCACCACTACCCCATAGTAAAATACCATATGACATAATACTATGGAAGTAACTAAAATAAACTAATCGAGCGGTTTTCAAGTCTATTAGTTGCTGCCCAAAAGCTGCAGAACTGAGTCTATTTGCTAATTTAGCCAGATGAGGACCCCATTGGAGTTTGGAGTCTAACGTTAAACCAAGAAATACTGTATCATTAACTAGGTCTAGTTTGTCATTTTTAATAGTTATAGTAGTTTGTCTATTTTTCACATTGGTTGTCATAAATTTAATACATTTAGTCTTTTTCTCATTCAGTAATAAATTATTAACACTGAACCAATCTACTACTTTTGATATAGCATTGTTTACATCAACATTGAACTCCTGTTGTCTTTTAACTTTAAATACGAGTGAGGTATCATCAGCAAACAATACTATATCATGGTTGTCCTTTATAAGGTATGGTAAATCATTTATGTAGATGAGGAATAGAAATGGACCCAAAATTGAGCCCTGTGGTACGCCCATTGAGACCACTGACCCAGGTGATCGTTTTCCATTCACGTCTACCCTTTGAATTCTCCCGTATAAGTACGTTTTTATTAAGTTTAACGCAGTACTTCTAACTCCATAGTGGTGTAGTTTCCTGACCAAAGTGTCATGGTTAACGCAATCGAAAGCCTTGGACAGATCGCAGAAAATACCTAAAGCATCATGTGACCCCTCCCAGGCATCAAAAATATGTTTAATTAACTCAACACCAGCTTCGGTTGTCGAGCGACCCCGAGTGAAACCAAATTGTTTATTGTGTAGTAAATTATTATATTGAAAATGTTCCATTAACTGTGATAAAATTAATTTCTCAAAGATTTTACTGAAAGTGGGTAGTATGGATATCGGTCTAAAGTTAGTGGGGTCAGAAGTACTACCCGTTTTGAATAATGGAATTATCTTGCTATGTTTCATAAGATCAGGAAACTCGCCACAGTCAACACAGTGATTAAATATGACCATTAAGTCAGCTGCTATGACTTCCATTAAGGATTTAAGGACGTGAACCGATACCCCCCAAAGGTCATTGGTTTTCTTAATATTTATTGACTTGAATGCCTTCATTACATCCCAGGCAGTAACGTGCTTGAATTCAAAGTGTATACTGCATTCAGGCACGTTATCTTCTAGTAATAAAATGGCAGACGCAGGCGAAGAGTTCAGACACTTAGTCGTGGACACTGGTATATCGGTAAAATAATTTTCAAATTGAATTGCGACATCTAAATTAGAATCTATGATTCTACCATCTACTTTTAAACGATAGTCATTAATTTCCTTTTTCCGGCGACCTGTTTCTTCATTAATTATTTTCCAGGTCGTTTTAATGACGTCAGAGCTATTCAAGATTTTATGACTTAAGAAGTTTTGCTTAGCTATACGACAGTCTGTCTTGAAATTCTTAGAATATTGTTTGACATATTCCTTAAACTCTTCACTTGCGTTAAACCGCCGTTCCTCATATAGTTTATACAGTTTTGTTCTTCGTTTATGTAAGTCCGCAGTAGCCCAGTCACTGAAAACCTTTGCGCCACCAACCATGACCGATTTGGATGTAAATATCGTGTCAAATTGTTTCATGAATGTGTGAAAGAATGAGTTGTACATGTCATTAGGTCCCTTATCAGTTGTTAAAAAGGGCAGATTATGCACTAGATTATGTCGCATTCTTTCCACACGGCTCGCAGTAAGCGGCACGAAAGTAATTTCCTTCTTAGTAGTATTATTCGATACAGACTCGAATTTAATTAATTGACCCAGATGATCCGATTCCAGGTTACTGATCACACTTTTACTGATAGAAATTATATCAGTAAAAATGTTATCAATACACGTGGCGCTAGTGTCAGTCACTCTAGTTGGCTCCATAAAAGTGTGGGTCAAGCCGAAAGATCTGAAAAGATTTATTAATCTGTTGGTTAGTGAACTATTTTCTAAAATATTTACATTAAAATCTCCACATACAATATTTTTTTTACTCAAATGAGATAAATTGATTAAGATAGTTTCCATGTTCTTTTCAAAAATTTCGAAATTGCCTAAGGGTGGCCTATATACACATACAACTATGAATTGCTGTAATTCTATTGCAGCGAGTTCTAATGTACGTTCAACAGATAATGACACAATGTCCTTACGTTCTTTAAATTTAAATTTATTGTTTAATATGATTAACGACCCACCATGTATCGAGCTATTTCTTGTGAACAAACTGCCGACCTGGTGGTTGATAAAATTAAACATAGCTTCGTTACTAGCTAACCAGTGTTCCGTTATACATAAAATATCAATACTATTACTATTAAGAAATAACTCAATTTGGAGGTCTTTACTTCTTATACATTGGATATTCTGGTGAACCAGAGTGATATTATTAAGTACTTTACTGCCAGATTTGACCTTACATTTATTGCAATTTAGATTGCCAGAGTTGACGTCCTCTGTTGTCGTCTCATTTAATTTAAATGATTGATTGTATTTGGAACGATTTCCAAATGCATATTAGGTTGCTCAAAAGAAGCAGGAGCCAAATTCTTGGCTGAAATGTCAAATAAATAAGATAGCGACATAGCTATCTGTTTTTTAAGATAATTAGGAATGTAAAATTTTCCTTTACTCAACATATATTGATTATTAATATAATTATTAGAGTCAATGATGTCAATTTTTTCACTATATATACACATGTTATAAAATGTCATATTTAGATTGTGTCTTATATCATTTTCTGACTGTGACAACTGTTTACAATAGGGGAATGTAAACAATATGATTTTTTTCACACAAAGACTGTTCAATGCTTCAAAAAATTTTGTTAAGTTATTTTTGTTTACATTCCCTCTATTTCCTATAAGAATAAGCAAAGTTGTGTCTATATTTATATGTCTGTCCTTAATAATTTGATTTTGGATATTTTCCAAGCTGCTTAGAGGTAAACAGTTGCTGATCACACTATGTCCCTTAGTGTATGAGTTCAATAATGAGCCCATATTACTACCAATTTCATCGCAGTACGTAATTATGTCAGGTTTATGTTTATATGTCAATGTGTTATTATTGTTTTTATTTACTGTAGGAAGTGTAGGAACACTAAGCGCAGGAACACTCAGTGTAGTAACACTGAGTGCAGGAACACTGACACACATGCTCTGCTTCAGTCCACCGGTGGTCGGACAGACACTCATGGGTTGACAGGCACATGTGTGGTTGTCCGCCAGTGACTGGAACAGCTCTAAATTATAGTTGAGCTGCCCTATTAGGTCATCCATTCCTAAAGAATACTCACATATAATTTTTTTTGAATTTTCTTGTAAATTATGTAATGTTTGTATTGACTCCTCCAAATCCTGTATTTTTAATTGTAACCTTTGTGTGTCAGTGTCATACTTTAACTTATTATTTCTTAACATATTGGCATATATATTCAGCTTATTAACTAGTTTTACATTTATTTTATTTAGTATCAATTTTTTTGAATATAGTTTATTTTGTGTTAACAACCTTTGAGTTTTCCTTATGTATCTATTTATTTTTATGTGTTTCTTTAGTTTATTCCTGCTACAACTTCTTAACCTTGTTGTGGTGGAAGTGTCATTAGTTAAATCTATGGTAACCACAGGATTGTCAGTTGAGGCTGGAATCAACTCAGGGTCACTCGCTACCAATTCTTTAAATAATGACTGAGTATGTACCTCTGCAGTGTGTAGCTTGGCCTCTTGAAGCTCGTAAATCTGTTCATGGGCATCATGCAGCGCTCTCTCCAGGGAGTCGACGTCCTTCAAGGCCTGCTCGTACAGTACGGTACACTCAGTGAACTTCTCTACTGTGTCTTGAAGCTTGACCCTTTCCATGTTTACATCATTATACTCACTTTCTAGTAAAGAGAGTTCCTTTTTTAACTTATCCCTACTGTCTAGAATCGGTAGTAGTTCCCTCTCGCTATCCTCTCTCTCACTCAGTAATTGGGTGCACAATTCTTTGGATTTTTTCAACTCTAACAATGTGATTTGAAGCTTGTCATTTTGTTGCTGACGCACTGCGACGGCAGCTGCCCTTCGAGTCATCATTTTTATAAGGCTTTGCTTAATTAAGATCGTAAAAACAAGAAACCGTTTGTACAAGGAATGCGAGTCTACTTACGTGAATATAGTAACGTTGCTAGTGTCTACACTGCACTATAATTAGGTTATATCATCCAACGGCGTCCACAAGCAGTATTTATAATAAATAGTGCCTAAAACAAGCCGACAAATATGAGATGCACACACCGAATTCAAATTTATAACCTATAACGGTTACAAATTTAATATGTTTCGGAACACTATTAACGTCACTATAACACTTGAAATATATCACTAAAATAATAATTGACTTCTAAACTGTCTATTTAATAACAGATAAGCTTAAATTTACAACAAATATCATTAAAATAAGAATATTTAATAGGGACCTAGCGGGATCAGCTGCTTATTCTTTGACAGCTGTCAAATCCTATGGGCTTACCTCTCCCAGTAATTAGCTAAGTCCCTAGGGAATCTGTAAAGTTCAGCTGAGTCGGCTGAAGAGGCAACCTAAGCACTCGTGTTGTGTGTACCTCCCCTCTCTCTTTTGGTAGACCGCAGTCCTCAGAGATAGAGAGAGTAAGGCGCCCTATTATGTGGTTTAGTATATATACATAATAATAGATTTATCGGGACCCATACTCAACTCCAATAGAGCTTCAGTGGGTGCGCGCCGGCATGCCAACTTGTGGACCCCACATGTTCTCTAAAGGCTGACATTGAGAATAAGTAGGCATTGTTGTGGATATCTGTGTTGATAAAAAGACATCCAGGCTTGCCCAAGGCTTCTTTTTGACTCTAATAGTTCCAAATCAGAGGCTCCGTTAGGCTTCCTCGGATTTGTCAGGCACTTACTAGTGGCAGCCTGATCTTTGTTCTGGTACAATCAAGTGCTAATCTAGCTTACACAACAAGCTACTTCTCCTCCCCCCACTATAATAAAATTACTCTTTATTCTCCAACAAATCAATGCACCAGACACAAATGATAACTAGCCCAAAGCTAAGGGAAGTACACAGAAAGAAATTAATTAAATAACACAAAACAAATAAAGTCAATTAAAATTCACACAGTAAAGTTAATATAAAAAAAGTGTCTCACCAAAATACCCAGATTATTTATATTTATCCAAGAACCCAATCCCTGTTGACTGAATTAGCCCTAGAATACAAAAACTCTTTACTAATGTGCAAACCCCAATCATCCCCTTACATACATAAAAATACAGAGCTTTCACGCTGCATTTCCATACATGACAAGAGGGCAATACCTCACACAATAGATCCTATTACCAACTACTTATTCCCTAAGTAAACCGTTTTCCGTAAAACCTCCTGAATAGAATGTAATAAATTTGTAGACCAAAATCCCATTTTTATAAAATAACAATATTACTTAACTTCAACAAATAACATGATTACCTACACCGCTATAACCGTATACTACAGAACCGCTGGTGAACTAACAAGAATCTAACGTGAAACGTTAACGCTGCGCTATGTCTCCCGACGACGACGAATATCTACACGACTCCGCAATATTCCTTTCATGAACTAAAATATAATCACTAATATAATAATACAAGGAACCATGTTAAAGGTAAAGTTGCAACACGAGTCTAAACTACTACTAACACTCTTAACCGGTCCGCAAATATTAAACTGTAACTAGTAAGCTAAATATCACTACTAGAATAAATAAAGAAGTTATACTGTTAACGAAACGCTCTTCTCCTACATGTGAAATCCCCGGCAATATATAACCGTAATCTACACAGAAAAATGTAACTATCCTTAATACACGAACTCCATAACGCGAAATAAAAACCAAAGTAAACTATCACGGAAAATAAGCACCTAAATATACCGTAAATACCAACTATACGTAGCGAATATTGAGAGTATAAATATCGAGCGCGAGCACTAACAGCCTAGGTAAGTAGTTGTTGCCTCTACGAAGTCCCCCGCCAAGTGTGTCTCCTCCGTCCTTCCAGCTTTCCTTTACCCCTCCCTTTTTGGTTGAATTCATTTCGTTTTCCACAGTGTGGAAATTTCTGCAATTTCATCCTAAATCCTGCAATTTTGATCCTTACACACCCCATATAGAGTGCATTATATAATTTTTTTATTCTTTTTCTCTTTCTGTTGCATTGCGTCACTCCTCACAAGGACATGTCGCCAAGCCATGTTACGTAATTTCGTCTTGCTTAATCTAAAATAAACTCCAATACGCTTCTACATAAGGTTTATTTTCCGATTTCCGCACTTAATTTTATAAGTAACCAATACTGACACTTAAGACTAATCGTTACACTGACCAATATAAGGTAGGTACATTTCTCTTTGCTTTTATTATTATCATTTTTACGTTACTTAAGGTAAATGCACGTTTCTCCGAATACCCCTTTGGTGAATTGGACAAGCCAACCATGCGGATCGCATCAAGTGAACATATTAGAAAAAATAGTATTTAAACGTAAAAGCTTCGGTATAAATACAAATCTGACATTATTAATAACAAATAGAACCATTGTTTAGTCATAAATCGGTACATCCGACCCTTGCCAGAATCCCGTTTTAATGTCATAAAATCCGTAAAACAAATATATTTCAAACAAAGTTTACAAAAGAAAAACCTAGTTCAGTGATTTTCGGTAATTACTTTTAAAATTTCATATAGTTTTAGTTATTGGAAAAGCATAGTTGTGTATATAATCAGCACATGATCATTCAGTATAAAAATAATCACATGATATACGCTTTCCCTGACTCCTAATGCTATTCATTGTTTCGTTCAAGTAAAATAAAAAGGTTGACGCTTCATCGAATTCGGTTTGTTGACAATTTCTATAAATATCACTACACTAAATCACTTAATTAAGCAGAACACGAAGCTAATTAAATAACAACACAGGAAATCCCTATTTTTCAATCACAAATGTAACGTAAAACCGTTTCATGATCTTAAGAATTATACGCAATTTCTTAGCGTTTTTCACAAGTACTACATCACGACGATCAATCGACTCTGTCAGTCAGCAAATTATCGGCTTTACCCCGTAGTGGTAGGGATGAGTACTTTGGTTGCGAAAGTAATAAATCATCTAATGTAAATACTCTACTAATAGTTTTAAATATTGAAAATTCGGCGATATGGTAGGTTCAGTGAAATGTACGTTTACCCCAACCCCGACAAAAACATGCCGTCTTGTCTAGACAACGCCAGGAGTAGCTCTAGAATACAAAGGCTGCGCCGGCGACCCGACGTCTCGTCGCCTATTCGCAGAGACCACAAACGCTCTAGATCAAAATAGTATTAACTCAACAACCTACTATTCTTGTTTCAAGTTTACAGAAGTTGTAATAAGGTTGATTTTAGAATACAGTCGTATTTCAGCAGTGCGATAAGTAATTCCATCCCTTTTCTATATATCAATAATCTCTATTTTTATGTTGATATTTTAAATCTGTTCCTTAATTGTTAATGAAATTCTGTTTAGCTCACCTTCGTACGTGCGAGAAACAAAAGCGCCCTTATTATGATAGCAGTAAGGTTGTATTTCGTGATTCAAATTTTTGTCATCATGCTTGATTGTAAATAATTATATTTAGATATAATGTTATAAAATAACGAATAGAGTTTTTATACTAAACTTTAAATGTTTTATGATTTTTACTCTCGTTAGAGCCTAAACTGAAATTAATTATATTTGCGAATTAAACGGGCATTTCTGGACCGTTACAAACCGCAGGTGAACTAACATGAAACTAATGTGAAACGTTAACAGTACGAGTACGCTGTCTCCCGACGGCGACGAATATCTACATGGCTTCGCAATATTTCTACATGAACTAAAATATAGTCACTAATATAAAAAATGGTAAAGCTGCAACACGACGTAGTTTAGACTACCTAAGGGTGGATTTTTGACGGCATGGTTTTTCGTCATTTCAGTGGCATTTTTTTGTTTTTATATTTTGATTAAAATTATCATTTTCACAACACTGCTCGGAAATATGGCCATAGATGGTCTTGTTTGGGGTCACAAAACGTCACTTATAAGGACAGACCAAGAATGTTTTTGTCGGCGTGTTTGCTGATTGGTCGAGAACATTGTTGTCCAACTTTAAGAACCAATAAAAATCAATCAATCAATTTTTATGTCATAGCTCCGTAAAATGAAAAATTGAAATCGACCAATCAGAAAACACCATTTTGTGTCGTAAAATATAAGGTGTATATTTGCTAAAAGATACACAGACTAAAAACTATGTCACTGCTTTTTTTTTTTTTTTTCAAACTTGGCCCCTAATCTAGAACCACTAGAGACGAAGTTACATGGGAGATATGGCGAAACAAATACATTTTTTTATGGATTTGACATCTTCATCTCGCATGTTAGTTTATTAATCTCGACTGCCACGAGAATAGGGGTCCAGATTAAAAAAGTTATCTATGGTAAAATTGGCGGTGATGTCACATTATTAACATGAATTAAAATTTGAGTTTTGAATATGAATTTTTATTTTATTTCTTCTCAGTAGTTGTGAAAAGCACTATGTCTGCCTCGGTAGAAAGTGCAATTTATGGACTCGTACACTAGAGGGCCGAAACGTAGTTGAGGCCCTCTAGTGTACGAGTATATGACTCGTCCAAAAATTGCGTACTTTCTATTCTCTGCAACAATGTACTATTGATAGATTACATATTCAAATAAGAATGTTAATTATATATGAGGCACCAATTTAATAACAATACTTTAGTAGAAATTTAATTTTGAAAAAAAATACAACAAACAAAACAAAAAAATACACGGCTGCTTTGAAAATCAATCTGAGATTATATATTACGACCTTAATATATTATTATTATTAGATATGTCAGACGAAAACCCATAAACTTTCGTTTTTATATAGAATGGACAGTTTGGTGCTAGCGGCACAAAAACAATCGTGATGATTTTCAAAACAGGGCTATGTCAAGCATTAGACGTGTTTTGGATATCATAGTGACCATGATAACTTTTTTAACAGTGTTAACATTTTTAACAGCGGTTATAATACATTTTGTACATATTATAACATCAATCGTCATTTCGGTGAACAGAAATGCCATCGAAATGATGCCACCGAGATGACTACAATTCAGTATTTTTAAGATAACTACTAAAAAAATTGCGCAACAAATATACGCCCGATACGCATAAATTATATCAAAGTACGAGTATCCTATTAAATATTAAAAGATAAACTGCAATAAGACATTGTAGATTCTTATATAATAATCCACGGAAATGACGTTTGAGAGAACCAAATACGTCGTGCTCATCAACAGCTCGTCCACTCCACTGAATGACCGAGGCACATCTAATGGTCGACTCAATAGAATCGCAAAGAAAGTGGTAGGTAAGTCGACTAATTAGATAACAGCAGAGGGCCCTGCCAAGATGCACTACGCCAACTAACGTTTCTATGCGATTCGTTTTTAAATCAATCGCGTCACTGGTAGATGACGTGATACGAAAAGTCACGTGGTCTACCAGAGTGACGCGATTGGTTTAAAAACGAAACGAATAGAAACGCTAGTTAGCGAAGTTCGTCTTCAGGTGTTTCAATGTTATGTATTAGTTGCTAATCGTGAGGCAAAGACAAAATGGTCAACATACTTTAAAATGAAAAAATATTAGCAATGAGTAATGTTTATTTAAACGCGTTGTTTATTCTTCTTTCTAATAATTTATATATTTTATTGATAAGCTGACTAGAAGTAAGTAAAGTTATTATAATTTGTTCGGAGGAAACCGCGAGTGGGACAGGCCTCGCAGACTTACTTACTGCTCCTAGTAATCTGAAATATCGTATTTTTTTCCAGCTGTGGTATTAAGCAGCAGTGTTTATAATGTTGTCTTGTTGTATTTTATCCTGTTTAATTTATAAAAAATACGTTTCTCGTAGGTTGTTCACTAGTTTTTTTTAAAGCCTCGGGACATCTAAAAATCTGCTCTAAAAATTCACCCCTAACACTCTTAACCAGCCCGCAAATACTAAACTGTAACTATCTAGTAATCTAAATATCACTGCTAGAAAAAATAAAGAAATTACCTATTACTACGCTCACGTTAACGTAACGCTCTTCTCCTACATGTGAAATATCCGGGAATATATAATCGTAATCTACACAGGAAAAATGTAACGATCCACAATACACGAACTCCATAACACGTTATAAAAACCAAAGTAAATTTATCACGGGTAATAAGCGCCTAAACATACCGTAAATATCAATTATACATAGAGAATATCGACAGTATAAATATCGAGCGCGAGCCCTAGCCTGAGTAGGTAGTTGTTGCCTCTTCGAAGTCCCCGCCAAGTGTGCCTGTGCCTGCTCTGTCCTTCCCGCTTTCCTTTACCCCTCCCTTTTTGGTTGAATTCATATTGTTACGCCGATGGCATAAGGCGTCATATTTCTAATCGTTAATTTTGGTGCTTTAGAAGCGTTTTCAGCAGGCTGAAATATCGTTTCAGTCCGTTTCAGAGGTAGCTCTATGACATACCAGATTATCAAAATTTCGACCAACTTACCGTTGTTTTCAGGCGGCAGATTACGCCATAACCTGAAAACCCATTTTCAGGCATTTTCAGGACCCCTTATGGGCCTTTGAAGTACATTTCAGTATATGGCATTTTTTCCACTAAGAGTGAAAGAGATAGCATGATTAGAAAGAGACAGCATTACTGAGAACCTTCGAGAAGTGTGTGAAAGAGAAAACACCACAAGAAAGAGACAGCACTACTGAGAACCTTCGAGAAGTGTGTGAAAGAGATAACACGATTAGAAAGAGACGGCGATACTGAGAACCTTCCAGAAGCGTGTGAAAGAGATAACTCGAAATGAGACAGCAACACGCGGAACATTCCAGACTCATCCAGACCCGTGAGTCAAGGTCATTGCGATCGTAAAAATAACAAGGTAGCAAGGCGTAGAACATTCCAGCAACGAACAGTCTCGATCGACCTTGACTAGAATAATCGGACTCGGAACTATAAAACGGCGGACACCGGTTGCGACGCGTCAGTCTTTACTTGGAAAGCGATCAGTGCGAATAAGAGCGACCCGAGCGATCATCTGAGTATTCGAAGTTTATTGTGCGATAATTGTTTTGTAACGGTTTAAGTGAGTGCGTAATTAAAGTCTACTTTTGATTATCGGTGTATTCGTGCATTTCTATCAGTTACCTACCCCCACATACGTAACATCTGGCGTCAGAAGTGGGATAGAAAATGCCAGTAACTCCGCGAGATCAAGAGCAGGAGGGGGTCAAAACCCGGAGCCAAACTGCAGCCGATGACTCAGCAGCTACCCCTGGTACGTCTACCGCTACCGCACCGGCTACAGTAGCGTCAATTAAGCCGGAGTTTGACCTGAACGCGATCTTAATCCTCTTAAAGGAACAATGGAGAGCACAAGAGGAACAATCGAGAGCTATCCGTGATGAACTACTCAGTCAGAAGGAACAATCTAGAGTCATCCATGACGAGTTACGTAGTCAGAAGAAATTCCAGGAAGAACAATCCAGAGCCCAAAAGGAGCAAGCCAGAGTCCAAGAGGAACAGTCGAGAATTCTCCGAGAAGTACGAGAAACCACTTCGGAATGGAAGAAGGAGATGACCGAGGTCCAAGGGAAACTTGTTGAAATGGACCTTAAGTTTGAGAACCGTATCCATGGAGTTCATGATAAATTTGAGGACCATGAGAATCGTCTCCACGACTTCAAGGAAAAAGTCGAGGACCACGAAAATCGCCTCCAGACCGTAAGGAATGAGCTGAAAAAGCTAGAAATCAAAGTGGTCAACGGTACCTGTGGACCTGAGACATCTATCCCTGTACCTGGAAGATTTAAAGTACCTCCATTTGATGGAACTTCGTCATGGACGGCTTATAAACTCCAATTTGAGTCAGTTTCCCAGGCGAATGGCTGGAACAAGGACCAGGCGAAGACGGCTCTAACTTTGGCACTTCGAGATGAAGCCCTCACCGAGCTGGAAGCTCTGGGAGAGAATAAGACATACGACCACCTTCTTGAAGCTTTGGAGGCACGTTACGGGGTCAGCCATCTAGAGCATGTATTCAGAGCTCAACTGAAGGATCGAGCCCAAGGACGTAGTGAGTCATTACAACAGTGGGCTCTCGAAATAGAAAAATTGGTCCGAAAAGCTTACCAAAGTGCATCGGCTTCATTTGTGGACAGCATGCTAGTACAGGCCTTCATTGATGGAATCCGTGATTTGGAAGTTAGAGCTGTTGTGAGACTAGGACATCATGGGAGCGTGAAGGATGCAGTTGCCCACGCCTTGGAGGTCGAAGCTGTACGCCAGGACTCGAGGCCTTTTAGGGTGCGAGAGGTTTCGGCCAGGGAGCCAACTGCTCCTCGCCGTGAATTTGGGCCAAGGTGTTATTGGTGTGGAGAACGCGGGCACATACAATCTAGTTGCCCAAAACGAAATAGAACACAACGAGATGCGAGTGCTGGCTGGTGGTCAAAATGTCCCAGTTATGATCTCACAGGTGAATGATGGGAACAGTCTGGTCGTCAAAGGAGAAATTGGTGGAATACCAAGTCACCTTACTATAGACACCGGAGCTTCTCGGACTGTAATCAGTTCTCGGCTACTGAAATATTTAACCAGAGATCATCTAGTCCGACCCAAGCACCTTCAGCTGCAAACGGCTACCAGCCAGTACATTTCTGTCCTGGGGGAGCAAGGAGAGGCGGTGCAAATTGGGGAAAAGAACTACTGGCACAAAGTCATCGTTGCTAACATCATCGACGATTGCATTATTGGATTGGATTTTATGAGAAAACATGGCTGCAAAATCGACTTGAAAGGCGGAGTCCTGAAATTCGGAGTTGATGAAGTGCCTATGGAAGGTGGCGTAAGTGGACAAGTCTACTGCGCCAGAATGACAATTCTTCGACCAAGATCGCAAGCCCTAGTTCCTGTAAAATTACCATATGCAGGACGAGGATCTCATCGCTGCGTATTAGTAGAAAAAAATGATGGTAGTCAACCGTGGATAACAGCTCGCACGGTTGTGACAACGTCATCTGCAGCGTTTATAAGGGTCCTAAACCTCAGCGACTCTAAACATGCCCTTAGTAAAGGAAGCCTTATCGGGACTTGCGAAGAAATTTCTTGGATACGAAGTTGCCAGGGATCGAATGGAAGCGGACAACCTGCAAGTAGAGGAGTGGACATTACAGGATTATTGGATGGTTGCCAAAACAATCTCACGAAGGAAGAACTCCTGAAGGCGCGTAATTTAATGCTGCGTTACAGCAATGTTTTCTCTGCGCACGACGGTGATATTGGAAGAACTGGAGTTGTACAACATGAGATCAACACTGGCGGAACCATGCCTATCCGACAACGTCCTCGGCGAGTTCCAGTAGCTCGCGAAAAGGAAGTGGAAGACATGATTGAAGAAATGAAGAAGAACAGAGTTATTGAGCCATCAACAAGTCCTTGGTGTTCACCGGTAGTTTTGGTAAAGAAGAAGGACGGCACCATGAGATTTTGTGTTGACTATCGCCGACTTAACGATGTAACCAAAAAGGATTGTTATCCACTGCCACGAATCGACGACACGTTAGACACTTTAAATGGAATGAAATGGTTTTCCACTTTGGATTTAAAAAGTGGCTACTGGCAAGTGGAAATCAAGGACCACGATAAGGAGAAAACCGCCTTCTCGACCGGAAAGGGACTGTGGCAGTTCAATGTTATGCCGTTTGGATTGTGTAATGCACCAGCAACCTTTCAGAGATTGATGGAACAAATACTTGCTGGTCTACTTGGAGATACTTGCCTGGTATATCTGGATGACATTATAATTGTTAGTAGAGACTTCGACGATCACCTTAGAAAATTGGAGCAAGTTTTGGCTAAGCTGCGAGATGCGAACCTGAAACTCAGCCCGAAAAAATGCTCACTTTTCAAGCGTAAAGTGAATTATTTAGGACACGTGGTGTCAACAGACGGTATCCAGACAGATCCTGAGAAGATAAGTGCCGTTAAGGATTGGCCTATACCGAGGGACAAGACCGCAGTTCGTGCCTTTTTGGGACTTTGCTCATATTATCGACGTTTCGTGAAAAACTTCTCAGATATAGCGAAGCCCTTGCACCAGCTTACGGAGGAGAAACGAAGATTCGACTGGAATGATCAGTGTGCAGCAGCTTTTGCCGATCTCAAACAAAAGCTTTGTGAAACTCCGTAATAAGCGTAATTTTGAATCTGCCATATCTTCTAAAGAATTTATTTAAATAATATAGTGTAAAGGACAATTTTAATCTACATTAAATGCTCAAGGTAACTACCGTATTTATCTGGATAAGAATAAATACTGAATTGGAGAAAATAGCTTCGCAAATAACCTAACATTTTTAATAAAATTTTAAAGGCAAAAATGGTTACTGTGAGTCAACCTTAGGAGATAGACATATGCCTTTACGGACTTTTCTTTAGGTTTTTTAAAGAACTACAATCATTCAGTACATTATTTTGATATATCTCTTAAGGTTTAGCCAGCGTTTGCAATGTAAACGCAAAAAAATGTGTTTATTTACGACATCATATTAGAAACCTGTAAAATTATCAGTGTTTCTCTACTATATTATGCATGTATTATACATATAACCTTCCTCTTGAACCAGTTTAGCTATTAAAAAAACCGCATCAAAATCCGTTGCGTAGTTTTAAAGATCTAAGCATACATAGGGACGAACAGACAGCGGGAAGCTTTGTTTTATAATATAAAAATAAATAAATAAATATCAGGGGACAATGTCACACCAATTGAACTAGTCCCAAACTAAGCTCTAGGCTTGGACTATGAGTACTAGACAATAGTGGTGGGTCGTTGACAGTTTTCGCATCAACGAAACGAAACGTTAACTTAAAGTTCGTCAACTAGTTGAAAAACTAGTTGATTTTGTCAACTAGTTTTTTTGAGTTTGCTTGTTGATACGGAATAACGTTGAATTGAGTCGGCCGTTTCTTAGAACAATATATAGTTACAGTACTATTTACACAATCTTAACACACGCACACAATTTTTTAACATTTTTAAAGTAAGAAACAGCCTCGCGACGTAAACAAACTTTCTTGCAAATTTTGAAATAAACAAATGGCCCGGGCCCAAAATGATGACCGACGCCGAACGTTCGCTATTATTCGGTGAATTCGGTCGTTTTCGTAAAACTTCGTGCCGAGTGGCCTCGAGCCTCCGCGGCCGCGCGCCGTAACGTAACGTATTCTCCTTCCTTTTCGCGCTTAACATAACGTCGATCAACCTATTCGTTTCCTTCCGTTCCGTTGCGCGATCAACGCGTCAACTAATTTAACTATCTCTCTCTCTAGTCTAGTTAAGTTTCGTTTCGTTCGTATCAACGTCGTCGACTATCAACTAGTTGACTTCGGCATACAAAACAGTTGATTCGTTGAAGTAGAATCAACGGTTGAATCAACTAGTTCGTTGAATCAACGCCCACCACTACTAGACAACGATATAAATACTTATATAGAGAAATATATACTTAAATACATAGAAAACATCCATGACTCGGGAACAAATATTCACGCTCACCACACAAATATCTGCCCTTACCGGGATTTGAATCCAGGACCTCTAGCTTCGTAGGCAGGGTCACTACCAACTAGGCCAGCGCGTCGTCATGATATAAAATATGTAGTGATGATAGTGATAGTGAAGAAACATACGCAATTTCTTAGCGATTTTCACAAGTACTACATCACGACGATCAATCAACTCTAATAGTCAGCAATTATCGGCTTTGCCGCGTAGTGGAAGTGATGAGTACCTAGATTGCGAAAGTAATATATCATTTAATGTAAATACTCTACTAATAGTTTCAAATATCGAAAATTCGGTGATAATGGTAGGGTCAGTGAATTGTAAGTTTACCCCAACCTCGACAAAAACACGCCGTCTTGTCTGGCCAACGGCCAGAAGTAGCTCTAGAATACAAAGCATGCGCCGGCGTCACGTCGTCGCGGCGCCTATTCGCAGAGACCGCAGAGTGCTCTAGATCAAAATAGTGTCAACTCAAAAACCTACTAGTCTTGTTTCAAGTTTACAGAAGTTCTATATAATAAGGTTGATTTTAGTATACAATCGTATTTGGAGCTGCCACCGCTCTGATCCAGCAGTGTGATATGGAATTCCATCCTGTTTCTATGTATCAATAATATGTATTTTTATGTTGATACTAGCTTCTGCCCGCGACTTCGTCCGCTTAGAATTAGTAATTTTTCCATCCCACAGAAACACTGATTTATTTCGGGATTCAAGGTAGCCTATGCGTTAATCCAGTGTATATCTAAGCAAACTCTATTCCAAATTGTATCCAACCAAATTCGGCCATCCGTTTTAACAAACTTACGCACGCATAACCTTTCGCATTGATAATACGTGTAGGACAGGATGTAAATAGGTACATCCAATGCCCACAATTGCTCTGGCCGAAATCGTAGTCGATAAAAATACCCTCGGTGCGCGAGTCCGACTCGCACTTGACGAGATGGGCGGCGGGTAAATACCCAATTTACCCATCCAGGTATTTACCCGGTAAATACCCATCTACCCGGTATTTATCAGTATCTACCCAAATCATCGGTTAGATATTTTTGTTACTGATGGTGTTAATATTGTTTCAGAACTGGAATAAAAGTGCGTAAAAGTAAAAGTAATTAACAAAAAGAACTATTAATGTTACCTTAGGGAAACATTCACTTGAAAAATCACCACGGCAAAATATTGTCGGATCATGGTGAAACAACTTAACGTGATACAGATGATGCAAAGCGAGATATTGCTATAGAATTTTGTGTTCATTAACCGTTTAGTGCGTACATCTCATTTAAGAAGCAAATAGTGTTATAAACTTAATGTGTTGTTTGAATGTTTCACAATTTTTAACGAATCAATAAAAATAAAAACAACATTATCGAAATGCGAATCATTCTTTGTCTAGATACAATAGAAATTATAATAATAAAATCGTAATATTTACCAAATTTATTAAAATACGTAGGGAATTGGTACTTAAATTGGTAGAAAACTCAAGATATATGTATGTACGTATGTAAACACTTTATTGTACAAAATAAAAACAAAAACAATACAATTCATTATAAAAAAGATTCATTACAAAAGATTCATTACAAAAGATACAATTCATTATAAAGAAGAAAAGAAGGCGAATTACAGATACAAGAATAAATACCCGCGTATCTACCCGTGGGTAGGTAAATATCGGGTATTTACCGGGTAAAAACCCAGTTTGGGGTAAATACCCGGTACCCTGGTTTTCAGTATTTATACTTTTTTGGGGTTTGTACTATGTACCTACATATAATCATACCAAATTTGACGCTTGTGTGTTTTACCGTTTATACGATACAACAATAATGTTGTATTGAATAATACCTACAAACTGACAATATCCCAAACAAAGTAAGAAGAACAAAGTTCTTCGATCAATAAGCGCGAGCGGGCTTTGCCGCTCCTATACACTCCCGGCGCGTCCGCGACACGCTGAGAAGAACTTTGCGCTGTGTATTATACTATCATGTATTAACTAAAGGCGCACAATTTCACACTGAACGAATTTTACGACTTAGATGTTAGTGGCATTAGTGCCAAAGATGAATATCTGACAACTGGTGAGAACACTTCATCATAGTCTACACCTTTTCTTTGTGCACATCCTTTTACTACAAGCCTGGCTTTATATTTTGTTGTACAGCCATTTTGATCAGTTTTGGTTCTGAAAACCCACTTGCTGGGTATTGCTTTTTTACCGCTTGGTAAATCAGTTAATGTCCACGAGTTATTTGAAATAAGAGCTTTATACTCCTCATCCATTGCTTCTTTCCAAAAATCTGATTGCTCACTTGATAAAGCCTCTTCTACAGTTAGTGGATCTTATTGTTGTGCCACACACATATAACTGATCGGCATACTATTTTTATTTTCTTTGTGTCGGGGTCTCAAACTGACTTTTCGGGTTGGTGTATCAATAGAGAAGTCACTCGGCTCATATGAATCACCACTGTCATATTTGGTAGTCTCAAAACTTTCATTTTAAGTGTTGACATTAGTGACATCATTATCCGTCACCTCATTATTGTCATCATTATGACTTGGTTGCAGTGAGTCTGAAAATCTAATTGATGCAGGCGGTAGTTTCTCAAAATTTTTACTTTCTTCACTATTCTGGAAACAATTTTCTATAAAAATTACATCTCTACTCTTCGTAGTTTTTTAGTTTTCGGATCATATAACCTATATCCCTTGGTATTATCACAGTAGCCAAGAAATAACATTTCAGTAGAGTTTGCATCCCATTTCACCCGTTTCACTTTCGGTACATGGACCATTGCTTTACAGCCAAAAATTCTCATGTGATTTAAATTAGGTTTTTTACCTGTCCATTTCTCTTCAGGGGTGATGTTAGACAAGGCTCTATTTGGAGAACGGTTGATTATATAGGCTGCAGTTGCTACGGCCTCAGCCCAATACTGCTTGCTTAACTTGGCATCGATTAACATACACTTGGCACGCTCCACAAGTGTGCGGTTGAAGCGCTCTGCCAATCCATTTTGCTCCGGTGTGTATGGAGTACTGGTTTGATGCTTAATGCTCGAGTCAGCTAGAAATTTCAAAAAGGTTTTATTACAATACTCTAACCCATTAACTGTCCTTAAGGCTTTTATCCTTCTGTCTAACTGATTCTATACCTCCTTTTTAAAATTTAAAAACACTGTTTTAATATCCATTTTATTCTTAAGAAAGTACACATACACTTTTCTTGAATGATCATCAATAAATGTTATAAAGTACTTTGCCCCACCAATTGATGTGGTCTCCATGGGGCCACACAAATCAGAGTGGATTATTTATAATAAAACAGTATCTGTAGAACTTGAGTTTGTACTAGAAAAAGGTAATCTTGTTTGTTTCCCTTTAATGCAACATATACACGTTTTATTATATTTATGTTCATGAAATTCTACCCCTTCAGTACATATTCTTAGTTTATCTACATCAGCATAATTTAAGTAACCCATTCGACGGTGCCAGATTTCAGCATCTTGTTTTACACTAGTAGTTGCAACAAAAACTATTTCATTGACCACATTAAGTTTGTACATGTCATCAAACAGACTGGCAGTTGCCACCAACTGCTCTGTAGGGTTATAAATATCACAGCCACAGAGATGGATGAATCATCAGCCACTTTAATAGATTGAAGCGGAGGTGGGCGCACATCAGACAACCAATCAGATCTTCTTGTCATATGTTTAGATGCTCCTGAGTCTACATACCAGGCATTGCTGTCAACTGAATTGTTAGCTGAAAAAGTGGCAAGAAATAAATTATAATAATTTTTCTTATTATAACACTGTTTGCTGAGGTGCCCATACTTGTTACAATGAAAACAGCGTGGTACTTTGGGTTTTTGCTGATTCTCACTAGTACTAGGGTTATTATTAGTATTATTACTTTTGTTCTTATTTAAATTCCTTTTGAACTTGTGCTTTACGTAAAATGCAGACGTTTCCGAACCAGAAACTTTAACTTCCTGAAGTAGTTTTGTCTTTATACTATCTGCTGATTTTTTTACGCCGGAGCTTTCCAATCCCATTATCATCGGTCTATATTCTTCCGGCAAGCCCGCTAACATAAGAGTTCCCAACCACTCTTCACTGACTTGAAAACTAATGTTTCGTAACTTATGGGCGGTGGTAATTATTTTATTTACGTATTCCTCAATGTTCGAACAACTGTCAAGGGTTGAATTCACTAAATCGCGTAATAAGCCAACTCTTCTCGTCAAACCATTGTCCTCGAAAGCGTCCTGAAGCTTTGACCATACTTCTCGTGAAGTTTTTGAGTCTTGAGTATGAACGTAGTTCACCGGTTCAATTAACAAAATTATCTTTGTTCTGGCTTTGACATCTTTCTTGGCATCAATTTTGGTGGCATCATCACTGCTTACGCATTCCCACAACTCTTCGTGTTCTAAGTAAGTCTGTACGGCGAACTTCCACGTATTATAGTTTTCTCTGCCCGTTAGCTTTTCAATTTGAACGTTTGACAATGCCATGACGGTGCAGAATTCAGTTTCGGTATCTCATCAAATATCTGAAAAAACGATTCCTACTACAGGTATAGGACGGCCCATAACCTGATGGAATTAAATTATACACTGAAGTAGAGAAAACGTAGTTTAATAGGATTTAAACTTAATATTAATTTAACAAGATAAATAACGCGGCGGGATCGTTCCAGAGATCGAATCAAAGAGAAAGGGAGGAGCGACCATAGATAGTCAAGTTAATATATTTAATAGTGTTAAGTTGCGTTCACATTCCAACATGTAATATGTTTTTATTTATGAGTAGTAATACCAACTTTAACGTTTCTAAAGAACCACAAAAATTACGAAAGTCTCATATAAAATTTTACACCCCGTTTTATCCCTTAAGGGTAGTTTTCCAAAATCTCTGAAAGCTATAATATGTTATTTGTAAAAAGTACCCTATATACCAACTTTCACGTTTCTAACTGCAAAAATGACGAAAGTCATACAAAATTCTACAAACTCCTTTTACCCCTTAGGGTTTATAACATTAACTTAGCAGGATTAGTAGGATTAGTGGATAATAGCTTCTGAACGCGTCTTCGTCCGCTTAGATTTCGATTATACTTATTCACTCGGGAACTTTTAAATTTTCCGATATGAAAAGTAGTCTATGTGTTAATCCAGGGTATCTCCATTCCAAATTTCATCCAAATCCGTCCAGCCGTTGCAGCGTGAAGAAGTAACAAACACACACACAAACTTTCGCTTTTATAATATTAGTAGGATTTTAAATATGTTCCGTAATTGTTAGTGAGATTCTGTTTAGCTCGCGTTCGTACGTGCAAGAAACAAAAGCGCCTTTATTATGATAGCAGTAAAGTTGTATTTCGAGATTCAAGTTTTTGTCATTACGCTTGATTGTAAATAATTACATTTAGATATAATTTTATAAAATAACGAATCGAGTTTTTATACTAAAATTTAATTTATTATGAATTTTGCTCTCGTTAGAGCCTAGGGAATGCAAATAACCGGTTATAACCGGTTTTAATCGGTTATTTTCATACGAAAACGGTTAATAATCGGTTAAATTGCATTCCTTATTAGAGCCTAAACTGAAATGAATTATATTTGTGAATTAAACGGGCATTTCTGGACCGTTACAGCTAAATATATTTACAGAAATAAGTACAGACCCCAAAAAAGTAAGGACCCCTTGATGCTTCACTTTTGGTTTATTGGCTTTTCTAAAATTCCGGTTTAATTTATTTTATTCGGCTGGTAACAAAATTAAACTAAGTAATAATAGTTTGTATATACTCAGTTGTTGTTGCGACGTGCTCCGAGCGAAATGGGATTACGTCCAACGAAGTACCTCAAGAGGACTCGGTCAGCGAGGCCGGGTTTATAAGCCCCGACGACTCTTCGACCCAGTACACCTTCACTCAAGATATTAAGTTCAGCGACTTTATTGACGATAACGACTTAGTTGAACCTAATAGCGGCAAGACCGAAGGCGAAACCATGCCCGTTGACAACACTCAAGTGGACTCGTTCAGTGATTCTACGACAAATGACGACGCCGCTACGAAGGAGCTCCTCAGCACAAATGAGTATCAACCAACAACAACTAAAAATACGAGTTCAACAAAAAAAGACTTGTTCATAGCGTATGGTTACCCAATGCCAGGAGACATACCCATACTAAACCGCAAGGTAACTATAGGTAAAGTTAAAAGTAAAAAATGCATAATGGATTCTCGGAGCTGATACTGATTCACCCAGTTGGCTTGTTGCTGGTCTAGACTAGTACAAAACTGGAAAACGCGTCTCTAAACAATGCAGGCGGCGAATCATGTAACAGTTGGGGTGACAACGTTATCAGAGGGTTTTGACCCTGCAGAATACGGATGCACCCCATACAAAAATGTTCGTCGTACCTACATTTAGTAAATCGTTGTTCCGGTACCCTAAAAAAGATCTGATTGTTATGGTTTTTTGATCTTGTAAAAGACAATATAAACAAAGCGAAAAAATGTCGTCGGTCTTAGGTAGGATTCGAACCTACATCTCCTCTGGCTCTCCGGGCCGATGCAGGCGCATTACCACTTCTTCCACCAAGACCCTTAAGATCCACGAAATGTGATCGCTTGCTTTTTCATACTCATACATCGTTGTTTATTAATCACTAATTTTGTGGATTTAAGTATGGTCTTAGTGGCATAAGTGGTAATGCGCCTGCATCGGCCCGGAGAGCCAGAGGAGATGAGGGTTCAAATCCTACCTAAGACCGACGAAATTTTTTCGCTTTAATATACCTAGTTTAGAATTTCGTAATAAACGTTTATGTTAAATTAAAAATTTAAAGACAATATAGTCATGGTAACCCAAATTTTTCGTCCCAGCTTTTTCACCATCTTGGAAAAACTGTCACTTTTTCTCTTTTTTGCCTATACTATCCTTAAAGTTCATTCTAGTGCTAATTAGTTATAGACTTATAGTCCTGCAATATTGTAGAATACAAATGACATCATCGGGATTTCATACATTTTTGGTCCAAATATGTAAGTGCCGGCCAAAGAGAAATAATGCTATATTATGTTAGAACTTCTGTCTGAGCATTTATTGTTATAGCACTAAAGTTGTAGGGCCAATGACCTTGGTTTTATACTAGTTCTTAAATTCTTTGTTGCGGTGAATTAAACTAACAAAAACAAATTAATTGTTCTACCATAACTTGACATTTGAACTTATTTTGGTAAGATACGCTGGCTCCAAACCTATTTTTGACATGAGAATTGTGTATTGGGTTTATTTGGGGGTTTTTATAATTAAACATAATAAAATCATCTACATAACGACGGTGGAAATTTCAAATGTCGTAAGGGACAAACGCCTACCTTTCAGGGGAGCCGAAAGACAAAAATCATTATTTTTTTAATTCGTAACTTGGAAACTACTCATCCCATTAAGATGATTTTTACATGTATACTTTTCAAATAACTTCATCTACACTAATCTATTAATAGAATATCAATAATAGCAGTAGTTTAAGAAATAGTGTCTTATGACAAAAGAATAAGAAGAAAATGTGCGTTACTGTTCAGAATCGTTTAAAAATAATTAATTTTAAACCAAAAATTCTAATTTTATATAATTTATTAGGTAAATCTCTTATTCTATCTTTATAATTTTAATACAAATCAAATCTTAATCAATTTAATAACTAATTCAATATGAATAATCTCATTTTTTACTCACGTAAAAAGGATTGTGTTTAATTTTATTCATAGCAACATTTTGCAACGGTCAAAAGGACGAGACAAAAAGTGAGCTTTAAAAATTGTTCCGTTATTCCTCTACCACTTCTCTTTTGTCTCAAGGACTGTAACCGATTCTTTCAATATTTTTAACGCCAAATTATACCAGCTAAAACTACAGTCCACTTTTATTCAAGACCACTATATATCCTGAAGAGCTTTGCAAGTTAGGGATTTTTACATGGTCCTATACGAACCTCCGATTTGGAAGAAAGAAGATTGAAGAGGTCGGAAAAGGTCGAGCTACTCCTACGGACTCCCTACAGTGAGCCGTAATCCAGATTTGCGTCTTCGGGCACATCCAGCTACGTGCAAGTTGCAAGCTGACACTCATCGCATCACATCCCAGCAGTCAGGATTATTCAGCGACGGGTGAACAAGGCCAGCACACACGGAGCGTTCCTTTTCAATAGGAAACAAGTGCCGCGACCAGGAGGCAGTCGCGTCACCCCATATCGTAGCAATCACATACAAGGAGTCAGCAAGTCATACGAGAAACGGGATAAAGAGATCATACAAAGTTGAGCCATTCAAGCAATTGCGCAGATAAAGAAACTGTTATTTGGGGACACAGGACATAAAACCGTGAGACCGTTCCTTTATTTCCTTATAATCATTCACTTCACTCTTGTCTTAGTCGCTTTGCATTCCATCCATTTCCCTCAACTTACATTCATTATTTAGGCATTATATGACAGCCTAAAGGTCATTCCATTGGTTCACTAGTTCACTAGTTGCTTGTTTTCATTGCACTCATCTATCAGTAGTTAGATATCAATCGTATTACTTTCATATTATAGTTTGTAATTAGCATAACCTCACTAATTACTTGTTCAAATTCATACATTAAAACGTTACTAATTCATGTCGATTGAAATCAATTCATACCACCACTTATTTAAATCAATCACTTGTAACTCATTTGTGTTCACAATCACCATTTCAGCGCAAAAATAGTTATTTTATAATATTTATAACAAAGTGTAATCTTTCTCGCAGGTTATCAATCAGCTGTTTTGTATGCAACTAAACCGGTCAGTCAAGTAGTTATATTGCAGTTAGCGGCAACTGCGCGGATTTAATATTATCACTTTGTTGACGCGTAATTGCTACTTAATCTTTTCAAGGCGCTTATATTTTCACTTAACATTGCATATTAACTTCTTTCTTTTATTCTTTTACTATGGGTGAGCAGACTTTAAAATCGCTGAATTACAAACGCGGTGCTGTCAAAAGCAAGCTTACAACGTTTCAGAAGTTTCTTGATCAATTCTGCCGTCCTCTAATTAGAAAGCCGTTAAGCCCAAAAAGTTGTTTCGGAGATATTGGCAAAAAACGCGCGAAATGTTGTTTCTAAAAAACTACGCTACCTAGAACACTGATTCTTGCACAAATCATTCAAATTTTTATACATGCATCTTATAAACTTTTATCTATTGAGAAAACCCCTTTTAATTATTATTAAAATCTTTTTTTGTTTGTTTAGTTAAGCATGCTGCAGGAATTTTACATCTAATTACTGCTCTAAACGGCTGTTAACCTACACTTAGCGGCTCTTTAGTAAAGGAATTTCCTTAAATATTTAACAATTATATTTTTTGGTAAAATTATGTAAAGATACTTAGCTATAAAGTTGCTAAGCGATATAACTACTTAATAAGTAAGTAAATCACTAAAATTAAAATGAAAATACCTTCTGTAATAAGCGGCTATGATACCTTAGACTCTTTCTAGCTATTTAAAGAGCGTTGTAAAACTGCTTTATAGGTAAGTAATGCGGCTTAACTGCTCAATAGTTAAGTATTATATTAAATTATTCCGACCGATTTGATAAATGCCTGTAAAATATTTTTGTAGCAAAGTATTACGAAAAATTACAGTATTCAAAACTTATTTTAAATGGCGTTAAGGGAGGATAACTGCAAATAAGTTAAGTTTTTCTCTAAAACTGCATTTGTTTTTAAATTTCCTTCACTGAATGTCTTAGACAATGCTTAACTAAAAAGAAGTTAAAGTTGCTTTGCGCCTTTTTTTCTAAGAATAATCTGATAACGTATTTGTAGTTAAGTAGAAGGCCAGAAAATATTCATCAAATTCGGCAGTTAGGGTATTTTAACGTACGTTAAGCTAAGAAATGTGGGTTAGTCGCTTTAAAGTGAAGGAATCGTCAAAAGTTCTGTCACTTAACGGCCTATGACGTTTTTATATCTCTGGATCTATGTGGAATTGGAAAATGAGTCTTAGAGTGAAAGATAGAGAATTAAAAATTGTATCGGTTCGTATCAAAAAGTCAAAATCGACCAGACGGCTTTCTAAGTAAAGGACGGCAGAATTGTCAGCCGAACCTCAGCTTAGTGAATTACAGCTTGCCGAACTTCAGTTACGCTATGATAAGATAGTTCCTATATTCGATGAATTTGATGCCTTTCAGACAGAAATTGAGATGCTGTCAGAGGCTGCTAGCGGTGGAGACATCGGAGAGGAGCGCAAGCTTTTCGAGGATGGCTACTATGCCTGCATGTCGTCTCCTCAAGTTTTAATACAAAAGTATTCTCAGAGGCGGAATTCCTGCGGCAATGAATCTGAGGTAAGCTCTGTATCGACAGTTGTCAAAACACACAATCGAAATTTCATTAACCTGCCCAAGATTGATTTACCTCGCTTCGAAGGTGGTTATCATAACTGGTTAGCATTCAGAGATACCTATCTCTCACTCATTCACAATAATGATTCAATTAATACAATTAACAAGTTTCATTACTTGCGTGCTTCACTCAGAGGTAGTGCAGCTCTAGTCGTTCAAAGTTTGGACCTCACAAACTACAATTATGAAATTGCATGGCAATTACTTTCTGATAGATACTACAATCAGAAATTATTAGTCGCTAATCACGTTAGTGCTTTATTCAATGTTGAGCCAATTCATAAAGAGTCTAGCCAGGCCTTAAGGAACATTCTTGAAAAAAAAAATTTACGTGCTCTTCATTCACTAGGCCAGCCGACAGATAATTGGGACACTCTCATTATTCATTTGATGTCAAGTAAGTAAGATTCGGTAACCAGTAGAGAGTGGGAGGAGCGCAGGAACTCAGAATCTTCTGTCGCTACTCTGGAAGCATTTAAAATGTTTCTTCTTCAAAGAGCAGATTTTTTAGAGAGTCTTGAGGAAAAGAAGTCAATAAAATCAATCAGCAATCATCATCATCTTCATTTGGTCAACCAAAACCCAAAAGCTTCGTTGTCACAAATTCCTTTGACACCAAACGTAGAACCTCTTACTCTCACGAGTGTCCATTGTGCAAGAGAGATCATAATCTGTACAGCTGTTCTTTGTTTAGGAAACTTCCAAATGAGGCACGTCTTCAAAAAGCCAAGTTATTTAAAGTTTGCCTCAACTGCCTATGCCATGGTCACGCCGATTCTCAGTGTCGTCTGTCACACTGCAAATATTGCAATCAAAAGCACAATACGTTAATTCATTGTGAGCCTACTCTAGACTCTAACTCTAAAGTTGAGATCCCTCAAAATATAGCCATTGTTGCCAAGGAGTTCGTAAATAACACTAATGCTAGCAATGTACTGCTATCCACAGCTCTCGTGAAGGTCGCTGATAGTAAAGGTCGTCTGCAGACTGCACGTATACTGCTCGACAACGGCAGCACGGCGAATTTTATCACGCAGGATCTATGCGGTAAGCTTAAATTACGCACTTCTTCTGTAGACTCCAAGGTAACTGGGATCAATAGTCACACTTCAAGCAGTTCACAAGCTTGCTCAATACAAATTCATTCAGTTGATGGTAGCTTCAAGACGGACATAGATTGTTACGTACTTCCCAATATCACGACGGCCATTCCATCAAGGTATATACATTTACACAGCATTCAAATGCCTACAGGCATCCAATTAGCCGATCCTACATTCAATACACCTGCATGCATTCAAATATTAGTAGGTGCAGACATATTTTGGAACGTGCTAGGTTCTAATCGAATTCAGTTAGGAAAGAACCAACCGACCCTATTTGAAACAAAGTTAGGCTGGTTGGTCTCAGGAGGCATAAAACAGCCCAAACCAGAGACGTCAATTTGCATGCTTATGCGTGAAGTAGGTTCCGATGTTCAGATGGACATTTCCCGTTTCTGGGAACTAGATTCAGTTGCGCCTAAATACAAAATGACTGCAGAAGAACGCGCTTGTGAAGAGCACTTTATCAAGTCGACGTCACGTGACCCTGAAGGGCGGTTTGAAGTCTCTGTGCCGCTGAAGGACTCGCCTGATGTCTTGGGGGACTCTTATCAACGCGCTTTAGCAACTTTTTTGTCGGTAGAGCGCCGGTTAGAAAAGAATCCCAAACTTAAGGATCTTTACGTAGAGTTTCTTACAGAATACGAGAATTTAGGTCATATGAGCAAAATTAAGAACAATAATGGGTCAATTTCATGCTTCTTGCCCCATCATGGGGTACTTAGGGAGTCTAGCACGACGACTAAATTAAGAGTCGTTTTTAACGGGTCCTCTCCAACTACATCGGGCAAGTCTTTCAACGACATTCATATGATAGGGCCGACTATTCAAGATGACTTATTGTCAATTCTTTTACGTTTCCGTCAACACAATTTTGTAGTGACTGCAGACGTAGAAAAAATGTACCGTCAAATACAGGTTGTAGAATCGCAGCGGTCACTACAAAAAATTCTATGGAGGGCACACCCTTCCCAGCCTATCGCAGAATACGCTCTAAATACGGTTACGTACGGAACAGCATCCGCGCCGTATTTAGAAACAAGATGTCTCACTCAATTGGGACTAGATTCAAACGACAATGTCAAGCACGCCATATGTCACGACTTCTACGTCGATGACTTTTTATCAGGTAGGGACACAATCGAAGACACAATCACATTGTGTCGCAATGTCACAAGCAAATTAGATTCTGCCAAATTAAACCTTAGGAAGTGGCATTCAAATAATCAAGAAATTTTGCATGCAGTTTGCAATAAGTTATTACTAGACTATTCAGAGTCTGTTAACCTCAGCGTTGTCGAGTCATCCAAAACTTTAGGTTTAAATTGGCAGTGTGTTCAAGACACACTTACATTTTCGATACAGGTTAACTTGGACAATAAAATCAATAAACGTTCAATTCTCTCCACAATTGCTCAAGTGTTCGATCCACTTGGACTGGTCTCTCCGTGTATAGTAGAGGCAAAGATCATCATGCAACAATTGTGGATCAGTAAGTGTTCATGGGACGAGGAAGTTTCTCAACCAATCAAAGAATCATGGCGTCATTTTGCCCATACTCTACCGTACCACAATAACTTGGCTATACCTAGATGCATCAAAGTACACAACCCTGTTGACGTCACACTTCACACATTCACAGATTCAAGTGAGAAGGCATACGGGGCATGCGTTTATGTACGCAGTGTAGGCACCGACGGTTGTGTTTGTGTCCGTCTTTTAGCTTCCAAGAGTAAGGTGGCTCCAATTAAACCACAAACAACCATACCTCGTCTCGAACTCAGTGGATGTCTTCTTGGAGCAAGATTGTGTTCAAAGGTATTATCGTCACTTACCTTGGAGTTGAAGAATTGCGTATTTTTGGCTGATTCAACCATTGCATTGGGCTGGATCGCTTCTTCATCTCTCAATTTAAAGACTTTCGTGCGTTACAGAGTTAGCGAAATTCAGGAGCTTACTGCTGACTGGAAATGGCGCTATGTCCCTTCTAAGGACAATCCAGCAGACCTAGTGTCAAGGGGTCTTAGTGCTGATCAGCTGGACCATTCTACCTTATGGTGGACTGGTCCTCAGTTTCTTCAATCAGATCCATCAGTATGGCCAAAAAATCCAAACAAAGAACACAAGGCCAATCTGCCAGAAATGATACAGCACTCACATGTTGTCACTAACAATGAGCACAGTGACGTTAATATATTCTCCACCTTGATTAAAGATTCATCAAGCTTCACAAAACTTAAACGAGTTGTAGCTTTTGTGTTAAGATTCTGTCATAATAGCTGTAAAAACAAAACGAAACAAGAAGGACCACTCTCTCTTCAGGAGCTCGAGTTGTCAGTTAATTTACTTCTACGTACAGCTCAACAAGATACATTTCATTCAGAGTTAGCATTGCTCACGTCAGACAAACCTTTGCCTTGCAAAAGTAATCTACTTTCCCTCTCACCTTTCATTGGTGATGATTTGCTCATTCGTGTGGGGGGAAGACTGAGCAATTCTAGTTATGACTACAATGTCAAAAATCCAGTGTTGCTCAGTGCCAGACACCCTTTGTGTAAACTAATTTTTCAAATGTATCATATCACATTTATGCACGCTGGTCCACAGCTCCTTCTGGCTACAACGAGGCATAAGTACTGGACTTTAGGGGGGAGAAATTTACCCAAAGGTACAGTTCACAGGTGTGTCAAGTGCTGTAGATTTAAAGGTAAAACTGTCCAACCTGTCACGGGGAATCTCCCTAAAGAGCGCGTCCAATTAGAATTTCCATTTCTCTAAACAGGCGTCGACTATGCCGGACCAGTTATGATATCCAACCGGAAGGGAAGAGGCAGTATTCTTGTCAAATCTTATATTTGTGCTTTTGTGTGTTTAGCAACGAAGGCAGTGCACCTCGAGCTAGTCACTGATTTAACAAAGGAGGCTTACATTGCTGCGTTACACAGATTCATTGCTCGCCGGGGTAAACCGCGAACATTATTTTCAGATAACGGTTCAACGTTTCAAGGTACCTTTCATGAACTATCTAATATTTTAAATCAAGCCTTATCAACAGACGTGACTGAACAAGGTATTAACTTTTCATTTATCCCTGCTTATACACCACATTTTGGTGGATTGTGGGAATCTGCAATAAAATCAATTAAACATCATCTCAGACGTGTACTCGATCAAACCCACTTGACGTACGAGGAAATGTCTACACTACTGATTCAGATAGAGGCAATTTTAAATTCAAGGCCTCTCACTCCAATTTCCGATGATCCAAACGACCTGTATCCTTTGACACCTGCCCATTTTCTTATAGGACGGTCGATCAATTTTGTGCCTCATCCACAGATAGCAACGGCCAGTGTAACTTCTCTTCAACGTTGGAAACGCATCGAACTGCTAAAGCAACAGTTTTGGTATCGCTTTTCAAATGAATATGTTCTCTGGCTTCAGCAGAAAACCAAATGGTCCACCTCATCGGGACAACTCAAGGAGGGCGTTTTAGTTCTCGTCAAGGACAGGACTCTACCGCCCCTGCTCTGGCAGCTAGGTCGAGTCGTTCACATCATCCCAGGAGCCGACGGCGTCGCGCGGGTCGCAGACATCAGGACGAAGAAGGGCATCATCCGTCGGGCATTCAACAACATCTGTCCGCTTCCTACTACTGTTGAAGATCTACAGACTTCAAGGCCGGCAGCATGTTCAGAATCGTTTAAAAATAATTAATTTTAAACCAACAATTCTAATTTTATATAATTTATTAAATCTCTTATTCTATATTTATAATTTTAATACAAATCAAATCTTAATCAATTTAATAACTAATTCAATATGTATAATCTTTCCGTTAAAAAAATTCCGATCAAAAATTGTTCCGTTATTCCTCTACCACTTCTCTTTTTGTCTCAACGACTGTAACCGATTCTTTCAATATTTTTAACGCCAAATTATACCAGCTAAAACTACAGTCCACTTTTATTCAAGACCACTATATATCCTGAAGAGCTTTGCAAGTTAGGGATTTTAAACCTCCTCCAAAAAAACATCATTTATCTAAAAAAATCTCTTACGCCCTAGAACTATATTGTTATCTTATGTCGTAACTGCGTTTACAGTATTGTTTACTGCGAATTTCTGTGTTGTAAAGTCATTATAGTTTCCAGGTTTGTGAAGTAAGTACGTAGTAAAACGTATGAAAATAAAGATTTTAATACTCAATTTATTTATTTCCAAGTTTTTGGATGCGGGAAAAATAAAAATATAGGTCTGGTACCTACATATTTTTATTTTTATAAATAAAAGTGTGAAAACAATTAAAAAAATAAACTTAATCAAATTAAGTTTCTGCTATCTGGTACATCTTACATTTAACAACACAACTGTACCTAGCCTTATTCTCGAGGCGTTTGTGATTTTCTATAATAAATTCCACAGGATATTTTTATTGACCTTATGATAGAGCGTCTCAAACGGTTTTAACTCGAGAGTGGGTTTCTAGCAGCAGGGCTATCTAAGCTTCTCAAAATCACAATCAAAATAATTCAATGCTAATCTATGTACATCTTCTTCAACAAGTTAAAGTCGAGTCCAGAATTAGGCGAACTAACTTGACAGCCGAAAATGTTGCCAGACATAGGACAAAATAAATAGTGATAGGTTTATGTCGACACAAATATGTCGATATAACCCAGTGCCTTCTATAAATCTGATTCTATTTATATTTTATCAAGTAATTGTCGTCCAAACTTTCACACTCATAGATACTTGCCAAATAGGGACGAACTACAGCAATTTTTATGATATGATATGATCTGAAGGAAGTACGGTTTAAAGCGGATGTTTACTCCTCAAATTAGGAATAAAATACAAAAATAACGCTGTTATTACAACAGGCCATTGTGATCCTTATAGTACATTTCATGTACCATACATATAGCATTCATCCCTTTCTTTCTGGCAAATATGAAAGTGCAATAGAGACAAACGCGATTTTAATTAATTTAATACCCTAATAAGTATTGTTGCTAGGTTACAATTTGACTGAAAAAATCGAACACATAACGGATTATCATCTTATATTATAGAAATAATATTTGGGGGAGGCCTATGTCCAGCAGTGGACGTGATTTCGTGTATTCTCAATCACTGTTATAGCTTCGAGCAGACCGATGACAGAAAGCCGAATGGCTTGCTTTGTTTGGCTAATGGTCCGAACTGTCCACAAAACAAAATGGCGGACAGCGTCCTTAACGATGTCCAAAACGATGTTCGATGTAGTTTTAATTCCAACCAATTTTTATTATTATTATTTTGCTTAGGGTGGGTTTAGACCCAACGAGTGAATGCTCTAGAACATGTTCTGTCTTTATTTTTACAAAGAAAACGTAAGAGATAATGCCATAGAATTCTTGTTCGTTCGCTTGGTCTAAACCCACCCTTAGTAAAATTATTAGTTTGATTCCAAACACAATGATAATGATTAACTAGACTTTTTAAATATCGATATTACATTAACAGCACTAGCCAAACTGTGGCAACATTAGTGTACAATGAGCTGTCAAGTTAGTTCGCCTAATTCTGGACTCGACTTTAGGTATATTATCACAAAAAAAATACTTTGTTACATTGTACTTTTATTTTTTGGTAATAGGTAAGTAAAAAACATCTAAATCTTATTGATTTTGTTATTCAAGTAAAGTGTTGGCGCCTTTTCTGTAGATATTTCGAAGTAAAAGGCTTTAAAAGCCCAATTTTCTTTCTCAACTCTTATTATTACTAACTACTCTGCTACACTAGACTATGACTATAATTACATAAATGAGTTGTATTTTGCTTTGCATTGGTCACAAGAAAGACGTTTATTTAAAACCTGTATGACGTTTATAACTAAAAGGAACTTTTGATATGAGATTTAAAGTGAATTATTCTTTTAGATCAACTCAGGCAATGGGACAAAAAATAGTCAAGTCTCGCGAAAAACTACAATAATTTGACCATTATAAAAAATTAAGCACTATACCTCATTTTTCCTTACATGATTCAAATTACAGGTGTCAGTTCACAACTATCAGGTCAATGGAAGTGTTTTTTTTTTTCGAAAATATCAACTTTTCTCAGTGAGAAATAGTAAAAAAGAGGCATATATAAATACACTTAGTATTTAGTAGTCTCCTGGATCTCCTTTGTGCTCATCTTCCTCGTCCTTCTCCGCTAGTGTATGAAGGACTCCATGCGAAAATCCAAATTGTAAATATGCGTTATGGAAACGCTTTGGCACTGTGTATTTCTCGCATAAGCGTTTCAAATCTTTATATTTTTTATAGATAAGGGCAGTTTTGTCTTATATAAAGGTTTCCTGCCGGATTAAGATTGGAATCCTCCGGTTCACGTAGTTTATTATTATTATAACACATGCGAAAACACGAGAAAACGAATTCATTATCATAATGGGTAATCCAGTAAAACATTTAAAAGCTTAGTTAGTAATACTGTACCAACTAATAAGTTTGTAGGTACATTATAATCCACGACAGCAACAACCTCTCAGTTGCTTAGAATTATGTTGGTTAAGATCACGAAAAGTCTAAACAAAAAATCATTAACACATTATATTTATCACTGTAATTCCTGAATAATGGCACTTAAATGGTTACACTAAGGTATTTAAAACTTACCGCAACATTCTGCTTTGATATAAACTGATGTTTTTCTTCTGGATTGAAAAGGATCCAAACGTCGTTTTTATTGAGACATGGTTACAACACACGCGATATAACATAAATAATTATAACAACAAACTTTCGATGTGATCTGCGCACGAGTTACACTCCCGCTTGTTTTGTTTTTTGTTTTGTCACTGGACGCGGTGCGAAGCGACAGCAAGTTTGTGTCGTATTTACCCCTCCCGCCTTCACCTTACTAACGGGTGATGTTCCAGGACTCGCCCAATAATGTTACAAGTGCGACGAAAAATGTTATCTTGATGTTATAATTCACACAAAAAATGGTTAATGTTTTCGAATATAAAGTTTTTTTGGGGTGTAACTGTCATTTTTACGCTGCTTTTAATGTTGAATATTTTGTTAGTTATATTTTTTGTGACATACAGCATCGGAGTTTTAAATTTTTTCGTTTAATTGCTACGTACAACAATATTTGCAAAAAGAAACCCGAGCCGATGTTCATGGACATATTGTTGTAACGGCTATAGTGCAAAACATATTTGGTACTTACAACAATATTAATTCAAAGTTTTACATACATTTTAACAAATCGAATGTTGTAAGGGAATGTCAATTCTTTATTAGGGCCTTACAACATAGTAATTTCAAAAATATTAGACATACGACCCTGCGCTTAATACCACAAGACGTTAATAAAAAATATTTGAACGATACAACATAGTATGTTAAATATTAGGAAGTTACGACAAACTTTAACCATCTCATAACTTTTTTATTAGGAGTCATATCAAAATTTCAATACTACAGACAGATAGAAAAAAATCACTGATTCCAATGGTATATTTAGTGTACTTACGACAAAATGTCCCTTACGACATTTGAAATTTCCACCGTCGATAATATCATGTGCATTGTATGGTATTAGTGCATAGTAGCTATGCGATACATTTTCCAGGAATAACACCCTCAGCTTACGGCTTTGGAATATTATTGTTGTTCCAGACGATGGTGGTTCTTTTTCATTGAATTAAACGAAGATACGCATGCACATAATTTTTGTTTAATTATAAGAAATCCCTACATAAACTCAACACAAGGTCCTCATAATACCATGGATATTGGTACTACAGCCATAAGAATAAATACTATTAGAAGGGTAACTTCATCCCCACCACGCGCGCTCTCGCGTGGCCTGTCAACAGTCCAGGACTACTTATCGCAGCAAACACTAGCGGGTTGCCATCCGGAATAGGCGCTTGGGTTAAACGTGCAACAATATTTCAAATGAAGCTCTCAAAGGCGCCACTGTCTACGCAAACTGTGGTTTTACCATACGAAATTGTTAGTTCCGTATTTGACCGCGTGCTTTACGATAATAATTGTAGGACTACATCAACGAAGTTTGAATCTTTATTTATTATTTGTATCATAAACACATTAAGTAAAGAGCGTTAAAATAAAATAATTAAATAAATACATTATTTATGTACCTATGCACTTTATGTTTTATCCAATATTAATCGTAATTAAGTAAGTCTAAGATAGTATATCACTGGTTACGTTATAAAAGAAAGAGTTGCTAAATTAATTAATAAAATGCACAAATACATCCTACATAAACAGGGTGTTAGGTAATGAGTGGATAATCCTTGAATTATGGATAGAGGGCACTTAGGACGTTATGAAAAAGCTAAAATAGTTTAGGTAAAAGTCGCACGGTTTTCGAGATATTTGGACTTTTAGGTTTTTTTCGAAAATGAACACCCTTGTTCAATGTTTTGATCATAGCACCATTCTATGCATTTTTTTTCCAATTTTTATTTTTTGTCAATATTCTTGAAAACTTATGTTATCAGATAGTTATCACCAACAATGGATTTTTAAGAAAAAAATCGCAATCTGAATTTTTGCGTTTTCAATCGTACATTGATCGAACTTTCAGCTCCCATGGTGAAAAAAAATACACTACCGTCTAGTTGCCCATAAGTTTAAAAACATGCCAATTTATTGACAATTTAAAAATAGTAATTACCTTTTGACTTTATAGCATATTCTACCGGTGTGTATTGTGTTCGAATAATTATTAAACAAAAAAAATTCAACACACAATTCACCATTAATTACGCAATAATAGCGAAATTCAAAATCGAATTCCGAAAAAAAAACAAAAAGCAGTCGGCATATTTTTTAAATTTGGAATAAATGGCATTTAAATTAGTAGGCAGTAATGTAATTTTTGCAACAAAAAGTTTTGAATTTTTCGCCCGGGATACAAAGAGTAAATCAGGAAAAGTGTGGGTGGGCGTGTATTTTTTTTCATTATTTTTACATTTTGATTTTAAATTCAAAAGGTAATTACTATTTTTAAATTGTCAATAAATTGGCATATTTTTAAGCTTATGGGCAACTAGACGGTAGTGTATTTTTTTTCACCATGGGAGCTGAAAGTTCGATCAATGTACGATTGAAAAGGAAAAAATTCAGTATGCGATTTTTTTCTTAAAAATCCATTGTGAGGTGGGTACACTGAGGTGTATTAAAGCAAACAACAGTTTCGTATGACAGTCCGTTTAATACTGGCTGAATAGGCGCGCACTACAACGAGCGCACGCACACAACTACATACGCACCATTTCTCTTCCTTTATTCTTTAAACCTGATAACATTGATAAATATATGCATTAAAAGAATTGCTTGAAATTAACATTACTTCTAGGTCTAAGCTGGTGGCGACGGGGCGGCAACTCTGGCAGCTGTTCGTCTTGAACGCCTGGCAAATTAGATTCAGTTACATGCCCCCCTGTCTCCGCCCTTCCACTCTCCTCCTCGAACAACTCAATAGTGTCGCTCGCCTCCACCCATTCCTCACCGTCCTGCTCAGGTACTGCAACATTACCCTGCGGGTCTGGCGCCGGCGCCTACGGCGACTCGACCGCCCTCGGCCTCTCAGGAATGAGCGTTGACGATGGCGATATCGCAACAGTTGATGAGTCGCGGTCAGGTGCAGTCTCGATGCCTCGCTCATCAACCGATGCACCCGTATACCTAATCATCTGGTCTACATGTCTAACATATCTTACATTATATTCATGAACGTTATTCATATGTGGCGACTAAAATTGCCCCGAAGGTTGGCAACACTTTTTCTTGTCACTCAGACAGTGCAACACGACTCCTGCCCTGTGCTCGCAAATAACTTTATCATTAGAATAACCGATTGTGATTATTATAAACAAGGTTCTCTCGAAGTGCTCAATTTCTTTATTGTTGATATCATTTAATGTGTTGTATCGAAGTAGATATTTACAAGAACGGTGGTGTTTTATTCCGGCGACTTCCCATCGTCATCGTCAACGAGCCGGCTTCGCGCTGAGGCCCATTACCTCGACCGACGCCCTAAGACGGGATTCAACATCCACAACTGGTGACCCCGAATAGAATACGTGAGCATCTTCGAGGACCGACGGTGCGACGGTGAACAGCGCGAGCTGGAGGCTGCAGCGTCCTTGAGCCCAGTACCTACTCTGTCGCCCGCCGTTGTTGTCCGATAGCGCTGCAGGATCATATCATCTCCGTCTGAATCTGAATATTTGGAAGTGCAGTGCATGTGTTAAATTTACTAATTAAGGTGTTTAGTGCAATCATTTCGCCGATCGTTCATTGACCCTGAAACGCTCGATATTTGGCGGTAAATTCAAAATCCGTTTTGATACTTGACAGACTGCGTTCCGTTTCATGTGACAGTTGGTAAATTGGAACAAACTGTAAGTTATTTTACTCTACTCAAACATCAACGTCAAACAGGATTGGTGACATTTCCGAACTTTATGTATTTGTAGTTTGGTTATTTTACTTCGTTTAATTATTTAACTTTTCTTTGAATTAGTGCAGATTTATCATAATACTCAATTTGGAATTACTTATTTTGCCCACGTAAAGATAAACATTGTTAAAACTAGTTGACATTCCAATTTATTTACGTTTTAGAAACTATTAGATTAATACAAACTATCGTTTGTTTACATGTACATAAACATAGATTCAACTTTATTATACAGGGTGTCTGGAAAACCTTTGGAGATATTTGGCGCGGTAATAGTTCGCACGATTCTGATCACGGGGGTATGGTTCATTTTTGTTTCTGTTAATGTAAAAAAAAAGAAGATTTAATTATATTCATTTTGTTACTTGATGTATCGCAGCCGATATCTTGACCTTGACATTTTGATGTTGATACTATACTAATCCAAACGTTCGTAGTAACTAACGTCAAAAGTCTAAGTTCAAGGTCAATGACCTGAGACCATACGTTGTTTACATGGTATGTAAACAGTTCGCTCCATGTAAATAGTTCGCCCCATGTAAACCAAAATCAAATTACAAAAAAAAGATTAATTTTAATGCAACTCACTGTATTTACGTTTTTACAATTGAACATTTTAGCGGGTTTTGTAATGTTCACTAGATCTGTTGGAACACGCACTGCCGAGCTCTGATCGTCTGTTTCATATTAATGTCGAGACCTAAACATTTACCTTTTTTCTGCTCTAAAATAGCCCATTTATTGTTTTACAGCAAAATTAATTCAAACTTTTATTATTATTTATTCAGACTAGAAAATCTGAAATTTAATTTACCTGACATCTAATGACAACCATAAATTTTAAAGCTGGCATCATATACGTTGTTGAAAGATTTTCGTATCCTAGAACAAGTTCAATCTATTATATAAAATGCTAAGCTGATTGTTGATATATCAACGCACAGCCCAGACCGCTGGACCTAGAGACTTGAAATTTTGCACATAGATACCTTATATAGTGTAGAGATCCACTAAGGAAGGATTTTTGGAAATTCCACCCCTAAGGGGGTAAAATAGGGGAAAAACTTTTGTATGAAAGTCCGTCAGTTTTGAAGTTAGACGCTTCAAATTTTGCGTTTAGGTTGGCGATTGAATTTCAAGTTATACGTGTCTCAGCGTTTATGATAATTTCAACCCCGAAGGGATGAAAAGGGGTAAAACGGATTGTTAATATATCAACGCACAGCCCAAACCTTAGGACCTAGAGACTTCACATTTTGCACATAGATACCTTATACAGTGTAAAGATCCACTAAGGGAGGATTTTTGGAAATTCCATCCCTAAGGGGATGAAAATTTGTATGAAAGTCCGTCAGTTTTAGTTTAAGTTAGACTATTCAAATTTTGTGTTTAGGTTGAAAATTGAAAATTAATTTATACGTGTTTCAGCGTTTTTGATAATTTAATCCCCGAAGGGATGGAAAGGGGTAAAACTAACTGCCTGATCGATCAACGCACAGCATAAACCGCTGGACCTAGGAACTTGAAATTTGAAGGGAATATTCCTTGGGTACCCTAACGGTACACTAAGAAAGGATTTTTGGAAATTCATCCCCTAAAGGGTTCAAATAGGGGGTAGAAATTTGTATAAGAGATAAATTATTTTTAAAATAAGCAGTTTGGAAATTGGTATTTAGGCTACTGATAATAAATAAAAAATACTTCTTTCAGCTATTTAGAAAAAACTACCCCTAAGGGGGGTAAAAGGGAGTTTTAGTTTGTTCCTCCTTCACGCTGCAATGGTGCTGGATGGATTTGGATGAAATTTAGAATGGAGATAGCTTATACCCTGGATAACAACATATCAAAATCCTATTCCGGAAAATTTAAAGTTTCCCGAGGGAATAACGACAATATCTTTTTGTTTTTTGAAAAAGTCATCATGGGTGTCGTTTTCTTAGGTTGCGTTGACGCAGATTTCGAAAATGATATCAAATTTCGGATTCAAAATGGCCGCCATGATGTTTATTGAAAAAGTCGTCATTGGTATCATTTTCTTACATTTTGGGGACGCAGATTATGAAAATGATGTCAAATTTAGAATTCAAGCTGGCGGCAATGATATTTTTTGAAAAAGTTGTCACGGGTAACATTTTCTTAGTTTTTGGGGACGCAAATAATTACTAATATAGAATAAGATTTGTAATTATTTGACAAAATTGCGCAATTGAATAATTTATTCCTCCTATGGCTTTTGCCATCCAGTGTGACAGCATGAGACAGGCTTTGTACCTACATTCAGTTTTGTTAGTCTATATCAAAAGGAGCGGTGTCAGATTGAAGTTGTCAGCGTTGACATATCCAGATTTTAACATTTTTTTCCGCTATTTTCAATACTATTCACGGCGTATTAATTCTACGGCTGTTATTTAATATTAGGGCGGTTATTATGATCACTTGAAAATAATTACTGACAGGCATTTAATTTTTCGGCGAATTGGTCGGTTATTTAATTCTAAAATGTCATTTCAAACAATACTCAAGGGGTAAAAAAGCTATACATCGATAGGTATACATAATATTGCTGTACAAAGGAAATCCATACTAACATTATAAACGTGAAAGTAATTATGTCTGTCGTCTGTCTGTTTGTTATGCATTCAAGGATAAACCGCGGAACTGAATTAGATTAAATTTGTATCTCAAAAATCACCCCTAAGGGGGTGAGATTTGGGATGGTAGTTTGTATGACAATTTGGTCATTTATGTTATTTTTTTTAGTTGGAAACGTGGTAATTGGTGTTTAAGCTACTGTTTAATACTGTTTAAATTTAATACTGTGTAAAACTCAGGCGATAAATGGGGAGTAGAAATTTGTATGGGAGATATCAAAATGGCTACATTAGGAAATTGATATTTAGGCTACTGTTTATAAATAAAATATACTGCTTTCAGCGATTTAGAAAAAACTACCCCTAAGGGGGTAAAAGGGGGTTTTAGTTAGTTACTCCTTAACGCTGCAACGGCTAGATGGATTAGGATGAAATTTAAAATGGGTGTAGCACCCTGGATTAACACATAGAAAAATCCCATCCCGGATAATTTAAAAGTTCCCGGGGGAATAACGACAATGTTTGGTGTTTTTTGAAAAAGTCATCGTGGGTGTCATTTTCTTAGGTTGCGTTGACGCTGATTTCGAAAATGATATCAAATTTGGAATTCAAAATGGCCGTCATGATGTTTATTGAAAAAGTCGTCATTGGTATCATTTTCTTACATTTTGTGGACCCAGATTATGAAAATTATGTCAAATTTAGTATTCAAGATGGAGGCCATGATCTTTTTTAAAAAGTGGACATAATTGTCATTTTCTTAGATTTTGAGGACGCAGATTTCGAAAATGATGTGAAAGTATAGGTAGAAATTCAAAATGGCAATTCAAAAAAAAAAGGCAATTGTCTGTCGTCTGTCTGTTTGTTACGCTTTCACGGATTAACCGCAGCACCGAATTAGATTAATGGGCATTGGGTAAATTTGTTTGAAGAATATAATTGTCTTTGTTTTTTCAGCGGCCACTGATGATGTTTGGGAGTTCCGCCATTTATAATGATAGATACCTACATTATAATTAGTATTAAGACTCATAATATAATATATGTAATATTGAACTATGATGGATATTTTAAGAGCAATCAAACTATCATGAGAGGGATGGTGCTTTGAGACGGCGAATTTAGACAGATTCTCATTCGACACCTCACTACAAATATGCCAGGAACTACGGGTACACCATGATACACAGTCGGGGCAATATATCCGGCAGCTCTACTAAAAATGGTCGAAGATCGTATGGCGAGAGATAGTAACGATTTGAATACATTAAACCGCGAATTCTTTAATATTGTACAAAACACAGATGATCTAAAAAATAATGTGTACCCCGATCTAAAAAACAATATAAAGAATAGATAATGTTTGTGCGAGAGGGTGATCTTAGCACCGACAAACGAAATTGTCGGGCGGATAAATATAAAAATATGTCTCATGTAGAAGGCGATGTTGTGGAGTAGATACTCCACAACATCACATTGGTAGACAATGTCATAGACACAGAGCAAGTCACGTCCTACCCTTAGAGTTCCGGAACTCTTTCGAGGTATCGGGAGTGCCCTCCCGTAAGAGTTAATGGTTAAGGTTGGTGTCCCGGTAAATTTCGAGCTCAATATTACATGTGTTTGAAAGATGATTCTTGCTAGGGAGGACGTCAAACTATAGAATTACTTAAAACTATTAATTTACTTAACTGCGATAAACGAGTTCTACGCGGACGAAGTCGCGGGCAAAAGCTAGTTCTTTGATAAATGGCTACGTCATAGACTGCTGAAAGTTCGGATGGACATGAAATGAACGATCCGGTTATTGCTGTCCGTATTGATCTGTATGGTATTCGTCGCGCGGTATAGCTAACAGTCCGAATATAAACGCCGTCGCATAATTGATTAAATTTGTATGATCGCACTTGTCATAGAGAAAAAAAAAGACCGGCCTTGTCCCAGGCCATGGAATCATGGAATCGATATACGTACGTAGTTGGTACTTACATAACACATACATACTCATTCCATGTTCCGGACTTAGAGCATTCAATAAGGCTACGTTCGCATGGACGTGCAGAAAGGCGTTGCGTTAGCGGGGCGATTTCGCATCGTCAACGCCTAGGAACCAGAGGTGTTCGCATAGACGTAAAATAGTCACTTGTCGTTTTGTGCTCACACGGTTCTTATTCTTCTAGGATACGAAACTCTTTCAACAACGTGTATGATGCCAGCTTTAAATGTAATTCTGATTACACATACCGTGTAGGAACGATTTTATTTTTACAAAAGTAACCTCTTTTCATAAAGATTTTTCAATGGTAAAAGATTTAAAAAAATACTATGTCAAACTGTCAAAGCACAATCACAACTTAATGATTCGTTTTAATTGTTGTGTTTTTTATTCGTATTACTCCTTGATAAATAGTGCAAAACAATAAAATAAATCCATGATTCATGATCTCGTAAAATAAGTCTAATGTACGAGTACAAGTGCTATTTTAGCTGAGTGAGTGTGAGAAGTGTGAGTAATAATCGTAATCGTAAGTATAATTTTTAAATTATTTCACATAATAGCTCTTATCAGAGACCGTCTTTTCATTTACATTCCAGAATAATGTGTCTAAACACCATTGAGCTTTTGACCATGATTAGAAACATTGTTGATAAGGAACAACTTGTTTATTTATATTACGTTGTGACACATGTTATGAATGAAGTAGTTAAGATGGGGCACACTGAGAGCATCGTCAGGAAAGGCGACGATAAATTAGCCTGTAACTCAGTCAAATATTAACTTAAAAAAAAGTTACCAATATAGGGATGATCCAAATCATCCACCCTATCTACTGTTAAAATTTCTCCAAAGGTTTTCCAGACACCCTGTATAAGCGTCATTCTCTTGAATATTGATGTCATTTAGAACACGTTTTGTATAATTGGATCAATTTTTGTGTTTTTTCCTGTCTACAATGGCTGACGAGTCTGATAATGAAAACACCACTTCCCCACAGAGCAAAATAAATTCCCCTGCACTTCATGCAGTTGCTGTTAAATTGCCCCCCTTCTGGTCTGAGCGGCCAGCCATATGGTTCGCACAGGCGGAGGCAAATTTCGAGTTGGCTAACATAACTGTCGACAAAACTAAATACAATTATATCATTGCACAACTTTCTGGCCAATATATGGCAGTGATTGAAGATATTGTCAGCAACCCTCCAAAGAAAGACCTATATGATTTTCTTAAAACGGAGCTTATTAAGCGACTTTCAATATGTGAGGAGCAACGTATAAACCAGCTCCTTGGTGATGAACAGCTTGGCGGAAGGAAACCATCCCAGTTTTTAAGACACTTACGCTCCCTGGCAGGACCAAACTTTCGTGCTCAGGATGAAATGATTCTGCGTCAATTATGGATGCGGAGGCTTCCACAATTTGTGCAAGCCATCCTTACTTCCCATGCCGATCTGCCTTAAGAGAAGGTGGCAGATTTAGCAGACAAAATTATAGAGATACCCCCTGGCCCTCAAACAGTATGCTCTACCTCATTATCTTGTAATTGCAGTGTTTCATCAACCGAAGATCCATTGTTGGCTGTCACTCGTCGGCTGGACCAGTTAGCCACCCAAATTGCTGCGATCCAGCGCCCAAGTAGAGGACAACAGCGGGACACTTCGCAGACTCGGCCCCAGTCGTGTTCAAAGAGCCGTCAGGGGCTGTGCTGGTACCACTGCAGATTCCAACATAATGCTCAGCACTGCACATCACCATGTACCTGGAAAGGTTTAACACCAGAGGCGGAAAACGGTCAGCGCAGTCACTAATGGCGACCACTGGTGGCTGCCCCGAAATATCTGTAAGTCGCCGCTTATTTATAACTGATAGCAACACAAGGCAGAGGTTCCTGATAGATACGGGCTCTGATATCTCATGTTTCCCACGTAAGCTACTCAAGGGCCATTTACAAACTGCCAACTACCAGTTAGTTGCTGCAAACGGCACACCTATTGGTACTTATGGCCCACTCAGGCTTACATTAAACGTGGGACTTCATCGAGATTTTAGATGGGATTTCGTCATATGTGATATTGACACTCCCATCATTGGGACTGATTTCCTCGCGCATTACCACCTATTACCTGACTGTGCACGCGGACGGCTAGTAGATGAGATATCAGGTTTATCTCAACCTGCAGAATTTGGCAATGCGACTCAACTCTGCGTAAAAGCTATTATAAGTGCGAATGGTGACTCTAAATTTAATAAGATTCTGTCTGAATTTCCATATGTAGCTAGGCCACCTGGGTTCCCGCGCATAGTGAAACACGAAACCGTGCATCACATTAAGACGACCAGCGGACCACCTGTGTCCTGCAGACCGCGCCGCCTCGCCCCAGACAAGCTGCGTATTGCCCAACGCGAATTCGCCGACATGATTAAGACCGGCACCGCACGCCCTTCGAGTAGCGCCTGGGCGTCACCTTTACATTTGGCGCCGAAAAAAGACGCTACTTGGAGACCGTGCGGGGACTACCGCCTTTTAAACGCACGGACTATTCCAGACCGGTACCCGGTTAGGCACATCGGCGATTTCGCCCATAATTTGGTAGGTGCCACTATTTTTAGTACCATTGATTTGGTAAAAGCTTACCAGCAAATTCCAGTTTACGCCGACGGCATATGTAAGAGTGCCATCATCACGCCGTTTGGCCTGTATGAATTTCCATACATGAGTTTTGGTCTCCGTAATGCTGGCCAAACATTCCAACGGTTTATAGACGAAGTCACGCGTGGACTGGATTTTTGTTTCCCATATGTTGATGACATCCTTGTTTACTCCCGCGACGCTCCACAACACGCTGAACACCTGCGCCTGCTGTTCGAGCGCCTTTCCGCTTACGGTGTTATCGTCAACTGTGGGAAGTGCGTGCTTGGAGCTGAAGAGGTTACTTTCCTCGGTTACCGAATTTCGTCAGCTGGCACGAAACCACCTAAGGAGCGGATCGACGCAATCAGAGAGTTTCCCTTGCCAAAGACCGCATCTGGCCTTCGAAGGTTCTTGGGTATGATTAACTATTACCGTCGTTTCTTACCCAGGACCGCAGCTCACCAAGCCCCCCTGATTGAGCTCCTTACCATCCCAAACTTAAAAGCCGCTAAACCCGTACCTTGGACACCGATATCGGAAAGCGCATTTTATAAGTGCAGGGAAAGCCTCACAGAGGCAACCCTTCTTGCACATCCTTGTCCTGACGCGCCTCTCGGTCTTTTCACTGACGCATCGAGCAGCCATGTCGGTGGCGCCCTCCAACAGAAGGTAAATGGCAGTTGGCAACCTCTTGCCTTTTTCAGCAAGAAACTTACTCCTCGCCAGACCACATGACCTGCTTATTACCGCGAGTTGTTGGGAGTGTACGAGGCCATACAGCATTTTCGATATATATTGGAAGCTCAACACGTCACTATATATACCGACCACAAACCGTTGACTTACGCATTCTCCCAACGCCGCGAAAAACTTCCCCCACCACAGTTAAACCAATTGTCTTTTATATCACAATTCACCACCGATATTGTTTATATTAAAGGTACCGAAAACGTGGTCGCAGACACGATGTCCCGCATCAAGGCTGTTCACCTGGCCGAGGACTACACAAAGCTGGCCCAGTCTCAGCGCCAGGACGACGACCTGATGAGATTGATGACAGACCCCAATAACTCATCCCTAAAATTGGAAAAAATAGCGGTGCCTGGTTCTGACGTCGTACTAATTTGCGACACGTCTACCGGCAGACCACGCCCGTACCTGACCCCAAATTTCAGACGAGCTCATTTCGACAAACTTCACAATTTAAGTCATCCAGGGGCACGATCTTCAATTCGCTTGGTTTCAGAGCGTTTTGTTTGGCCCGGTATGAACAAGGATTGCCAAGTGTGGGCTCGCACTTGCATTCCCTGTCAACGCAACAAAGTCACCAGGCACACTAGCACACCTTATGGCCATTTCACCTGCCCATCCAGCCGTTTCCATCATGTCCATATAGACATTGTGGGCCCACTACCCATGAATCGTGAGTACAGCTACTGTTTAACTGCAGTAGACCGATTCACGCGTTGGCCTGAGGCCTGGCCCATGTCTAACATTACAGCCGAAGAGGTCGCCAACACCCTCATCAGCGGTTGGATAGCCCGTTTCGGCGTCCCTAGCACCATCACTACGGACCAAGGACGCCAGTTCGAGTCGGACTTGTTTAACCGCCTAATGAAACTCCTCGGAACTCGGCGAATTAGAACAACAGCTTATCACCCGGCAGCAAATGGGATGGTGGAGCGACTGCATCGGCAGCTCAAGGCAGCACTAATGTGCCATGGTGACTCGTGGCTTAGTGCCCTGCCACTCGTTTTGCTCGGCATCCGTAGTGCTGTCAAAGACGACATCAAGGCTTCTGCGGCGGACCTAGTCTACGGCGAACCATTACATTTGCCCGGAGAACTAATCGCGCCGGCCCTCTCGTCGCAGTCATCGCCCACAATTTACGTCCCTTTCCTTTTAGGCTGGTTAGAGCGGGACATACAAGATGTGATGTCTCGAGGTCAAGACCCCATTTCACGTTTCGTTAACTACAATGGCGTGCTTTAATGTCTTTTAGGTGATGCTGGGAAGCTTTTTTGAACGGGATTGTGCTAGAACGACTCGCGCTCTGAGGGTTTCGGTAAGGGTTAGCATCTTAATCTTAACCCCCGACAAAAAAGAGGGGTTTTAGAAGTTTAAAGTGTTCATTTGTGTGTCTGTTTGTAAGCTGTAATTTGGCATAGTGATAGCTAGCGGTCCTGGGTTCAAATCCCAGTAAGGGCAGATATTTGTGTGCTGTGTAGGGTTGCCAACTATTTCTTGGGCAAATATAGTATTTTCCAAGCCCAAGGTATAAAAAATATAGTACACAGAAAGAAAATATAGTACTTCGAAGATTTTTTTTAAAGTGTGTAAATTTATTCATCAACACTACATACTATAAAACAAAGTCGCTTGCCGCTGTCTGTCTGTACTTATGTATGCTTAGTTCTTCAAAAGTACGCAACGGATTTTGATGCGGGTTTTTTTAATAGATAGAGTGATTCAAGAGGAAGGTTTAGATGTATAATCCATGCATACTAAAGTAGAGAAATACTGATAATTTTAGAGGTTTCTAATATGATGTCGTAAATAATTAAAAAAAAATGCGCTTACATTGAATACGACCCAACGGATTTCGTCAATCGCTTACGCGCCCAAATGACACAGCTCCGGCCAGTACCCGCGTCACGCCACGAGAGGCCAGGAACGTTCATATTCAAGGAGTGGCCTACTGCAACGCATGCTTTCTTACGAGACGATACCACCCGGCGCTCTCTCCAACCTCCGTACACCGGACCTCACATCATCGTCAGACAAACTGATAAAACAGTGACATTGCAAGTAAAAGGGAAAGATGTAACGGTCAGCGTCGACCGCGTGAAACCCGCTCATTTAGAGTTGGACGCGCAAGCGACACCCGGAAGCGTAACTAGCGCACCTGCACCGGCCGCGGTGTTCCCTCCGACAGCAGTAGCTCGCAGCGCACCGCCGCACTCAACGGTCAGCACCCCGCCGCCTGCGGCCCGCACCGTAACGCCGAGCGCGCCTGTCGAACGCCCAGCGCCCGTTACTAGATCCGGACGCAGGGTACGTTTCAAACAAATTTTAGATTTATAATTATTATTTTTTCCCCATGTTGTTTTCTCCGTGGGGGGGTGGTGTGGTGACTAAAATCGCCCCGAAGGTTGGCAACACTTTTTCTTGTCACTCAGACAGTGCAACACGACTCCTGCCCTGTGCTCGCAAATAACTTTATTATTAGAATAACCGATTGTGATTATTATAAACAAGGTTCTCTCGAAGTGCTCAATTTCTTTATTGTTGATATCATTTAATGTGTTGTATCGAAGTAGATATTTACAAGAACGGTGGTGTTTTATTCCGGCGACTTCCCATCGTCATCGTCAACGAGCCGGCTTCGCGCTGAGGCCCATTACCTCGACCGACGCCCTAAGACGGGATTCAACATCCACACATACATTCTGTTCCCCATTATTTTTACAACAGTACCTAAAGTCCAAATTTCTTTCCTGTCTACAAACCAACGCAACCAGACATAATCACCTAATTGAAACTGCCTACTATTACTTAAATTACATTGTTCAAGTTTTATAGTGTTTTTAGATTCAGTAGGTAGCATAAGGTCAAGTCTTGTTCTTAATTCGCGGCCGAACATGAGCTTGGCAGGTGTCAAGCCCGTGGAACAATGAACCGTGTTGCGGTAGTTAAATAAGAATTCTAATAACTTGTCATGGACTTCATTGGTTGATGTTTTTTCATTTACGATGCATTTTATCATTTTCTTACAGGTTTTGACCGAGTTTTCAGCCTGACCATTGCTGCTTGGGTGATAAATAGGGGACGTTACATGTTGTATTCCGTTTATTGAACAAAATGTATTAAATTCTACAGAATTAATCTTGACATCATTGTCAGATACAATAGTAGTTGGTATTCCGAACAATGAGATTAAATATTTTAATTTTACTATCAAAGCTCGAGTAGAGGTACCACAATCCATGTATACGCAATCCAGCCACTTGCTGAACGCGTCTGTGACCACAAGATACACGCGCTGCCCGATCGTCATGTAGTCGATTTGCACGCGCTGCCAAGGGGCGGCCGGGCGCGGCCAGGGCGGAGGCGGCGCGCGCGCCGGCGCGCTGCGTACCGCCGCGCACACCGAGCACGACCCAATCTATCGTTCGATACACGCGTCAATTTTCGGCCACCACATTCGCGCGCGAGCACTACTTTTCGTTTTTACTATTCCAAAGTGTGACGAATGTAGCTCTTTAAGCATATGCACACGATAAACTTCCGGAATTACAATTCGATGACCTCGAAAAATACAGCCGTCCTGTATATCTAAGTCGGTTATCCGAAGAAGAGGATATTTGTCAATTTGCATGTCCTTATTAAGTGTTATTGAAAAGTCCCCAGCTATTCGTACTTTCCCGTTTGCCTTCAATACCGGTACAATTGGGGTAGCGAAACTTGCGTAATTAACGGGAACAAGCACCCCCAACCCCACTAATCTATCCAGTTCTTCTTCCACCCTCTCTTTTAGTGCGAAAGGAACCGTGCGCGGTTTAAAAAACTTGGGTTCCGCGCCTTCTTTTAGTTTAATATCGACCTTGAACTTAGTAAATTTACCTAAGTCATCATTAAATAACTCCGAATTTAAGTCTAATAATTGTTGCACCTCCCTCGAACATAGATCGGTAAAATTACTAGAAACGTTATAAACAGGTGAATCAAAAAAAAAGTTTAATAAAACAAAAACCCGCCTTCAAAAAGCAAAAAATTACTTCTTTAAAATGGTAGGTAAATAGGTCAGTCCAACTGAAGTCTGCTTTTGGTTAAAATATTGTTGGACGCCGACTTCAGTTGGACTGACCTATTTACCTACCATTTTAAAGAAGTTATTTTTTGCTTTTTGAAGGCGGGTTTTTGTTTTATTAAACTTTTTTTTTATTTTATACTTTTTAGTGATCATAATTATGCTGTTATTCTCCCATTTTTCTCCCATTTCTCAAGAAACAATAGAACATTTCAATCTCGCCGCAAGCAACGCCGTGGGAAAGTCATAGTCATATATTTAAACCTAAATATGCTTCGTCATAGTCGCTCAACTATCTTAATCGAAATATCTTGTCGCCACCCTCGAAATATATACCGTTTAGGAGTTCCGGTGGCCATCTGTGGTCCTCATCATCAGTTCCACTTCACAAAATAGTGGTTTCCAAGACCAAATACACGAGTTACAATGAAAAATACCAAAATCGCTATAGGTGTGCCTATAAATTTTGAAGAGTTCCGTCGATTCCTCATGGATTCCACCATCAGATCTTCATTTTGAAAAAAATGGGACCAATCTGGAAGCACCAGCTTTCAAATAAAAAAAGAATCTTCAAAATCGGTTCACCCAGTCGAAAGTTCTGAGGTAACAAACATTAAAAAAAAAAAAAAAAAAAATACAGACGAATTGAGAACCTCCTCCTTTTTTTGAAGTCGGTTAAAAATACAATTTGAATGCGGTCATGAAGTCACGTCCCAATAATGGCGGTCCGCCATTTCTTACTACATAAATTTTTAATTTGTTTTTGAAACCCGAGTAAGCTATATTAGCTTCAAAAAAACCAAGTGGCGTGATTTTATGACCGGTATAAAGGCACATTTTTAGATCACATTTCTTTAAATCAATATCCGAAAATTTCCCATAATACAAATTTTCTGAGATAACCGTAACACCGGAACCCGAATCAATTTCCATTTGTAATTCTACGTCATTAAGTAAAACCGAGACTAATATAGGTTCATTGCTGACGGACCTTAAATTATAAAGTTCACATTCTCTGCAGCATTCCTCGCCATTACCGTCCACCGACGGCCCGGCCTCTGCAGCAACTATGTTGTTCACACTTACTGATCGCTTCTTATTCGAGCACACTTTAAGCAGATGACCTTTCTCACCACATCCACGGCAACGATAGTTCTTAAATTTACACTTTTCGGCGTGGTGACTTTTGAGACCGCATATGGTGCATCGGTGTCCGTCGAATGCATGTGCCGCTGCGGCACCGGCCGATGGAGCGCGCTGAGGCAAGGCCCGGAACCGCGGCTCCTCGTTGATTAACGGTGGCGGCTGGCGCGCCTGGCGCGCGCACGCCGCCTTCTGCGCCAACTCCAGCGCCCTCGCCAGCGTGAGCGCGGCCGCGTCCTGCTCGAACAGCTTATCTCGCTCCGGACCTGTGCTCATCCCGAGCACGAATCTGTCCGTGACCAGGCTTTCGAGCATGGTACCGAAGTTACAGTGGACCGCTAGTCTCCTGAGTCTTGCCGCCCATTCTTCGACGCTCTCTCCCGCTGCCCTCTTGGCCTCGTAAAACTTCGCCCGATCGGCGTAAGTGCATCTCTTGGGCTTGAAATGGTTGTTCAACTCAGTAATCAACTCGTCATACGTAGTTAGCTGTCTCGAGTGTTTTAGGATGCACTAAATTACGCGTGAGACGATAAGTATCATCCGCGAGATGCGTTAGCAATAATGCGCCTCTATTCTCCTTTGCTACACTGATATTAAGTTTCAGAAACTGTTCCAGACGTCCATAAAATATCTCCCATTCTTGGGAATTATGGTCAAAAACTCCTAATGTTCCAATAAGGGCCATTATTTATTTTTCTTTCGCGTGGGTACTTTAAACTCGTTCGCCACTGAGGTGTATTAAAGCAAACAACAGTTTCGTATGACAGTCCGTTTAATACTGGCTGAATAGGCGCGCACTACAACGAGCGCACGCACGCAACTACATACGCACCAAGTCTCACATTAATGGTGATGCCTATCTGATAACATAAGTATTCAAGAATATTGAGAAAAAATAAAATTTGGAAAAAAATTGCTTAGAATGGTGCTATGATCAAAACATTGAACAAGGGTGTTCATTTTCCAAAAAATCCTAAAAGTCCAAATATCTCGAAAACCGTGCGACTTTTACCTAAACTATTTTAGCTTTTTCATAACGTCCTAAGTGCCCTCTATCCATAATTCAAGGATTATCCACTCATTACCTAACACCCTGTATAAATTAGTTTTATTGGCTTTGCGTTTGTTCTTACAACTTTATATCGTCGGTTAAATGCGCAACCCTCGTAAGTCCATTTGGCTCAAGTTTACAGGAGACACAAAAACAAAATTACAGCATGCAGTTGCAGGGAAGCTTATTAATGTTATGTATTCATATAGGTAAAAAATAGTGAAGTTATCATATTTTTAGCTCATAATACCTAAAATGTTTCTAAAACTATGAAATATCCCTGCTGTAAATTCGCTTCAATACAGAAAACCACGTATCTCCGAAATGAAATGTAAAGCAAAACTCGTAAGTCCATGCTGTCAAATCATATCAACACTAATTACTCCATACCTGGAGGGGAGTTACAAGTTTTTCTATTTGTAGATTTGTAGATTTTTTAAATAACGGTTTGTTTGACGTTTGAATGCAATAATTATAGATCGATGCGTTTGGTGATTGGCTACACGATTCAATAAAAAAAACGTTTTCGCAAAAAATGGACTTACGAGGTTTGCAAATTTAACCGACGATATCTGATTTAATTGTAATAAAAATTCTTTAATTTTTACACAGACTAGTTAGCGCCGCGCCTACTTGTGCCGCTGTCATCCGCTGTCACACTCATACGTCAGTGGAACCATTGGAGAGTCTTACGGATTTGAAATATTATGGAAATTTTGGTTTTATTAAGTATATTTTATTTTATCGTATAGTTTTACAGGTAAATAAACTAATTCTACGCGAACGAGGTTGCGGGCTCAGTTAGTAGTTAGTATTATATACTTGTGACAACCCTAATTTTGCGACTGGCGAGACAGGGGTAAGGCGGGGCGTGGGGCGCTGTAGGTAATTAATTGACGGCTTTACTGTCAAATCCATACAACGACGCCGAAGATGCCCTTCTAATAGTATTTATTCTATGCTACAGCTTTGGTGCCATAGTAATAAATGTTCAGGTGGACAAGTTATAATAAAATATAGCATTATTTCTTGTTGGCCGGCACTATCATATGTGGACCAAAAAAGATGATGTCCTTTGCCAAAACTTTTAGGTTCAAAGATTTTTCCACGATCCCTAGGGACGAAGATATGGAATCATGTATGGGGAGATAGCGTTAGAAATGACTACTTTTTTCTAGATTTCTTCCCAAATTTATGTTTAAGTGCACTTTAGCGCAAACTGTAGTTGTATTGCGCAATATTGAAGATCGAAAAATTTGCTACTACGTTTGGGTTGTAATATTTTTATCTCTATGTGGCATAACATTTATTGTCCGGAATTGAGTTTACATACTATTATTGCAACCGATTGTTTTTACGCATAATTCTGATCAGCATAATTTTATTCGGCATATTATCGATTGTCCGTAACTAACTTAACATACCTACAAACTTAACTGCTACCAGAAAAGTAGGTAAGGTTAGGTTTGAACTGCGACTATAACAAAAACGACCTGGGGGCCGATTTTTGAAATTACGAGCGATAAAAGATTTAAAGACGGCCGCTCGTATTAAAAAAAAGGTTTCACAGATTTTGCTTACTACCGAGTGAAACTTTCGAGCGCTCGAAAGTCAAAAATCGGCCCCCTGATACCAGAAAAGTAGGGGTCGGTCATTCTCCATAATTGTGTTCTCAGTCTAATTAACACCGCACTTTTTTTCCACTTGGTAAAAATAATTTCTTTTAGGTACATGTGATAAACTACATACTCCGTTAACTGTTAAATACTGAGGTTCTTAATGTATACAATAATTTACAGAGCTATAGAGTTATTGGCTGATCTTAAAAACGTGAACGTGTTAATTAGAATTTACGAGAACAAAACGTGCGAATTAGATACTTACATTTGTAGACTTTGTAGTGTGCGATCCACACAACACTAACACGTCTTTCTCTCAAGAGGGTCTTGACATGACTGTCTGCTCACGCAAAATGCATTACCGAAGTCTGTCTATTTCTTCAATGGCCTTGCACGGACAAGAATGAAAGCGGCGCGTGAATTAGTACACGTATCGGGACAAAGTTTCTTTATTTTATATCTTAGTGATATATTACTAAATAAATTTGGTATTTTTTTTGTAATTTGGATATCTTATCTTTCATTAAATAAAAATACTTTCATTTATCTTTCCTCTTGTATATGATCGGAGGAAATGGGTATATTAGTGATTTCGGAAGTGGGACGCGGGGTGTTAATTAGGAGAATGGGGTATTGATTTTTTTTTCTCCTAGACGGGTATTGAATATTTACTTGAAAATTTATGTATACCTCAATACGAGTACCTTCTACGATCAAAAAATATAAATTATATCAAATTCGATAGTTTTATATTTTTTAAGCCCGAGGACATACAGAAATGGCTGTCTGGAGAATGACCGGGGTAGGTTTACTGCTACCAGAAAAGTAGGTTAGGTTAGAACTGACCCATAACAAAAACGAACTTCTACCAGAAAAGTAGGTTAGGTTAGAATTGTGACCAAACTAACTGCTACGTTCGTTTTTGACGTTCATCGATAATTCAGTGAAATAAAGTTACGACAAAACATGTTTATGCAACGATACTTTTCGGCAAAATAATTTTATGCTCATTTAATCTCCTACGTAAGGACTGTTCATTCTTACTTGTCTTATATAGTAAACAACTTTCTAACAAAAAAAAGCAATCACAATCACATTGGCCAAATGATGTCCAAAATGTTTACTCAGTTTACTTTATTAACGATATAAGAGCTGTTTTAGCCAAAAAGGTTCATTTTGAGAGTTTATATATATATAAAAGGCAAACCTGACTGACTGACTTAGATATCAACGCACAGCCGAAACTACGGTACCTAGAAATTTGAAATTTGGTACAGGGGTTCCTTTCATGATGTAAGTGAGCACTAATGTAAGTGAGCACTAAGAAAGGATTTTTGAAAATTCCACGCGTACGAAGTCGCGGGCGTCCTCTAGTTTACTACATAAGACAAGTAAGAATGAACAGACCTTAGACATGATTCGGAGCATGAAAAATATGACCGAATAATATTCGGAGTACGAAATTCTGCGTTATCAAACTATGCAAATGTAGATTCTGCGAATTCTGCGAAACTAGTTTATGCGTAAAGCCTAATATGGCTATATAGATTATGCCACAAATAATAATTATCTACTTTTAAAATTATGCCACAAAAGGGTGAACCATTTTTTCCACAACCTCTAGGAACGAAGATATGGAATCATCTATAGAGAGCTATCGTCGAAAATTTCTAACTTCCAGTTTTCCTCCCATATTTACGTTTTCGTGCATTTTAGCGAAAACTGTAGTTTAGTAATAATGTAGATCACAAAATTTGCTATACATTTTGGATCGACATATTTTTTCCACGACCTCTAGGAAAGAAGATATGGAATCATCTATGGAGCGCTAAATACCTTTGAAAAATTTTGAATTCCTAATACTTGATGACACAGGAACATTTTTTTTTTCATAAGATGACAAGATGTTGGCCGGCGTTCGTACAGTAGGAGAGCCTGGACCACCAAAAAGTGGACATACCGAATAATATTGCCTTATTTTCCTAAGTACATGAGGTACTCTTGATCGTTCCGTACCTATTACCAGTGATTGTAGAAACTTTCAAATTGCAGATAAATTTGTCTTCTGAAAGATTGCAGATGCAGACCTACAGTTTGCGCTAAAATGCGCTAAAATGTAAATACGGGAAGAAAACTGGAAAAGGAAGAAATTTTCGACGGTAGCTCTCATGTAGCACTCCATAGATGATTCCACATCTTCTTTCTTAGGGGTTTCCTCTACTTCAACATTTATTGTCCGAAAAAGTTTTAGCATAACAGACAAAACAGATAATCCGTTTTCGCCGAATGGTAATTAATGTGGCAGAAACCTTATTTGGCGTAATCCCGAAAATGAGTTACATTAAGTTCGTATAAGTACGTATTTCTATGTATTATGATCGATTAGATCGATCAGTTTGGGAGCACGCTAAAGTAGTGATGTTGCTTCAAAGCATTGGTTAATTAATATTAAATAAAAACCCAGGAGAGATCGTGAGTGTTATGGCAGTTCAATTACACAAAATTTGTATCATGAGATTGTAGGAGATAAGGATAATAAGGACAGTAATATTAAGAACTTAATCTTTTTCAATAGTAACAATAAATTAAAAAAATATGTTAACATAAACAAATACATAAGGCGTACTCAGAAGCTAATTAAAAGTCAGAGGTGTCTCAAAAACTATTCAAAAATGAAATTAGAGTTATCGGTTATGAAAAGTAGGGTGCATAAATGCAATGAAAAATTAGATTTAGATAGGACTGAACATGATTTAAATGTTCACAAATTAAATGCTGAGATTAGTAGATTAAAAAATAAACTTGAAGACATATCTATAAAATACTTAACGGCTCAAAGTGAAATCTAGGAGCAGATGCTGGCATTCACACAATTGCTGGAGAGTAGTAAATATAATGAGGAGCGTTTTAATTCTTTAATTAATAAGGGCATTGGTGATTGTAATTGTTTAGGAACTGTACCAACAGCTGTGGTTCAGCCAGATGTGGCTCTTGATACTTCTAAGCTATGGGCCCCAAAAATAGTTTTAAATGAGTCCCCTAGACAAATTAGTAATAATAAAACTATTATTTATTCGGCCTCGTGTGGTTGCCGGCCTCGTGTGGTTGCCGAGTTAGAATAGTGCCACTCCATGTCTTCCCGTGGATGTCGTAAGAGACGACTAAGGGAATAAAGGCTTGTAGTACTGTTAGGCGATGGGCTTGCAACCTGTCACTAATACGCTGGTAAACATCTTAGCCTAATTGTGCAAATTGTGGTTATAGAATTATCAACAAGTTTTTAGAGATGTTTGTAATTCTGTAGCTCTGCCTACCCCACTCTGGCAACGAAGGCGTGAGATTATGTATGTATGTTATTTATTCGGATCAGATAGGGTCTGGAATGCGTTCCATGTTAAGAAACAAATTGACACAAAATGTAACAAATTTTTGTTATCATAATGCAAATCTTATGCAATTATGTCATTTAATATCGAAGGGAAGTTATGACAGTTCTACTACTCTAGTGATTCTAGTAGGAAACAGTCTTGGTATAGATAAGTCTAGTGTAGGTAGATTAATGTCAACATTAAACCTTATTGAAGAGGCTGGCATAGGTAAAATTATACTTTGTGCATTACCATATTCACAAAATATGCCATACAATTATAATAATAAAGTAGCATACTTAAATTCTTTAATGTATAATGCTATATGTCATAATAGTAAATATCATTTCTTCGACCTTCTATAATAAATTACCTGACGAAGTTTTAAAGTTATCATTTCCAGCAGTTAAAAGTTACTTGAAAAAGTCGTTAATGTCGAAAGCTTACTATAGGGTCGAAGACTATATAACAGATAAAAATGCTTGGCCTAAATTAAACACCTACATAACTTAATAATAGCTTAGTCAGAAAAATATGTAAACATTGTAGGTATAATTATTGTCTAGGGGACACGGTTTCTGTAGGAAAATGTATCGAAACTTTTTATGTGGTTGTTTTGCACCGTCATAGGTAAGTATATATCTTTTTATACATATATATGACGGCGCGTGTGGTTTGAGAGCGAGTAGACATACTGTTTAGTTATGTTATGGTCCTGCTCACTCTGACGTAACTCGGGCACTGGGCCTCTAATTTCATAGTTCGAACGTTGCGCTTGCTCCGTCACTTTCCCTCGACTTCGTTACGATTGGCGAGTGAAAGGAACGGAGTATCCATTAGCACTACTGTGGTGTTGGGAGTAGGATCCCGGACGTGTATCGCCATGTTTGACACTCTTGTTCTAGACTTCGCTGATAAAACTGGGTCGTGAAACATGGTACGCCGCGAGCGTGATCGTTTTGCATCTGACCTTGGCACCCTGTGCCCCTGGAACGTCATCAGGCGGATTTCTCATTAACTGACTATATTTTGATAATTAAACGAGACATTGTGAAACATCTAGAAAAGGCTTTGGTTCTTCTTGCCCGACTATCCTCGCCTACACCTAAGTTCGACCATCGTGACGCTCTCTCTTTACCCAAAGATGAGGAGGAGCTTACATCAGAAGTGGTTACGAAGGGCTTCCTCTTAAGGAGAACTGAGAAAAGCTAGAAAGCGAAATTTGAAACAATCATGAATGCTTTGATCTCGCAGTCAGAGTTGTTAGCGATATCCATGATATCAAGCGAAAGAGCAGAATGGTTTGAAATCGTCATAAAATTTAACCACGATTATGCCAAAGCCGCCAAAGCAGACACGGAAGATTCCAGACTTTTTTTTTGAAAGACGACTTGTCATGCGTTTTTTGGGTCTCGTATTCCGCAAGCAGTCTGATAAGTTTCCTATTAGTTGAAGACGCGGTAGTATGTGCAGATATGTTCGAAGAAAAAGCCTAGCGACAGCGCAATAACTTTGTACCATGCTACATCAGAGCCTTTAGAAGTCAATGGCCTTGAGCAAATTTTTCCATCGTCAGTGGTCATATAACAACGAATTGAACCTGAAGATTAGGTATGCTGATGAGATTCGTGACAAGCCGTACTTCAGTATTGCACGTGATGTACCGGAAATACAATTTGGTCGAAGAGAGTTACATTCAGATCTCAGTTAAGACGTATTTCAAGCAGTTTCTCACTAAAACGATGCAATCACGGCAGCGATGACAATCCTTGAACGATAAGAGTGCGAAGCAAACAGCAATGATCTCAGGACTCAGGAAGCTTTTAGTGTTGAAGCCACTACTCATACTATATAAGGAACCTCAAGTATCACACTCATGTTGTTAGACAACCCCTGACCATAACACTTTAGTTCGTGTAGCTCATTGTTTTAGTCAAAAGAAAACAAGGCGAGCACCCTATGACATTTGAAAATGGCTAAATAAATAACAGAATACTGCTCTGAGTAACCCTGTCATGGCTACATACAGTATTACTTGCCTTAAGATAATACACTACTGGAAGCGACGCGAGCAGCCCGTCACCCCGCTGAAGACACTTTACAAGACTCAAGAGGATCTCACCAGAATTCGAGTATGACTTGCTTTGTTAACCACCACGAAACAAAACAACTACAGGAAGAATGGGCCTGCAGCGTCAGCGCTGTCAGAAATGGAGATCGAAGCGCTGACAGTGGCGTTGAGAGAAGTATCTACACACCTGCGAGCTTGAAGGAGTGCACATTTCCGGGTGAGACCGTTCCAATGCCATTCTTAGTGGGTCAGCTTGACCAGTAGAGGTAGACATGTTTCCGGATACTGTTTTACTTTAGTCCTATTGAATGCAAAGTAAAAGGCGGCGTAGAACCTTTCTTACAGATTCTAAGCTTATTTCCTATCCAAGGAATAATTAGAAAACCAGTCTGTTCTTAAAGAATGTTTGTTCTTAAAATCCAAATTTCAGTCTCCATTTGTAAATCCATCAACCCCAAATTTATAAATAAATCCGGACTTAATGGAGTTGTAAATAACAGACAGAAATTCGTTTGTTACAATCTTAAAGTTACAAAGAAATACTGAGTAAAGTAAAACATATTTCTTTATTCATAAAATGTATCAGAAAGAGATCTTGCGGTCTACCTCCTGAAAGGAAACGATATCCCAGTGTATGCTACATTGTAGTATTGTTCTTTCAGTTCTCATGTCATCAACGTGCACTTCGATTGAAGACGGACAGAAGAGACTGTTGAATCACATCGTTTAGGCATTGTGGTGCGACCGCGGCGCGGCGGGAGAAGCAGTCAAGAGGCAGTGGTCCAGGAGCTATCCAAATCTCACGTTTTGTATTGTATCAACATTCATAATTTTGGTAACAAAAGGACGTTGGAACGGAGTCCAACAACAACTATCAGATATCTTTTTTGCGAGCTGTCACAACAATGATGTGACTTTATTGCTCCACTTTGTCGTTAAATTGTACACTTTAAATTGTAAATGATCAGAATTCGTCACAATTACACTATCACCAGAGGAATTAATTGTGAATATCGTGATCGATTAAGTTTAAATTATTTGTTGATTTAATTTTTAGCGACTTCCATTGACTTATAATATGATGTCATGTCAACCAATCAATCTGACTTTATGACAGCCATATATTACTTCTTTCCAGCCAGTATTTTAATGTCTCAAAAAGGTTGTAGCTTTTGAGTAAATAATGAGGCGCGTTTTGATCGCGAGCGTAACTAATGAAACCTACGTGGTCAATTTAATTTGGAGAGTTATAATTATGACTTGCAAAAAGAAATCTTCAAGTAGACTTCTATAAATACGGTAATGAGAGTTTATGCGCTTTTTCCAGATGATTGCTAGATTTAGTTGATGTAACTGTTACAGTAATTTAATGAGTCGGAGGCCGAGACGGCGGTTCATTGTCGGGTGATGCCGATGTGTCAGCTGCTGATGACAGTGATACGCTAATGGTCCTCGCACTTTGAACGCCGGCTCTGTCGAACTCTCATCATTTATGCTAGTGTTTGTGACTATATATATTTGTGTCATGGTAATGAGTGGAAGTACACCAATGAGAGGTGGTCTTTATGCGCCAATGAGTGGTGGAGTTGTAGTGTGTGGCTGGAGAGGAAGCCAATGAGCGGTTGTCTGATCCAGGCTGCTGCACTATAATTGTTTAGATGGTTGGGAGCCAAGGAATGGCTGCCCAATTCGAGCTCAGTCGGTTGGGAGCCAAGGAATGGTTGCCCAACCCGGGTTGTTGGTTTGGAGCCATTGAGTGCTTATCCAAACCAAGGGCATTAAGTGGTTGTCCGATTCGGGATCAGCTGGTTGGTGGCCATGGAGTGGTCGGCCAATGCGGGCTGCTGGTTTGGTTCCATTGAGAATTTCGCCAAATCGAGAGTGACATTAAGTGATTGTCAGTGAGTGGTACGCCGGTTGACAGTGGCTGTCGAATCCGGGTACTGTGAGTGGTTCGTCAGGCGGCGGCCAATGAATGGCTGTCCGGCCCGAAAGGTGTGTTGTTGAGTGGGCTGTCAGGCGGCGACCAAAGAGTGGTTGTTAGCCTGTCTGCCGTTTGCTTCGGATTGATCTTCTTTTTGGAGCTCATTGAACACAACTTATTGGTGACCTTTCACATAATGTTTAAAAAGATAATAATTATGTCAGGAAAGGACGAGCGCATAAGAGGACTTGGTATTATTTGTATATGCTATTCACAGATCAAATCTAAGGCGTCACCTAAAGGCATAGAGAGTTTGGAGACAAGAGTTCGCGCAGGGACGCGCGAAATGTCAGAACGGCCGTGACGGCGCGTGTGGTTTGAGAGCGAGTAGACATACTGTTTAGTTATGTTATGGTCCTGCTCACTCTGACGTAACTCGGGCACTGGGCCTCTACTTTCATAGTTCGAACGTTGCGCTTGCTCCGTCACTTTCCCTCGATTTCGGTACGATTGGCGAGTGAAAGGAACGGAGTATCCATTAGCACTACTGTGGTGTTGGGAGTAGGATCCCGGACGTGCATCGCCATGTTTGACACTCTTGTTCTAGACTTCGCTGGTAAAACTGGGTCGTGAAACATGGTACGCCGCGAGCGTGATCGTTTTGCATCTGACCTTGGCACCCTGTGCCCCTGGAACGTCGTCAGGCGGATTTCTTATTAACTGACTATATTTTGATAATTAAACAAGACATTGTGAAACATCTAGAAAAGGCTTTGGTTCTTCTTGCCCGACTATCCTCGCCTACACCTAAGTTCGACCATCGTGACGCTCTCTCTTTACCCAAAGATGAGGAGGAGCTTACATGTATATAAAAAAATACTAATAATAATTAAAATATATATACTTACCTATGACGGTGCAAAACAACCACATAAAAAGTTTCGATACATTTTCCTACAGAAACCGTGTCCCCTAGACAATAATTATACCTACAATGTTTACATATTTTTCTGACTAAGCTATTATTAAGTTATATATATATATACTAGCTTTTGCCCGCGACATTAATAGTTTTAATTAATTTTATAGTTTGACTTCCTCCCTGGCCAGATCGACCTTTAAATCACATGTTATATTCATCTCGAAATTTAAAATGAAGTTTAATTGGATAACGTCATCTGGGTTAATAAATTTTAGTATACAATATTTTTTGTTTTGCCATCTTTCGCTGATACATGAAGATTTCGTGGGCTGGATACTCTTGAGCATGCTACATACAGTTGCCTAAAATTTTTTGCTTCTAAATGTACACCGGCTACTTCTAGTGTTTGTCCTTGCGCTTTGTTTATGTTCATGGCAAAAGCTGGTTTTAAAGGGAATTGCACTCTTTTAAAGTTAAATGGTAAATCTTTCGGAATTACTTATAGGGATGCGGGGAATTAAAACATTTTCTCCTTTAGAAATTCCAGACATAATTATTGCCCTTACGATATTCATGGAGTACCGGAGCACCGGGACACCAAATTTAACCCTTAGATGCATACGGTATCAAAAATGATACCATAAATTTTCTTCGATCAAAAATCCATCATGTACTTTTTTTTTAATCTCGCTATTAAGGTTGAATAACGTAACCTTTGCTCAAATACTTGCAAAAAAATATCACTAGGCAACACTCAGAGCGGCTGTCATTTGATGAAATGTCAAAACTTTGAATCGGGCGGTTGTTTTTTGCGATAATGAAATTCCAAGTTTGAATTGTCAAGTATCTGCCGAATCTTGAGATATTTTCAGCCGAAAAAATCTGCATATCAAAGGTTAGTTCTTATATTTATCGAATATTATGTGCGTTTTTGTGAGTTTTGCATTGTTTTACTAAATCTTTCACTTTTTTGCCGGTATTAAATAGGATACTCCATGCCATAAAACCATAAAAAAAGATAAAAGATAAAAGATGTTTATTCAGTAAGTAGGCCGCACGGGCACTTTTACACGTCAAAAATCTACCAGCGCTTCGCAAGAGACCACTGCTGAGAAGAAACGCCGCAAGAAACTCAACAGTCAGTCGTTTTTTTTTTTAAATTACTTATACAATTATAGAACTTAACCTAGCATTATATAAAACAATGAATTTAACATTAAAATATATATATCATGCGTAGTTGAGCAGGAAAATGTGTCAAAACTCAGTATGTTCAGATGAACTCTTAAATAGTAATAATAATAATTATATATATATATATATATATATATATATATATACACACACAAACATATATATATATATATATATATATATATACTTACCCATGACGGTGCAAAACAACCACATAGTTTTGATACATTCTCCTACAGAAACCGTGTCCCCTAGACAATAATTATACCTACAATGTTTAGATATTTTCCTGACTAAGCTATTACTAAGTTATTTAGGTGTTTAATTTAGGCCAAGCATTTTTATCTGTTAGATAGTCCTCGACCCTATAATAAGCTTTCGACATCAACGACTTTTTCAAGTAATTTTTAAGTGCTGGAAATGATAACTTTAAAACTTCGTCAGGTAATTTATTATAGAAATGAATGCATTGACCAACAAATGATTTATATACCTTACGGACACGAAATTTTTTAATAGCAATTTTATTTTTATTTCTTGTATTCAAATTATGTATATCACAATTCTTAACAAAAGAGTCTTGATTTTTAATGACATAAATAATATTCTCATAAATAAATTGTGACGCTACTGTCAAAATACTAATTTCTTTAAATAGTAATCTTAAGGAATCACGGGAGTTTAGGTTATATATTAAACGAATGGCTCTTTTTTGTAACACGAATATAGTCTGTATGTCAGCAGCTTTTCCCCAAACCAGAATACCGTACGACATAACACTATGAAAATAACTATAATAAACTAAGCGAGCTGTCTCAACATTGGTAAGTTGCCTGATTTTCCTAACAGCATAAGCTGCCAAACTTAATTTACCTGCTAGTACTGCTATATGGGGACTCCATTGCAAGTTTTTGTCTATAGTTATCCCTAAGAAAAGCGCCTTGTCCACCATCTCCAAACACTCATCATTTAGAAATATACTAGATTCTACCGGTCTAACATTAGGCAAAACGAACCTAACACATTTAGTTTTCTTAGCGTTAAGTAGCAAATTGTTAATAGTAAACCAATTAAGTACTTTAACCAGCGTGGCGTTTATCCTACTGTAATCGACGGATTTTCGGTCCACCTTGAAAATTAATGAAGTATCATCAGCAAATAGCACAATATCACAAAGGTTATCTACCGTGGGTGGTAAGTCATTTATATAGACCAGAAATAAGAAAGGACCTAATATAGAGCCCTGAGGCACACCTAATTTAACAGTTGCTCCAATGGACTGTGTTTGGTTTACAACAACCGTTTGTGTTCTATCACTAAGATATGAAGACATAAGATTTAGAGAATTATTTGACAGACCATAATGTTCTAATTTTAATATAAGAGTCGCATGATCTACGCCAGGGGTCGGCAAGTAGTTTTAGGTGGGGTCCGGATACTGTGGGAAAATTTCAACGAGGTCCAGATAAAAACAAAAGTATTAAGTTAGATTCTATGTGGCTTAAAAATATTATTTCAATTAATAAAGGTATAGTATACCTTATCTATGTATTAATTTATACTTGGAATGCAATACATTACAATATTTGGCGGTCCAAGGTTCGACCTTTCGCGGTCCGCAAACGGACCGCGGTCCGCCTGTTGCTGACCGTTGATCTACGCAATCGAAAGCTTTGGAAAGGTCACAAAAAATTCCTATTGCATCACAGGATTTCTCCCAAATATTGTATATATATTTAATGAGTACAGATGCTGCATCAGTTGTGGATCGTCCTCTGGTGAAGCCGAACTGATTACTGTTAAGCAGTTTATTTCTATTGAAGTGACCTAACATATCTTTTAACATTAACTTCTCAAAAACTTTACTTAAAACCGGTAGAATAGAAATGGGACGGAAATTCGTTAAATCACTCATGTCGCCCGATTTAAAAAGTGGTATGACTTTACTATATTTCATAAGATTTGGAAAAACCCCCTCTGAAATGCAATTATTGTAGATTAAAGCTAAGTGAGGTGCAATTATATCTATGACATGATGGATCACTTTAACTGACGCTCCCCATAAATCCTCAGTTTTTTTTAAACTGAGCGATTTAAATACCTTAACAATAGAAATTGAATCTACATGGCTAAAATCAAAGGTTACATTACATTTAGTAACATTAGCACAAAGTAGTTTTTGAGCTACAATCGCAGATGATTGAAGACATTTCGTTGTATTAATAGCTATAGTGGAGAAATAATCTTCGAACGCTAAGGCCACGTCTTTGTTTGACGTGATTTGTTTGTCACCCTTGTTTAGGGTGACTTGATTATCACGAGTTTTAGATTTACCCGTTTCTCTATTTATAATTTTCCACACCGTTTTTACCTTATTATCAGAAGCTTTGAGTTTAAGACTTAAAAAGTTTGACTTAGCAGTTAAGCAAACTCGCTTGAAGGTCCTCGAATAATTCTTAACGTAAACTAAGAAGTCAGCATTCTTGTTCTCCTCTCTCTCTCTATATAGTTCATAAAGCCTATTTCTACTTCTATGGATGCCTACAGTAGCCCATTCACTAAACTTAGTTTTTGACCCAGAAACAGTTTTCAACTTAAAATTGTTGTTAAATTGATGAAGAATTACATCAAACAAATCTTTATAAATACTATTAGAATCATTATTTGAAAAGGATAACCTACAGAGATTGCTCTCAACTTTATTTTTGAATAATTCTAAACGATTGCTAGTTATGGGTCTGTATGTTATTGCCTGTGGTTCTTGATGAAAATCATTTAAAAAAGAAGCCTTCTGGCCACTATGATCAGAATTAAAGCAATTAAATATTTCTTTATCCAAACACTCGCAATTACAATAAATATTGTCTAAACAGGTAGCACTTGAAACTCCTATCCGTGTAAGTTCAAAGAACAAATTACCTAAGTTAAAAGATTTAAATAAACTTAAGATCTTAATAGTATTATTTGAAGATTCCAGTAAATTAACATTAAAATCTCCACAGACAATAACATGCTTTTGGGTTTTACATACTAATTTTAACACATTTTCCATACTGGATTCAAATGTGCTAAAATCAGCCGACGGTGGTCTGTAAACACAGATAATTATGTAATTTTCTAATTCTATGCATGACATTTCTACAAGCCTCTCTATGGATAGCCTAACAATATCTTTCCTTTCTTTGGATTTAACGGTACTTTTAACAATTATTAACGAACCACCATGAATGGCGGATTTTCTGGCAAAAAAACTAACTAATTTAAAATTAACGAAATCAAAAATTAATTGATATGGTCTAAGCCAATGTTCAGTAATACACATAATGTGTACATTCTCAGTATCTAAAAATAATCCTACTTCTAATTCTTTGCTGGAAAACCCTTGAATATTTTGATGAACTATATTTATACTCAAAGGTGTTTCCGCTGTCCTATACTTTAGTTTAAATGATTAGGAATGGAATTTGTACCACTGTTATATCTATTTGGTTCTATATTAAAAGCCAAAAGTTCTACCAAAGTCAAAATATTTTTTTTTGGCAAATGAATTTTTTCAGATGTTAGCGTGAGGTGCTTAATAAATTTATTCAAGTCGAAGAAATGATATTTACTATTATGACATATAGCATTATACATTAAAGAATTTAAGTATGCTATTTTATTATTATAATTGTATGGCATATTTTGTGAATATGGTAATGCACAAAGTATAATTTTACCTATGCCTGCCTCTTCAATAAGGTTTAATGTTGACAATAATCTACCTACACTAGACTTATCTATACCAAGACTGTTTCCTACTAGAATCACTAGAGTAGTAGAACTGTCATAACTTCCCTTTGATATTAAATGACATAATTGCATAAGATTTGCATTATGATAACAAAAATTTGTTACATTTTGTGTCAATTTGTTTCTTAACATGGAACCCATTCCAGACCCTATCTGATCCGAATAAATAATAGTTTTATTATTGCTAATTTGTCTAGGGGACTCATCTAAAACTATTTTTGGGGCACTTAGCTTAGAAGAATCAAGAGCCACATCTGGCTGAACCACAGCTGTTGGTACAGTTCCTATACAATTACAATCACCAATGCCATTATTAATTAAAGAATTAAAACGGTCTTCATTATATTTACTACTCTCCAGCAATTGTGTGAATGCCAGCATGTGCTCCTTGATTTCACTTTGAGCCGTTAAGTATTTTATTGACATGTCCTCAAGTTTTTTTCTTAATCTACTAATCTCTGCATTTAATTTGTGAACATTTAAATCATGTTCAGTCCTATCTAAATCTAATTTATTATTGCATTTTTGCACCCTATTTTTCATAACCGATAACTCTAATTTCATTTTAGAATAGTTTTTGAGACATCTCTGACTTTTTATTAGCTTCTGAGTACGCCTTATGTATTTGTTTATGTTAACATATTTTTTTAATTTATTGTTACTATTGAAAAAGATTAAGTTCTTAATATTACTGTCCTTATTATCCTTATCACCTACCATCTCCTGATACAAATTTTGTGTAATTGAACTGTCATAACACTCACGTTCTCTCCGTAGATAATTTAACTCTTCATTAGCAGCACCGAGTTCTTCTTCGAGGTTAATTATACGATTCAATGCAACTTCATGAGTAGAAGCGCACTGGTTAAAATTATCTACCAGGGTCTGCAACTGCTCCACCCTATCTTGTGCATCTATTAGTTTATAGTCATACTCTACCAGGTCGTTCCTTAACACTGTGTTTTTAGCCAACATTTTTTTTTGCTCTTCTTCGCAATCTTCCCTTTCCCTTAGTAGCTGGACCCCATTTTCGGTACATCATCATTTTTGGTACCCATTTTCATGGCATCAAAAATGATGACGAGGCGACCACAATATTTTTAACAAAAAGTCAACATCAGTTGGACTAACCTATTAGGTGCCTACAATTGTTTTTTTAAACATTTTGTCGAAGTGAAATCGGATTGTTTGAATACTTTTCATTTGTAGTTTTTTCTTTGATATGTAATTTTTATACAAATCGTGTTTTTTTTATACTTACTGAATGGAGTATCAAAAATGATACGAGGTATTTATTTTAAAAAACAATGTAAAAAACTGATTGCGATGTTTTTCTTTATTTTTCCCATTATTAAAGTGCATTTTCGCATCATATAATTTTCTTCGGAATAAAAATATTTAATCATGCATCTAAGGGTTCAGCATGAACTTATGACAGGGCACTCGCGATAACTCCAAAGAGTTCAGGAACTCTAAGGGTAGGACGTGACTTGCTCGGTGTCTATGACATTGTGTACCGAGCGAGGGATACTCCACAATATCGCCTTCTACGTGAGACATATTTTTTTCTTTTATGAATCCGAAAATTTCGTTTGTCGGTGCTAATATTGCCCTCTCACACAACCATTATCTATTCTTTATGTTGTTTTGTAGAGTTAGATCGGGGTACACGTAATTTTTTAGATCATCTGTGTTTTGTACAATATTAGTTTTCAAAATCTCCGTCCCCAAAAACTAAGAAAATGATACCCATGAAAAATTAAAAACATCATGGCCGCCATCTTGAATTTCTACCTATAATTGACATCATTTTCGAAATCTGTGTCCCCAAAATCTAAGAAAATTTCATACATGTCCACTTTTTGCAAAAAAAACATACTGGCCGCTGTCTTGAATTCCAAATTTGACGGTATTTTCGAAATCTGCGTCCTCAAAATCTAAGAAAATGAAACCTATGACGACTTTAAAAAAAATATCAAGTCCGCCATTTTGAATTTAAAATTTGTTATCATTTTCGAAATCTAATCGGGACGTAATCAGGACCCTATATACCAATTTTCATACTGCTAAGTCCAGAAATGAGAACATTTCCATATAAACTTTACCCCCCCCATTTTACCCGTTTAGGGGGGAATTTTGTCCATTTCACCTACACAGATCATTTTTAATTGTAATCGAGAACTTATATACCTATTTTCATACTGCTAAATCCAGAAAAGAGAAAATTTCCTTACTAATTTTTTTTTTTGGATTTTTACAAGCAATTTTGAAATATATTATTACTTAATTTATCATGAAACATACCTACAATCATATAAAAATGTTTTCTTTAATTTCATAATATTTTAAACAATCACTATAGCATAGCTCTGTTAAGTATGAATCAAACCTTTTGATATGTTACTGAGTAAATCAACTTCATTTTTATCGATATTGCCCCATCACTTGCCCCCAAACTGAGCGTTAGATAACGGGGTCTATTTATAACACGTAAAACATGGTTTATTTGTATGTGTATAAATATGCAGTTCATTAACCAAGTAATTAACTTGTATTGATGATATAACTGTAATTTTTTCCAACACTTGCATGTTTACGGCAGGCGAACGGCAATTATTTAAAAAACTCAACTGTAGGTAAACCATAGATGTATGTGACGCGAATGTTTTTTACCAGACTGCACGAAGCAGGGTTGTTTTCCAAGTGTATGTATGTAAGTATATATGTATGTAACACCCTGTAGCCTATACTGTTCACCAGATTCTAATTAAAAAAAACAGCGGTATCGAAGATTTTCTGAAAAATGCAAAATAAATTCAGCAGTGCAACTTTTGTTTGAGAACGACCCAGCTGCTAAAGATGTGTTTTTCTAGACACTATTTATTTCAGATTTTGTCTCACGGTTAAAAAGTTAGAGGTCACAGTTATAATGAGTGTCGAATGTTATTTGAGCAATGTGTGGTGTGTTAGATCTTCCGTGGCGCGCGGGTGTCGGTGCTGGAGCATCCGTACATCGCGAGCATCCGGCGCATGAACGCGCACTACCTGACGGGCACGCTGATCACGGAGCACCTCGTGATCACCGTGGCACACCCCTTGTTCCAGTTAGTCGCTTTAACGCGCACACGCGCTGAGAGCGGAGGCGGCGCGATGCAATGTATTCCCCAGCGCGTTTCAAACCTGGTGAATGCGTTTTTAGTTCGGGAACTCGTCGCAATACGCCGCCATTCCCATCAATGCGCTTGTAGCTTCCTACTTTCCTTTCTATCTCATGCTTCTGTTCTTAACAACAACGGCGGATCCAGAGGCCCAAAGGTTTGTGCCCGGGACGCACGTATGGCATGGAGAAGGCAAACGAAGTGAGGTAAAGTGAGGTCTGTGACCCATAGACATTTGCATTCTCAAGACTACAATATAAAGACTGCAATCCTAAGACGTTGCCATCGCTGAGGAATAAGATAGTAGGTATGCCTCTATGCTAGTAATTTCACCGGTTGTCTTATCCCCAAACCGATAAGTATAAAAATAAATGCCGTAGGTACGTTTATCTCGAAAATCTCGAGAGCGAATGGCTAGACCGGCTAAAACATTATTTTTATTGTTCCTGAATGTCTAGCTGGACAAGGTTGAACAGCTAGTTTGTTATAATTATAATCTTTTGAAATCGGTCGTGTTGTTTTTGAGTTAATTAATTACAAACATACAAAAACACAAATCTTTCCTCTTTATAATATTAGTGTAGATTATAAATACAGAATGTAACATGACGAGAAGCAAACCTTTTAACCTATTGGTGACCGTCAAGTTTAATACTACACTTCTTATTAGTAATTGTTGATTATTTTTTAATTAATCAATTCATATAAGAACTAATTATTACCTTTTTTTAAAGACGGTTAACACTATTTGTATCATTCTGTGACACTAATTATAAACATAATTGATAATTAACTTATTCCACAAATCCTTGCCACTGCAGCTGGATATATGATCGAAAATATCATGATCGGTATCATTTTCTTACTGAGGTGAAGTAGAACCGCAGTAAACCCGTTCGCGGGGTGCTGCCCCCGACGTGTCCCAAGTAGGACAAAGATGGTTTTATATTTTTTGAAGTGATAACTTCTTTACGGAGGGTAAACCATTTCGTAACGTAACGCGCGTTGCTAGACAGCCTATCTGGCTTCCCTTTCTCTCACGCATACGGCAGAGCGGTAGTATTACATTTGTAACCATTTTTTTAAATACAAAAAGATACTGGAATCGGATGGGATTTGATTTTGATCCGCGGCACCATGGTGTCATAGACCTACCTCTCAGCCGCTAGGCCAATCGTAACTTACATGTATGGACGAAAATTGTAAACGGTATTTGATCATACCTGCTGACGTCACCCGTATTGCGTTTCTAAGCATAAATACTGTTGACAGTGAGCATAATTATAACCTAAAACTATCACCGTTTTGAAAGTGATTAGTTTAAGTTATTTGTTACTGGTTCGTTTGTCTTGAAAATCGATATCTAAGGGCCCCTTGGGACTACAAATGCGAACCCGTAATCAGATTTAAAAAAAGTGGCCGCCATTTTGAACTTATTTGTTACTGGTTCGATTGTCTTGAAAATCGATATCTGAGGATCCGTAGGGCTACAAATGCTAACCCGTACTCAGATTTAAAAAAAAGGTGGCCGCCTTTTTCAACTTTTTTGTTACTGCTTAGATTGTCTTGAAAATTGATATCTGAGGATCCGTGGGGACTACAAATGCGAACGTATTCAGCTTTAAAAAAAAGTGACCGCCATTTTGAACTTTTTTGTTACTGCTTCGATTATCTTGAAAATCGATATCTGAGGATACATTGGGACAAAAATGCAAATCCGTAATCAAATTTAAAAAAAGTGACCGCCATTTTGAACCTTTTTTGTTACTGGTTCGATTGAGTTGAAAATCGATATGTGAGGATCCGTGGGGACTACAAATGCGAACCCGTACTCAGATTTAAAAAAAAGGTGGCCGCCTTTTTCAACTTTTTTGTTACTGCTTAGATTGTCTCGAAAAGCGATATCTGAGGATCCGTGGGACTACAAATGCGAACCCGTAATCAGATTTAAAAAAGTGGCCGCCATTTTGAACTTTTTTGTTACTGGTTCGATTGTCTTGATTGTCTTGAAAATCGATATCTGAGGGCCCGTTGGGACTACAAATGCAAACACGTAATCAGATTTAAAAAAGTGGCCGCTATTTTGAACTTTTTGAAGTGATAACTTCTTATTATTATGGGAGGGCAAACTGCTTCATTACGTAACGCGTTACGGCGCCAGTCTGTCTGGCTTCCCTTTCTCTCACGCATACGGCAGCGGCAGGCAGGCTCCTTCTCTCTCACTCTAACCCAGAGATTTAGATTGTTCTGTCGGGCGTCCCGAGTCGCACACGATTTTTTTTTACCCGTGTGGATAGGAAGAAGAATCCTGCCCCGAGGAACCTGTGCGCCACCGTACCGACCGGACCGAACCACTTGCTGTGTCCTGCTACGCCCACGACGAAGTTGTACGTGTCCCGATTACATTACTCTACGGAAGCAAAGGATCTCGTAGAGTATGTACGAGTTAAGACCGGAGTTACTCTTAGGGTCGAGTGGTTAGAACCTACCACAAGGTTAATTTTAAGTCATTTGTGGTGAGAGTACCGACCAAAGATCTGTCGACCTTTTTAAAGGAGGAATTCTGGCCGAGGGGTGTCATATTTTGGCGGTTTCGTGGCCGCTGTCGAAAGTGTATAGTAGGTAGTGTAGCGCTCCATAAAAAATAAAGGTACGGAACACTACACGGGATGGTTGCGATAAAACCATCAGCACGTTAATTTGGACCTGTATAAGTAAAATAAAACCGAACGAATTTCAACAAGGTTATATAATTAGGGAACACACAATGATTAAATTAAAACAAATTACTTACAATGTAACTATAAAAACTAGATTACTAGGCTGACACAGAACTTAGCTTAGGTAACCAAAACGATTTAACATGAAACGGTCTGCGGATTGTCACGTTAATAAAGCCTTTCTAATTTAAAACACATTGCCTAATAAAGGGTAAAAGACCACCTTAGAACACGGTCAGGCCAAAACTTGTATTCAATTTATAGGTAAATCTGAATCGAACTATAATAGAATGAATCGATTTAAATACAAGAAGCGCTTCAAGATTAAAACTGATGTGTTCGGAGTATTATGAAATATGGATAACAAATTGTGGTGTTGATCGGTAAAAAAAAAGTCTAGAAACCTAATAATATTTATGGCCAAAATCCGACCGAAAACAACCATAGATAGGTTAGGGAGGAGTTCGCGGACTCAATTTGAAATTTTGAAGAAAATAAAAATCAACGAAATGGTGACTATCCTGTAAACTTCCGTCGTCGCTTGTCGCCGTACGAAGATGTAGCCGTAACGCTGCGTTCGTCGCAACTGGCGCAGCGGGAAAAGCCTGCGGGCACTACCGCAGACGACGACCCGTTGCCAGCGAACTCGATGGCGAACCACACGCTGAACGGCAAAACCAGTCGTCCAAATCTTCAGTTGGGGCGAAGAGTCGCGAGATATGGGGTAAGCGGAGGTGCTGCAAAAGACACCTTTACTCACAAAATTGAACGAAAAGGACGGAAGAAAGGCTTCCTAAAGATTGGGGGCAGTGAAAGCTGAACGGCAACAAAAACCAACTCACCCGCTATCCGGACACACAGAAGACAACAGCACTATCTCGATCGGTCAACAATCGAGACCACGGCGTAGGAAAAACTTTCGCGTAATATCATTACCGGACGCGGCACTTAAAACTGGCTTCAGAATCCATGTTAAAGAGAAACTTGGGTTGAGTAGAGACTAACCAATTTTCCGAAGTATCAAGGCGAGAGTACGGGATTGAATGACAGTACCATTACAAGGAACGGATTTAACAAAAACGAATTCAAAATTCAAAACTGTCAGTAGAAATTACAAACTCTAACCGGTCAATGAACAAGTCCGCAATACCAAAAAGGCTGAGAGACGAAAAAGGCGAAATAAATTAGCAATAATTAACGCGAACCAACGCGATTTGTAGCGGTAATGCTACAATTGTCATGTTAATTCTATGTTATATATTGTTATGTCTTATGTATGTTAGTCTGTAAGCTTGTAAGGTATTTTTAAATATGGGCCTTGTAGTCTGAAATAAAGTTATTCTATTCTATTATATTTCATTTTAACTCGAAGTACCACTTTTAACGTAGTTAAAACCAATTAAATTTATTTTAAACCATATTTTGCTAAAAACATACAAGCGTTCTCCAAAATCTGATTTGTCAATTGTTGTCAAATTATTGTTCCATAGAAATTTTGTAAAAAGGAAAGTAACAATAAAGGTTTAAACTTGATAGGACAAAGAAAACTACCCGAGGAAGGTATAAGTATAACTCAATAAGTAATTTAGAACACACGACACAAGGCGAAAACAGTAAAACGGTGACAAAATACAGTCTCTTGTTTTATTACGTACTTCAAAGCTACCATAGAGACGCATAGACAATATTTTATTTCTCACAATACCTCCCCACAGTAAAATATTTCAAGTTTCTACACATTTTACGACAAATAAACTTAGTCAAATAATCTCTTTCTAAAAATTTTTAACAACACCCTTCCTAAAGCCTTAGTAAAAAAATAAAAATACAGGCGAATTGAGAACCTCCTCCTTTTTTTGAAGTCGGTTAAAAATATCAGCGAGTTGTTCCCCTGTGCTCACATACTCTTGCTTAATAATATTGTTTAACAATTTCTCTTTACCAAAACTTCGTTTAATTTCAAGGTGCTTGACTCTTGAATTACCTACTGCCATGTGTGCCAGATTAATAGTAGACTGGTAGTCTTCATACAAAATGATAGGCCCTACATTTATATGAAACTCTGCAAGTATGTCTTTAAGCCAGCAAGCTTCACTGATAGCATGACTCAAAGCGACATATTCTGCTTCAGTTGAAGATAAAATCACACACTACCTGTTTTTTAGAAAACCAAATAACCGTGAAACCAAATACTTTAAAACAACAGCCAGTTGTTGACTTTCTATCTTCACACTCACCCCAGTCACTATCAATATATCCCACTATACTATCATTGCCTCTAGAATTGTAAGTTAAACACAAATCAATAGAACCCTTCAGATATCTTAAAACATTTAGCAATAGTTTATGTAATGCCATGGAGGCACAACTTTGATACCAGCTTAGAATATTTATAACTGCACATATGTTAGGTCTAGTTCCCATGGCAACATATAACAAGCTTCCTATTAACTTCCTGCACTTATTCTCTATATGTATGTTTTCCGATCCTTCCCTCTTTAACACATGAAAATTAAAGTTTTTATCGATAGGTAACAACATTGGTTTACTATCCGACATATTATATTATATGTTTCTAACAATTTACTCACATAATCTCTCTGTGAAATGATTGAAACCCCTTTTCCAAAATCCTGTTCTTCTTGAATACCTAGATATTTTGTTACAACCCCCATATTCTTCATCTTGAAAGTTTTACACAACATGGCTCTCAACTTTAAAACCTCATCTTTACAGTCTCCAAAGTACAAAATGTCATCGACATACACTAATAGATGTGTTTTTGTTTTTCCATCGCACTTTGTGTACAAACAATAATCTTTATCAGAATGTAAAAAACCTATTGTCAACATAGCATTATTATATGTTTCATTCCAGTATTTCGGAACTATTTTTAGCTCATACAAAGACTTGTTTAATTTCACACCACACTGAATATCACACCACTGTGGCAATTTTAAATATAAATCCTCATCTAAATTAGCATTTAGAAATGCTCCACATACATCCATTTGAAAAACCTCTAAGTTCAGCTTAAAGGTACTTAGTCTAGTTACTGGAGCATACAAGCCATACTCACTAATATTACAGTTTTGTTAAAAGCCTCTAGCAACTAACCTAGCCTTGAAACAATCCGGTTTCCTGTTGAAGACCCACTTGGAGCTGATGACCTGGTCACACTTACTACCTGGTATACTTTGAACCTCAGTCCAAGTATTATTTTCTCGTAGCTGGGCTAACTCACTTTCTATGGCTTCTTTCCATTTTCCCGCGTTCTTTGACTGCATTGCCTCTTCATAGGTTTTAGGCTCATCTTCAACTGCAAGCATGGTAGCGAGATCATAATCTCCAAGCGCTGTGGCCTCCTGACCACACTTCCAGCTCGTGTTCGTAGCACCTGTTCACCACTGGGACGCTCAGACCCTTCAGCTTCTTGGTCTTGATACATCTGCTCATCTGGAGAGGACTACTCTTCCGAGATCTGTTCTTCACTCTAATCCTGTGACTCACTACTATCATGATTTAACTCCAGTGATACCACTACCTCTTTACTATTGTGATCTATATTTTTATCACTCTCTTTAAAAACATTTAAGTTAGATTGTAGAAAATACAACATCTCTCTTTATTTCAATTGTATTCTTATCAGGGTAAAATATTCTATATCTATAGTAACTAACAATGGGCCGACGCCTTTGATGTTTGCGTAAATGCCGACACCGCAGGAGGCCACAGTTAACAGTGGGCCGACGCCTTTGATGTTTGCGTAAATGCCGACACCGCAGAAGGCCACAGTACTTACCTAGGGTTGTCACAAACTTTACACAACTGCACAAAAAAGGAGGGTAATGTTTTTAGGTTTCATATATGTATGTATGTACGTTTCTTTGTTCCGCTATAACTCTAAATGCCTCAACAGTATGGACATTATGACGCTGACGCTGTTTATTTTTTTGAGGTGATAGCTTCTTATGGAAGGGTAAACCGGTTCGTTACGTAACGCGTTACGGCGCCAGTCTGTTTGGCTTACCTTTTTTGTTTAAGTATGGTTCAATTGCATTGAAAATCGATATCTGAGGGTCCGTGGGGACTCCAAATACGGACCCGTAATTAGATTTACAGAAAGTAGCCGCCATTTTGAACTTTTTTGTTACTGGTTCGAATGTCTTGAAAATCGATATCTGAGGGCCCGTGGTGACTAAAATTGCAAACCCGTAATCAGATTTAAAAAAACGGTCGCCTAACAAAGCCACAGATAACTTACTTTTGAAACATTTTTAATGTTGTTGAAAATTTTAAATCAAACTACTTTTTAGGTTTGTTAGTGTGTGTCACTCTGGATTAGTGATTCCAAAAATAATGTCATTTTCGTAATCAGCACCCCGAGGAACCTCGAAAATGACACCCATATCATTATATTAAGAAAAATACGTGCGCCATCTTGGATTCAGAAAATAATGTCATATTCGTAATCAGCACCCCGAGGAATCTCGAAAATGACACCCATATCAATATATTTAAAAAAATACGTCCGCCGTCTTGGATTCCAAAAATAATGTCATTTTCGAAATCAGTACCCCGAGGAACCTCGAAAATGACACCCATATCATTATATTAAAATAAATACGTCCGCTATCTTGGATTCCAAAAATAATGTCATATTCGTAATCAGCACCCCGAGGAATCTCGAAAATGACACCCATATCAATATATTTAAAAAAATACGTCCGCCATCTTGGATTCCAAAAATAATGTCATTTTCGTAATCAGCTCCCCAAGGAACCTCGAAGATGACACCCATATCAATTTTTAAGAAAAAATAATGTCCGCCATCTTGGAATTCAACATGGACATCTTTTTCGTAATCAGCACCCCCAAAAACCTAGATAATGACAACCATTATCATTATTTGTAAAAATCATGTCCGCCATTTTGAATTTGTTTAGAAACAAAAAATTTGAGAAAAGTTTCAATATTGCTGGCAGGCGTCATGCTTTTACATGCGCCAATTTGTTTACGTTGGCATGACATGACAAAAATGTTATAAATTAAGCACATTTTTTAATTGATAATATCGTAGCTCTTTATTTGCGCGAGATGACGACTTGCATTCTTGCACTGCACATGTCGTATGCACCATTTTTTTCACATATCAAAACACGACACGCGTCAGCACTGAAAGATATGTCCCGCCCGAGCTACTAACAATGGCGACGTATGCAGCTCGGGCAAGCCCTACCCGCCCCTCACCCCTCACACCCCGCACAATTGCCCTGTCTAGACGGCTTCGTCGGACGACTGTATTGGTTTCTAGGCTGTGCCCGAAGTGTTAGTGCACGCGGCACTTTGCCCTTGGGCACAGATTATATTATACAACAGATACACCAGTTGTATTGGACGCGGGTGACGCGACGTCATTGGAATGTGCGCTAGTTTTGCCTCCGTTTTGTAAACGCTAGCTTTTTCTCACGCCTTCGTTCCTTTGGTATTTTAGGTATTCAGGGGCAAGGTGATTCCACAAAACAAACAACAGATTGAATTGGTATGTCACAAACAATAAGTCAGAAAATATTTAAAAGGCATAAACATGCCATAAAAGTTGACTATCTAATCAATATAAGACCTAAAATATTTTTTTATTAACTGGACAATGTCATTGTTTATGTAGTAAACTAACTAGTATAATGAATTCAACTGAACAATAAATATATTTATTTAAAAAATCTTAGTCGGACTTGCACCAAACAAAAAAGCTAAAAAAATACCTACTAAATAAAAAATAAAAAAAACCTACTAACTACAATCCGAATCGGATCCGAACCAAAATTTATATAACTAGGACCATTTGGGGGGTCCAAGCTTTCAAATAAAAAAGTATCTTTCGAAATCGGTTCATAAATGGCGGAGTTATGAGGTAAAAGCATAAAAAAAAATTTTGATAAAAAACTAGTCGACTTGAGATCATCCTCCTTCTTTTAAGTTAGTTGATAATAGGATATTAAAATCACGTCAAATACATATGCAAAAACTGTTAGAACCAGTTTTGAATCGTCGTAGGTATATTTTGTAGTTCCCTACTAAAAAAATACATAAAGTAAATAAATTCTAAGACGTACTTATAAACAGCCAATTTATCATTCGTTTTTTTACGGGTATATACATTGGTGCACCGCGCAATACGTACGACGTTTTGTTTTTTTTGACATTACATAGGACGCACGCGCTGAGTGCGAGAGTCGTTTGCGCGGGAAACTTAATTTTAGGCAGAGCCGTCCGTGCGCAGCGAGGAGTGGCAGCCGACTAGCGTTTGTGTCCTCTAGGAGTCATTAGAGATCGGCATTTATCGCGCGGGCTTGAACGCGTGGGGATGGCCTGTCAAATCTTCAAAGAAGATGGGCGAACATCCATAGAGTCTCGGGCCCAACCGATTTTTAGGCCGTTTTGTAAATCACTACGTAGGATATTTTCAGTATAAAAATTATAGGCCTGGTCTTTGGAGAAGCAGAGATCTGGACGGTTCTAAAAATCAACCAAAGTAAATAGAGAAAAAAAACTCGATGAATACTCTGATAAGTTATATTTAAAGAAGCCAAAGAATCAGTAGCAAGATTCCATCATGATCCACATAGATGATTAGAATGAGTGACCTGGAAATAATCATCATGTGCATAATTATTTCCAATAATCAATCTCATTTATTTCAAAGTTAATGGTGAAAAACAGCCGGTTTTTTTAGCAAAATAATTCGTTTAATTGTGCTAATCAAAATAAACATAGTATTTACCACAAGAGGAGCAACCCACTGTTGTACAAGTAGGTATAAGGATTGCCTCGTCTTCCAAAAGATGCATTGTATAGCATTATTGCGAGTAATATCAATTCCACAGTTTATACAATGTTGTTATCTGTTGTTCCATCTTGGCAAAGTCCGATTAAAGCACCAGAAATCACAAATCACCACAATGTGGAGAACACGAAACGAAGCGAATACCACTGACATTTATAATATTATGATATGGAGGGTATTTCTATACCTTCATTTTTTTTTAATGTCCTACTACGACATATTACTGTAAAAGAAATCAACAATGTTATTCATTATTGTTACATTTTAAATCCCATAGAAAAAAGTCTGATACTTTACAAAGAGTGGTTAAAAAATACATCATTAATTATTGATTTCGTTAGATTCCTGTAATGGCTAGGCCCACTTTCACCTATCTCCAAATAGTTAGCGACAATAATAATGTTTGGTAATGTAACGCCAGCCTCAGCCAATGCTAGCCAGCCAAGCCAGCCAAGCCAGCCAACGCCGTGCCGAGCCTAGCCCGCCACTGAGTTGTCAGCCATTTGCAACTGGTAGGGTGCAAAGCCATATAAAGCGGTTGGAGCGTTTGTTTAAGAAGTGACTTTGTCGTTCTGACACTGAGTGTAGAAAAAGGTGTACTGGTAAAAAATTGTGATTTATAGTTTCATTAAATTATCAGTGCGATTGCAGTTTTTTTATTGTTATATTTAAACTGCTGATTTTAGTAGCTCCGCACCTAGGTCTAAGTAAAATTAAGGATTTATTATTTCGTTTTTTAATTTTAAAGGCTGAACCCAGTTCAATAAGAATAATTTAGTTTCTTTATGTTTCAAAGAATAAAATGTTGTTTTTTTTATAAAATACGCCTTTGATTTCTAGTCATTACTTCTTCTCAAACCGCATCCCTCTCCATAATTGTAGTCCTATAATAATCTAAAATGCCGTTATTTACAGATTGATACACACATTACGGCTTTTTTATGCATTGAAAGTAAATATTTGCGTTGCTTTATTAATTTGGTGTAAAAACTTAAATAATAACTAAGCTTTATAACGGTTATGGTACTTTAACTTTATTTTTATTTATAACTCAACGTCCATCTTCTATAAGCAATAATACCTAGACACTACAGCGGCTATCCGTAATAACGACGTAATAATTAAACTATAAAAGTTTTGTAGAATACTAAGCTTAAAAGTCGCTGGTGTTCAGCCAACGGCCTTTTAACTTATTATTATTTGTACAATAATATTTCCAAATTCAAAGCTATAACATAAAACCCTCTGAAATTAACACTATTTTTAATTATTTTACTACAAAAATAGATAAATATAAAAACGTGATTTTTTATCTAAATTTTAATGTAAACAGAATTTTGGTAAGTCAACTTATGCTTAAGATAAAGGCATTTGAAATATATAAAAGTTTTTGCCGTTTTTCTCGAAAGTTACTTTTGTCACTTTGCTGCCTTCTTTGGTATGATGGCAGCATAGACAATATTTTATTGCTCACAACAAAAATAAAATGACATTAGGTATTATGTCTAACTGCGCCTCTATTCTAGGCGGTAAAAACGATATCGTAGTTTGCCTGTTATGGTATTGTTATGACGTCAGCCGCCATTACTGTCAAGAAAATAAGAGCTATCAAAACGTTGACAATACGATAACAGATCAAATACGATATTGTTTTTACCGTCTTAAAATAGAGGCGCTAATGTCTTTGTAACTCACGTGCCATTGTAAGGGCTATTACTCGATTGCGGGTAAATAATCGGGCGGTTCCTCTCAATAATGGTGACCCTTCCCTCGTATGAATCTTAGATTAGAGGAACAATGTTAAATCATTTCGAAGACCAACCTGGCTCTCTACGAAAAGGACGGGAATATTATTGTTTGGTATTAATCATATGGCCGTCTCCCAGCTCTTAAAAAGAGATCAACAACATCCATTCTCTGTTGTAAAGGTCCATGCGTTAAAGTCAGAAAAAAGAGGGTTGATTATGCAAATTGGGCACTGCAGAAAATATCGGAAGACCGACCATTTATTACTAAAACAATTTGGACTGACGAAAGTTTGTTTACGAGAATCTGCGAGTTTTTCATCACTGGGCTAAAAAACATCAAAACCCTCACGTCAATCGTGAGCTAGCTCACTAGACTCGGTGGTCGATTAATGGAGGTATGGGCTGGTATAAGAGAAATGGCAATTTCTGGGATGCTGGTCTACCAGAATGTCATGACAAATTTAAAAGTAAAAAGAAATCGATTTTCATGGCAATGTTGCCTTTTGCCTGTCAATTAAAATTTCACCGCTATTGGCTTATTAGAGTTTATTATTGTTTGTTATTTTTACACAAATATAACGTTAGTTATCATGCAAATGTCCTCAAAGCCCTTCGATCTCAAGCGAAAAATATCATTAATCATGTGTACTGTAATATTTGTAAGGAAGAAGATGTGAATCAAACACAATCTTTGATTTAGTGCCGTGTTTATAAAATACTAGTAAAATAATAATATTGATACTTTAAGGACCGTTGTACATTTGCGGAAACGTTACTTATCACCTCATTTGGCTTTTATGTCTGACACCCAAAAGTCTATTTAGAACCCTTAATAATTAAGTGCCATTTAATTCCCATTGCCACCATATGGTGAATCGTGCGGCATGGTCTTCGTGATGTTTTTATGAGGAATAGAAAAAAAGAAATATCTCGCACCTCCTCAGAATACGACATTGATATACGTTTAAGTTGCATAATATAGTCGCTCAGCTAACAATACCGCGTAAGTCAATGATTAAACTCGAATTAAGAGTTAATTTAATATAATACAAACTTGTACCTGTACAGTGTACGGTATTGTTAGCTAAGCGACGATACGTGATGGAATTTTTAAGTCATTTTGAACTAAAACCTAATAAACAAAGTACATATTATTAGCACACGATTTTTTCAATTTAACCTACTTACTTATTATTTATTAAGAAATGCAAGTCCAAAGTTGATATAAAGGGTTACGTAGGTAACTACCTAATCGTTACTAATATTATAAATCTTTGTTTGTTCCATATTCACTGCATACATAATACACGAGTACAAGGTGGAAAAAAAGAACGCCGCATGGATGGCAACTACCTTAAATATTGGAAATAGCAAGTTCTACGTAAAGGAGACTTACTTTTATTTTTGGAACAAAAAATACTGCATTTTTGAATTTTGTGAAATTTGTCTGCCATAACCGGGAATCAAACTGGTCGATTATGACAAAATAATAAAGGAGGGTTTTTTACGGTCTTTATTTAATTTAAAGGTGTATGTGTTGTAGATATAAATGACCACTGTAAATGCTTTCGATCTGTATCACAAAACGCGACTTTATTGTTTTTTCATATTCGACCCGTTCGATTCCCGGTGGAAAAGGTTTTTTTTCAAAAAACCGATAATGCAGTGTTTAGGTATTGTTTTTAAACAAAAAAGTTAGTCCCCTTTGCGTAGAATTAGCTATTTCCAATATTGCCGATAGATAGTTCCCGTCCATGTGGCATTCGTTTTGTCCACCCTGTATACTTAGTAGCACAAACGTGATATTTTAATGTTATCCTAGAAAATTTAATAATTCCCAAAGAAATAAAGACTTCTACGCGGACTGAGTCCGCCACACCATGCTTTTAATGAACGCGGAAAATCAAGTATCAAGTCTTTTAAATCCTATTACCCCGGAGTTGCAAGCCCTAAATTTAATTTTCCCTTTTTTCATGAGATTCTGGTAGACCTATAATGACATAATTGGACCAGTATTTATAAACGGTACTTACATTAAACGGAGCTAGGTATCTCCAAGTACTAAATACATCTCTTAGGCGTTATGCGAATAATTTACCCCTAGCCAAAAAATTATATCGACTGGTGGACGACACTTTGAACTGCGTCGTATTTAATGGTGAGTGTACACACAGCCTTTATTTGAACTCACATGTGACATTATTAGCGGAGCTTGACCTTTGGCCTTGATAAATGACAAGAACGTAAACAATGTATACAGAGAGTTTTAAAAATAACAATGAAATAATTAATATCTTAAGGTTTATTGCAAAAGCATTAGCACTGCAATAATGAACGCATCATAGCCATATTCTCCACCTAAACATTAACGGGTTTAAAGGTTTGCTTCTCGTCATGTTTCATACTGTATAATAATAATAAAAAAGAATCACCGCCCTGCCTGTAGCACACTGTGTTGGCGCAGGGTGCCGACCTGGGAGCTGGGCGTGGTGGCGGGCGAGAACTATTCGGACCGCGGCGCGATGCAGCACACCGTGCTTTTCGTGGTCATCCACCAGGACTTCAACTCCTTCACGCTCATGGCGGACCTGGCGCTGCTCAGGGTCTACGAAATAGTCAAACTCATGTATGTCATACGACCCTACTTTCTTTCTTAACAAAAACATGACTCTTGGCACACCATATTTCATATACGTGACACTTTAACTTTATTATCTTTAAACAAGAATACCTTTCAGGACCAATCGGAAGGTGGTACCAATGTATAGTGCACAAAAATCGAGCCCAAACAACGAAACGAAACGTGACGAAGAATACTTAGCTTACGTAACCGGGTGGGGGCGTTGCGACTTTACGGTCTGATTTCACTTTTAAATTATAGTGGATAGTTAATAGAAATATAATCCGACTCAAAATAAGGCCAAACAAACTTCTAAGACACACACACACACACAAGTTGTTGCTAGCAAAATTTTGGGTATCCTGACTTTTTACCAAATCATCATTTGATTAATTATACTTCGCGCCTCGTCCTCGAGATTAGTACTGTAGTTATTTATACACATGTAGTATCGCATAGGTACTTGCCACCACTCCTGCACTTAGTTTAGAGATCTATGAAATCTTTTATTTTTTGTGTAGGTAGATGCTAGCTCCGCCCAGGGGTGTGATTCTCTCCACAAGCAAAGATGAGCGAACGCAAGAGTGAAGGTCCAAGCGGCGAGTTTAAGTAGTCCCGACAGAGGGAACAAAACACGTCAGGTCTCTCCGTCGCCAGTCATTCGCATTTAAGTGCTCAACCACTCAACTTGTATTGATTGTTCTCGCAAGTTCTTCTTCTCTTCTTTTCTATCTAACATGCCGAAAAGTAAATGCTCTAAGTCTGGTGATATTGAATATTATATTTTAAAAAAAAGTTAGAAAGTAAGATTTGTGATCGTGAAAACAGTGACTATAACGAGCGAAATAATGATTTGGAAACACCCGATGCCGAGGAAGACATCATGATTGCTGACGACGACCATGGCGCGGGTAGGTACCCGATGTAACACTATTAAGTGATACGATATATTTACTTGTCGATGTTACTATGCAACCTGAACAGTCACTGGGACTGATTCGGCGCATTAAATAAAGGTTGGCGTTCCTTCCACTGGGGATTGTAACCTAACCTAAACTATTTAATTTCTCAATTTTGAGGTAGTTTTTTATTAGATCGTTTTTTCTGATTTTTATATCCGTGCTAACAATGCGTTAATTGGTCTATGATATTTCACAGACACCCCTGCCTTACGACCTGATGATTGGTTGATACCATGGCCTGGGGAATACCATATTAATGTTGAAACCACGGAACCTAAGAAGGCGGACCCTCAGCTAGGCCCTAGTACTTTGACCGAGGAAGCTCCCATAGAGCAATCTAAGGACCTTGATGACTTGAACACCGAGGCCCTAGAAATTCTGGGCATTGACCCCTCATGCAAAGAAAAATTCGGACCGGAAATACGCAACGAACTAGCAAGTCGTTTTTTACATATAGCTCAAGAGGGTCTTAAGATCTAAAGATCTTCGCAAGGAATTAATTTCCAAATACTTATTACCGGCTACATGCCGGCAAACAACGAACATTTGCAGAAATTAATGGACATCGGTAGAATAATGTGTGACTTGCAACACGCCGATTCGGTCACAAGAAGAATTTCTATTTATTTGCCTCAAAGACTGACTTGAAAGAGCATATAAAAAATACTAAGATTGACACACATTTATTCGGTGAAAACTTGTCGGACACATTAAAGTCCGCTAAGGCTGTAAATAAGTCCAGTGTTGAACTTAAGGCTGAATTAAGCTCCAATACTAGGTACCAAGGACCAGGACCACGGCCTTTTTTAAACCGCAGGCCTCCCCCCCTGGCGCGCAAGCTGCCAGCGGGACCGGCGCCAGCAGCGCCGCGGAGCCGCGAGCCTGCCGCAGCGCGCGCGCCATACCACCCCCCGCCGTACTACCCCCCACCCCCGCACAGGCCGCCGCTTGGGCTCTCATCGGGGATGTCATCGCAAGTTTATCCCGCGACGTACCCTCGCCGACGATAGACACAGTTAAGTACGCAGGCCGCTTATCTCAGTTCTACAGTTCACATCACCGCCGGTAGTGCAACATACACGACCATCATATCCTAGTTACACCAATAGTGAAAAAACACATTATTTAGAAGCTATAAATAATCTACTTAGTATAGGTGCTATATCGGAATACGGCATATAAAAAAGGTACTCTGTGATCGGAATGTTCGCCTTGTAATGACCAATTTTTGTCGGGTATCTTTTTAGTACCAAAACCGAACGGTAAGATGCGTTTTATTTTAAATTTAAAAAATCTTAATGTGTTTATTAAGACCGACCACTTCAAATTAGAAGACCTCAGGACTGCGGTCAAACTGGTGACACAGTACTGCAAAATGGCTACACTGGACCTTAAGGACGCTTATTTTTTAATTATAATACACAAAGAATCTCGAAAGTACCTTAGATTATTGTTTGAGGGTAAACTGTTCGAATTTACTGTTCTACCATTCGGTCTTAATACCGAACCTTACATCTTTACAAAAATAACAAAACCTATTGTCAAATTATTACGTTCGGCCGGCTATACATAATAATATGTCCACATTATATTTAGACGATTGGCTTCTATTCGGGAATTCTCATCATCAATGCCTAAACAATATAAATATAACCAAGAGGTTATTAATGTCACTTGGATTTATAATCAACGAACAGAAAAGTGTCAAAGTTAAAAAGATGTAAAATTAGGGAATTTGCCCAATTATTAGGTTCTCTTGTGTCCTGTTGCCCAGCCATCAAATATGGGTGGTTACACACGAAAGAGATGAAGCGTTGGAAATATCTCAACTTGAAAGATCACGATGATTATAATCGATTCATGACGTTATCAGATTCGCTTCAGCTTGACTTTAACTGATGGCTAAAGAATATAGACCATTCAGTCCGATACGAACTGATGATTATCAATTGGAGTTTTTTTCTGACGCCTCAAAGAGTGGGTGGGGGCTGCTTGTAATGGTCAGACTGCTAGCAGTCAGTGGCCCAGTATTGAACGGACTTCGCATATAAATTACCTTGAGCTGCTTGCAGCCTTTATCGCTTTAAAAGTATTTGCGATAAATTCTTTCAATTCTCAAATTTTATTACACGTATCGACAACTCCACTGCATTACCCTATATAAACAGAATGGGCGGTGTACCTACAATACCCGCATCTCACACAAATCACCCGCGATATTTGAAACTGGTGTGAGATCAAAAAACTATTTAATGTAGCCTCATACGAGTATATAAAATCCAGTGACAACATAATTGCAGATTTTGAATCACGGACACATCCTGACATAGAATGGGAGCTATCGCCTTGGGCTTTTAATGTTCTCACTCGATCATTTGGGATTCCTGAAATTGAATTGTTTGCCAGCCGCATCAACAAAAAATGTGCCACATATATTTCATGGCACCGAGACCCAGACGCACTGGCAATAGATTCGTTTACAGTCTCGTGGTCAAACTATGCATTTTATGCTTTTCCATCCTTTTATGTAATACTGAAAGCTTTACGAAAAATAATTACAGATAAAGCACGCGGCATTATGATTGTACCTTATTGGCCAACTCAGCCATGGTACCCATGTTAACCTTATTTAGGTCTCTTCTTATTTCGGAAATTATAACTTTTTCCCCGAAAAACAATGTCTCGTTGTCTCATTCCAGCTCCCAGCGGATACGGAAGTCGATTACCCTGGAGGCAGGCATATTATCCGGATCGCATTGTCCAGAAGATGCTTACCAACATCATCATCTTTAGACATATGTTAGCGTCATTGTCGTCTAACTCCACCAAACAGTACGATGTTTGCTTAAAAAAATGGTGGGTATTCTGCAAAAATAATTCAATTAACATGTATGAGGCGTCCGTTCCAACAGTTATTTATTTCTTAACACCATTATTCAACAATGGCTGCCAATACAGAACACTAAATTATACGTTTGTCTATTCGTTGGAATAAGAAAACCTCATAAATCGGTCGGGTCCCAAACGCTCAGCCGCTGGGTGAAGCGAGCGCTGGGCGAGTGCGGCGTAAGCCTCGACATCATTCGTAACACGGCTAGCTGGAGTAGGAACTCTTCAACCTTTGCAAGGTTCTACCATAGAACCATTATCCACGACAATCATGAATTCATGACACTGCATTAGCAGAATCCATTTGTATGCAGCGTTAACCAATTAAGTACTTATAGTTTTTTGCATTGATTGCTTTTTTCATTAGGGCTTGATTGTTATTGAAAACAATTATGATTATTTAATCAAAATGTGCTATTGTGATTATTATAATAATAATCATATTTTAGTACTTCTTATGGCATATTTCAAATAATAATAATAAGAAGTTGTTAATTTTCTGAAATGTAAATTTGTCACTAAATAAATATTGTTTTCACATTTACAATCTTTCATTGCGCAAAAATGTAATGAAGAATGTAAGTAGGTACGCCAAATCGCTTGAAACTTTGTTACAGTAAAGCTTATAAATTTTCAAACGTACTTTTTGTTTCATTCAAATAGACCCAGTAGTTTTGATTCTACGGTGTACGTTTAAAATCTTGGTCAAATATTAAAAGGCGCGGGCGCCATCTTCCTGGAGTGACGTCATCGCTTAACAGCGGTACGCGCCCGTATATGAGTGAGTAAGTTCATAGGGCTATAACTTTTTAACCGTAATAAGAAACCAATTGAAATTTTCACAGAATACGTCTTATCATTAACTATATCGTTTTAAATTATAAATTGAACAATAAATCAAATCCCCATACAAGAAACATGAAAATATACTATGTTTTGTAGGATTTTTATATTGATACTATTTTTATAATGGCTTCTTATTTTGATGCTATTTTAGGCTTAAATAGTAGTCTAACTTTCATAGTTTACTACTAAATAGCAATCTCAAGGAAAACTGCTACAAATATGTGGAAAAACTGATTTTATCAACCCGATGTTTAAGCGGTCACCCATTCTGTTTTAGACTACGCTCGTAGTTGCTTAACTTTGGAAACCGACGTACGGGTTGTATTTTTATGATAGCTTTTTATTTCGATGTCACATTAAGCTTACCTTTAATAATAATCTTAACTTCATAGTTTACGACCTCTTTCTGAGGCAGTCGGGTAAAAAATAGTTAGGTACCTACACGATGTTTAAGTGGCGGTTGCTAAACTTTGGTGGTAGGCCTTTCACTACAAATTTCGTGTTAATGTAGAATTAATATCGCTACCGCATAAAACATAAAACTATAAAACATGAATTTGATTGATCTAGTAGTTCCGATATTTCGTGTATTCATTTCATCGCTAGGTCCAGGCATTGCCAGTGGGTAGCAAGTAGGTAGTGTTGAACTGTTTTTGAGCATTATTATTAGGTACTCTGTTATTTTTTTATTTACTGTGGTAAGTACAGTGGGCTTCATAAGTGCATGGACAACTCGGAAAGATAATGCTCTGAGGCAAACTGACGCCATCTATCTGCTCGTAGTGGTTCAACAAGATCTTACTAGATGGCGTTGTTGCAGGTAATCTCTAAATATAATAAAAATATTTTTATCCGCGTACTACAACCAAACATTATTTCATTTTTTGTAAGTTTTATATTTTAGTATAATAGATGATGGAAGTAGTTTTGAGTATTAGTCAATTCCAAGTTAAGAGGTTCAATTATCAAAAACACTTTTCATACACGAAGTGGAATCGAACCCGGGACTCACTCGGGACCGTGAACCGAGGCGGCCATTTGTGCCGTTGGACCATCCAGCCATTAACTAATCATACGAAATTCATTAGTAGTTTATAAATCAAGATTTGCATATTTTTACAAGAAACAGAAACACGTTTAGTAAGATCACTACTAGAGGGTAGACTAGTAAAGATTTATAAATACCAGACTGATTATTACAAAGACTTACGCTCGTTCGTTCGTTAGCTGCTTAATCGATTGCCTTATATTAAGATTTTACTTTTGTTAAAATATGACTTCTCGTTGCAATATTGACCTGGTCAAAATAAAGCAAATGATTGGATTGCACAGTGAAGGCAGAAATTTGTCAGATATTGCTAGAGAAACCAGTGTGAACGTAAGTAATATTTTTTTACTCATCTTTTTATAAAAAATAATTTCATTTTGTTTTTATTTATTTTATTTTACTTATATCTTTAATTGTTATTACATATTCAAATTTTTTTACAGATGAAAACTGTTGTTTTATGGGTACGGCGCTTTGAAGAGGAGGGATCTTTTTTACCCCGGCAAAGAACGGGTCTGTAGACCGCACTCATAAGCACAGCAACAGCACACCCCGTGTCAAGCCACGGTGAAGGATTATGAGGAATGGATTTAAACCAACAACTCACTACGCTGGATTATTTAATACAAGTCTGGATATTATTCGTCGTGTTCTACAGTGAGGGTCTGCATCATCGTAGGCATGCTGCCAAACCCATAAAAAAGCATATAATTAAGCATAAAATGTATGGGGTATTATTGTCCAACATAATCACCAGAATGAGCGAACTCCGAAAGCCTTAGAAGATCAGTGTTCAAACATTTGGGGTAGTATTCGTGGTTCCAATCTCTGTAAGAGTTACACTAGGTGTTGAAGTTTAGTATACATATAAGTGATGCGGGTGGATAACTGGAGATCGGGTTAACTTAAGTAATGAATGCAAAATTAAACATTGTTTTCGCCTTTTTTTGTGTTTATACTATTCTGTGACAATAAATAATTATCTTATTATAAATATAAAGTCAAACAAATCACACCTTTAATTTATACACGACTTTTCAGTTATTATTATTATATAATATAATATAAGTGGTCAAAACTGTATAACATAGTTAAATATAATGCGTTTGACTGTTAAGGTAACCCGGTCTCTAGTTTAACAATATATTTGTTAATAATTACTATTTTATTGTGGTTAAGCTTCAATCTCTTTCCAATTTCGGAAACGAATACCTAAGCCATTACCTCAATATGGTAGGTAATAGGTAGTCGTTTTATTGTTACAAATGTAATATTATAAACAATTCAAGTTTACAATTTACTAAATTGAATTTTTTAAGAAATAAATATTATACTTATAAGAAATAAAGATCTTTTATTTTGAATAACAAAAGTATCATTTTTTGAAAACGATAATGATTAGAAAAAGAATACATTCATTTATTTCGTGAAACAATATTAGTTTAAAAAATACAATAGACAGGATCGATCTCCCGACCCACGGTCTGACCCTGTGTTTAAGGCTTTAGGCAGGGTATCAACTAACTAAGCCAGCGGCCTTTCTGGTGAATTGGCGCAATTGACAACAATTCATATGTGCTAAGGTAGTAAATTAAAATACCGTTTGTAGATTTTACACTACTGATTACAGTAAAAATATTTTTGGATTTTTGTATGCAGTAGTTTTTTTTATATTTAGGAAAAACAGTAAAAAAAGTTGGATTGTGAATGTTAAAAATACATACCATAGGAATTGAAAAAAATATACAACTGTCATGTCAATTTTTTATCTGTCTGACGGATTACTTGATTCTAATGACACGCTTTCGATTCTCGTAATACTATTGTTTTGATATATGCTATTTAAAATGAAACTGACTAACGGTTTTGTAAAAGCGGATAGCCGCAATCTGCCCAAAGTCGACGAATTTATGTTGTTACAGTTGTTATTGTTGACAAGTGACATGACATGACAGTCAGTTCTGTTTCTGTTTAAAGACACTTTTTTTTATTTTATATCATGCTAAGATCACGACATCAGTATTCCTAACTTTGTATATACGGTCTTTTTAATCACTATTTCTTTAATTAATTATTAACGACGAATTTAAGTTAAATAAAAAAAAACCGAGAAACACGGATAGTCTAATTTTTAACCAGCTATTATAAACGCGAAAAAACTAAAATACTTCTTTTTTTGAAATGTTGTCAATTATCGATTCTAATACTAAAACGTCAAATAGTTGTAGCCAACAATAATCGAACTGCCTCATTTAACAACGCCATCTAGGTTGTTTCTTACGAAAGCGGGCTCACGTGTTCACGGCATTATAGACGTTAAGGTGTCCATGCATTTATGAAGCCCACTGTACTTGGGCATTCTGGGGCACAATAAAAATCAATTTTTGGCGTTGGTGGTAGTGTAATACAGGACTGTCTTGACTTCCGCGGCTCCGACATTTTAAACCTGTTACGGGTACGCTGAGACCCCGAAGTGAACTGCGCGAATCATAGGTACCTAATATTGTTGAATACCTACTACTGCGGGCGTCTCGAGCTTGGTTTTTAATTTTTGGGATGTTTCACTTTAGTTAGCACATACTTTTTGTACTAATGTTTTGGTATTTTCATGCAGAATAGGTACTTACGGTGAACCCAAAATTAAAAGTGCTTGATTATTATTCTAATTTTATTTCGATAAACATAACAAACAGAAAAGCCGGTCAGCAACAGACAGTTAGTTTAGTTAAACTGTATGTAATACAAATCAAAAGATAACCATAACTACCATAGTACCAGTAAAACGAATTCGTAAAATTATTAAGACTTCCAAAGTTAAGCAACTGTTCTACAAGCGTAGTCTAAAACAGGATGGGTGACCGCTTAAAAAATCGTGTTAATAAAATCAATTTTGGCACATAGGGGGAAGCGGGGCAGATTGGTACGGGAAAATTTAACCTTACATTTTGGGCATTAAAAATGATTAAAATTATACCAATTTTGCTTATATCATATTTAAACTAATTGGAATTGATATGGCATTTAAATTAATCTTAAATTTTTTATCGTAATAAAAATAAAGAAAAAACTGTGAAAAATTGAATTTGTTTAATTGTGCCCCACCCGCCCCATGGGTGGGGCACAATTAAACAAAACTTTGATACACGTGTTTAAAAATGTATTTTTGTTTTAAAAATGCTGACATTCAACGAAATGTATTATCGTTTCTTTTAAGGACAGTATATAGGCAACCTATTGTGTTTAATAAATATTTTAAATATTATTTTTTTAAGTATATTATACCTATAGACATTATGACCGATTTCAATTGTTTTTTTTTGTATTTATTTTAAGGATTTTAACATGTATGAGTAAATAGGCTAAAGAAATCCTAAAACACTTTTAGACACTTAAACAACACAGACAAACTTTACTTCCTCAAACATTGATAGCACCAATGTGCCCCATACCTTTGTGTATCGAAGTGCCCCAACGGTCATATTCGAAAAATATTTGAATATTAATAAAACCAGTGTACTTTACAAAAGTTAAACATGCAATCCTGCCAACGAAATAAAATAACTTGATATTGGGAATTTCAAATATCCAATAAACAGATAAACACTGCAACAAATAACTATTACATAAGGAGAATATTTTTAGTAAGCTACACCAAAAACACTTTTTTACTTGTGAAATGCTAAAAAACAACAACCTAGCGATGCGTTTACAGCTGTCAAGCCAACTTATGTATAGTCATGTTTTAGTGATATTTTGATATTACTACTATTTGTTTTTAACGAAATAGTGCTGGTGTATTATTGTGCCCCGTGCATCAAACTGCCCCGCTTCCCCCTATTTGTAGCAGTTTTCCTTGAGATTGCTATTTAGTCGTAAACTATGAAAGTTAGACTACTATTTAAGCCTAAAATAGCATCAAAATAAGAAGCCATTATAAAAATAGTGTCAATATAAAAATCCTACAAAACATAGGATTTTTTCATATTTCTTGTATGGGGACCCCTCTTGGGATTTGATTTATTGATCATTTTATAATTTTAAAGGATAGACTTTATAATAAGACTTATTCTGTGAAAATTTCAATTAGTTACTTATTACGGTTAAAAAGTTATAGCCCTGTGAACCTACTCAATCATATAAGATATAAGGGCGCTCACCGCTGTTAAGAGATGACGTCATCATCCGTGAGCACTCGCCGCCGGGTTTCGAGCGCCGCATACGAAGTTTAAAATTTAATATCTCAGAAACCATTTGACATAGGTATCGAAATAATTTTATTACAGCTATTTTTTGTTTTTACGAGGGGTGCCTTTTAAGTTCTGTCGTTTGAAAAAACTAAAGACAATTTAAGTGTTAAATGGTATTTATTGTTTTTCAAAGTAATCACCGTGATATGTAATACACTTTTTCATTCGATCGAACCAGTTTTCGAAACACTTATTCCATTCCGAAGTCGGGGTCTCCAAAATGGCCGTTTTGTATGCCTCAACCGCTTCTTCAGGCGTCCGGTACCGTTGACCACGAAGTCGTTGCTTGATTTTTGGAAAAGTGAAGAAGTCATTAGGGCTTAAGTCTGGACTGTACGGCGGAAATCCAAATTTTCGACGTTTTGTTCTTTTAAAAACGCAATTGTCTGCCGGGCGGTGTGCGAGCTAGCATTATCGTGGTGCAGTACTATACGACGTCTTGGGTTACTTTTTCGGAACTCGCCGATAACTTCTGGTAAACAAACAGTGGTATACCAGTCAGCATTAACTGTTTTACGATCTTCGAGCACGATGGTCGCAACGTGGCCACTTTTCGCTACAAACGTGGCGACCATTTTTTCGAAGTGCTCCGTGAGCGTATTACTTTGGTCGGTTTTGGCTCATCTTGAAACACCCAAACAGTCGACTGCTGTTTAGAATCCGGACCGTAGGCATATATCCAAGATTCGTCACCACTGATTATGTCATAAACGTGTTTAGAGTCTCCTCGGTTGAATTGCCGCAGAGTTTTGCGGCACCATCTAACGCGAGCCGTTTTTTGGTCTTCACTAAGTAAATGTGGTATCCAGCGTGAGATCAATTTTTTTACACCTAAGTGATCATGCAATATATTTTGAACACTGGTCCCTGAAATGCTTAATGAAGCTTCTATCTCGCGGTATGTCGCATGGCGATCTTCGACGATCAGTTGCCGTACAGCATCAATGTTTTCCTGGGTTACAGCTGTTTTTGGTCGGCCTTCACGATGCCTATCACTAAGACTAGAGCAACCACGTTGAAATTCCAAATACCAACGTTCCACAGTCCGGATGCATGGTGCTTCATTTTTAAAAACCGTAGTCAGCTCTTCAAAGCACTGAAGACGCGTTAAACCCCTTTTAAAGTTGTAAAATATTATCGCACGTAAATTTTCCGTCTGTTAGTCCTTTACCTCAAAAGCATAAATTCCTTGTAGCGATTCACCGAATCACATTTCACCTCGAACGTATATTTAATTATCGCGTTGTGTCTTGATCGTTTACTTATTTAGTCGCTATAAGTTTTAGTCGCATTTCACCTCGATCGTGCATTTAAGTATCGCACCTTGTCTCAATCGTCTTGTTTTTTAGTCGATATTAGTTTTTGTCGCATTTCACCTCGATCGTGCGATAAATTTTCGCTTTGTATCCTAATCGTCTAATTCAGTATTAGACAATATCTTTAGTCAAAATGTATCTTTTTCGTTTTTTTTTGTCTTTTTTAGCCAGGTGGAAGCTCCATATTATTTTCTCACAAATATTGCAATATATAATTATTGTATCTGTAATCAATGTCAATGTACTTCAATGTCGCAATGACAGAGTATTATCTATTATTTATTTTATTTAGTCACAATGATAATATTTCAATGAGTTTGATAGCACTTAAGACATGAAACTACAGGTACAAAACACGTTTCAAAAAAAATGTTACAGAATTTTAGTGCGAACATCGATTAACGCGTCACATTAAATTGAGTCCCAAACAAACTTCGATCGCGACGAAATGCGTCTAGGGTAAAATACTACACAAAAAATGAAATGCTACAAATTAATTATACTAATGTAAAAAGCCACGCGAAAAATTGCTTCAAGTAAAAGATTCTATTGAAATTTTGTTCATTCGAGGTGAAATGTGATTCGGTGAATCGCTACAAGGACTTTATGCTTGTGAGGTAAAGGACTAACAAACGAAATTTTCCTTCGAAATTTGCATTTTCACAACCGACTTGTCAACTTTGAACCGACGCTGTACTAAAACGAATCGGCCGATCTCGAGACATTCTTTTGTTTTTGAATTCTAAATTCAAATATTTTAAGATGATACTAGTTTCTTTTTTAATAATCTCGGGAGTTTTGCAAACGACAGAACTTAAAAGGCAGCCCTCGTAATGAAGAATACGGTAAGTCAAAGACATAAACTGGCTGACATTCTCTATTGTGCTTAAATCATTACATAGGTATTACATAGGTTACATGGGCTTATTAAATAAGTTAGGTTAGGTTAGATTCATTACCTACTACAAAAAAAAAACTTGCCAAGTGCGAGTCAGGCTCGCGCACCGAGGGCTCCGTATTTAAGATAATTGCTTGGTAATCGCAAAAGGAAGTACTCATTTTGTTATGAACTTTATTTTCAATTTAATAAGGTCCATTAGGACTATCCCAAATTTTAAAACAGTTTTTTATATTTGTCAAAATCTGTAAATTCTTTTTATTTCATTTTATTTTCCCGTAAAATATAAATAATTATGTATACGTCAGTTTTTTTTTAGATTTTTTGATCAATAAACTTCGGAGGTAATTACCTAACCTACCTCAAAAAATACAAACAAAAAAAAGTTTTGAATTGTGCAGATTGAGCCCTTTCATTTTTGAACCCTCATTCTAGACCGCTTTTTAATTATTTATAAAATTAATTTCATTTTTTTTTACTAATAACAGACGCGGGCAAGCTGGTTGTACAACTATGCCTAAGTTGATATCATTTATATTTGCTGAGAAAACCTGCTGTGACATACAGATAGACAGACAACGAAGTCTCACACATAAAAGGGTTCCTTTTTAACCGACTTCAAAATAAGGAGGAGGTTCTCAATTCGTCTGTTTTGTTTTTTTAATGTTTGTTACCTCAGAACTTTCGACTGGGTGAACCGATTTTGATGATTCTTATTTTATTTGAAAGCTGGTGCTTCCCGATTGGTCCCATTTTTATCAAAATGAAGATTTGATGGTGGAATCCATGAGGAATCGACGGAACTCTTCAAAATTTATAGGCATACCTATAGCGATTTTGGTATTTTTCATTGTAACTCGTGTATTTGGTCTTGGAAAGCACTATTTGGTGAAGTGGATCTGATGATGTAGACCACAGATGGCCACCGGAACTCCTAAACGGTATATATTTCGAGGGTGGCGACAAGATATTTCGATTTTTCGATTTATTTAAAGAATTGGTAGCGAGTGACCCTGAGTTGATTCCAGCCTCAACTGACAATCCTGTGGTTACCATAGATTTAACTAATGACACTTCCACCACAACAAGGTTAAGAAGTTGTAGCAGGAATAAACTAAAGAAACACATAAAAATAAATAGATACATAAGGAAAACTCAAAGGTTGTTAACACAAAATAAACAATATTCAAAAAAATTGATACTAAATAAAATAAATGTAAAACTAGTTAATAAGCTGAATATATATGCCAATATGTTAAGAAATAATAAGTTAAAGTATGACACTGACACACAAAGGTTACAATTAAAAATACAGGATTTGGAGGAGTCAATACAAACATTACATAATTTACAAGAAAATTCAAAAAAAATTATATGTGAGTATTCTTTAGGAATGGATGACCTAATAGGGCAGCTCAACTATAATTTAGAGCTGTTCCAGTCACTGGCGGACAACCACACATGTGCCTGTCAACCCATGAGTGTCTGTCCGACCACCGGTGGACTGAAGCAGAGCATGTGTGTCAGTGTTCCTGCACTCAGTGTTACTACACTGAGTGTTCCTGCGCTTAGTGTTCCTACACTTCCTACAGTAAATAAAAACAATAATAACACATTGACATATAAACATAAACCTGACATAATTATGTACTGCGATGAAATTGGTAGTAATATGGGCTCATTATTGAACTCATACACTAAGGGACATAGTGTGATCAGCAACTGTTTACCTCTAAGCAGCTTGGAAAATATCCAAAATCAAATTATTAAGGACAGACATATAAATATAGACACAACTTTGCTTATTCTTATAGGAAATAGAGGGAATGTAAACAAAAATAACTTAACAAAATTTTTTGAAGCATTGAACAGTCTTTGTGTGAAAAAAATCATATTGTTTACATTCCCCTATTGTAAACAGTTGTCACAGTCAGAAAATGATATAAGACACAATCTAAATATGACATTTTATAACATATAGTGAAAAAATTGACATCATTGACTCTAATAATTATATTAATAATCAATATATGTTGAGTAAAGGAAAATTTTACATTCCTAATTATCTTAAAAGACAGATAGCTATGTCGCTATCTTATTTATTTGACATTTCAGCCAAGAATTTGGCTCCTGCTTCTTTTGAGCAACCTAATATGCATTTGGAAATCGTTCCAAATACAATCAATCATTTAAATTAAATGAGACGACAACAGAGGACGTCAACTCTGGCAATCTAAATTGCAATAAATGTAAGGTCAAATCTGGCAGTAAAGTACTTAATAATATCACTCTGGTTCACCAGAATATCCAATGTATAAGAAGTAAAGACCTCCAAATTGAGTTATTTCTTAATAGTAATAGTATTGATATTTTATGTATAACGGAACACTGGTTAGCTAGTACCGAAGCTATGTTTAATTTTATCAACCACCAGGTCGGCAGTTTGTTCACAAGAAATAGCTCGATACATGGTGGGTCGTTAATCATATTAAACAATAAATTTAAATTTAAAGAACGTAAGGACATTGTGTCATTATCTGTTGAACGTACATTAGAACTCGCTGCAATAGAATTACAGCAATTCATAGTTGTATGTGTATATAGGCCACCCTTAGGCAATTTCGAAATTTTTGAAAAGAACATGGAAACTATCTTAATCAATTTATCTCATTTGAGTAAAAAAAATATTGTATGTGGAGATTTTAATGTAAATATTTTAGAAAATAGTTCACTAACCAACAGATTAATAAATCTTTTCAGATCTTTCGGCTTGACCCACACTTTTATGGAGCCAACTAGAGTGACTGACACTAGCGCCACGTGTATTGATAACATTTTTACTGATATAATTTCTATCAGTAAAAGTGTGATCAGTAACCTGGAATCGGATCATCTGGGTCAATTAATTAAATTCGAGTCTGTATCGAATAATACTACTAAGAAGGAAATTACTTTCGTGCCGCTTACTGCGAGCCGTGTGGAAAGAATGCGACATAATCTAGTGCATAATCTGCCCTTTTTAACAACTGATAAGGGACCTAATGACATGTACAACTCATTCTTTCACACATTCATGAAACAATTTGACACGATATTTACATCCAAATCGGTCATGGTTGGTGGCGCAAAGGTTTTCAGTGACTGGGCTACTGCGGACTTACATAAACGAAGAACAAAACTGTATAAACTATATGAGGAACGGCGGTTTAACGCAAGTGAAGAGTTTAAGGAATATGTCAAACAATATTCTAAGAATTTCAAGACAGACTGTCGTATAGCTAAGCAAAACTTCTTAAGTCATAAAATCTTGAATAGCTCTGACGTCATTAAAACGACCTGGAAAATAATTAATGAAGAAACAGGTCGCCGGAAAAAGGAAATTAATGACTATCGTTTAAAAGTAGATGGTAGAATCATAGATTCTAATTTAGATGTCGCAATTCAATTTGAAAATTATTTTACCGATATACCAGTGTCCACGACTAAGTGTCTGAACTCTTCGCCTGCGTCTGCCATTTTATTACTAGAAGATAACGTGCCTGAATGCAGTATACACTTTGAATTCAAGCACGTTACTGCCTGGGATGTAATGAAGGCATTCAAGTCAATAAATATTAAGAAAACCAATGACCTTTGGGGGGTATCGGTTCACGTCCTTAAATCCTTAATGGAAGTCATAGCAGCTGACTTAATGGTCATATTTAATCACTGTGTTGACTGTGGCGAGTTTCCTGATCTTATGAAACATAGCAAGATAATTCCATTATTCAAAACGGGTAGTACTTCTGACCCCACTAACTTTAGACCGATATCCATACTACCCACTTTCAGTAAAATCTTTGAGAAATTAATTTTATCACAGTTAATGGAACATTTTCATTATAGTAATTTACTACACAATAAACAATTTGGTTTCACTCGGGGTCGCTCGACAACCGAAGCTGGTGTTGAGTTAATTAAACATATTTTTGATGCCTGGGAGGGGTCACATGATGCTTTAGGTATTTTCTACGATCTGTCCAAGGCTTTCGATTGCGTTAACCATGACACTTTGGTCAGGAAACTACACCACTATGGAGTTAGAAGTACTGCGTTAAACTTAATAAAAACGTACTTATACGGGAGAATTCAAAGGGTAGACGTGAATGGAAAACGATCACCTGGGTCAGTGGTCTCAATGGGCGTACCACAGGGCTCAATTTTGGGTCCATTTCTATTCCTCATCTACATAAATGATTTACCATACCTTATAAAGGACAACCATGATATAGTATTGTTTGCTGATGATACCTCACTTGTATTTAAAGTTAAAAGACAACAGGAGTTCAATGTTGATGTAAACAATGCTATATCAAAAGTAGTAGATTGGTTCAGTGTTAATAATTTATTACTGAATGAGAAAAAGACTAAATGTATTAAATTTATGACAACCAATGTGAAAAATAGACAAACTACTATAACTATTAAAAATGACAAACTAGACCTAGTTAATGATACAGTATTTCTTGGTTTAACGTTAGACTCCAAACTCCAATGGGGTCCTCATCTGGCTAAATTAGCAAATAGACTCAGTTCTGCAGCTTTTGCAGTTAATAAAATTCGGCAACTAATAGACTTGAAAACCGCTCGATTAGTTTATTTTAGTTACTTCCATAGTATTATGTCATATGGTATTTTACTATGGGGTAGTGGTGCTGACGTAAACAGCATCTTTGTTCTGCAGAAGAGGGCTATTCGTGCTGTTTACAAGATGGGTCATAGAGACTCTCTTAGAGATAAGTTTAAAGAAACCAATATATTAACAGTATACAGTCAATATATTTATGAAAACCTTATGCATGTTCATAAAAACATCGTTAATTTTAAAAAGAACTGTGACATACATAATGTTAATACTAGAAATAAACATAAGCTCGCAGTGCCCTTTACACGGCTTCATAAAATAAAAAACTCTTTCACGGGTAATTGTATAAGGTTCTATAATAAGCTCCCAAGTAATGTTACTCATCTATCAGTAAATAAATTTAAAAGTTACGTTAAACGTAAACTAATTTCTAAAGCGTATTATAGTATCAAAGATTATATGAATGATAACAATGCTTGGGACTGAATTGTTTGTATTACAATTATTATTGACCGTGGAGACTATATACATCTCCTTTGTATGCTTATTATTTTAATTTGACATCTGGAGACTCTTTGCATCTCCATAATTGACCGTGGAGACTTTATACATCTCCTATGGATGTTTATTTCTTAAATTTAATTTTAATTTGACATTTGGAGACTCTTTACATCTCCATAATTGTATTATTGACCGTGGAGACTTTCTACATCTCCTTACCTATGTCTATTTTTATTTTTTATCTGAAATTTGGAGACTTTACATTTCCAATTTAAATTGAATATACTTTAATTCTCATAATTGCTCCTGGGACCTGTACATCCCTGTGACATTTAAATTAGTTAGCTTAAGTTTATCATAGTAATAAGTTACTCATATAAAAAAAAAAGACTTCCTGTTGAGTTTCTTGCGGCGTTTCTTCTCAACAGAGTCCCTTGGAAGCGCTGGTAGACTCAGACATGTAAAAGTGCCTACAGGGCCTACTTACAGAATAAATGAATTTGAATTTGAATTTGAATTTGATTAAGATAGTTGAGCGACTATGACGAAGCATATTTAGGTTTAAATATATGACTATGACTTTCCCACGGCGTTGCTTACAGCGAGATTGAAATGTTCTATTGTTTCTTATTAATTGAGAAGTGGGAGAATAACAGCATAATTATGATCACTAAAAAGTATAAAATAAAAAAAGGTTAAAAAAACAAAAACCCGCCTTCAAAAAGCAAAAAATAACTTCTTTAAAATGGTAGGTAAATAGGTCAGTCCAACTGAAGTCGGCGTCCAACAATATTTTAAACAAAAGCAGACTTCATTTGGCCTGACCTATTTACCTACCATTTTAAAGAAGTTATTTTTTGCTTTTTGAAGGCTGGTTTTTTGTTTTTAAACTTTTTTTTTTACCATTTTAGTACGAAACCCTAAAAATATGTGGCGGGAAGTACGTCTTTGCGAATTGATAGTTTGTCAAATGATGATTTGGTAAATAAAACATTAGTGAACTAAAATTTCATCTGACCTTCGCTCACTTTTGGTCGCCGAGCGTGCGCTAGCGAGCTAGCGACGGTGGTCGGTCCTGCCGGTTTGAACAGTGTGGCCGCCTGTTTCCGAACGCGCAAGGCCAGTTCGCTCGTAGGAAGCAGCGCGTGCACCGAATCTGGAAACTATGGCATATCAGAGCGAACGCGATTTTATCACAGAATTATTTGATACTGATGATAGTGATGATGATGATCGAATATCATCGTGTAGTTTAGTAAATTCATTAAAGTGATGAATCAGGAAAGGTCGTTCGTTATTAAGCTAGTGTTTTATACCTATCAGATTTTTTTCACTAATTTGCAACGAAAAATCTTTGCTTTTCTACTGTTCAGCACATGTGATTCATGTGAATTTGCAGGGGTTCACAAGTTACCGATCGCAACCTACGCGACACGCTTGGAATTTAGCGCTGCAAGCACTTCGTGCGCGACGCTTGGCTTTAAGCGGTTTGCGCGGTTCGCGCTTGCTTCAGCACTGTCGGGGAGCGAGCGGCGATTTGCGTCAGCACGGCTAGCACAAGTTGCCCGCGACTTGTTTGTCGCTCGGATCTCCCTTTCTATCTGGTCAGTAACGATAGAGATACACTGAGCGACAAGCGAGAAAATACAACTTGTGCTACGCATGCAGCACATGCACGGCAGCCCGTCAGCAATCGCTCGCTTGAAGCGCTGGTTTGTTACGCGAATATCCCGTTAGATCTTTCATTTTTTATATTTCTTATTGTCATTTTGCAGTCTTTGTTTGTTCAATAATATATAAACATGTCGGAATCTCCAGAACAAAGACTAAGGTAACGGCGCCTATTACCGGGGGTATCAAAATCGGCGCCTATCACCGTGGCATTTTCAAATATACATTTTATAAGCAAACTGATCGATTTTCAAAAAAATGTATTTTACACTAACGAAGCTTATTTAATTACCTAAGGGACCTATTAGCGATAGTGTGTTTGAATGAAACACGGTGCTCGCAATTCGTCAGTTTCCGCGACGGCAGCGCAGTAAGAGATCGTGCCATACTAACGCGTGAAGCCACATGTAAGGGAACTCGAATCTTATTTAGTATTTCACGTAATAGTTATGGCAATTGAACTAATGTTATGATATTTAAATGGTTGTTTATTGTTTTCTGCATGACTTCTGAGTACTCTTTATTTATTTTTTGGCCTGGAAAAACTTTTAAAATGGAAAATAAAATACAGCGGTACATTTTAAGCTGTAAATACTATTACCGTAATACTACGGTAATAGTATTTCGTACTATAGTGATTTTGGCTTTATGCTTAATTTTTAGTATATGTGATCGGTTTTACATATATTTGCTTACGGTTATTCCCATCATGATTTATTCACGCTATTAAAGAACTATTTCTGTGGTATGGAAAGTATGCAACAAACCCTTAATATTTAACGAAAACTTCAGTACTGAATTTGTAGTTTCTATAGAAACCCTTATTTTGTCAGGTTGTTTAAATATTGAGAAAAAACCGTATATTTACTTACCAGTTATGTAACTTTGATTTTATACCAAGGTCGTAATATATATTTTTGGTCTGTAATGAAAATACGACTGTATTTAGTTTTTAGTTTTTATGGGTCGGAGTTAGATTTAACAACACTCCAAATTAAGCCTATTACCGATGGTACGATCAGATAACCCTCGGTAATAGAATGTATGGGAATCTATTACCGACCCATTCAATATTTGTTTGGATCGGTAATAGATTCTTAAAGAAGTAGCTATTACCGAGTGATATTTTAGTCTCCTATTAAAATTAATCACATTTAGGGTACCGTAACTACAGATTTCTTTGATAAAATTGAGACTTTTATCCATCAGTTCAAAACCTCCTTTATGGACCACCATAAAAGAGGTTAGTACATATGTAGTTTTCATTGGTTGTACATACTGAAACGTATTATTTAAATATTTTTCTCATCTTCATATGTTTAGTGAAAGGAGTTGAATAAGTATTACAGCAAAACAAGTTCTAAAATATACCTTTTATACATTTTATAATTTTACTACCCAGTATTAGCTAGGTAATTTAATTATTTGTAATTGTGAGAACTTTGATAAACGAAATATAAATCCTAAGTATTTCCTTAAAAAAACTTAATGTACTAAAATAATATAAAGACCAAAGCCAATATTATTTTTTTAACCCTCGGTAATAAGTTCCGAATCGGAAGTTAGGATCCTATTAGCGATGGTAGAAAATTGATGTTTTTTATACCCTCGGTAATTGAAGCTGAATTCGCGGTAATAGAATCACAGCCTGTCCATTACCACGGTAATAGAAGACTTGGGTATTTTGGTTTCAATAATTATTTTATAAAATATAATAAACTAAAATGAGTCCAAAAAGTTACGATTACAAAAGTTCAATAAACACTCTTAAATAAAAAAAAGCTTTGATAACCTTAATTTTTTCGACTCATTTGAAAACTTCCTTAAGTATTTACCACGGTAATAGGCGCCGTTACCTTAATTGCTTTTAAACAACAGCGCAGCAGTATGAGAGGTCGATTAACAAAGTTTCAAAATTATGTGTCAGGTATTAAAGATGAACATAAAAATATTTCGACACTTCTGCTTCGCGAGTGGCAGTTGAAATTAAGCAAATTTGGGGAACTTTTTACTACTTTTGATGAAGTTCAATCACAAATCGAAAGTTTAGTTGTACCTTTGAGTCTCGAAGATGAACTTGAGGAACGCGACCAAACCGAAACTAAAATTTGTAATTTCATGACAATTGCCGGATTGATATTAAACCCTGAAGTGGAACATGGCGCGGAGTCCTCACGTTCATCGTCCAAATCAAATCCTGATGGTGCTGCGTTTAGTGATCAGGTTAAATTGCCAACAATAAAAATTCCCACGTTTGATGGTGATAATTTAAAGTGGATGGAATTTAGAGACATGTTTGAGTCATTAATTCATAAAAATGAGCGATTACCTCCCATGAGTAAGTTTCACTATTTGCGTTCATCGTTAGAGGGTGGCGCTGCTGTCGCTATAAAGTCGATTGATTTCACAGCAGATAACTATACAGCTGCTTGGGAACTTTTGTGCAAAAAGTTTAACAATAAAATATTTTTGATAAATAATAATTTAAAACTTTGTACAGAGTTGTTCATTTTCATTTTCAATTTTTGCGCAGCCGAGCTGATGTATTAGAAACACTGCAGTATAACAAAACAGATATGAATCGTAGTGAACGGTCGATTCATACTATTTTTTTTCCAATTAAACAAACAAAATCGTTAGCTGCCTCGTCAGTAAGCAACTACCAAAGTCAATGTAAGTTATGTAAGCAGAATTATAAGCTTGAAAGTTGTTCAAATTTCATGCATAGAAATTCATGGTTCAATTCAGTCAAACGCTTGAGGTTGTGTGCTAACTGCCTCCGACCGGGTCATCATCAGTTACGCTGTCGCCGCGCTCCGTGCAGCATCCGTAACAGAAAACACAACACATTACACTTACAGTCGAGTTCATAAACATGTGTACAATTTAAAAAATGACATTAAATAGACAAGGTACTTAAGTGTACACATATTTATGAACTCGACTGTACAACAAAACATCAGTGACAACAATGACGGTGGTTATGCTAATTCTAATGGTCATAGCGATGGCCCAAATCAAGTAAATACTCAACGTAATGATGGGCATGCCAGAGAATATTCAAACTTACCAGAACTCTCCGTAAAAGTTGGCGCTGCTCTGTGTGGTGAAGTGTTGTTGTGCACGGCGGGTGTTAAGGTTGTTGTTCCAAGCGATAACACTACTTACCTCGCGCGAGCTTTGCTTGATAGTGGAAGCCAATCTTCGTTTGTCACTGAAAAAATTAAAAACGCGTTGAACCTACCCATTTCTAATACAAAAAGAGTATGATTTGTGGTGTAAACGACAATAATTTTAATATTTGTCAGTGTTGTGAGATAAAAATGATTCTAGAATTAATTCATTTAGCACTACAGTGTCATGTCAGGTTATACCCAAAATTACTGGTAGTTTACCTAATGTGGAACTACACCATAGCTAACTCAGTCTACATAAAAACATTGAGCTTGCGGACCCAAACTTTTTCCGTCCTTCAGACATTGACTTGCTTCTTGGGGTTGACGTGTTTTGGGATTTGGTTGAAATAAACCAAGTTAAGTTGGGGCGAAACTAACCCACTCTTACGCAATCAAAAGTAGATCGGTTATTTTCTGGACCTGTTGGTGAATTCACCCAAATGGCCAAATTGCAAAAATTAAATGCAATTTCTCTCAGATGATAAGAGATAGCCTTATGAGGTTTTGGGAACTCGAAGAAGACCTCCACTAAACTTTTGTCAAGCGATGAGCAATTCCGTGAAAACCATTTTGTTGATAATGTCAACCGCCTGCCTGATGGCCGGTTTTCAGTGAAAATGCTACTCAGAGCGTCTCCAGAGGAAAGTCTGGGTGATTCGCACTCTGTCGCTAAAAAACGTTTCTTTAACCTAGAAAGAAAATTACAAAGTAAACCTATTCTTAAACAAATGTACTCTGCTTTTATACATGAGTATGAACAGCTAGGGCATTTAACTGAAATCCCACGTCCGAACTTTGGCTACTTTTTTCCCCACCACGGTGTAACTAGAGAACGAAGTGAAACAACAAAACTTCGCGTTGTGTTCGACGGTTCATGTAAGAGTAGCTGCACTAAGTCGGTAAACGATTTACGTCGGTACAAGACGATTTGTTTTCGATTCTTGTGCGATTTCGTCACAATACATTCGTCGTCACCGGCGACATTGAGAAAATATGCCGCCAAGTTATGATTGACGAATCGCAACGGAACATGCAACTCATTGTTTGGAGGGACTATCAGTCTGAGCCTCCTAAAGTACTTCAATTAAATACTGTAACCTATGGAACAGCTTCAGCTCATTCCTGAGCACTAGGTGCTTATTGCAATTAGGGGTCTATTCCGACTAGTTACATTATTAGGTCCATTGATGGAACTAGTTGGACTTTTATTTCCGAGTAGTTACATTCAACGAAGAGAGTCTTCTTAATGGAACTACCTGGACTTAATTTTCCAAGTAGTTACATTCAACGAAATGGGTCTCCTTAATGGAACTACCTGGACTTTTTTCCAAGTAGTTACATTCAACGAAGTGGGCTCCTTAATGGAACTACCTGGACTTTTTTCCAAGTAGTTACATTCAACGAAGAGGGCTCCTTAATGGAACTACCGATTTGGAAGTGCAAGAACTGTTTATAACAGTTCACATGTAACGGCACAGTTTACTTACTTTAGCGTTGGTAAGTACTCGTACCTAATCGTTCTATCATTCCCGTTTTGCAAAACATGTTATGGCCATAACATTCGTTAAAAATAATTATGCTTATTAAATTGCCCAATACAAACTCATCTCATCTCATCTTGCTATAAAACGTGGCGAAGTAAAAATAAATTAACATATTTTAGTTTGCTAGAAATAGTGGTTTTAAGATATGACGATATTTTAGACACAAGTACATTCGGCCATTATATTAAATGAAAAACAATTGTTAACAGCTTCATGTTTTTTTTTATCGATTAGCATAAGACATATTATGAATTTCTTTCAGAATCAGACTGTAATAAAGACCAAAAATCACGCCGAAAACTGCCAGCCAGATGAAATCCAAAATATAATAGACGTTACGCATGATGACGCATGTGAAGAGGAGGTAGACGGACGAGAGCCTGCGTTTAAAGTCTATAAGGCATTGGCACTGATAAATGAGAGAGGTTTAGATTTGGCGGCTAACACGCCGATACCTCCTTTTGGACAAAAGAAATCTTCCATTTACGAAAGGCGAAATAAGAAAGCTTGTATTCAAAAAATATGCACAAGCAATGTTGCAGATGTTGAAGTACCAATTCAGTTTCAGCAAACTTTCTTATTAGCTGACTATCTGAATGATAACATGCGAGTCTTGGTTTTTTTTTCGGAGGACCTGTAAGAGGATATCGAGGATATTACTCATTTCTTTATGGGTGGCACTTTCAAGCCATTTCGACAGCTATTTACAATCTATGGTGACATAGGCAGTAACACCAACAACACAAATATAATACCATAAGAATAAACAATAACTACACGTAGAAGCGAATCTCCTTTACCCAGGCCCCAAATGCCGCGTTTTTAATACCTACTTCCCCCTTCACCCCGCTACGCCCCTCTGTCTTCCGCGCCCAAAGTCAGGGTTGTCACTTGTGAAATATTTTAATCGGTTTATGGATGTGTTATACAAGTTTAGTCACGAAATGTCATTTATATTTTCCTTCAACGTAGAAACATTGTTGCAAAATGAGTTTTTTACATTTACGTTAAATTAGGTAATAATATTTTCGATGATATTAAGATTATCTCCAGAAAATTTAGTGGCTTATGTGGCTATTAATCATTTATAAAACGCAGAAACGAGTCTATGAATAAATAACCATTTAAGCTCCATAGGTTTTAAGTATAGTCTGGGATCTTGTTACGTTCCTTTCCGGACCATTCATTTAAATTTTTATGAAGTTCAGAAAACTTCATTCCAAAATACTATTCTTATCTATTAATTCATTTTTAATGTTTCCGTTTTTTTATCTTCAACATCTAGGGGATGTAGGTACTATTTAACAAATAAAACTCCTTCATTAAATCACTTACCTATTTCTAATTATTTTGCCGTAAATAGTCGTTCACTTTTTAAAACACTATCTTAGTTCAACCATAAGCACTAAAATCAACATAAATACGAAAACCAATCCAAGACACAATAACAATATCTTGGTTAATACATATATATTCCGTCTGTGACGCCCCTGACTGACTAGACACCTCAGGTGTCGCCAGGCGGTAGGTATTTAACGCGCCGAGTGCGCGTTCGGAGCCGGGAGTTTCGCTTCGCTTTTCGCTACACGTGTAGTTATTGTTTATTCTTATGATAATACCTATGATATATGCTTTTATGACTAATCAGAGCAAAGAAGCCTACCTAATATTGTTTCAACGAATACAAGCACAATTAAGGAATTGGCAACCTCTTAAAGTCACCATCAATTTTGAAGAAGCAGTTATATTCGTCTTAGACGAACTGAATATCGAGCTCGACATCAAAGGATGTCATTACCATTTCACCAATAGTTTAATGCGCAAAGCAAAACGATTCAATATATATAAAACATCGAGCACAAAAATAATCGTTTCGTTGTCCAGTAATCTGGCATATTTGCCAGAAGAGAGTATTCTTGCAGGATGGGATTACATTAAAGAAGAAATGTATTTTCATGAAGCAAACGATGGACTCGAAGACTTCAAATCTTATTTTGAAATTTTTTGGCTCCTACAAAAAATGATAAACATGTGGTGCAACTACAACGAGCATCACCGAACAAACAACGCAGTCGAAGGGTGGAATTATAAAATGAATACTCTCATTAATAAAAATAGAGGAAATCTGCTGCAAGTCTTGCATTGTTTGTTCGATGATGCTCGAATTGCATCTTTGCGGAGGAACAATTTAAAAAGATTTGGTGCTAGCTCTCAGCCAAAACGACGAAGAACAGAGGATAGGGATTTAGGACAGTTTTGTGCTGAATACAAGAATGCAACTCTTATGCGGGGAAATAACTGTCCGTAATTTTTTATATAAAATGCTAGCATATTCTAAATTGCATTAAGTGTCACAATTTAAGATTTTTTCCTTTATGGGTTTATTGTTGGTTAGCAATTTTAATTCTAAAGTAGTGTCTGTGTCTTTATTCTGTTTAAAAATGTTCGAATATAAATTTAAAAAAACGAATTCAATCAATATTAGGTACCTACTTAATTTCAATTCCTTTGCCTATTAAAAAAATGGTTTTTTACTTAGGTACAGTCCATTTAATTGCATTAAATAAACCCTGCATTATTAATGTAACTACTTGGAAAAAAGTCCTGGTAGTTCCATTTAGGAGACCCACTTCGATGAATGTAACTACTTGGAAAAAAAATCCGGATAGTTCCATTAAGACCCTCTTCGTTGAATATAACTACTATGTAAGAGAGCACTTTTGGTCTACTAAGGGTCGTGTTTTGGCTAGGTACTGTGCATAAATGTCTTACGTGTACTAGTAAAGGGTAAAACAATCCAACCCATCATTTGCATTCTCCCTAAGCGTCAAGTTGTCCCTGCTTCTCCATTTGAAACCTGTGGCGTTGACTTTGCTGGACCATTTTCAATCTTAAACAGAAAGGGTCGTGGTGCTAACGCATCCAAATGTTATTTGTGCTTGTTTGTTTGTTTCTTTTCTAAGGCACTTCATTTATTACACTTCATAAATTGTCAGCGACTTAAGTACAAATGCTTTTATTTTACGCCTACGCAGATTCGTTTCAAGACGTGGAAAACCAAAAACTATTTATTACGACAACGCCACCAACTTCGTTGGTGCAAACAAACAGCTTAAACGTGTGCTTAGAGTAAGCCAGCAGCCCTTCAACGAGTTCACATGCAGCGAGGGTATTAATTTTAAATTTAACCCGGCATATTCCAATTTCGGCGGCATCTGGGAATCGTGCGTCAAGGCAGCGAAATTTCACTTGAAGCGAATAGTAGGAAATTCTAATTTAACGTTTGAGGAGCTAACTACACTATTCACTGAAATAGAAGCTATTTTAAACTCACGACCGTTGACACCGATGTCTTCGGATCCCTCTGATGTCTCGTCACTTACTCCTGGTCACTTTCTGATTGTGCGGCCATTCTCGTTCGACACAGAAGATTGGGTTCAACCGATACCAACACCTAGAAACCCTTAGACAACATTTCTGGCAACGATGGACCAAGGAATTCCTTTCCGACCTTCAGCAGCGAGTAAAGTGGAGAGCCAAAGGACATGAAGTCAAACCTGGGGACCTCTTCATCATTAAAGAAGAACATCTGCCACCGATGAAATGGTGTCTTGGCCGTATCCACACTCTGTACCCTGGATCTGACGGAGTTGTAGATGTCCGGACTGAAAAGGGCATTGTTCGAAGAGCTGTTTGCAAGCTCTGCCCTCTTCCTAAATACGAGCAAGAAGATGACAGCATTTCCGCAGACGTATTGAAAGCTGGAGCTTTCAATGGGCCGGAGGATGTTCGCGCCACTAACTAAGACGCGCGGGGGAGGGGCGCGGGGGCGGGGCACGGGGGCGCCCGCCTTAGAGGCGCGAACATTCTTTTCTTAAATCAAGTGTGCTCATAAGTACCAAAGCCACGCCTTTGAAATTTCGAAAGGCTAGGAGCCTTTTTGGGCGCTTGCAATACGTGTTATCCGTTCGCGAGTTCTGAACACACTGAAACTGTGGCTCGGTCGGATCGTCTAGCCAGAAACTCCGAACGCCGCGGCCGATGAGCCTCCGACCAGGCGACTCGTTTTTTTTTATCTACACACATATCATAAGTCCTCTATTATGCCTTCAAAACCTGTAGGCAATGACCAGCATTACGTCGGTGATGCTCCAATACCGCGTAACTAACCAATTCAATAAATTGCAAAATGTACCTTACTGACTTACTTGCTAAGGTGTATTTTGCACCTTATTTAATTTGTTAGTTACGAGGAATTGTAGTATCACTGACGATTACCTATAGTAGTAGGTGACAGCGATGACAGCTGTTAATTTTGGAAGATGTTCGAAATTTGGATCTCATTACCTTACAATATTAATATTCGATAATGTAATTTCAAATTTACGTTACAGCTGTCAATGCTATCACCTACTACCACAGGTAAGGTAAAGCTGGTCATTTGCCTTTCGGCTTCTGAACCCATCTTAGAGTACTTATATGTGTGTAGATAAAGTATTGTACGAGACTCTGCGTAATTAGTATTACGCAACCGTCACGGACACTACTGTTATTCGATGTGTTTTGTTCTTGTAGGGTGACGAGTTATGCATGCCCAGATCTTCTGTGTACTACCCCGACGAGAAGCTGGATCCGATGCTGCGTACCATCACGTTCAAGTACGTCACCCCGGAGAACAACCATTACTGCACCGGATACGAGAGAGTAAGTGACTCCCTTGACTAGGGGACAATATCCCGCGACAGTGTCGCCAGACTCGCCAGTGATGTCGGGTGAAGTGGCGCAACATTGCCGGACTTCGCACGACATATCTGGCTACATCGAACTACAGGTACAGTCAAGGGCATTAAAATATACCTATATATATATATGTATATATATATATATATATATATATATATCGTCGCTGGAAAGGCAAAACTACTAAAGCGCCATTTTGGTCAAAATGAGTTATATATACAGTTCGACAGCTTTTTTTTTTCTGCTTCGATTGGTCTGGGTCTCGTAGCGACCGGAGCATGTTTTTGGCGCTTTAGTAGTGAAAATTGGGTCAAAATTTCAATAATTTCTTAGGATTTTTTACTAACATCCGACTCATGTAGACATATTTTTGAATAGTTGGCGGTTAAGTATTGTGCTTGCTGTATCTAGCCGTTTCAAGCTTTATTAGTAATTTTAGATAACATAACTGAGGATACTCGGTGGTGATTATGTAAATTTCGCTTGTAGTACATACTAAATGAAATGTCTTTTAGTCAATAACGTTTACGCAATAACCGTCAGTTGTAGTAATTTAGTATTTTTTCTCTTTTGAAATCATGTGAAGTCATGTTTGTTAGTAAATAATCTTATAGCAGGAATCGACGATTGTGGCGCTTTAGTATTTTTACCTTACTCAATAAACAAAGTAAAAAGGATATTAGTATATTTCAATGCGGGACTTCTATCTGTTACATCTGTTAAGAAACTTTGCACTACATACTTAAAGAATATTACGAGATATTAGTAATTATTAAGTTATAAAATAAATTAGAAAATAATAAGTAAGGCGTTATGCGATTCATAAATTTGCAACAAATTCGACCTTTAGTCTTTTTCTCAAATTGGTTTCGGGTGACATCTAGCGTATTAGAAGCGCAAGCAATGTCAAAAAAATATCTTTTGACATTATGCGCGCCTGTTTATAATTATTATTTATGCTAGTTACCTCAGAACTCCGTCATTTATTAACCGATTTGGAAAATTCGTTTTTGGTTTGATAGGGTATACTTCTGGAGTAGGCTTACTGTCATCAGGTTAGAATCTGATGATGGGGTCCTGGAGAAATTGAGGGAAATCTTCAAATATTTTAGGTACACATATAGCGATTTGGGTATTTTGTATGTATAAATAGCATATGGTAACTCGTACATTTGCTCTTGAAAAGCACCATTTGGTGAAGTGGAACTGATGATAATGAATGAAGATCACAGATTCACCGAAACTACATACTTACTCAATAATTATTAGTATTTCATGGGTTGGGATTTAATGAATATTATTTAATGCCAATTTATTTAATATTAATACTATTTATTTATTTAAGGAAACGCATACCTACTTATTTGATAAAAAATAATGATATCCCGTCAAAAACATAACTGTGGAAATGGGAGCCAAGTTCAATATTTTAAGAATATACGATGCATGGTTATCGACTTTACCGACAAAAGAATTGAGATTTAAATGGGTGCCAAGTTCCGTAGATAATCCTGATATTTATTTATTAAGAACATACAACATTCTAAAATTAATTAAATACCTACACAATTTCTTATTTTTTCTGATACGATAATGTTTGCTTGATCTGGCCCTTGGTCCAGCCATCTAGCGAGAGTCTCCTGAGGTGTTGGTCGAGACTCTTCGCTATAAGACCGTTTGCCGAAACAACTATCGGGACAATGATCATCGACTCAATATCCCACATGGCGGTCACCTCGTGAGACAAGTCATGGCACTTGCTTGTCCTTATCGGCCTTCACGAGGTTCTCGTCATGCGGGATGGTGACGTCAACGAGCACTGCCCGGCGTTGAGATCGATCTGTCAATACAATACCAGGCTTATTGGCGGCAATAGTCCTGTCCGTGATGACAGATCGATCCCAATAGAGCGTAGCACGACCATTTTCGAGAACTGGCGCCGGTGTGTACTTATAGTACGGCACTTCAGACTCAACAAGACCATATTGAAGAGCAAGTTGCTGATGGATGATCCTGGCCACGAGGTGATGTCTGTGCAAGTACTCGCCGTTGGCCAAATGCGAACAACCGGAAATTATATGACTGAGGGACTCGCCGGAGTAACGGCATGCTCGACAAATGTCGACCGTGCCATCCCTCAGAATATATTTCCGGTAATTGTTCGTCATTATGACCACGCCAGCAATTGCACAGACAAATCCTTCGGTTTCCCCAAAGAGGTCACCAAATCGCAGCCAGTTCACGGACGCTAAAAAGTCTACGTCGGGTCTTGTTAGGGCCCCGTAGAAGCGTCCGTGTAGCTCCTTGCTCTTCCACACGTTCTTGCGGTCTTCAGTGCTCAACACCGTTGGTCTGTGCCAGTTCTCGTTTGCCAAGGAGAGAGGCGTGAGGCTCTTGTCTACTGCAACCACATCTCGATGCATCCCACACTCATTGCTAAGGAAATAATCTCTGAGATTGCACACCTCGCGGTTGTGGAGATTCTTAGCATTTAAAATGCCTCGACCACCACATTTCCTCGGGATGTACAATCTCATAACAGATGAGCGTGGGTGCAATATGCGATTTGATTTAAGCAGTAGACGGACCCTCCTACCCAGGGCGTCCAGCTCAGTCTGAGTCCACCTTAGTATGCCAAAGGAATATGTGAGCAGCGGTATCACCCAGCCATTGAAAGCGCGCACCTTTTTGCCACCCGGCAAAAGACTGCTAAGAACTTTTGTCAAGCGGCAGAAGAAGCGCTCTTTCACTGACTACTTGACATTGCCGTCCACAATACCCAAAGACTGTGACACACCAAGATATTTGTAGGTTTCAATTTCGGAGAGAGATCTGAGAGTCATTGTCTCAGAAAGCTGCAAATTCGACCGCACACTTATCTACACTGAATTCCATCTTGATTGCATTACTGAACTCTTGTGTGATTTTCAATAATGCGATAAGATCTTGGCGCTTCGATGCAAACAGCGAGAAATGACTTCAGCTTCTCTACGAAGTCAATAGCCAAGCCTAGAATCCATCAGCAAAGATCTGAGAGGATTCAAGGCTAAGCAAAACCACAACGGACTACTGTCACCCTGGAAGATGCCTCTTTCAATCCTTAGGCGAATCAAAGGGGACTTCTCGACCACCTGGTTGACGAAGGACTGTGACCCACTGCCTCATACACACACCTAAAAAGGACCTCAAAGTTGCATCAACTTTATACAACTCTAAGATCCTTTCGAGCCATGAGTGAGGCACCGAGTCGTAAGCCTTCTTGTAGTCAATCCAAGCAGCCAAAAGGGCCGTCTTGCTACGACTGACTAGCTGACAAATGGTCATGTCTATGAGGAGGAGCTCCTTAGTACCTACCCCGGGACCCAACCTTACATCCGTTTTGAGCAGAGGCCAAAACATTATTTGCAATAAAATGTGCATTTAATTTTGTGCTCAAAATGGATGTAAGGAGCGTGTAGATGGTAAGCAAGCATGTAATGGGTCGGTAGGTAGTTCTTTGGTTCCGCGGTACTACCGGACTTGTGGAGTAGAAAAGTGACACCAGTTGTTAATAAAGGTGGCAAGGAACCGATCTCAAGGGCATTTTGGAATTGCGTAACTAAACACTAATGTGAGGCTTTGAACCATTTAATCCAGAAGTTGTGCAATCCGTCCGGCCCAGGACTTTTCTAGTTCTGAGCCATTGGAATTGCACAACTGATGTCTCCGGGGCAGATGGTAATAGGCCTCATTGGTTCAATAAATGTTATGATTATTATTATTATGAGTTTATTTATATTTCGGGCATAACAGGAAAATGCCAAAACTGTTATTTTTTAAATAAACGCTTAATTTTACAATAAGTAATTCATGTTTTATTTATTTCTTGGTCTATTAATTTCAACTGACATTCATGCGCAAGTAATATTGTTAAGGCTGAAACAAGAAAAAAGTCCTATAAAAGGTAAATCATCAGGATGGTCAATTGATCATTCTGCCCTTTAAGTAACATACATTTGAAATTTAACTTATCTTAAATGCTAAATTCCTATTTGCTTTATGGCTTTGTAAAGTATTTTTGACAATAAGTCATTTCCGCTTATGATTAACATATTTTTTATACATGTAAGTATTTTTTTCTCAAGAGTAAGTAAAAGAAGACATGTCCTTAGTATTTATTGACTCCTTACCTAAAACTTTAATGTGGAGGTTAGTAATTTTATCTTACCAGCATTTTTTTAGGATTGAGAGGATTAATGCTAAAGCGACACGTAACTCCGTAAATATTGAACACACGTACAATACGATAAATGAATCGTGCAGATAAAAAAAGAACATGATATGTCTCCCTTTACAGCTTCCATTTTCATTCAAAAGAAAAAAAGTTATGACATTGTAAAGACAAAAAAAACATTAAAAATGCTTTTTCTCGAAATGACCCTTTTGGATGTTAGTAGTTTTGCCTTTCCAGCGACGATATGTATATACACCCCAAAGTCTCCAAAAATATGTAAACAAACCTTATTACTATGGTAATACGGCCTATGTGTACATATTTTTGCACCTTTGTGCGCATATTTAATTTTACACTTGACTGTACCTATCGGCAGCGACGTTAGGCGAAGTCAAGCGGCTTTGCAAAACTTTGCACGACATATCTGGCAACATCCCGCGTCACGTGTCGCCGTGATGTGGCACACCCGACTTCTGTCGCGCGATGTGTCGCGAGATAAATCAAGTGATGTCGCTCGACTTCACCTTCACGCTTAAAGGTGGAGCATTTATTTTTATCTAAACAGGAGGAGTGGATCAAACGAATATCGATAGAGAACGTAAAGATCTATCCATTTCACCGCTACCCTATGTATGTTCAGCGATTTTCTACAGTTCCAAAGTCATTAAAGGATTTTGTTAAACTTTACTATCACCCTCCTTGGTTACCACCTAACGTCGATAATACAATCTAAACAGTTGAATCCACAGCTGTTAATATTTTTATCTACGCTCATATCATAAGTCCTCTATTATGCGTTCAAAACCCGTAGGCAATGACCAGCATTACCTGTGGTAGTAGGTGACAGCGATGACAGCTGTTAAATTTGGAAGATATTCCAAACTTGGATCTCATTACCTTACAATATTCGATAACGTAATTTCAAAATTACGTAACAGCTGTCATCGCTGTCATGTACTACCACAGGTAAGGTCATTACTCAGGTCAGGTACTGGTCATTTGCCTTTCGGCTTCTGAACCCATCTTAGGGCTATTGTTTATAGAGACGCGGGGCGTCGCGCGTAGCGATGGGCGGAGCGGTCTGCACTAAATTCAAACATATGGCGTTGTTTACAAGCGTTTACGGAGAAGCGGTTTTTACACGCGTGCTTCAAATACAGCGTTGCTTGCGGCGGAGCCCGCGGATGGCATCGCCGCGTTGCACGCAGCGTCGCACGCGTCAATAACGGCGGTTCCCGCCACTGCGCCCACAGCGGGGCCCGCGGCGGAACCTTCTGACAGACTTGTGCTTCGCTACACGCTCGAGAGTCCGCCGCCACCGCTACTCTCTACGCCCCGCACCACGCGCCGCATCACGCCCCGCATCTTCATAAACAACACCGTACATTGTCATATGTTTGTGTTTGCGCGTGTGATGACGCGGTCCGCTGCACGCGCCGCCTCTCTGTAAACGGAAAAAACGCGCCAAGCCGCACGCCACGCGCTACGCTCCGCGTCTCCGTAAACTAGCCCTTAGAGTACTTATAATATGTGTGTAGATAAAGTATTGTATGAGACTCTGCGTCTGTCACGTAAACTACTAATGTTTTATAGGTAGTCAAATACACTGGCCCGCAAAACTAAGTATCACACTTTTATTACTAGCTAGTATTAAAAGTGTGATACTTAGTTTTGCGGGCCAGTATAGTTGGTCTTGAGTCTCCAGTATACGTCACGGTCAACAATATTACCAATTTTGTACGTCACCAAGTTTTAACAATTTTCTGTAAAAACCCTCGGGTAAAACAAAATTAAAGTACATATTTATGTAGTTCAGCCTGAATTTCATCAACAAGTAAAATATGTTTTAATTACCGCCTCAATTAAGCCTCTTAGGGCCGAGTTCACCGACAATTAAACGGACGGTTAGCGGTTTAACGGGTGCCAAATGTATTGATTAACAGCTGATTAAGACTTAACCGTCTGTTCAATTGGTTGGTAAACTCGGCCCTAATACTTAAGTTTGTTTGTGTGATAGTGAGTTTACTTCGTTCAAATCTCTCAAGAATCACTTCACTTTGAAGAATCACTTTGTTGTCCGTCTGTCTATCCGTCTGTCCGTCCGTCGGTCTATCTGTCAAGACCCTTTATCTAGGGAACGCGTGGAGCTATTGAGTTGAAATTAAAACCAAATACTTAAGAGTACAGTCCCTTGAAGCTATAAAAAAATCAAACTTCTAAGTTAACGTGAAAAAAAGATACGGCCGTTTATGCCGCAAAAAATAGTATATTACTGCACAGACCGGGAAATAGGCCGTTGCGGGACGAGTAGAGTTAGCGTGGCCGAGACGTAGTCGAGGCCGCGATATATACGAGTCCAGCAACCGCCCTTCCCGGTCGAGGCTTGTATAGTGCTTTTCTCCAAGATGTGAGAAAATTTAACACAATTGTTAATAATATTAAACACAGTCCCAACATTTCCTTGAAAAAAAGAACAGAAACGTACGACTTAGTATGACACTGAAATAAAGCATTAAATAAAATCACAAATTATTTAAACGTAATAAATTCAATTTGAATAAAATATAGTTTAATCTATAACATTTATTACGCGTTTATGTTATTTCCGCAATTTATTTTGTTTATGAACGCAATTTCTATTTTAAAAAAGTCAAACTATTTGACACACTTTTAATTACGTTGTAAATGCTGTTTGAAAAGGCTTAACTTTTTAGCCTATGACGTTTAAAAAGTAAAATAAACAAGGAAGAATTTTGATTGCACGAGTGTTTGGCTGTTTGCAGATAGTTATCCTAGTCCAAACATGGTTTTAAAAAGTAAATCAGCAGGTACGTAATGAAATTTCATACATTATTCGCGGCCGCTGCCGTTGGTAAATAATAACTTTGTTTTTTTTTAATTTTGGCTGGGCCTGGAACTTAGAACTTCGCGGGCTGATTTGAAAGCAGTAAGGTTAACATTTCCGAGCATGTGGGAGAAAAGTATATTTCGACACTCTCAAGGGAATCAAAATTTATAGGGTATTTTCCGTTGACCTAGAACTATAAAATTTGGCAAGTAATACCGTCTTATACTACAAGTGTAGGGAAAAATCGGAAAACTGTAAATTTTTAATGAAATCACAAAAAAAACAGGGTTTTTATGCAAGCAACGGCGGTCCAAATTTTCAATTGAGTTAACCATGTCATGGGGGGTATCGTATGAAAGGGCTTCATGGGCACAAGCTTAAACAGTTTTTAATTATTTTTATGATGTGTACATTTAGATTTATGATGAAGAGTGAAAAAAAAACCTTGATAGGTACAGTCAGCGTCAGAGAAAAGGACCCCCCCAAGTCGTTAAAGATTATCGCACGACGGCGAACGTCACGTGACGTTCGCCGTGAGCGGCTAGCTTCCCCCGCCCCGCACCCACCTCTTGCCCGAGCATCCACCGATACCACTCGAATATCATAATTTCTTTATTTTACTATTTGGCATTTGGTTGAACCGAATACCAAGAATATTACAAAAAGACATTTACTTTATACATGCTGTTGAGGATACGAACCCGCTCCACTAGCCGCTAGCCGATTGCTTTTACATGCCTTTACCACTAGGCCATCGACTCAGTTGTCAATCTCGGCGAAAATTTTAATTGCATTACTCCATATATCGAACAATTTTAAAAACGATCTTATGTTGTAAACGTTATGGTTCAAATTTCAACTTCCACCATGTTCTACTCCTCAATTAACTATAAGGTTGAATTACGTATAGATTTCTCGTTTGGTTGAATATACTGTGCTTCTTGCCGATTGTTGCACTACCCTAGTTTTACTTCAGAAAAGTAACTGCTGCATAAACTGCGACTTAAGGTTGAATTTAGAATAATTTACTTCTTCGCCTTGTTTACTAAACTGTGACTGAGGGTAACTTTATAATAACCTTACAGTTTCTTTATATTTCATTCCGAACTGATTGAGTGTAAAACCTTCGTCGTAATATTATCTGATTTATTAAGTTTTCAAACAGTTGCTTCGATTAACCGATATTATATTATCATTTTCATTACAGAAAAAAACTGTTAAAAGATGGATACAAAGGTATCAAGCCACGGGTGATGTGAAATGTGAACGCCAAGGCCCTCGCCCTAGTGCTTACACTGATGAATCGGAGCTACACCGTAATATTGTGGAAGCTCACTCAGTGGCACCGTTCAAAACTACGCGTTCAAGTGCTGAAACTTTTGGAGTGTCGCTTAGCACTGTTCGACGACATCTACACGCTGCGAATATCCATAATTATATACCGGCCAAAAAAATTCAGCTTAGTGACAATCACCGCACCAACCGAGTAAACTTTGCCACTCGTTATTTAAATTTCGACTGGGAAAACGAAATTGTGATATTTACGGACGAAAAGTGCTTCAAGTCAGATAAGGATGGCCGAAAAATTTTATGGAGAAGATGTGGGCAGAGGTTTAACCCTAAAAATGTATTAGACTTGAGAACAAGCGGGCGGTTAACACTAGGTAAATAATATTTTTATTGAAATTATATTAGGTATATATCTTTGACAATTAATGTGGATTACATCTTTATTACAACATATTTTAAACGGTTGACTGTTTTTAGGTTACTGGGGATGGATGTCTTCAATGGGCCCAGGCGAGCTAGTGGAAATAGGAGGCCGCATGAACAGTGAGCGATACCTTGAAGTGTTGAAGGACGTAATGCTGCCGTCAGTGCGTGTCGCATATCCTGAAGGCCAAATTTATCTGGTTCAGGATAATTCTTCAGTGCATCGGTCCCGAATCGTTCAAGACTGGCTAAAGGTCCAAGAAGACATAACGGTGTTTGAGTGGCCGGCTAAAAGTCCGGACCTAAATCCAATAGAAAATTTGTGGGGACAGATGGTTTTGAACTGGGACTCCAGTGATATAAAAAACAAAAAAAAATTGGATAGTGAGGTAAACAAAACTTGGGAACTAATGCGAAATAGTGATGCATGTTCCAGTATGGTTTCGAGCATGAAAAGTCGACTTCAAGAAGTGATAGATAGTGACGGCCATCCTCTCCGTTATTAATAGGTATACTCGGCAGATTGATTGGTGAAATACTTACGAAGCAATATGTTAACAATTTCAAATATTTGTGGGATTATCACGTAGTTAATCAAAAATAAACATCCTTTATTATTATCAATCCAGTTACTCTTGTTTACAAGTAGTCTTGTGTTAACGATAAACCATCTGACCTCACATTTTTTTCTATTGAAGTGTTAAAGGGTTATCATCACTGTTATCAGAAAGAAAATGTGATAAAAGAGAAAGATGTATATTGCTATACTATTATAGTTTAGCATGTTGGTTCTTCCTCTGAGATTCACAGGCACTAATGACAACATTTGATTTTTAACCAGGCTTTTCTTTGTTAAAATAATTCAGAATGTAAAAAAATATGTTCACTGATTTAAATAAAGAAAGACGTGTAGGTAGTTGTTTCTAGAAATATCTATAAACGAACCGTTGTCTAATGTTAAACATTCTAAACCGCTAATTTGTGTTTTGTTAATAAATTTAGTTCAGTTATTAATATCCTAAGTAAATAAACCTAATTTAACACAGAAAACAAATTCGAGAAATAAATTAACATTGTTTTCGCAATATGCCTTTGTTTTCTTACATATCTCATACCTACTTTAACGTTTGATTTCTTTAATAATAAAATCTAGACAAATGATAAACGAAATAAAAAAAAGAATAAATCCCATCAAGGGCCTGGGTTTGAACCCGTGATCGTTGCATTCGTAGGCCGCAGTCTAGACCATTGGACCAACATGCCATTTACATTTCAATACAAAAAACTTAAACAGTTTGATGTCATTACCAAGGGGGGTACCTTTTCTCTGACGCTGACTGTACCTAATAATTTTTCATGTCTCATACTCTGAAAGTACGCCTTTGTTTATCTTAGAAGCGGGTTGAAAGTGATACATGTCCACCCTAGGTAAGAAAAGTAATTTGAAAAAAGAACTAAGTATGCCTATAGACCTGTGCAGTAGCCGAAACCTAAACAGCCTCTCTGAAGTAAGATTATTAAAAAAAAACTTGTGCGTCTCGGGACACCCGAAAACCCGACGTGATAACTTAAACTAATCTAAGTTGAGCTATACCCTCCTATATAAGAAGTTATCACTTCAAAAAGTTCAAAATGGCGGGCATTTTTTTAAAATCTGATTACGGGTTCGCATTTGTAGTCCCAAGTGGCCCTCAGATATCGATTTTCAAGACAATCGGACCAGTAACAAAAATGTTCAAAATGGCGGCCACTTTTTTTAAATCTGATTACGGGTTCGCATTTGTTGTCCTAAGGGGCCCTCGGATATCGATTTTCAAGACCATCGAACCAGTAGCAAAAAAGTTTAAAATGGCGGCCACTTTTTTTTAAATCTGTGTACGAGTTCGCATTTGTAGTCCCCACGGATCCTCAGATATCGATTTTCAAGACAATCGAACCAGTAACAAAAACGTTCAAAATGGCGGCCACTTATTTAAAATCTGATTACGGGTTCGCATTTGTATTTTATGCTTAGAAACGCCATACGGGGTGACGTCAGCAGTTAAGATCAAATACCGTTTACCATTTTCGACCATGCCTGTAAACTTACGATTGGCCTAGCGGCTGGGAGGTAGGTCTATGACGCCAAAGTGCGGTGGTTCAAATACCATCTGATAACCAGGGTCTTTTTGTATTTTAAAAATTGTTTAAAAACGAGTACTATACCATTGCCGTATGCGTGAGAGAAAGGGAAGCAGCATGCGTTACGTAACGAAATGGTTTACCCTCCGCAAAGAAGTTATCACTTCAAAAAAAACTACGTTTGTACTGAGCTATGGTTAAATCTTATACAGCCACTCTTTGGTAAAACTACCGAATGTTACTTTTATAAGTTTTATTATCAAGTTTCAGAATAAAGCACCAGTTATATCCATACTTTAATATTATAAATGCGAAAGTGTGTCTGTCTGTCTGCCTGTCTGTCTGTCTGCCTGTCTGTCTGTCTGCCTGTCTGTCTGTCTGTCTGTCTGTCTGTCTGTCTGTCTGTTACCTCTTCACGCTTAAACCGCTGAACCGATTTAGGTGAAATTTGGTGCAGAGATAGTTTAAATCCTGGGAAAGGACATAGGATAGTTTTCTTTGCAAAATTCACCCCCTAAGGGGGTGAAATGGGGGGTTAAAATTTGTATGGAGATACTTAAACCGCTGAACCGATTGAGATGAAATTTGGTGCAGAGATAGTTTGAATCTTGGGAAAGGACATAGGATAGCTTTTTTCCCTAAATTCATCCTCTAAGGGAGTGAAATGGGGGATAAAATTTGTATGGAGATACTTAAACCGCTGAACGGATTGAGATGAAATTCGGTGCAGAGATAGTTTAAATCCTGGGAAAGGACATAGGATAGTTTTTTCCCAAAATTCATCCCCTAAGGGGGTGAGATGGGGGGTTAACATTTGTATGGAGATACTTAAACCGGTGAACCGATTGAGATGAAATTTGGTGCAGAGATAGTTTGAATTCTGGGATAGGACATAGGATAATTTTTTCTCAAAATTCATCCCCTAAGGCCTGAAATGGGGGTTAAAATTTGTATGGAGCTACTTAAACCGCTGAACCGATTTAGATGAAATTTGGTGCAAAGATAGTTTGAATCCCGGGAAAGGATAAAGGATAGTTTTTTCTGATATTAATCCCTTAAGGGGTTGAAATGGAGGGTTAAAATTTGCATGGAGCTATTAAAATCTCTGAGCCGATTTAAATGAAATTTGCATGGAGCTATTAAAACCTCTGAGACGATTTAAATGAAATTTGATATAGGGATATTTATATGTAGTTCCGAGGAGGGACATACGATAATTTTTATCCCGAATATCATCCCCTTACTGGTGAGTGATGGGTGGAGGGGAGGGGGGCTCATTTTTTTTTTTATGGTCTACTTTTTCCGATTTACTTTCATGAAATTTGGTATAGAGATAGTTTGTGGCCCATGGAAGATGATAGGGCAGTCTTTATCCGGGAAATCATCATTCCCTATAAAATTCAAATAAAATTTGGTCGAGAGATATTTTGAATCCGTAATTCCGTTTTCATCACTTGTAGGAAGTTTTTAAGATGGGATCAACATTTTAAATATGTGCCCCCTTATTCATAAATGTCCATCAAACCTACTACGGTAACTAATATTTATTCAAGCTGGTTAGTGCCTTCCCATAAGTTGAGACTTAAAGTTGGCGTTCCAGTCCTGTTGATGCGAAATCTTGACGCACCGAGACCTGTAATGAATGACACACGACTGCAAATTACACACCTGGGACGCAATATTGTAAAAGCAATCATTATACAATATTGCGTTTTATTATTTATTATACAGTATCGAACTGAAGTCTGCTTTTGGTTAAAATATTGTTGGACGCCGACTTCAGTTGGACTGACCTATTTACCTACCATTTTAAAGAAGTTATTTTTTGCTTTTTGAAGGCGGTTTTTTGTTTTTTTAAACATTTATTTTATTTGATACTTTTTAGTGATCCTATTTATGCTGTTACGTAGCTCCACTGCTAAATATTAATAAGAAACTATAGAACATTTCAAGCTCGCCGCAGACAACGCCGCGGGAATGTCATAGTCATATTTAAACCTAAATGTCCTTCGTCATAGTCGCTCAACTTCCTTTATCGAAATATCTTATCGCCACCCTTGAAATAGGTACCGTTAAGGAGTTCCGGTGGCCATCTGTGGTCTTCATCATCAGTTCCACTTCACCATATAGTACTTTTCAAAAGCAAATGCATGAGTTACAGTGAAAAATACCAAAATCGCTATAGGTGTGCCTATAATATTTGAGGAGTTCTCTTGATTTCTCCATGATCCAATCATCAGATCCTGACGTGGTGACAATGGGACCAACTAGAAAGTATACCCATTCGAACAACGAAAAAATTTTTCAAATCGATCCTGTGGTCTTCGAGTAATCGGGGAACATACATTAAAAAAAAACCCGACGAATTGAGAACCTCCTCCTTTTTTTGAAGTCGGTTAAAAAGCAATCATTATGACAGGAACAGCAAAGGGAGAAGATGTACTAATTCCCCGTATTCCAAAAACCCCGACCGATTTACCATTCTAGTTTAAAAGAGTCCAGGTCCCCCTAAAAGCAGCATTCGCGATGACAATAAATAAGGCACAAGGACAAAAACTGAAAGTTGCATTTATTTAGTTAAAAACTGTTTTTCCCATGGACAACTATATGTGGCGTGCTCACGAGTCTCAAGTCCACAAAATCTTCACGTGTTAGCAAAGGACGGGAAAACAAAAAACGTAGTTTACAGAAACGTGATAAACTAAATTATTTGTCGCAGTTACTAATAATTTATTTATCTGTTCATTAAATTCTGGTTGTACGCATTATTGATGGTTTTGATTTGATCAAAACCATCATTTTCTTTTATTATTTAAAAGTAAGCAATGATAAAAAATCAGCTTGGATAAAAAATAAGCTACCCGAATTACTAATTCTACGCAGACGAAGTCGCGGGCAAAAGCTAGTATAACATATGTAAAAACCAGCCTTCCTACTTTGACGTAAGTTAGCATGTTTTTTTCCACCTTTGGTACCTGGTTACCTACAAAACGGCCCCGCTTTCAGCTTAGCGAGTATCCATTCCTTTTTAAGTTTGTGTTATACTACCAATCCTAAAAAAATCATCTTTCCTAAAATTACGTAAGTCTAGGGTGTCTGGGATCTTGTACTATATGTAGCACTTACCTAACAGTGTGCATTGTGATGCGACCTGCTTATTTAATTTAAAGTTTTGTAATTAAACATAATCTTAAGTAAGTACCTTACTTCTTAAGTGTTTTGTACCTAGTTGTCTAATCGTACACATTAATTAGTTAAGAAGTTTAATGCAAGTTAATGCTTATATGATAAATAAAGTGTTAGCTACTCGCCAACAGATGGCGTTAGTAATCGTAAAAGATGCTAATTTTGAGTGTTACTTCTATACAAGAAAACAAAGTTAATTTCGTTAACTTAAATCTCGATAGATGTCGGTGTTACTCGATTCCTACATCGCGCTGACAAGATTTTCCCAGCAAGTAATATAAGGTTCGGGAACTTACTCTTTGATAACCTATGAATCATAATTACGAGATTAATTACTGAATGGTTATACAGGTACATTCACTTCGTGCATTCACAGGCACGAATGGAATGAACAAAAGTAATGTCACCTATCCGACGCCTTTGATGTTTGCGTAAATGCCGACACCGCACAAGGCCACAGTACTTACCTAGGGTTGTCATGTCACAAACTTTACACAACTGCCCAAAAAAGGAGGGTAATGTTTTTAGGTTTCATATACAACGTGTCCCAAAACTCAACGATAAGCCGGCACCAGAGGATGGAGCTGCTTATGATTAGTCGAGAAAAAATAAAAAAGATAAAAAAGATAAAATAAATTTATTTAGTAAGTAGGCCGCTCGGGCACTTTTACACGTCAAGATACTACCAATACCAATACCAATAAGGAAAAGATATATTTTTTTCCTTATTTTTTCTCGACTAATCATAAGCAGCTCCATCCTCTGGTGCCGGCTTATCGTTGAGTTTTGGGACACGTGGTATGTATGTATGTACGTTTCTTTGTTCCGCTATAACTTCTAAATGCCTCCACAGTATGGACATTATGGGATATAGTTACAATTTTTACATCGTCCCGAGTGACGCTGGTTATTTTTTTGTGGTGATAACTTCTTATGGAAGGGTAAACCGCTTCGTTACGTAACGCGTTACGGCGCCAGTCTGTTTGGCTTCCCTATTTTGTTTATGGTTCGATTGCATTGAAAATCGATATCTGAGGGTCCGTGGGGACTCCAAATACGGACCCGTAATTCAAATTCAAAAGAGTGGCCGCCATTTTGAGCTTTTTTGTTTCTTTCCCGATCGCAATGAAAATCGATGTTTGAGGGTCCCTGGGGATTACAAATACGGACCCGTAATTTGATTTACAAAAAGTAGCCGCCATTTTGAACATTTTTGGTACTGGTTCGATTGTCTTGAAAATCGATATCTGAGGGCCCGTGGGGACTAAAATTGCAAACCCGTAATCAGATTTAAGAAAATGGTCGCCTAACAAAACCACAGATAACTTACTTTTGAAACATTTTTAATGTTGGTGAAAATTTTAGATCAAACTACTTTTTAGGTTTGTTAGTGTGTGTCACTCTGGATAGTGTGCGTAAGTTTAGATATTTCATCGTTAACACCCATACAATTTTGTTTCAAGAAATTATGTCCGCCATCTTGGATTACAAAAATAATGTCATTTTCGTAATCAGCACCACGAGGAACCTCGAAAATGACACCCATATCATTATATTAAAATAAATACGTCCGCCAGCTTGGATTCCAAAAATAATGTCATATTCGTAATCAGCACCCCGAGGAACCTCGAAAATGACACCCATTTCATTATATTTAAAAAAATACGTCAACTATCTTGGATTCCAAAAATAATGTCCTTTTTTGTAATCAGCACCCCAAGAAACCTCGAAGATGACACCCATATCAATTTTTAAGAAAAAATAATGTCCGCCATCTTGGATTTCAACATGGTTATCTTTTTCGTAATCAGCACCCCCAAAAACCTAGACAATGACAACCATTATCATTATTTATAAAAAACAATGCCGGCCATTTTAAATTGGTTTAGAAACAAAAAATTTGAGAAAAGTTTCAATTTTGCTGGCAGACGTCACGCTTTTACATCCGCCATTTTGTTTACGTTGGCATGACATGACAAAAATGTTATAAATTAAGCACCATAAAATAATATATTTTTTAATTGATAATATCATAGCTCTTAATTTGCGCGAGATGACGACTTGCATTCTCGCACTGCACATATCGTATGCACCATTTTTTTCACACGTCAAAACACGACACGCGTCAGCCCTGAAAGATATGTCCCGAGCTACTAACAATGGCGACGTATGCAGCTCGGGCAAGCCCTACCCGCCCCTCGCCCGTGATGGGCGATTGGCCCTGCACCAGACATATTTTTCTTCTGTACAAAACCACAAAGTACGTCCGATCAATATCTACAACGTATTGTAGGCATATAAAACATATGTATAATGCTGCCCGAACGCGCCTAAATAAACCTTATTTACTCGTGTTGAAAATTCATTTTTCGAAGTTTCCTGCGAACGTATAGAAATACCTACGTTTGCACGCTCGGACGGTAGGGTTGTCAACACAATGAAAATATTAATATGAATACATTATTATAAGAAAAACAGTTATTTATATATTTATTTATTATTATTTATTACGCAAAAAACTACTCACTACTACTTACTGACATACCTACTTTATTTTTTACTTTATAAAGGGTCGCCCATTATTATTAGCCATTATGTTGCGCCGACCCCAAATAATTGGGGCAGGAGAACATGATGAATGATGAAGGGTCGCTCAATAGTTATTATAACTAAGAGTTATTCCTGAAGTACAAGAATTATATTTCCGAAATAATTTTGCAAATCGGCGCAGTACCTAGTTGTTAGTGGTTACATATTAAGTACCTGCATAAATCTGGGTCAAAAAATTAACCTCCTTTTTATGTTAGCTACCTACCTTACCTACCTAATTACATTTAAGAACTTACGTATTAATGATTTCGCTATCACTAAGGTATAAGGTCGAGAGTTCGAGACACGTCAAGCGCGATGCAAGTAGGCAAGTAGGTAGTGCATTTTATTCATTACGTCAAGTTGGGTTAGATTTGTTGTTGTTTCTTGTGTTGTGTTGGTGAATTTATAGTATAAAAAATTACTCATTATTGCTGTGTGAGTGGATGACAAGAGAACTAAAGATTTAAAGTGATCAACACGAAACAGTATTCATCAAGTTAGAACGATTTGATTACCTACCTACTTAGTTTACTTATTCCATATTTACCATATGTTCCTACAAATTTGTGCGGAACCCTCGGTGGGCGAGTCCGACTCGCACTTGTCCGGTTTTTTTGTTCTTCCGCCGCTCTTAACTTTTTATCGGGAAGGCATACCTACAATTTTTATAATTTTTATACATAGACACTTTTGTCGTAAAGTTGTGTGTTTTGTGTTGTTGAGGAATTATTTAAAAAATAACCAATTTTGGTACCTTCATCCAAGATGGTGACTAACGCCTCCCCCGTTATTAGGACCCATACCTTAAGAATATCCGTCAAAAAAGCTATGCTCCACCTTTTGAAAAGCAGAGACCTTTTTAAGTTTCTACATATTGGACTGTAATAGATCAATGATCATTGAACTGTATGATTTTTTCTAATCTGCTCGGTCGTTTTCTCCCCTTCCTCAGTCTCCCGCCCGAGGGAATGCTCCAATTGAGTGGAATGCACCCGTTTGCTTCCATATGTTGGTTTTTTGTCCATCCCATAGCTGATATACCTACGATCGTATTTCAACAGTATAAAATGTGTCGCATAAGTATTTTTTATTGTATTAATAAACTGATATTGAATGAGTTGTCCGCAAGACACATCATAATAACGTAAAAGAAAACTGTAATTTCTGATCGTGTCGAGACGGGCATCTCCCTCAAGATCAGGTCATGAATGTAACCCTAAGATGAGCGGTGTGGGTGATAGCACCAGGTGCCGATCCGCGAGGGCATGCTGTGCGCCGGGGTGGCGCGCGAGGAGCAGGCCACAGCGCCGTGCATGGCCGTGCCGGGAGCGCCGCTCGTGCTGCAGGGCTGGCTGCTGGGCGCGCAGTCGTGGGGCTTCGGCTGTGGCTTCTGGCACGACCTGCCGCTCGTCTACACCGACATCAACCACTACGAAAAGTCAGACTACATTCATTCTACTTATACTACATTATTATTTACTAACGTCACTTAATCCTAGTTATACCTACCGGGTAATAATAAGAGCTGTTGGGTCTGTCTTTCAATCCCAATGTGGCACACAGGTAGGCCTTGTCTTAAATCAAAATATATTTAGGGCCGTATTCATAAACTCATCTTGGGTGAGATGCCAAACACAAGACACGTCAAAAATGACAGCTTTCTATCGGTTGACGTTTACTTTGACGTCTCTCGAGATGGGCATCTCAGTCAAGACGAGTTTATTAACCTTTTGAACGCCATACGTCGAATACAAAATGTGCCACACACACGCCAAACATGTTTGCTATGCTATGCAAATTACTCCTTATTGCTACCAAACAAAGTCTCTTTTAATCTTGAACTCTTGTCGGCTGTAGCCGACGTGGCGTCAGTGGCGCGACTTTTAGTTGACGGCCAGAGCCGACTGTGGCGTTGAAAAGGTTAATACGGCCATTAGTATCCCAGAGAAGATACTTATACCGTAGGAATATTGTTGAACGAGTTTGCGGATGGATTCTCGGATAAACACTACTAATATAATATTTGTAAGTTTGTGTATGCAAAGAAATCTCAACGGATAACTTCTTTTTAATTTCGCTTATTCAATTAGCTTATCGACGAGTAATAATGAGGGTAACTGAGAAGCCTAGATAAATACAAGCTTATCCGATTATTCACTACATCTGTTAGGTTTCTTAATTTTAAGGTATTCATCCTTTTGTATCAAAATTATCATCAGTATTTTTCCTGTACATTAATAGTACATTGTACATCATGGGTGGTAAGAAGGGGATTGCTAACGAGAGACTTAGAATTATGAGACATTTTAATGACTCGAGTTTGTAATCCCCTTACAGCCCATGATAAACACAATGTTTTTCATCACATTTGCGGGGAAATAAAAAGAAAATTGGAGAATAAAAGCAACAATCAAACAAATGAACTCGACTCGTTAAAAGAGTTTGTCAACTTTTTTCGATAGGTATAGGTACCTAGTCTTCCACAGATAATACTTAGAACTGCTTTAGTTTTTAAATTTGACAGGCCATACTGCCAGATTGTACCGATTTTCAATATGAAATTTAATAAAATAATTGCAAATGTCTCTGAAATAATGGTAAAATATAAATATTATGCAGATAAATGTACCGCATTGTTAAACCTTCTTTTATAATAATGCACACCCTGGCAATTTATATTCTATTATTTGAAATTGTCTTATTAGTAACGTCTGTCTGATTTTTTGCTTTTGCTATCAATGATTATATCTTCTTGCACTCCACGAAACTCTGCATTAGCAAGCAAGAACTGCAGGGAATCGGAGCAGGAGTTGATGACGAGTTCCTGGCAATAATTATGCTTGCTGGTCTACCCGATAGATTCAAGCCACTCGTTATGACGCTGGAGCACTCCACTATGAAGATCACATCGGAAAACGTAGTGACAGCTCTTTTAAAGGAAGAATCGCGAGCTGTACCCGCCACTTCCAGTACCCGGGGGATTACAAACACCGTGCTACATGTCGGCAGTGCACCGAAGAAATTGTTTTGTACTTATTGTAAAAAGTCAGGTCATGTAGTCTCGAAGTGTAGGAGTTTAAAAAACAAAACCACTAAGAATGATTCGGCGATCAAGTCATACAATACATCCGAATTCACTCTGTCGTCTTGTTTCTCTAATATATCTCCCTCAGGTCAACATCATTGGTACATCGATTCCGGCGCAACATCCCATATGAGTAATAGGAGAGATTGGTTTACAAACATTTCATCCCACATCACCCCTATTACTGTTGCTAACAAGGAACAATTACTGAGCCATGGAAAAGGTACTGTAAATATTGAAATTTCCGACAGTTTAAATAAAATAAGTAACGTCTTGTATATTCCTGGCTTAGCAACTAATCTTTTGTCAGTAAGCAAATTAAATGAAAATGGCTTCGATGTGTTGTTTACGTCAAAAGGCGCAAGCATCGTCCCAAGTGGAGGATGTCACTTGACGGGCTCTGTCATTGCCACAGGTTCTGTACATAAAGGTATGTATAAACTAGACGTTTGTTCGACTAGTTCACAGGCCATGTGCTCTGTCAGTAAAGAGTCTGCTATGCTATGGCTTAGACGCCTTGATCATTTAAACCATAAGACTTTGAATATTTTAAAAAATAATAACGTTGGCATAGATTATGCTAATAGAGGTTTGAATGTTAAATGTATTCCATGCTTACAGGGAAAACTAGCAAAGAAACCTTTTCTGAGCTCTACAAGTAAATCGAGTTGCGTTCTTCAACTAATTCATTCGGATCTATGTGGTCCAATGAGCACGCACTCGTGGGGCGGAGCCCTATATTTACTTACTTTTACAGATGACTTTAGTCGAAAATCTTTTGGATATCTCCTAAAATCAAAGGATGAGGTTTTCACTAAATTCGTAGAGTTTAAGCACTTAGTCGAAAACCAAACGAGTCGCCAAATCAAAGTTCTACGCTCTGATAACGGTCGTGAGTACGTTAACCATGGGCTGTCTGCCTTCTTGAAGGAAAACGGTATTGTTCATCAAACTACAATTCCTTATACTCCTCAGCAAAACGGAGTCTCTGAGCGTGCCAACCGAACTATTATTGAGAAGGCGAGATCTATGCTTCAAGACTCTAAACTACCAAAAGCATATTGGGGAGAAGCGGTTAATACGGCTATTTATTTGAAGAACCGTACACCTACGCAAGCTTTAAATAATAAGATTCCTGAAGAAATTTGGACAGGGAGAAAAGTGAACCTTTCTCATCTGAAAGTCTTTGGTTGTGAAGCGCATGTTCTCATACCGAAAGAAAAACGAACGAAGCTTGACGCGAAGACCCAAACTTGTATCTTTGTAGGTTATGCGACAGAAAGCAAAGGCTATCGTCTCGTAGATCGCCAAAACCCTGGAGTTTTAATAGTCGCAAGAGATGTTGTTTTTATGGAAGAACAAACACGCTTAGATTCTAATCAATATCTCCCTTACAGTGAGATACCAGAAACTTCGCCTGAATCTCCACAAGTCTTTCTGCCGATTTTAGAAGAAGAACCTATTCAACAAGTTCCAGTGCCGTCACTTAGTCAATCACCACCTGATATTCAACCGGAAGCATTACCATCGGACCAATCCGAATCAGCTACCCCGCAAGTAACATCTGGTATCTTGGAAGCTGAAGTAATTCCTGAGCTCTTACCTGAACGGAGATACCCTAATCGAGAGAGGCGTCCTCCTGAAAGGTATGTCTGTGCAGTTCAAATGACAACAGACCTGGAACCAGAAACTTACAAGGAGGTTACAGATCATCCTCAAAAGGGTCAGTGGCTGGAAGCCATGCAGGCTGAATATAATTCGTTGATGAAACATGGAACTTGGACTCTAGTCGACAGACCTAAAGATCGCAAAACAACCAAATGTAAATGGGTCTTTAGAATAAAACCGGCCAAGTGCGAGTCGGACTCGCGCACGTAGGGTTCCGTACAACTATACATCTAAATAAATGTTTTTCTTTATTCTTTATTATATTGGAGTTGATTGAATGAAAGGTAAAATGCGGTTTACGATTTATAACGTATTAAAAAAAAAACTAATTATTAGATCTCGTTCAAACCAATTTTCGGTGGAAGTTTGCATGGTAATGTACATCATATATTATTTTTACATTTATCATTCCCTTATTTTAGAAGTTACGGGGGGGGGGACACACATTTTTCCACTTTGGAAGCGTCTCTCGCGCAAACTATTCAGTTTAGAAAAAAATTATAATAGAAACCTCAATATCATTTTTGAATACCTATCCATAGATACCCCACACGTATGAGTTTGATGAAAAAAAAATTTTTGAGTTTCAGTTCTAAGTATGGGGAACTCCAAAAATTTATTGTTTTTTTTCTATTTTTGTATGAAAATCTTAATGCGGTTCACCGAATACATCTACTTACCAAGTTTCCACAGTATAGCTCTTATAGTTACGGAATAAAGTGGCTGTGACATACGGACGGACAGACGGACAGACATGACGAATCTATAAGGGTTCCGTTTTTTGCCATTTGGCTACGGAACCCTAAAAATGGACACGAGTGGAAATGTAGTCAAGTATAAAGCTAGACTTGTAGCTAAAGGATTCACTCAAATACCAGGAGTGGACTATGGTGAAACTTTTTCACCTGTTGCGAGGCTATCATCAGTTCGACTTTTGATGGTTCATAGTTCATAGTTCATACCGTCAATCTTAACTGCCAAATTGATCATCTCGATGTGGAAACAGCCTTCTTAAATGGTGATTTAGAAGAAGAAATCTTCATGGAACAACCAGAAGGTTTTTCAACTGATCCAAAACACAACGTGTGCTTACTTAAGAAGTCACTCTATGGATTGAAGCAAGCTCCACGCCAGTGGAATAAAAAGGTGTGCGAAGCAATGGCTGCCTTATCATTGAAACAAGCTTCAACGGAGCACTGTCTCTATCACAAAAGGAACGGCAACGACATACTAGTCGTAGCAGTTTTCGTCGATGACTTTTTTATAATGTCCAATAGTGACGATTTAAAAACACAGTTCAAAAATGAACTTAAAAAGATCTTTATAATTAAAGATCTGGGTCCTGTCAAGGACTGTCTCGGTATGAGAGTAATACAAAGTCTGAACTCTATAACTCTCGACCAGACGCATTATATCGAAAAACTAATTGACCGATATAATATGAATGAAGCTATATCTGTCACTACACCAATGGAACCTGGACTTAAATTAACTCTACCTGAAAAAGAAAACGAAGTTGAAGTACCGTATCGTGAACTTATCGGCTCGTTAATGTACATTGCTATTGGAACGAGGCCAGATATTTCTCACACCGTGTCGTATCTCTCTCAATTCAATGCACATTACGGGGGGGTACACTGGAAGGCCGCAAAAAGGGTCCTTCGGTATCTTAAAGGTACCAAGGACCTCAAACTTCAATTTCACAAGAGTGAAATTCAACCCATTGGTTACGCAGACGCTGACTATGGTAATAACATAATGGACAGGCGATCATTTACAGGATATGTTTTCATTATGAGCGGTGCACCTGTCTCGTGGGAGTCTCGAAAGCAGCGCACGGTCGCCCTTTCGACTACCGAAGCAGAGTATATGGCCCTGGCCGAAGCGTGTAAAGAAGCCATATACCTAAAAACCCTCATAATGGAAATCTTCGCTGTCACTCATCCCATGGTTATCCACACAGATAATCAAAGTTCCATTAAATTAGCACACAACAGCACTTATCACGCCCGCACAAAGCACATCGATATCAAACATCATTTCATACGCGAGTCTCTAACACACCATCAACTTTCCCTTCAGTTCATACCTACTTATGACATGATCGCCGATATTCTTACCAAAGCTTTACCGAAGATTAAACATTTTAAATGTGTAAATTCTTTAGGTTTACGGTAGATTAAGGTTTTTCATTGTAAATAGGCAGGTATAGGGTGTGTAATTTAATGATGTAAATATAGGATGTTTTTTTTTGTGATAGTATTTAGTGTATACAGTTTACTTGGATATACTTGTATGTACGTATGTACAGGGTGTTTTTTATTACGAGGGGGTGTTAAACCTTCTTTTATAATAATGCACACCCTGGCAATTTATATTCTATTATTTGAAATTGTCTTATTGTCATCTGAACGTCTGTCTGATTTTTTGCTTTTGCTATCAATGATTATATCTTCTTGCACTCCACGAAACTGCATTTTATTAACTTAAAACGCATAAGTTTAATTATACAGTAAAATTGGTTTGTAGCCAAGTTTTGAATATAGGAAATAAACCTTGGCTGATTTTACACCTCCTTAGTCTGAAATGATGTACGAGTGGTTTCTATATTTTAAAACTTAACTCATAACTCCCTAGGGATGTAAATCGGCTATAACTGCTCTATACGCCTGCGTGTTATAACACCCTTTCCGAGCAAGTGTGATGAAAATATTATAATATTTACCGCCTGTTTCACAATAAAGCATATTTGACAGATAAATTTAGCCCTTTCTCTTTCTCACACTTGAAAATAGACAAGGAGAGAGCCAACTTTAAATGGCAGATAAATTTACTGGTCGATTGTGATACAGGCCCTTAAAGTATAAATATTACAGTAAATATTGATGTTTTCTAGGTGGATCCATCATAATATACATGTAATAAAACAAATCGAAGAAGATGATTTTGAAGAGTTATTCATTGCAACCAAGGCATACGTCATGATGGAGTGGATGCTAAGGACTAGAGTAGAGGCTCCGGAGAAACCCGAGCTTAGCAATCACGAGCTCAAGTTTTCGGAAATCGATCACAAATTGATCGATTTAGTAGGAGTCGTAACAGATTTCAGGGATTATTTTGGAGATGGAATTAGAAAAAATGCGAAGCAAAACATGTATAAAGATATGAAGATCCAGAAGATAAAAGAAAAACAACTGATGAACATAAGTGAGACCTTCAAACTACGAGAGGGCCGGCCGTTCCTGGACCCGATCGTGCGGGCCGACGCCGCCGCCGACGCCGACGCCGACTCGGCCAGCGCCGGCGACACGATTCTCGAAGACGGCGATGATCTCCAACAATGGATACAATGAAACATCAGACGCATTTCAATTGCTTTATTTGGTTTTTATCCATTGGTACAGTAATATACGGCTTTAGAACAACATCAATACATTTAATTCTTAATTCTAAGGTACCCTTTATCGAGAATCTTTATATCGCCACAAAAAAGTTCTGGAAGAAAACAAAGGTAAATCTAATTCAGTGTTTGTATAGTGCAGGAAACGTGAATTGGCCGTCTTCTGAAGATTACTCACTAAGATCTTTTTGTTAATATCCAACAAAAGGTAATCGTATAAAACTGCCCTCGTTCTTCAAACTGCATCGTGGCTTGAAAGGTTTTGATACACGAGTCCCATAAAAATTAAAGTAAAGAACATCAAAAGAAAGAAAAAAAGTAGGTAACAGACGGCCAAATCATATTTCCTGAACTATAATTGCAATGCAAAGTATTTTAAATATTTTAAGTACATTGTTCTATAAGCATTAGGAGTTTTTAAGGCTAGAGAAACTTGCGCTATGTTAAATCGATTTGGGCACAGTTTAATAGCCTAAGTATCAGGTGATAATCGTGATGGGCGGGAGGGGCGAGACGGGGAACGAGTGCAATCAACTACGTGCAACACTGGCAACGTATGTCAGGGTCTCTATTCTACGACTTCTACGACTACCACAGATCACAGAAACAAGGAGATATGTCATGTCATGAGCGCAAATCCGTAAAACACCCGGTGTCGCCACTTTTAAACATGTGTGCGTCTTACGCTTACGCTCTATTGACTACTACAAAAACAATCTCCTCATAATTGGTTACAGCTTACAAACTAAAAACGCCGTAACATAGTTTTGATAGTAGCACCTTATTTTGTGCTACTATCAAAACTATGTTACGGCCAAAAACTATGTAACCAAACGGCTGTATGTTACGTTTTCAAGGTTGAAAATTTTTGAAATTATCCTTTTTTAGGGTTCTGTACCAAAATGGTAAAAAAGGAACCCTTATGGTGAGACTTCGTTGTCTGTATGTCTGTCTGTCTGTCTGTCTGTATGTCATAGCAGGTTTTCTCAGCAACTATAAATGCAATTAAATTGAAATTCGGCATAGTTGTACAACTTGCATGCCCGAGTCAGTTTTTAGTAAAAAATATTTTATTATTATTAGGTAATTGAAAAGGGAGGTATATTGTCTGTAAAGGAGGTTTGAAAAATGAAAGTGGTTTGGTTATAGCAATAAGTGGGGTATCATATGAAAGGGCTCAATCTGCACATATCAAAACATTTTTTTTTAAAATATTTTCTTTCATGTACTTTTTGTTTTATAGCCAAAAATGTACAAAAAATGACCGTTCTCCCCACCCCTTATCTCCGAAGTTTATTAATCAAAAAATATGAAAAATCCTGACGTATAGATAATTACTTATATTTTAAGGGAAAAATAAAATGAAGTGTTCATTATTTACAGTTTTAGAGAAATAACAAAAAAACTTTGATAATCTGTATTAAAATTTAGGCTACCTGGTCATAATGGACCTTACTTCAATAAAATAAAGTTCATAACAAAATGAGTATTTTCTTTTCCTGTTACCAAGCATATTATCTTAAATACGGAACCTTCGGTGCGCGAGACCGACTCGCACTTGACCGGTTTTTCTCTATCGTAGTTCAGTTACTGAACGTAAGGTAGCGCTTACTAGTTGACTTAGCTGCCATCTATGCAACGAGTAATTAATTCATTAGTCATTGCTAGATGGCGGCGCCAAGATATTTGTCCTTATTTTCAGCAGATTAAGGACTACTCACAGCGACATGTTGAGGGGTCGTTCTCAAAAAAATTGCACCGGTTCCTGTCAATAGGTCCCTCTTAGAACTTTTTTTTTACAAAGCTTCGTCCATATAATTGATTTATCAATTCATATTAAAAGACACTTTTTGCATAGAGGCCAAATACTTTGATATACATTTGAATTATATTAATAACCTTAAAATCGATTTGTAACTACGTTTTGTCGCACACCTGCAGTGTCCCAACGCGAGGTAGTCATGTTTCGAGTTAATTAAAACGTAAAAATCAACAGTGTAACTTAGTTTGAATACAATTTTTTACTTACACATATACTCAAGATTTAAAACTGTGGTGTCGAATAAGAATACTATACTTATATTTTGAATTATTTGAAATTTATTTTTGTCTACGTCAGTTTTTGTCGCTCCTGTCATGAGATAAACGCTACCTCTGTGGTTATACTATCTCGTCTAACCTGCCTTACCCCGCATAATTCGAGACCTACAGTCCCCAGCTGACGCAGTTAGAAATAACACGTCGCCAGCGTGCCGTTTTCAAAATTATAAACAAAAAACTTACGCGAGCGGTAGTTTGTAATGGGTACGTAGTCGCTATTCTGTCTTCCGTATTTTAAATTGTGTGACTTATTGTATTAATATTAATTTATAGCACGTAAAACATGGTTTATGTGAATAAATATGCAGTTCATTAACCAAGTACTTAACTTGTATTGATAATTTTGTCCATCACCTGTATGTCGTTCACCTGTCTAAGAAAATCAGGTGAACGACGTTTACGGCAGGCGAACGATAATTATTTAAAAACTTATACTGTAATCAAAAGATGTTTGTGGCGTTAATGTATGTAATACCCTGTAACCTATACGGTTCACCGGATTTCAACATATGAGATGCCGTTACGCTCGAATGGTAAATAAGGTATGTTATTTTATATAAATAATTTAGATGAGGAAAACTGAATCAAAAATATTCGAATTAGCACTTGTTGTCAGTTATTGTGGTTTACTTAACTGCACCTGTTGTCGTCCTGCTAACAGTTTCACTTTATTTGTACGTATTTGTCGATAACCTGGTTACAAATAGTCACACACCTGCCTACCGCATAATTCAAATCCCTGTATCTTCTAAATCAATGAAACACATCACTTCGCTCCACGTGATATCGATTACTCGACTTTATTTCTAGAGATCTTAATTTAAAAAAAACAGCAAAATAGGTTTTTCTGAAAAATGCAAAATTAATTCGACCGTGCAATTTTTTCAACCCAGTGATCCTTTTTTCAAGAGGTGTACTTTTTTTTCCTGCAGTCCACTTAGGAATGCCAACAGGAGATGTTTCAAAATATATCGATAAAAATATAAAACTTCTTTACAACGTTAATATAGGCTATTCAATTTTCAGGCAATAGGTACAATTATTTTTATGTTACTACTTGGTTAATACAATTACATTATTTAAACTTAATAGGTACATTAATGTTAGAATAGAATAATATTTTATTATCAAGAATACGGTTTAAATAAAGTTGTTACATAAGTTTTTAAAATTGGGGGATCATACCTATATTAAAACGTAACAAAAAAACCGTACAAGGCGAGTCGGACTCGCTCACCGATGGTTCCGCACATGACACGGTTATCTCAATTCAAAATATTGCACCGCCGCCGTTCCTTGCATAAAAACCCTCTTTTTTGTGATTTAATTTTAAATGTTGGGTTTTCAGATTTTTCCCTACACTTGTAGTATAAGACGGTATTACTTGCCAAATTTTATAGTTCTAGGTCAACGGAAAATACCCTTTAAATTTTGATTCCCTTGAGAGTGTAGAAATATACGTTTTTTGCCTCTTATCTCTCTCTTTATCTCTCTTTTTATCTTTTTTTACGTTAACTTAGAAATTTGTTTTTTCACGGCTTCAATGGACTGTAGTATATGGACTAAGTATATGGTTTAAATTTCAACTCGATAACTCAACGCGTTCCCGAAATAAAGGTTCTTGACAGACAGATAGACAGACGGACAGACAGAGGCACAACTAAGTAATCCTACAAGGGTTGCGTTTTTTCCTTTTGAGGTACGCTAAAAATGGCTGCATTTCTGTGGAAAATTTGCTGGAGTTGTTAAAGATTTTTACGTGTTGATTTTATTTGATTACTTAGTACATAAAAGTCTAACTGCCGCACTCAGAGACGTCAATTAAATTTAATGCTCGTTTAGTAACGTGTTGTCTTATTCTATTGCTATAGCAAAGAAAGTGACAGCAGCAACTTTAATCAAGCATTAAATTTAATTGACGTCTCTGAGTGCGGCAGTAAACTGCAAATAGGTTTTTTTGAGTATCACGTCACGGGATCTCAGTTTGGGACGAACCAGAAGTTTGTCGTATTTGTTTACGTAAACTTTATTTTATAAATGCACAGTGTTTGATCGGATGCAAAAAAAACCCCTCTGCTGTTTATAGTATTAATCGATCAAGGATGCATTTAAAATGCACGAGAAAACATTCAGGCGTCTATTTCAAATTCTTTTTGTTAAAAAAATATAAACTTTACGTTACTTTGTCATAAATTTTTTGTAAATAAATTCTGAAAACATAACTATCCAAGATATTTATTTTAGATAAATATAGTTTTATAAAGCATCTTTCGGCGCATGTTTTCCAGTTTTTATTTTTGGAAAGGCGCCTCTGGGTACCGAGTAATTATATTTTTTCAGATTTTCGTTTTTATTTACATATTTTCTCCCCAAATCCTCAAAAGTGCGACTTGTGTCTAGCACACACCGATTGCTCTTAACAAGGCCACTGATAAAAAATCCACATTCCACTATCGCGGCTTTTACGAGAAATACACCATTTCGTCCTAAGGTCAAGTGATACAACATAGGGTTGTCACTAAAGGTCAACCAAGTTGTGAGAGTGGGTAAATTTAAATAACATAACAAAAAGCAAACTTTAAAAACCCGACTGTTGCTACCCAAATTTAAATCGTTATAAATCCTAAATGATCATTCAAATCGAAAAATGATGAAAGGAACCTAAATATGATTTTTAAATACCTATTCAACGATACCCCACATGCCCTAATTCGTTGACTTTATTTTTTTTCTTTTTTGCAACATGCCGTCTGGTTGCCGCAATATTATTTTTTTATTATTGTCATGTCTTTAGTGACACTCACAAGATTAAGAAAAACCGATTGACATAAGAATCATTAAAATCGGTCCACACATTAAATTTCTAAAGCGCCATAAAGGAAGAAACATACATATATAGGCTGATAAACACATTACCCTCCTCCTTCGGGGCAGTAGGGTAAAAATAAATAACACTAACACGGGTCCATATTGATTCACCCAATTATTTTTACTCATAACGATTTGTAAGTCCTAACTGGTACTTTTTCAGGATTTTTATAAATCAAACCTTACCTAACCTAGTCTTATCTACACAATGAATATTTCAGAACTTCTGAAAAGTTTACGGTTCCAGTAGTATAAAAATTTCATTTTCGGAGTTCCGATAATAGGAGTTGCAATTGTAGTTGAAATTCGGCGCTCCCCACTAACACACTGATCAAAAAAAATTGTATTCCACGTCAACCAAGTGACGGGGGGACACTAGGACATTGGATAGGTCTTCGTCGTTCACCTCTGCCAATTGCAAGTTTTGTTTGTGAATTGGTTTTAAAAGTTCACGTACCTACAGCTTCTGGCAGACAAAGCCGCTTGGAAAATGTCCGACGATGTTGATTGAGGTGTTCCATAGAAATGAATGGATCCAATGATTGTAGTGCACGGTGAAAGAGGTCGGTCATAGTTTTTCTCTTCATTTTGCGACAGTGGTGTTCCCTATCTGAGCGCCAGAATTTGTTACGCGACTCGGATCCTTGCTCTGAGAGCATCCCGACAGGAAGTGAACAGAATTCAATAATCTCTTCACCGTGCATTAGAATTTTGTGTTCAATTACAGTCAACGGGTGTCAATTGAGTATTAAAAAATGACATTTACTATATTTGCTTAATTTCGTCAAAACAGATTCAGCTGTTTAACCGTGACAGTGTAAGTTACTAACAACTCTATTTACTTACATATTTTATCAGCAGTAATATCCACAGGATACAAGGATAAAAACATCTGGGTTGTAATAAATTAAGGAAACCATATAAACAGACAGAATTATAGAACAAAATTTGTACGGATTGCTACACTACTTTACTAGTAGGTCGCGTAATCTCAAGTGTTCCTACAAGTCCAGTTGAGTTCTAATAATAACTACGTGACAAAAGCCTTAAGCGTTATCAAAATATTCGAGTCTTTATAGAAGACTCCTCTATAGAAAACTGAGTCTCTATAGAAGACTACAGAAGACTCAAGTCTCTCCCAAGTTTAAAAGAATTCGAGCTCCGATTCAATCAATAATGTAAAAAACTAATTCGATTCTTAAAATTGAAGACTCCAAGGACTCGAGTCTTAGCATAAGCCTAATTAGCTTAGTTTTAGCATAAGCCTAACGAGGGTGGACCTCTTCCCACGTTACATGTGACCCTTCATCGAAAAAAAACAAAAAGCCTATAAAGCATGCAATCGGATTTTGTCTAAATGATATGTCATTAAGATAGTTTTTGTTATATAGAAAAAACATAGGTCATAACTATGAAATTAATTAAGGTCAAATAGAGTGACCACCCTAGAACTATTTTTTCAAATTTAATTATTTCCAAAAGCCGCGATAGTAGAACGTGGCTTTTTTTCACAGTGATAGGGCTTGTTAAGAGCAATCGTTCTGTGCTAGACACAAGTCGCACTTTTTGAGGATTTGGGGAGAAAATAAATAAAAAGGAAAATCTATAAAAAAAACAATTACTCGGTATCCAGAGGCGCTTTTCCAAAATAAAAACTGGAAACATGCGCCCAAAGATGCTTTATCAAACTATATTTATCTAATATAAATATCTTGGATAGTTATGTTTTAAGAATTTATTTACAAAAATTCACAGCACAGCTCACTACCGAGCCCTTGCCTTTGTCGTTGGTCATTTTTTTTTATATTATTAGTATTTTTATCTAAAATCCAATCAATGGATTAAATCTGCAATACGGTTGAACCGAATCCAGATTTTAGTAAGTATTTACGTACGTCGTTCAGAATATGTTCTCACAGTGTAATATTATAACGGAAATTTAATTTTATATGATTTGAAAAATAGTTAATTTATTTTCTTGTGTTTTAAGCGAGTGATAGTGATGATAAATAACTTGAACTATTAACACATTTAATTCTATTCACTGTAGAACAAGCCATTTATCGATAATTGATAGAAATCACGTCCACATCCTTACGCTCAGAAATCCATACAAACTTTAAATATTCATTAAAAAATAGAAATAATGGTTAAAAACGTAATTTACCGGTGGTATGCTATACCCCTTGTCTTAAAATTAACGTTTGGACTTCGTGTTTTGCACACTTTCACGCTACAAACAGTCATTTTACTATTTAAACGGAGCTCCTATATTGACAGCGATCAGCGGGTGACTTGACTAAGGCAACGCTTGACGCGCCTTGTGCCGATATATGTCCATTTTGACCATACCGAGGCGTCACGAACCACGCCCCCATAACATATCTCCCTTGTTTCTGTGATATGTGACGACTATAAACAATATCGCTTTTGACTTGAGCCGAAAATCTAGGGGGAAAAACCATATCGTCTTTGACCTGTTATCGTATTGTCAACCTTTGGATACTCGTAGTTCTTATTTACTTTACTTGAAGGCAATGGCGGCTGAGTTATAAACCATCTTTGAAGAAAACCGCCGATAGTTCATCGCTTACTCGCGGCGGCGGGGCCGGTGCCTTGCTTACGGTATTGTTTTTAACCCGGCGGCCATTACTGTCAAGTAAATAAGAGCTATCAAAACGTTGACGATACGATAACAGGTCAAAGACGATATGGTTTTTACCTCCGGGAATAGAGGCCCAGGTCAAAGATGATATGGTTTTACCGCCTAGAGTCTTACCCTAGTTCGGTTGATATCTGGAAGGGGTGGCACGGCAGGCGTTTAGTAAAATATGTAGAGTTAGTAAAGGATGCAATTTTGTTAAAAACATATGTCAATTTTTTTTTTTATACATGGGTAGTTTATTTTTAAAAGAGCGTTACAAAAACGTTTTTGACTTACATTTTTAAGTAAGCAAGCTGTTTACAAGCGAGTTCAAAAGCGCTAACCGGTTAAATTTGGTTTTTACCCTGTGCGAAATTATTACAGTAGATAAAACAAAACGACGTCCATGACATTTATGGAAAGAAATTGAGCCCGCTGTCTTGGAATCCAAAACGGAATTTTAGGTTTTCTTAAACTGTGGTTTGGGTATTCGTTATATTCTGCCAAAACGTAATGATATTATAACTCGTGCTACTTTTTTTTTCCACCTTACGAGTATTTGCTCTTACTCGTATCCTTATCTTACCACCTGATAATGTAGGGCGCAGTGTTCCATTCTTGTAACTTCTATCATCTAATAATATTCTACCTAACTAGACTCTACGTAAGTTCTTACATATTTATTTAACTTAATAAAACGATTGCTATTTCGAAAATCATTTTCTTATAATTTATAAACTTAGCTATAAAATGGAATGCAATGAAGAAGTTCAGCTAGCGCTATCTGAATTTCACTCAGGATGCGCGGATCATACGCTCGTCAGCTTTAGCCATAGTCACCCGACGTAGATGCAAGGTATATTTACTTACATATTTGTAAAAATACTATGGCAAACACTATTTTGTTGTAAAGGGTGAATTGATTCTACGCAGTAGTGTTTTGATTTTATTGTTGAAGTATGTAGGTATGAAAAGTAGAAAAAAAAGGTGTAAGTACGCGTTTGCACCAGTTAATACAGAGATCAACTTTTATATACGATCAAAATCTTCTGAACCGCGGCAAAGCATAATACACAGATCAGCGCCTCTATTCTAGGCGGTAAAAACGATATCGTAGTTTGCCTGTTATGGTATTTTTATGACGTCAGCCGCCATTACTGTCAAGAAAATAAGAGCTATCAAAACGTTGACAATACGATAACAGATCAAATGCGATATTGTTTTTACCGTGTTGAATAGAGGCGCTGGTTATTTTGGCACTCTTGCGATGTGGAGTACGATTCCGAGGATTTGCATGCTCTACGTGGAAAAAAAAGATAACTAGGTACCTACAGTGCAATAGCGTTTAAAAGGACCTTCGGGTTTGTATTTCTCTCTCTCGCTCTTACACGCTCTTACACTAGTTTAACCGACTTTACCCAAACCAGAAAAACTTCCCCACTCCAACTTACGGGCGAAATTCACGCCAATGAGCTCAAATACATAAATAAACATTGTTAGGCGACCATGTCACAGGGATACCTATTCACTTAAATAAATAAATAATAGGGAAAAGAGGAATTTTGTAATGATAAAAGACTGACCAAAGTATTTACGATTTACGTTTTGTACTAGGTACCTAGTGTTTATAATTGAATGTGAAAGTTTTACTGAATTGTGATTGTCTAGTTATTAATTTTTTTAATGTGTCGCAGTCTGGGGGTCAGTCTGATATAGAAATCGAGATTTGTGAAGTTTAGTGAGTCCGAGTAAAAAAGGATACAACGTAATTGTACCACAACGTAACGTTACAATTTACCCCGTGCTACAATACACCCAGAGTTTTTAAAAATAAGACAATTGCAACAAATATTTTTTGTGACAAGTTACATCCCGGTATATTACTTTATACCTATGATTCATCCCGACGATTACTAACCCCTAATTGTTACTTCGATATTTTTGTTGTATTGAGATGTTGTTATTGCTTGAGAGGAGTGCTATGAGCACCCTTAAGTGTTTTTTATAACAAGTCGACATAGTACGTTTCAAAAACTTGGAGAATATTATGTTACGTTTAGTTCAACTGAAATACTATCTTTGTCTAGTCTAAATACGAGTCTCTATAACTGAGACTGATGTAACGTAACAGACTTGTTCGTCTTAAGAAATAAACAATAAATACTGATTGATTAGTACATTATTTTGGGTTTTATTTACCTCTGTTTTTGTGGTACAATTGACCCCGTACAGGAGGGGTCAATTGTAACACAAGGACTTCATGAACAAAAACTCAATTTGCACCATTCTGATGCGATGAAATGAAAATTATTTTCTAGATGCCAATTAGACTATAATGTTATATCCCAAGCGAATTATAGGTCATTATTTTTAAAGCGGTAGGCACTATTGCCCCCGGTCTACCCTTTGTCGGTATAGAGAGTACGTACACTCAAGGAATTTAATTGTTATGCCACTATGGAACCCTGTCGCATAACGTTAATCATTCATTTAAGCGTAATTTCTGTCATGTGGTTTGACGCTGTCATTATGACAGGGTTCCATAGTACATGACGTTTCTGACCAAAAAGTGTACTCGTATGTAGGTACTAACTTTACTTACTGTCCTAATTTACTAAACATTTAAAGCCTGAAGAGAAGTAAGGGTAACAGGCTTATTGCCTAACGCACTCGCAATCGCAATCGTTTTCATTTTGACAGGCTGAAGCGAGTCTGCATACAAAATGAAAACAATTATTCCATTTGAAGTCGATTGCGATTGCGAGTGCGTTAGGCAATAGGCCAGCAGCGTCGCTATTGCCTAACGCACTCGCATTCGCAATCGGCTTCAAAGTGAAACAATTGTTTTCATTTTGTATGCAGAATCGCCTTCGGACTGTCAAAATGAAAACGATTGCGATTGCGAATGCGTTTGGCAATAAGCCCTCTGGTCTCGTAAACAACAAGTCATGATGAATCAACAAAATCTACAGTGGATTGAGTTTCGTTACGAGTTATGGTTGGCTATTGAAAGTATAGCCTGTATAATATTAGATAATTACACAATTCGTAGATACTATTGTTAGTAAGTTCTCAAGACAATTATGAAAAAAAAAGAAATGTAATTGTTTTACTACTATTTGCTATCTTTGGTATCATTTAAACTGAATCCTAAGGGGAATATCTTTGACTAATCTAACAATAATAATTTGTATCTTGGCAAAGTGGGTTCAAGCGCATGTCGGCCGGCGGAACTGGCGCATTTCGCTCGAGGCGACGGCAATCCACTCGTTACGCACCGCGTCGAACCACGTGAGCCCCAGCGTGTACTTGCCGTTGATGTTCACGTGCTGGCAGTGCGAGAACCACCAGCCGCCCTCGTAATTGCCGGCGCAGTGTGTATTGGAGATGTCCCGGTCGCGGTCGATCGTCGAGAACTCCATGTGGTTCTGGTACTCGAAAGCGTCGCTAGCGTTTCCCTTGAATCCACTCACTTCTAAAACGTAGCCGGAATCTGCGCTTCCGACGAAGAAATGCTCATACTGGGCATACCAAGTCCCCCCATAGATGTCGGTCATGTCGATTCTCATAGAAGAGCAATTATCCGCGGTGAGGTGATGCATCGAATCGAGCCCGAGCCAGTATTCCGATATTGGGTCTCCGAAGCCGTGGGTGTAGGCCGCAAACTTCCTATTGAATTCCACGGAGCCGTTAAAGCGTCGCTGAAGAAGAGTGCTGCCGTTGTTACACCAGGTGTCCAGAGGCGCGCGGCTGGGGCGTATGAGATAACGTCCGGGAGGACCCGATATGCTGGAGCAGTCTTTCGGGAGTTGGCTCACCAAGTCCTCATACTCCCGTTGGACGGGCTGCAGCTCTTTCACCTCTCCCATCAGCTCCGGCATCGGAATAGCCTCAGTCAGATTCATGTCGTGGGTAGCCTCACTCTGTAATATTAAGGACGTTTTTAAAATCGACTGTTCTGTTTCTATTCAGAATAAATCTGTCTTTACTAATTTCAATTCAATCCACTTCAGATCATTGGTTGGTTGGTTGGAATTATGACTTTAATACCTCTAGAATCTGATCAAACATAATTAATACGCTCATTTTAGGAGCAATAAGGCAATCATGCAAATATTAACCTTGAGAATATGATCATTCAGTCTATAATAATGTTGCTTGGATCTGGCGAACAGGTCGCCGACGGAGTCGTTGACCCTCTGGAGCGCGAGCCGGTCCAGCTCGGCGCGGTCGACGGCGTTGCTCACACTCACGGCTATTGCCTTCACCGACTGCCTTAGATTTTCCTGGTCTTCTTTTAGATATGAGGATTGTGCATTTAGCTGTAACAAAAAATAGTGAAGTAAATATTATAGCAATAGAGCAAAGCAAACTCAACCTGCACAATTTGGTAATTACCTAGGTAAACCTCGTTAGAAGCAATTTAGGATAAAAGTAAGGTATTAAATTCAACTGCATTGCTTGTTTCTTATCTCTTATCTTACAGATGGGCCCTTTCGGATACACTTCGACCCATTCGGATCTTTTGTGCAATTACCCTCTTACACATTCAACTGTTCGAATGTGCAGGTTTCCTCACGATGTTTTTCTTTCACTTAAGTTAGAAAAACTCATTGGTACAGTCCGTCCGCTTAAATAATTTGCAATACACCCACACACGGCTATGGAAATACCATGTAATTTATCTCAATAACAATAACCACATTTTTGAATATTTTAATATACACATCTTTTTTTTTGTAACAAATAATCAATCATATTTTGAATGTTTTGATCAATGTCTTGGTCTGCTCCGAAATATTTATTCTCTTCTTTAATAGCATGCCCTACATAGGTATTTGTTCCACAAATCGGGAGTTACATTTGCCATAACTGCTCTAATTAGTTGACATACGGCATTACAGTTTGTCTAATCACAATTGTTCGCCTTTACGTCGCGTTTTACTTTAGACCACACTTGCTCAATGGGATTAAATATGCAGTGGTACGGCGGAAGACGCACAACTTCGAACCCATTTGCTGCTGCTAGTTCGTCAAATGCGTTTTTTTTTTCGATGCTTGCTTGTTTCACATTATCTAACAATAGGTACCAGTTGGACGAAGAAACATTGTTTACAGATTTTCATTTCGCAACGAACACACAACCACTTGCTGCAACTTACCAGCGCACACTGTGGATGTAGGCTTTGTGCGCGCCGTGGCGGCTTCTTTGTGGCGGCACATCAAAGCATGCAAACTAATTGAGCGGAGGACTGTACATTTTTTTGATTTATGATTTACAGTGCCGAAGGAATTAAAAAGCTTTTAATACAAGTTAGGTTTATTTTCTTTGACGTTTTGTTGTACCGGTTAGGCATACGTTTGCCTTGTAAGGTTAACCATGCCGAAAATTTCAATTGTCTTTTTGAGTTGAAAATAAATAAATATGGCCCTTTAGTTTGATTGATCGCAAATGTATTTAGCATTCGGTGTTGCAGTACGTAACTTTAAAAAACCCGAATTAATAATTACAATTAAAAATCTAATTTCATTAACTTACTTGTGCAAAACTGACGTCTAACTTGGAGATCTCCTTTCTAAACTCCGGAATCGTCTTATCCGCCTTATTCTCCATACTCTCTAAATCCTCGCGCAATTCTAACATCGAAGCGTGTACTTTGTCGAAGTCTATCACCTTCTGCGTTGTGTTTTTTATTACATCTCTAAGATTTTTGGTATCAAGTTGGAGGAATTCTAGTTTAGCTGAGAATAGGTTCCAGTTGGGCTCCTCGCAGCGGTCCAGGCGGCGCTGCACGTCCAGTAGCTGCGCCTGCAGGCCCCGCTGCAGCGCGCCCAGCTGGCCCTGGCCGCGCGCCAGCCGCGCCATCTGCGCATGCACAACCTTGTTGTGGCGGTGCTTGTGGCTGTGCTCGGGCTGCCTGTCCTCCGACTTCTCCTCGTGGAAATCATATACATCGTTGTGGCTGGCGGTGCTCAGCTCTTCCAATTGCTTTGTCTTAACCTGATAATAAAATGTTTCACTATAGTTATAGTCTTACCCTATACCTACCTACATACATACCTAATGATTAACGTTACGATTATTATAATATCGTTCTTATGCAAGCCAATCTTTAAAAATGTTTGGAAAACGTAATAAAAGTTGAAACAGGTGTTCCGGATGTTCCGAATGTTCCCATATACTTAGCTTAAGGGGACGTTCTTATATAGCTTGACAGGAAAGGCGGACGAAAGTATACCCATGCAGACGCTTCCTCCGTTTTATTTCCTGGGTTACGGTAATCTATGGTATAGTATGTTGTTAATTAATTAGCGAGTATTGAAACAGTGATCTGAATAGAAAAATACATTTCCACAATTGAAAATCAGCGGGTTGCATTTTGAGGCTGCGATACAAAACAAAGAGGAATATGCATGCAGCCACAGGGCGACGATCTAAGCGTGTCGTCATCATGGAAATGAGTATGCAGCCCGTCGACGTCGAGATCTTTTGTGCGCCGTGCGAAACCAATCTCAACATTCTCCACCCTGCGCGTTCCCGCTGCCGTGTAAGGAGACATTTTCAATTTTAGGAAATTACAATGTTTAATATTACTTGCTTTAAAATGTTACTCAGGGCCACATGCAAGAAAAAGTAAATAAAATTTAAAGAATATAATAAGTAATTATCTATACTAGTCTATACTAATATATTAATACTAATATACTAATAATATTATAAAGAGGAAAGATTTGTATTTTTGTGTGCGTGTATGTTTGTAACGAATAAACGCAAAAACTACTGGACAGATTTAAAAAATTCTTTCACCATTAGGATGCTACATTAACCCTGAGTAACATAGGCTATGTTTTATATTTTGCGCGTACGGAGTCGCGGGAAACAGCTAGTTAATCTCTATATATAAAAGGCAAACCTGACTCACTGACTTAGATATTAACGCACAGCCGAAACTACTGTACCTAGAAACTTGAAATTTGGTACAGGGGTTCCTTTCATGATGTATTGTAATATGTTCTACTAAATAAATGTACTAACAACTTAGTATTTAGTACCTACTATATTTAGCGTAAGACTATCACTAACCCGTTTTAGTTTTAATTGTATAAATTAAAAACAAATTAAACCACTAGTACGCTTAGTTTAAGCATAAAATATATTAAGTTTGTATTTTCTCGATAAGTGAATTTGAAATTCTTCTGAGAAAATAAATATCTTTAACCGTAAGTGAGCACTAAGAAAGGATTTTCCGAAAATCGATCCCCAACGGGAAGAAAGTAGCGGGAAACTAATTCTAAGCGTACAAAGTCGAGGGCGTCCTCTAGTTACTCATAAAGAGGTTAGGTAAATCTGAATGTATGTATAGGTAACACCGATATTTTCATCCATTTTGACACAGCTACGGCTACTGAACATAAGCCTAAACTAGGTTTAACTTTTTGCTGCAAGAGGTCCGTAAACGTAAAATTAACGTAATTGTAAAATTTAATCTAATCTACGTATAAGTATCGTTACATATTTAGATACTTTACAGGCCAGATAGTACCTTTCGTCTTAGGCGCGACTTGTAGGGTAAACCCACCAGTGAATGAACCCTCCCCAGTGAATGAACTTAATCACATTTTTCGCCTAAAATAAGAAATATAGCCATTTTTACCGCTTGTCGTATTTTTTTTCTTATTAGCAACTCGGTTTCCTATGCAATGGCAACACTAGATAAATTTATATTCTACCAATTTCAACATAGCCGGCGTTTAAAGTTAACGTGTTTCTGTTTGTGATGTTTTTTATGGGGAAATTAGATCCCAGGTAAGAACAGTGCATATATGGAGTAACATTAGAAGTGCTTATTCGATGTATAACAGTAGAAAGTTTAGTTATTTGGTAAGAATAAGATTTAAACCTTCTATTAATGTACACTTTGGTGGCTGTTTTTGCGATAAAGTCGTCATTTTTAGGTGTTCCATTGCTGGCGTATCAAATGTTAAACCAATAAATGAACAGTGTGTTCATTTACTGGTGGTAGATCAATTTTGATTTTCTTCTAAATTTAAATGTTAACGTAATCGTTTTAAGGTTGTTTTTTGAGATTCTGCATAGAAAACGATTCTGATTCTTTGAGCCAGTATTGGAACACTAGTGTTCATTCATAGGCATAAAAATCTAGTGAATGGACTATAGAAATTTCGCTTTGTTCATTTACTAGATACCTTGTAATCCTATGTATGAACAACGTAACGACCAAGTTGTTTTTGTTCATTTTATAAGTTTTAGTTCCTAAATGTGGCTTGTTAATAAAATTTTCTTATTCTTAAATTAATTATTTTAAGAGCATTTCTCTTTTTTTGCCACTAATTTTCAAAAATGACCGAAAAAAAAGGAAGATATAAAGTTTTTTAATAAAATTTGATAGAATATTTAATAAATTTTTAGATATTTTGCAAGTAACCGCTTCTTAATAGGTTTTATTGTGAAAATATCACAAAATATTGAGTGAAGGTAGAATATGGGTTCTTATTGTGTTACTTCTTTCTTGGTCAATATAATAAAAAATTGCACGTTGAATGAATGAATTATATAAAAATATAAAATAAATTCAATGTAATTAAGTGAAAAAAATACGTTCAATTATACATTATTTTTGAAAAATTCGTACTGTTTTTTTTTGTGTCATCTTGACCGCAAAGTATATTTAGTTTAATAAGTTTAGTTTAAATGTTAAATAAGCATATCTGATTAAGATTTTGTATTTTAAATTGTAATTGCTTAATCATTTGTTTTATCGGTAGCCGGTTTATTTATTTTTATAGAATAAAAATGAAATAAAACGAAAATAACGTCAGTGAAAATGTTGGGACAGTAACAAAGAAGGACATTGGTAACAAAGGAGGAATTGTAAGGCTATGTGTATCATGTACCTCAAAATTAGATTAATATTTTTTATAAATACTAGAGGTGAAATTATTAAATAAAATATGTAATTTTTCTCTCTAGATTTTTCTTTTTTTGCCACTTTTACATTTTGCAGTGTCCCATGATTTTGCATTTATAAAAGTAATAGTTCGTGTAAAATAAAGAGTATATTGTATTTTTTACTCATAGCTCGTTTTATTAGCTGACGAAAGATATTAAAACAATCACCACCACTATAAAACCTATTAAAAAGCGGTTACTTGCAAAAATCTATTTTTTTTTAGATATTCTATCAAATTTAATTAAAAAACTTTATATTTAACGATATTTTTGTTTTTGGTTTGAAATTTTGTGACAAAAAAAGATAAATGCTCTTATCAGTAGTATGTTCATTTACTGGGTAAACATTATGTTCATTCATTAGATTTTTTGTTCATTTACTGGGTTTTTGGGTACATTTTTATAAATTCTCCTATAACTCAAATACTTTAAACGAAATAAAAAATCGAAGAAATTACTTTCTTGCTTATTAAATGATGATTGATTAAATTACTTGAAACCATTAAAATTATTGATAAATACAAAGTAATGATTTTTCAAAGTTGAAAAAATGCTTAAGTGTTCATCCACTGGTGGGGCGGGCTATGTCGCCCGCGTAGGTAATCTCTCTTTAGGTACCTACTCAGGCTGTAATCAGAGGTGGGCACAGTCATACCTAGTACTAGTAAGTTAATGTCTGTTTCATCTAGGATGAGTCCCGTGACAGCCGTATTTCTTAATTTTAATAACTTACAATAGGTACTCACATGCGACATACTTAAAAATAGGCGATTCATTATTTAAGTCCCTGAACGGCGTCGCTAAGTGTGTAGGTACCCATGTAATTTGTATGTAAAGTTAGAGAAACAGGTGTAAAACGTGTTTATATGAGCTGACACAGGAATCATCTTAGATGAAACAGAGACATTCGACAAGCGGTAATTACAAAGCGGTACATTTAAATACCTATCAATGTTATTTTATTTTTGTCGAACATGCTCGGAAATTATGAATTTCTTCCTAGGTATTAGGAGTAAAATAAACGTATAAAATCCCATTTCTGTCCTACACTGTAGTGTAGGTTAGGTTAGGTGATTTTATCTCGATCCCGAAAATTTAAAATGATTTCCTAACTTATGAAAATTCGGACAGTTGTTAACTGAAATTCGACATTGTGATAGGCGACCGAAAAGCCCACCAATAGCTATTAATATAAGTACCTGCTACCCACAACAACAAGTACAACCAACGAGTAAAATCCGGTGGCGGCGGTGGGCGGCGGCGGCGCGCGGCGGTTGTGGGCCGGTGGTTCATTGTCCGTGAATTTCAACAAATGTTGACCGATTAGAAATAATTTTACTTTTTACATTCATTGAAATATTTCTTTAAATATGTTTAAATAATATCCTCAAATTGTTTGAGAACAGTATTATATTATATCGGTGGTTAAAATGGCAATTGGCGTAAAGGACATCTAATTTTTACTGTAATTGTCCTATACGCCAATTGCCATTTTAACCACCGATATGCCTCGGCGGAAACGGGAATTACTTGATTTGCCTACGAATTGTAGACCATAATAATAATATACACCTTTGATACCTTGGAATAGGGTAAAACACCCAATCCTTGACATCCAAAATAACAGTTATTAGCACCTAGACATTGCAAGATTGATAATTCATTTAGTAAATTTAAACAAAATTCATAGTGACAAACATAACCCTATATAATAAATAAAAAATACTTTCGTTTTTATACGAACTCGACCTTTTTATTTTGTTATAATCCGAGCCCCAGACTTACTCGGACTGCGAGGCGTTAGGGACTCGGCTAGAATTCATTAGATTTTTATAACTTGATTATAAAACATCGATTTATCTCCAGTACTTATTAATACATTTTATTAGAAAGTTTTATTCTCAATATTATGGTGACCGCATAAAAATCCGATGCATAGGTAGTTTAGAAGAACTGAGCGGACAAACAGATAGTCACACGCGGATAGCGCTTGGTTTTATAATATTAGTACTTATATAGTATAGTAAATATTTATATCATAGGTACGGTCACGGAAGTTAATTTGCTACCTATTTCAAAGAAAATCTGCTTGAAGATGTCATTGTCAATAGAGATGTCAAGTCATTTGTAATTGATAGGAAACTCAACCTTATTGCTGTAGAATGTCAGATTAACTTTGAGCCTAAGGTGGATCACAAATTAAATTCCTTGACTGTACATACCTAACCTATAAAGATTACAGATTATGTTTATTGTAATAAGTTATTTACCTCCTTAGGTAAGATCCTAGCAGTTCAACATTATTATGTGTGTATGTGTGTTGGTTTGTTTTAATGCCTCAACCGATCAACTTGATTTTGCACCTACAGAAATAGTTTTAAAGGCTGAGACGGTTGAGGACGGAGTTGCGAGAAAAAGGTAGTTGGAAAATAATATTTACCTACTTATGATATAATTACTCACACGAGTAAGTATATGTATGCTCGGACTGGTTTTTTGCAACACTAAACAGTTTTATGCGAGCCCCACCTGGCCAAAAAAAATGCTAAGTGACAAAGGCCCAAGCTGCACATGCGAAACCACAAAATAAGCACGGCGTCTATTATGCGGCGCTAGCCAGGCCGCGCGCTGGCGTTTTGTTCCTCTTGGTCGCTCGGAGCATCGTTTTATGCGCAGCTCGTTACCACCTGCCCGAAATCGCCGGCCAGGTAATAAGGCCTCTCCCGAGAACTGGTTTCTCCCAGGAGGCTGCAACAATCCTAGCGCGGATTCTCACTACACGCAAAGCAACCAATAAATAATAACTATTATAATGAAATCATTTACCTACTTCGTATCATAAATATCGTTTAATAGAATAAAATAACGATGAACAGACGATACTTAAGTACCTACGATAATTGATTTAGTGGAACCACACTACGAGTACGCTATACTGCCACTTGCGACCTGATTCGGCATAGGTACAATGTTTCGTATCCTCCGGCTATGGTTTAATATAATATACCTATGTGAAGAATTTTTATGTTTTCTTAAAGTGCAAGGTTTAGAAAATATTACTTTACTTATAAATTCATATAGGGTCATACACAGATTTAGGTTACCGTCTTTCCTGTGGACATACCCGAAGTTAACGTTGTTAAGGCCTAATTTGCTGGCTGAACCCACATGCTCATAAGCGCCGTCAGGTCTACTTTAGTCCAAGCAAATAAAAACATAACTTATATGCACACAAGCCCTTAACTATTGACCACAGGAGAGACAACTTTTGTTTTTGCGCCTGTGTATGACCCATAGATATCCAACATCTATTATTATATTCAATTAGAAGAAAAGTTTTCTGAGGTCACGGCACGATACTGATACGACGTCTCTTTTAGTGCAACTCAAGAAGAAGGGATTAACTATGGCATCAACACTACCTAATTGATCTAAGCGGCTGGCTGACGAAATTTCTCGAGCTCTATTGCGTTGAGGTAAAAACGTGCGATTTAGCGTGGTTCTACGGCGATCTTCGTAATATTTCCAATATCGAGTGAATGGGCACCGCGCCGGCCCGTGTGCACGCTGCGCGAGGCGGGCCGGCCAGGTGCCCGCGCGCCGGCCGCTGCACCGGTCAAACTATCTATAAGTACCTACTTGCATTCGTACCTACACCTACGAGCGTCCGACAGGTGGCGGTGGACATCGTTACCTCGGAAAGTGAAAGAGCAGTTTGTGGCACTGTGATTGGTGATTACTGATTGGGATTACAAGCGTAAATTAATTAAGTACCTATAGATAGGTATAGATGAATTACCGAGAGCGTGGAATTGCATATGTAGTGGTACCTAATATGTGTTAAAAGGCATTCTATATTTAAATTTCCTTAACTTCTCATACCAGCAAAAAGATGAAAATTTAAATAAATACCTACTTAATAGCGACTAAAAGCAATAAAAGGACATACTAAACTTATTCCACTTGTTTAGGGTAATCCTAATCTCATTCAATTTAGAATAAAACTTAAATGGTTTTCCTTTTCATGCGAACGGTACAACCACTACACATGCCATTCTACGCTCTCACTAATTCATCTATAGGTACCTTTCTAAACTCGGATTCATAATTAGATTCCATCGAATCTACCAAGAAATGTCGCTGTCACAATAACATCTGTCAATGTCAGAATGACGGTCCAGATGCCACCAACCCTGTCTTAATAATAACAAATATAATTATCTTACTGCAGGAGAAAAACTTAACGAAAGTCTTTCTAGTAGTGTAGAGAATTAAGGAAATTAACGTCCAAATTCAAATATAGTCTCCATTTTCTGTACACAGACACTATACTCGTACAATTACATAAACGTAGGGGTTTCGTTATAAGTTTGTCGCCTATATTACTTTGATTCTTAGATGTTTGTTATGTATAAAAGTAAACATTTATATTAATATAATCCTAAATTCTAAGTAAAAAGGATCCTAATTGTTTCGCTCAAATTAGTGAGATGATTTAACGCCCCTCCTCCAGTTTGGATGCTACAGTCAGGATAATGTAATACGCCTTAAAAATAGCCAACACAACTAGGTAGTGGTTTTTTTTTTCGAATGTTCGTATTTTAGGTATAATAATTAATAATATACGCACATCGTCAAACGGTAATATTATTGTATCAATACGGATACCAAATGTTATCGAGACCTGAAGTTTTACCATTGCAATATGAATATTTCTACCACAAAATTGCTTCAATTAAATATTTATTTATACAACAGGTTTTTATATAAGCATTTTTATTTAAACAAAGCATTTAAATGTTATTCTTAAAATGACTAAGTAATTAATTACTTACGTGCATTATTTCGCCAAGACTAAGTTTACTTATGTTGAAATGTTTCATTTCAATGGCAACACCGTGATAGATTTGATGGAATCTAATTATGAATCCGAGTTTATAGGTAGGTATATAAATTGGTGAAGTTTAAATTAATATTCCAACGTCTCTATGTATTGCCAAGTAAATAGCTAAAACAAAACGTATGTATTTCTTTGTTTCTCGTAAATATTTAAAATTCTAGTGAGATTTACGAAGATGTCTGATGTGATGTTAGGTAGGTACCTTCAATAGCGTGTAATCATCCCGCCGCCGCCGTGGCAGATGTGTGCTATTTTTACCCGACTGCCGAAGGAGGAGGGTAATGTGTTTCACAGCCTATATATGTATGTTTGTTCCTTTGTGGACCTATAAAAACTAAACCCGTTGTCCGATTTTGATGATTCTTATGTCAATCGATTTGTCTTAATCTGGTGAGTGTCACTGAAGATATGACAGTAATCAGAATTCAATATGGCGGCAACTGGACGCCATATTGGGCAAATAAAAAAAAAGTGGACCAAGTATGACAAGTGGGGTATCATTGAATAGGGATTTAAAAATCATGTTTAGATTTTTTTCATCATTTTTCATTTTGAATGATCATTTAGGATTTATAACGATTTAAAGTTGGTTAGCAACAGTCGGGTTTTGAAAGCTTGCTTTTTGTTAAAGTTATTTATTTATTAGGTACCTATCTCTAATGCATTTGGAACTTTATATACTAATTCGCAGTAAGTAGTTAGATAGTTTGATTGCTTGCATAATTTTATTATACTTTTTATGCGTGCGGTAAGTATTTAATGTAAGTATGTAGGTATGTAATAATAATAATAAATAAATAATTTATTTTTGCAAAACCGGCATGGAATGCACAATGTTTGGCCAAAAGGCACAATCAGTTTACGTATGTACCTACTAAGCGAAAACTGGGTGCTCTCAGGCTACCTACCAACCGCCTTCATTTTTATAATATTAAAAATTATCTGAAATTAGGTAATGGAAACATATTAGTACCTACTGTTTGACACATAACCTGAAATTTTAATTAAACGTAAGTATTTAAAAAAAACATCTGGGCCTACTTTTTTTTACCTATTTAATATTACCTATATGTATAAGTTCACCTAAAAAATTACATGAATGTAATGATTTGTAATACTACAGTACAGTACAGGTATCTATAAATCATTAAAAAAACATACTTCACAAATTGACACCGACATTACTAAATTTGAATAAAATCGGTGTCAATTAAAATATGTTTCATTAATAATACCCGGAAAACCTGTCGCTCAGGTTGAAAACTAATTTTTCCGAAGATAGGTAACAACTTGACAGATCGATTTTCGCCCCCGTAAACCCCGTAAGTATTGCCATAGAAATCGTTAGAGCCGTTTTCGAGGACGTGATTGGGAAGATATATACTATAGATATATATACAAATATTGCTCGTTTTACAGTAGGTATAGGATATACGAGTAGGTATGCATTCAACTAAAAATTCAAAACCAGGACCCTAGGACTAGGACCGGCCGAGAAACTCGTGGGGTCACCGCGGGATCACGCCGTGCCGTCCATGCGCGCTGCCGGTGGCTCTTCAAAAGTTCAATAAAACGCTAACATTTTCGTTGCATCCTCATACCTAAGTGCTAAGCAGCGAGTCAGCGACAGTGAATTGTGCTAGAACCTAGAACCCAGCTTTGCCGTGCCCCACCCCAGAGTCCCCGCCGCGGCCCCGGTATCTATTCGTTTTGTTTTTAAACCAATCGCGTCACTGGTAGATCAAGTGACTTTTCGTATCACATCATTTACTAGTGATGTGATACGAAAAGACACGTTTTTAAACCAATCGCGTCACTGGTAGATCAGGTGACTTTTCGTATCACGTCATCTACTACTAGTGATGCGATTGGTTTAAAAACGAATCGAATAGAAAGGCTAGTTAGCGTAGTGCATCTTGGCAGGGCCCTCAGAGATCCCGGCGCTTTTCGACGATATTCGTGAGACAAAGTTTTAACGACTTTGATACGATCGTGTTTCTTTTGATCCCGCTCCCTAAGGTTCAAAATTTCAATCGCACGTTAAACCTAAATACCTACCTACCTAAATGTGAACTTGACAGATCTATTTCTTGACCTAAAAAGCCACTATTCTGCAATTTTCATCAAAATCGTATTTATAAGCCGTGTACAAGAGCAATTAAATAGAATACGTAGGTAAATCTGTGTTTCTAAGCCGATTTGATTTCTGTTTTAGTCAAGGCCCGAGACGGTTGCCCCCGCACGTTGCCCATTCACGCCGGCCCCGCCCGGACCGCTGACCCTCTTTTGCGTTCAAAATCACTCATTGTTGGTAATTCAATGGCATTTCTGTGAAGGAGCCTGTTCACATGTGCAGCGTATATTGAATGCATCCAAATTCGCCATCAGGCTCGTCATACCTAAGGTCTGTTCATCCTTACTTGTCTTATCGTGTAAACAAACGTGACATCATGGGAGATACTAGACAATGACTAGTGATTGGAAATGTCGACAAAAAAAATTATTGATTGATTTTGTTATAAACACTTAAGTTTACCAACAATTTTAACACAGTTGAATGTTTTCTTCACCTTTCAAACTCAAATGCTGTGGTAAATGCTATTTCATTATCCAATCCTATAGTAGTACCTACTTTAGTACTACCTATGTAATATTTTTATAGAGAGATATAAGAAATAATACAAATCTGTATGCACGAATACACCGATAATCAAAAGTAGACTTTAGTGACGCACTCACTTAAACCGTTACAAAGAATTATCGCACTATAAACTTCGAATAGGTACTCAGATGATCGCTGTCGCTCTTGTAATCATGAAATCATAATAAACTGTGATGTAGTTCCACATTTTGTTGAGAAACGTGATTTTTAAAATCCATGCATATTCCCTATTAGTGCTAACTACCCTGTGTATGTCCAAGTGTCGTATCTCAGTGACTTTCGGGTAAAAAGAAATGAGGCATAAACCAAATTTTAGCGCATTAAGTCTTCTTAATTTCTTAACTTTACAATTTTGCTGTAAAACCCTTGTTGATATACTTTATTTTATTTTATTGAATCTGAAAAAGTCATTAGTTTTTCGTCATGTTTTTGTCATGTAGCACCCCAAGGTCGGAAACTTGGATTCTTAATAAACATGTAGAACATATTACCCAATAAATGTTTTATCGAACATTTATTTTATTTTATACTTTTTAGTGATCATAGTAAGCTGTTATGTTACTTCTTAGTTGATATGAAACTTTACGCCGCGGGAAAGTTATAGTCATATTTAAACAATTGACCCATTAACCGCCGGAGTCGCATATAATTTAATTTACTTCTGGTTTTACTACGATCAACAGTATCTACAACACTAGTACTTTTAATGTTATCTAAAGTGTCCAGCGCCACACTTATATCCAACCGTTTGTGACGTCATAAGCGGAAACAATGCGATAATAGTGAGGGTAAGTACTTGTGATTTATAATTATTAAAAAGAAAAAAAAAGTGGGTACCTACTTACCTGATTAAGTATAATTTGATTGTGACTGTGATCGAATGTTAAAGAAGGTTTTAATTTATTTATTACCTATTGCAATTGCTATAATTGATATAGGTTAATTTTTAACTCGGTTTGGATTCTAATTTTCTTCTTAAAAAATCAATTTTCCAAATTACGTTTTTGACATACGCATAGTAGAGGTTAACAGTGACTAGCAACATTCAACAGTGGGAGAATTAATTAGAGTTTGGGAAGGTCATGACACGAGGAAGAAATTGAAGAATTTGAGACAGATGAAGAATTAGAATTGGATGAGCCTCGGGTATGTACTTTAACTTGAATTAAATAGCTGTAAATATCAATCAAAGCATTACCTTTTTTAACTTAAACAGTAAAATTTAATTATAATTTAGTAGGTATCTACTTATAATCACTATCAAACTTTATAATGAAGTATGAATAGACATTGTTAATTATAATATAGCTAATAATAGTAAAATTAATAATGGTAATAATATTGATAAACGACTTGCAATCACTATCCACTTTAAGGCGGCTGCTACACGCTTGATATGTATCGCGATATTCAACGTGATATTTATCTAGTAATATTTTGATATACTACACACACGATACGAATCGCGTCAGTACGACGGTAAATTTCATGGAGTACACTCGTACGTTTCGTATTACGAAGCAAATATCACGATAAATATCGAGCGTGTAGCACTAGACGCTCGATATTTATCGACATAATTGATACAGATCGTGGATTTTGGATTTCTAGAAATCGAAAGAAATCGTTAAATATCGTGATCCTGGATTACGATCCAAATATCACGATAAATATCGAGCGTGTAGCATACGCCTAACGTCTTTAACATTTTCCTGTAATTTCTGCCACCGGGGTCGTATATTTCCAAAGAAAGGGATTTCAAAAAAAAATCAATTTATTTGCGAGATTTTAGGATGTGTGATGCCGTTTATTTAAATTTCGTTAATTTTTGCAGGATTATCAAATAAATCAAAATTTAACTGGCTTCGTAAGTTTTTTATAACAATCACATAATTGTGTTATCGTAGCAGTGTATCACATCACTATAGTTTCAGTATGGAACAGGCGTTTGGCGCTAGGAGCACATTTTTTTAACCGACTTCAAAAAAGGAGGAGGTTATACGTTCCACTGTATGTATTTTTTTTTTATGTATGTTCACCGATTACTCCGTCAATTGTCGACCGATTTCAAAAATTTTTTTTTGGTTTGATAGAGTATACTTTTGGGGTGGTCCCATTGTCACCAAATCTGAATCTGATGAGAGGATCCGTGAGGAATTGAGGGAACTCCTCAAATATTGTAGGCAAACATATAGCGATTTTAGTATTTTTAGTAACAAGTTCAGCATTTGCATTCAGAAAGTATCATTTGGTGAAGTGGAACTGATGATGAAGACCACAGATGGCCACCGGAACTCCTTAACGGTACCGATTTCAAGGGTGGCGATAAGATATCTCGATTAAGATAGTTGAGCGACTACAACGAAGAATATTTACTTGTTAACCGACTTCAAAAAAGGAGGTTATTGAAATATGACTATGACTTTCCCGCGGCGTTGCTTGCGACGCGCTTGAAATAACTTAAAGTTTCATTTCAACTAAGAAGTGGGACTACGTAACAGCGTATTATGATCACTAAAAAGTATAAAATAATATAAATGTTTTAAAAAACAAAAAACCGCCTTCAAAAACACAAAAAATAACTTCTTTAAAATTGTAGGCACTTAATAGGTTAGTCCAACTGAAGTCGGCGACCACAACATTTTCAACAAAAAGCCGACATCCGTTGGACTAACCTATTAGGTGCCTACAATTTTAAAGAAGTTATTTTTTGCGTTTTTGAAGGCGGTTTTTTGTTTTTTAAAACATTTATTTTCAAAGGAGCACCCGGCGGTTGAAAGTTATGTTTGTTATAGACGCTCAAATATCTTAATCGAGATATCTTATCGCCAACCCTGCTTGAGAACCTGCTCCGTTTTTTTTCGTCGGTTATAAATGGCGGATAAATGGAATGGCTTTTGCAAAGTTTTTAATATATAATTTTACTGAACTATCAAGTGACTAAATTCACAAACATAGGTTTAGGGGATTACAAAGTAAAATAAAAAAATATACTTCAGTCCCTAGAGACTAATAAGGAGCTTTAGTCCCGATATACAGAGACAAATTAACATTTTACGAGCATGAGAAGTGAAAACGTTGTAATGACAGTGGAGAATAAGGTCCCTGAATGGCAAAAGTGGCCTAGGCGGCACGCGTGGTGCGTTGCGTGGGCTGCGCGCGCGCTTGTCACGGACGCGCGGGCGCTGACGACGGTTACGGCCGCGCACCGTGAAGACCATACCACCTGTTATTAAAAACTTTCAACAAACAAAAATATACCCTATGAACGTAATGCGGTTAAACCCATTTTGAAACAAAGTAATCTTGTGTAATCAAACAAACCCTAAGACATATATTCCATAATTTAAATAAAACGATGAATTAGAACGAGACAGGGTGGTTTTAACGTTTACTTGTTCAGGCAGAAAGTGATTACCAGGTTATTTTTGTACTTAGGGTGATGGCGCCGGTGTTGGACACTTTTAGCTGACAGGCAACTTCGTCGTTAGTCGACTGGGATTGAGGTATCTGGCATCTCTTCATGTCTCTTTACATCAGGATTACACATTAAAATATGCTTCCATACACGTTTTTGTTTATGAATCTACTTAACCAAACTCTGTTAGTTAGATCGGCTTTATTAAAAAATCCAACGTTACCTAATAGGAATCGGATAACGAGAGGCCGCCGCGGGGCCACCGCGGTTCGCAGGCTTTCCTAGGTCCTTTGCACATAGGTATTTCTATTTATCTATTTCTTTTGCTGATAATGATACGTACATTCAAATTCATAAGAAGCTGTACTAAAGTAAGAGTGGTTTCAATACAGTATATCAATCGCTGCGACAAGATACCTACAGATCTAGTGAATAATCCTTTCACATCGTATTTTCTCGGAAATGTTCGTATTTGTCATGCTACTTCAGTCTGACTCAGTACACATCAAGACAACGTGGGAGGACGTCGCATCGCGAGAGTGATAATCGATATAGAGTGGTTAATACGAGTGATTCCCATTTGTTCTATGGAACAGTGACGTCATAGGACAAAATGATATTTTAATTTCCTAATTATTCCATAGAACATTTAGAATTTCGGATTATCATTTTTTCTATAGAACTGTTACGCCATGGAACAAAATGATATGCCAGTATTTCACGTTGTTCATAGAACATAATATAGGAATATTATTTTTTCATTTGTTACCATGGAACTGACAATTAGAACTAAAAAGCGAGAACACTCTTTATACATTAACGAGCAATCAGCAAAAAAAACATCAAAACTCAAAACAATGCATATTTGTTTTGACTTGACGACAATCGAAATAATTTGAATCCATGAAGTCGGTGCCCAATCCTCGGAAAGTGTTAAACTATTCCTTGTAAATTTACGTCAAGTTAGAAGCTTACCTTCTCTCCCCGAAATTAAAACCTAAATATAATTTACCGTTTTAACTGTATCACCTAAGGAAAAATGTGTCATTGGGTTACGAAGTGGTTACGAAGTTAAGCTGCACGGGTAGAACAAGTTGTATTTTCTCGCTTGTCGCTCAGTGCGTCCCTATCGTTACAGACTAGATAGAAAGGGAGATCCGAGCGACAAACAAGTCGCGGACAACATGTGCTAGCCGTGCTGGGGTCAAAGTGTTAGCAGAGTACAGAAGGAGATCCCACCTCCTTGGTAAGACGAGCGAGGAGCGCGCGCGCCTCGGCGAGTTGCCCGCGCTGCTGCTGGCTCTCGTAGCGCAGGCGGCCCGTCTCGCCCTCCAGCTTGTCCAGCCGCGACTCCTGCGTGCGCGCCAACTGCACCAGATCCGACGTCTCCACTAGGGCTTGCTTCAGCTAAAGAAACACAGCTCACGCTTTATTATTGCTGATAATAACTTACGTAAATAGGGTTTATGCAAGTGCACGAAGTTTAAAACTGTATTCAAGAATATTACACCAGCAGCTTCTGCACGCAGGCAGTGCAGAGCCGTTGATTAGGACAAGGGCGCTTATAAGGACCGGCGGCTTACCTCGTCGCGCATAGTGTGTAGCTGGCGCAGCAGCGCGGAGCCGTTGAGGCCGGCGCGCAGCTCGCGCAGCTCGCCGCGCAACTCCTGCAGCGCGGCCCGTGCCCACTGCAGCGTCGCCCGCTCGTTGCGCTCGCGGTGGCTCGTGCTGCCGTCGTCAGCGGTCGTCGCTTCCCTATGCAAACGCAACGCATTTAATATTTGCCATATTCTTATAAATCAGCATTGCATAAATATCAAAATGTCAAAATAAAGGATATGTTTGACACAATGAAAATGCCGCAGGAACTCTAGGTTCTACTCTACGCGGTAAAACCATATTGCTTTTGGCGTGTTATCGTATTGTTATGAACTCGGCCGCCACTACAGGGCCTCTATTCTACTGGGTTAAACCGTATTGTCTTTGACATGTTATCGTATTGTCAACAACGTTACGATACCTCCAAGATAGCTCTTATTTTCTAGACTGTAATGGCGGCCGAGTTCAAAGAGAGTATATAACATTACGTTAAGAAGAGGCGAAACTTTGAACATTACGTTTATGCCACGTTTACGTTTACGTTTAGATCATTTACGAATGCAACAGATAAACTTCAGAGGTACCAATATACAGATTTGACAGCAGAGCTGTTTCTGTCAATAAGGATGTGACGAAAATATTTCGATGCTATCGATATTTATAGTGTGGAGCCCTATCTATACCACGTGTCCCAAAACTCAACGATAAGCCGGCACCAGAGGATGGAGCTGCTTATGATTAGTCGAGAAAAAATAAGGAAAAAAATATATCTTTTCCTTATTGGTATTGGTATTGGTAGTATCTTGACGTGTAAAAGTGCCCGAGCGGCCTACTTACTAAATAAATTTCTTTTATCTTTTTTATCTTTTTTATTTTTTCTCGACTAATCATAAGCAGCTCCATCCTCTGGTGCCGGCTTATCGTTGAGTTTTGGGACACGTTGTATATCGATATCGACAATTTAAAAAAAGCCCACAACCAGGTCCGATAGTAAATAACGATTCTCATGCAAAGGGATCTTCATACCGGATTTTGTAAATATATTTTAGTTTTTAAGGAAACTTTAAACCATATTTTGGAAATTCCAGTTGAAGGGCTCCTTGCACCGAATTTGTGTTAGTAAGAATAATTTGTCAGAAAAATAGAAAACAGATATTGAAACAATAATGTATTTTTCATGTCTCGTGAGCCAGTAATACAATATTTATCATTTTCAATGTAATCACCAATCTACTTAGTGAAAGTAAAATCTCTTATAGGCCTTGATCTCGCTTCGATCTGCTTCAGTGTGCAAACTTGCACAAAAAACCGAAGTTCTCTGCACAGCTGACCAACTAACGATATTGTAGCGCAATTCTGTTCGTTTACGGCTGTCCAACAATGCGATCTTCTCGATTGAATACCGCTTGCGGTCCCACAGTGTCGGCAAGTTTCTAAAGGCCCCCATACATGTAGAGGCCGATCGGTTCAGGCCGAGCTGCGTCAGTTCCGCCTGACCGGATCGAGTGGCCATACATGTAGAGGCCGATCGGTTCAGGCCGAACTGCGTCAGTTCCGGAAAGGCGCGCATACATGATCAGTTTTTCCAACGGCCAATCGTTCAGGCGGACGGATGCGATTTGCCTTCAGGCCAAATTACACATAGGTACACGATGCTATTTTGCATCCGGTCAGTTAGAACTGAAGGTAAAACTGATAATGTATTGAGTTCTGTCCGGTCAGGCAAATCGTTCAGGCGGACGGATGCGATTTGCCTTCTGGCCAAATTACACATACACGATGCTTTTTGCATCCGGTCAGTTAGAACTGGACGCAAAACTGATTATGTATGGAGTTCTGTCCGGTCAGGCAAATCGTTCAGGCGGACGGATGCGATTTGATTTCAGGCCAAATTACACGTACACGATACTATTTTGCATCCGGTCAGTTAGAACTGAGGGTAAAGCCGATAATCTATGGAGGCCTTAAGGCTTTGCCGTCCACGCGCCAATCCGAATGAATGCTCGCAGATTGAGCCTTTGAAATCGTTCCATGATGCAACAGTAACAAATAAGTTCCAAATGTTTTGACCAAATTATTTCTAAGTTCCAAAACCGGCCCCCCTTTACTATACCCCAACCCAGGGGCCTGTTTTATAAAGCCATAAATTACAATTTACAGGTTACAAGTTTCCATTTGACACAACCTCGACCAATGATGACCAGCCATTTGAGCAGTGTTGCCAGTTTAGACCTGTAAATTTGTAATGTGTAGCTTTATAAAACGTGCCCCTGGTATTCTCAAGCCTAATAGGCGAGTTCACCTCTGTTTATGGTATAAAGCCAGTGTTATTTTGAAATAATAATATTTAACTCCTTCTTATTTTTATTACAATTGGCCGCCATTTTTAAAATCCTACTTTAAGAGCTTAAAAATTAGGTATGTTGATGTTTGGTTGAAAGGTTGAAATTATGTAAGCGAAGAGCTGGCCATTAAGCGTGTGAACTGTGGCCTTCCTAAGTCGAGCCCTAGGACGTCGTAATAACAAAAATATCTCTTACAATAGGCAAAGCAACAATGTTCAAAGCACTTACCGGTTCTCATCCGGAGGAAAATTGGCAAAGAATCCGTTTCGAAACTTTTCTCTCACACCGCAAGCTTCACAAACACGGTTTCTACCCATCTCTAAACTTGTATTTCAAGTTATTTTAATGGACCCTCGAGTTTCGATACTTCGTACGCCGGTTAGGTTAGGAAAAATTTGAAGTTATTGAATGTCATGAACCAGAGATAACATATTTTTTTTTAAATCTTATTGTGGCCAAACTGTCACAAATCATTTTTGTTGTATATTGGTACCATGGAATTAGTAAGTACTTACGTACATCTGGAAGGTGCACTACACCGATAACGCGAGCCGAAAGAAACTTACTAAAACTTAGTGCGTCCCTTTCTAGTAAAGGTGACCATATTTTAAATGGTTCCCCTTGTTTTCGCATAATCATAAACTGTCCGAAAGTATGATTTAATAGTTCCCAACTTGATAACGAGGTATAAAGCTCCTGAAGCTTTTATTAACCAACATATTTAATGAGTAATTTTACGGTATTACCTTAAATTACCTTAGGAAAAATAGATGGAACTACTCCAGTGGCCCGTCTCATGAAGCTACAAGTTACAAATTACAAGCGGAACTCTCTTTCTAGCAAAAGGAGTTAGAAAGAGAATTCCGCTTGTAATTTGTAACTTGTAGCTTCGTGAAACGGGCCTCAGATATATATTTTTTTCTAGCTTCCGTAAGATAATCTTCAGGTTTGAAATGTAAACTACATACAACAGAGTTGTTAGTTACTTTCCTAGGAATCGCTTCAATCCCTTTCTTTTTTACTTCAAAATTCGCAGGAAGTCTGAAATCAAATCGTTTTTGTTAGGTAACTTCGCTACCCTAGCAATAATGATATTAATGATTGCTCATGGTCACCCTACTTACAGAAATCTCACAAACTTGCCTGTGAAAGGATATCCCACAACCTGGATATGATTCTTTATTGTGGCCACTCACAGCACAACTAGTATTTACCATTGTTTTTAAGAAAATCACAAACCTATTAACACATAAAAGCCGAAATAGGTCTCATTGCAACAGTGAGAGATTATTAAAGTGACCGCCAATCGCCAGTTTGTTTTATTAGTGTTGCTAGTTTTATTTTATAAACTCCTACCATTACCATGATGAGCAATGATTGAAGCGGGTTAACTTTAATATTAATTTAATATGTAATACTTTAATGCATTCCTAGTGCCTAATTTAAATATATATACTGTGATAATCCTCACAATTTTAAAAATTAACATGTTCCACCTAGTTAACATTTCGTACCAAGAAAATCGTAACTTTTTAACATGGCAACTATGTAAGAGGGACAAACAAAGACAAAGTAAGTCTCATTAGGCTCGTGCACTTGATTACCACAAAGTCAGCCTTCTGCCTTCAGATATCGAGTTCAATTTTACTTGTCGCGATTTTGGAAGTAAGCATTCCAGATGTACTTACTAATTCCATGATTGGTACTAAATAGTCTAGAGTTCCATACTAAAACTGCTTTGTATGGAGTTTCTAGGCACTGGCTGAGTTAAAACCAAAAGATAAAATGTCTAAGACAATGAGGAAACCTCACAAACACAGTGGAAAAGAGGCCTTGTCAAGTAAATAAGAGCAATCAAGGAGCTATCGTAACGATGACAATACAATAACCATCGAAATATTATGTATGGAAGAGTAACTAACGCTCAAAATCTGCCCCACTGACCTAGTGTCACTGGGGGTGGAGCTAAAACTGAGTGCCAAACCGTCTATCAGTCGACTTTCTGAAACAGTTGTTGGTAATTCCACCAAAAAAAACGATTTTAATGATTACCGGCTTTAAATAATGCTGCAAAAATGCCAACTTGCATTCTAAATGGGTGCAGAACCCACACAGATGCAAAGCAAAGCGATATTCATTTTCATTAGTAAGTTCTTGAAATTTAAATTTTCCCATACTAAAATGTCTTGGCCAATGTTATGCAATATATCTTTGAAAAATGTGAATTACAAGCAACTACTTCGAATGAATAGGAAATAAATTTTATGTCAACTTAAATATCGTTAGTTTACATTAAAACAAAAAGGTAAAACTTAAAAGATCATAAGTACTTAGCTTAAACTTTTCCAAAAAATGTAGAAAACCGTCTGGCTTGGGTGCGCGTGCGTCTGGATGCAGTTCGTCGCGAATTACGTAGCGGAAATTGGATGCCTACAAACATTGCAGGACTTACAACATCCATTTTGATGAATCGGATTATGTTAACTCAAAAACTGGAAGTCTTTTTTTTAAAGTCACAGCAGTTCCAAATTACTTTGGCAATATTTATTGACAATATACTTATATTTTAATGACATCGAGTATCAGACGTGGAGTGGTTTATCACACGTCTATTAGGTCAGGGTAGGTACCTGAGCCTGCTTAACTTATTAACGATATGCATATGCATGTTTATGTTGGTACAGTCGAGTTCATAAATATGTATACACTTTAGTACCTTGTCACGTTAATCGCTGTGACAATTCATGTATGGCACTTTAAACATATCATTAAATAGACAAGGTACTAAAGTGTACACATATTTATGAACTCGACTGTATAATCTTATTCTCACAAAAACTTAATTAACTATGATGATCTTTGTAATTAAGCTATTATCATAACAAAACGACCGCGTATATAAAGTCACGTATCTTTATACCTATAAAAATAAAGACGTGTTGCGATATATTTGGCACTTTGGATGCTAACTCTTTGATGCTAAATGTAAAAATTTACTCTTTTACAACTGTACTATAGTGTAAAGTGTAACATAAGAATATTAAATAATTCAAGGGTAATAATCAGTAAGTGTGTCAAAAAACTACTGTATTTTTTTTTTATATAATTCAATATTCAATTACTGTGTTATTTTTGTATTATAAACCATCCACGTCAAATATGAAAAAATATATTGTCAAATAAAATTCTTGTGTCAGAGAGCTTGTAACCAATTGCAGATTTTTGTCTTTCAAACGGTATAAAACCTTACTGAAATTACTGCCTACTCATACGTTATACCTATCAATATCTGACATAAATGATTTCAAACCTTAATTTAATGAGTATTTAGTTGATTATCATATACATAAGATCTTTTCATTTCAAAAAGTGGGCGTTTTGGAGCGGAGTTTGCAGTCGTTTTTGTTTGAGGTTACCCTTCCATACTTATTATATTTCGATGACGATAACATGTCAAAAGGTAATATGGTTTTATCGTGTAAAATAGAGGCCTTGGACAGGACAACCAGCGCGCGCGCGGGCCAGGCGGCGGCGGGCGCCGTCACGCCGACACGGTCGCGCGCGGCCAGAGCGGCGTGTCTCCTGGTGGACTCGCTTCCGCTTCCCTTTTATGCACTAAGTACCTATTATTATTGTATTTCGACCGCTACGTTACCCTAGTCTTTTCTCAAACATGCTCGGAAATAACGGTTTTCAGATTGAAACACATGGACGGAAAATGCCTTTTTTTACTCCTAGGAGTAAAAAAACCATTGAAAACACTTTCCGCATATGTCCATATTGTTTTTTCAAAAGTTCTCTCTATTGCGTATAAAATCGAAACGACGACGAAAAAATCCCGTACACCCAACTTGTGGGGGCGCAGAGGGGCTGCGGCGCGGCGGGGCTCTGCGGAGCGGCGGCGGCGGGCGGCGCGGCTCGTTGTGCGTCAAACTATCTGAACTAATACTCGTATGACACAAACAAAACATTCTCTCCGAATTTGTTAAAGGTTTTTAAAAATACTCATAATCATGTATTTGTATAATTTCCTCGCATTGTTTGAGAAAAGCATTATGTATGCCTCGGCGGAAACGAGGATTTCCTGACTCGTATTTTAGCAGGCCTCGCTGTTACTCGGCCTGCTAACCACCTCGTCAGGAAATCCCTTACTTTCCGCACCTAGGCAACAATGTACTATTGCCTCCTATCTGTCGCTTCTATTGAATTGCCTATTTTGTTTACCAGCTAATTATTTATTGGCAAGTTTCCTTTCTTTTTTCGCACACAACCAATTTTACTATGAGAACTTTCTTGTCTGTACGGTAGTAGGTAAAATCTGTACTGGGGGGTTATTATGACTACTATGCAGTTCATTTTACGGTGAGCTTAAAGGACGGAGCTATAGCAGTTACATAACTCTGTCCTTTTCGCTCAGCCTAAAATGAATTGCACAGATATGTCATAATAACCCCACTGATGTTATTACAGTATGATTTTTGTAAGGTTATGTTATGAGTTTAAATTTGGAACAGCTGTCAAAACTCAAGAGGGTCTCAATTCTAGTATCCATAGAGATATTAAAACAGTTGTCGATACGAAACGTCAATTCATTATCTTTATTTAATATAAACCGCACGACATTTTATTTCGAATCACATGAGAATAGGTACCTACTTCATTCGTTTGACTATGATTTTTAAAAAACCCTTCATATTCGTGACACTGACACAGCACAAGTTTGTTTCGCCGCCATTTTTATCGTCAAGTCGTCGGCTTCTGAACCCATCTAGGTACTTATGATATAAGGTCTGTTCAGTCTTACTT